>CM073536.1:5005000-7505000 GCA_037074615.1 Leucaena leucocephala | reverse complement strand
ATTAATTTAATTAAATTAAAAAAATTATTAGTTAAGTTAGTTTATATATATAACATATTTTTTTATTTTGTTAAGAGTATCGCTACCCTTTGCCTTGAAGCACAAATAATTTTTACCTCTCCCAATAAATATATTTTTCAAAATTTGAACTTATATTATCTTTTTTACGGATGTGAGGCCGCTTACCACTTCAACTAATATTTTCTTAGTATAACATCTTGTAAGGAGATGATTATGAATATAATTTTTTATTTTTATATTGATAATAAATAAATTTTATTCTATCATTTTAGTTTTTTAAAAAAACTATTTTATTTTGTATTCTATGGCAAGTTACATTTCGCTTAATCAAGTGACACATAAACTATAATTAATATATTATGGATCCGTTTGGTAGGCTTTTGAAAAAGAGTTTATAGAAAAAAAAATGATTTTTAGAAAATTTTTAGAAAATAGCTTATGGAGAAGAGCTTATAGAAAAAAAAATAATTCTAACTAATTAAGTGTTTGGATGGTTATCACTAGAAGAACTTTTGTGATTGGTAAATTAATATAAAGGTATAAGATAAAAAAATTACCCAGTGTCACATCCACCATCTTATTTCCTCTTCTTCTCCTGCGATGACTCCACGATAGAGAACAGACAGAGGAAGAAGACGATGACATGGACTGAGGTGGAAAATAGAAGACTAAGACGGACGAAGAGGGAGGAGAGCACAAATGATACGGCCGGAGGTGGAGAAGACGAAGACAACACTGTTGGAGAACAGAAGATGCCGTTAGAGGGCGTCGTGCTTATCGTGATCGCTGTCTTGCTTGCTTTGGAGGGTTTGGAGATGACGCCGCGAGAAAGGCAAAAATAGCAGAGAAGAGAAGGGAGATGAGAGATGAGAGAGAGTGAAAAAAAGTATAGTAAAATAGTAATTGGGTAGCCCATAAGCTCTTTTATTGTTCAAGAAACTACTCCCTATAGCTTATCCAAAACTATAGTTTGATCCAAAAATTATTTTAGACAAATATAACTGTTTGTTTAAAAAAAAAACTAAAATTTAGGCCAAAAACCTTTTTAAAACTTAAATTTCTATCCTTCCCAAACATAAGTATAAAAACTAGTGTTATAATTGAGAAAACTGTAAGCCACTAATTAAAAAACTACAATGTCCTAATAAAAAGTCAATATAAAGAATTGAAAAATTAATATTTTTTAAAAATTGTACAAGAATTCAAAATTCATTTGCATGGGCTTTGTGGGTCCCATGGGTTATAACCAGAAGTTCTTGATGAAACCTTTCTCTTTTCCATAACTATTTATTTAGTATTTGGTAGTATTATATTAAATCTGGATATTGTCAAGTTTAAACCATGATACTTCCTAACATGGTTTTTTTTTTTGTAATTTATAAAGTTTGAATAATTTTACTTAAAGTGTATTAAGTTATTTTCAATCCAATGTTTTTCTTAATTACTCGTTTTATAGGAACGATGGAAATTAAACAAATTTAGATGGATTTTTCTTTCAGATAAATGAGTGAGGTTAGGCTAAGGATCTAATATAAAAGGCGAATGATGATGCATTTTTTACTCACTTTTGAAGTTGATTCTTGCTTTTTTTTGCCTTTGCTTCTTTTATTACTAAAATTAAATTACTGTAATTAGTAATATATGGTTTTCTTAAAGTCTAAGATATAATTAAATAATAATTGGTTGCTTAACACAGAGTAGAGTTCGTTAAAGAAATTATGGACAACGCTAACAGTGTTCCTTAGTTTAATGACTACAATCATGGAAGGTTGTAGGGCAATCAGAAACGTTGATTCTTCCAATCGCCTTTCAGTGAAAGGTCTGTTATACTTTCTTGACATGGACATGGACATGCAAATTCTTTTTTCTTTTTAATTTTACATCTACAATAACAACAATAAATTTTATCTTGCAATTTACTCTATTAATAACTAAATTTTTAGATAAATTATTAATTAAAAGATTTTGTTCAATAATTTTATAGAATATTTCTTTGGTTTCTATCTATCTCTTTTTTGAAGGACTCTATATGACCTAATTTACCCACCTCTCCCTGATGCGTTTGATAGCCTTCCCTATATATGTACAGACTACTTCAAACAATTTTCTATTATTTTCTTTTCAATAGGTGTTACTATAACTCTTCATTGTATATAGGGGTATCTAAAGTTTCCCGTTCCGGTTTGTCCTGACCCGATCTCGGGTATTTTGTGACGGGTCCATCCTGTTTCGTGAAAGACCAGGACGGGAATATATTTGGTGGGGACAAGGGGAAGGGTCGAGATAGGACGGGTCTCGTTCTGACCCTCAGGACTCCTGTCCCATCTCGAACATATTTTTTTATAAAAAATAAAAAATATCTTTATTTTATTTATTTTTTAAAAAATAAAAAATAAAAAATAGTATTAGTTATATCATATTATTTATTTTATTTATTAGATGATTTTATTTTTTTCTTCTTCACATATCTTTGTTTCTTTACGGATGAAGCTATAACTTCAGTTGGTGAAGTGAAAGAATTGAAGAAGTAATAGTATTTGTAGTATAATTAATGATATTTATTGCTTTAAGTTGGTAATCATATTAGGGAGGATTTAATTTCTTATGTTTCCTTTGAAGTTATTATAAACTTCAGCATGCTTAATTATAATTTGGTCAGAAGGTATATGCTTAATTATAAACTTCAGCTGATTATGACAGAAGTGGAATTTGATAATTTGTTATTTTCTGTTTTAATCTCTTCTATTATTTTTGCGTTCTAATTATATGTTATTGATAGGCAGGCTGTGTATAAATTATCTAATAGTCTAATTAAAAAAAAAGAATTTAGGAATTCCCGCCTGTCCCGAAGATTATGACTGAAGTGGAATTTGATAAGTTGTTATTTTCTGTTTCAATCTATTTTAATTTCTTATATTATTTTATGCGTTCTAATTATATGTTACTGATAGGCAGGCTATGCATAAAATATCTAGTAGTCTAATTTTTTTTAAAATAGAATTCAGGAATTCTCGTCCCGTCCCGAAGATTATGACAGAAGTGAAATTTGATAATTTGTTATTTTCTTCAATCTGTTTTAATTTTTTCTATTATTTTTTGTGTTCTAATTATATGTTATTGATAGGCAGGCTGTGCATAAAATATCTAGTAGTCTAATTTTTTTTAAAATAGAATTTGGGAATTTTCGTCCCATCTCAGTACCGTTCAGGATGGAGTTGTCCCGGTCTCAACCCGTCCTGTGAACACCCCTACTTGTATATGTTTATTATGTATTCATCCGGTTCTTAGTATATGACATATTGAACTAATTTGATTATATTAAGGAAGTTAGTTAAATTAATTATTATGGTATATTTTTTCTAAAATACCCTAATCATCTTCCTTAACTTCCCCTCCATCTCTTACTTGATTATTGTTGAGGGAGTATCAATAGGAGCAATTTGAGAAAAAGTTAATAAAAATAAGAAACAAATCTTATATTTATGACTAATATTAACTTTTTAATTATGTCCTATATTAATAATTGGAGGAGTATCTTATTTTTTCTTGTAGGGCTATACATCCATCTCAACATCCCTATTTCAGATATGCCCATGCTTTATGCTCTTATTATTTCTTTAAAGCTCAACATTCACTATCATATATAATTGTTAATCTTATAACCAAGAATTTCATACAACCATCAATTTTATTTTTGCCCTTTAAGTTAGTGTAACTATAATCAATTTATATGGTTCTATGCATGATTATGGGTACAATTTGTATATATGCTGTATAACATTTAATTCGTTATGTGACGTTAGTTACTGAGAGATTTATTTTGTCATTTGATGCAGCAATTGGATTTAACGTTGAAACAATGCAAGTCTAAGATTTAGATAATTAAGGATATAAATGACTTGTTTATTTTTTTTCTATATATACTATTTATCAGATCCTAATATCAAATATTTAATTTTAGGATTCGATGTCGTCTCTCTTAATATAGGAGTCTCATCTAAAAATTATATTTAAAATTTTAAAAAAAAATTAATAAAATCTTATACTACTATACTAACTTTATTTTGGATATTAGATGCAGTGATTTAAGGATTTGGTTGTCTACACACTCGTAATCCAAGAGTTGGTTGGAGGATTTATTTTTTTATTTTTTTACCATTCACTAAATCTGCCGTTGTCAACGATCACTGGTTGTATCTTTTCGGCGGCTGTCGCCATAACAACGGCGGCGGTTTTCTTCTTCCTCCGGATCCTCGGGGTTATGCTGTGAATGTTGATGACACCAAACAAGTAAGAGAAATTACCCCACCTGGTAATTCTGTTTATCCCGCAGCAGTTTTTTCTAATTGTCTATCACCAGGCACACGTGTTACCTATATGTGGGAAAATCACACTTTGTATGAACTAGATTGCAAGAATAGCACTTGGAGTGTGTATGAGGAGGATATGTTACCTAATAGTCCAGCAAAGTTGATGGGTTCCACCATGGTTTTTGATGGGATTCTTTATACTTATGACAATAATGATAACATGAAATTGACTTGCTTTGATATTCGTAACAAGAAGGAACTTTATGCGGTGCATCTTCCTCGTACTTTTTGGTTTGGTCTCCATGAATTTGTTGAATTCATTGTGCTTTCTAAGGATAGGTTTTGTATTATTCTGGATCTAGGCCTAATGGCGTCAATGAACTCTGCGTTTATTACACAATTTCTTGTCATCTACCTGAGCCCACTGTTGTTGTCAAGGAGCGGCGTTGGCGGCTACAGATAGCTCAATGTTGTGGGAGCGCAAGTTGGCTTGAATAATGTTGTGGCAGCTTAAGTTGGCTTGAATTTGAAGTTTTTTAGGTGAATTATACTAAGGATATTTCATCTTAAGTCACTTCAAATTTTAAACTAATCATTTTTAAAACAGTTTAGCTTGAAGTGCGCATTAAAAGATTTTTGCTTTTTCTTAAAAGTGCGCTTTCTAGTTATTCGAACTCATCATTATAGGGGTGAAGTTTTTGCTCCCACTTCATCCAATAACTTATTTATCTTTGTTAAAATATGGATTCAGATCCACCTTTAATGGATTTGAACTCGAGTCTATATAATCTAGGATTCATGAGATAATAATTAAAAGTCTGGATTATTATCTATATCAATTTTTTCTTTTATTCAAGTTTTAAATTTTGAATAAGATATTCACATGATACTGATATGGGATTATGAGAGAGATAATAAAATATCTTTTAGATAATCTCTATTATTATTTGAGATAAGAAAAGCCTCTTTTTTTCATATAGCAAAACATGATTTCTCTTCAGAGAGAGCTCTCCTCTCTCGCTCTTTTTTCTAGATAGTATATTTGTTGTGTTTGAATACCCGGATCTATCAAAATGATTGGATTATCGTGTGGCTACTAGAGAACTCGATTTATCATAGAAATATATTTTCAAATTTTTGTTAATATTCTTGTTTGCATTCCCCTTTTGCTTTTAGTTTATTATTTCTGGTATGGATTTGGTTCTTGACTTTCGCATTTGATGCTTTTTAATTTTGGTGAATAATAAAAAATGGTGTTATTAGTTTCTTGCACGTAGGTGATCCCTATCTCCTTTTTACGTCTAGTGTTTACCTTTTTTTTTCCTCATGTTTATAGTGATCAACATTCAGATGTGGCAAACACTTCAAGCTGCAATAGTAAAAAGAGTTAATATAATTGGTAGAGAAAAGCCTACATGAGAACAGTGTGGTTGGAGTAGTTCTAAAGTATTGAAAATATTATAAATATTGTGCGTAGGTATATCAAAGAAAGAAATCTCTTTCTACATATCTCTTCAATCTTTTAGAAGTATGCTTTGTTTAGATATGTGTCACGTTCTTCTAAAATCTATACAAAAAAAAATTTGTTAATAAAAGAGAAGATGTAGATCTTTCTTGAGATCTTTCTCCTCAACTCAATCAAAATCAAGGTGGAGAAAACTTGAACTTAACTACGCTAATAAGTAAGCGGAACACTTTACTTTCCTTTTACTACAGTATATTCTTTCTCTGTTGAGTTTATTTTTATTTTCTATAGTCCTGTCACCCTACATCCTTATTAGAAATATTTATTTTATACTAAGTATTATTATTTTTAATTTACTGAGAGGTTGTAAAATATATCTTAAAGATAGTATCTTTAAATATGAATTGAACTCAATATTTTATTGTTTTGCGGATTTTGGCAACAAGTTTAGTAATTAATGAGTAATGACATGAATTCAGATGAAATATGTGTGGAACATTACATGAACATGTAGGTGCAACGTAAAAAGAAAGTATATTATGTGATTTGCTACTGGCAAGTTTACGTTGTTCTTTTTCTCCCTTGCAGAGTTTCTTGGGGTATTTTGTCATACCATAAGCAGCTTGCTTTTTTCTCCCTTTTTTCTTTGATGAACAGATCAGAAACGTCTTTTTCTTTCTTCTTGTTTCTTTTATGTGAAATTTGGTTATCTCTAACATATGTTGTTTCATGTTGTTTTTCTATTTGGCTACTTAAAACCATGATCTTGATCGACCAATAATTGCTTTTGGGTATTTTTGGCTGCTATTTGCTTTTCTGTTGCTTTTTTCTCTCCTCACTTACTTACATCGAATAAATGAACTATGGACTCTTACAGAATTTTCTTTTTTTTTTTTGGTTGCCCACCCGGTTCACCGGAGCTTTGCCCCGACTACATCCGGATCCGACCCGCGTCGCGCACCTGGCTATGGTGGGTGAGTCTCCCAACGGGAATTTTCTTACAGAATTTTCAATAATAAAGAGATTTCAATGAGGCTATACCCTAACTTTAATAAAGAGTTGTTGTCGAACCCACATATATTTTTTTACCAAAAAAAAAAAGTGTTTATGGTCCTTTTTCTCAGTTGGGTCATTAATTCTTCCTTCTTTTTCTTTTAATTATCAAATGATTCAAGTATCGTATTCAATCAAACAATTTACAAAGATAGCTCCAATCATAGAACGCTTGAAGTTATCTTAAACGATATCATCATCTCCTTTTGCTAATTGTTTTCTTATTTAGATATAGTAGCAGTCCATACTCTTCATGCTGTATTCTCTAAACTTCCTTATCTTTACTAATCGTCTGTATTATACTTGTAATGTTAATTTTTCTTTTTATTAATATTATTTGATCTTTTTCTTATTGATGGATAAGTCACTTCTATGTTCCTTGACATTATAATTGAAAATTTTGTTCTTGTAGCAATTTTGAGGTTCTAATTACGGCTGTATTTTCATCTATTTGAATATTTCTATCGTTTAATTTTAGAATTGTTGTATTTTAAAAATATTTCAAACACTTGTAGCAATCTTGAGACTCTAACTATGGCCGTATTTTCAGCATGTTTGGATATTTCTAGGGTTTGATTTTAGTATTGTTGTATTTAATTTAAAAATATTTCAAAATACTTGTAGCAATCTTGGTATTGTATTCCAAATTTTTAGATTCCATTCATAATCTTCAAATGATTTACAATAATGAGTGGCAAATGCTCTTTTCTATATATATTTTTCACCAATCTTTGCAAAGCATATGAACAACAATAATATTCGTATATTTGAATGGAAAAAAATAGGGGACACTCAAGAATTTATTTTTTCATTTATTTTTGAGTGAAAAACTGATGTCAATAAATCAAAGTAAAGTGCAAATAACCAAAATAAAAAGGGATTTGCTTCCTTCCTCATCCTTAAGATGTCAATTGATTAAAGATGGGAAAATTCCCTTCAAGTCATGAGAAATCTTAACTGAAATTATTGTCTACAGAGAGAGCTTACTTTAAATCAAATGGCTAATAGAGATATGTCAACCCTAATAAAATAAGTAATATAGTTTTCTCTACAATATAGTTGAAAAGATGGTTAGAATAGAATCACATCCTCTAATAATGAATAAATTTTGACATATGCTCAGTTGATTCCTATTTATAAGATGCTAGTTTTTGAATTGGTCTTTCTTTTTTAATAGAATTCTTTTTGGATTTGTTTAAATATTAAATACTTTTTTTATTTATTTTATCCTTAATTAATATACTCTCCCTTGTTATTTTTTTTTACTCTCATCTACCCACTTATAAATAAGGATATATTTGAGAAAAAAAATACATTTTGTATGTTTTTACTGTTACTTTTAATTAATTTTAACTGTTTTCAACACAATTTTCTAAGTGTTTTTCTTTTCAGCTTTTATTTCTTCCATAAAATATTTTTTGGAGTGGCATTCTACAGGTTTTTGGTTACAGGCCTTAATTATCTATTTACAACAATTAATTTTGACCCCTGTAGATTAACGGGGATTGATCCGAGTGGTAAGCGGCTCGGTATCGCTTAAGCGAGGTCTCGAGTTCGAGCCTTGGCGAATGCAGAAAATCCCCGTTAGGAGACTCACCCACCATAGCCAGGTGCGCAACGCGGGTCGGATCCGGATGTAGTCGGAGCAAAGCTCCGGTGAACCGGGTGGGCAAAAAAAAAAAAATTTGACCCCTATAGTTCTCTTTTGGGGTCCTAATCATGAACCTCAGGCTTACATACAGGCCCATGTTAAATACAATAAGCCCGATATACCTTAAAAAAAAGAGAATTTCTACCAAAAACATAAAACAACTCGAGAACTCAAAATTAAATATTAATTAAACTTTAAAAAAATTATAAAATTTTAAATAGAATTCAAATTTTAAATAATAATTAAATATTTAAATATAAATATTAATTAAACTTTAAACTTTTAAACTATAACTATAAACTTATAAACTAGAAAATTATAAATTTCTTATTTCTTATTAATTATTTAATTAAAATAAGAAAATTTCAATTCAAAAATGAAAAAGAAATCTTACTATAATACTAATTAAGATAAAGATATTGATCATTAATAAACATATAATTGATTATTGAGAATCGTAATATATTTAATAAATAGATTAAAATATATTCATTTAATATCCTTATCTTATTGATTTATTTTCAGGTGTGGCTAATATCCTGATGTTATTTATGATATAATTTTATTCATAATTTTTTTAATTTAGTATAATTTTATTTATAATTTTTTTAATTTAGTACACTTTTATCTATAATTTTAGTTTTCAAATACAAGAATTATAACAATTTGAAAAACACACAAGTATCAAAAAGAAAAAAAAGTATATTAATATTAAATAATATTAAATTTAAATATAATTAATGAAATAAAAATTAGAAAATTTTAAACAGAATTCAAATTTTAAATAATAATTAAATATTTAAATATAAATATTAATTAAACTTTAAATTTTTAAACTATAACTATAAACTTATAAACTAGAAACTTATAAATTTCTTATTTCTTATTTCTTATTAATTATTTAATTAAAATAAGAAAATTTTAATTTAAAAATGAAAAAAATTCTTACTACATTAAGATAAAGATATTGATCATTTAATAAACATATAATTGATTATTGAAAAACATAATATATTTAATAAATATATTAAGATAAATTTATTGGATATTATTTTTAAATCTGATTAATATTTTAATTTTATTTACACATAATTTTTTTAATTTAATATAATTTTATCTATAATTTTATTTTTTAAATATTATAAATTATTATAAATTAAAAAATTATAAATAAAATTATATTAAACTAAAAAAAATTATAGATAGCTCAGATAAAAAAATATTAGTGGCAATGGAGAAATAAGATCAATTGGGTGCAACTTAATATTTTTCTATTTTGACCTGTCTCGGAGGGTTTAACTACTGGTCTTTACACACTGAAACCCCTCTTTCGCAGAAGCCGAACCCCTCTGCTTCTGTAGCCGCACGCCCCACAAGGCTGCGCCAATATCAAACCTCTCACATTCATCAAGCTAACTCGCGTTTACGCGTATGTTCATATTCATTTTGTAACATTGGTGGTTTCGTGGAAATCTCAAGCTTATGCTTTGACAATGGCGGAGAGCCTGTTGGTTGATACAGAAACCCAGAATCTATTGGATTCTGGTTCGGATCCTTCTAACGGGTCGGTGTTATTCAGCCGTAGAATCGAGTTTCTTCCCACGAAGAAGCCCTTAAAAGGATTTGCCGATGGTGGGAGTGATTTTAAGCTCGAGACTTTAAACCCCGTCACCTCATCTGAAGCTCGGCGGCCTGGTTCCGGTCCGGGTGTAAAGAAGCACGATGGTTCTGAATTCGGTGATTATGGTTTGGATCCGGAGCTCAATTTTGGCATTACCGTTCGAAGGATTGTGAGTCCGTCACTGCAATTCATTTGCTTTAGCTGCTTTCCTTTTTTTTTTTCTTCTTCTTCTTTTCAATTAACCTGATTGCCACAGCTGAAAATGGGACAGTGTGAAGGTTAATATTTTGGGATGAAAGTCGTTCAAATAGAGATGCCCTTCATCTTTCCTTTTCTACGGGTGAATTTATTTGTATTAGATACTTTGATAGTTGGCATGCCTTCTGTTTTCATGAATGCTTCTTGATATTGTGATTACCGTTCCAAGGATTACGATTGCAAATTTGCGATCACTGCAATTTGATTACTTTTTATTTGCTCTAGCTGTTTTTCTTTCTTTCTTTTCAATTAACCCCATAGTCTCGTCAGACAATGGGACAATCTAATTGTTAATAAGGATCAGGCTCATACAGGGACCATGTGCCACCCATAGCAAAACAACCGTTGGCTGAATCCAATGCCTGTCGATGGCAGGCAGATGATGCTAGCTTCTCTTTTGCTCATCAGGACTCTGTTTATGGGTTCTGGACAATGTTTCATAAATTCACCGTTAATCCTGCATATTTGATTTGATCTTTACTACGAAGTCAGTTCAACTCATTTTTTTGTCCACTTTTTAAACTTTTCTCAATGCTATAGCATAAATTTAAATGCTTTTATTTAATACTGTCATAGCTCTATATTTGTTTATCCGGGGTTAGGACATGGCATGTTATGGTTTGTGCTTAAGTTGTCTGTGGGCTTAGTTACAACTGGGCATTTGTTATTTTCAGGGAGCTGGCTTGCGAAATTTAGGAAATACCTGTTTCCTTAATTCGGTATTGCAGTGTTTGACATATACAGAGCCCTTAGCTGCATACCTTCAAAGTGGAAAGCATAAAAGTTCTTGTGAGTCTACTCTCAGCTTTATTTTCTATTCTATGGCATGTACCTTGTGCAGATTTTTATGAAGTACTTTATTTATCAATGTAGGTCATGTTGCTGGATTTTGTGCTTTATGTGCGATACAGAATCATGTCAGTCGTGCACTTCAATCAACTGGGAGAATATTATCTCCAGAGGATCTGGTTATGAACCTGCGCCGTATCCTTGTGTTTGGTTCTTTGCTTTTTGAAGAAAACTAATTTTTCATTTCCTTCAGATGTTTGTTATTTGATAAGAGGGTGAACTGCCTATCTTCAAATGTTGTGATTCTGTTTTATATTTTCTTCTGCTTTTTTGTGAATTTAATCTTTTTGCACAATGGAGGATCTTGGCACAAATGATTGTTCTTATTGGGATGCTAAGGTATCAAATGGCCCCCAAACTGTTAGGAATTGTTTTCAGTTATGATTTTTTTTTCTAAAATAATCTTACTTACAATCAACATGTGATTAAATATAAATATCTTATCGTATATTTTGTGCATTGGTCACAGCATGTCGTTACAGCTACTTCCTTTAGGGTATAATAGCAGCTGATTAGATTTTGGTATGAAGCATAATTTCATTTACTCTTTTGTTGACCATGCACTAGATTATGTTAGCTGAGGCGTTATGAAGCCTTCTTAGGTTAATGTCACTAATTGTTTATAATTATAAAGTAATCTCCTCTTAAGTTGTATTAGAATCGGTTCTTCTTGACAATGAGATAGGCATATCACGGAATTTCGAAAATGCAAGGCAAGAGGATGCCCATGAGTATATGGTCAACTTGCTTGAATCAATGCATAAATGCTGCCTGCCATCTGGAGTTCCAATTGAATCCCCTAGTGCCTATGAGAGGAGTTTGGTTCACAAAATTTTTGGTGGTCGCCTTCGTAGTCAGGTATCTCTGGTTTTCATACTGCTAGGTTTCTCTGGAGAAAATTTTAATCAATAGCTAATGTTTGGCTATGACCAGGGAGTCTGTAAAAAACAGACGTTTATTTTTATGAATTGACAGTTGTCCATTGATTATTCTTTTACAATAACAAACAGTTTGACTTCTTTTTCAGGTCAAATGTCATCAATGTTTGAATTGCTCCAACAAGTTTGACCCATTCTTAGATTTAAGTCTTGAAATATTCAAGGCAGATTCATTGCAGAAGGCACTTTCGAATTTTACAGCTGCTGAGTGGTTAGATGGTGGTGAACGGCAGTATCAGTGCCAACGGTGCAAGCAGAAAGTTAAAGCCCTCAAACAGCTTACAATTCACAAGGCACCATACGTTCTGACCATTCATCTAAAGCGGTTTTATGCTTATGATCCTGGTCAAAAGATTAAGAAAAGAGTTCAGTTTGGCTGTGCACTGGATTTGAAACCTTTTGTCAGCGGCTCCTATGTGAGTAACTTTTTTCATTAGATTAAAGCTGCAAAACTTTCTTTTCATATGCTATTTGCTGTTATTCCAATTTCTTATAATTAAATAACATGCTAGATATATGTCCTTTATATGAGATATGAAGGACCCAAAAATACTATCAATTCACTGAAAAATTATTTCCATACCCCCACAATGTATTCCGTCGCCTCAGTATTTAAAGCTGCAAGGAGTTGGTTACAGGCACAAAACAGAAACATTCGTTCTCTCTCCTAATTTCCTAATATCCTGAAACTACCCTCTCCTATGATCATTGTGCTAAGCACATGGAGATAACAGATAAACTGCATATAACACAGGAAGATAACAGATAAAACATGGAAAACATGCAAAGATAATGGTTAAACCACATAAAACAGTAAAGCAATGCTAACGCCATGTAACAATGTGTTTTACACCGGGATAACTATCCTCATATGATGCTTTGCTTATTGGAAAATGTTGAGCTGTGTTGTTTGATTGGTTCCTATCTGTATCTGTAAATTATCATCATGGTTAAGTCATTTCATAACTGTAATCTTTGGCAGGATGGAGACTTAATGTATTCTCTTTATGGGGTGCTGGTTCATTCTGGTAGCAGCACTCATTCTGGCCACTATTACTGCTATGTCCGCACAGCAAATAACATGTGGTACACCCTGGATGACAATCGGGTATGGAATACAATCTCTATATGGAATTAATGGCCTCTGTTTTAGGTGAATACAAAGTTGAACTAGGAACAAGAAGCCAGTTTTTGTCCTGGAAAGGGAACTTAATATGCTTGTTTTCCTCAAACTCCATTCACATCTATAGCACCTATTAGTTGTCATTTTGTTGCTTCAACTATATTTGATTAAAACAGCCAGTGAGCATAATGTTTATATTTACAGGTTACCATATGCACAATTTTGGTGGATTATTGGCTATAAAACAGTCTGCATACGTTTTCAACTTTTGTTTTGATGACTGTGCCTGGAAAGAATATTTACAAGCGGGCAGATACTAGGATTTTTTAATTTTTTTTGTCTTCTATTGGCTTCTCATTACTTTAACTCCCTTGGTACAACAGGTGAGCCATGTTAGTGAGCGGGAAGTTCTGAATCAGCAGGCTTACATGTTATTTTATGTTTGGGATAGAAAAAACATTGTTCCAAAGAAACCTGTCGACATAGCCCAGAAGGAGAATATTAAAGTGAACGGGAGTGCAAGTAAAGCTTCTGTAAATTCAAACCAAGTTTTGAAGAAAGAATTGGTTCTAAATGGTCAGGCAGAAAATATACTCAGTAATACATCTTCCACTGCTGAAGCTCAGAGAAGTTCATTAAATGTTAATTCTTTTAGTGGTTCGTTATCGAAGGATGCATCAGATCAGCAAAGAAATAGCCCTTTAAAAGAAGATCGCTTGGTACAAAATAAACAATCTGTATCTGAACCATGTTCCAAGCCACTGGCACAAAAAGAGGCATCAGAATTGCTCTCTGTTTCTAAATCAGAACCTGAAGGCTTGTTGCCATTGGGTGAATGTGTAAACAACAGTTGTACTCATACTGTGAAAGATTTAGTTGCTTCAGTAACTGACTCTATAAATAAAGGCACAGAGAATGGAGTTTCCAAAGAGGATGTGAAAGACACTCTCTCCTTGGCACCATCTGTTAGTGACCCTGAAAAAGCTGCTTCTCAACCTGTGTCAGATGAAACCTCTCAGAAGGTAGATAATTTCATTTCACAAGCTAATATACATTTGGGGCAGATTTGGTGCTCTTAAAATTATATTGGTTACCGAACTGAGATTCTCTCTTCATGTAGAATAATGATGTCACAAAAGTTGATGTTGCTATGCTTGGAGGTTCAAGTACAAATACATCAAAAAGCGCTGCTTATACAATTTCTCTAATTCAGCCAAGCAATAGCAGTTGTCAGGTTAATATATTTTCCCCTTAAAATGGCCTTTTACTTTGATCCTGGTTGACCGTGTATTTACCTTTTTGTTTTTCCTTTTAGTTTGGAGGGTCTGCAACTGGTTTGGTATGTGACAAATCAGGTAATCAAGTGTGTGAAAAGGTTGTTGGTAATCAACCATTGGTTCTTCATAAGTCAGGAAGAAGGTCAATGGATATTGATGGCCTTAGCCACAAGCGCTTCAAGAAGTCAAGGAAGAAGGTTTTGAAGTATCAGGTTTCAAGTTTGCATGTTGGCTCTAACTTCCTTGTGATGGCATCCTTTGGCTTGCGGAAGAAAAAGAAAAACAAAAAAATCAAACGCCAGACTTTTAATATAAAGAATCTAAATAAAGAAAAGATGGATGAACATATCTTCTCATCAGATGTAGGGCCATCAAGTATTGTCGGGAGTACAGAAACCAAATCATCTTATAAGCATGCTGCTAATCATCTGTCTATGAACTCGGTTGGTGAATCAGTTATGGAAAATATTGCCCATGGAGAATTTAGAAAGAGGATTGATCAGGACTCTGCTGTGCTTGCTACTACCAAGCATGTAGAAAAGGTCTCTGGGCATAACTCAGGTGTAAACCAATGTGATTCTGGACGGCCCAATAGGCTACAAGATGGTAACAGTGAACAGATGCCTAGCAGTTTGTCGAGTAATCTTGCCCAAGGTCTAGAGGGTGAGTTCTTATTACTACTTTTCTCCTTGTTCCTGACTTGAGTCTTGATACCTTAATATCTGACGTGACTGTTCTTTATTTGGATACAGTTCCACGTTGGGATGATGTAGAATTGCCTTCATCACAATCCAAGGAGTCAAAGAATGAGATCATGAGCATTGGATATGTAGGGGATGAAAGGTAAGTCTAATTTTAAAATACCCTTTTATTGTAAAGCATTGATGACATGGCAAATAGTATTCTTTTTGGCAAGCCATATCATATTCAAATAGCTCATATGAATCATACATGTGCATACATATGTTATATATGCATATATACTATTTTTAAAAAATTACTCTGCTCTATGTCCCAGATAAATCTTGTTATTCTTTTCATATTTTTTTACAAAACTTTTCCTTAATGTCTCCAGGACACATCAGAATATTGGAATTTTTAATGATAAGATTTTGGATTTTTAAAAAATATTGATATTGATTGCGCACTATATTATTTATTGTATATATAAACACTTTCTTATTTAAACATATTACCGTATTGCTTTTTCTATTCTGCATTTTTTCCCCACAAGTAGCTGTGTATAGCAATGCTTGTGCTACATGCAACTGCACTGGACTGGCTGTTAATGGTATATGTATTGCTATTTACGAATTAAAACTTGGGGTTTTTAAAATGTTACAGGGATGAAGAATATGATAGGGGGAAGAGAAAGAAGGTAAGGCTTAAGCATAGCTTTGGTGGGCCAAACCCTTTCCAAGAAATTGCCGCTGAGAGATCTCGGTTTAAAAAGGCAAAACTCGAGCGCGGTAGCTCAGGGAACCTACCGTTCAGGATATGATGCTTATGGAGAAATTCCACCATATTATTTGTGGTAGAAATTAGGAACTCGTCAAGTTTAATTGTTCATGGAAAACGCTTATTAATTTTCCCGGTCCAAAGTTGTTCATAGCATTAATTTGCCCGAGAGCAGAGTGTTGGACATTTCTCATTTCAGAGAACTGTTAGGTGCATGTTCTTGAAGAGAAATGAAACCCTGGTAATTCTTCTGATGTAGCTACCTTGAGTGGCTCTAAAATTTTGTTCCCTAGTTTTTTTTTTTTTTCATAAGGCTTCCTTAGTTTTGTTCACACACGTAAAACTGTTTCCTGTATCGTTTATCTGGTGGCTATGTACTTGAGGACAATATAATCCGTATGATTTCTTTTTTTGTTCGATGATTCTTGCACTCACATTTTATGATTTTCTTGTGGTACATTAATGGTCATTTTCAAGACTATCCCGCGCACCTTATAATTGTAAAATTTCAATGTGTTTTACTATAATAAATCTAAGTGAAGAAGTTGGAAAGGGTTTGGTTTTTTTATATGGTGGAGTTTAGGTTTGTATTATCATTTAATTTTTTTTCTAATTTACCACACTCTCTCTAATTATTATTTTTTCTCTCATTCATTAATAAGGACATATTTACAAAAAAATTGCCTCATATTTATTATTTTAAACTAATTTTTTAATATGTATAAATTAATTATTTTTATCTTATATTTTGAACCGGATTTAGCATTTGATGTTGATCCATACGGAGTTTAGAGTTATTTTTAATTTTAACTAGAAGAGGCAATAATCATGATTTTAACTAGAGGGTGAGCACACAATAGTTTGGTTAGAGTGTAAATTATTTTATGTGCACCATCTCCCAGCATAAGTATTTCGAAATTTAATTGGAAAATTGATTGATACAGAAAAAATATTGAACAAGAACAGGATTCAAACATTTTATGCGTCTCAACAAAGTCAGCAGCCTTTCACAGTTAACTCAGGCATCTATGGTGCCCCTCTAAATACAAGGGGCAATAATGGAGAACCAACAAATTCTCCACAACTTCAAACTTCTAAAGAAAACGTGAAATATCAATATGTTTCCCTGAGAGTAGTAAGATCCAGGATGTTACTATTATCGAGAGAGAGAAAATACCCAGAAAATATACTATTTAAGTCATGCATTTCAGCTAAGGATGCTTGCAAGTTACATTAACAAAGAATAAACAGGCAATGCGGGTGGAGCATGAATATGGAATTCAATAATTTAAGCTAAAAAACTCAAGATAAGATCCACCAAAAAATAGAACTTATTTAAACAGAAAAACTATATTTAAATTTAAAAATAAGAATACATCTCAAATAAAGAAAAATTCGTACCCAATAAAATCCTCCATATTGAGCATAAAAGTTGCAACATCTTTTGAACATACATTTCAAGTAAGACATGGTAAAGATACTTTCAACACCCTAAAATAATTTTGGTAGTGCAATTGTTACCTTAAATTATATAAGGGTACAATTAATACCCTAAAATAATTTTTAGAGTGTTTAATAACTTTCATCAAACTTCTGTTAGATCATGTCTGCTCCATCTCCCCCTCGTCTTATTCTCTCTCTTCTCTCCTCTATATAACATCAGACATCACTCACTGAGCCACACTCTTGCTCCTCATCCCTCCCTCCCTCCCTCTCTCTCTAAAATTAGGTAAGAACATAAAAAAGTGCTCTTAAATATAGGATTTAAGGTTTAAAAACAATTATAAAATATCCCTCTACAGAAATTACTTTTACAGCAGCTATACCCCAAACATCTGATATGCTCTATTGATATTGTATAATAGTAATATCAGACGGTTAGCGGTAAGAGACTCTTCTAAAACACATCAATTAATCTTTTGTTTGGTTACTTGACCCTCTGTAGATGCCATCAGATAGCCTTTATAAACTTCATATTGCATATTCTTTTTGTAAATACAGTATTTAAAATTGCATTCTCTTCTCTAAAAAACAAACTAGGTAAGACCATAAAAAAACGTTCCCTTAAATATAGGATTTAAGGTTTAAAAATAATTATAAAATATTTAAAATATATGACCAACAAAGTGCACTGGAATGTTACAAAAATTTAGATTTCCCAATTTCACATGCCATGACTCTATGGCAGAATAACGAATTGTTAAACAAGAGTGTTTATACGACTAAACTAAACCAAGTCGATATTCCTATTTGAACAAAAGTAAACTTAAATTTAAAAATTACAACACCAAAGCATACTTAGACTTTGATATAACCCCAACAAAAACAAGAGAAGATAATATGTAGAAGTTCATTGAAACTAGATTAAGTCTCAATAATTCTTCCTCCTAAAAGTTGAAGGAAGTTACAGTAATAGAAAGCACACGCTGAATTCATAGAGATGATACAAAAAGTTTTGATTGTAGGTCAAAGCTCTCCTCACCACACTCGAACTACAAAAGACATCTCACCCCCAAATGGTAATATAAGTCAAAAGGCAACACACATAGTACCCAAAATACCCTGAAGGGGTTCGAGCATACTTGAGATGTAGAGCAGTTTCTCCAGTAGCCACACGATAACCTAGTCATTTTAGGGATTCGGGTATTCGCACATAACAAATGTACTCCAAGAAAAGAAGAGAGGGAGCAAAGAGAAAAAAAATACCAGGAGGAAAGAATATTTCAAATAATAAAAAATTAGTCTGGCTATCAGGAGTTATGATATCCTATTATTCTCTCCATCAATCCCACTCAGAATGAATCACTCTTATCTCACATTCAAAATTCAAATTTTGAACTGAAGTAGAATATCTCCGGATAATAACTCATACTTTTAGTTATTATTACCTAGGCCTCATATTAAATGGGCTTTAGCCCCAATCCATCAAGAGTGGATCAGTGCCCAATTTCCATCATACCCCTTACCAACAATAGGTCTAAAACACCCTAAAGTAATATTAGCTCTCTACTCTTACCCCATAATGGTAGGAATGTTAAAGTCATCCCCCTTGACCATAAAAACAGTAACTTCCCTCTTACTTGCATCTTCCTAAGTTTCTTCTTACAGTTTACAATTCATAAGGCACCTGATTACAGACAGTTTGTGAGCTTTAATTTAATTTTCTGCTTGGGTATATGGCACCATATGTCCTAACAGTTAAAGCTCTCAAATAGCTTACAATTCTAAAGTGGTTTTATGCTAATGATCCTGAACAAAAGATTAAGAGAAGAGTTCAGATAGATCATTGTCCTGAGCACATGGAGATATCAGATAAACTTTGTTTAGTCCACATCAGCAAAATGATAAAAAAAAGTAAGAAGTCTTGAAGAATGCAAGTACGTTTTATTATCATCCCCCACCGAAAGCAGCAAATCATATACTGACCCACTTTTTAATATTTAAATCATTATTAGTTAAGTGAGATCAGTTTAGATTAGAATACTTTAGGAGATAAAATGGGAAGAGATTAAAAATGAAACATGTGAACTCTATTTTCATCTGACTAATATGTTGAACTCAGATTTACCTTTCTCTTCAGATGTATCTTAGAATTAAACTCTAATTAAAAAGGATATCTTTTTCCAATATATTTTTTCCCCATAAAATTCAAGAGGCAGAAAAAAAAAAGCAACAAATGAGAGACAGTAGAGGTGTCATGATTATTGTAAATAAAAACACAATAAGAAGAAAGAGCGTGTGTGTGTTGATTTCACGTTACTCCTCAAACCCTCTGGCTTCAATGAATGCAAATCATTTCTTTACTTTTTGTTTTTCCTCTTCCTTTTCTTTTTACTGTCTTCTTTTGGCATGCGCATCCATTTTTGTCTGTTTTGATCCTTTCACTATGTTACTCCGGTAAATATTGGCAGCATTGGTAGAAAATCTGGTTCGGTAACTTAGGAATATATAGACATGTTTAGATAGAATTTTAAAAAATAGTTTAAAAAAAAAGATTTTAGACAAATTTAAAAAAAATATATAGAAAATAGCTTATAAAAAAAATTATTATGAATAAATAAGTGTTTAGATGATTATTATTAGAAAAATTTTTGTTATTAATGAATTATTAGAAAGTGTATGAGATAAAAAAATAATTTTATGTGATCACTATTCACTCCTCTCCCTTCTCCACTATCTCCCACCGTCGTCCCTCCTCCACTGTCTCCCTCCTCCAAACAACCGGCTCCCACCATCGTGCCTCCTCTATTGTCTCCCTCCTCCAAACAATCGAAGTCGGCGGAAGTGGAGAAGAAGAATGCGGACGGCAGAGAAAGAAGAGAAGAGAGATGATGGAGAAGAGGAGAGAAAGTATATCAAAAAAAGTAGAGATAGAATAATAATTAGGTAGTATATAAATTTTTTTACTGTTACAGAAACTATTCCTAAGAACTTATTCAAAACTATGGTTTTAAACCATGGTTTGATTCAAATATTTTTTTGGAGAAATATAGCAGTTTGTTTTTAAAAAAAATTAAAGTAAAGTTTGAGCCACAAACCCTTTTAAAATCTAAGTTTTTATACTATCCAAACAGGCACATAGTTTATGAATAGTATCATTTTTTTAAATTATATATATAATACAATATCTTCTAATTTTAATATAAGATTTTTTTTAGAGAGATTTACTTAACTAATTTGGGTAAATTAGTTAAATTAGTTATTTATAATTATTGTGTATTGATTTTTTTAAAATACCTCATTTAATTATATGCATTTGAACTACCCCTTGATAGAACCATATTAATCTTTGAGGAGTAAATTATAATTTTAAAAGATAAAGTGGATTGTGATATTATATCTATGATCAAAAGAGATTCATATCTAACACTTATATATAGTCATAGGGGGAGTATATAATATAAAATTTAAAATAAATCACACTACTAATAAGTTATTGATGCCATAGTTTGGTTAGGCTAAAATTAGTGTATAATACATTACCTATACCGTATTTTTATGAAATATGGGGTTAACATGGTTTTGTTGGGTTTTAACTTTCAAACGAGTGGGGCTTATTATATAAATAAATAAAATATGTGGGTCATAAAATGTGATATTTTCTTTTTATTTAAAATGATAAAAGGAAGTGATACTAGACGTTGTTTTGATACGGAAGGATGAAGGAAGTCCGTTTGGATTGAACAAACATGACCCTAGCGCAAAAGTTAATTTTTAGACATATAGTCACTAAATATAGCATTTATTTATATGAGAATTTAAATATTAATTTATTTATGTTATAAAAAATTAACACATTTTATTAAGTAAAATTCCTATTGGTTACCATTCACTTTTTCTAATTACCTTTGTATCTTATATCAATTTTATTATTTTAAAAAATTATTATAGAATCTCAAACAAATAATATAATTATTAAAAAGTTTTAAAATAAAGGAACAACTATAAATATGATGTTATTTTTTATACCAAAATTTATTATAATACTTAATTTTGGTGAGAATTTTTAATAATTATATTTTTTTAAAAATTTTATAGTAATTCTCCTTTTTATTTTTTTTATCACAATATCTCAGTCTGATTAGATTACATCAGGTGTCTTCCGAGGTCAATAAGATATAGTAGTACATAAGTGCTTGTTTTTGGTTCTTTTTTGTGAAATGAAGGAAATGGACCACTTGGTAGTGGGGCCCACACACGGTTAGGTTTTTGGTGACTGTCATTATCCCACAGGCCCTACATTTTAAGAAATGGTCCCCATTTTAGAGAAAATTAAGAAAATGGGAGACAAACTTAAACCTTTTCCCTATCTTTTTTCAGTCAACAAAATTTAGTTTAATACGAACCCATTAAATCAAGAAATATTCCACATTTTAATGTTTTCCTTTCCCATCTTCATTTCAAAAATAAAATTTATATAACTATATTTCCCTTCTACGGTTGTGGTTCAGTTATTGATCCAAACCCAATAAACCTAAATCAAATTAAACATAAACGAGTACCAAGTAGTTAGATCTTTTCCATCCATACATTTATGCCTTAGAGAAAGAGAATAATATAATATTGACATATTATAAATAAAGTATACCAATTTAATAGTCAGTGATCTAATTATAGTTAAATCATAGTCAACCAATCATAATTAAAATAATATAATTAATATATATAAAAAATTATTCGCATATAATCTTAAAAAGAAGAATATTTAAATAAAAGAAAATCCCAAAAAATACCCATTTAAATTTTAAAATTTTAAATCAAGACTTTTTATAAAAAAAATTATAAATAAGTTTACAAGAGTTATAAATAGCTTATAAAATATAGTAAATAGAATTTTAAAATTTAAATGGGTATTTTTTAAGATTTTTCCTTATTAATAAATAGAACAATCATACATAAACACACATAATCTACAAGATAGCGTTATTAAAGAATAAATATGATGATTGTTATTTTCTTTTGTTTTTTAAAACTCAAAATAATGTTTCAAGTTCAAGCATGAAAGAAAAAAAATTATAACATCTAATCTAGTTGACCTATCCAAAATATTTGGGATTAATTTACTAGTTTGTTATTTTGATTGATTAACCTGAGTTAAATTTTAATATCATGATTATAACAACTTTAATCCACTTTTTTTTTTGGTATCCCTCCCAAAATGCACTTTTATCTTCTATTAGTAAGGAGGGAAAAAGGGAAAGGCATGCTTTAAATTTGATGGTAGTGGAAAGTTGATTTGTTAGTGGTCATAAAGTTATGCCCTAAAACCCTAACATAATAATTTTCTGTCATTTAGTCCAAAACTGCTTTGTTTCCTTTATGAATGAGAAGAATGGTTTGGTTTAAAAAATGCAAAAAGAGAACAGAGAAACATAGAACATGAACCAACCCACTAAAACAACTTTAATAGCACATGCATGGGATTCACTTGTGTAAGACAAAACACAAAGCAGTTGCATTTGCATTAATTTTTCATTTTATCAACTTAATCTGAAGATTTAGAGCATTAACTAGAAGTCAGTTACGTTTGACACATAATTTTGAAAATGAAAAAGGAATACTGTAAAAAACATTTCATGATAAAAACTAATACTAACAAAAGTTACCTGTGCATATCTTTGTGTTCATTTCATGATCAAAAGTAAAAAAATCCACATTGGGAGTTTGATTCCTAATTTTTTATTTTCTAAAGTTATCTAAAATTAGTTGTTTTCCCCCTGAAATCCCTCCTATTAGATGAAATATGAGAGAGAAATTCAGTATATATATAATGGAACAAGTTACCTTTGTCTAATTTATAAGGGGAGGGAGAAGTTTTTTCCTGTATTATTTTTTAGACTTTGTTGTCGTATATATTAAATAAGTATATCAATAAGATGTTAATTGTGATAATAAAAAATCTTATTTTTATAAAAAAAATATGAGTTTAAATTTTAAATAAACTTATTGAGAGAGGATACCATTTACTAAATTAAAAAAATAAATTTTAAAATAAAATTAATTGTATTTAAGGTTTTTTAATAATATTTTTATTTATAAAGGTGGAGTAACTAGTAAGTAGTAGATTATATTTTAGATTGGAAATAGGATATAGTTTTTTAATGTATACATTTAAAACAAAAAAGGAAAGAGAAAAGAAATTTGGAAATGTAGCAGTATTAAAAAAAAGGAGAAAATATTATAGTGAGAAAAAAAAGCCTCCATGGATGACCAATGGTGATCAGCACACTCAAGAACTCATTAAATCTCCGCCAGCAAAGCTGTCATAAATTCACCAACCACATCCTCAACGAAATTTCAAATCAATTCCATTCAATTTCATTTATGAACCCTCAAAACTCACTCCTCCACTAGTACAATTAAACTTGTCTTCCCTGCAAATGTTGCCTTGTCTCTTCTCAATTGAAGCACCAAAACAGGAAAAATCCTTGCTACTTTCCTTCAAAACTCCATCACTACCTGGGAACTTGCAACAGCTTCACAAGCAAAGCAACTCTCTCCACAGCTTTTTCTTAGTCCAGAAGGAGACAATAGTTTGTGTGTTTGCAGGACTTTTTGTTTCTTCTGTGAATTTCTTTTCGTCACCTTTCTCGATCTGCAACCAAATCTAGACAAAGTTCACTCACATTCTCTCGTTAAAGGCCACAACTTTATTCCCATTTTCTATCTTTTACCATTCTTGTCTTGTGTTGATTTTTTTTTAATCTCCTCTTAAAACTCAGAATTTACTGCTACTGGGTTCACTCAAGGAGTCCAAGCTTCAGAAAAAACCCAAGGCTACGATGTTCAGGCTGATTTTGAAGTTCTAAGGAAGGCGTTTCTTTAGGGCTTACTGAATCGTTTTTTCCAAAATGGGTTTGGGAGTGTTTGGTTTTATTTTGATTCTGACGCTTTTCTTCAAGCACTTGGCATGCCAGCAGCAACCAAATACAGATGGATTCTTTGTGTCTGAATTCTTGAAGAAGACAGGTTCATCTTCAACTTTTCCCAAATCCTACAACTTGTCTGGTTCTTCTTTCTGTTCATGGCATGGTGTTCTCTGTGATGCTCAAAAAGAACACATCGTTGAGTTCAAAGCTTCTGGGCTAGGCCTCTCTGGGCTTATTCCTGATAATACCATTGGCAAGCTCAACAAGCTTCAATCTTTGGATCTTAGCAGTAACAAAATCACTGGGTTGCCTTCAGATTTCTGGAGTTTAACTTCGCTCATGAGTCTTAACCTTTCTTCTAACCAGATTTCTGGCTCATTGTCAAACAACATTGGCAATTTTGGTTCCTTGGAAACCTTAGACTTATCGAATAACAATCTCTCTGAAGAAATTCCAGAAGCTATAGGTTCTCTTGTCAGTCTTCGTGTCCTCAACCTTAGCCAGAACGGGTTCGAACAAACGATACCTTCGGGGATTTTAAAGTGTCTGTCTCTTGTCTCAATTGATCTTTCATCAAATCGTCTAAATGGGACTCTTCCAAAGGGATTTGGTGCTTCTTTTTCAAATCTTCAAATTTTGAACCTTGCAGGGAATAGTATTCATGGTCGAGATATTTACTTTTCTGGGTTGAATTCTATTACTACTCTGAATATGTCTGGAAATTTGTTTCAGGGTTCAGTAATGGGTGCATTTCAAGGAAGCTTGGAGGTCATTGATCTTAGTAAGAACCAATTTCATGGTCATGTTTCTCAAGTACAATTCAATTCTAACTTCAACTGGTCTCATTTAGTTTATCTGGATTTGTCTGAGAATCAGTTTAGTGGTGAACTTTTCCATAATTTGAGTGAAGCCCAGAATCTGAAACACCTAAATCTTGCACACAATAGATTTAGTAGACAGAAATTCCCGCAGATTAAGATGCTCTCTATGTTGGAATACTTGAACTTGTCTAGAACTAGTCTTGTTGGTCACATTCGTTATGAAATCTCACAACTGAAACATTTGAATGCACTTGATATCTCTATGAATCATCTCGTCGGGAGAATCCCATTACTGAGCTACAAAAACCTCCGAATTCTTGACCTTTCTATGAACAATTTGAGTGGTGAAATACCCCAATCTGTCTTAGACAAGCTCCCAGGAATGGCTCAGTATAACTTCTCATATAACAACTTCACCTTCTGTGATTCAACATTTACCTCTGAAATCCTCAAGAAGGCATTCTATGGATCAGTTAACAGTTGCCCAATTGCTGTAAACCCCACAATTTTAAGAAAAAGAGGCACTGATCGAAACGGAATGAAGCTCGCTCTTGGATTGACTCTAGCAATGATCTGCCTTCTTGCTGGGCTTTTATTTCTGGCATTTGGCTGTAGAAGGAGGTCACAAATGTGGGCAGTGAAGCAAGGTTCATACAAAGAAGAACAGAACATCTCAGGACCCTTTGAATTTCAGACCGATTCAACGACGTGGGTAGCTGATGTCAAGCAAGCAACTTTGGTCCCGGTAGTAATTTTTGAGAAGCCATTGTTGAACATCACATTCGCAGACCTTTTGTCTGCGACTTCGAACTTCGATAGAGGAACCCTTTTGGCTGAAGGGAAGTTTGGGCCTGTTTATAGAGGCTTTCTACCCGGTGGGATTCATGTAGCAGTTAAGGTTCTGGTTGTTGGCTCTACATTGACAGATCAAGAAGCTGCGAGGGAGCTCGAGTATCTCGGTCGGATCAAGCATCCCAATCTTGTTCCTTTAACTGGTTATTGTCTAGCTGGAGATCAGAGGATAGCGATATATGAATACATGGAGAATGGGAACCTGCAAAACTTGCTCCATGACTTGCCACTTGGTGTGCATAGTCCAGAAGATTGGAGCACAGACACATGGGAGGAAGATGACAATGGTGGTGGGATTCAAAACGCCGGCTCTGAGGGATTACTCACATCTTGGAGATTTCGTCACAAGATTGCCCTAGGCACTGCTCGAGCATTGGCCTTTCTTCACCATGGCTGCTCACCTCCAATCATTCACAGAGATGTCAAGGCCAGTAGTGTTTATCTGGACTACAACCTTGAACCAAGGTTGTCTGATTTTGGTCTAGCTAAGGTTTTTGGAGATGGCTTGAACGAGGAAATTGCGCGTGGCTCGCCCGGTTATGTTCCACCAGAGTTTTCACAACCCGAACAGAACTCCCCAACACAAAAATCTGATGTGTACTGTTTTGGGGTTGTGCTGTTTGAGCTGATAACAGGTAAGAAACCTGTTGGGGATGATTATAATGATGAAAAGGATGGAACTTTGGTTAGTTGGGTTAGAGGACTGGTGAGAAAGAACGAAGCTTCAAGAGCGATTGATCAGAAAATTCGTGACACGGGTTCAGAAGAACAAATGGAGGAGGTAATCAAGATCGGTTATCTTTGCACGGCTGATCTTCCATCGAAGCGACCAAGCATGCAGCAGGTAGTTGGGCTGCTTAAAGATATTGAGCCTTCTGCTACTCAATGAAGGAAAATGAAAAAGAGAAGGAAGAAATTGAGGTTGTTTTTTTGTTTTGAATTTAATTATCCCACTGAGCTTCCCATTAGGGAAATGTAAAGAAAGCATTTCTAGGATTGTGTTCTTTTGAGATTGATGAGAGAGCTTCCCACTTTGGCAGATGAAAGCTTTGATTTGATGAGAATACATACATTCAGAACTTGACCTGTTTTAACATGTTACTGCTTGTACTTGTTCATTCACTCTGGTCACCATTAATTTATATGTTCCTTTGATCTCCTCTCACATTGAAACTTAGAAAAATTTAATGGGAAGATTATATTGTAAGTATTTATATTTTTCCTAAATTTTTAATTTAGTATCTTTATATTTTTATCTCTTAATTAAATCTTTAATTTTATTTTGTTAGTATTGTTAACTCCTGTACAGGGGTTTAATGATAATAAAATAAAGTTAAAGAGATTAATGGTACTAATATAACAAAATTAAATAATTTATTTTAAAAAATTTACATAAATACTAAATTAAAAATTGAGGGAAGGGGTGAGTACGTGTAAAATAATTTTCCTAAATTTAATTGCCGGGCTTTCTTTCTATTTGTATTTTCACTTTTCAACATGTCCTATATTTGAATTGAAAAAGGGATTTTCAGCAACTGTTTTACTTTGAGCATATGAAAACTAACTCACATGGAAAAGGTTTAAACTTTGAAAGAAAATATAGTTAAAGTGAAATATTGGCATTATGTGAACATAATTTTTTGGCATTGAAAAAAAAAAGGAAATAAGGAAAAAATATGGGTGAGTGTATATAATATATCCTTTTTATTTAAAAGAAAGGATGTAAGGGATGTAGGGAGGTATCCTGTGAATTAATTTAATTGTTAAATGTTTAATTAATAGCCAAAACATGTTCAAGTTGTGTGTGGCTGATGACTTATAATGGCTAAGTTCTTAATGACTGCAGTTGATTCATTAATTATAAAAATTAGATTTTGACCCAAAAAATTATATCAATTGGATTATGATTAAAAGATATCTAAGTTCTTAGCTCTTAATCACTGGCTAAATTTGATTCACCCAAAGCCACCTGATTTGGACAAAATAATTCACACTTCATTTTTAGCTTCTAGGAAATACTACAATGTTCTTAGTTTATATAATTTCATTTAATCCATGATTTGATTTCTATAGTTCAAAAACCTATGGTTGAATCTTTATAGTTTCTCTCGTTAATTTGACTAAATGTCAAGGTATTAATCATTAGACTGGTTATTGAATTGATTAAAACAATAATTCAAAAATTAGTGATCTTATTATGTTAAAGCATGATCAACTAAATCATAATTAAAATAATATAATTTAATTAAAATATATAATAATATTTATATATAACCTTTAATAGAGTAATATTTAAATAAAAAAATATTAATTTATAAGTAAATGGGATGTTTATATATAAACCATATATAATTAAACAAAACATCATTATTAAAACACAAATTGAATGAACTATTATACTTTCTTTCTTTCTTTTGTTTAAACTTAAAATAATGTCCTTTCATGCTCAACAGTTAACATCATAAGGGGAGAAAAAAAAATCCAACCTAGTTAATTTATCTAAAATTCTTAATCAAGTCGGTTAAGAAATTGATTACAAATTAAATTAGTTGACTCAATTTTAATTTTAATATAGTGCTAAAGACATAAACATTGAAATGGCAAGTGGAAGATATTAATTCACACTTAGTTGATCTAACTATCCAAAATATTGAATAAATAAAATTTACCCAATAATTATTTTTAGTAAAAAAAGTTTAAGTGAGTTCAGCACCGGTCTCCCATCAAGACGAGGGCACAGCTCTAAGGGTCAAAGAACACTATAAGGAATTTACGAGATCGCCTACCAAATAATTATCATAAAGATAACGAGAATCGAATTCATGTTTTTATAAAATACGAGTATATTTTTTACTATATGTATCAACTTTTATTGATTACCTAATAATTAATTTATCCTTAAGTGTTAGGATCCCTTCCCTCTGGGCTATAGCATTTTAAGATTTAAAGTGGGCCTCTAGGGCGCGCCTTGTAATCTGCAAGTTATTAGTTAACCCCAAAACTTATTTTAAATTGTCAAGATTTAAAGGTGTGTTTGGCTCAATTAAAAGGAGAGGAAGAGAGAAATTTTAATGGAGGGGAGGGAAAAGAAAAAAAAATTAATATTAATTCATTTGGATTGATGAAAATGGAGAGGAGGGAAGAAATTTTTTTATATAGGTTGTGAAATGCAAAATGAGTATTTTAGAGATATTAAAAAATATGCTATAAATATAATGGTTAAAATAAGATAAAAATTTTATTTTCTCCCTAAATCCCCTATTTTGGGGGGAGGGGAGGAGGGAGGAAAAATCTTAAAAACAAATTTCCTCCTCTTAAAAGTTTTGTTATGTCAAATAAAAAAAAATAGACAAAATACATCATTTCTCCTCACTTCTTAGGAGAGGAATTTTAATAGAAGAGGAAAGGATAAAAAAAGAAAAGAAATGATTTTTATCTAGTTTCGATTAATAAAAATGAAGGGAGAGAATGGATTTTAATATTACATTATTTAATTTAGGGAGAGAAAAAAATATTTTTATATAGATAATTATAAGAGGTCAAAGGGGTATTTTAGGGATATTAAAAAATTATATATATAATAGTCAAAATAAAGCAAAATTTCATTTTTCCCTACACTCCGAATTTTAAAGAGGAGGGTTAAGAGGGGGAGGGGAGGGAAATGTAGTGCTAAATAAGAGAAAATATGCAAATATCTTCCGTCAACTTCCTTCTAAATTCCTCATGTCAAACATACCCTAAATAACTAAACAAGTACACTTTCTTTACATTCTTGTTATGCAATGTGATTAATAGATTGTGGAAAAAATCATGATATCTAGTACAATTAGTATTTAGTTAGATTTTTTAAATATTTAGCTAAGAGTTTGATCCTTGCAGTATATATAAATAGAGTGTTATAGTTAGCATTCAAATCTTTTCGATAAGTATATGATATAAGGGAATTACTTATTATTACTGATGGTAGATACTCTTGGACTAAAAAAATAGATTGTGGCAAAAAAAGTGTCACTAATAAATACTCCAAAAAAGAAAGTAAAAATAATAATTAATAAATTTCAAAATAATAAAATCGTTTTTATGGCCCCGTAATTCTTTTCTTTAACAAATAAAATAACTTAAAATCAATCAAAGGAGAAACATGTAATATCAATAATAGGATTTTTTGTACCTAATTAAATAATTAATAATAGGACTCTTACTTTTTTTGTTCGAATTAGGTAATTAAATAATTTAATAATGATATATTTTTATTAAATATTATATTTTAAATCAATATTTAATTTTCCTTTTTTTAGGGTGGCAAAAAAAAATCCTTTTTTTAGAAAAACAAGTAACTATGTGTAAGTCAAGGAAACCAGTAACACAAGGACAGTGATGCCGTTAGATGAAACCGTCAAGTCAGAAAAAGCAACGGCTATCCTCCGTGCCGTTCATGTAACCGACAACTGGCCGTTACCTTCAATGAGCAAGAATCACCTGAGTCAAGAGCAGTCCAAGACAGATACCCTCCAACTCGTTGCTTTATAAAGCAATCTCTGCCGCTTCGCGAAATTCTAAGCACAGTTGCGTTTGTTTCAGACACTAACGGGACCTTTAACTGTTCCTTACTTTACTCTCTGCTGGAGGACCATCCATGGCTGACCGTGAGAGCTCCGGAGCTCTCATAGACGGTAATTCTGAACTGCAAGATCACAACGAATCAGCAGAAGAAGGAAAAGGAGAGGAATTAAACCGAGTCTCTGAAGAACGGCCTAGCGAGTCGCAGCGAGGCGACTTGCAGAATTCTGAACCTTCCCGGGAAGCAGAGCAACCGGAGCCTAATTCGGTAACCCTAGCTGTGCCCACTTTGCTTGAACCCAAAGAGAGAGATCAGAGTGCTGGTAAGCTTGAGTGTTTATAGTTGTCCTTTTTGTCGATATGAGAAATTTTTTTGCTTTATTTTTTTTTTTCATTTCTGATGGCTTTTTGAGAATGTAATGAGTTGCGTGGTTCGTCCTGCAGAATTGCAGGCGAGCTCTACTACGCAGGAGGCCTTGAAAGGCGAAAATAAGGTTAGAACATGTATACTTGGTGAATTTTGAGTCATAAATTTCGTATCTAGTTTGGTTTCATCGTTTAAATTGTGTTACGAACGTGTCTTTTTGGTTGAATTTTTTCAATTCTGCGTGTCCAGAAGTGAGTTCATAGTGTAGGGTCCGGTTGGAGTTGGAAAAGAAAAGCCCCATCCTAAACGTTCGCTGGCAAAATTTCTACATGAGCGCAACTGTTAGAAGCAAAGAATGCTATGCGATAGTTATTCTGTTTGGGTTGTTCGCTTCCCTGGAATTCTTCTTTAACAGAAAGAGATTCTAGAAGTCGTACTAAAGAGGAATTCGGTATATGCTTAGTGGAAGAATTCTTCTCGTCTTATGGCTTCATGTGTGTAGGTTCACTGAACTTTGGTATATTTCTCTGTTTTATACACACAGGCGTTTGGAGGGATGTACAGTTTAGAACTCGTGAATTGCTTAGAAGTTATTAGCTATCAAAATAAGGTGTGGGTGCTCACCCTTTCCTTAACTTTTCTATTTTATTTTCCCTTTTCTTAGATTGACGAGATTGAAGCCGTAAATGCATAGTTTGAGAACAAAACAGATAAACTAGATTAGAGCTCTGGAATGATCACTTTTAGTTTTACCACTGGGTTAGGACTTGGAAAACCTGTCTTCTTGAAAAACTGTTGTTGGACCTTTCATGAATTACCTTGTCTTTCTTTAGCTTGATATTATTTTGGTACCTTATTTATTTGTTTAAAGTTAAGTCTCTGTGTGCGTGTTTTACCATTTGGTCCCTTAACTTTCAATTTGTTTCAGATTCATCTCTTTATTTTTATTGTTTGAAAATGTAACTTTTTTTTTCAGTGTTCCAAAATGAACCCTCATCCTTTAACTTTCTTTTGTGTTCCAAATCATAAAGGACAAAATTGAAAGTTAAGGGACCAATGGTTAAGCCCTTTTTGTCTGTTCAAAATGTAAGCAGATGCTGAGAAACTTACCATAAGCTTGTAAATTTGTTCAAATCACCCCTAGAAAACTGATTTGCAGACCTTAAAATGATGAGGTAAGCGGTTGTGGTTCTAAAAACTTCTAAAGAAGCAAACAGACACCAATTGAAAAGTTTTTGTCGCATATTACATGAAAGTGAGTCTATTGTGCTTGTCCTTCTCATAAGAGATGGTCCATGTCTCTGGTGCTTACTTGGAGCTGTCTTTTTAAATATGAACTCCTTATTTCATTTATTTTTGTGGGATAAATTTAGACTTGAATCTTTGTGACTTCTTACTGATGTTGTTGAGAATTCTTAGAACACTTCCCCTATTGATTTGGGCTTGTGGCTTGCATTACACAATACACTTCAATTCTGTTATCATAGGTACTGATAAAGTGTCTATCCGAGGTTCATTTAGTAGTCAGAAATGTGTTGTCTCTTAAGAATCGATATGCTTAATTTGGGCACGTCTTAAGTTAGTCAACATGCATTCATGACGGGTCTAGGCTTACACTTTGGTTTCTGCATTGGTTTATGAACAATTCAGTCTATCAATGATGATTCCACAGTGCAACCTATTTAACTATTCTTAAATAAACTGGGTCTAACCTAAAAGAACAGAATATCTATATTTTGACTCCAGCATTAGAAAGTTGCATGTTCTATGTTGTCTTAAATGAACTGGGTCTAAAAGAACAGAATATCTAGTCCAGCATTAGAAAGTTGCAGGCCCACTTATTTGTTAAGGTATAAAAGTAGGCCTTTTCATGAGTTGACCTTTCTCAGGAGCCAGTTGGACCTTCTGGCAAGGAACTTACTGAAAGAGAATCAGTCCAGACAACTCAAACACAGATAGAAAATCAACTCCAGTTGGCGGTGTGTTCAAGTGCATTGTCGGAACTGTCACCAACATCTGTAACACAATCTTTATCATCTGCTCCTAGTCCAGCTTTACCAGAACAAAGACAGTCTTCTCCAAAGGTTAATAATGCAATTATGCTGCTGGAAGTAGACAAGGAAAAGCCTTCTCGTCATAATACCTTATCTCCTGTTTCTGTTGTGAGGGCATCCACGTCTGATGGATACAATTGGCGGAAGTATGGTCAGAAGCAAGTTAAAAGTCCTACAGGTTCTCGAAGCTATTACAGGTGTACTCATTCAGAATGTTGTGCTAAGAAGATTGAATGTTGTGACCATTCAGGCCAAGTAGTAGAGGTTGTATATAAAAGTCAACACACTCACGATCCACCACGGAAGACTAACTCCGGTAGAGAAAGTAAGTTTGCATCATCCAAACAGCCTAATTTGGAGAACATTGTTCTAGAGAAGCCCATCAGAGTGCTCAGTGATTCAAATCCATGCCCTTCTTCAAAGGAACCTCCACAAGGAGCACCATGCAGTGCTGATAGGAAAAGACAAAACTCATCTGATCAAAGTGATAATGGTAAAGTTGACTTGAAGGATGATCATGTTATCAAGACAGAGCCGAAGAAAAGGCGAGTTGATGCATGGATTTATTTTCTCTGAAGACAAAAAATAGTGCATAATATCTTTTTCGTTTCATTTTGGAAGGATTTATTAGTAAGTGGCTTAATTTCTCTTTTCAAATTTGATAACCAGAGTGAAGAAGGGTGACTATACATCCCTGGATTCTCCAGTAAAACCTGGAAAGAAACAGAAGTTTGTTGTACATGCAGCAGGAGATGTGGGGATATCAGGTGATGGATATAGATGGCGCAAGTATGGACAGAAAATGGTGAAGGGAAATCCTCATCCTAGGTGCATGCCTAAATCTTTCTGGCTTTCGTTACCTTTTGTGTGTGGGTGTGTACCTATGATTTGATTATCATCTACTGGTCAAAATATATTTAAATTGAATCTATACTTATCATCAATTAAGAAAGACACATCCATTCCTCTAATTTTCTGTTTCCAAAATTTGTTGCTACTATCACTAACTAATAGGAATATTAGAAAAAAGGAACAATTAGTTAAATCCCAAGCTGGTGGTGAATATGAAGTTTATTTTAATCTTATATCTTTCGGTAGAAAAGTGAAAATTAGTGATAGAGAGATTGGTAAAAATTAGTGTTGAAGAACAATTTGGACTTCGTGTTAATCCAATAGTTCTGTGCTTGTTGAGGTGGCGGTGTTAATTTTAAAGAAATATTCATACACTAGGAACCTGCCATTTTGGTACCTGCACAATGTTGAACTTGGGGCACTCAATCTCCCAGGTTAGGGATGGTGAAATTGAGAGGTCTACAAGGAGATTCAACTAGAGAAAAAAAGAAATTTTGATGCCTCACCTAAATGAAAGCTCCTAGTTCAACTAGAGTCGAAGGTGGAGTGGTGCAAAAGAGATGGAGAGATATTGCAATTAAAATTTTCAAGTAAAAAAGTGAGATTGAGAGATAGTGAGAGAGGTTACAGCAAAGAGTGAATGATATAGATGGTGTTTGAGATCAAGATAGAGTGCATGACACATGAGAGTGAAGAGAAAAGTCAAGAAAAAAGAAGCCAGTTTTTGAAAGAAGGAATGTGGTTGACCAAAAAAAGATGGAAAAGAAATGTGAAATTAATCCCTGTAGAGAGAAACGATCTTTCAAAGAGAGAAACAGCTAAGTGAGTTCTCTCTAGTAATAATAAATAGTATTGCAATCAATTTAAACCTATTTCAGCTGTCAGATGAAAATTCACTTTTACATTGATGTCAATTGAAAATTCAATCGTCTAGGCCTGATGTAGAAGCTTGGAATCAGAGCCTGGCTGATTGGTTTAAAAAATACTTATAGCCTCTAACCCTTCACTAATACATAGCCAATTTTTTTTTTTTTGAAAAACCAAGTAATCCTAGACTGTTTGTAGCAAATGAAATCCTTACATAAGCTGAATTCTTACAACAAAATGCAAACCTGTTGGGGTTTTGGGGGGTGGGGTGGGGGGTGTTACAGAAAACTAAGCCCAACTTTCATTGGAGGGTTCCCTACTTCCCCGTCTGTATTAGGGAGTTGGTTCTAAATGAATGTACTTGGACTTCAGTCCCCAAACCTGTGTTATCTTTAATGTAATTGGGTCATAGCTCACCCTTATTTATCACAAAAAAGTCATCATCTATTTACGTATGTAAAACCACTCTGCATGCTCCAAGCCATAAATGTTTCTATTTTTTGCTGATCTTTCAATATCCACTTTATCTAGTGATGCATTATGTTCCTCATCTTCTTCCCCCTTAGGATTCAAATGCAGTTAGGAAGTAAGCAAATGAAGTGCCTGTATATCCCATAGCTTGCTCTATGTATCCAGGCTTTTCAATGAGTTTTATTCGGAAAACAATTGGTTTCTCCCTAGTTTTGGTGATTCCAGCAAATGTTCAGGAGAATTCAAAGGATGTGAGTCCTCATGTTCCACCCTTTTTAGAGTTGTTCCAGGACTGATATGTTATGACAATGTTCAAGTAGGATGTAATGTGTAACTTTTAGTAGTCTACTAAGCCTAGAACATGCGACTTTGTGGCTGAAATGAGTTGTTACGTAGCAAAATATAAAATATAAATAAAATAATTGCTGGATGGGATAATTTTTAGGGGTGACTCATCAATCTTGGTTTTGGGTTTCCACATTCGCAGATGAGGGCTTAGGAATATTCTAGAATTGGATTTTATTATCTATCTATGGTTGCTACAGTGTTTTGAGGTCTGTGTAAAGAAATCAATTTTAAATAAATTGAGTGTTTTGTTTTATTTCTTGCCTACCAGGAATATAATAAAAGACAGATGTCTTTAGACTCACCTTGGCTATTTAATATGTTCCAGTATAAAGTTCTAGGGTTCTAGGTTATGTTATCATTGTAACTGTCTTAGTTTTAAAACTTCTCTAGCTTTGCTTGAAACATCAAACATGCATCTGTCTTGATGCATTTTAAGGTGCCACAACGAACAAATTATGATAGAAGCATTTTACTTGTGGCAGCTTTTGGAATATTAATTTCATCTTTCGCTTTACTTGTTCTTCATATTTATGGGTACGTCCTATAAGAGGAATAATAGGGAGATGGAACATTTAGGATACAATAATGTTGCATATCTATAATATGCTGTTTTTTCCTCCCCTTCATTCTACTGGCCTATAATCGTCTTCCATTTCTTCTGATGAACAGTTTGAATTTTCAGAAACTACTACAGATGCACTTCAGCTGGATGTCCTGTCCGTAAGCACATCGAGACTGCTGTAGATAACTCTAATGCAGTAATCATTACATACAAGGGAGTTCATGACCATGACATGCCTGTGCCTAAGAAACGGCATGGCCCACCAAGTGCCCCTCTTGTGGCTGCAGCAGCACCTGTTTCAATGAACAATTCACAGCAATTCAAGAAAACAGACAAACTGCAGAAGCAAAAATCTTCAATGCAGTGGTCGGTGGACACAGAAGGGGAATTAACTGGGGAAGCCTTGGAACTTGGGGGTGAGAAAGCAATGGAATCAGCTCGAACTCTCTTGAGCATTGGTTTTGAAATAAAACCTTGCTGAAAGATCTTTCAGAAAAACCTGCTGTTGTGTCTGTATAAATTAATCGTCAGGTATTATGTATTTTTCTCACTTGCCAATTTTTCCTCCTTTTGGTGTTCTTTCCACTTAGTGTTTCAGTGAACAATTTGTTAATATTTGATTGTACAACCTTTAAATGAGTTTGGTAGTGTTGGAATGAATATAGGGTTGATTTGCATCCCCTTTGTTCCCATTGAAGGTGAGAATTGTAGAATTTAACGATCTCTTCACAAATGCTTCTAAATATGGTTTATGGCGGCAAGCATTTTGATTAAGTTTGGTGGATGAGCTTACTAAGGACGCAAACCTTTTTCTTTTAGGTTCAATGATCTTACGATGCAGCTTGTTCCAAAGTTGTATTGTTTTCAACTTGGAAGGTGTTTAGATGTGAACGTGTGCATTCGTTCAACCTTTTTCCTTTGGGATCTTTTGTACTCATAGGAGTGATTGTCACACAAAAGAGAGAATGTGTATTTTTTTTTCTCCTTTATCTATATTTGGAAAGAATGTGTAGGGGAGACTTTCCTTGCCCGATTTGTGCCTATATAAGGAAGAGAAGAGGAGGCAAGACACTCAAAAATTGTGTCTGTATGTTATTTTCATCTCTTCTTCATCTTTACCGCATTTTCATAACTTGTGGCGTGAGTTTACAAGTATACCAATTATGTTGCTTAAGGTTCTTTTTAAAAGGATAATTTTGACTCATTTTTTATAAATGAAAATGTTCTTTTTTTTTATGAAAAAAAATTAAAACGATATTGCCTTGTTTTTCACAAATTTTATGGCTGATCCAACAACAAGCTGTGTACAAGAATGCAAAACTATATTTAAAAATAAGTTTTGTAAACCAAAAAATTAAAAAATTTGTTTGGATAATTGTTATAAAAACTTGTATTTGAAAACAAAAAAAAAAAATATAAAAATTTATTTAGAACAATTATTTTTAAAATTAATTGTGAGAATCAAAAGAATGTGAGAGATAGTGTGGAGAGTACAACGAAGATAGACTAAGAGTTGGATGTTGAGAGATGATGAGCAAGAAATAATTATTCTTATATTAACTTAAATAATAATTAGCAACAATTACCCACAATAAAGGTCGTTGTTGGTGGTGAAGATTGTTGATGGTGATCGTTACTTTTATATATATATTTTGTACAAGTTATTTTTATATATTAGAAATAAAGAGATGTCTGCTAAACAATTAGAATCTTTATTTTGAGAATATCTTAAATTTATGAAATCAAGACCTCAAATAATAGGTTGAAGCAATTGTTTGTGTATCTCTGGCGAATTCCTCCACCAATTTCTTCATAATAACTAAGTGGTTTTGCTTGTAAAGTAAAGTCTCTATACTATGATAAAGAATTATAATTAGAAATTATAATTAATACATTAGAAATAAAGAGATGTCTGCTAAACAATTATTAGTATTAGAATCCTTACTTTGAGAATGTCCTAAATTCATGAAATCAAGACCTCACAAATGATAGGTTGAAGCAATTGTTTGTGTATCTCTTGGCAAATTCCTCTTCACCAATTTCTTAATAATAACTAAGTGGTTTTCCTTCATAAAGTAAAGTCTCTATACCATGAGAAAGAATTACAGTTAATACTTTATAAATAAAGAGATGTCTATCAAAACAATTATTAGCATTGAAATCCCGATGTCTTACTATTTTTAATATAAAATTTAATTAGAGAGTTAATTTTAGTCTTAAATATAAAATATATTTTATATATTTATTATTTTTTTTAAATTATCACTATTGATATTCTCCTAATAATAATCAAATAAGAGAGGGAGGAGCGAGTTAAAGAAAATGATTAAAATATTTTTAAAAAAACATGTTATTTAATTTAATTAATTTTTTGATCTAATTAAAATAATTAAAAAATATATATTAAATATAAGAAAAGGAGTACTATTCAGGGTAAGGATATCTTTTTTGAACTGAAGTACATACATATATATATATATATATGTATATAACTTCTAAATTAATGCTTGTGAGCTTATAAACAAATTTACAACTTTAGAAGGGAATATTTTAAAAGTATAATATACGTTTATAACTTCTGCGCAATAAATCACAATTGCAATATGTTAAATCTACATTAACAAATTTAAAAATTAAAGGCATATTTAAATTAAAATATTATATGCCAATATTGTAAAGGGTAAAATCATAGTTAATTTATCATACTAAAATAAAAAAAAAATATCCAACGAGTACTTACACAAGCCATGATCATTAACATTAAACTAATATAATGAAAAAAATAGTACACCTTAATTCTAATTATAAGAGCTAGTTAGTTTTTTTTTAAATAAATCTATGAAGCAAAATAAATCAGTTAATTGTAAATAATATAAGAGCTAATTGACTAATTTAGATAGATTGAAGAGTATATAATATGAATTCATTTTAAAGGATTGTATTTGATCATAATTAACTAATTTATTTGGCTTCATAAATTTATCCAAAAAAAATTAACTATCTCTTATAATTATGACCGGAGGGAGTATATGACTTAATTAAGAGGTTTGTCTTTATCCTAAATATAAAATCTATTTTTTATATTTATCTATTTTTTTTAAATTACTCTTATAGATACTTTGTCAATAATAATCAAGTAAGAGAGGGAATTAAGGAAGATTGTTAGAATATTTTTAAAAAATCATACTATATTAACTAATTTAATTAGTTTTTTTAATCTAATTAAATTAATTAATTAAATTTTATATTAAGGAGATGAGAGGTACAACCAGAGTAAATATTCCCTCCTCTAACAATTCTTTATATTTAATGCTGGGAATAGTTTTGCAAAATAGTTAGAGTTACATGGAGACATATCCAAAGTTGTTGCCCATTCAATTGAAATATTTGAATCAACATATATTTATTTTATATTAAATTTATTATATCTATTTTATTAAGTTCTTGGATCATACTTTACTATATGTATTATTTTTTCTATATAAATTTAAGTTAGATGAATATATTAAAAAAATAAAACACATAACAATATAAAATTAAAAAAAATAATAAAATATATATAACGAATTTGATCTAAATTTTATCTATAAATAACTATACAAAACTTGATAGGGTACCATCAATTAACTTGGTTCAATATTTTCAAATTTCATAACAATAAATTGATCATTTTTCACTAAAAAAGATTAAATTAAAAGAAGCGTAATTGAAAAAAGGGGAAGAAAACAGCACACAAAAATGACAATGAAAGTACCGGACATAGCCGGTAAAATTGCGGGGCATGAACCGGATTTCCGGGTAAAGCTTAATCTTGTCAGTCCCACTTCCAAGTCCCAACCTTTCCTTGCACCTTGACTCTCTCTCCGTCTCCTCCACTGTTTGCCAATTAAACCTAGTTTATTACATCAAATCCACTTCGAAAGTCAAGATATTTAGTTGAAACATCAAGGAGCAAACCCATATTTAGTTCAGAATACTTGTCACTTGTAGGAAGACACCCTTTTTCTCGCATTTTCTGGGAAACTTTCTCTACTAGTTTCTTGGGGGAAAAAAGCACGGTGGCTCCAAAGGATTGTGTCAGCTTTTTCTCCATGTGGGGCGACTGAGAACAAAAGAGAGACAGAAATAATACGCGGCACAGTTTGAACACCCGTATTTTCTATCTTTCTTTTTGAGGTTGCAGAGTGCTCTCGTTTTCCACAATGCAGAATGGAATCTCAGAGTTTCGAGGGTCTTGGAAGCTCGTTTTGAAAGTTTTCGGGAATATAGATATAGAATGCAGCCCTTTTTTTGCCCATTTAAACCCTAACTTTGGTCAAAAAGGTGAACCCATTTTGGCTTCGATCATGCTATAGTCCTGCACATATTGACTTCTTCAAGTTTTCCAGTTTTGGGCTGTATGAAAATTTTGGTACGAGAGTAACGGGGTAGGGGGGCTTTATTCTCTGTTAATATACAGGTTCTGGGTGGCTCTGAGCGTGTCTTTGAGTAATTTGAGAACTTTGATTGATTCCCACGTAGCTGAGACTACAATCATAGTATTTTGGAGGTAAGAATCTAAGATCTTTGTTTGGGAGTGTTCAAGAGTTCAACTACTGTAAAAATGAGGGTTTCATTGAATTTCATAGGCTGCTGATAAATATTAGGGCTCAAAGAACCCACTGGTGGTGGCTGGTCAAATCGGAATATTTTGGTGATTGTTTAGTGAGCTCTGAACCCAAATCAATGTCTGGAGCTACAAGATTGAGGTCTATGAATGTTGCTGATTCAGAAGCAAGGCCTGTGCTTGGACCTGCTGTGAACAAGTCTGGTTCATACAGTTCAAGGAAACCAGCTTCAAAGCCACTGAGGAATGCTGATAAATTGCGAGACGAGATTGTATCAGCCAAAGAGAAGAAATCTCATCAATTTTCTACAATTGTCACTTCCTCTCATCAGTCGAATCCTTCGAGTGTTGCTTCAGTACTCCGTCGGCATGAGCAGTTATTGCATTGCAATTTGTCCTTGAATGCTTCATGTTCATCTGACGCATCCACAGATTCATTTCATAGTCGAGCATCTACTGGCAGATTAGTTCGGTCATATAGTTTAGGTAGTAGAAGGAAGCAGAATGTGACCAAGCCAAGAAGTGTTGCTTCTGATGGTGTTTTAGAATCTCCTCCTTCTGATGGTTCACAATCCAAGAAGAGGTGTGCCTGGGTGACTCCAAATACTGGTTTGTTCATTCTCTTTAACTTTTCCTGAATTCGTATGAAGACTTTTATACTGAATACTGATTTTGAAACTGACATGGACCGTAATTTGATATTCTCAAAAGGACCTGATGGACATTTCTGTGATTCTGTATGTGGTTCCTTAGATTGAAATTACAATAAGGAATATCCACATGGTAGTTGATTTCTAATTTCTAATTCATTCAGAGCTCATATTGCTATTTTATGATTATTGTTAGGCTTGAAGATAAATTCCAGTTCATGAAGGTTGAGATTGTAGATTAAACATTTTGATTCATTTGATTCAGAACTGTCAAATTTGTTTTTGATTGTATTCTTTTCCCTATAAGTTGTCAAATGGCCAAGGACTTCAGTTTTCTGATGCTAGGTTGCTTCAAATCATCATGTATGACTCTAATATTTGCTGTTTTCCCCATGGATTTCATTTGATGTTTTAAAGAGAGAAAATGGAATATATACTTATTAGTTATTGGTAAAGAAATGGCATGAACCTGAAATATTGATGACTGTAGAGCTCTGAGTGGGCTTTATAGCAAGATGCCAGGTCTTATCTTCCATAGAAAGTCTTCATAAGATTTATATTGAACTTGATGATTAGCATTGTTCTCAGTTTTGCTTCCTGACTAAGTTCAACTGTTGACAATAGAGCCATGTTATGCTACTTTTCACGATGAAGAATGGGGAGTTCCAGTTCATGATGACACGTATGTGATGCAAAATTTAATTGTCAAGTCTTGTTTTGGGGGAAAAAGAATATTCCTCCCTAGATAGATGTTAATCTTGACACTTTATTCATGTAGGAAATTATTTGAGCTTCTTGTATTTTCAAGTGCTCTTGGAGAACTCAGTTGGCCAACCATTCTTAGCAAAAGGCATATTTTTAGGTACGGCTTCTCTAGAAATCACATATCGCCTTTTCTTTTCCTTTTAAATTTAAATTCAATTTTAAGGCTCAAATGTGAACTGGCTGCTAGAAAAGCCTGTCCTCATCCATAGCCTCTTTCATCGTGATTTTGTGTGCAGTATTTTTACTAAAGGTTATTTGCAGGGAAGTTTTTGCAGACTTTGACCCGGTTGCTGTCTCAAACATGAATGAGAAGAAAATGGTGGCACCAGGAACCCTGGCAAGCTCTCTACTTTCAGAACTTAAACTGCGTGCTATAATTGAAAACGCACGTCAAATAACAAAGGTAGATTATTATTTTCTCTTGACCTGTTCAACGTATATAACAAAATATGCACACTTGTGGTTGGTTCCTAAGTTTTCCGCTTAATTCTTGGACCATTATAACTTAGAAGCCAAGAGAAACATGAATCATATTCTTGATTGTATTCTAATAATGTTACACTAGTTAGAAAATACGTCAACTAGTTTATGTACTGCAAGTTTGATGGCATTTTTCTGTACTGCTGGATATATTTTCATTTTTCAGCATTGTGCTTGAGTTTAATACTGCCGTTGTCTTTTTGCCTGATTCTTGAATTTTCTGCGCAGTCAATTGGATGACCTAAAATTGTTTTGTGATCATTTTTGGTTTGGTAGATTCAGTATTAAAGTTAATGGGATGGTGGTGGTCCTGTTCCTTATTCAATATGCAAGATCCATGTGGGACAAACGATCATGACATGATCTTCTGTGCAGCCTGATCTCTTAGGAATCCTATTTATGCCATAGCAGTTATAACTACTAATAATTTGGATTCTTTAACCTGCCATGTTTGCTTAGCTTGTTCGTCCCAAGTTAAACCAAAAACATATAGGCATATCAGAAGTGGGCCTCACCGCTAATGATCTTATAATCTAGTGGGTGAAAGCTCCCCTGTAAATAAGAAGTCGTGGGTTCGATTCTGCTTGTATCTCACGACATTAGTGCTTGCCCTTTTAATTAAAGAAAAAGAAGTGGGCCTCACCGGAAAGTTAATTAATTTGCTTACATGTTCGTTAATGAGTGATTTAGTCTTAACATTGTTGTACAGCTTGGATCTACCTACCTAAGAATTTCCCCACCAAAATTCCCATTTGTACTGAACCGCCATAATTTCAGTTGCAGATGGCATCATTTGTGGATATGATGTTGATGATGATCATCACAACTAACATTCTGCAGGTTTTTTTAACTGATATGGCAGGTGATAGATGAATTTGGGTCATTTGAGAAGTATATTTGGAGCTTTGTGAACCACAAGCCCATAGTGAGCAGATTCAGGTACTCTAGACAGGTTCCTGTGAAAACGCCAAAAGCAGATTTTATCAGCAAAGACCTAGTCAGGCGGGGATTCCGCAGCGTGGGCCCCACCGTCATGTACTCCTTCATGCAGGTCGCCGGATTAACAAATGACCATCTCACCAGCTGCTTCAGATTCCATGACTGTATTATAGCAGCAGCAGCAGAAGCAGAAGCAGAAGGGAAAGAAGAGAATGGCATCATCAATGGCAGTAGTAGTAGTAATAACAATACTGAGCAAAAGGAGACTAACAAGGAGGTGATGGAATCTGATCTGTCCATTGCCATTGATGATTTGCGCTTCACTTCAGAATAATGGCTGCTAATTGATGGTGAGGATGATGACGACGACGAACGACAGAGCCTCAGGTTCTGTTAGCAGTTCAGCTTATTAACTGATATAATCCTCATGATGGTGGGGGGAATTTGTGTATAATTTGTAGATTTGTAGATTATTATTATTATCGCGAATGAATGAATGAATTGAATCAAACTGGTGCCACTGCTCCTGATGTAGAGAGCCTTGTCAAATTAATGTACAATTTTTTGTACAGTTAGAAAGATCAGTGATAATATTTGGTTTAAGAAAGTAATTTACTTTTGATCTTTTGTTTTCTATATTCTTCATTCGCTTTTCCTTTGTATTGAAAAGATTTCAAATAGTACAGTTTCTTTGAAGACTACACAAATAAAAGTTGTAATGAGATTTTTCTCAAGTTTTGCAATAATATCTCTATCTGAAGATATTTTTGTAAGATCAAATATAGCAAATTGTAATAACTTTTGAAATATAAATAACAAAAATTACTGAAAAATCTCTCTTTACCGTGCCTAAAAATATTTAAAATTTATTTAAGGAACAATTTTTTAAGGGGATGCAATTCTTTTCTTTTCTTTTTTAAGTGTATAGTCTTTCTTCAACTATACTTTTGCATAACTAGAGAAATGTTATATATGGTTAAAGTTAAAAGAAGAATTGTACCTACTTAGTATTTTTAGGTAATAAATTTTGTAAGGAGTGATTTTTCAATAATTTTTTCTATAAATAATAACTTATTGATGTAATTTTTAAAATGATTATTAATATAATTTATTTGATATTCAATTATATTATTGTTGTTGTTGGGCACATACAGTATAATAATAAATGGATGACAACGATAAATCATAGAGAGCGTGTTTCCTTGTCCTCGGGGACTCCATTGGTGATAGCCATGTCTTGGCTCCATCTACAACACCGACAATAATTATTTCACCTTTTTTTATTCTTTTAATCCAAGAAGTAAAGAACATTAAAATAGAGATAACTAGTAATATAATACCCTTAATATATATGATATAATTAAAGAGTTGATATTAATTTATAATATAAGATATATTTTTTATATTTATTAATTTTTTTTAAATTATCCTTATTGGTACTCCCTTAACAAATTAAGTAAGAGAATGATGGATGATATTAAAGAAAATGATTAGTATATTTTAAAAAATACATGTCACATTAACTAATTTTATTAATCTAATCATATTAATTAAATAGTTCTTATATTAAAGATCGAGTGAATTTTATAATAGACCTATTTAGTTTAGTTTTTGAAGAAGTTCTTATGTAGAATAAGTGATTTAAAAACTCTTCTAAAAAATAGTTTATGAAAAAAATAATTATGAATATAAGTTACTTATAAAGTAATTAATTATCTTCTTTTCAATACATTTTTTTAATAAGAACAAATATAAATTTTTTATTAATTTAATATATTTATTAGTATATGAGAATAGAGTATAAATAATTTATATATAGGAAGGGAGGCTGTATTTATTATTTTTTTTATACAAAAATTTTTAGAAAGGGGTTGGGCTCACCCACGGTCTAAGAGTAAGGTGAAATTTTTTTTTCTTCTAAGCGATACTAATATTGGGTAGGGCAAGCTGTTTATTACTCTCAAACGTAAATTTAAGTGTTAAAAAATTAGAATACTTTCTTAAATACCGCGATTAGAATCACGATAAAGTAGTTGTAAGGGAAATGCATTTAACTACAATTTAGGGCCTAGGTTCCTCTTTCTTTCTTTTTTTTTTTTTTTGACAAGAAGGTTATCAGTATAGGGGTCCTCCTTCTACTAAACAATTTAGAATAATCTATCCCAAAATATCTCAATAAATATTGCATTGAATTTTTTAAAACTACATGTAAAATAGAAAAAAGAAAGACCAATATATTTAAAACACGTGGAGTAATACTAATACATTGACAATTACTTAACGATGAAAATACAATCCAATAATGATCTATTTATTTATTTATTTACCAAAAAGTAGAGGTTAAGACCCACAGTTTTCAAGGTACAAAACAAGCAAGACCCAAAAGTTCCCCCCTCCTCACTAAAATGTCCATAATACCCTTAAATTCTTTTGGCAACCGCATAAAATCTTCCTGAACAAATTTAAAATTAATGCCCTCCCTTGATAGCTAAATCATGGCTAAATTGAAAAATTCAAAATAGCGCATGGCATATGAGATGGAACCGGATCCCTTGGCGGCTTGAATTTCCACTATCTAGATCTATTTAACATTTTATAAAGCGTCACTTCGTCAATCCACATTGGTGTTAGAGCTTTGCAGCCTTTCACGATACTGTGTAACTCAATTTAGATGAGTCTATACCTTTCATAAATTATATAATTGAAGGGAGGTATGTTCAACAAACCTCGTAAAAGAAATTAAAAAAAATATTTAAAAATGGTTCATATTATGTGAGATGTTAGATTGATGTAGATGTTTGGAATTCATACATACTGTACAGAAGAAGTGAAAATGGGAGAGTAAGAATGAAAGTATAATCTTTTATTTTTTTTATTTAGTATAATAAAAATTATTTTTACCTGTACTTTTAATATTTTGAGTCATTTTAATTCTATAAAAAAATTTAAAAATAAGAGGATAGATATTGAAATAAAATATTTAAACTATTTTATTCTAAATTATAAAATTTTGAGATAATTTTAACTTTTTTTAAGTTATAAAAAAATATTTTAAATTATTTTATTTTAAATGATAAAAAAATATACAACAATTCTATCCTCGTTTATATCTTACTAAAAAAACTGTTAAAAAAATTTTATAACCTATTTTTATTTTTATTTTTATTTTTATAAAAACCTCATATATCCTACTAAATCTATTAGTAGTAATTCTCTTTCTTCCTCCTTTGTCCACGATATTGTTAGCTCATACGAATGGTCAACTAATGACGTTTTACAGGTCATATAACTCTAATAATATAAACAAATATATATGCATTTGTGTGCTTTTTTTCTTTTTTTGGGTACAATGCATACGTGTGTTTCAATTTGAGTAAAATACACATAAATTTTTGCCCAAAGCCTCTTTCAGTTTAGGTTAATCCAAATCTCTGCACAAAATATTTTTTTAACATATTAACGGGGTAGAATGGCATAAAACGAAACGGATGACAACTTTAATTTTGAAAAATTACGTTTGAATTTTAAATGTTAGTTAAAAATCAATGACTATTTTATATTAAGAAATAAAAACTTTAACTATATGAAATGACAATAATAAACCTTATTCATATTTAAAACTCAAACCTAACTTTTAAAAATATTAATTGTTAGTAATGAAAGTTGATTTTACATAATTAAATTAGTTATTTCTTAAAATAAGATAGTCATTTATTCAATTCACACAACAGAAAAAATCTCCAAGAACATAGATAGAGCTAGGAAAACGGGTTCAGCCCGTTTTATAAGAAAACGGGGCGGACTCGGGCTGGCAAAAAGCCAGCCCATTTTTTGGCGGGCTGCACAGCCTGCCCCGTATTAGCCCGCCACTTTTTTTTTCTTTTTTTTTTAAATTTTAATATTATTATTTATTTTACTTAATTGTTATTTTGAATACTCCTATTATCGAATACTAGTAAAAATAATTATTTATTTGTTAATATATGTTTACATATTATAATTGATTAATATTATGTTAATATTTATTTAGATTTATAATTATAAAATTTGAGATTTTTTTATAAAAAATAGAAATTTTTAAGAATATAACATGAGCAATTTTTTTATTATACTAATATAACATTAAAAATTTTTTATTAGTATTTTAAAAATGTTAAAAATAATTTTTTTAAAATTAAAAAAAAGTGATGGGCTGGCGGGCTCGGGCTAGCGTTTTGTCAGCCCGTTTTGGGGCGGGCTGGCCCATTTTTAGCAGGCCAACCCATATTTTTAGCTCTAAATATAGAATACGTATTATTCTCATTAGCAAAGTTTTATATATGGAAATTAAAAAAAAGAAAGATAGAAAAATTCTTCTTTCTTATAGAATAATCCCCAAAATAAAACTAAAATTATGAAAAAAAGCTATCTCACATCAAACTTTATATCTCAAAGGATGACTATCGAATATTATATATATATATTCAATTTGGGAAAATATCAAAATACACATAAATTTTGGGCCAAGCCTCTGAGTTCAGGTAATCCAAATTGATACACATGATTTTTTTTTAACATATTAACTAGGGAGAATGGCATAGAAGGAATGACAACTTCAATTTCGAAAATTTAGGTTTGAGTTTTAAATGTTAGTTGGAAATCAATAACTATTTTATCTTAAGAGGTAACAACTTTTTTAATTATATGAAATAACAATAAAATCTTTGATAATAACAAACTTTATTCATACTTAAAACTCATACCTAACTTTTAAAAATATTAGTTGCTAGTAATAAAAGTTAATTTTATATAATTAAATTAGTTAATTGATATTAAAATCAACCCTTTCTTAATAATTTTTTGGACATGCTTCTACGTTGATTTATCCAAATAACACCGGCCCGCTGAAGTACGGGCTCTAATTAGAATATATATGATTTGAGTACTTGTCAGAATCAATTAACTAATAAAATTAAGTCTAATAAAAAATATTTATTCTTCACATGACTTTTTATCGAGAAAAATATCTATATTTAATATTTGACTATATTTTAAATATGATTATATCTAATAAAAATATTTATATTTTTTGAAATCAATTAAAATTTGAGCTTTCCAATTGTAATTTTTTCCAAGATTTTAAGGATAGAAATAAATGCATGATGAGATAGCATAAAAAACATGAAAATTATCCTAACAAAACAATGAAACCACAAGAGAAAACAAAAAATGGGACGATCCAAAATTCCAAATGTCGCAGGCCGGCACAGAAGATGACGGTGAACTGGTGAAGTCAAGCCACTCGTCATGTTACTGTTATCTCAGTCCTCCACACACATCCGAATTTCCGTCTGATGGTTCATTATAAATAGATAGAGCCTCATGCACCCAAAAATGGCTACAGTTGTAGCTTCCTTTGCGGCTTCATTCCTTGCTTCTTCCTCTACTTTTTCTACTTCTTCTTCACTGTTTCTCTCCGTTAGGCTAAGTTCTGCTTCTCGGTCGCGCCTTCGTTTCCCTGCTCTGCCTCTGCGCCATCCATCAAGGAGACTCATGGCTCAAACTTTAGTTAGTGCCAGCCTTGGCCTAACTCAGCCGGCGAACATCGAAAACCCCAAGGTCATATACAATCTCTCCGCTTTGTTATTGTTTATGAGTTATTTTGTGGTTATCTTTTGTCCCTTGTTTTGTATTGGCACTGATCTCGCGCACTCGCCTAGAATCCATGAGTGATTTTGATCATACTGTATTTGGGGTTTCAGTGTCGCACTCACTATATCAGTCAGTCCAATTTAATGGAAGTCCCGTTGACTGGATATCTGATATGTTTTCTTCAATCTGCCAAATTTTGTTTCGATTTGTCTAATGCAAAAAGTCATTGACTTGAGAAATTTTACTTTCTGATTAACATTTCAATTTGAATCTAGTTACATATTTTAAGGTTATAGAGAAACACCATTGTGTTGAGGTTGACTATTGACTATTGTTCTTCATTAGAAATGAAATCAGTGAGATATGCTCTTATTTCTTTCGTGATTTAATAATGTAATTCTGAAGTTTCTTTTTTTTTTCTTTCTGGAAGATCTCTTTCACTGCGAAGGAGATTGAAGTGACAGAATGGAAGGGAGATATACTTGCAGTAGGTGTCATGGAGAAAGACATGGTTAAAGATGAGAACGCAAAGTTCAAGAATCCGATTTTGAAGTCGCTTGACTCCAAGTTGGGTGGTTTATTGGCTGAAGCTTCTTCTGAGGAGGATTTTTCTGGAAAAGTTGGCCAATCAACAGTTCTCAGGGTACCAGGACTTGGATTCAAGAGGGTTGGCTTGATTGGGCTTGGACAGTCAGCTTCAACTACATCTACATTGAGGTGTTTTGGTGAGGCTGTTACAACAGCTGCAAAGTCCGCCCAAGCAAGTGATGTTGCCATTGTTCTCGCTTCATCTGAAGGACTTTCTACAGAATCAAAGCTTACAACTGCTTCTGCCATAGCATCTGGTATTTGTTTTATGATTTTGTATATGTACCATCATAATTGTCTGGTTACTGATGTATGTTTGAGCTGTGATGTATAATTTAAATTTGACACGTGTACTTGAACTTTGCTAGGGACCGCACTGGGAATACATGAAGATAACAGGTACAAGTCAGAATCAAAGAAAACAGCTCTTAAATCAGTTGACATTCTGGGTCTTGGAACAGGACCTGAATTGCAAAAGAAACTTAAGTATGCTGAAGATGTTTCTTCTGGAATAATTTTTGGAAAGGAGCTCGTGAACTCTCCAGCTAATGTGGTCACACCAGGTTTGTTTGATTGTTGTGTTACTTGACAGGACTTATATCTCATTACACTCATGTGCTTGTCTAATATGTTAATGATTTATTAATTGATTCTCAGAATTGGTCTGACCTTCTTGAATTATTTAACTCAGGGGTATTGGCAGAAGAGGCCTCTAAGATTGCTTCCGCATATAGTGATGTTCTAACAGCTAAAATATTGAATGCTGAGCAATGTAAGGAATTGAAAATGGGATCCTATCTGGCAGTTGCTGCAGCCTCAGCAAATCCTCCTCATTTTATCCATCTTTGTTATAAACCTCCTAGCGGACCTGTCAAAGCCAAGTTGGCATTAGTTGGAAAGGGTTTGACTTTTGACAGGTAATTAGATTTTTTTAAGACAATGCATCTTTCTACTTTGGTCATAGTTTAGAATGAGTGATAATTCGAAACTGATGTTTTCCCTATTGCCTTTGTATTTCTTTTATGTAACTGGTGATGATATTATAACTTTTATTATTGGTTGAAGTGATAATACTCAAGACTGCTTCTTTTTTTCTTGTTTTTTTTTTTTGGTTTTGGGTCAATACTAATTTGCCATGAGTTACAAAGTAGATTGCTCTTTTGTCTTTTCATTTCACTATATACAAATTGCCTTTGTGGTTTAGCTTTAGATTTTGTTTTTGCATGCCATGGCTGCTTGCTACAAAACTTATGTAGGTAATTTATTTTTTTACCTTTTGGTTTTGATATAAAGGACTTTTTATTATTTTTTAAATTAATTTATCTGTATGTTACCAGTGGGGGCTACAACATCAAAACAGGACCTGGCTGTTTAATTGAACTCATGAAATTTGACATGGGTGGGTCAGCTGCTGTTTTAGGTGCAGCAAAAGCTCTTGGTCAAATCAAACCTCTTGGAGTGGAGGTGAGCCATTGATCATTTTTCTTGAGTAACGGCTTTGTCCTTTGCCATAGAATAACATACTAATTGATTGATTAGGATGTAGTTTACCTTCTATCTTTCAATGCTAAGCCTTTGTTGGCAGGTGTGTGTGAGGTGGCAAACTACGGGTTCAACTTTTGGGGGACAAAAATTATATCTAATTTTAAAATTTGAAAATGATCTATTGAATTTGATTTCTGCATATAGAATGTCATATTGAAAGTTAAGAGTCTTGCATTGCAGGTTCATTTTATTGTTGCAGCTTGTGAGAATATGATAAGTGGAACAGGAATGCGACCTGGAGACATTGTCACAGCTTCAAATGGAAAGACTATAGAGGTGAATAGGCTGATAATTTTTTTTAATATATATATTAAAAAATATCACATGTATTATTTGACTTAGATAATTTATTAATAGCATCTGAAGGTACATTTGGTTTTTGCTCAAACCTCTTGCAGGTTAACAACACAGATGCTGAGGGTAGGCTTACCCTAGCAGATGCTCTGGTATATGCTTGTAACCAAGGAGTTGAAAAGGTACTTACATAATTTATATGGCTATACACCCACATATTTCTAATATGCACATAATTCTTAACAGATCTGATTTCCTGCCTCATTTGACTGGAAAATCTGTTATTTATATTGCATGTTTGACATTTACCCGGTAAATATAGATAATGTAGGAATCTTTCTGATTAGTCTTGCTTGTTCTTAAATTTGATAATCTCATGAATATGTGTGATTGTCAGTCTTAAAAAGGAATTTGACTTGAGATGTGTACACAGTGTTTTGAAAAGTATTTGCTGATTTGGTGATTTTTTGCTTACTTTTTACAATTTTTTTTGCAATTTCATTTAGGATAAGATTAAAACTAGTTAGATTTATAGTTTGTTATCCAAACCTTGCTTACATGTTTATTGACTTTGACTATTCTACAGATAGTTGACCTGGCAACCTTAACTGGGGCCTGCATTGTTGCTCTTGGACCTTCAATTGCAGGTGAATATTAACTTGCTAGCATTACATTATATTTGAGCTTTAATAATATTCATATGGTGGTATTTATTTGTGAGAATAAGAAATGGCCCAATGTTTAGTTGGTATGGGAGGTATTTTTATGTTACTCAGGAAAGCACGAGCTGGGCCATGTTTTTTACTCAATGTTAGGGATAGAAAGGGGAAAAGGAATGAAAAATGCGTAGAAAATGCCCTTCATGCCCATACTTTATTTTGAAAAAATAAATGTACTATAAAAAATTAGGCATTGTTAAATAATGATAACAAGGGCGTGGCAGATATTGCACAAAAATTCTAAGTTCCCATTTCTCTCTTGCCCTCTCCTTGGATGTTTGTCAAACCAAACATGGCCCTAATGTTTGAGAGACATAGGATGTGAAAGAGATATTACTGTTACAGGGGCCACATTTTGGCGGCTTTGCCCTTCCTGCAGTTAGCATTCTTGCCCATAGCTGAACTCTTATATTGATTCACTTTATTATTAATAACTGAGTCCTAATGCGAAATATTGACTTGTAGGTGTGTTTACACCCAGTGATGACATGGCAAAAGAATTAATGGAAGCGGCGGAGGCAGGCGGAGAAAAACTATGGAGGATGCCAATGGAGGAGAGTTACTGGGAAACAATGAAATCAGGAGTGGCTGATATGGTGAATACTGGTGGGAGAGCAGGCGGTTCTATTACTGCTGCTCTATTTTTGAAACAGGTATTTGTTGTAATTATTCAACTCATGTTATTTCTTTTATTTATCTCTCCAACTTTGGATTCATAAGAAGTTCCATGTGGTATACTTTCATCTTTATTTTAGCATTCAAGATGTCTATGTTTTGGTATTATATTGGTGCTCAAGGGAGTTTGTGGCATGGGATGCCGCTATTTTGGAAATATCATCTTGTACCATCATTGAACATGGAAATAATTTTATATATATATATATATAAAGAAAAGAATATGGAAATATCACGTCTTCCAATTTTCAATTTTTTAACATAAAAATAATTTAAATACAATGGTTTTTCCATTTCTTGGTGACCTGCACCCTATATGCCATAGTCATTAAAATGAAAAAAGCTGTTATTCTGACCCATGATGAACACTAGTACTAGACATTGCATGACTCACATTTTAAATTGCACGTGAGCATTTCAATTTTTTAGGACAGAGGGAGTACATATATATTTTTTGTCATTTTCTTGTTTAATTTAATTTTTGGGGCCATAAGTTTGGTCAAAACAATTAATGACTTGCACAATTTTGTACCTTTTGCTTGTGTTTTTTTGCAATACAACTTCCCATGACTTGATAGACTTCTAGTTTGATATAAGCAATTAAGAACACATGCTGACCCAGAAGAATTGCTGCTTTTGGCAACCTCTGCTTCTTTGTGTTGAATGATAAAGTAATCATACTCAAAGTAGAGAGACAATACAAGCAAACTGTGTTCCTTTATTGTCTCATTTTCTTGTTTCTTCTAGTAGTAGTTCTGGTACATTTACTGTGGTTCTTTGTAATAATGTTCTATGCATTTAAGAGAAAGAACATGCACTCCATATCTTTTCACATGTGTACACAATGCATTTCCTTTCTAAACGCAAAGACCCAGATCCTTGTTACACAAGTAAATGTAGGGTTTCTGAGAGACTTTCTGGTTTTGCAGTTTGTCGATGAGAAGGTTCAATGGCTACACATTGACTTGGCTGGTCCAGTGTGGAATGACAAGAAGAAAGCTGCAACTGGATTTGGAGTTGCTACTTTAGTGGAATGGGTTTTGAAACACTCCTCTTAGATGCAAACTAAATCAAAGTTACATATTTTGAGGTTTCTGGTTCATTGTGGGGTAGCTTGGTTCTATGAATAAAATGATCTTTTAAAAGGACAGGAAAGAAAGAAGTGGTGAGCTGAGGCCTGGTTTTCAAGTTTGTTTTAATGTTATTTAAAACTGTGATCTTTAGCTCGATGTAATTTGCCTCTCTTTGATGTTAATTGATATTTTTGTCAAGGTTTTGGGCATTGATTTAAGGGGCAATTGGTGGGATCGTGGTCGGATTGGTCATTATCAATTTAATATATTTATAATTTATAATTTCCATTTTCAATATGTTTTATCAAAATAAATAAAAAATCTCATTTTATTTTAAAATTTAATAACTTTTTATTTTAATTTTTATTTAGTATATATTTTATTTTAAGAGTATAAAGTTCTTTAAATAATAATAAAGGAAAGGTAAAAAATTTTATTCATCTAAAAAATTTTATAATGTGGCTTATAAATGGGGTGCAAAAACACTTTTCTTTCTGTCGGGAGTGCATTAGAATTTACAGTTTCTAAGATATTATTCATGATTCAAACTAAGTGCCCGTTTGGCACCACGTTTCAAAATGGATTTTGGGGCAAAATTTCGGTTTGAAATTTTTTTACACAAATAGCAATTTTTGTTAAGAATTAATTTTAGACAAAACCTCGGGTTGAAACCTAGGTTTGAATAAGCTACTGAAAATAGCTTTTTCTTTGAAACCTAGGTTTTGGATTATCCAATTACTATTATACCTTTACTTTTTTTTACACCCTCTCTCCTCTCTTTTCTCTATTATCTCTCTTCTCTTATCTCTCTTTTTCTCTTTCCTATCTCCTCTCTTATCTCTCTTTTTCTCTCTCTTCTCTCCTCTCTACACCCTCTTCTCTCTCCTCTTTCTTCTCTATTATCTTTTATCTCTCTTACTTTTAATCATATCATACCCTTTTTAGTAATTTACCAATATAAAAAGTGATTCTACTACTAATCATCCAAATATCTTTATTCCCAAAATCTATTCTTCTTAAAATCTATTCTATCCAGAATCTATTCTCCAGAATCTATTCTTCCCATAATCTATTCTTCAGAATCTATTCTTCCCAAAATCTATTCTCCAAAAGCTAATTCAAACACACCCTAAATAAGCGAGTGTTTTAAGGGGAGATAAGTGACTCTGCTTAAAAATGACAATGTATCATGTACTTTTACAACGTGTTTGGCTTTGGCTCAATGAACGAGAGGGGAACAAAGAGGGAGGGAAAGAAAAGAATTTTAATGATCTCTTGTTTAGATTCATTGGTGGAGAAGGGAGGAAAATTAATAAAAAAATTAATTATTTTAATCTTATAAAATTTAAATAGATTACTTGTCATTGTATGGGTCTAATCATTAATAAAAATAATCATGTGAAATATTTGGTATTAGTATTGTAGTCTCGTATCTTAAAAAAGTAAATTGAATATATATATACATATATTTAAGTTATCAGATAAAATAAATAATTGATTGAAAACTATGTCCTAATGAGAAAGCACGAAAAATAATAGCGGGTATAAGGTTATAAACTATTAAAGATAAAAGAGAAAGTATATAATTTATTAATATTAATATTGTAAAAAAAAATTCTCTCATCTCCCTCCTAAAAAATTCTCATTTTTGGAAGGAATGCTAAGAAGGTAAAAGGATATTTTTTTAAAAAATATTTTAACCAAACAATGAGAGGGGAGTAACTCCCTTCTATCCTTTACAAAATTTTCAAGCGGAATAAGGGAAGGGTAGCAATAACCCGCCCCTTCCCACCCCTCAACTCTAAAAACTAAAAACTACATACCAAACATGCACATTGTTAAGAGATATTTTACAACTAAATTAAAAAGATATACGACTAGTTTGAAACAAATACATATAAACAATTGGCATTACAATATATTTGTTCTTAAATTAAAAAAGAAAAAAGTTTAGAAGATGAGTGACAAAAATCAATAAGAAAGAACAAAGAGAAAAGAAGCAATATTGCAACGCATCGAGCACTTTCTAAGAGGTATGTTAAAATCACATTAAAATAATTTAGTTTGAAAAATAAATGAATTGTAAAAGATTACATGACCTTCTTAACCGTTAAAACTGTCAACTCCAATCTCAACTGCCCATGGCCGACATTCAATAATCGGACGACGAAGAAAGCATCAAATTAGTCGGGCAAATGTCTCGCTAATCCTCACACTTGCGTTCGTGAGGCGATTTCTTGTCCAAAATGCTTTTCTGTTATGAAACAAAAACAAGAGAATCGGATAACGGAATTTCTCTAACGATCACAATTCACAAATGCGCAGGGTCAGAGAAAGACGAAGAAACACACACAACACAACACGGCACAGCGTAACAGTGTCAGAAAAAGAGAATTCGAGAAAGTAAAGAAGTTCGGAATTTAAGTTCGAAGCAATGGCGAGAGAGCCTCTCGCTCGTCATCAATGGATCTCTCTGCATTATTCTTCTCCTTGCCCATCACGTCAAGTGTTTTTACCTCCCTGGTGTCGCACCTCAAGATTTCCAGAAGGTGATTCCAATTTATTCATGTTCTTGAGAATCAATGTATATTAGTGTTACGTCAATTTGCAATGCGAGGTTGTGATTATTATTTTTAATCATAATATTAACTTTAATTAGTTTTCATTTGTGGCAGGGAGATCCGCTGATGGTGAAAGTGAACAAATTGACTTCCACAAAAACACAGCTTCCTTATTGTCTCCCAGATCACATTGTTGACAGTGCAGAGAATCTCGGAGAAGTTCTTCGGGGTGATCGCATTGAAAACTCACCCCATGTGGTGAGTTAAATTTGTGTGGAATGCTTCCGTGATTCTTCCTTTGGTTCAATCACTTTAATTTATTGAACAATCTGAATTTCCCAGTTTAAAATGAGAGAGCCACAGATGTGCAATGTTGTTTGTCGTCTAACTCTTAATGCAAAAACAGCCAAAGAGTTCAAGGAAAAGATAAATGATGAATATCGTGTGAATATGCGAGTCATTAATGACTTTAAACTTTACTTCCCTGCTCTAAGCCTGCGATATATATATTCCCTGCTCCTTAATATATAAATATATAAAAGTTAGTTAATTTTTTTTTAGATTAAGAAAGCTAAATAAATAAGTTAATTATGACTAAATCTAATCCTTCAATACGAATCCATATTATATACTCTTTAATCTACCTAAATTAGTTAACCAACTCTTATATTAATTATAATTAACTTATTTATTTGACTTCTTTAATTTATTAAGAAAGTCAACTGGCTGATATATTAAGGACTGGAGCAGTATATATACATATATTTGGGACCATTTTTCTTTATTCCTTTCTTGCATTGTTGCAGGATTCTAGATAATCTACCTTTGGTTTTTCGTCTACGAAGGGCCTGATCAGGATGAATCTTCCATAGTGTATATGCATGGATTTCTTGTTGGCCTTAAATGACAGTATGCTGGAGTAAGTGCAAGCTTAATGAACTTCTCTTGTTTTCATTGGAGTGAATCTTTTTTGACCTCTTGAATGTGCAAAACTGTAAACAGATGAAGGAGGAAAAGTATTTCATCCACAACCACTTATCGTTTGTAGTCAAATATCATAGAGATCCATTGACCGAGTTGTCGAGGATCGTAGGCTGAGGTTAAACCTTTCAGGTTGTATTATAATTCTTCTTCACCTGCATATCATTCTAGGGAATGGCTGGTTTTACTTGTTATGTTATTTGTGAATACACTGTGAAGAATCAGTATGAATTAAGGTGAGTGGAATGACAAGACCAGCTTAACCACTTGTGATCCCCATGCAAAAAAGGCAGTAACCAATTCTGAAACTCCTCAAGAGGTTGAAGAAAAGAAGGAAATTATTCTAACGTATGATGTTGAATTCCAGGTTACTTACCATAACTTCAAAATTAACTGAATTACTTTACTTCTCAGTGCCAATGAGAATTCTGTCTTGGTTTGATGTTGGTTTCGTTTAACTATCTGGAAAGCTTTCACCTTTGTAGGAGAGTGATGTAAAGTGGGCATCTCGCTGGGATACCTATCTCCTAATGGCTGATGATCAGATTCACTGGTTTTCCATTATTAATTCTTTACTGATTGTAATTTTCTTGTCGGGCATGGTGGCTATGATAATGCGGTGGACACTTTACCGCGATATCTCTAACTATAACCAATGGGAGACACAAGAAGAAGTTCGAGAAGAGACAGGATGGAAGCTTGTCCATGGGGATATTTTCAGGCCTCCATCTAAATCTGACTTACTGTATATGTTGGAACAGGTGTTCAGTGTTTAGGTATGGTTCTTGTCACTATGATTTTTGCTGCCCTAGGATTTCTCTCCCCATCAAATAGAGGAGGCTTCGTGACAGCCATGCTCTTGCTCTGGGTCTCCATGGGATCATTCGCCGGATACTCAGCAGCGCGTTTCTATAAGATGTTCAAGGGAACAAACTGGAAAAGGATCAGTCTGAAAACAGATTTCATCTTTCCTGCTACAATCTTTGTAATATTCTTTTTGCTAAATGCTCTTATTTGGGGTGAGAAATCTTCTGGGGCTGTCCCTTTTGGAACAATGTCAGCTCTGGTTTTGTTATGGTCTGGCCTCTCAGTCCCACTCGTCTTCATTGGTGGTTATATGGGTTTCAGAAAGCCACTTTCTGAGGGTCCAGTAAAGACAAACAAGATTCCTAGGCAGATCCCAGAGCAAACCTGGTACATGAACCCCGTGTTGTCTATTCTAGTAGGAGGATTACTCCCATTTGGCGCTGTCTTCATAGAACTATTCTTCATTCTCACATCGATCTGGTTACATCAATTTTACTACATATTTGGTTAACTCTTCATTGTGTTCCTCATACTTCTGGTGACTTGTGCTGAGATAACAGTAGTTCTCTGCTACTTCCAGTTGTGTAGTGAGGACCATAGTTGATGGTGGAGGTCTTATCTGACTTCAGGTTCTTCAGCAGTTTACCGTTTCCTTTATGCTGCGTTTTACTTCTTCACAAAGCTTGAGATGACAAAGCCAGTTTCCGGGCTTCTTTACTATGGATATATGCTGATTCTTTCATATGCTTTCTTTGTCTTGACTGGTACAATTGGGTTCTATGCATGTTACTATTTCATAAAGCTCATCTATTCATCAGTCAAAGTTGGTTAGTTCTTGGCCATGTGAAGGAAATGATATGGTCAAAGTCAAATCACCTCTTGAAGAGTTAAAACCTTTTTTCTCTCGAACTCAAGAGTTGTGGCTCTACATTGGTTGGTTCCAATTTTAAGCTTAGTCAGAAATTCTTGTTAGTCTCTACAGTATAGTTTGTTCTGCATATATGATTTTCTTTCAAATATCTCTATTTTGGTAGCTTTTTTTTTTGTTCAAATTCGGTGGAGTTTGGGAAATTTTGTAGGTTCAATTCGACATGTAAGCTACATAGATTGCAAAGGAGTGTTTACAAATAATAACAAATCACTCCACTGAGGATTTTATTGTGCCAAATAATTTAATGTGATCAACTCAGCATCATCGTTAAAGTTCTAACAATGTAACAAACTAACAATCTTCTAGGGACTAGAGAGGAGAGGGAGTAATCCATGAATTAAGAATAAAATTGTACATGTAATCTTAAAGTTGTCCGTCCAAGAGGAATTCGAACAAGGAAACGACGCCGTTGAGAAAGAAATGTGAAAACAAGAAGCACGTCTAAAGAGCTGGTCAAACATTCATCCTAAAACCAGACTAAATTTAATTTAATAAAATAAACAAACGTTTGATTTAACATAGTTTTCTCTTTATAGATCTGCTATTCATAAGGATTCTGTTTGTTCAATGAAAGAGATCAACTGAACCAACATATATATATATGACCATTACTGATACACAGAAGAGGGCATCAAACAATAACAAATCCTCGGCAGACCTAAAAGAACAGTCCATTTGACTAACGTTGGATTACAAGGGAACAGGCAAAGAGTCTTTACATCTCTTCCATGTCTCAATACAACAACTGACATGAATTTATAATACATTTCTTATACAACACTTTGCTGATGACAAGTCCAATCAAAACAGAGTTGGTCAATGATAACAAGTATTTCAGACGAGTAAATTATACAAGAAAATTTATTCTGCATCTTCAGCAGTAAAGTCAGGTTCTGGAGGTTTCTGTAGTTTCACCAACTCCCTCGCAGTCTTAGCATTCCGATTGCGATGTATTCCCCGGAGGGCATTGGCTGCAAACCTTGAAGCTAAGAAGGTAGCACCAATGCTGTATGAACCGCCACTAGCGTTACTTTGACTTCCTTCTGACTCCTCAGGTTCTTCCTTCCGACGAAGCTCCATGGCCTTCCTCTTAGAATATCGCCGCCATGCTGCTTGGATAAAGCAGGCGGCCCAAGTCCTCCATTGCTGTGAGTAGAACCGGAATGTGTGTTGAACCTGTCTACTATGAAGGCGCCTAAACTGACTGGCGACGAATTTTAACTCGTCAGCGATCAAGGCGAAACACTCGACCTCGGTTAATGCCTTAACTGTACGAGTAGAAGTTGGGAGGTTAGCACCAGATTTCGGATCCAATGCCCAGGTTAAAAGCTCCTCCCCACAGAAGTCGGTCTCTCTAAGGAAACCACGGTTAAAAAAGCCGCTTCTACCACCATCTGTAGTAACACTGTCGAGTCGACCACGAATGATGAAAAGCATCTCGTCAACTGGATCTCCTTCCCGTACAATGTAAGTACTCTCAGTAAACAAACAAGGTTTCAGTCTTTCACAAATGGCATCAAGTAGTCTCTCATCCATACTCTCAAAAAGTGGGACCTACAAATGCAAACAAGAAATTAATGTTGAACAAATTCAGATGCTCCAGCGCTAAATTGGTTAGTGTAGAAGAGAAGAAGTCCAAGAGATTCATAAAAGAGAAATTGCATAATAGATTTCTCAAGAATTTAAAAAAGCAAATTGCAAGAGGCAGTGTAATAATCTATATGCTTATAACACAACCCCAATATAAAGGACGCAATTAACAGCATAAAACCATCCACATACCACTTATTTTGTGCTCTCAGAAGATACTTTTCATTTGACCTAAAGCTAATTGGAAAAGGGAAAAGCTTCTAGATGCTTCATAAATAGCATGCTAGCCCAAAAAGTAGATAAAACAACATTTTTGTAAAAAGCTCCATTAAGACATAAAATATGTACAGCTTCCAGTAAAAAAGGGGTCTGTATGAACATTGAAGAGCTAAATTGAAAAAGAAACCACAAGAAACAGCCCCAATTTTGAAGAGATTGAATTACTTGGGGGGAAAAGCCAGATAAATATATTCATGCAAAAGGAGGATACAACAATGAAATAGGGGCCAATTTCATTATAAATACAGCTAGCGATGAACTACTATAATCGCCAATGTATCCGATCAAACACGGTTTAACTGTGCGTGTATTTTGGTCCTTTATTGTGCGTCTCTACTTTTTCAAGGCATTCACAGCAACATACCCTTCTCACTAACGCCAGACAGAGGTGACGCTTGATATCTCTTCTAAGATCCTTTGGAAGCGTCTGAACCAAACTTTCTTCATCAACACCACGGGTCGCTAACCACTTATATTGATCATAGCGTCTAACCCGCTCTCTCAGCTCTGGTGGGAGCAAACGATGATGCATCCACTGTTCCGAATCACGCCTTTTGACTCTCATTTCCTCAAGCCTTATGGTAATAGACTGAAGATACGTCTGTATTCATGGAGAGAAAAAAACTGAAATCTCAGTATCTGATTATTAACAATCTGCTCTTCATAATTTTGTGACCATAATTTTGCACCAGTGAATGTGTATTTGATTTAACTCCTTAATACAGAAGAATTATTCTGAATCTCTTTAGCATGCATACAATTATTTCTCAATATGTGAATACCAATATCGAGTTCATCAATTCAGGAAAGGGAACTTCAAGAACAAAGCAACAGTAGCGTTTCATCTTCGACTATACATACATGCTTTAACTAATCATCAAACGAAAACATCAGTAATTTCCTTTGTTGGCAGATAGTACAATTACATGATTTCGAACAACCTTACACAAAAAATATGTTAAAACTCCCTGATCTTGAACATACCTGCATGTTACCAATCAGAAGTGCAAAGAGGATAAGACCAAATATGGCTAGCGCTATTGAAAAGATGGTTTCCCCCGGATAAGTGCTGGTTTCGAGCCCCTGGCCAAGTGTGCTGTAATGAATTCCAGTGGAAACTATTATGAGAATATAAGAAACTATAAAATTGAAAAGAACATACATGGGTTTAACACTTGACTCCAAGATAAAGCAGGAAATTATAAACCCCATTTAACCCCCAGTTTTAGACAAATGAAAAAAGGGATTTGGTTAGTACTTATTGGATAAGCTTTTTAAGAATGGGTTTTAGCGGGCCAATCAAAATTTAACCATTAACTGAATCACAAAATAAAGTCAACCCTTTGCCTCCCAAACTTCCAGACAAGTATTGAAAGAATAAGTTGAGGCCTTAGTTCAAACCTTTATTAGAGTTTAAAATTCTCTCTCGTAAACAAAAAAAGTTGTTGGCTTATTGAACTGATAACTATGTTTTGTGCAATATTTTTTTTTTCTACCATACAAGTGAAACACAAACTATTCAAAAGGCTAATTTTTTTTTTTCAGAAACAAATAATTAAAATACAAAAAAATGCCATACTCCTTAGAATCCAGTAAAATTAATTCAACTCAGTAACTGACTCCCAAACTACCTTCAGAAATGAATGTTAAGTCACAGAAAAAGCTGCAAACTAATGCAAGTTATGCTCCAAAACAGTGGTTGTATCTTGATGACACAAAAATAAGCAAAACAGCCGAGCAAATATTCTGCAACTGAGATAGAAGAAACTTGTAGAATACAATCAAAATTAAGGAATACACTTGTGTGCAATTTATGAGCCACGCACTTATCCTGGAGAAGAAAGTCTCCTTGATAATGAGATGGCCCATAAAGCACCTTATTCATTAAGTTATCAATTTGTTAAAGACACGGCACATCCTCATTAGAAATATCTACAGGCACACTGGCCAAGAGAGAGTTTACCAACTACACAAACAATACAACAATTACTGTCAATTTTTATGTCTAATTCCATTTACTCCAACAAATTCATTTTGTGCGCACGCACATACATATCATAAATATCGTTACTTCCAGGAAAAACACTATGTAAAGCAAGTTTCAGTTCAGGCAGAATATATATGTTAAAATTTGTTACATATGTAGTAAAAGAATACATATGGATCTCCAAAGGAAAAAATAGTACTCACCTCAAATTCTGGAGCCCCCACCACAAACAGTAACAGTATTTGGACACAAATTTTTTAGATGAAATAATGCCAGATGACAATGCTTGTTTAAAAATTCCAAAATCAAAAGGCGAATTGTCCTCTGTAGAGCAATGTGCCTTAAGAACTTGATCACTTGTTTTGTTCCAGTCATTATAACCTTCCACAAACCAGTTACCACAATACAAGAAATCCTTTTTGCACCCTTTCGTACATGCCTCCTGCCAGCATGAGTCGTTGCGTTCAACAGCTAACAAGTACCAAAAGGCTCCAACTATCTGCAAAGAGTCATTGATGGAATAGAAAATAAATAAAAAGCTTGCAAATTCACTGTATCATCAAGCTACTTAACAAGCATAACAGCATTAGAGTGAGCAGGCATAATAGATCAACTAGAACACAGCAGAGGAGACAAGCAGAAGTGAATATAACAAAAACTTACATGACTGGCAAGCATGTATAACATCAAATAATATGCAGCACCTGCCCAAGCAGTTTCAGCAAAGACACCAGCTGTTCTCTTAAGTTCTGAAGTCAGTGGTACCATCCGGAGAAACCTAGGAACATACTGTAGTAAGATAATATACAGCAAGGCCTGCTTTGTTGCTAATACATCTGAGCCTTGTGATCTTTGAAGAAATCTCCAAATCACAATCTGGATACAAGGAGAGGAAGAAAAAGAGCAGAGAAAGAGTTCAGGATTTCCCTAAAATCTGCATAATTGCAGCTGCAATATGGCAAGGTCAACATACTAGTGACACAAGACTCTACAATACATAATAGTCAAAATTTTAAAAGTAGCATTAGCTATAAAAGAACATCGAAGCAATTAAATAACAACAAATATCCAACTTGACATTGAAGACTGGGCCACCTTAATTAGTTATGACTGTGCTCAAGTGAAAGGATATATTTGTTATATGAAAAAAGGGTGCCTAAATAAAAAGAAAACTACGTATTTATAAATGGTGTCTCGATGTGAATTGTGAAAAGGAAGGGAATAGAATCACATGGGATAGACACCAATAGCTGCATTCACATTATCAATCTCAAAAAACATCAGAGAAGAATTCATTTGTTCTAACAGGAAAAAATTATCAATTTATCTTGTAAATTTGATTAAAATGAAATAACAAGGAATGCTAGAACAGTCAGAAACTGATTAAAAACCACTAAAGATTGAAAAATTATCAAGAAACTGAAAATAATACATTGAATACATATATGTAGGTTAATGGAAGAGTTGGTACAACCCTAATAAATAGGTTGTCATTTAATGGCCAATCAAAAATTTCAAATGGATAATGATGGACCCAACCTAAAGCCAACCATTTTCCTCCCAAAAATCTAGACTCAAGTTTTGAAATAATAAGATGAGAACTTTGGCTCAAACCTTTACAGTTTAAAATTATCTCTCTGATAAACAAAACAAACTATCTAAAGCGTCTCCTGGTAAATAATTGATCATAAGGTATAAAATAAGCTGATATCTGTATTAATCAGAATTCAGAATCCTTCCATCTCATTTTCAGTCTCTTCTCTTTCCAAGTAGCTGTTATTCCCTTGCAACTAACTGAACTAAGTGCATTATTATTATTATTGTTAATGAAATCACACAATGCATGGCTCCAATCGATCTCTCAAGGGAATTAGACTCTATGTGAAGCGAATCTTATTATTCTAGTACCATCCACAGTGGATCAGATTAAGTATAAAAATAATCAGTCTACATGTTAACTTAGGCCGTATCACCGAAATTTTCCAATAATCCAATGTCATATAGAATAATCATGAACCGAAAAAACAATATGAAGATGAATGACATTCTCAAGCTAGGCGTCAAAAAATACCACTCACTTATGAAATGAATATTTCTAAATATAGAAAATGCTCACTACAGTTCTAAATGCCATAATATCAACCAACAGAGAGAATTTTATGAGCCACAGTAACAAAAAATTACTCCTTTATGTGGTTGAGGTAAATATCAGCACTACTGAATCCAAAGATTCCCATTTTCTGAAGCATTTTAGCATACCTGTCTCCTATAACATCTTTAGAAATCTTCAGTCTGGAAGATTATAGAATTATAAAAGAAGTATTGCTGATATTAAACTAATTATAAAAATAGCTTCTTTTAAAATCATTTTTAATTCGGTAGAGACGAATTCATTGAGAGGAACCAAAAGAGGGTAACAGTCCTTAAAAGTAAGAAAGAACACAAAAAATAATAAGTAGAAGTCTCATTTTTAATAAAGTCAAACCCTCCCAGTATCCGCAGGTAGAATCCCCATAAAACAATCCATGAAGTAGACACAAACTAGAGCAGGAAGCTGCCAGAAGCAAAGGTATAACACTCTATCAATCTAACATGAAAAATGACAAAGTTGTAAGCAAAATATGGATAGAAAGGAATCATAAATGCCAATGAAAAGTCAAGCATAATTTGAATAGAGTGAAAGATTGATACGATTTAATCCAATCTTTTTAACCTGTGGTATCGGCAGCACAGATAGAAAGTCAACAATGAAATACCGCCTCATGTATCGCTTGGCTATCTGTGTTGAATCTATCACAAGCTCCCCCCGTCCAAAGACGCGAGAAGATGGGGCAATATAGGCAGTGCGAAATTGAAGAGCCATGTGTATAAGATAGAAAACATCAACAGTCGTCCTCAAGGTGGTGACGATGATTGCCATTTTTCGATCTATACCAAGGCAGTTAGATGGATCATCGATGACAGGGAGATAGAAAAATAATGGATCAATAGACACAGCCAAAATGCACGAGACAACAAAAAGTTTATTCAATAGGAGTAAAAATTTGTCTTGAGGATCAAATATCTTCTTCTCTGACACTTTCAGATCTTCAGGGAATACTGCCTTAGATACTCCAAATCCAAGTGATCGTCCAATCGACTTCAGTCCTTCAGATCCTTTTATCATTCCTCTTTTGAAAGACCTGGAGGTTGCAGTGCTTGCATGGCTACCATGGTTTAATTTCTCAATACCAAATCCACTTTTCTTAACTCGAGTATCAGAAGATGATGCGAGCCTAGAGTCCAGGTCATCCAACCTAGAAATAAATTAGCAGAGTCCAGATAAATAGATCACATTCTTCTTATACGCATGGCAAATAGATAAAACGTAAGCAAAATACGTACCTATAAATGTTAGTCACTCTCTTCTCCTTCATATCTCAACACCTGTTATCTTAAAATTAACTATATTTGTTACCTGACAAAATTCCCCAGCTGATCACCCATGTCTTATAACCACAATAAAATATCTTTCAATAATTGATCACATAGAAATCTGCATCCAAACAACATAAAAATTCAAAATAATGACCATCAATATTTCTGTCTTCATGCTCAGAGTCTGAAGGTTCACTAAGGACCTCATGCTAGAGCCTGAAGCACTTTCCAGTTCAAACCAGGAAATCATATAGTTATTGTTATAAGGATGCCCTTAACAGTCCACAAGTTTACAACAATTATATAAGTATACTCCATATAGATTGATCGCACCAACAGATACTACTATTGCATTCAACAAAATATAGCCATGCATGACACTTAAATTTACTAACCAGTCTTGTTTGAGCTTATTCAATTTGCATTCCATATCCATTGAATTTTCAGAAATAAATGTAAAACTTAGAAGCTGGCTAAAATACTCAAATAAAAGTAAAAAAAAAAAAAAATCCTGTCTGAATCTTAAAAGGAAAAATAACTGCGAAGATAATCAAATTATCCAAGCATGACCATTGCTTCCTTCAAGTTGATGGTCAAGTTCCTAAATTACTCAACAAACAGTTTCTTGAGGATGCAAACATGTGTTTAGGTTTAACAGAAGACCTCCTATGAACATAATCAATGAAAATAAATTAAAATTTAAGAGGAATTTGGAAGTATGATCCTAAGAGGAGAGGTGGGGAGGAGGGAATATGTAAAGGTCCCTACTAAATCTGAATAAGTGACTACAACAATTGAAAAATCAATCACTTTCCAATCACTAACCTTCATAACTTCCTATCCTCTATAAATGCATACATCTGTATAAATCTTAGAAGTAAAACCTTATAATTAAACTCAATGCAACCAGGGATAACTTCATAAAAATCAATATAAAGTCAATCAACTTACCACTTGTGATTCCATAATAGGAGCGATCCGGATTATTCAATGCAATTTATTACTATTTACAGTTCAACCGCTCTACAATCCATCCAAACAGTTTCATCAGTAATTAAAGCTCATAGATGCCATATCTTAAGATAGATATCTTGGTTGCCTAAATCGTGCCCTTCTTTTAAAATCTAAACCTTTTTAACCTACGATATCATGTTCAAGGGTTTTTTTTTTTTTTTCTGGGCTATCTTATTAGTAGAACCCCACATCACTCCTGAAGGAAAATAAGAGCGCGCCTCTATCAACTAGCACTATCACCATTTCACCACAGAAAACAAACCACCAAAATCACTGATTATGAACAAGGAACAAAACGGTTTCGTAGATTAACGATCACCCGACTACTTCAACTACAACTGCAAACGGCACCCCCAAAAACTGTCGGCCCCATGCCACAAAGTAAATTAAAATCTAATTATTTGCAGCTACTTCCGTCAAATTTAAGCATATATATACAAAGTATAAAAAAAGTAATAGGGACCTGGTGAACACAAACTCGATCTTCTACTGGATGGGATTAATTGGGAAAGCGAAAGACGGAGAGTTAGGAGGAAGCAGACAACTTACAGCGGAAAATCCTTTGAGAGAAACCCGGGGATTGCAACTTGCAAGAAGTAGAAGAAGCAGACACGGACGAAGAGGAAGACCGAAGGAAATGAAATCAGAAATATCTAATTACTACTAATTCTTGTTGTGCAAAAATTATTACCCCAAGATTTTCGATAAAAAGGTCAACGAACTGTCCATTACCTTGAAAAAAAATGAAAAAACGAAAGAGGACGCGGTCTTAGATTTGGGTCCAAAAGCATAATCGTTAAAATTGGGCATATTAATGTCAAATATTAAGTTATTACGCTCCGTGTCCTTTTTTAATTTTTTATTAGATATAAATTTATATTATATATTATTTTTTAATTTATTTAAATTAATCAATTAACTATTATATTAATTATAATTAATTTATTTAAATTTTTTAATCTATTTATAAAAATTAATTAACTATTGTCTTACATGAAGTAGTAATATTTAATTTACATGTTAAAAATATTATTATTTTTTATCCTAATTATAATAGCTAATTATTTTTTATATATATTAAGGAAATCAAATAAATAAGTTAATTATAACTAATATAAGATTTAATTAACTAATTTAGATAGATTGAAAAGTATATAATTTAAATTCATTTTAAAAAGTTAGATTAGTAATAATTAACTAATTTATTTAATTTTTTAATTTTTTTAAAAATATTACTTAACATAAAGGATATGATGAAATATTTTTTTTTTTACTTAATATCTTTCAATATCAAATATAAAATTTATATATCATTATAAAATTTTCAGATGTCCCGAAGGGAGTAAAAATTCATAATAAAATACACTATTTATAATTACTCCTTTCATTTCTTAAATGTAAGTGATAAATAGTTAATTTATATGAATTAAATAAATTAATTAAATTAATTATTTTAAATCTACACTATTAATAAAAATATTATTTAATAAGTACAATCTATAAGAATATATGGATAAAAATTATAAATTTAAGATACTTGGTACATTGGGATCTTATATTTAAAATTAAAATAAATTTACTAACTAGCTTTTATGTTTGGGACTCCAATTAGCTCTTATATTTGGGACTAAAGAAGGTAATAAAATACACGTTATGGTTGTATTAAAAAAATACATAATATTATCTCATTGACTATGAGTTTAAATGCATGTCTAAAGACTTGTTTGGATAGACTTTTAGAAAATAATTTATAGAAAAAGAAAAAAATAATAATTTTTGGATAGCTTTTAGAAAAGGACTTCTGGATAAGAGTTTGCGAAAAAAAAAATGGTTCTGAATAAATAATTGTTTAGATAGTTATTACCATAATGACTTTTGTAATTAGTAAATTATCAGAAATGATATAATTTTATATAAAAATATATTCTATTTTTCCTTTTTCTCTCTCTCTCCCCTCTTCTCTCTCCATCGACGAAGACCAGTGGCGCAAACGAAGCCCCAACCTCTACCAGCGATAACGAGCCCTGACCTTTACCGGCATCGACAAGCGCGACGGACCCATGGCAAGCACGGTAGCGTCGACCTGTGCGACAACATTTTTGTGCACAGATAGAGGAGAAGATGCAATGGTGACAGAGACCCTCCTCCCTCCCAGCGAAGTATGCTTTCTCTCCGGTGACAAAAATGCTCCTCCCTCCCAACGACAGTTATGATGAGCACAAACAAAAGAGAAGAGCACAAAGGTGATAGAGGCGGAGCAGAAATAGAGAGAATATGAGAAAAAGTGGAAATAAAATAGTAATTGGGTAGTCTATAAACTCTTTTACTATTATAGAAGTTATTCTTATGAACTTATTTAAAACTATAATTTTAAATCTTAATTTGGTCTAAAGCCCTTTTAGACAAATATAGTTGCTTATTTTAAAAATTTTCTAAACTAAAGTTTAAGCTAATTTTTTTAAAAAAATTTAGATCTTTGAGTAAACTAAACAGGCACTAGATTAAAGTTTATAAAAGTGAATTTTATTCAACTAATTTTTGTAAACTAAAATTAGGTAAAATTTAATTAATATAATATAATTTATGTTTAGATATGTTTTTATTAAAAAAACTCAGTTTGCAAACTAAAATTGGGATGCACAAAACTGCAAGCTCTTTAGCCAAGAAACAGCACGCGCCCATCGTTAATTAAGAGACTATAAAGGATTATCTGAGCTGAATTTAAACAAAATTAATTAAATAAGTTAAAAGTTTTTAATTAATTTTTTTACTATTTTATTTTACATCTTCCTTTTATTAAATTTTTATAGTACTACTGCTTCAATTTTTTTAAATTTAACTCAAAAAAGATTTTCCTTCCTTCCCATTCTATCCAATTCCTCGTAGCAAACAGCCCATAAGCGAACACACTCCATTCCTGCAAGGGATTTTTTACAAGAATATGCACTTAGGTAGGTTGATCATGTTTTGTTGTTGCCTGTTATTTCTTTGTTTTTTGTTCACACTTTTGTACTAATCCTCTGTACACATCATCGTAATGAATCCCATTTTCAACTGTTCATTCAAGGAAAAAATCTCCTAACATAAATTTGTTTGAATGATAACTTAAAAATTAGTTTTAAAAAATTTAAATATGAACAAAAACACTGGAAAAAAATGAGAAAAAAAAACAAAAGTCAAAAGTAAAAAAAAAATTACTTCAACTTCAACTTGCCTTTTTATCTAAAAACTCTCATTCCAAATGTCATCACATGCATATATTTTGGCCTAAACTTACATATATGGCTTCAAAAGTCACTTTTATTAAAATATACAAAAAGTGATCTCAATATGCCCTAAGCTATTTTTATTAAAAAAAAAAAAAACTCTTAGGGGTACAAGAGCTTAGAGCTTCATAGCTCTTCCCTCCCCTACAGGACAAATTAAAAAAGGGAACTCCCATACAAGTATTTTAAATAATTTCTAATATATTTTACTAAAATAAAAAAAAATATCATTAACAATATTTTAAAATTTAATAACTTTCTAACTTTACATCTATTTAATATACACTCTATCTCTAAAAATATAAATAAACACAATAATAAATGAGGGTAGAAATATACATTTATATAAATATTTAATAATACTACTTATAAATAAAATAAGAAAATATTCATTCTATGTCTCATAGATAGTACAAGAGGAGTAAGTTTCTCAACTAATTAAGTTTTCCACCAAAAACAGAAAATACATAATATGGTTATTCTTCAAATTCTATGTAATGCATAGAATACAGTTAATTATAATATAAAAAGTGATTGAGTAATATAATTTTTTTCAAAAAACATAAAACAAAAAGAATTAGAACACTTAGCTAGCTTTATATATAAACTTAATATATGTTGACCAATTAAATCAAAATAAGTAGATTTCAAAGTGTTAATAATATTAAAAAATGAGTTATTATACTATAAATAATATCTATAAAGAATTTATATGTTTTAATTTGATTGAGGATAATTATTTTGAGTATATAAAGCTGAATACATAAGTTTTCTCCAAAACTAGATTTTGCTTTATGCACGGAATATTACTTGTGTCAAAAAAAAATGTTGTTATCCGATAATAACCAACATTTATTTATGTAGAATTAGACCATGCGATCTAGAGATATTTTTGTAGTCACTATTAAGAAAAATTTAAATAAATGCAAAATTTTAGTATTGTGATATTTATTGATATTGAGAATAGATATTTATTTAAATTTCTTTATAATAAATTATAACTCTAAAATTCTAAATATAGTTAAGTCTAGTAGAGACTCTATTGTCTTTAATTAAGATAAAGATTTCAACCCTTTTATAGATAAAAAATTATGTAAAAATTACTCTTAAGCCTAATAATATTTAAATTTGACTTTATAACATATCAAATAGTAAAAAAAAGGCAAGTATAGTTTGGCTGCATGGAACAAATTTATTGAATAAATATGATGTATATTAACTAAAATTGTAGAGGATTCTTATGCTATAGAAGGTTTAGAATTATATTATATATTATTTTGCATGAAATAATAACAACATCTTGTTTTCTGGAAAAAAAAAAATAGATTACTGTATATAGTTGCACCAGTACATTATAATAAATAATAAGAAAAATTATTATAAAATTTTTTAAAAAAATATTTAATAAAAAATTTAAATAACATAAATTTATTGTCAATTTTTATATAGAGCCTTTGAGGTAATTAAAATTTTTATTGGAGACTTGATTATAATTTTCCCAAATATTATAGTATCGTACAATATACAAACATCTATTTATTCCTTTGACATTCGAAATGGGTGGTGGGCAAGCTTTCACGATTCTCCTTTCCATTTAAATAATTGATACTCGTGATTTTCCATCTACTACTTTCCCATCACCAGAAAAGAAAAGGAATTTTTAAATAAAATGAAAAGGTGAAAATTATACATTCCTTTTCCTAATAGAACATACCTACTTTAAATTTCTTATATGTATTTTATCAAATTTTCTACTCAAAGCTCCCTATGTATACTATTTTTTAGATAGATTTAAGTTAAATAAAGATATTATAAAATTTGAACATATAATAAAGTAAGATCAGAGAATTTGACGAATTGAATTTAAGGAACTTGATATAATTTTTTTTGAAAATAATCATATATACAATTTATAACATTTTTTACATAGAAGTTGTGTTAAAAAAACAACAACTTTTTATTATATTTACTTACTTAGAGATTTCAAATATTTTTGAAGAAATTAAATCAAGCAGGATAAAGCCAAAACATATATTTCTCTTATTCTAATTATAAAAATTAGTTAGCTAGTTTTAACTTAAATTAATTTATCTAATTTATAAATCAATATATAATTTGATGTTATAGAGAAACATTTTAGGGAGATTATATTGTTAAGTAGTTTATCTAATTTTTTCAATCTAAATTAATAAATTAATTTTTATATTGAATATAGGAGAAATAGTTTTCTTTTCCAAAACAAAATTATACAAATTTTCTATATTTTCAAAATACACACAAATTTAAGTTAAGTCAGTTGTTTTAGTGCTAAGTATAGTGGGTTGCTTCTATTAAATATTTATCTATTATTATTAGTTTTATAAATTAATATATAATGTACTAGATATTTGGATAAAAATAGCAATTCCAATATACACACACACACGTGTGTGATACATGATATAGGAAAAGAGCATCTCTATTACGGGTTTTTGTATTGTCTCTCTATTTAGTTAAAACGACATTATTTAGGTGTTAAACTTAGGTATGATGTTACATATTGAGAAAGCCCGGAATGATGTAAGAAATGAGAGATCCAAAGGGTTTGTTCACCTTTCATTCTGGGAATCATCTTTCCTCTTTCTTTCTTTTGATCACTTTACAGAAAAATCTCTTTAGAGAATGTTATTCTAATTTCCTGACTCGTACGTTGAAATGTAGGCTAACTTGAAATGGCGTTCAAGGTTCCACTGTGTTTATAGAGTATATATCCGTTTAAACCCATAAGGTTTTTTTGCTTTGGTTATGCCTTTTGATTGTTGCTCCATGGCTAAGAGCTCATTAGTCTGCTTCTCTCTGTTCGTTTAAACATGACATGGCCAACAAACAAAACTTACATGTACATGGTCTAAGGGAAGTTAATGGAGGGGCTAATTGTATTAAAAGAAGTATTTTATGGTATTAATTATATTTTTAAATATTTTAAAAATACTAATTATCCTATAAAAATTATTTCGAGATATTGTGCGAACCTTTGCCTTTTTTATTATATCTCATGTGCATAGCACAAGCAATGCTAATTGCCCTAAGTAGATTTGCATATTGATCCATTTAATTATATAACTTTATGAAAATATAGAAACAACTTGAATTTAAGTTACAAAAATTTATAATTCAATTTAAAAATTTTTAAAATATTTCAGAACATTTAAAAAGAAAAAAAATAGGTTGACGGGCTATAACAGGCTGAGATAGATTTTTTATGAGTGTAGGGTTATAAGTGTAACATTTTAATAAGATGGAAATCACTTCCACTTTTATTTTTAACATTTTGGGCCATTTTAATTTTATTAGAAAAATTAAGAATTAAGATAATATAAGTGAAAGTGAAATTTTTTAGACTATTTTATCTAAATTATAAAATTCCTGGATAATTTTAATCTTCTCAAACTATAAAAAAAATATTTTAAATAATTTTATTTTAAGTTATAAAAAAATATATATCAATTTTATACTCATTTTTATTCTACTAAATAAACTCTTAGGCATTGTTTGGTTGGGGTTTTTTGAAGGGGAGGGTAGAAAATAAGGCTGTTTGGTTCATAAAATGGAGGGGAGGGGAGGTAAATTTTTTTGTCATTTACTGCTCCCCTCCCTCACTGTTTTAACCCTCCAAAATCGGGGGTTTTTGGAGGGACGAGTGACTTTTGCCATTTTTTGACAAAATTGTCAATAGCAATTTTTCAATATTTCAATGCTACCCTCCGTTCATTCCTTCGTTCAGCTGCTTCGCCGACAGTGTTTTGGCCTTCCCTTTTCCTTATCTTCTTCACCTTGGTACAGATAGATTGGAGCTCATGAAAGCTTCTATAACGGAGGAGTTGTCATCGGTCCAAAGATTTTGTAGGCTGAGCGCAATTATTGGAGTCAACACCGTGCATGACGGGGATGAAGTGAAACGGAAGGAGGAAAAATCATTGAAGATGGCTGGGAAGGTCGGCGATTTCGTGTACAGAATCAGTAAAGCAGGAGAGTGGGAAGAGTTGCAGAAGAATGGGTCGGTTTTCGGTTTTCCGTCGTCCACAGATTTCGCTTAAATTTGTTTTCTACAAGCGTTTCTTAAAAGGATACAATATTTCAATTGAACAAAACACGAACTAGGTTCTGCTTTTACACTCGAAAAACTTCAGAGGGTTAAAGAAACCCCGATTTCACCACCAATTCAATCAAAAATTGGTTTTCTACATTTGGTGATGAAGCAACCAAAGGCATAGGCGATATGCTAGGTGCTGAAACCACGAAAGGAAACTGAAACTACAGAAAATTGCCAATACCTGTGATTGTTTGAAAACTTCTTCGGTCGATTTCTGAGGAGGAGAGGAGGAGGAGGGTTGTGAGCTTGATGATGCTTTTTCGGCCGAGTTTTCCTTCATAATAGAAAGGTCAAGGAGCCTCGTCCCAACAAGAAATCAAGAATCACCTTCTTCGAGTCCTTCTGGGATTAAATCCGGAAATTTTGGAAGAAGAAAATAGAATGCTTCTTCTTCGTTATGGCGCGAATTTACTGTTTTTCGAGGCGATGTATTACGGGCTTGCCACTTCATCCAATAAAAGTCCGACACGTCGTACAAATGACTAGGATTTCAATTTTGTTCCCATTTTGTATTCAGAAAGCACTCAATTTATCAGAAATAGATCGCATAAAAAAATATTTGAAATGTTAATTTAAAAGACTAAATAATAAATTTCTGTATGCTTGAAATATAATTCGGTTAAAGTGTAATTTTCTTCATAAAATTTTTATATATGAGTTATAGGTATCTAAAAATTATTTTTAACCAATATTATGTCAAAAATATTAAAAAAGAATAATATTAATTTTGTCAAATATTATTTTTTTGGAAGGAAAGCCAGGAATGTTTCTCCTTTTCATACTAATATGAATTGACAAGTATAGTAAATAATAGGTTTATATTTTATAAAGACGTGAATTTAATTTTTGCTATCATTGTGAGTGTTCTTTTAATAGATGATCTCATAATTTTCTTATAAATACTCTCTGAGTTTTAAGTTATACTACTTTTGATTTTTTTTTATATACATATGACTTTCAATATTCTCTGTATATAAAAAAAAATACTTTTAGCCTATATAATTCTGTAATGATATATAATTTTATTTTGTGATTGTGTATCAGAAGGCTTAAATTTAGATATAAAATTCTCATAGAATTAGTTTAGTTTTGTATTTAATAACAATAATCATATAATCATATATATAAATGAATAAATTTTTTTTTTTAATATATAAATAAAGAAATAATAATTCTAATATAAATATTATAAATAAAAAAAAAATTAAATAAAGGCCTGAGGGTATATTTGTCAATTTTTCATTACCTCCCCTTCCCTCCCTTCCTGAACCAAACAAGAAATATCATCTCTCCTCCCCTATTTTTACACTTATAACCTCCCCTATCCTTACTTACTCTCCCTTAAATTAACCTAATCTACCTTTCTTTTTATTGAACCACCTTACTGTATGTTTGGTAAAACGAAAATATGTTTTATGAAAATGGAGGTGAAATTAAGTTAAAAATGAGTTTTAAAACAATAGTGACCTTTTAGTGATCTCATCGCTACCGCTACCAACCTCCTTCCCTTTGTGTTGACCTCTCACATTTCAGACTTATTCGTACTCCTTCGTACTCCTTTTGCTCAATACAAAGTCACTATGACAAGTATATCTTTTTATAATCCATATCCATTGGACATAAGATTTTATTGGCTTCGTGTTTACATCTTGGAAGCTCGTTATCATCCACAACCAAACCATACCAAATGGGATCTTGCTCAGAACAATTATTTAGGCATTAATATGAATATTATCAAGCCACCAACGAGAGAGAGAGAGAGAGAGTTGAGTATAATAAAATAAATTAGTCTCTCCTAATGTAATGAATTAAAGTTAGAATCTCTACTAGTGCCAACATTTATTATCCAACAATACCTCAAACATGATTGTCTATAATAAAAAAATACATGTGCCTAGAAAAAAAATTATCAAGCCTATTTTGCAAGGCCTAGCTATCATTTTTTTTATAAAGAAATTTTTTAAAGGGGTTAGACTCACTCATGATCCAAGGGTGGAGAGAAATCTTCCTTCCTCTTAGACGATGCCAATATTAGACAAAATGAGCCATCAATTACCCTCAAATATAAATTTGGGTATCCAAGAGTTATAAAGCCTCCTCAAGCTCCGTGACTGGAATTACAATAAAGTGATACTCCCTATAAATTAAACGCGCTCAAAATAGTCATACGTCTTATTTCTTTATCAGCTAAACCCACGAACAATCATGCCCAGCTATCATGTTATTCCTCTCTCTTTTTCAAGTAAGGATTGAGCCAATTTGCATTTGGGCCATATAAAGGACCTACTTTCATGCATTATAGACTTCTTTGTGTTTTTAATTGGGCTTTATTGCTTTCTAAGAGGACTCCCTTGGTCCAAAAACTTTTTTAAAATTGACTAAAGAAATAATAAACATTTAAAAATGTTATTGAAAATTAGTATGAATATTATCTTCAATTTTCATCATACATATTATCTAAATAAAAAATAAGTTGAGATTGAAAAAAATGAATTTTAAATGCTTGAAGCTGTACGTAGGGCAACAATTCTTTTTTTCTAGGTAGAAAATAAATTTAGAATTTTATATTTTTATATAACACTTTCATTTACCCTAGGATGTAATTAATATTGTGCTATCGGGAAAAAAAAATAATATTGTCATATCCTTAGCTGTAAAAAAGGTTAAAAGAAATAAAAGATAAAATAATCTATGAAATTAGATCAAGTAAGTTTTAGATCAGCAAAAATAAAAATATTAGAGGTTAAGAGGTGCCAAAAAAATTCCTTTTAGCCAGATAGGACTAAAAGTCATTCATTAAACTTGGAATTTATTTCCCATAAAAATTTGTTGAAAATGTTAGCATCTTACATCTTGCCATTTGAAAAGTAATCTATGTTTTCTTTGGCAATAAATCAAATTTAATTAATAAAAAATGAAAGAATACATCAAGAAATAACCTTAACCAAATAAAAGTAATAAATAAATCTGTCTCAATAAGGGGAAAAAGATAACAAATCAAATAAATCTTCATTAATTAAGCACATGTGCCGATTATTATTGATGTTGGGGAGTGAGTCTGGCTGAAGGTTCAAATCCAAATCTAAGGAAGGTTATAGAATTAAGTAAGGAATTATTATTACCAATAGAGTTGGTCCTAATGGTAAACGACTCGATATCGCTTAAGCGAGGTCTCGAGTTTGAGCCCTAGCGTATGTAGAAAATTCTCGTTGAGAGACTCACCTACCATAACCAGGTGTGCGACACGGGTCAGATTCGGATATAGTCGAAGCAAAACTCCGATAAACCGGGTAGGCAACAAAAAAAATTATTAATTCCATTTTTTCCCCTTCTTTCCATTAAAAATCTTTTATAATCTCCATGGTTCAATCTGATGCAGAACTTGCATCGAGAAAATTTGTTGGTTATAAATAGGGGTATTTTCCAAAAACAATATTTTTTGCACAACTAAAAAATAATTATAATACATATATTTTTAAGTTTTCTAATATGTTAAAAATATTTAATTTTGATAAAAAAAAATTTATAATTTGTGTTTTTATCACATTTATTGAAACTTATTTATTTAGGTTTAAATCTAAAAGCCTATTTTAAACATATATTTTTATTCATCATATAATATAAATGATGTAAGTTTAAGGGATTATATAAATCATTTAAACTTATAATTTTTAAATACATTTTTACTACGAACATTTATAAACAAGTTTAGTCAAAATTTGCAAAAACTATTAAAAGTAAATAACAGATTTAGTATGATGAAGAATAAATTAGTAAATAAAATCTATTCTAATATAAAATTTTAATTAAAAACAGTTTTAGAATTTTATTAGAATATTCTTAACAAAGTTAAGGATATGAACTTAAGTATATATTTTTAAAATTGAGGGAATATTCATGTAATTAAGATAAGATGTAAAAGAGATTATAGTATTTTATTCTAAAATTAATTAAAAATGGAGGGTTAATCCAAAACCTAATTAAGGACCACCAATTATGAGAGGGAGCCACTTCAGATGATTTTGACTACTAAATTAAACAAGATGATTATAGAGCTTAGCTTCATTATTAATTAATTAAGTAGTAGGGTCACATTCACATCTTTATCATATTAATTAGGGACAATATAGAGGCCAATATATCATACATTTTGTTCTTATTTTATCCCATTCACAAATTATCTTCCCATTATTTTTAATTTTATTAATTGTTTTAAGGGTCCTGTTCATTAATTGACCAAACGTCCTATAATTAATTGTGTTATTGACACTATAGTTACATGTAATAACCTCGCATTAAACTAGTCAAACCAAATGAGTAATCAAAATATGTTCCTCATATTCAAAGATGGTGACACAATATTATAAAATTTGTCAAGAAATAATTTGAAAATATTTTAAAAAAATATCATTTGAATTTTAAAATTTTAAATCAGTTTGTTTATTACACTTTATAAGCTATTGACTACTCTTATAAAATAAATAAGAACACATGTCTGTAGTAATTATTGATTTGGGATTTTAAAATTCAAGTAGTATTTTTTTGGATTTTTTCAAATAATTTTGATTTATTTTATCAATTTGATTTTTTTTTTAAACTCACCTTTATTTGTTTTTCCTGTTTGTATTTTCGACTGAGATGTACAATTGAGTTGATGATTAATATACAAAACTTAATTAACAGAAAAATAATGTAGTTTGAAACCAATATGAGAATTAATAAAGTGTGCATATAAAAAACTTATTTAGTAGAATTACTTTCAATTGGATTAGATGATATTTGAATTTAACTCAAGCAGATAAACATATAAAAATTATGATTATTGGCTATGTTAATGTAATTAAAATTTGATATGATTTGCTTTGGGGTAACATTGTTATCTTGAGGGTTGATCTCCATATTGATTATTTCATTCATTGAAATTATCATAAAATAATTTTGTATTTGTTAAAGTAGCCTATTTTTTGTGTAAGTAAACATTCATAATTTTAATTTTCTCATTGTTGCCTCCTACTCTGAATTTTTTTTCCCTGAGTATTGTCGTTTCTTGTAGACTAATTTAAATTCAAATTGATGATGATCAACCTTGAATAATAATACTGGAGAGGAATTTCATTGAAGAAAAATATTATTAATTAAAATAAATGAAGCTAAAATCTTACATTAACAATTTAAAGTGCTAATCATGAGTTCAACTTTTTGAAATTATAGAGTTCGAATTTGACTATTGATTGCGAAAAGTACTTTAAACTGAGAATTCAAGCATTCGATTAAATTAGGTAAAGTAATTGTCAACTTTTTAACACCAAACCTACATTTAAAATGCCATATATGGTAAGCATTTTTTTACACACGTATTCGTTTGAAAGGTATTTTTATAAGTTATATATCACCTAATATCTTAATTTTATTTTTTATATATATTCAGTATTTTAATCTTATTTGTGATATAATTTTACCTATAATATTTTTAATTATAATCTTATTTTTAATTTTATCTTAATACTTAATAAATAAGATTATGGGTAAAATTATACCAAATTAAAAAAATTATAAGTAAAATTATACTAAATTAAAAATATTATGAGTAAAATTGTACTATAAATAAGATTAAGATACTGGATATATATAAAAAATAAGATCAGGATATTAGATGCTATATAACCCTATTTTTATTCAAAGCACAATTTAGCAAAAAAAAAAAAAAATTTGAGGCACGGGAACTAATTCGTACATTGTGAAATATGAGTCTTCTACTTGGATTCAACTTGGCTTAAAACTATTTTTAATAATAACCACCAATGTAAAATTCAAAACATATTGTGTATATATCTAGGAAGTAGAAAAAGTCTACCCCACAATTTTTATTTAATTAGATTACCAGAAATATGGAAAAGATTACAAGGGGGAAAATTTAAAATTTAAAACATCTCAACTGCTCAAGGGCTCAACCCCTCATCACGCTTCTTTTAGGCTTCTCCTAAAATAAGAGGTAAAATTAAACAACATAGGATCCCTTTGTGCGCATCTTTTGTAATATTATTTAATACAAAATATGTGGATTAAGGTTCCTTTTTTTTTTCTTTTTTTCTTTTTTTTTCCCACAATGTGGATTAAGGGTTAATTTGTGCCTTTAGGAGTTGAAACACCAATTAAATTATCCGTATGCTTGTTATATAATTTGGATACGATATAGCCTTAGACACTGAAAAGTAGGTATTATAGCGTATTTAACACTTTTGTTTATACGCTAAAATCTATAAAATTATAAAATCTCCATAAACTTTAGGTTAATTGCATATGATTCCCTTAACATATTAAAGTTTAAATTTAATCTCTTTGACATTTTAATATTTGATTTTAAAGTCCTCGTCGTTAGTCTACTGTTAACTTATTGATGGAATTTGTTACGTCAAATTAATAGAAGACATATATCATCTTACATGACGTCTTATGTAAATTAATAATTTTATAATAATTATATATTTTTATATAAGGGTATTAGAAAAGACCCTCATCCTTTTACGCCTTTGCGTTGGCAGCTCTCTAAAGGCATCCCCCTCATTCGACAGATCGTGTATAACACTTCAGACAACATTTTATGCTAATACTTGAGGAATTTTCCCTCTAAGGCGATTTCGATCAAGGCTAAGGGAATTAAGAAGACTACAATTCGCCAAGGCCACAGGATCACGGAATCGGCCCTGAAAATTCACTGGAAGATAGATCAAGATAAGTCACAAAACTAGGGAGATGATTGATATCTGCCTGTATTTTCACATAAAGTTTGTTAATTGATATATAGATCCAATCAAGTTAAGCTGGAGCAGTTTTGAATGGCACGAGGAAACTGGCCCGTGAGCCCCATGTTTGACAACTTTGGATTTAAGACTTTATTCTCATCAGGGTGCCAACATACAACACTAGTAAATCTGCAGATAAATCCTTCAAAAATCCATCTGTGGGACGATCGAGTGACGCGTTCAGAGAGCTGCCGCAAAGAGCGCAAAGATGCAAATGGATGAGGGTTTTTTTTTTTTTAATTATAAATGACATTTTAACCCTTATATAAAAATATATAATTATTATAAAATTATTAATTTATACATGATGCCATGTAGGATAACATATTTAAAATCAAACATTAAAATATTATGAAGGTTAAATTTAAACTTTAATATGCTAAGGGGAGTTTTATGGATTTTAGCCTATGTTTTATAATGCTAAAGATTTTTGCACTGGGAGTGAGAAAAAATACATCATAATTGATTAATTATTTATGTTTATTATAAATTTTTATTATAATTAAAATTTGGAAATATCATTGAAATTTAAAATTTGATATTCAAAAGATTTTGAACCCCCACTTTAATATTTGAAAGATTTTAAACCTTATAGTAGTAATTAATTAGTAATCCTATTAAAGTGGGCTCAAAATCTTTTGAAGATTGAAGTGGGATTACCGATTATGATTATTAATTATAAATTACAGATAAATAAATTAAAAATATTAAATCAGCTTAATTTTAATTAAATTATGTATTATAGTTAACTGATGAGATCAACTTCCGAACCTTTTTGTTACGAGTATTTTTATAGACCGCAATGTTTCTCTAAAAAAAAGTTCAAGATGATCCTTTTAAAATTTTGGTATGGACTCCTATTTTTATTTGATTTCCCCTGCTGGAAAGCCGAGATCCGAGTGTACCAATTAGTCTAAAAAATTAGTTAAAATAACTTTGACTTTTCTCCAAAATAAAATCATGGGTAGATTTAATTTATGTATATGTTCAACTCTATCTTTATCAAAAGCAGAAAGAATGTGAGCCTGTTAGTTTAATTCATAGATGATTTTTAGCAATTGATCGATATCACTGAGAGAGAGAGAGATGCTTATATATTAGCATTAAGCAAAAAACTTAATATTTAATTTATAAAATATTACAAATCTGAGAACATGAATCTTGCTTCTGGCACACAGCAACAAAACAAGGCCCCTTCTTCTGACACACAACATTAATTCAGCGGATAACTATTATATCCCTTAATTAAGCCCTTTAATATTTAAAACTCCATATGGAATATTTTCACCACATTTACATCCTCAACTCTCTTCCTCTAATAATATATAATAGTTGGTGGAGAGCACGAAATCTGGATCTCATGCACATCTTAATTAGAGATGTACATTTCGTGCAATTTTTTGCGCCAATCAGATTTACTTTAATTTGTTTTTTGAAAAGAATTTAATAAAAATTACAGAAAAAAATTTATTACTATTTTTAATAAAAATAATTAGTATACTGTATATCATTAATGACAATCTTTAAAGACATGTCTTTTTAAAACAAATCTTTCTGGAATTTTCACATACCAAAGACCACCTAAAAAGTTTTACCCTAGAAGCTGCAACAAATGGTCATTTACATTTATAAACTTGTTATACTATTACTATGACCTAATGAGAAAGACGAGCATGACAAATTATATATTCAATTCGGAGACAAAAAGTTAGGAATGAAAGAATACAAGTGATTAGAAATTAGGATTACTACTAGTTGGTAGTTTGTAGGGGAAGCATGCAGGCACGTGGAAACAGTATAAGAAACGGCAGAAAGTGAGCAAATCATGTGCATTACAGATAGTCCCTCTTCTACGTACGTATGTATAGATTTTTTCTTTTGTGCTATAAAAATTGTTTATAATTAGGTTGGGTTCATCCACGATCCAAAAGTATGTATAAAGGTATCCGCAATTAGAATCACAATAAAGTGATACTTTCTAAAGATCGGGTACCCTCTAAATGATCGCATGTCTTACTTTTTCACCAACTAAACTTACGAATGATATGTTACGTATGTATAGATTTTAAAAAATCACTATGAGGTTTAAAGATAAAATATAATTATTAAAAAAATTCCTAATAAAAAGTGGATAGACCTATTATTATTTTTTATATTTAAATTTAATATTGTATGCTGTTCACTTATCATATGATTTTTTTATAATTAGGTTATTTTATTATGATCTTATAGTAATTATCTCTATAGATTTATGTTGTCATAACTAAGGGGCTGCATATACGCAAATACACACTTCGAATTAATTGGAAGCTAGCCATCACTTTTTAATATGCAAGAGAGCAAGTTGACCATGGGGTGGGGTCCGTTGATCAACCTGATTGACTAGTCAAAAGCTGTTTAACCTAGAACGTCGTCGTCTGGAGGGCAGGGCAAAAGCAACGTTATATTTTGGGTCATCTCTAAGCTCTAGGCGAGTTGATCTAGTCGACCAGATGCCTTTTGCCACCCGTTGACAAACCCGCCACAACCTGATTTGTAGGGACCGGTGGAAAAACTAAACATGATTGAATTGATTGAGAACATGGGTGTGATGTGAGCTAGCTCCTCCTTCTTTCTTTGATTCAAACTTGAAAGAAGTTCCTATTTTTATTAATTATTATAACAAGCCAATGAGCATTGCACCAAGATACACATACACACAAAGGACATTCCCGATTAATTTTATAAAATAATGTTGACTACTTTTCTAATATTCACTAAATTAGTTAAAATTAGTAAAATGCAAAATTGTTTTATAACTTTCTAAAATTACTCTTTAATTAGTATAGTTGATTAAATTATAGGGTTATATAATACGCAGTATACAATTTTACTTACAATCTTTTTAATTTGATATAATTTTACTCATAATCTTTTTAATTTAGTGTAATTCTTGGTATTTGAAAAATAAGATTATGTGTAAAATTATATCAAATTAAAAAGGTTATGGGTGAAATTATACCAAATTAAAAATATTACAGGTAAAATTATACCACAAATAAAATTAGAATACTTGATGCATATGATAAATAAGATCAAAATATTATGTGCTATAAAATCCTAAATTTTATATAAGAAGAATCAATGAATATTATATATATAAAATTGAAGTGAGTAATTTGCAAGAGATTCAGTTATAATTTGAAAAGATCAATGGAAAATTATATTGGTTAAGAAAATGAGAGCTAGTATACATTTTCTATCTTTGCTTCAAACTTGGAAAGAGTTCTTTGATTCAAAACTTGAAAAGCAAGTCCTTCTTATCTTTTAAAATTAATTGTTGTAACAAAACAAATTACCAATCTAATCTATTCTCACTGGGGCCCTTAATTAGTTAGTTGTTAGATTTATTAATCTCTCACTCTACTTAATCACGCCAATGTGTACATTAATTAATGTTTATTAGTTACCTCTTTTGACATATTAATAATAATAATAATGAATCCATCCCTCTAAATGTGTCAATTTTTTTAATCACCAAACTTTTCCACTTAATTACATGTTCTAATAATCATGATCAATGGTTTTCACGATGCATTTAGATTTTTACAAATTACTCAACCTGTTATTTCATTAATAAGGAAACATGACACATTAAGAAATTATTTGTTCATCCATCGTCCTTAACGTTGTTAATATTTTCTACATAAAAAGGAGTTTAGAGATAATTCATTATTACAAACAATCATTTTTTCTTAGTTAAATGACATATGAAATAAGGATACGCAATTATTTGTATAAATTTAAAATTTAGGATGTTCATTGTCAAATTGTGAATATGGGATAAGATTTTAAAAAAGGGCTTATGAAAAAAAATGGCTTATGAAAAAGGACTTTTAGAGAAGAGTTTATGGAAAAAAAAGTAATTTTGAATAAATAAGTGTTTGGATAGTTATTTTTAAAATGATTTTTTATATTGGTAAATTATCAAAAAGGGTATGATTTGATTAAAAATAAGAGAGATGAGAGAGGTAGAGAAAATAGAAGAGAGAGGATAGATGATAGATGATAGAGGAGAGATGAGAGAGGGTAGAAAAGAGAGAGAAAATAAGAGAGAGGAGAGAGGAGAGGGGTAGAGATGAGAGAGGAGAGATAGTGTAAGAAAAAGTAGGGTAAGATAGTAATTGGATAGTCCATAAGCTATTTTACTGTTCAAAAAGTTAGTTTTAATAGTTTATTCAAAACTATGGTTTTAAACCATAGTTTTACCCAAAAGTACTTATGGACAAATATAACTGTTTGTTTTAAAATTTTTTCAAACCAAAATTTTGCCCAAAATTTTTTTTTAAACTATGGGTTAGAGCTGATCCGAACAGGCTCTATGTAAAATTATAAAAAAAAAAATCTGCGAAAGGCTCGCATATAAAATAAGTTAAATACATTTAATTATTTGAAATATTTTTCAAGTAGTGTTTATTATCTTAAACTAATTTATTCATCCGATACCTTAAAGTATTTTGTCAATAACTCACACTCATTATCCCTTAATTTTTTTTTATATAATTTTATCCTCAAAATATTTATTTAATAACAATGAATATCCTAAACTTATGATACTTAATATTATTTAAAAAATATTTTAGAGTACTGAATATATAAAAAATATTAAAAAATATTTTAAAATACTAAATATTATAAAAACAATTTAAAATATTAAATAAATTATAAATTAATTTAAGATAATAAATATTATTAAAAAATGATTCAAGATTATGAATGTAACTTCACCCTAGAATAATGGATAAGCCTACATCTTATGACATGTATTTGGAAAACAAATAATACTAACAACTTTCGATTCAATGTTTGAAAATGATGAGATCAGATGTTGTGGGTGGCTAGCTAATCTTTCAAAATGTCAAATCAACTTTAGAGTGCGTTCAGTACGAAATATTTGGATGGGAGTGGAGACCTATTTCCTTTTATTTCGTATTATAAAAAATTGTTCGGAGAGAAATTTTTCTTCTTACCATTCCCTTCTAAAATTAAAAAGATTTAAAAAAAATTAAATTTTTATTTTATTTTAATTATTATATCTATAATATTTTTTTAATATACTAAAATAACTTTTTAGTATCTCACATTTAAAAATATTTTTTTTACTCCTCTTTTAAATAAAATAAAATAATATTATTTTTTATTTTTTATTAATCTAAATAAAGTAATATCAAAATATCTCTCCTCCCAAAACCCTCCCCTCCACTCCACCAAACAAACGCTTAAGTAATTAATTATAGGACATAATTAGTTGATTAATTTATAGTAATAATCTTATTAAACTAGTAATGGACAAATTAGAGATTATCATCGTGCTTAATAATTTACGCCTCTTTCGGACATGGCATGTAAATATATTATATTATTTTAAAAATTGGAATGATAAGTATTTTATTTTATGATTTTGGATGAATATGCTAATTATTAATGAAATTAAAAGGCCAATTTCTTATTTCATAATAAGCCTAAGCGTCAAGACAACACAAATTACAGCTGCCCTTGAATTAAAACCAAAAAAATCCTCACCTTATATTAAGTGAAAAGCCACTATCACTTTGCATCATTATATATTTTCTCTTGAAATGTAATCAACTCATGATATATATATATATACCCCAAAAAATATTTATAAAATATTTACAAATCATCTGTTAATAAGATTCTCACATTAACATTAACAGTGAGATTTAAATCTATAAAATCTTATAAATTATAAGCAAAATACTTACCAACTAAGCCAATATTTATTGGCAGAATCTTATAAGTTATGGGCAAAATACTTACAAACTAAACAAAGATTTGTTGGTAGGATGTTTGCTTGGTTCTTAATCTAAGATGATTTGAAAATTCTCATTAATGATTTTCTAACGAGGTTAAACCAATATAACTAGATTCCTGTGTGTACTGTATAGATATAAATTTATTTTCCTTTTTTAAAGGCCTAGAGGAGTATATATTTTTTAGTCATACACACATATTAAAAAAACTAAGTAAAACTTTTAACCACACTTTCTTTTATAAAAAATACAATTTATTAAAAAAATCTGAGTAAAACGACACATAAGCTATTGAGCTCCTTTCCATGGTAAATTCTGATAAAAAATATGAGAGTCCAACTAAAAAAACAAAAAGAAGACAGAAAGTAACAACAATAACAACATGAGCACTAAAATAGGAAACATAAGATCTAACTCAGAACATCACAACTCAGACTATAAATCTATAATACTGCAAGATAGGAGACAAACATACACAAGCAGATCGAAGATGAGGTGACTACATTCAAAGTTTCAAACCACATGAATCAAGTGTTGTGGGCAACAACGAACATTTGGTAGAATTTCAACCCTCAAAATTGGAAGAAGAAGACAAGACAAGAAAAGAGAAGGCATCTCCAATCCATGTCTTATATGCCATTCAAAAGAATCCAAATAGTCTCTTTTCTTATTTCCATATCCATCCCTTCCAAAAGGACTGCATTATGAATGAGAATGAGAGAGAGTAGTTAATTTAGAGACTAATTGAAGCAACCTCAATATATTTTTACATTATCAACAAATCCGGAGGGGATTCATAATTATTCAGATGTAACGTGATTAAAGTACATAAGAAAAATTTGGGTTTCACGGTAAGTCAACATGAAACTTAATGCATGAGTGGCTGAGCCAACTATTCAGTTTGACAAATAATTAAGTAATGCTTCGAATTATGTATTTATAATATAAATATTATATATTTAATTTAAAGTCTGAAGCTGAGTCAACTATATATGAGACCGGCCTTTTATATTATATATAATTTGAATATATCTCACGTGTACTTTAGAAAAATTAATTCATCAAATTTTATAATTTTATCTGATTTTTAATTAGGTCCATATGATTTTCCTCTTTTTATTATGGCTTTATAGTTTCTTTGATTCTAAATATTAGTCTATATATTTATAATTTATTAATTAAAGCTGACATAAATGCTACCTGTTATTGATAATACTTTTTAATTAGTAAACTGTTTTTGTTTTTTGCCATATCTCACATATTTGTTATATCATTTATAAAGAGTTGGAATTCACAATTTTCATTATACCCAATATAATAAGACTGATTTTTTTAATTTGTAATGCTATATAAAAAAATTAATGACACAAAAAGGTGTAAAATGCAGACACACACACACATATATATATATAAGATATTGGAGAGTTTGATGAATTTATGATGGTCAGGGATCATGTTTGAATAAACACATGTAGAACCATGCATCCTTCTCTCTCTTCACAGCGAGATTGAGAGGGGGGGCCCACAGGGAAAAAGCCAACTTGCAGGCAGTTGTGCAGAGTAATGAAGAAATACGAGTCACAGTTCCTTCTCTGTATTCTGAGAGTAACGTATAATTGAGACATCGCCATCCTCATTACACACACACACACACACACACACACACACACACATCCTCTCTCTCTTCCCTCTTATAACCTCACCCCTTCTCTCTCTCTCTCTCTGCACAAAATCACATCTGTAGAGAGAGAAACCCAGATCGAAAAGCTATTCTGTTCACCCGTGTTGTTTTTCTATTAAACATTAATTAACTTACCAGGCTTTGACCATTCATATTAATGGCGGCATTGAAAGGCCACGTTCTGCATCTCTTGTTGCTGCTGCTGCTGAGTCTGTACGCGGTTTCGGCGGCGGCGTCCGGCGGTGTTCCGAAAGAGCAAGAGGACGATCGAATCTCGGCCCTTCCTAGACAGCCGGCGGTGCCATTTGCTCAGTTCTCCGGTTACGTGACCGTGAACGAGAAGCATGGCCGAGCACTGTTCTACTGGTTGACGGAGGCTTACACTTCCCCTCACACCAAGCCTCTTGTTCTCTGGCTCAATGGAGGTAAATTATACACACACACACACACACACACACAAACACATACATGATCATGCCTTTTTAACACAGATTATTCTCTCTGTTATCTTTTAACGATCATATCTGCAAATCCATATATGACTTACGAAAGCGCTAAATTCTTGTGAATGTGGGAATTTGCATTTGTGCTGAGTTTAAGATTTCAAATTTCTGAGAATAACTGATTATACGTTGAGGTAACGGATGCCATTACCGTTTTGGTTTCTACTGTTACAGAAGACAGGAGAGAAAGAGAGAGAGGAGAGTAAAACAAGTTATTGAGCAGTAAATTACGTGGGTTTTGTATGGTGATGAGTCATGATGGAGCAGTAAAACAAAACAGGGAGATTAGTTATAGGTAGGGGAGACAGCTAGGCTATGAGGAGGAGGAGTACAGTGGGGTAATAATAAAGAAATATATTTTTCTTCTAAATTATTTTTATTTAGTACCGTATTATTCTCAAATTATTAAATTTTTTAATTTTATTTTATCAATACAATTAATATATATAGATTAATAATATTAATAGAGTAAAGTAAATGAGGTTAAGCAGGTTAGCTGAGAAAAACAAATGATTTAATAAGAAAAAAGACAATTTAAATGCCAAATTAAAATTAAAAAAAAATATATGTATCTACACAATAATTTTCCCTAATAATAATAAATACGATTAGTTAACTAATTTATAAATATTAAAAAATTAATTAAATTAATTATTTATAAAAAAATATATGTTAATTTTTTAGAGTATTTTCTTTTATTATTTGTATGGAAATTATCATTTGATAATTTTTTTAATATATATAATTAAAAAAGATAATTTAAAAAATAAATTATGAATTTAAAATTAAAATAAATATTTTAACTAATTGAGTATTTAAATTGGGTGGAGGGTGGTGGGAGGAGGGAGGAGTAATAAATAATAGTAACAAGAGATGTGGTTGAAAAGAATAGGGTTACAAGTGACCAACTATAGTTGACTCTCTGCCTATGCATATACATCTGCCAAACCAGTAGCTTCCTCTCATTGAGCCAACCATTACACACCTCTCTCTCACCTGACCTTCCTTTTCCTCCTCCTATTTCGCCCCCACCACCTGGTTTTGACCTTTTTTTCTATATAAGTTTTGTGTTCGCCTATATATCAAATTAATGTATTCTTTGCTTTTAAAAGATATTTTTCTTCATTTAAAAAAAAATGCCACCTTATACTAGGTTGTGTGTTTTTTTGGCAACACTTGAGGCTAGCTTAGATGGTAAGGATGTAGTGCAATGTAGAAGTTAATGATTCAAACACTTACGATTTTTTCACATAAATAAAAATACAGAATGCATATATAAGTTCTTTTTCGTCAAATAGACTTGTGTAATTTTTGATAAATTTAAGAGAGTCTGTATTTTTTTTATTTCTTTTCTTATTTTTAAAAAAATTATTTTAAAATCCTCCATTGTAAAATTTAAGAACGTATAATTTTTTTTTAATTATATATAAAATAAAAAATATTTATATATAACTAATAATATGTTATATTTAATTAAAGAAGAGTTGTATTTATAGAGATAATGAGTTGCACTTCTCAAGAAAGCTAGATCCTTAAATATTTTTTAATAATAAATTTTATAATAAAATATTTTTTTAGCAATTTTTCCTATTATCTCTACATGTTCTCATTTAGTGCTTATAACTATAATGAAATATGGACCGTTTAAATCACATTTAAAAAGTTTGGATTTAAAAATTTTAATTTGTGATTTTTTAATAATAAATTTATTTTTTAGTAAAATAATAGTTATAAGATTATATTTATTTTAAATTTTTTATATATTAAAATAAAAAATTATTTATAATAGAATATTAAATTATAATACATATGAATTATCTAAAATTAATTTGGATGATCCAGATTAATGATAAGCACCAAAATGTGCTCCCATATCTCTACAACTTTTGCAACTAATTAAGGAATAAATTTAATAGAGAGTTTTTATATATTTCTCTCAACTTTTTTTTTCCTTGACTTTTGAAAATAGAACAAAAGATGGAGTCTTTGCATCTTGTTCCATATATATATGGATTGGTTGGCCTCTCTTTTGACAAAGAAGAATATATTATTGGCCTCTCTCTCTCTCTCTCTCTCTCTAACCCACTCCTCGGTCCCCCTATTGTGCACATAAGCAAATACATGTCTTTTCCTGCTAAAATACGCTTCATCGCTGTCCCTGATTCTGAGGAAGATTTTTGAAAGCAAATAGAAATAGAGGACAACTGGCCATGTTGAGCATACAGAATTATTATGAGCTCCACTCTTTGAACTAGAAAAGAAAAGAAAGAAGAAAAAATTATACCCACATGGGTCCTCGTGATCTTTCTCTGTCTGTATCTTTCTTAAGCTTTTTATTCCCTTCTATTCCTGACGTCTCTGGTCCTCCTTTTGGATTAATCCTCAATTCATTGCCCTCCAAAAACAAAAAATAAAAAAACACCCCCAAGGGACTCCAATTTCCCTTTTTCTCTCTTCTTCATCACCGCTTTTCTGTTTGTTCTCTCTTTGCATCTCTGCCGAAAACAAACAAGAACAAAGCAACCACCTTTTTCCCTCCTTGTCCCTACACAAAAAGATGCTCTCTTTCTTTCTCTTTCCTTCCCCCACACTGTGGTACTGTGTTATCTTCCTCTCTTCGAAGCACGCGTACCCAGAGCCCAGAAAGAGATGGTGATGGTGGCTGTGGACTTTGTGGTGGTCGACATGCTTGATTCTCTGCGTCATGCTTGTGTGGGGCAAATGCAACTCGAAATTCTGTGACCCAGATATTTTGGAGGTTTCAATTTATTAATCCCAGTTGTGTTTAGATTTTATATTGGAGTCAGTATGAAGCCAACAAGTTGTTTTGGTTCGTTGTCTCTGTCAGGATAATAATAATTCATGGGTTGGTGAAATTCAAAGGTAGCAAAGTTTGCCTTTTACCTGTTTGTAAAAATGACAAATCAACTAAAAGGGTGTAGATGTCAACAGAAGCAAAGCTAGTTCACATTTCTGCTTTGGTCTGCCATGTAGACCTTCTCAAATTAGGTCATTGAATAATTTTTTAACTTTAGTACCTAGCTGTTTTTATTCAAATAACATAAAGCAAACAGTTCCAGCCTCACAAAATAGTACAGTATCTGTCAATTCTCAGCTCCTTTTTAAAATAGGTCAGAAATGAAGAATCATTACAAATCTGTATCTTCCTTGCCTAAGATAAGAACAAATTTATACAGTTAATTTAAAAAGAGAAAAAACAAAAGGAAATTATTGATGGATGAATAAGATATAGGTTCTACATACATTCTTTTGTATTATTTTCATTTGGAATATATTGATATGTGATTATAGATTATTTAATTTAAAATCATTATATGCCTAACATGCAATTAAACAGGTTGGTCTGTCTTGTCAATAGCTAAGGCATTTCTAATTTTTACACAAGAACTAATCAGTGTCTTGCATTGCATGTAGTTTAAGAAATAAGTCATTGTTCATGACTAATAAATCGTGCTACTTGTAATTAGAGATTTTACATTACTTATGGAGACATAAATTTCTGCAACCACAGCAATGATATCTCTTCTCCGGCATATAAATTGAAATGTGTTTCCCATAATCTCTTCTGCATGTAAAATATGTATGTCCTTACCACTCTCATAGGTTCATAACGTTGTTCAAAGCAAATGTAAGCATTTTGTTATTTCTCTGATGCAAGAATTGAATTAACATTTTGTACGCTGAAATTAACCAGACCTATAATTTTTTGCTGGTTCAGGGCCGGGTTGCTCATCAGTGGCATATGGGGCATCAGAGGAAATTGGACCATTCCGGATAAATAAAACTGGTTCTTCCTTGTATCTTAACAAGTATTCATGGAACAGAGGTAACTATCATCATTAAGATAATTTTCTTTCGTTTTAATCATAGCCCATCCTTAAGAATGACAATCTTCTGAAGAGTTAAGTTTCTTGTTTTGTTGTCTTCAGAAGCAAATATTCTCTTTCTTGAATCGCCTGCTGGTGTAGGTTTCTCCTACACAAATACAAGCTCTGACCTCAAAACTTCTGGGGACGAAAGGACAGGTACAAGTTTGATGTTGAGATTTTATTGAATTGACGCCATTCATTTTCATCAATATGTATAAACCCTTGTATTTATTTTACTTTCAGTAATTAATGAGAATTCTCAAATTTGAAACACAGCTCAGGATGCTCTAATTTTTCTAATCAGATGGATGTCAAGGTTCCCACAATATAAGTACAGAGACTTTTACATTTCTGGAGAGAGTTATGCAGGTGAATTAGCAGTGACACTACTTACTAGCTTATCATACTAATGCTGCAAATTTTAGCTGATTATAATAAAAATGGAAGCTAACATTTTTATTCCATTTTCTTCTGTCTAGGACACTATGTTCCCCAGTTGGCTCAAAAAATTTACCATTATAATAAAGCCAATCCCCGTATCATTAATCTCAAAGGTTTCATTGTAAGTCAATTCTTCTTTCTCTATTATACTCTAGGTAGCTGATCAAAAAGGGATCAGTTTATTCATGAATGACATCTCTTCATACCAATCCAAGTTCAATTTTGAGGAAGTAAAATCTTGAATACTTCATTTGATGTGAAGAACTGTAACTTCAAAAGTTTCCAAAGAGGGGATTGTCCTGGAAAATTCCGACGACACCCTTTGCTGTATTACCAAACAATATACTTATTTGTTCTTTTCTTTTAATATTTTATATGCGACTTAAAAAATGCAGGTGGGAAATGCTGTGACAGATAACTACTATGATGGGATTGGAACTGTGACATATTGGTGGAGCCATTGTATGATATCTGATAAATCATACAAAACTATCCTCAAACACTGCAATTTCACGGCAGGGAAAACATCTAAAATATGTGATGATTCTGTGCGTTATGCAATTAACCATGAATTTGGAAACATTGATCAGTACAGCATTTATACCCCTACATGCGGGACCAACAGTACTGCACAGTACTTAAGGCTCAAGAGTACAATATTACATAGGATTTCAGGGTACGATCCATGTAACGAAAATTATGCAGAGAAATTCTATAATCTCCCTGAAGTGCAAAAAGCAATGCATGCAAATGTTACAGGCATTCCTTACAAATGGACTGCATGCAGGTCTGCTATTTTACTGTGCTCCATTCATAATGATATTATTTTTTTCCAAGTTTTCTGAAGTTAATATTTTAATACTTTACCTTTTGTTGATTGAACAGTGATGTGCTCTTAAAATACTGGAACGACTCTGCAGTTTCTGTATTGCCCATTTACAAAGAGTTAATTACAGCTGGTTTGAGAATCTGGGTTTTCAGGTATATAGTTTAACTGCGCTATGGTAAAGTAACACCTAAAAGAGTTTTCATAAGACCAAAATATGAAGTTATATTGGATAAACCTCATTTATTCCTGCAAAACAGTATGAATTATTTATATGGAATATGCATTTTTTACCAAGTATTTTGATGCCTGGGTTGTTTGTAATTTGTTTTCTTCTCGATAGAATATCTAGAATTCTTCTCATATGTTGAATGAGGAAATATATGGGTATTTAGTTTAATAGGTACATGGAGTGTTACTCTAAGAACAAAATTCTAACTAGGGATATTACTGACTAAGAAAATAACTAAAAAATATACTTTATGGTTAAACTTGAATGCGGTAAAATACCCACACAGATTAAGGAGGTAACTCTTGGAGCAAAATTACAATTAATAATGAACAAAACTATTCTTTATAGTTACACTTGGTCTTGCACAAGTCAAACAAGTTGACATATGCAAGACCAAGTCAACCTTAAATAAACAACATGAGGATGTTGGGTGCACTATTCAACAAAACTGATATCGAGCATTTTTATAAAATTTATTTGTTCATAATTAGCTTGCTCCTCTATTTATTCTTTTCAAATCAAATCTGTTTAAGAATCTATATTGAAAATATGGCAGTATACAAAGTGCTGATAAGTGATCTTCCTTGGCTGACTTCCCAGATAATTATTAATCTCACATCTCATTACTAATTAATACTTTTGTTATTATACTGCAGTGGGGACACAGATTCAGTGGTTCCAGTGACTGCCACTAGATTTTCCCTCAACAGCCTCAAACTCAAGATTAATACTCGTTGGTATCCATGGTACACTGGTGGACAGGTAATAATAATACTCTTCTAGTCCCTAAATATAGGAGTTATATAACTAATTTATAGATATTAAAGAAATTAGTTATTTGAAAAAATGTGTTTTGTTTTTTTTAAAATTTTCTCGTTAATCATTTGCATTGGAAGGAACTACCCCTTGATAGAAACTACTCTTAATATATACAATCAATAGGGATAGTTTGGATAGACAATTATAAGTTTAAGAGACAAAGTAGATTAAGATCTTATATTTAGGCCCAAAGTAAACTTTCCAAATATCTCATACATTTAGAACCCCCCAGGAGTCGAGTTTGATTGAAACCATACAATAAATTCAACTGTAGAACTAACCTCTCAAAGTTGCTTTTGGGTTTAAATAGGTAGGTGGATGGACAGAGGTGTATGATGGACTAACTTTTGCTGCAGTACGAGGAGCAGGGCATGAGGTGCCATTGTTTCAGCCTAGAAGAGCTTTTACTCTGTTCAAGTCATTCTTGGAAGGAAAGAAGCTTCCAACATCTTGACATGTTACTTATGAAATTATTAATTAAGGTTTTATTATTATAATTATTATTATTATATGGCTTTGCCTGGCCAAAAAAGCAGCAGCCATTCATTCAAATTAATGTCAATTTGTAAGCAATAGGATATTGTGTTGCTGAAATAGTAGTGTTGGCAATGGCAAATGCAAGGAAATTAGAGTTCAAGAAATCTCTTCTACTGCTTCTGAATTTACCCTTGAGTAACATCATGCGGACAAATGAAATATTTTTTTTATAGATCAAACCAATCAATATATATATGACGAATATAAATCTTATTTCAGTTGTATGGATTGAAAGGTGTTATTGTGTTTTATCAATAACTAAATTTTTAAATAATTTATACTCCTCCGATCTTTAATATGTTACTTAATTGTAAAGTTGATATTTATCAATTTTTCTCAAATTATCACTATTGATACTCTTTGAATAATAGTTAAGAGATAGAGGGATAGAGTTAAAGAAGTTGATTATGATATTTAAAAAAAATATACAATATTAATTAAAAAGTTATTAATTATTAGTTTTTAATTTTATCTCTTCTTTAATTAAAAAGAAAGAGAGGTGAGAGAGAACTTAAAGTTTTTAATATGGATAAAATTAAAAAATAAAATAAAACATATTTAATAAATTAACCACTATTTTTTAATTCTGTGAGATAATTGAAAATAACTTTTATTTAGAAACAGATCTTATCATTATCACTTTTTCTCATTTTTCTCTCATCATCACATTCTGACCATAGGATTAAAAAATAAATTTTTCTATTTTAAGATATTCTACTATAGTAAGTTGTAAGGATCAAATTTAATATATTTTATTTTATTTTTCTCTTTTATAAAAATTAAATGGTTGAGATTTATTATCTTATAAAATTATATTATAATATTATGTTAAAAATAAAAAAATAAACTATAAAAATTTGATCATGACAATTTTTAATTGTAGACTAAAAATAGAAAAATAATAATTTTATAAAAGAATGCATCTCAATTATTTATTTTTTAATCATATGGTTGAGGATGAGATGAAGAGAGAAAAGGAGAAAGTGATAATAAGAGGATTCAATTTTTTTTTTAGATTGAAGGGCATTACATTAATTATCCTTCTTTTATTATTCATTCTCTCTCACGCACTCTCTATTGGCATATGACATGAAATAAAAAGCTTTTTTGAGGAAATTTTAAACGGCCCTTAAAATGAGGCACACAAAAGAAAACGTACATGCAGATTAGAAGGAGGAGACAGAGCAAATGATATTGTAACTTAGCGATACAAAAAATCTCATATAAATAAAAAGTTACGAATTTAATCTTACCTATTAATTTTAAATATATATTAATTTTAAATTAATTAATATATATTTAGATTAATTTATTTTAATTGATTTTATACTGTACGAAATAAATATAAGAGAGAAAGATTTTTTGTTTGGATTATGTGAGAATCACTTTTTAATTGATTATGGGTGTTTAGTGTGCCATTGGATTAGCTTATTTTAGATTTGGATTAGCTTATTCTAGGTTTGTCATTCTAAATAATTACAAAAAAAAGAGAGAGAGAGAGATTGTATGTCATAGAACATAAACAAAATTGTTACATTCCTTGAACTCCAAATTTCATGAGACATAGTACATGTACCTCTCTCCCACTCCTGCCTTTTATTTTATATTTTAGCTTAAGTGCATGTTTGGCACCATGGTTACAAATTATGTTTTTTGTCAAAATTTTAGTTTGGGAAAATTTTAGGCAAACAGTCATATTTGGGCAAAACCTTAGTTTGGACAAAACCAAGGTTTGAAACCATAATTTTGAATAAGTTGCTGAAAGTAGCTTTTGGAATAGCAAACCTTAGTTTTGACTATCCAATTACTATCTTACTTCTATTTTTTCTTACACACTCTCTCCTCTCCCATCTCTCTTCTCTACTCTCTCTCCTCTCTCCTATCTCATCTCTCTTCTCCACCTTTTCTCCTCTCTCATACTTTTTCTTACACTCTCTTTTCTCTCTCTTCTCCACCCTCTCTCCTCTCATCTTTTTCCTCTACACTCTTTTTGATAATTTACTAATATAAAAAAGTGATTCTCTACTAATCATCTAAATATCTCTATTCCTAAAATGTATTCTTCCCAAAATCTATTCTCTAGAATCTATTCTTCCCAGAATCTATTCTCCAGAATCTATTCTTCTTAGAATCTATTCTTAAAAGCTAATCCAAATAGCTCGAAGGGCATCTTTGTAATTCTCACTTTGTAGTTTGTACTTTCTACACCCCAACTCTCTCTTCCCCTCCACAAAGGCATTTGAGTTCAATGTTAATTTCTGGATTCTATCATTTATTTGATTGTGTTGAGGTTGAAATTGAAAACTATCAAAATCAAAATTTTCATGAAATTAATAAGTAATTATTTTCTCCGATAGAAAATCATAATTTTAATTTGTACAAAGAAATTTCTAATTTTTTAATAATACTTAATATTTTAAAATAATTTTTTTATATAATTTTATCTTGTAATTTTGTAAATATTTTTCTCAGCAGTAATAAATGCGATGAGCTTAAGATACTGCCATTCTAAAAATATTTTTAGATACTACATGTACAAAAAATTATTTTAGCATATAGATTAATGCATTAAAATTTAATTTAAAATATTAAATACTATAAAAATATTTTAAAATATTAAATATTAGTTAATTAATAATAATAAAAAAAATGATTAACGATCGTAATGCTAAGAGGATAAGCATAGGATCCATAGGCGGGGGCCAGTGGGGTGTGAATTGTGACTTGTTGAAGGCCCGACACTCCCCTAACGTGTGGCGGTGTGGACATATTTACGACATTGCCCCTACTTCTTCTCTAAAATGCCTTCCCTGTTTCCCACGACTTAGCCGGAAATCATCCTTTCCTGTTCCTCCTGCTACTTTCTCAAAATCTGTGGCCATGTCTTTCCACAGAAATGAAGGGTAACATAGTCATTTTCTTCAACAACAATCGCCGCAATAATAAAATGAATAATATAGTAGGAACTATCTCTTGTAAATAATTAATTTTTCCATTAAACCATTGACGCTATTTATATGAGTTTTATTCATAAAATTTAGAAAATGATATAAAAAAAGTCATCACATGATAAAATAAATTTTCACGACGAATCAAATTGAAAAATTTATAATTTATTTGATAAATTTTTACACAATTTTTGAGAGACCTACTATTAATAATTTAATTTTAAAGAATCTATTAGTAGTTAATTTATTGATTGCATCTTTTAAGTCCGCATGGATGAGTCTATGTATTTGGTTAGATTGGGGTATGGATTTGCTATGATTTGAGTTTCTTTGGTTGGCTTTTTGTTTGTGTTATTAAGGCGCAAATCCATGTTATTATGTATTTTTTTATTTTACTGAAATAAATTTTTTTGTTAATAAAAAAATCTAAAACATTTTGAACAATAGATAATTCAATTCTTTTAACTAAAGTATCACCTTTGAAATTTTCTAAAGAAAAAAAAAGAAATTAAATGAAAAGAATTCTCAAAAAGACAATTTTGCCCTGGTGACATAGCAGTTGGCGGCATCTTTCCAATTCCATTCCAGAAGATGAATGAAAGAAAGAACGAACCAACCAAAGCATTCAATATTAAATTTAAATATATATTAAATCAAAATAAAAAAATAATTATTTTTGTTCTAAAAAGCCCATTCTTCCCTGTCATCCTCATGTGTTGTGAAATGACAAGAATGCTCAGTTTTGTCCTTCTTTCTTTTCCTTCCTCGACATTTCCACAGTGTGTGTGTTCTTTCTGGCTGGAAGCCAATATAAGGGATACGGCTTCCCTCTTTCTCGCTTTTACCCTCTTCTCCATCCAGGAAGGTGGAAAAGAAAACAATCCCAAAAGGAGCAATCTTGGCCTCAAAGGAAACCCTACGAGGAAGGGTATAAAGGTAAATGCACGACCACATCATGCATTTGACTCTGCTGAAATGGAAAGAAAAGGCCACGTCCAGTGCCCCTCTTTCTCTCTCTGGCCATCGTAAACGCCACCATCACAGCCACAGACCCGAATATTAAATTAAACTATAAAAAATAAAGAAAGAAAGAGTCTCTCTTGAATTGAAATCCCTAACCCAAAGCCTAAAAACAAGGGGCCACCAACAACATCATCAACTGCTGCAACAGGTCACTTACACACACAGCATCTCTCGCAGACAGAGAGGAGCAGCATCATCCCATAATCCCCAATTCCCCGTTACCTCCAATACCCCTCTTCTTTATCCATTTTCTCTCTCTCTCTCTCTCTGACCCATTCTTATTGCTTTCTCTCTCTATGCAGAAGATACCCACAACAACAAATAGAATGAAAGAAGAAACTTGGAAACTCCACGCATCCTCCCACATCAAAGGCCATTCAAAGACTCCAACTGTCTCTCTCTCTCATCAATGGCCCAGCTAGACCAAAATTTATGGAGAAGGAAAAACAAAAAAGAAAGAAAGAATGGGAAAGGATGAAAGTGGGAGGTTAGATGAATAGATAGATACATAGAGATAGATATAGATGTCTTCAAAATGTCCTCCAACCAAACCCACCTTACTACTTCCACAACAACAACAACAAAGACCAATCTCTCTCTCTCTCTCTTCACAGCGAGCCATGTTTCCCCGAAATACCCTTCTGCAAGCCCCCAAAAAATCCCATCTTCATCACTGTCTCTCTAAAGGACAATTTTTTTTCACTGAGTTATGTGGGCTTTTTGGGTTCCTTTGTCTTGGTCAGAGTTTTCACAGAGAAAACAGGGAAAGCGAGAACCTTCTTCCTACCGTCTCCCCCTCTCTCTCCCTCTCTCATTCATTGCTTCTTTCTTTCGCCTCTTTTCTTTCTTGTTATCTCTCGCCTTCTTTCTTTCTCTCTTGCGTCTCCCCTCGTTTATCCCTTTCCCTTTTATTTTCTTTCTGTTTTGCTGTGATACCTCGCTGATCTGACGATGAAGAAGATGAAGGGGGTTGTTGTTCCTATGGAGTCTCCTTATGCTTCGTACGAAGATCAAAGGGCGAGGATTCGGCATCAGAGCCTCTTGCAGGACTATGAAGAGTTGCTAATGGTAAATATTTTCTCCGGTTTTTGAAGATTCAAGAATTTCTTTAGGGTTTCGTTAGATCTGGTGATTTCTTTCAAATCTTTGTGGATTTTGATGATTCTGGCTTCATGGCGGAAAATTGAGGATTTGTTAGATATAACGATGTATGGATCTGTTGTTCTAAATTTGCTTGATCATGTTTTCTCTTTCTCGGAGAAATTGCTTACCTGTAATCTTGAAACGACGAATTATGTTTCGATCGGGAAAAAATTATTCGACCTATTATATAATTCTTATGCCTTGGTTTTAAAATTTTCTAGTTTATGTACTACCAAATAAAAGATGAATTTCTTTGCGAAATTCATGTGCTGTTGGAGCTAGCTAGAGTGGTTTTATGATCATGAGGCAGTCAGTTACATAATTTTTTCTCACCTGAGAGTACTTTTTCCATGAAATTTCCCTCTTCAAGTATCTATGCGTAGAGGAACTTCAGAATTTCCAAGTTAATTGAATCTTTTTTGTTGTTTCGTCTAAACTTTTGAACTGAAATTCAGGCCTTTAAAGTGTTGCTAGGCTTCTTATTTGTTTGGACTCAACAGTTACTGGGTTATCTGTCAGTTATTCTCTTTCTAGTATTTTAAAATATTCTCTTATCAGTTTCATGCTAGGAACATGGAAGGAAATTGAACTATTGAACTAATGATATTACACATGCAGGAGACTGATGACACAAGAAGGAAATTGGAGATTATGAAGCAAAAGAAGTTGATATTGTTAGCTGAAGTTAGGTATGGTCTCATGAGATTAGTTGCTATTTGTTTGTGTATTTTAATGTGAGATTGCAGTTTTGTTATCCATGTAGGGTTTATGAGCTTATCATCTGTTATTTCTCTTGGAACTGCAGATTCTTGAGGCAACGATACCGATACTTGATGCAAAACCCTTTGTCTAAGCCTCAACCAAAACAAGATGTTTCAAAGTTACAAAAGGTTAAAACCCATGCACAGTTACAAAAGGTTAAGACCCGTGCACCGAATACCTCAAAGGGAAGGAATTATAATAAGAAGGACCTCGCTTTACGCCCTCCTATTCCTCCTTATTCGAACCCCAAAGAAAGGATTCCGAATGGAGTTGAGGTCACACTGCAGAAACCTGCTTCTGCGTTTGATTTAAACCAGAATTCTAGGACTTCTAGTGGAAAGGATGTTCCTGTTCATGGCTCTGCTCCAATGCTTGACTTGAATCCGATGAATAGGATTCACAGTGGGAAGGAAGCCACAAAGAAGAGTATTACTCCATTTTTTGACTTGAACCAGATTTCGGTAATTGATTGTACATGCTGGTGTTCGCATCATGAATTGTCTCTGTTTCATTTCAGTGAAAAGCTTATAAGATTCTATCTGTTTTGCAGAGAGAAGAGGAGGAAATGCAGGGTAGTGTTGAGGCAATGAAGATTGATGAACCAAAGAAAAGCACATTGAGAATGCTAAGTGATGACGACATCAAGTTATCAGTCTGCAGAAATGTTGGTGGGGACGTCCCAAACAGGGCCGGGAAGAGGAAGATTACATGGCAGGATCAGGTGGCTCTAAGGGTTTAATTTGATCTTAGTGCATTAGCCATTAGGCAAAAATTCCTACCCTTTAGGAATTTGTAGTGAGCCTTTGATGTAGCTGCAGGGCTTTTTCCTTTTTCCCCCGTTTTTCTTTTACATTTTACTGATCATTCTAGTTTTTGTCTCTTGCAAAGATAAATATAGTATTACATGTTCAATGTTCAATACATATATATATAAGGCGAAATGGGAAATTTCTGCTTAGGAATCACATCATCACTCTCTGATTTGTCGTTTTATGAAGTTTCTTGCATCTTACTAATTTCTAGGCCGGAAGGTTAAGTTTGGGGCCGGTTTGTTGTCCATATCATTGTCCGCCAACGAATTTTCTTAGAAACTCAGCATTGGCGTCATCTCTATGGTTTTGCTATAAAATTATGATAGGCAAGACTCTCCAATTTGCTGTGTCATAACATAAATCCTAAACCATAAACCAAAGACATTGTGTTGTGTGCAAGCTACAGGAATAGATTTCGTGTTGTAACTAAAGAGAGTTGGTCCAAGTGGTAAGCGGCTCGGAATCGTTTAAGTAAGGTCTCGAGTTCGAGCTTTAGTATATACAAAAAATTCCTGTTGGGAGACTCACCCACCATAATCAAGTGTGCGACGCGGGTTGGATTCGGATGTAGTCGGGGCAAAGTTCCGGTGAATTAGATGGGCAACAAAAAAAAAATTTCGTGTCGAATAACAAAGTTGCTTGGAAATCGGATCAAGGTTTGTAAGGGTTAAACAATTTTCGGCAAAGCTCATCATGGTAATCAATGCTTAAACCATAATTGCTAAGTCCACGTCAGCACATGGAAATCGAAGTGAAGCCTAGAATTGAGGTCAATAGGCTGTTCAATTAAGCCAGCTGCTATATGTTGATCATAAGAGGTTACACACCTCACTTGGAGCAAAGCCTAAGAAATATCCAGTGTCTGATTAAGTCAAACTAACACTAGATTTACAGGATATGCTAGCAACTACATGATTTGCAGCATATTTTTGTGCGATCCTAGTTCTTCTCCTACCACTCTACAAACTCTAAATTATGCATCTTTTGTCGACAATGGAGTAGCCTCTGGTACTGCAGCAGATGTGGGAGGAGCATTCTCATCATTTTGACGCGATCTCTTTAATCGGTTGGTGTGTTTTCTCCCCCTCTTATGGTTCTCCATCACAACCACAGAGGAAGATCCAACATGGCAGAGTTCACACCAAAACTTGAATCCTTTGTTCACTGCATCTGGCATTCTTACCTGCTGTTCTGATCCAGTCACATTTTGCTTCTCTGAATCTTGTGTGTTTTGAATTTTCTCCACAATCTCCTCATCTTTGGTTTTGACTCCCAAGAGATCTTTGCCTGCCACCACTGTCTGATTTGTGTCTACCATGGTCACTTCAGGTTGAGCTTGAGCATCAGCTTTTGCTTCCATCAGATCTGAAGTTGTAGTAGTAACAATGGTTTCAGTAGGCTTCTGAGACTGTTCGCTATTCTTCGATGTAGATGACGGGCTAGGACTCTTCTGCGTTCTCGTTCTTGCAGATTCCTTGGCCTTGTGCTTTTTACCTTGAAGGTGTTCGTTCAAAGCTTTCTCACTTGTGACACTAACATTACATAGTGCACAGTTCCAGTCATCTTTCGGTTTTTTCTTCACGACAACTGGAGAATGCTTCGTATCATCGTCATCAGCCTCTTGTGTTACAGCTTTCCGCTTTTCTTTATAAATGTCTGGGTTTGGCTGAGCCTGTAATAAGATATCCAAACATAACATACAAGGAACTTATGTGATGTTATTAAGAGTCCACTGAACAGTAAGTGCTTCAACACCCATCCCTAAATGAACTATATGTTGTTCTGTGAATAAAAGCAAGACATGAACACATTGATTATGCATGATTCCATTGGAAGCTAAGCCATCACTATCCAAATTTATGATGAATAGAACGGTATCACAATAGAATTTCAGCCAAGCAACCATATTAAGCTGCAAAGTGAAGAAGCAGAGAAATCTTCTTGATATTTGTTCAACTTAGCAGCATATAATTCTTTAAGTTTTACAAGATGTAATATCTCCTCTCTGAAATTCTCAATCTTACAACTAATGGCAAGGATGAAAAAGTATATGCTTAGAATCTGACCAATAAGTTCTTTAAAATTTCTGTATGAACTTCTTATTCCATTGTGTAAAAGAGCAAGACAAGTACTCGAACATTGATTACACAATATCTAATTTCCCCTGGAAGCTTTAACTATCCAAGTGCTATATAGGAACTCTATTCCCAGATTAAGTCCACATAATTGCAGGGAAGGAATAGGGTTTAGAGAATTTGGATCCTCTTCAATATCATACCAAATGCAGCCATGGAAATCAAACACAGGGACGAATGTCACTGGTTGTGTTTCTCATTCACGACTTATATTTGGTACAATCCAGAAAACGCTCCTAATTTCTCTAACCAACCTATTCTTACAGGATAGTGTTGCTGAAAGCTCAAATGCACTAATTCAAATCTGAAGTTGAGAATATTTTAAGTTGGTGAATTGAACAGAAAATATTGAAACTATGTTAAACATATAATGTTGATAACATATGCTATTTCAACAGACCCACCGAGGTACAAGAAGACAACATTTGCAGTTTCAACAGACTCTTAAAGAGTCAATCAGCAGTTAATCCTCCATTGCACGGAAACATAAACAAGCAGACGAAAAGGAAATTGAATAAAAAGAAGAAAAGATTAACTTAACAGACTAACCAGCATGATCAATTTATCCATGTTAATCTTTGGATCAGGTTTTATTTGAGGCATCAACCCCATCGCCACTTGCTCATCAAGCAAGAATTTCTCTCCCAAACTCCTTCGGAATGCCACTTCTCTCTCCAGCATCAGTTCTATTCTTACTTCCTCCTCCAGCATTCGCCTCCTCGCTATCTCGCCGGAGATTATCTCTCGTCTTATTTGCTCTTTCTCCAGCTTCCGCAGTAATATATCTTTATCTTCGCCGGCGACGTCCGCATTCAGTATTTGCTCGGTGTTCGGACAACCACCTGACACGTACAATCAAATTCCAGACATTAAACATACATCAATGTGGAGAATTGAGTGTCACGAATTTACAAACCTCGCAACAAGGAGGCCTCGGAGAAGTGGCTTTGCATCGGAGATGGTAATTGAAGAGACGGCGTCTTGAGATCATTACCAAGAAAGTTGAACTCCATGAGCGTAACGTTAGAGAAAGACGAGTCCCGACGAAAACAGTGTTGTAGTAACGGAGGCTCAAATTTTGGGTATGGCGGAAGAAAATAAAAAATGCGTGTTCGGCAGTGCGTTGCAACACGCGCCTGTATGAAGCGTTGTAACTGCAGCAGGAGTTGTAACTGCAGCAGGAAAGCTGCCGATCTTGGAGCCCAGAAAAAAAGCGATTCGTTACGAGAGGCTAGTTTTGGCGGAGCGTAGAAACGAGTACAGAACTAGAAAGAAAGCGTCGCTGTTTTATTGTACTTTATTATATATATATATATATATATATATATATATATATATAAAGAGTTTCAGTGCTTCAGTCCCAAAAAATGAGTTCAAAAAGTTGTCGCGTTCAATTCTATTGTAGTGGCAAAAGAAAAAAGAAAAAGACAAAAGAGTGGCTTTAAATAAATATCAATTCATTCATTATAATTAAATCATTCAATATAATTAAATCCAATAGAGGATGAGTTTTCTACTTTTTCAAAATATAAAAATATATCTAACACTCCTAATTAATTTTAGTAACACAATTAGTATTTTAAAATATTTTTTTATGTAATTAATATCATCTATAGATCTCAAACTTATTTTTCAACCTAAATTTTGTTATATGTTATTATTTAATTTTATCTATATAATTATTTTTTTTTTAAAATCTAGTAAATGAAAGAGATCGAGGCTCTTTTTAGTTGATTTTTGTATAATTATTTAATTCTACCTGCTAGTGCTCCTTCTCTTTGGTCCTTGCATGAACATTGGATCAATTTTATAATCCTAAATCTCTTTCATCAGTTCTTGTCTCTTCTTCGTTCTCAATCTCTTTTATTTGTTAAATGTTTTAAAAAATAATGATATAGGTGAAATTTTAAATAATGATATGTAAAAGAAAAAACCTTAGGAGGAGAGGTTTAGAAGAAATTTTGAGATCTATTAGTGGAAGGTATTAATTATATTAAAAAAATTCTTTAAAATGTTCATGATATAAGGGATTAAGACGTTTTTGCAAAACAGGGATTAAGTTTACACATCAAGAAAATTAAAAAAAGAAACTCAATTTATTAAATATTAAACTTAAACAGTCTAAACTTTCAAAGCTAAAAAAGACAGTTCAAATTTGGCCTATCAAATTGTCATATCAGTAGTAAAAGTGTTTATTATTGTCCCATCTCAACTCGGGACGGGACAAAAATTATCAAGGAACGGAATGAAGGGTACTCTGTCACATTCCGTCTTATGATATTTTATTTATATATATTATTATTTTTTAAAAATTCTATTATTTTATTTTAATATATAATTATAACTATATATAATAATTATAATAGATATATGAGGATTATAATTTTTAAATATATTTATAATATATATCATTTTATAATCATATTTATAATATGTATATATAATTATAAATATTATTATAATTTAATAATCATTTTTTTTTAAAATGAGATAGGATCAAAATAGTTTTAAAGATACCGGATAAAAAATATTGTCTCAAAACTATTTATTAGGATGAGGTTGTCTTGATTCATATGTCATCTCACGGACGCCCATAATCATCGGTGAGGTGTGTTTAAATCATGATCCCACATAATTAAATTAAGAATTAAATTATATTGTTAAAATATTAGTGTGATAATCAGCATTGTAACCGTTATATAGGGATCTATTTTTTTTGCTCAAATTATAGGGAGTTGAAAAACAAATTAAATTATAACGATTTAATAAAAATAAATAAATTATAAGGACTAACATATTAATTATGGAATAATCTTTTTTAAATAGTGTATTAATAAATATGCTGAAAAGAAAACAGGGATTGTCGAGGAATTTATCGCTTCCCTAGTCTAATGTACTTATCCTTTATAAGTTAAAACTCGCATAGGTACTTATTTCAAACACACTAGTATAATCCATTTTTTTTTTAAAAAAAATAGTGAAATAGAAAAAGAAATTGGAATACAAATAAAAGAAGAATGAAAAATGATTTTAATTGCAATTTTTCGGCCAACATTTTTAATTGTATATTTAAAATTTAAAGAAGATGCACTAATTTTCCTTTCAAAAATCGCAGTTTTAGTCCAACCATGTTACAAAAATAAGGGATGTTTGGTTGTTATTTAGTTTGTTAATACGGTTTATTATTGTAATAATGATGATCAAAATTTAGTAATTTCCATTCATACATCCAAAAAAGCCTCTCTCATCGTTCACCTCCATTACACCACCGCCTCCTTGGTCGTCGTCCAAGTGAATAACATCATCATTCCCCACAATCAAGGTGCTTTTCACCATTGCCACCGCCGGCAAAGCCACCATCTTCAATGCCAACGCCCACCAACTTCTTCATCATGTCCTCAACATCGTAATCGATCTCGTCCTGTAAAGTGTAATCAACTGCTCCATCATGACCCCACCTCCATCGTTCTCCTTCTTCCACCACATAACTAAACAGATACATTGTAATTAAATTTGCAATGCATTGCAGAGTTTAACTCAGAATAATTTAGTAGTTAAATGATTATAATGATTCATTGGTTTCAAATCAAAATTAAGAGACTGAACCAATCGATAATTAAAGAAAAGGGCATGAAATTAAAATTATATATTTTTTATATTCTTAATATAAAATATATTTAATTAATTTATTTAAATTACAAAAATTAGTTTAATTAGTTGATATATCATATTTTTATTAAAATACAAATAATTTTTTTAACTTTTTTTATTTAATTATTATTAAAAAATTATTAATATATATAAATTAAAAAAATTAATAAAAATAAAAATTAATTTTATATTTATAATTAATATTAACTTTCAATATTACTATATTAATTATAGGAGGAATAATAATAAATAATAATAATAATAATAATAATAATAATAATAATAATAATAATAATATGGCTGCGACAAAGTTCACGTGGTCCAAAAAGGGTGGGTCCAATCCTCAAAAGCTGAAATGGCGAAGATCAATTGGGGAAGGATGAAGAAGACCGAATCTTGTTTCCTTCCTCATAAATAGGGATCGAAGTTCAGCCCTTCCTCTGACTTTCGAATATGCCGAGTCGCTGTGAAATCTGCTGCGAACTACTCATCGCCATCTTGCTCCCTCCCCTTGGGGTTTGCTTCCGCCATGGCTGCTGCAGCGTACGTCTCTTTCTCTTTCTCCTTCTCTCTCTCTTTCTTTCTAAGCCTTTCGTTCCTTGATATTTATTCGCAGAGATTCGCCTTTTGTATAGTTATTGACTTATCATACGAATGTTCTTTCACTCTTTAGTCTCCAATTGAGAGGGATTCCTTTTCTTGTCCCTGCATCTATACTCAATTTGGGTATTATGCGACTGGTTATTTCTATCTATTAGACGGAATTGAATCGTGGCTTTATACGGATAATATTATTTCGCAATTGAAATTGTATCGTTCCTTTGGTTGATTGAAATTTCTGACGAATCAGAGACTACAATTACGTTGTTTCAGGTGGAATTCTTTATCTGCTTGATCCTGACCATACTAGGCTATGTTCCAGGAATAATTTATGCCCTTTATGCCATTGTTTTTGTTGATCGTGACCAGTACTTTGACGAATATAGGCGTCCTCTGTATTCTGCATAGAACCTCTGCTGCCTGTCTGTTGATTTCATCTTCATTGTCTACACTGTAATGTCATGTACCAATCTCTTAAGAACAAGATGGACATCCGTTCTATATTCTCATTGAGACCCAAATCAGTCAATGTATGTTTAACTTTCGAGTGTGATAGATGTGATTTATCTGATATCTCTGATGCTGGGAGGTTCATCTCAAAGTATGTAAGTTCTAAGTACAGTTTTCTCCTTAAATGATATTCGTTGTGTTGTTGTGATCGACCTGGGAAGCTGGTTAATAACTGAAATGAAGTTATATGCTTTGCTCAAATAGGTAGTTCATATAATCACTTTTTAAATTTTTGTGCTTCAACAGTTCTGTAGTTATCAGGATTCCACTGTATTGGCCCATGTCTGTCACTGTTTTATTTACTTGTTGATGTTGCATTGGCTATACTGAGAGTATTAATTTGTCTATATCTAGCCGGTTTAATTCTGTGATGTAGCCTTCCTTTGTGACCCTCCTAAATGTTTATCTTACTTTGTCTCTTGGCTGTTTTATGGAACTTAACATTATGATATCATATTTTTATGACTGTGGAGAGAGTTGATGGTACGTGGTAGAACTTAATGCCTTGTTATGATCATTAATCAAGGTTTGAAAATCGAATTCTCTTTGTCCTTATTCTGATGAATGAGATGGGAAGAAAATTGAGTAGATTATTTAATTCTCTAATTTAGTACTTCCTAGAACTGTATCTGTCTTGTGGTGTTGAGTACACTCATTTAAGTCATTAGGTTATCTCAGTTGAACTGTGAGATTAAAGCATATCTCAGTTGTCGCATCTTTTGCACTGCTGTATCTCAAATCAATAATGGAAAATGGGGAAAAAAATTCTTTAGTTACACTGTCATGAACAGGGTAGATTTTGCTTATACACAGAACATTTCTCGAAGAATGAATAAAATCAAGTAAAGATGGTTCAACCTAGGTTGACTGGTTGTTTTGAATGGTAGTTTTATGTCTTTATGGAGACTTTTATTTAACTTTGATTCCTTGGCTTCCAAGTGTTAAAACATTTGGCGGATGAGCAGTAAATTAGACGCTTTTTGTACTTTTCATTGTCGACGGGTTCATTCTTATTTGTTATGTTGGGGGAAAAAACACGTCTTGGTGAAACTGATTGAGGTACTTAGGAAGATTTTATTCTCATTCTCATTAGTACCACTAACTCTTGTTATAATTATAAGGGTCAGTTAAATTTTTTATATAGATATAAGAAACTAAATAAATCAGTTAATTGTAACTAATATAATAACTAATTGACTAATTTGAGTTGATTGAAATGTATATAATATGAATTTATCTTGAGAGGTTAGATTTAGTCATAATTAACTGATTTATCTGGCTTTCTAAATCTCCTCAAAAAAATAACTAACTCTTATAATTAGGATATGGGGTAGTATTACTTTTGTGATTTGTCTGTTCCATCATATTAATCTACATGTCAAATACTCCTTTAATTTTATTTGATGTTTCAAACTTTTTTGCTTTGCTTACAAGTTTTGTTATTTTGAAATCTAGAGTTTGGTTGTTATTTAATTTTTTTTTGCTTAGATATACAAGCTAAATATTCAAGCCTAGATGAATTAAAATAATTTGATTCAATTTTATTTGGAGTTTAATATTTTCTAAGCATCAAAATCTTTCATAAAACCTTGGACCAACATGTCTCTTCCAATACGGTGATCTCTCATATATAAAATGAAAGAAAATAATCCGTTTTATTTCAATTAATCATATTAGGAGTTATATTGGACAAGTACAGTAAAGTTGACCGTTTTCTAACCTGTTGAAATTCAAATTTTTTTACTAAGTATAAATATATTTTTATTAGAAATAATTTAATTTAAAGTACTGTTGAGTATTAAATATATATATTGATCTTAGCAGGATTTTATATTAATAGACGGAATGTAAAAAAGAGGAAAAAAAAACACAGATAACAAATATACACTCATAATTGTCATCATTCTCTTTGTTTCGAGGAATGAGAAACATATTATTGAGTAGTATCACAAGAATATATATCATGAATCTTATGAAAAAAATATGTAGGAAGAATAATTTTCATCTTTAGTTATATACAATTAAAGGGATGAAGCAAAACGACAAAGGAAGGGGAAGGGTTAATGGTTGTCGTTTGAAGGATCTTGCACAAGGACGTATCGAACTTTGAAACGACCAAGCTTGCGAGCGAGGGAGGCGAAGGGACCGGAACGACCTCGATTCCTGATAGAATGAATCTTTCTGAATCTGAAGAGGCTCTTGTTGTCTGTGAAAGCTTGAAAGTGGACACCTTCCTTCTCCTTCTCTCCGGCAAAGTAAGGAATGCTGAAGCCCTCTATGCTGTAAGAACAAGTAGAAGCTTCTTCTTCATGACCATGATGATCAAGCACTTGCATGATTGGATGGTTTTTGATTCTGTACGTGGCTTTCTGGGATGAATGATGAGTTCCAAGTTTGTGTTGGAGATTGTTGTGATGAGGTGAATGATGAGATTTGTAGTGTATGTTTGTGGGTATTTATAATTATATATAGATGAGTTCCAAGTAATTGAATTGATGCATTCAGGGGCTTGACCAAAATCATGATGTCTATTATCCAAAAACATAGATAAACAGACGGTTTCTAACTTATAGGCGGCTACCACCACATTTCAGGTCCAACACCATGTACCAATTTTATTTATTATTATTATTATTATTAATTATTATTATTATTAATTATTATTATTATTATTATTAATTATTATTATTATTAATTATTATTATTATTATTATTCAACTTGAGGCTTGTACTAGGGATTGACCTAGTGGAATTGCGTTATGTATGTGGCACATGACGCGCTATCTTACCATTTCTCGCTTTTCTGTTTGGTCCCATTCCTCTAGCTGGGGAAACACGAGCATAGCCGGAGCCAGATAAGAAAATTAAAAGACTGTTAACTCCACATAATCGTGTTTTTCTAAATAATATGCAATTTAAAGACTGAGTCGCCATAAATCAAATTATAAAGACTTATTACAAATTCTATAAAACTACGAGAATTAAATAAATAATTTTTTTCTTAAAATTTTAATGACCCAAATTTAATATTTGATAAAATTATTATTAAAGTAGAATAAAAATTTATTTTTTCCTTTTTAATAGATGCCACGTGAGCTATTTTTTATACTATTTTCTGGATCTTATTACTAGGTATATAATTTCAGGATTTAAGGGTGCTCTTCTCAATATAGGTGTCTCATCTAGGAATCGAATTTGAGATATAGAGGGACCTAGCAGGGCTCTATACTTTCTAGACCAACTCTATGTTGGTTCATGCTAAGCATATGTATTTTTTTATTGGAGATAATCATATTCAAGGCATTGTTGGGCATTAAATGTGGGTACCTCTTCAAGCAAAAATTTAAATCTTAATTCGTCAAGTTGTGAGAGATTAATCATTTTATTAAATACAAGCTCCTTTAGTGTGTGTGTGTGTGTGTGTGTATATGATCATTACAATGTGGCATTGGATTAAAAATTGTTTGTTTCTAGTTATGCTGATTAATCATATGTCAACTGACTTGCCATAGTTTGGCCTCTTCACCTCATTTGATTGATATGAGGAGGGTTGAAGATAATAACTCTGTCAATTAAGAAAACAAAAACTATTCTGACCAATTCATCATTTGCCAAGATTCACGTGAAGCCATTCCCATTATCTCAAAACTCAAAAGTGAGAAAATTACTCTCAAAGTCTCATATTATAAGCATCTGACACGCTTTCCTCTTTAAAAAGCCCTCACGGATTATTATACAAGCCAAATATATATATTCAAGTCTATATATCTTAATTAAAATAATTTCTTTCAGTGTTATTTTGAAACCTGATGTTCTTTAATAATCAAAATTTTCCATAAAACCTTGGACCAACATGCACGCCTTTCCAAATCCGGTGATCTTACATACGTAACATGAAGGAATACATCTATTTTGCTTGAATTAAATCATAATTAGGAGTCATAATGAACAATTACAGTTGACCATTCCCCATATATGTTAGAATTGGTCGCTCTCTCACAAGTCTATGGGAGTGGTAGTCAAAATTCTAGGGTATTATGATACATATTCACTGGGAGATTACACATTTACTAAAATAAATAAATAATAAATTATTTAATGAGAATATATAGATATAAAAGCAAGAGAGAGTTAATTATGAGAATTAAAGACACGATCACTAAACTATTTGGGGTTTAGGATTCGATGATTTACCATGTTTCTATCGTCTGAGTTGACTTTCAATCAATTCTATATAGTATATACAGTGACAATGATTTCTAAAACGTTCTAATATTATTTTTTGAATTATTAATCCCTTTTAAATTAGTGTTGACTTCGTTCCCACTATATTCAAATAACTAATTAAACGATGGAGCTATAATTTTAAGTTACTCAGAATCTCTAAAATTATCTCTAGCCAATCGTTTTTAAATATTCTCTTAACATTCAAATAGACGCTTAGACATTTCCTCTCTTAGACAAAGGTAAAACACTCTTGTAGTAGATAAGATTGTTCGCACTTTGCATACTAATTAATTAATTAAAAAAAGTCAAAGGTATATAGAAATTATATACTCATCATATATACTCTCACTTTCAATGAATAAAAGAAATATTATTGAGCAACATTACAATAACATAATAATGTTATGAAATAAAAATGGAAAGAATTGTTTTCATGTTTGGGACTAAAGAAGTCATCATGGTTATACACAATTACGGGTATATATATAGCTAGCAAGTGGGGTTAGTGTGAGGAAACTAAACGAAACCGACAAATGAAGCGCAGGGTTAATGGGTGTCGTTTGGAGGGTCTCGAACAACGACCAATCGAACCTTGAAACGGCCAAGCTTGCGAGCGACGAAGGAGCTGATACCAGAACGACCTCGGTCTCTGATTGAACGAATCTTTTTGAATCTGAAAACCCTCTTCTTCAACTGTTTGCTTTTATGAATCTGAATCTCTCCAGCAAAGTAAGGGATGCTGAAACCCTCTTTATTGTAAGAAGAAGTCGAAGCTTCTTCTTCTTCATGAAGACGACGACGACGAAGAAGCACTTCCATGAATGATTAATTCAGCAAAGAAGAATAACAATGAATCCGTTAAGGTTTAGGCTATATATATGGCGTTCTTTCTCTGAGATGAATTAGCAGTCGAAATCTAAGTTTTGTTGTGGATGAGATTTGTTTGGTTGGGTGTTTTGTGGATTGGCATGGCGTGGCTGCTTATATATATATATAGAGGGCCGATTAATTATTTGCTGATGCAAGTCAATTAGGCTGAACAAGTCAAATAATTGAATTCACAGGGTTGACCTGGCCAAATCCTATCTCGCTCCAACGTATAACAAGGGCAATATATTACAAACCTGTTTCCAAGAAAATGTACGTAAGCATGCTTTATTTAATTAATTTTCATATAATCAAACGTGTGATATTGTGACTTGAGGGAAGAAAAAAAGTGCTTTTAAACTAATAACTAGGTGAAAGACCCACCACTAATCTCCAAGGAGAGTATACATTAAGTTGGAAGTGGATGACTGGGTCATTAAGATGGTTGGGTTCTTTGAGATAGAGATGAAAGGTGGATCAGTGGCTTCAGTTGCAAACTTACTAAAGTTCCTCCAGCTGTAAGAGAGATGTTGGAATCGGGCAAGGTCTTAATTTGTGCTCGTCCAAAGGCTACAAAATATATGATTGTATGTGCCCTCATATTATATAGAAGTTATCAATTTGATAAATCGAGCCTGTGATAGTTCTCATCACTTTAGAGATATCATTGATGATACTAGAATGCTTGATTGACAGGCCTTGCCATACCATTCCCATAGGGAACTCTTGCTTTTTTGTTGATTTTTTAGCAAAATATATGATTTTTTTGTTGTTGTTTTTACCATTCCCATATTCAATGGAGGTAATAACTTTTTCTGTATCTTTGGGAAAATCTACAAATCAATAAAATATTTAGTTTGAGTCGATTCCAAAGACACTGTCTTTAAGATATATTCCGTAATCTCTTAATAAATTAGAAAGTATTACTCTTTAGGATTAAATGAACTCTTCCTAAGTGATAAAACTAGCGAAAGATAATAGAACTTAATAGGGATAGAATATATCATAGGGAGAAGATCTCAATAGTGATGTTTTATTCATTTTCTTATTTTTCATCAAGCCCCTTTTATATATAGATAGTGAAATGATACAAGATGTGTTTAAACATGATGTTTATTCACAAGATTGAAGAGGCATGTTAGAAAAAATTTCTTTCTTTGACACACCCACATAATATTTATAATATTTTTAATAACTTGATCGACATCAACCTATTAAACAATAGTCAGAGCTTGATTGGGGAGGGTAAATTCTTGTATGACTTTGTAGTGTTCCTCTTTGTAAGTTAATGAATTCCAGTTTTTAATAATAAAAAAAAAATCTTCAGGGTTCATTATCGGTTATTAAAAGTATATAATTTTAAATTTTATAGTATTTAGTACCACAAAATTATCTAATTATGCTTTTAAATAAAATTACATTTAGATGATATATATGCAATGATCAAAGAACTCGACTGGTTTTACAACTGGTGGTGTAGATTCGGGCTAAGTATGTCCATAGTTTAAATTATTAACAAGATATCTTTTAATTACATCTTTAAATGTACATTAATTAAGTTCACACCATAACTCCATTCATTTCTATCCCAAGAAAAATGTTTCAATCGATTTTGAACCCACGAAACAACTAATAACAAGTTTGTTTATTATTATTTTTAAAAACTATTATGAACTATTACACCGGTTGATCAATGGGTGTAAAAAGTTAATATTTTTAACAGCTATTATAAAACCAGTGTTAAAAGTCCTTTTTAATTAGTATAAAATACCTTTATGCACTAGTGCGTATATATACGCTTGATGCGTTCTTTTATTGTTCAGAGTTAAACAGTAGAATTTTTTGTAATTATTTATTTTCATGGATGTTATGTGAATGAATAAATAAATACAAGTTTGTGAATTTAGGTCAAGATGACATAAATTTAAATATTCTTAATATTTACATTTGTGGTCCTAACTAAATGTTGAGTTTTATTCCAACTAAACCCTAAACCGTTTTTATCTACCGGAAGACATATGATAACAGTTTATTAGTAAAAGGATGTCAAAACTCTTCACAAATAGTAAAAAATTTTATTGTTCAAAATAAATTATACGGCACCAAGTTTTCATTTTATTCCGAGTGCTCAAAAATGAGTCAGAAGGTAAAACACTCCCAAATTACTACTGTACGCATATATATTAAATCAAGGGGTACGAATCAAAGGTTAAAAACAACGATCATCCACTAACTTCGAATGAATAAAAGAATATTACAAGAAATGTAATGAATATTTAGAAAAGAAAAAAAGAAAGAAAGAAAGCGTTATTCATTTCCTGTTTGGAACTGAAGAATTCATGGGTTACATGTACAATTACAGGGGTAGGGGTTAACTTGACGAAACAAACGAAAAAATGACAGAGGAAGTGCAGGGTTAATGGTTGTCGTTTGGAGGAGGGTCTTGTACAACGACAGATCGAACCTTGAAACGACCAAGCTTGCGCGCGAGGAGGCCAAAGGGACTGGAACGACCTCGATCCCTGATAGAATGAATCTTTTTGAATCTGAATACTCTCTTCTTCTCTGTGCATGCATGAATCTGAATCACCCCCTCGTTGTCCCTCTCTCCGGCAAAGTAAGGAATGCCGAAACCCTCTTTGATGTAAGAAGAAGTTGAAGCTTCTTCTTCATGGTGACGACGATGTACAGGAACTTCCATGAATAATGAATCCTTTAGGGTTTCTGATCAAGATGATGAAGCAGTGGCGATCGAAGTTCGTGTTTGTGTTGGAGATTGATGAAGTAAAGGGACTTGTTTTTTTGATGAGGTTTGTTGTGTTTGTGTATTGTAATATATGATGAAGCTATATATATATATATATAGGAGGCTGCTGATTTGAGGGTTGAACAAGTCATCAATGAGTTTTCTCAGCTATGTGACCTGGTCCTCTATATCTGACCAAATCGTATGGCCACCTTATTCACTTTTTTTTTTGTTTTTTATAATACCGTCTTATTCTCTTTTAAGCAAAAGAACAAGAAATTTTGTAGAATACGCTTTTTTTTTTTCAAAAAAATATATGCATGTTTTATTAGTTTAATTCATTTTCTTGATCAAAGATGTTAATTGGGATTTTAGGGGAAAACATATGTTATAGTAACGATGACAAGTTGATGAGGTTAATTTTATGTTGTCTTCCAACTTTCATTCATTAATATAAGATTTAGTTAACATCTTTTAATATATTAAAAAAATCAGATAAATCAATTAATTATCTAACATTTCAAGACCCTTTAATCTATCTAAATTAGTCAATTAATTAATTTATTTAGCTTCCTTAATCTAAAAAAAATTAATTTTTTCTTATATTAAGGAACATGGGTAGTACTACCTCAGATCTTAAATATAAAAGTTAGACAAATGTTTACTTTAATTCTAAATATAAGACATCAATCTATATTATCTCTCAATTTTATATTTTTTTCTAAACTCTCTATGCTGATTGCATATCGTAAAGACTAAAGAGATTCCATCAAGAGGTGGTCATAATGCATATAATTAGGAAAAAAATATAATAAAAAATTAACAAACTTATTACAAATAATTAATTTAACTAATTTTTTTAATTATCTAAGTTAGTTTTCTAGATTTTATATTAAGGAGCATAGAGTAATAATTAATAAGTCAATTCACAAGTAAAGGTTCTTGGAGAAGTTTACTTTTGATTTTTGACAAGGAAGTGGTTTGGAATTAACAACTCAACTATATCAAATTTGCATTTGCTTAGTCCATATGACCACAATTAATGTTATCAACAATTACTCTATTAGAATTGACAAGAAATTGACAACTACTTTTTCCATACTTGAGTTACTTAGTTAATTAAAAAAAATAGTTAATTATAATATATATAATATATTGATAATAATGCTGACTATTATCATTTAAAAATTGAAACTCTTTATAAGAAATCGAATAAGTGCCTATTTGGATTTACAGTAAAATATTTTTGTTATCATTTTTAAGTTTTATAAAATAAAATCATGTTATATAATTATTTCATACAGTACAGATTAATTCTTTATCGCTAATCTAAATGGGGGTTAGAAGCAGTAATCAAAGGTTAACTTATTACTAAATTAAATGAAGTTATGAAATATATTATTCTAGACTATTCAAATGCACCATCAGGCCGTTGTGACATTCTAGTGGTTGTTTGGTAAGGCATAAAATTGTAATTTTAAGAGAGCTTTTGGACCAAACTTTAATTTAATTTTTTTTTAAAATAAATAATAATATTTGTTCAAAGGGGCTTTTGGACTAAACCATAGTTTAAAATTAATGTTTTAGATAAGTTACTGAAATTAACTTTTAAAACAGTAAAATAATTTATCAATTATCTAATTACTATTTTATCCTTACTTTTTCTTACACTATCTCTCATCTCTCTTCTATCTTTTCTATCCACTCTCCTCTATCCTCTCTCATTTCTCTTCTATATCTTCTCTCATCTCTCTTTTTCATCTTCTCTCTCCTACTTTTAATAGTCATACTCTTTCTGGTAATTTTCTAATTACAAAAGTCTTTTTAACAATAATTATCCAAACACTCATTTATTTAAAATTATTTTTATTATATGCTCTTTTCCAAAAACCCTTTTTATTCATAAGCCCTTTTTTAAACTCTTATTCAAATAAACCCTTAGGCTATGTTTGGTTCGATAGAGGGGAGGGTATGTTAGGTTAATTTAAGGGAAGGTAAGTAAGGGTAGGGGAGGTTATAAGTATGAAGGTAGGGGAGGAGAGATGATATTTCTTGTTTGGTTCAGAAAGGGAGGGGAGGGTATGTAATAAAAAATTGACAAATATACCCTCAGACTTTTATTTAAATTTTTTATTTTTTATTTATAATATTTATATCAGAATTGTTATTTCTTTATTTATATATTTAAATTTTTTTACTCATTTATATATATGATAATATGATTATTGTTATTAAATACAAAACTAAAATAACCGTGATATCCTTGTCATCACATGAACATGTAACAAACTTCCAACAAATTGCACCAAATAAGAGAAACTTGTACTTCTAAGATGCAATGGCAAAATGAGAAACTGAAAACCAAAAAAGGTTAAATTAAACTAGATGACTGTTCATATCAATATAGTAAAAAAATTGAATTCGTAGTATAATGGCACTTCTACATGCGATGCTATCCAGTTAAAAAAACGGACTTCGACTTGCAATAATCCAAGCTTGTCCAGGTCTATCAGTTGTGTTGAAACTTTAATCTGTCAGCATTTAGAAATGAAGCATTTAATATCGCAGCACCATATGCACACAAGTAATTTGCAAACTGAATGAAGTTGTGGTTGTGGGGGGTTCAGGAACTTCAACAGTAGTTTTCTCCTTTTGCAATTTGCGACCTTTTCTGGAATGAATCTCAGTCCCGTCTTTCTTCTTTGGCCTTGAAAAGATATAAGTTGCAATAAATCACAGAGCAGAATCATTAAGGGGCAGAAGAAAAGTGTTTAGTTTATTCCTGTTGTCACCATTCAAAGAAAGAAAACTGCATGACAGGGATTTAGATGGTAGAAGAAATCTTCTGAACACCAAAAACTTAGAAAGGGTAACAAAGTTGGAATCGAAGATACCAAATTTAGTCAAGGGATGAATTTTAACATTAAACATCGGTGAAGAGGCAAATTGATGATAGGTATAACATGAAATTGCAAACTGCTACGCTAATGAGTCAGATAGCCAACTGTTGAACATGGATATACCAAGCTTAAAGAAAGTTGCATACCTAAGGCATCAAGATAGAGCTAGTACATAACTACTAATGAAAACAAGCCTCAACTACTGTTTACCTTTGGCATTAAATATGTTTAGAGAACTAAGTTAAGAGAGCACTCCATGATGTGTCATCTCAAATGTAGGTACGAGTTTGATTGAATTAGAAAGTAAGTAAACAAAGGCATGATAAGAAGGGTCCCATTGGAATAAGAGGATAAAGTAAATGCTCCTCCTACATGTTACGAGTCAGCAAAAAAATGCTTGATTATAGGCAAACTAGCAAACAACCAAACGAAGTTCTCCTTGGCAATATATCGAACACTTGAAAGGCAATATACACAAAACGTTAAAGAAGCCCTCCGTCACAATAAAAAGTAACAACCAATCAATTACTCAGTTTTCTGCCGACTAAAATGAGGGTGGAAATGGAATTTAATGACGCACACAAGGAAAGAAAGAAAGAAAGGCTATGGCAAGCAAGAGATAACAATGATGATTGATGAAGACGGTGATCATTTTCTGATGTGGTAGTGAGAGAAACAGCTAGAAATTCAGCTTGCTTGTGATGGCTTGATTCTCTTTCTCTCTCCAGCTTCCTACCTCTAAAGAAGAAGAAGAAGAAGACGTCTTGCGTATTCTCTTTGATTTTGCTGTTTCAAAAAATTTCTAAGTCTGAATCAATTTCGTCAAGCAGAGGAGTGACAGACAGAAGATATAAGGAGCGAAGAAGGAGAAGGGTAGAAGAGGTTACCTGAACGAAGTCGACGGTGGTCGTTGCCGGAGTACGTCGACCGACCAGCAGAAGTTGTTGCAGGCGCGTGCCGACGGAGAATGACCCAGAGCACACACACGGACACGGGGAATGGCGGAAAGGAGAAGGGAAAAAGAGTTTTACACACGGAGGGCAATCCTAGAAAATTAAAAAATTGACAGGGGTAATTTAGTCAGGATAACACATAAAATTTCTCACCCCTCCAAAAAACCCCAAATTTGGAGGGGTGAGAGAGAGGGGTAGGGGAGCAGAAAAAGACAAAAATATTCCTCTCCCCTCCCTTCCATTTTTCCCAACTAAATACACTTATATCTCCCCTATCCTACGCTTCCCTTCAAAACTCTCAACCAAACAATGCCTTAAACTAACCCAAATCGGTATGTCTCATACTATCCCACAAAAAAAATAAAAAAAGGTATGTCTAAGAATTGTAGAAGCACGAGGACTCTGTTTAAGTTTTGGACTCTTTTAATAAATGTCATAATCAATATGGTGATCGTCAATAAATAATTATAATTAAAATATAATCCAAATTATCATATTTTAATTTAAAATTATAATAGGTAGCATTTAATTTTTAGAACATAATTACATAAGCTAAAATAATTCATTTTAAGAAAAATTATTAAAAAAATCTACCATTGCAAAATCTATAGTAAAAAAACATAAAATTTGTTAATGATTAGGTGTCAGCTATTTTGAGTGTTTGCAACTTTTTCTAGTTATACCTGACTTATTTTTAATTATATATAAAATAAAAATAATTTTTATATATTTAAAAATATATTATATATATGTAAGATTTTTGTAGCAATATGAAAGTTTATATTTTCTAGTAATATCGTCTGTTAATTAAGATTAAATTTAACTATTAAAATTAAATTAAATTATTAATTGATTAATTAGCTAATTTTATTGAGATACCGTGTCCACGTCCTACTCACTATCTTTTTATTTGTAAGTGGGAGAAAAAAAAAATCCCTCATCTTCAACCTCTAATGCCCACCGGTGACAAAGCAGCTTCAACCATGGAAGTTTTTAAAATCTTCTGGAAATTTCCCAACGACACCACAACAAAATTGATATTACTGGCTATGAAACATACTACCACCAGAAGTATTTCTTTCAAACTACAACCTGCAAACTTCATTTCGTTCAACACAAACATCATGGAATCAAAAGACAACACTTTCTCAAGCTTTTGAAGGATTTCCTCCTGTATATATGGATGAAATGAGTACAAAATTGGGTTGCTTTGAGGCCCATTCGAACTTACAAAGATAATAAAGCCATTGCCACAATTCAACAAACATGTATAGCGCAAGGAAAATAAGAAGGGAATGGAGCAGAATCAATATCTAATGGCAAAACTAAATCCGGTAACCTATAGCAAAGAGATTTTCCCTATTGGTTTTGCTATGTCCCTATCTTAGTTTTAAAGAACCAAATCCGCCATTGATGGAACCTAAACCATAGACATATATACAAATAAATCAAAATCTGAAGTAGAAAAAATGACATTGAAGTAAATTTCCAGATCTATGGATGAAGGAATAGAGGTGACGAAGACGGAGATCTGCGACACCACAGAGGCACCGTTCGATTTCACCCAGGATCCCATTGTTGCTGGCATCAGACTGGCTGAAGATGAAGTTATCAGGGTGGAAGACTTGACCGAAGTTATCTGACGGAATCCATGGCACTAGGCTCGAGATCGATGAGGATGGGGGTCATATTTGAGAACGGAAAGGAGATCTGACGGGATCCATGATGCAAGGCTTGAGACAATGAGGACGGCAGTCATAATCGAGAACAAAAAGAAGATTGAAGGAGAAATAGAGACATCGGAGGTGGAGGATTTCTCAATGGAAAAAGGAGTGTTTTGGGGAGGACTGTGAGTTGCATAAGAAGAAGGGAGAGAAAGGACAAAAGGAAATGAAGTGTTTTGATGATTCAGCATGTGGCTTGGGGTGTGGGGTGCCACATGTATCAAATAGTCAAGCAACATAAATTTAACAGTAAAAATTAACATTTTAAACAGTAAGGCACATTGCTACGGATTTAAAATTTTGAGGGCATATTATTCTCAAAAAAACTTCCGAATAAACAGTACTTTTGAGGGGATAAATGGCATTTTAACCTCTTAAATAAATAAACTAAATTCATGTCGGGCCGACCCAAACTCGAATGGGTTTGACTCGAACTTTTTTTTGTGCGGATATATCCGGGCTTTACTTTGGATAGATATATATATATACTTTTAATTCTAGAAATTCACGTTTATTTCACATCACATCAATGGCACAATTACTGACATAGGTGCCGGAAGCGATTCGCAGAAGCCGTTTGTACTCTTTGCCGATGGAAACTGAGCTAGGAGACGCCGAGTCAGCTCTCCGTGTCGACTGGGCCGAGCTGACTCATGAGTGCCTCATCAACATATTCTCCCGTCTCTCCTTTGACGACCGATGGCGAGGCGCCATGTTCGTCTGCAAGTTCTGGCTTCGCGCCTTCAAGGACCCCTCCTTGCACTCTGTCTTCAACCTCGAGACCCACTTCGATTCCCCCGTTGAGTTGGCCCGCTGGTGGACCCCCGAGTTTGAGAGGAAGATCGATTCCATGGTTCGATCAGTCACCGGCTGGAGCGCTGGTTCTCTTAAGGAGATTCGCCTTAGACATTGCACCGATCGCTCGCTCGCTCTCGTCGCTGAAAGGTAAAATCCTGATTGCAAATTTCAACGTCTGTTCGTTTCATCTGGTATGCGAAAGTTGAAATGGAAGAAGAAAAATTGGTTAAATCGTACAATCTAAATTTGTTTTCTTCTGCCTACTGGAATTTGGTTTCTAATTTCTCTGCTTTGAATTGTTCTGAGTGAAATCCAAGTTTTAAATGTTGAAATAATAAGAGTATGCCCTGATTTTTCCTATAAGTTGCCATTGAAAGGTGAGTTGAAAGAAACGGGGTTGATTATGTAATTGGGTATGCTGTGATCGGATTTTGGAAACCTAAATACTTGACATGAGAGGACATGCCTAAATAAATAAGTTTTGAATGTGCTATTTGAATTTCGAAGATTTAACGCATCTTTTATGATGTGGCTCCGTTTGTAAAGCATTGGTGGTTAATTTTTGGAGTTTTAGCAATTGAATTTTATGTGACAGTTTGGATTATTATCTTTGAGTTCTCAGCATAATTTTGATGTGTGGCACTAGAGCTCACTTTATTTTGTTTGCTTTTGTTGCTGGTTCTATATATCATGAAATTGCAATTTAGATGCCCAAATCTTGAGGTTCTAGCTATCAGAAGCTGCCCTCATGTTACTGATGACTCAATCTCTAGAATAGCTTTAAGTTGCCCAAAGCTCAGGGAACTTGATATCAGCTACTGCTATGAAATATCCCATGAGTCATTGCTGTTGATTGGAAAAAATTGCCCAAACCTTAAGGTTTTGAAGCGAAACTTCATGAATTGGATTGATCGGTCTCAACATGTGGGAGTTGTTCCTGATGAATATCTGAATGCTTGTCCACAAGATGGAGATTCTGAGTCTGCAAGTATTGAAAAGTCTATGCCACTTCTAGAGTGCCTTGAGATTAGGTTTTCCAAATTATCAGCTAAAGGCTTCAATTCATTATGTCAGGGGTGTAAGAAGCTCAAGTTTTTGGATTTGACTGGGTGTACTAACTTAACTGGCCGAGACATTGCAAGTGCAACTTCTAATTTGGAGTGTCTGGAAGAGATTAAACGTCCAAATTTGTACATCCCCAGGTCGTCATACCACGCTGAGAGGTATGGCCATTGGAGATTGTATGATGAGAGATTCCAGACAGATGTTTTCAGAATCTGAGAATGGGTCAGAAGATTTATTCCATACGTAAAAATTGAGCCCTCCTGTTTGCTGGTATGTGAAATGCTTCATAAGAATTTCTGCAGCCACTCTTCTTTTGGGGTTGAATTTCAGCGCCTAGATCTATTGTCTTTTATGCTTGTTATCAAAATAATGACCCTTTTCCATGTAATTTCTATTGTAATGTATTTTTTAAGTCTTTCTTGTACTTGTAATGCAGTTATATATGAAGATCATTTTCTCCTGTTCACTTCTGAAGTGTTCAATTGGGTTTATCTGATGACCTGCTTCTTATGTTCTGTTATAGCAATCTAAAATTAAAGTGTTTCATTTTATTTATGTTAGACTTCCTTTCTTGCCTCCATCTTCCTCATTCTAGGAAGCTACTAACCATTTTGTGGGGGGCTACTTATTGTCTTAATTCACTTTCTTCAATGAAGGAAACCTCACCATTGTGTTATTATTACTTACCACTCTTTGGCCTGTGCTCTCATACTGTTTGAAGAAGCATCTTATTTGACATGTATGTGGTTTGTTCATTCGTTACTTAACTACCCTGATTTATATCTTGAACAACTATATGGTGCTATTGCAAGAATTAAGTGGATCATTTTAATTTTCAAGATTGGGGTTAATTCTGGTAATGGTGTTAAAAACACTGAAACTTTATAAGTATGAAAGTGAACTGCGGTTTTATTTTAACAATGAAACTGCGCATTTTATAGATATTCATGTGATTGTTTCTATGATAAAAACACCAAGTGGTGGCTAAGTAGTGACAAAATAAACCATCAGAGTGGGCTGAGATTTTTTAAAGCTAGCAGAGAGACAACTTGATTTCAAATCAAATCACAGGGTGAACTAGATTTTCCCGTTTTATCAAGCTAGTTAAGTTTGTGTGGTGTAGCTCCAGATTAATTGTCTGGATACAATGGAATCTAATTTGAGGTCTTAGATTAAAAGTTAAGAAACTTTGGTTTAGTCTGTCCTTAGCCAAGCGGTAATGAAGACAAGGTATGTATGTGTTTCTCTCCCGTAATTTGTTTCTTGTATAAAATAGATTTAGCACACTTCAAGGGAAATGAAAGCATAAGGTAGCTTCTTATTCAAAGAAAGAAAAAAGCATTAGCATCATCTTGCAATCAGAAGCTAAGAGCAGGTACTTATGAGAGAGAGGAAAGGGGGGGGGGGATAAGCAACCTTTGGCTGGACTTAAGGGTCTTATAATATAGACATAGGAGGTTAGCTATTGAGTTCTTAATATCTATTCTTCTTGCTCCGATAAAAGTATGTTTCAGGATGAAGCATGTGGCCCCAGGAATTCAATAGAAGCAAGCAAATAGAAGCAATCCAAGGAAGAGATGAATGAGAGCTGCCATGAACAAAGATGAAGGCTTGCTAGATAAGGAGCTGGAACTTCTCCTGCCATTTGGACGCCGTAACAAGTCACTTGAACCACCACCATTGATCGGCTTTCCTATATATGAAACGCTTCGCTGTACATTATTCACTCTTGGAACTCTTGTTTTATTGCTTGTTTCACTTGATCCCATGATCACACCATACATATCTGCACACCCCAGAAGAACAAAGATGAACTTGTTCAAATGTTCAATCTTTAGTTAGGATTTCAGTACTTGCATATCAATTAGATTTATTGTATTTTAGCCATAAAATAATTTATGAGTGCCCAAGTTAAGCTGTTAAATTGTGCACTTAAGATTTAAACCTGAATAAGTTTAAGCTAGAACCACAGTACTAGTTTAGGCTACTTTCATACAACAAAATGGAGAATAACATGAAAGCAGAGCAGGGGAAAAAACAACCAAGAAGTTCCTAAATGCTTACATTTAGGCTGTATTGGTGACTTGGAAATCCTAGAATCATCGTGTTCAGCAGTAGATTTGCTTGCACAGGCTGAATATGTGAGAATGGTGAGCAACAGTAGGAACCACAGAAGGAGAGTTTTCTTCATATCTTTGAGCCTTGCAAGAACCAACAACTACTAAGTGATTGCTTTTTTGTAGAGAGGTACATTTGGTTAGTAGTGAAGTTTGTTGTTATTTATAATGGAGTTTTGTTACTGTATATGTTTCAAAAGTTCCCCCAAACGTATGATTTTGCCCTCTTGCTTGGATTCGTAACAGTTTATTACAGCTAACATTATTTTTGCCCTTTTAAAATTGGATTCTTAACAGTTTACATCTAACATTGTTATGATTTAGTGTCACTCTTTAAAGAATATGATAACAGATAATTCAAAAATTAAACCTGGAATTTATTCAGTGAGAAAAAATTAGATGCAGTTTTTTTACTGTTTATTTTTTTAAACATTGGAACTTTTTTTCTCCTTTTGTGCTAATAATATCATTGGCTTGGTGAGAAGTAGTTTTGATAATAGATGCCTGCCTCTTCTGGTTTCTATCATTGTATTTGTCTGTGTCAAGATAACAGTGAAGGAATATCATTATTGGGGTGGTAAGTGAAAGCTCGTTCTTTCAGAAGCATATATAATGATGGCAGACAAGTAAAGGAATAAAGAGGGCCTCTTGGGTTAAATGGAATCTAAGGAAGATTAGTCAGATCATAAAGAGAAAAAGATTTTTATTCTTTTCTTGTGGATGATACATGGCTTAATTAACACTGACTTATTAGTCATGCTCCATTAGATTGTATAATTCACATTTCACCACTGCATCATCATATTTTTCCTTTTACAAGATTTTGAAATGGTTTAGCTGGTAGAGAGTGACTAGGAGGCATTGACCATTGATCATCAAAACAAGATTAAGATGTTAGGAATCATGAGTTTCCAAGATCTTTTAGCCCTATATCTATATGGAGGTCAAGGAAGTAGGTTAATAGGCACATTTAGGAATATGGCACTTTTGTCTTTTTGGTCCATGATTAAATATCAGTTGTGGTTGAAAGATTAGAAATTGATATAAAATATAAAATTTATAAAAAGTTACATTATTCATAAACCATACTCACCTCATATCCGTTGCATTGCATGAGAAAATGTCTAGATCAAATAGAAATTCAAATTGGTCTCTTAGTTGTTTATTTTTATTGTTAACGTCAAATTTTTAAGTAAGATGTCAAAATTAAAAATAAATACATAATTTAACCTGAATGATTAAAATTTGATTTCAAATGCCCTAAGAGAGGGGACCCACCGTTTCAAATGCTGTGAAGGCACATATGAACCGTTGAATGAAAATTCTAGCAGTTGGGTGTAGATGCATCTTCTTTCGGCGTTTGTTTGTTTATTATTTTCCTCCCTTTTAGACTGAGGGTATATATCATCTGTTGATAATAGTAGAGACTAATCTTTCATGGAGTATGAAAGCAAATAATAGACTCTATATATTAGATTTACAAAATAATAGTCATATTATTATCTTCTTTGCACAGATTTGGATTTTTCAATTGAAAGGGATATCGAGCATCAAACTGTGATCTAATGGTGAAGTGAGAGTTACAATTTTTTTTAAAAAAATAAAAAATAAAAAACTTGTAACTCCCCCATCATCATCATCATCATTATCAATATAACTAAATCACAATTACAATATGATGATGCCAAATCTAATTAGTAAGGATTTGACTAATAATTTATAAGGTTATAAATATACTACCAATGTGAAGATTTTTTTTTTTTTAAAATCACAATCTGTTGATTAATATCTCTTTTTGGTCAATAAAAATTTAAGATGAGTTGAGTTGGGGGTTCATTAGAGTCACATCATGCCTTTAAGTTTAAAAAGCTTATAGATTGTCTTTAATAAGGTTATCAAATCAACAACAAAATTTGAACTCATTACATATAAATTATGAGTTAACTTCTTACTAATTGGGTAAACATTTGTTTACTGATGATTAATATCTCTTGATTAACGCTTAATTGAGAGGATCTAAACCCAACTTGCACACGCCTTCTCCACCTTTGTTTGTTCTATTCTTGTTGAGATACACTAATTTAGAATTAATTATTAATTAATTAATATTTTATTTTGTTAGTTATTTAATTTATTATCTAAAAATTAAGTTTGGATATTATTTAGGGTTAGATTTTAATATTAAATTATCATATCTTAGAAGAATAAATATGAGATATTAGGATTATAATAAATTCTAAATTTAGCTTATTAACTTATATTTTTATTTATATAAATGCCTATTTGTATTCTCATTCATTTAAGGATTAATAATATTTTGAGGCTTTATTTTCCCTATACTCTTCAAATTTTTACATGGTATCAGAGCAGGAATATTAAATGAAAGGTTAAGCCTGAAGGAAAAATATGCCTTCAAGTGAAGATTAGTTATATATGATGGAAAAAGGTAACTTAGGTCTCTTTCCATGAAATTTTATAGGTTATGAAATTAGTTCATCCACCTCAAGTAAGGTTAAATTATTGTGTAAACCCAAGTGGGTTACGATAGAAGATGGTAACTTGGGCCTCTTCCCACAAAATCTCATAGGTTATAGGATTAATTCATCTACCTCAAATGAGGTTAGATTAGTGTGTAAACCCAAATAGGTTACCATGATTGTATGAGCAAGTTGCTCTATGATAGAAGATGATAACTTGAGTCTCTTCTCATAAAATCTCATAAGTTATGGAATTAGTTCATCTCCCTCAAGTGAGATTAGATTAGTGTGTAAACCCAAGTAAGTTACCATGATTGTATGAGCATGTTGCTCTTAAATAATATATATGATTCTTCATCAAGTTTCTCTTACAAATGTTCTTGCCAGACATTCAACAATGATGTTCTTCATCAAGTTCGTAACTGTCTTAAGATCCAAATTTAAGATTCAATCAACTTCAATTCAGTAGTCACTACTGATTTAAGGATTTAAAGTTCTGGTTCTTCTATAATAATACTGTTTATATCTAAGCTGTCTCCCAGCTTGAGAGTGAGTGTTGAGAAACACAAATATTCAAGCTGTAAAGTCAGCTTGAGGGTGAGTCTTGAGATGCACTAGTTTAGAATTAATTATTAATTAATATTATATTTTATTAGTTATTTAATTAATTATCTAAAAATTAAGTTTGGATATTATTTAGGATTAGATTTTAATATTCAATTATCATATCTTAGAAGAATAAATCTGAGATGTTAAGATTATGATTGATTCTAGATTAAACATATTAGCATATATTTTTACCTATATAAATATCTATTTTTATTCTCATCCATTCAAAGATTAATAATATTTTGAAGCTTTATTTTCTCACAACTCTCAATCCTTTAAATTTCTGCAGTTCTTCAGTTGTCCACTCCCTTAGACCACCTTTGTTCTTTCTATTCTATCTATCTTTGTGTCCGATTTTGTCTTTAGATATGCTTAAACTTTATCTGAGCTAAAGTTTATCTTGGAATCCTTTAAAAAATACTCAGTGTTCTTAATGATTGAGTGGAGTGCGTTTGAGATATTAATGAAAAATGTCGGTACCTCTTTAATTGAGCTAATTTTCTCAATAAAAAAAATACTTGTTTTTGTTCACAAGTAGGTTTATTTTCATTATTATTATATTTTGAATTCTAAAAATCAAACATATGAGAGGAGGTTTATTTAAGGAGTTAATGCATGAACAGTTTAATTTGCAGTTCTTTTCCTTTCATCTCCCAAGTCTCTCTTTCATGTTCTCTATTATTCTCTCCCTCTTTTTTGGTGTTATTGCCATGAACAACGATTTGAAATGTCTCCGTGATTTCGATTATACCATGTGGAGCAGAAGATTTAAGAGAATATGAATCAAATCATTTTTACCAAATAGCTTGGCAACCCGTTCTCTACTCAAAATTCTTCACTTTCCATATTTAGAAGGTAAAAGGTTTCATAAATTTGGATTAGGAGCATATCACTTTTGCATGTGTAAAAAAGAGTAAACTGTTTAATTTCATGATCAGTGAAATGACATTACATGGTTTGTAGGATCAAACCTAATGGTTTTCTTTTACAATAGTATTTTTTTTTATTTTTTTTATTTAATCAAGGGTTCTCTAAACCACATTAGATTTAAAGTTAATGCATTTCAAAATTTAAAATACAGAGTATTTTCACCTTATCCAATAAATGTGTTTCTCAAGATTTATATTTATAATCTCCTCCTTATAAATATAAAGTCGCTTACTGCTTCAACTAACTCTTTATTGGTTATAATAGCATCTTTTTTACAGTAGAGAATCTAGATTATTCTCCAAGAGTGGAGGAGAAAAGAAGCTGATAGTTGGGAAAAAAAAGTTACAAAGATTTTCAAGGAGAGAGTGAAAAATAAAAGGAAGGTATATCTTTTGTTCAATTGTCCCCTTTTGTGGAACAAGTAGTTTGAAAATTCAGCTTACTAGCATTCTATATATTTGTCAAAGTTTCACCATTCACACCACCAAGTGTAATTTTTTCCTTCAGCACTTGAGATATAGCAAGTTTGTTTGTGGAACATGAATCTAAAATAGGTTATTGATAACTTTGTAATTCTTAAAACATTTTCTTGATCATGATTGAATCAGATTATATGCTCAAAACTTCTGGTTTTTAATTAATTTGTTCACTTTTTTTTAAAAAAAAAAATTGGGAATCGATTTGTCGCACGTCTTGACTTTTATAATTACTTGAGAAGAAAAGAATCATGAAAAGCAAAGTGATAATAACAAGAATTTATAGTACGTTGTGGCCAATTATCATGCATTATATTTAGAAAAACCTTAGCTTAGCTTATGTGCATCATGTGTCAATCAATAAGTGAGAGTGATGTGCCTATTCATAAGAGTATAGTAAAACATATAAACTAAACTAGAATAAAAGCTGATAGAAATAGTCAATCTTTTATAACATGTGGACTAACCTTCGAATTTTATTAAAAGATATATTTATATTTATACTTCGTTTGATATGAAACATTAAAAGGTAAATATTGAGAAGTTGTTGACTAGGGCTTTTTTTTCTAAAAACATAATAAGGGTGTAGTCTTTTACAATTTATGAAATAAAACTAATGTAATCATTCCCTCTAAAATATAACCTCTCTACCAAAAATAATTTTAAAGTTTCACTCTCACTCCTACTCTCAATTTCACTCACTCTCAATACCTCAAAATTGAGAACTAGGTATCAAACAGGGCCTTAATACCCAGCACAGCCTCCCTCTTTATGGCTTTTAGCATTAAAAAAAACAAACTGGAACAGAACATCATCATCAAACTGTGACTTCTAAAGCTGTGCAACATCATCATCATCCACTTTGGAAGGAGTTTCAGTGCTACCTCTGAATGACAGCAACAGTAATGCGGCATAGAGTGACGGCAGAGATTTTGATACTGTACACAAACTTGTAAATTAATTGTAGAAAATCCAATTTCTTAGTTCATCACACCCTTGAGATTCCAGTTTAAGACTTTGAAATTCGAAATCTTAATCTTCCATACACTTTCTACAATTCCCAATTCCAAATCGACATATAAACAATACTTGGAAATTCAACACATTAGAATTCTGTAGGCTGAAAAAGAGTCAAATTATGGCGGTGAAAATGACAATAATATTTATGAACTAGCAGTTTAACAATTATCTGTCAAGAAAATATCCAAAAAATAATGGAAACTAATGAAATACAAAAACATTTGAAAGCCCTAATGGGCCCCACTTTCTCAGACAAGCTTGGCACAACATGGTTAGCCATCCGGAAAACAAAATCGGTAGCTTTATGATTTTCTGACTCTTCCCTCGACAACACCTCTTTAAGCACTCAAAATATACAAACTCTAATGATATCTGATCCTGGAGGCTCCACTTTTATAACATACTGTAATACAAAATGCTCTTTTTACCCAAATGTGAGAGGGCGAGGTAGAGGGACGAGGTATTTCAAGTAATTAAACAGAGGCAAAAGATGTTCTTCCTTCTGTAGAAATCAGCATATTCTCATGCAAAGCCATGAAATCACTTCAACAGACTCCGGCAGGCTTCGACATCAGATGCTTGGGACTCCAAAACAGCTTGACCAGATGATGAGGCAATGACCCGTAGCGCAGCATCGAATATGGCTTTCTGGAACAGGTCATCTTCAACCTTCTTAAGAATCTCTTTCACCACCTTAAAATCCAATCCCCCAGCTAAAATCAGTTTCCCAATTATCTCACCAAAGTTGTTTGGAGCTTTTGGTAAATCTATGCCAATATCGTCGAGCATGGAAGCAAATAACAAACACCCGGTGCCTAAGTCTCTAGTTGTAAGAACCCTTTTAACGAGGAGATGCTCCAGAAGATTGCCAACAGGTCCAACGAATGGTGGGCTTTTATCTAGTGCCAGGGAAATGGCTTCCTTGACAACCTCAGGGTGGTAAGCTGGGGATTTTAGTTCCTCTACACACTGTAATGCCTCGTCTAAAAGCCTAACACTAAAATATTCTTCTAGAAGAGACCGGGTTTTGTGCTGAAGGTAATCGGTATTCATTTTTGGCGCAGGAGACAGTGGCTTCTCAGAGGACATGGCAGGAACAACTTTTACAGGTGGAGCCTCAGCATCTGAACCAAAGTTTGATGGGATTGTAGGAGTAGCACCACCACCTCCATGAGCCAGGGCACTACTTCCACTTATAAAACCACCACTGCCTGTAGGTAGCAACTTTGAACTCATGGCTGCTGACTTGGAAAGTAAAGGAGACTGGCCACGTGAAGTTGGTTGCCCAGCTGACATCTCTCCTCTCGGCATTGACCGATTCCTAGGGATCTCCCAATTGTCATTATCCATTCCAGGCATCCCCGGCATCTTCCTGGTCCCTGGCATTCCAGGCATCATACCGCCAGTACCAGGTCGAGCAATTGGGAATCCCCCAGGAGTGGCATTTCCTTGAACATTACGGGGATTTCTAATGTTTGCAGTGGCACCTGGGCGCAATCCAAGATTTTTTTCAGCCTCTGAATGAATTTCAGTGATGGTTTTGGCTTTCATCTACACAAGGCAACATTAATTAATCATTCATCAAAAGCAATAATACTTCATATAGATTGGCATATTTTTTTATTAAAAATAAATTCGTAAGTATACCTCTTCACGCCTTGGAACCCAGTTATTCGCACGCAAATCTAGAACATCACGAATCATGAACCTCAACCGCGGTACAAGTTGAGGATTAGCACTCAATTCTTTCAATCGGCTAAAGTACATATCATTTATACGCCGTGATTTTGGGCTTTCATCAAGCTGCTTACCGATAGTGTTGAAAAACTGACATATAGCTTCAACATTTTCCTCAACAGGACAGGCCTTGTTATCAGGTGGTCCTAAAAGCTCCTGCTCCACATAACAGTCAACCAATAAATAAATATGATGATAACCCAAACCATAATTTAACAGGGAGTAATATAGTAAAAACTGAGAAGGATTAAGTTCGGTAAGGACCTTAACAATGTGATGGACAATTTTTTCAGGAACCATCTTCTGCTTTAAGAGCTCCCCAATTAATCGAATGTTTCCCAAAGTACGAAGCTTGACCAGTCTTTCCTTATCACGGCGCTCCATCTCCTGCTCAGGGGCAGTCATCTGCCTAACTTCTTCCCTCAATTTATCATTACCTTCAAAGGCCTCCTGGCAGTTATTTAAGAGCACTCTCTTAAAAGTGATCTCTTTGCCACCAGGTTCTTCAGAAGGGAATGGTGGCAACTTTTCATTAAGGTCAGAACACAGAAGAGCATACATGGGGCAAAATGTTGGTTCAAGCACCGCCTTATCAAATATAAGCAAAATGACAACCTGTATTTGCAAAGCAAAGCAAGTCAATCAAGAATTATTTCGATGAACAGGGACAAATTTGCAGCAGCCATCAAAGAGCAAACCTTCAAGATGTCGGCTGATGTAATGCCAGAATCAATCAATTGACCCTTCAGGAGATCAAATTTCTCAGGAGTCAACTTATTTAGAATCCTGTATAGCCACAAATAACAACATTTAGCACACACCGGGAATTATAAGAATTCCAAGAACTAATGAAGAAAACAAAGAACTCTACAGGGGGAAAAATTAAATACAACAACGGCTTTCCTCATAATCACATGAAGTATGTTTATAACTTTTAATAGCAGGCATTGCACTTCAAAGACAGCTATTCAACCATTATGGTATGGATATAAAAGTGAAGACTTTCTATTCAAGGAAAACCAGAACTATGGCATGCATGGCAACCCAAATATGCAACATTCAGTCCTTTCCAGTAAGGATAATGAGCTACGACTCAAGCCAGGCCTACATTGGCAACCAAGTAAACCTACCAAGGAACACTCAAAACCCAGATTAAATAATTGTTCTACATATATTCAATCATATATTACCCTTTCACAGTCTTCAAGACACGATCCTTGTCGGAAAGACTTTCCCTTCTAGCTGACCATGGCACTTCAGCCTTCACTAGAGTAGGAGCAGGTCCTCCCTGATTTTATACAGACACACCAAAATTATAATTTTGATAAAAACAACTAAACATGTAAATATAATATGTTAAAGATATGAAAGAGTTCTATACATATATATAAATCATGCAATCTTATGTTTTATCATATGTAACGATTAAATTTCAACAATTTGTCAAATAATTCTTTCTAGTAAAGTCAAAAAGATGTGTCATAATTGGGTACAAGATAAAGAAGCAAGAGCCAAGGCGATAACTTCCACATGAAGACCAAATACAGATGATAATGAAAGGAAGAAATTATCCTTCTATCAAAATAAAATGTCAATGTTAAGCTGATAAATGCAGGTATACTTAGAGTAACAACAGCAATTCCATTAAAACCACATATGAACTTAATTCCATTGACAAATCTAGACCAGACAATTTTCAAACAAACAAAAAAGTTTCCATAAGATAGATGATAACATGCAAAATCAACCATGAAGTAAATGCTTGCCCCAGTTTAGGGATCGGTACCTTAGCAAACTGCAAACCCTGTTGGTCTTGGCAATTAATCTGGCTGGCATCTGGCTGTCTTGAGTCATATCGATTGCCAAATTCTCTATTGTCCCAATATCTTTCTTCCGCAGGAGAAAGTTGTCCAGACCGGCCACGCCAGTCACGGTTATCTGGCTCAGAATATCGAATTTGAAATTGATGTGGGGCCTGAAGAAATAAGAGAAAGTTTGTTTCTTAATAAAAGAATCATTCATCCAGAGAAAGAGAAAATATGATATTGGAAGACAAGATGCATCCTTGAGCGACCAAAACAAAGGGAGGAAAAACTAGAGGACTGCGCGGGGCACTGTGGAGGGGATTTTAATCTGTTAAAGTGTAAATCAACACAGGAACCCCCATCCAACCCATGAAACAATTCAATTTAATGATCGAGGCAAAAAGAGAAATTTCTGCTTAAAAATATTGCAGCAAAATCCATCGACAGACACACAAAAAAACAGAAAAAAAAAAGAACAAAGCAAAAACAGTTGATTAGTGCCCAAGCTAGTGATACACCAAATTGATTTGTGCCTCAAATATGTGGACCAACCAATTGTTCCTTATACAAAAATAACCATCCAAAAGCAGCCAAACCACTTAACAATGCAAATGATGGCTATTTAGCCATATTGATGAAAATCATGTATGATGTCATGTATAAAGGCAAAAAATGAATTTACATTGCTTTCCACACGAACCCAGCTTTGATCTTCACCAAAAAGCTCAGCTTCAATATCTTGTTTAATTTTTATAATATCATCAGGGACCTCAACAGCCTGAGAGAGAGAAAGAGAAGTTACTAATCAGCATTTAAGACATGAATATTAGTTCAGAAGTCAAATCATTCTTAGAAACAAATCAATAGTGCATTATGTTGTTCTAACAGTAACCAACCAGGGTAGAAATGAACCATAGAATATACAGATCAACTATTCAAAAGCTTCAAGAACAATGCAGGTAGCATTCTAACGAATCAGACTTTAAAAACGACATAAAAGAGAATCTAATACCAGGAGCATACATACAACTATTTATACAAGGAAAGAATGCAAAGTTATTCCTAAATAACAAAGAAAATGACAACAGATCAAGGATATCAATTACCTCTCTAAGCTGTAACAGTTGATCCCTGGTGTATCGTACCCGCTCATGACCTTCAAACCGTGAATCACCAGCCTAAAAAGCCAGAAGAATGCGAATATAAATCTCCAAGTATAATTGAGAGTTGAATTTTCACAATAAAATCAACTAAACTCACAAATGAATATGACAACATACTAGACAACAAGAGAAAATGATTTTAGTTAACTGAATGCTACTAAACAAGTCAAGTCCGATAATCTTCTAACAACAAATTCACCAAATATCAAATGAGTTTTAATGTATGTGAGTCCTTTATGGGCAATCTATGACTTAATCAAGCCCACCTAAAGTCCACACGTCAATTTTTGTCCATATTTACAGCAGGTACACATACTGAGTGCCCCACCAAGAATTAGGACATTCAACTTACTTAAGATAACCCTTTAACTTAAACGTTGTGTGTTATTTTATAATCATACAAGCCATAAGGCAACGGAAAAACAACGTAATTGTCAGGTATATCTTTCTCAATTCACTCTTTTTAGCTCTATTTCTTATTCTGTTTGACCGATTTTCTTTAGGTTTTCACATTCGAAGGAATTTCCAAATAAATCATTTAAATTTCATGACAACATAGTATTAAAGCTAGTCACTTTCAATATATATATTGCACAAAAAGCAATGCATACAAGTCTTAATCTCCAGATTCCAACTTCAGCAGAAGACTTTGCTCTCTTAATAACTAAAAAACTAATTTTGAAAAAAATCAAAAGAAACCAACTTGAGCCTCGACATCAATGAAGTTGATATGAGATCCAAATCTAACTTAACCATGTCACCTATTAATTAAAAACCAATAAAGCAAATATAAAGTGGACACAAAGCTTCGAACTTTACATGTCATTCATCGAATCTTCTTACAACTAAAGCTCCAGAAAATATATGGGCAGAAGCAATAGCGATAACAAGCAATCGATCAGATAAAAAAAACTGATCAAAAGCATAGTATTTTAAGATAAAAAAGGGATGAAACATTCAGATCCAGACTAGGAGATGAGATTTGATTTATGCCTTTATAGAGAATGATGATGGAGCACCCCCATCGGGGCGCAAGACAGGGAGATCAGAGGAGAAGGATCCGAAAGCAGGGAAAGAAGATGTGGAAGACGAGGACTCGTATCGAGGACCGAATAGCCTGCTTCCGCCGCCGCCGCCTCCTCGACCACCACCAGGCCTCAAGCTTATCACCGTTTGATCACCTTGCTGCATACCTCAGGACCTTTTCAGTTGAAGATGAAATCTTGGACGTAGATTGAGCAAGAGAAACAGAGAAGGAGATTCAGCGGCAACAACCGCAGAACCAGAACCAGAAGGAGATAGAGATTAAAAAGAGATACTTCACACGAGAGAATGGAGCTCGTGGATATTTCTCTCTCTTCAGCTAGTGTGCGAAGAGAAGAGAACGGCGAGAGGCCGGTGGGGTGTAAAAAGAAAACCCTCGCGAGTTTAGGAATAAGTATTTCTATATAGAAGGGGGGGAAAATCAGAAAGTAGAGTGCCCTTGTAATTAGAATAGAGCTTTATTACAATTTATTTAAATACATGAAAAAGAAGCAGAGTTGATTGGATTGAAAAGATATTTTGAATATCTTCTAATTATTGTAAGGACCAAGGAGTATTTTTGAGTTAAAATTACTTTTTTTTTCATTAAAATAATTTTATTATTAGAGTAAAATATATTAACCATTTCTTTATTTATTTAAATTACACATAAACCTTCTTTCTATTTTTAAAACATACATTAAACTTCCTTAAAATTAAAATGTACACAAGCCTTCTTTATATAATTGAATATCTTCTAATTATTCTTCATTCACTCCTATTATTATTAAATAGACTGTACAGTTTAACTCAAAAAAAAATATTGACATAAACACCTATCTTTGACAAAATAATTATTTAAACATTTATATTTGTCACTTCATTTTTATTCTTTTTATACTATTTACTATATCCTATTAAGTAAGTATTTAATTTTAGGGTTTATAGATACTCCTCTTAGTATATGTATCTTTTTTAGTAATAAAATTTGAGACTTAAAAAAATTTAGTAAAGTTTACACTGTTAAACTAACTATATATTGATTATTTCATTTTCAATCTAAATTTAAACTAATTCATTAAATTTATTTGATATTTTATAAAGTTATTTTTTATCATAATTTTAAGACATTTATATCAAATTTCAGTGGCACACATGTATTTAATTCCTTTTACAAGTTAATATGTTAATAATATTTTTGGAATTCTAAACCATCTAAATTTAGAGTGGAGGAGTAAGGGCAAATGAGGAGAAAGAGAAATCATACTCATCCAGGGGAGGGAGAAAATTATTATTTTATTTATCTCTTTAACTTAAAAATCTAAAATATAAAACTTATAGTTAATAACATGATTTACATATTATCAACGGTAGTTCATCTATTATTTTACTAAGATGTTTCACAACTTTAAAGAGTGCTTACAACTCTCAAGCCAATAAAAATGACTTTTGGAGAGTTAAATTCCAATTTTTATATTTTCACTATTAAGAAAAATGAGTAATCTTTGAATTCGGTAAAAAAAAATTCAGATACATTTTATATCTTTACCATCAAATCCTTTAATAAGATTATGTCAAATGTATAGTTTTATAATTCAATATGATATAATCAAGTCTTTTATTTTTTTTATAGTATATATAACTGTATATAAGTCTAGTTTTTTTTTAAAAAAAAAAATTATGTATGTCGATCTAGTGGACTTTCAGCCTTTTTTTTATTAATGAAAGATTAAAATAAGAAAGGAAATTAACATAACTAAACACAAAAATTTCAAATGAAGGTCATGGAAGATGCCAGATTCTGTAAAATTTTATTTTATGCATTGTAGCTAGGGATGTTCACGGGACAGGTCGGGACCGGGACAACCCCGTCCCGTGTCCCATCCCGTCCCGAATTTGTCCCGGTCCTGACGGGACCGGGACGGGTTCGGGACAGGACGGGACGGACCCGAAATTATTTTTTTAAAAAAAATATATTATAATAAAATCATCTCAATAAATTATTCTATATAAAATGCCCCAGCAACTTACTCGAAATACCAACATTTCTCCTTGATATAATATAATAACTTACCCATATAAGGGAAAAAAAGTAATAGTAAAAAAGAATAGAAATATCAATATAAAAATATCTGTATAAGAATAAAAATATCTATATAAGAGTGGGAAAGATAGGATAATGTAAATTTTTAAAAAAAAAAAAAATCGGGACTGGACGAGATTCCCGAGGGACGGGCCGAAACCCGTCCCGTCCCGAATACCAATCTTGTCCGGTCCCGGGACGGGACGGACCCGTCCCGAAATCTCCGGGACCGGGTTGAAACACCTAAGACGGGACAAAGTTGGACACTCTAGCTCTGAAACTCTGCTAACTAAATTCAATAGTTTGCTCCTTTGCATCTTCGTTTCATTTTCCTAATGGGGCCCCTAACATAGTGGGAAAGAAGTGGGGAGTCTTTCTATTTTGTGGGGTAGGGGGATAAGACTATATATATAGATATATATATACACACACATACATGGAGAAAAAGAGGATCAAAAAAACTTTAAAGGACACTGGTTGACTATCATTCTCGGGGCTGAAAGAGACTCTGAAGGAGGAGTGTTGTTAGCAAGTCAGGTTCATGTTTGTTTCAAATTTTAAAATTGGCTAGATGTCTCGAATTTTTTAAAAAAATATTTATATTAAGAGTAACAGTTATAAATATCAAAATTAAATACATAATAATAGAATATAATAAATAGTATAAAAAATATATTATCTATATTTTTTTAGTACAAAAATTTTTAGAAAAGGGTTGAGTTCATTCACGATTTAATGGCAGGATGAAGTCTCTCTTCTTCTTAAGTAATATCGATATCGGGCAGGGACGAACTGTCTATTATCCTCAAGCGTAAACTTAGATACCCAAGAGTTATGATGTCTCCTCAAGCGCCACACTAGAACCATAATAAAGTAATACTCCTTAAAAATCGAATACACTTTAAATAATTATATGTCTTATCTTTTTATCAACTGAACCTACACACACGATGCACCATGTTCATTGGCCAAAGCTTTGCTTGATTTGCATGAGATGCGTCCGAAGGCTATTTTCCTCTACCTGTTTTTGCCAAAACAAAGTACTCAGATGAGAAACAAGAATGGCACTGCGATCAGAAAGCTATGCGTTACATTCAATAAAGCCATCATCAATGCATACTGTACAATCTTTACACTGAGAAATTCTGATCCAACCCAAGATGCTTGCCACTAAGAAAAATGTTTTAGTATTTATAATTTACTCTTATTTTAATTTTAATTTCTATAATTTTAAACTATAGATTTTTATTTTTTTAAATGATAAAATAGTCTAAATTTTTGTTAAAATTTATAGACTAGTGTTTTAGATAGAAAAAAATATAAGAAATTAAAATTAACATGAGGATAAATTATAAGAACTAAATATTTATATTTACTTTTTAAAGTATATCAAAAGTTGGTATGGACTGTAAAAATTACTAAACGGAAAAAGTTCCTGGACCTAAACTTTACAGACATTGACAATAAGATGATCACGAGCTTGCCCAAAGCTCAACCCAACTAGCCTTCATGGGTCAAAGCCTAAAACAATTTAAGCTAATATAGTAAACTGACATGCAACATGAAAACTATTTAGAGTGTATTTGAATCGGAGTACTATTTGGTTGTGGTTTTAGTCACGAGACTTGGGGAAGCATCCTAGTTCCTAGGTGTATACGTTTATATTTAAAGATAATAGACAACTCGCCCTACCTGACATTGATATCGCCTAGGAGGAAGGGATAAATACATGCAACATGAAGCCAACTGATGAAGAAGTAAGTACCGCATTATCTACCGTAGTTCACCTACCAGTATCTAACACTGAGAAAAGGGATAGCTGGATAGGTATATATTACCAGAAAATTGTAACCCACAAATTATGTCACACTCTTGTTCAAAAAAGTATCCCAAAGTAAGAACGTCATGTAGATCATAATACGTCCTGCATGTCTCTATAATCTAACTTCTCACTGAGTTCAACAAACTCACTATCGTGTTTTATAAACTTTAACTATTGTACATTCAACACCTGCAATTCTTGTCAGATATTTCAATTTTAATTTTAACTTTCATAGAATTCTCAGAAACTAAATATCAGAATTGAAAAGAGTGACAAAACTTCATGATTCTTTTCTGCTATAAGTAGAAAGTTCCCATCAACGAAGAATGAGGAAGAATAGGTCAAAAGCAGGGGAGCTCCACCATTATTACCGGTGTCTCTATCTTGTGCTTCTAAACCATTTCCAAGACCCAGGAAGATATATAGGAGAGGAAGTTGTACTTATGATACGTTTTATTGCAAATATGTTGCATATTAATTTAACACTTAATCAATTGAAGATACAAATTTTAGGTACAAGTAATTGAACTGATTGGACACTAGAGAAAATACTAGGCAGAATACCCAGAAATGAAAAAAAGAAAAAGTTAAGCATGGTGTACGCCAGATAACTAGATAGAAGGTGTAACATGGTAACTTTCTCATTTTATGTTCTAAAAACAAATTAATAAGGCTAGTTAAAAACTATGCTGCAAAAGAGTTTAATAAACTATGCTACCAATAGTCTCCACAAGAACAGACTCCGTCTTTAAAATGATGGAATCTGTTAGCATCCCTTACAATAATAACTCTCTGTGTGATCTTTGATATAAATTTGGTTGCGGCATGACAATCTAAGCAAACCCGAAGATTCTTAATGATTTTGATTTCAGTATTTGGCTCAGTTGCAATAAGACCGAAAGCAATGGCTAACTTCTCACTGTGAACATTCACCATGAGTTCCTTTTCTTCCTCTTCCACATCATGCAAAGAAGTGACAGTCTCTGAATAATATCCAAGCTCTTTCATCTTTCCAGTTAACTTCTCAAGCATTGCATAGATAGCTGTTGTATGAGAATGGTACCGATCACTAGATACAAAGACATGTGGTGTCCCATTAACCTCAATTAGAGTACACCCCGGAGTCTTTGCCAGTTTTCTTTTCTTGACTACCTCTCGTATTGAAGCAGCCTTCGGAAAATTTCTCTCAACAGAGTACATATTAGAGAGTAAAACATAGTACCCTACACTCTCTGAGTCCATTTCAAATAGCTTCTTTGAAGCCATATCGGCTATGTTCATGTTTTTGTGAATCATACAAGCACCAAGCAGTGTACCCCACACAGCAGGACCTGGCTCAACTGGCATTCTCCTTATAAACTCTAAGGCCTCCTCCAGTTTTCCTGCTCGTCCAAGAATGTCCACCATGCATGCATAGTGCTCAGTTATAGGCTCAATCTGATAATTGTTTACCATAGTACGAAAAATTTCATCTCCTTCTTTTACCAAACCGGCATGACTGCAAGCATACAAGATTGAAAGAAAAGTGACACCAGTTGGATGGAAGCCTAAATGCAACATCTCGTGGAAAAGCTTAAGTGCCTCGAGCCCATATCCATGGAGTCCATAACCAGAAATTATGGCATTCCAAGTGACAATATTCTTTTCACTAATTGAGTCAAATAACTGCCGAGCCTCCAAAATGTTCCCACACTTCGCATACATGTCAATTAGAGCAGTTGAGACATAAATGTTTGGCTCAAGATTTTTGCTTTTAACCAAGTCATGGACCCATTTTCCAAAACTTAATGCTCCTAGTTGAGCACAAGCTGAAAGAATAGTTGTTATTGTAACAGGATTTGGAGTAAATTTGGTCATCATTTCCTGAAAAAGAGAAATTGCTTTGTCCGTTAAACCATTATGTGTATAACCTGATATCATAGCATTCCAACCAGCAAGAGTTTTCTCTGGGGATTCATCAAATAGTTGGTGTGCCAACTCCACTTCGTTAAGTCTATTGTACACGGTCGTAAGGGCAGTTGAAACAGACGGATACGATATAAAACCAGATTTTATACAAAAACCCTGGATACTGCAAGTCAGATGCAGATGATCATAAGGAGAAGATACTGGAATTAGCCCTACAATAGTGCTTGATCCAACTCTTTCACCAGAAGCAAGAATTTCTCTGAAAAGCCTCACTGCAGAGTTGGTCTCGTGGTTGCAAGTAAAACCAGAAATCATTGCATTGTAAGCTATCATATCCGGCAGACTTATCCTCCTGAACAATGACATTGCCGTGTCGATCTGCCCACATTTGGAATATAATGAAATCAAACCCGTCATTACATGAGCATCAAAATGAAAACCCAGTTTCAAAGCTAAACACTGAATCCCCATCCCAACTTTCAACTCCTGCATCTCTGCAGCGGCAGGAAGCACAGTTGCCACTGTCGCTGAATCCAATCGCACCCTTTCTGCAACCATATCCCCAAAAACTTCAATTGAATCACCATAACAACAATTCCTCACTAACCCATTAATCATTGTGTTCCACAAAACGGTATCTCGCTCAGGCATTCTACTGAACACCTTCCTTGCTAACTCAACACGTGAAAACTTAAAATACAGATCAACAACTGCAGACCCAACAAACAATTCGGAGCCCGACCCATCAACAATCGTTTGAGCATGCAACAACATTCCATACTTCTCATCGGGAAACCCCGTAGCAGCCATTATAGCAAACGAATAGGTGAAATTATCAGGCCTAAGGTGAGTGTTTCGCCGCATATCCGCGTACAAAGAAATGGAGGACGAAGGCGATGCATTGGTGGAGAACCCTCTAATGAGGACGTTGAAGAGGAAAATGTCAGGGTTGGGTATGGTGAAGAAGAGATGGCGAGCTTGTTGAATGGCGCGAAAGTCGAAGAGCTTCTGGGTGAGCTTGGTGACAGTGGCGAGGTCGTACTGGAGGCCATTGACGATGATTTGGGAGTGGGTTTGAGCGAGCTGAGAGAGAGAGGAAGCTTTGTTCACGAGACTGAGGAAGAAGTTCCGACTACCTGGTGCACTCAGTGAGCAAACGTCTCGGTAAATCATTTGTAATTGCAGTTTGGGTGTTTGATCATTGACATTTCTATCTCGAACTTTACATGTCATTCATCGAAGCTTCTTACAACTAAAGCTCAAGAAAATATATTAGCGGAAGCAGGCAAAAACAATAGCGATAACAAGCAATCAATCAATCAATCAGATAAAAAAACTTGATCAAAAGCCCCGTATTTTAAGCTGCATACCTCAGGACCTTTTCAGTTGAAGATAAAATCTTGGACGTAGATTGAGCAAGAGAAACAGAGAAGGAGATTCAGCGGCAACAACCGCAGAACCAGAACCAGAAGGAGATGGAGATTAAAAAGAGATACTTCACACGAGAGAATGGAGCTAATGGATATTTCTCTCTCTTCTGCGAGTGTGTGCGAAGAGAAGAGAACGGCGGGAGGCCGGGGAGGTGTAAAAGAAAGCCCTCATCAGGCGAGTTTAGGAATATGTACTTCTATCTAGAAGGGGAAAAAGAAATCAGAAAGTAAAAATAGTGTCCTTGTAATTAGAATGAGGGCCTCGTTATAATTATAATTTATATGTTTATTATAGATAGATATTCATCAATTATTGATGATTATCGATTATAGTCTACTACCTCTGGTAACATCCAGTTCACATTTTTATATAAATCTAAAAAATAAAATTAATTAATTAATTATAACTAATATAAAAATTAATTAACTAATTTAAATTGATTAAATAATATATAATATAAATTTATTTTAAAAAATTATAATTAATTATTATTAGTTAATTAATTTTATTTTAAATATTTATATAAAAAAATTAATTAAATCTGATAATTAAGATTAGAGATAATATATGGCAAGACTATGAATTATTAAATGAGACTCTTCCTACACTTGTTAACTACAATTTTTGTATGGATTATATAAATTTTAAAATAAAGATTTATTTATTTTATTTTAAAAAAATTAATCTTTTAATCATTCAATAATTTTTTAACTATGTTCTGAGTTTATCGTTTCATATTTTGTTAGAATGATCCTTATCCTCCAAGAGTCAGCCCAATTGATGACTCAGTCATGCTATGTGTCAAAACCTGTCACTAACTCCGTTCACGGATGGTGATGCTGCAAACTCAGATGTCTATGGAATTTATATGAAATAAATAAATAAATAAACGGTTTTTTAATTGGGGTTGGGATTGCGAGGAAGACGAGACGAGAAACAAAATCACGATAGAAGCAACCTGGAATACAGACGAGCTGTCCCAGAGTGACCTAGACAGAGAAGAGAAGGAGTGCGGCCAAAAAGAAGAAAAGAAGGCTGAGATTACAACGTGATACAAGTAGAAATAAAAATAAAATAAAATTATAAATATATTTTAAAAATTTATTTAATAGGTTAAAAATAAGTATAAAATTAATATATATTTTTTTATAACTTAAGATAAAATTATTTAAAATATTTTTTTATAATTTAAAAAAATTAAAATTGTCTAAAAATTTTATAATTTTAAATAAAATAATCTAAAATATTTTATTTCCACTTTTTCTATCTTATTTTTTAATTTTTTGATAGAACTAAAATAACTTAAAATATTAAAAATAAAAATAATTTTTATTATATTAGATAAGATAAATATTTAATTCTATTTTTACTGCTACTTTATACTATCAAACATATACTAAAGCTTTGGGGAGTTGTCTCATAGCAGAGAATATCAAGAATAATTTATTTCTATAATCACTCATAATTAAACCAATTTTTAATTATTAAAAGTCTTTAAGGGAGTCTCGCTTTTTTTCTTCGTTTTGTCTCCAGATTTCATTAGAGTGATCTTCATCGGGTTCTTTTGTGTATTAATCTAATCCCATGAGAAATCTGGGTTCACTGTTTGCTGCTTGCTTCTTCAATTCCTTCTTCACAGTTTCATCTCTCGTGTTTTTAATTGTTGATTGCTCTTCGATTATTCTTCAACACGGCCTATTTGGTACGCTGAAAATCGCGTGAAGGAAAAGGAAAATTTTAATTTTCTATCAGTGGGACATGTTTGGTGGCACAATTTTCCGGGAACTCCACTTCTGTCAGCTGAAAATTTTCCGTTATACATGGGAATGGGTGGGAAGTGGGAACCTATTTTCACTTGTCCATATGAAAATTCAAAAGACAAATTTACCCCTTAAATGTCCACAAAAACTCTTTATTTGATGAGTTTGAAGCCTGAAGAATTTAACACATAATCTTCATTCCTACTCTATATACTTATAACAATCTTCCTTCCTTTTTAATTTCATATTTTTTTATACTAATTCATATTTATATAATATTTAATCACACACATAATATTATATTATTTATGTATTTATTTCTCTTAATTGATTAATAATATGATCATTTGCATGATTATCTTGCCAATTTTACCATCAATTTCATCCCATCAAATATAAAATTTTCTATTAAACTATTTTTCATTCCATTGTCTACCAACTATATATTTGGTCGGCAATTTTCCATTTATTTCTGTTCCTTCTCATCAAACTACTTATTTCTACCAAATGGGGCTTAGATTTTGGTATTTCGGAGTGTCCAAGAAAAAATAATTAAAACCTTATTCACCTATTGTCCGTAACTTCAACTAATGAAAGGATGATATATGCTATCATTTGGCGAATATTAGATCTTTAGAAAATATCATTTTGTTGTGGTTCCGGTCGTAAAGTTTGAGGAGGCATTCTAGCTCCTGGTGTCTAAGTTTATACCTGAGGGTAATTGACGACTCACTCTGCCCAACATTAGTATCGCCTAAGAGAAAGGAAGATTTCGTCGTATTTTTAGATCGGAGGTGAAGCTAACCTTTTTTTAAAAAAATTTATATGAAAAAAATTAAAACCTTATTCAAACGAATCAAAAGTCTAAATGCAGAGAATTTAAATGTGCTGAGATTGAATCGTTGAATTTGAAAGTAGTATTATTCAAAAATGAAGAACAACTTGGCGACATAGAAGGATTTTGGAGGCTCCATACCTTCATGCATATTGCCAGAAAGAACCATCAATTCCGGGAAAATGCATCTCTCTCTGAGACAGAGTTTGATTTGCTTACACACACACACACACGCGTCGAGGGCAGAAAGTAGGAACGATATTTCCGTGTTTAGATGTAGAAGCCACAACTCACATACCTAACGTTGTAAAGGTAACTTAGCTTTAAATTAAAGTTGTTTCATTCCAACAACGCTGACATATTTCTAGTCGCATAGAAGCAAACACCCATACACATCATCGATAGTATATCTGAAAGCAACACCTTACGTGTTCATTAATTTTATCATTCTAAAAATATAACATCACAAATATGTGAATTCGGATTAATTCATGTGCGATTATATATCATGTCATTCTATTTTTATAGATTTATACGGAACGAAAGGCCTTTGGTACATTGCATCATGGTACACACACACACAAGACTCTTTTTTATCATACGATGTGTGCAATATACTCCTTCTATTATTAATATAAGATTTAATTGTGGAGTTGATCTCGGTTTTAAATATAAGATTTTTTTCTATATTTATCAAATTATTCTTAAATTATCCTATTGATACTTTTTCAACAATAATAAAAAAAAAGAAGAAATGAGTAAATTAAAGAAGATGATTATAGTGTTTTAAGAAAAATATACTATATTAACTAATTTAATTAACTTTTTAATATAATTAAATTAGTTAAATATGTCTTATATTAAAGATCGGAGGAATATTACTTATGATGTAGGATACTACATTTCATTTATTAGACTATATCATACACGAGACTCAGTTAAAAAAAAATAATTTAAGAGTGAGATCCACTTCTTAGATGAGATATGAGATATCCATTATACTGGTATTTATCAACAATAATTAATTCTCCAGTCAATGCCTAAAAGTATATATTAATAATATGGTGATTTTATTAATGACACAGTTTTAAACCATGGCTTAAGAATAATGCCATCATTATTTGAAATGGCTAAATTGTCCATTGGAACATCTTGTCAGAGTAAGTTAGCATTAATATCATTTTCAAAAGGTGGCTTTTGAGGGTGACAACTATATACAACTAAGTAGACACTAGTCTAACCTCATCGATCATACTCTACAAATTAATCTCTCTGGGTTTGGACAAAAGTTTAAAAAATAGTTTATAAAAAAATAATTTTTAGATAATTTTAAAAAAAAATTAGAAAAGAGCTTATAAAAAAATTGGTTTTGAATAAATGAGTAGTTAGATAATTATTATTAAAAAAAAATTATAATTAAAAAATTACTAGAAATGGTATGATTTTATTAAAAATTTAAGTTAAAATCCTTTTAAAATTTTAGTTTTCTTTCTTTCCAAGTACACACATTATGAATTAAACAGTATATCATCAACTGGCCAAAAAAATATCAAAAAGTATATTTTTATATTGATTATGAATCAATAAATATCCATTAACACATACCCATAACCTGAGAGCAATATTATTCATAAAAAAATGTGAAAAACATGAGTCTTTAGGAAATTTGATACATTTTAAAATATTTTAAGAAAAATTCCAAAGCTTGCTACTAATTAGTTTCTATTAAATACCCCCATAATCTTATATATAAGTCAATCTTAACTAATTCTCATATACCAATAAATATTAGTTAATTCATTTAATATGTCTTAGATTTTTTTTTTTAAATTTTCCCTTATTTAAAAATGATTATTGCCTTATATTTTTCTCTCTATTTTCAATATGGGTAAAATAAATAAAAATTTTCAGCCAAAATAAATTTATATATAAGAAGAGCTATTAATATACAAGGTAAGAGATATTAGATAGCTTTATAAAAAAAATAACAGAACGTACAATTTTATTGATTCTTCGCCTCTTTATAGTATTGATTATTTCATTTTTGTTTGAACTAAATATATTTATAATTCAAAATCAAAATACTAAAATAATATGCCTCCAATTTTTAATTTAAAAGTTAATTAACTAATATATTTAGGTATATTAAAAAAATTACATAAATTACTTGATTATAATAAATGTGACCCAATTTCTTTAAAATATCCTATATAACATTAGATTATATATCAATTTATAAATCTAATAAATTAATTTATAAAAAATAATAAATATTATATATAAAATATATTGATATTTTATATTTAAGATTAAAACTAACTTCTTAATTAAGTTTATATATAGGATTGATGGGATAAGTGATAACAAAGTGAACCAAACATAAAAGAAGGTTAGTTATGAGTATAAATGAAATGAAATTCAATTCGGCAGCGCACCTGGCCTGGTAGAGAAAATAACTCATTAAATGATATATTTTCATTCTTTTTTTTTTTTTGAGTGAAATATATTTTCATTCTTTAAACCTGATCTAGTTGGTTGCTTAGATATCTTACCCACGTTAAAGAAGGCCAGAATTTAGCAAAAAAGCATTGGATACGGGTTGGGTTTCCCTTTGTAAAAAAATGAAATGAAAGTTAAAGAGTAGAAACTAGATAGATGGAGCGTAGCACAGATGATAAAAAATAAGATTATATCTCATAAAGACGTGAGTTCGATTCCTATTATTATTGTGTTAGCTCTTTTAGTAAGCGATCTCATATGTTCACTGTAAGCGCTTTCTAAATCCTAGGGCTATACTCTGACTTTAGTAGGGGACTAGTATCAAACTCATTTAAATTTTCTATATAAAAAAAACTAGATGGATGGACTAAATTAGAGAGGGAAAGAGATATAATGAATATTTAAAAAGAGAAATGACAGGGAAGGTGGTCGTTGGAGAAGTCATAGGAGGGGCGGCGAGGTACAGCGGTTGGAAAGAAACAAAGAAATGACAAAGCTTCAATTGAAGGCAATGGGGACACTGTAACCAACCTCATCAACCCTAACGTGGACACATTTGGTGACCTCACCATAACCATTTCCCTTCTTATTAACCTCTTCTTCTTCACTCACTCCATACTCATTCATTATCCATCACTCTCCCCAGCCCCGCCCGCCATGGAAGCCAGCGCTGGACTCGTCGCTGGGTCTCACAACCGCAACGAGCTCGTCGTTATTCACGGCCATGAAGAGGTAATCAACGAACGAACGAATGTAATTTTCTGCTTTGGAATTGTTTTGTGGTTGAGATGATTGACTATGGTCTATATATGGTGGCTGCAGCCGAAGCCTTTGAAGAATTTGGATGGCCAGGTCTGTGAGATATGCGGCGACGACGTAGGTCTCACCGTGGACGGCGACTTGTTTGTCGCCTGCAACGAGTGTGGTTTCCCTGTTTGCCGTCCCTGCTATGAATATGAACGAAGAGAAGGCAGCCAACTCTGCCCACAGTGCAAGACCAGATACAAGCGTCTCAAAGGTATGTGTGTGTGTCTATATATATTAATATCTTTAAGCTTCTGAATATTGATGTTGTACTTACATTTTTTGGGAATGAAGGAAGCCCGAGGGTGGAGGGAGACGAAGATGAGGAGGACGTGGATGACATTGAACATGAATTCAAAATCTCAGCAGACGACAAGAACAAGCATAACCATATGGCAGAGGCCATGTTGCATGGCAAGATGAGCTATGGAAGAGGCCCTGAAGATGACGACAATGCTCAGTTCCCTCCCGTCATCGCCGGAAACCGATCCCGTCCAGTGAGCGGAGAATTCCCAATAGCATCTCATGTTTACGGTTATGGAGATCAGATGTTATCCTCTTCTCTGCACAAACGCGTCCATCCTTATCCAGTTTCTGAACCTGGTAACATTCATTCTCTCACAAAACTATCCAACTCGCGATATATTCTGTCCGTTGCACTTCATGTGGTTGATATATATTGACAAAGCAGGAAGTGCAAGAGGGGACGAGAAGAACGAGGATGGGTGGAAAGATAGAATGGATGATTGGAAACTGCAGCAAGGAAACTTGGGGCCTGAACCTGATGAAGATCCAGAGGCAGCTTCGTAAGTTTTCTTCTATGTGTGTTGTGCGTAATTTTCATGGTTGATATTGGCAGCTGATATATATATATTTGCAGGTTGGATGAAGCGAGGCAGCCATTGTCGAGGAAGGTGCCAATAGCATCGAGCAAGATTAATCCGTATAGAATGGTGATAGTGGCACGTCTTGTGATTCTTGCATTCTTCCTGAGATATAGAATTATGAACCCGGTTCATGACGCCATAGGGCTGTGGCTCACCTCCATTATATGTGAAATCTGGTTTGCTTTCTCCTGGATCCTTGATCAGTTCCCTAAATGGTTCCCCATTGATCGTGAGACCTACCTCGATCGTCTTTCCATCAGGTATATAAATCATGGCATTAAAGTTCAATTCAGGTCAAACTTTTGGATGAGTCAATCTGGTTACATTTTATATTTTTTTCTCTTATAAACAAGTACATTTTCAGTTTAAAAAAAAAGAAAAAAATTGCAATTTATGCTTTAGTTTGTTTGGAAATCCTCAAAATCCTGGATTGTAGCTTTTACAATTTAGTTTTAACAAACCCATCCAAACACCTTCTATATAACCTTAAAATCAATTATTCAGCTAAAACCATAGACTATAGAAAAGCTACCGAAATCAACTTATGTAAATCAATTCTAACTATAACAATGGCCTGTTAGAAATGCGTAAACGAACAAAATACTCCCATTTATTTGTAGCTTATATGTAAATATCACATAACTTATATCTTTTTGATATTTTTCCCACTAAAAAGTGGTTTTGATTATATGATCATCTAGATATTTTTAATTTTATCAATATCACTTTTTAGAAATTCTATTCTTTTTAATCATTTTTTTCAAAATCTATTTTCTAAAAATGAATCTAAACACACCCTTAGTACCTAATTTTATTTTATTTAATTATATTTAGTCTATAAATAAATATTTTGTTTATGAATTAATGTCTTTTTATTTAAATATTAGTCTTTTTTATAATTATATATGAATTTTTATATTTTTTAATTAAATTATATTATTTTAATTATAATGTACTAACTCTAGTTCAACTATGACTGTGATCTAGATTCGATTTTAAGTACCTTGATGTATATGAAACTCTTAGATTAGGATATGGATGGTGTATTTGAATTGCATGCAGGTATGAAAGAGAAGGAGAGCCGAATATGCTGGCACCGGTGGATGTGTTTGTGAGTACGGTGGATCCGATGAAGGAACCGCCATTAGTGACGGCGAACACGATTCTGTCGATATTAGCGATGGATTATCCGGTGGATAAGATATCATGCTACATATCAGACGATGGTGCTTCGATGTGCACGTTCGAAGCACTTTCAGAAACAGCAGAATTTGCGAAGAAGTGGGTTCCGTTCTGTAAAAAATTCAGCATTGAGCCTCGAGCTCCTGAGATGTACTTCTCTGAGAAGATCGATTACTTGAAGGATAAGGTTCAGCCCACTTTCGTCAAGGAGCGTCGAGCCATGAAGGTTTGATTATTACATTTCTTACGAAATTTATCATCAATTTATTTCTAAAAAATATTATTAATTTTCTTCTAATCTAGTTATAATTTTTTCTATTAATCTTTCCAAAATAATTATAAATTCAAAAACATTTTACTCTGTGATCATAGCTTCCTCAATTATAAACATTTGTCTCAATACTTATAGTTTATAAGAGAAACGGCAACAATAACAAATGATGGGTCTCTGACTCAACACATTTCTAAATTAATTTGGTGTTATTGATCTAAATAAAATAAAATCAATCAAATTAAATTAAAGATTATATATACATGTAATGAGACTGTTTTGAGCATAATAATTTTTATGATAATAATAAATAAATTTATTCCATTATTTTATTTTTTATAAATCTCTTTTTTATTTTGTATGATCTTGCAAGTGGCTTATCGATTCAATATTTCACGTCAGCCTTGATTAACATGTTACAACCATAAGGACAAATGCATGTGAAACTGTAAGAATCCAAGAAAAAGAATAAAAAATTACAAAAACAAAAACTTGGTTAAAAATGAATCAACATAGCATATCACAGGATTTTTTCCTTTTGGCCAAAAGCATATAACGGGATATTAACTACAAATCACTGGAGATTAACTTGTCAGTTCTCTCTGATGTCGATAATTTTGAACATAGCATATGTAATAACTATGGATCATGATGACAGAGAGAATACGAAGAGTTCAAGGTGAGAGTGAATGCACTTGTGGCGAAGGCCCAGAAGGTTCCAGCTGGAGGATGGATAATGCAGGATGGGACTCCATGGCCAGGCAACAACACCAAGGATCATCCTGGTATGATCCAAGTCTTTCTCGGTCACAGTGGTGGCTGCGACACCGACGGCAACCTTCTTCCTCGTCTCGTTTATGTCTCCAGAGAGAAACGGCCTGGTTTTGCTCACCACAAGAAAGCCGGCGCCATGAATGCTCTCGTTCGCGTCTCTGCTGTTCTCACAAATGCCCCTTTTATGCTCAATTTGGATTGTGATCACTACCTTAATAACAGCAAGGCCGTCCGAGAGGCCATGTGCTTCTTGATGGATCCCCAAACTGGGAAAAAAGTCTGCTATGTCCAATTCCCTCAGAGATTCGATGGCATTGACAGGCACGATCGTTATGCCAACAGGAACACCGTCTTCTTCGACGTGAGTCGTCTTTCTATCTAAATAGATTAAGTCAATTTGATAGGACTTACCTCAACCTTATATATCTTCGGTTCATTATTCAATTAGTCAATGTAGGACTTCAATATATTCTAATAGTCACGGTTTTATGTGTTTCTATTAGACTATAAAGAAGAATGAGATATATATTAGGCTTGTCTTTCTATCTAAATAGCTTAAGTCAATTTGATAGGACTTACCAAGTTTATATTCTTCAATTAGTCAATGTGGGATTTCAATATATTCTTTGATGTTTGTTTGTTTGTATGCAGATTAACATGAAGGGTCTAGATGGTATTCAGGGTCCTGTATATGTGGGGACTGGGTGTGTGTTCAGGAGGCAAGCTTTGTACGGATACAGTCCTCCAAAGGGTCCTAAACGCCCCAAGATGGTAAGTTGTGATTGCTGTCCATGTTTCGGACGCCGCAGGAAGCAAAAGTATGAGAAGGATGGTGCAAATGCAGAGTCTGCAATGCTGCAACAAGGTTCTTACAAATCCCAATCACTAACATTGTAGATTTCCTTATATATATAGGTAGATGGATATTCTTACTTGTGTGTGATTGACTTGCTTTTGCAGGAATGGAAGATGATAAAGAGTTGCTCATGTCTCAGATGAATTTTGAGAAGAAATTTGGGCAATCATCTATTTTTGTGACTTCAACTTTGATGGAAGAAGGTGGTGTGCCTCCTTCCTCAAGCCCATCAGCCCTGCTCAAAGAAGCCATTCATGTCATAAGTTGTGGCTATGAGGATAAAACCGAATGGGGAACTGAGGTAATGCAAACAACACTTTCCCAACTAGCTTTTATCCTAACCGAATTTTGCAAATTCAAGCCGGGTAAAAGTTAATTCGTGTAATGTAATTTATATTTGACAGAAACTTGTTTGAATGATATATTGAAAAGTCAGTTTTAGAAGGCTGAAATCTGTAGAAAAGCCAAAAGCTAAATATATAATTTGGGCCTAAACTAGCTTTTTGGTTTCAAAATTCAGTTTTCATGAGATTTAAGCTATGCCAAATATGCTGTTAACTGATGGATGTTGTTTTTATCATGTGCAGCTGGGTTGGATCTATGGATCTATTACAGAGGATATCCTAACAGGTTTCAAGATGCATTGCCGTGGTTGGAGATCTATTTACTGCAATCCAAAGAGGCCCGCATTCAAGGGTACAGCTCCAATCAACTTGTCAGATAGGCTGAACCAGGTGCTTCGTTGGGCGCTGGGTTCTATTGAGATCTTCTTCAGTCCCCATTGCCCTGCATGGTATGGCTACAAGGGTGGCAACAAGCTCAAGTGGCTAGAGAGATTCGCCTATGTCAACACCACTGTCTACCCCTTCACCTCCCTCCCTCTACTTGCCTACTGTATTCTTCCTGCTATTTGCTTGCTCACTGACAAGTTCATCATGCCACCGGTAACAATTCTATAAACATGACTTATAGTGTGTTTGGATAAGCTTTTGGAGAGTATCTTCTGGAGAAAAGTGATTAATAAGGTGTTTGGATAAGCTAACTCAAAAACCATGGTTTTGCTCTAAAAATGATTTTTTTTATTCTATCCAAACACACACTTAGCTTGCTAATGTGATTTGATATGCCCATGATTCCATAATCTTCAAAAGCAAATAACATGGTCTAAATGCTGATATCATATAGAGTAGTACTAAATAAAGGAGAATCTAATTAATCAACAAACAATGTTTACAATTGAACTAATTATGAACTGTCACCTAAAGCTCATATAATTAATTCTTTGATGGTTGATGTACCAGATAAGCACTTTTGCCGGTTTGTACTTTGTTGCTTTGTTCTCTTCCATCATCGCGACAGGCCTGCTTGAGTTGAAATGGAGTGGAGTGAGCATAGAGGAATGGTGGAGGAATGAGCAATTCTGGGTCATTGGTGGTGTATCAGCACATCTATTTGCTGTCATACAAGGTCTTTTGAAGGTGCTAGCCGGAATCGACACGAACTTTACCGTTACATCGAAGGCAGCAGATGATGAGGAATTCGGAGAATTATACACCTTTAAATGGACCACTCTCCTGATCCCACCAACCACTGTACTCATCATCAACATTGTTGGTGTTGTTGCTGGAATCTCAGATGCAATCAACAATGGCTACCAATCTTGGGGACCCCTATTTGGAAAACTCTTCTTCTCCTTCTGGGTTATTGTTCATCTCTACCCGTTCCTTAAAGGTTTAATGGGCAGACAAAACAGAACACCCACCATTGTTGTGATTTGGTCAGTGCTTTTGGCTTCTATTTTCTCTCTACTTTGGGTGAGAATTGACCCATTTGTGATGAAAACTAAGGGGCCTGATACCAAGATGTGTGGAATCAACTGCTGAAAAGAGAGGTTTAATTTCTTTTATATATACTGATTCTTTGATGAGATGAACATCTTTTGTAAGAGATGTGTAAATTCTTGATTTGCAATATGGTTGGTGTATGATATGCTTGAACCAGAAGGGTGGAGAAATGCATTATTAGGATGAATAAGGAGAAGAGTGAAATTTTTGTGTAGTACAAATTATGCAGCTTCTCTCAGTTTTGTAAATGTGTATCAATGACAAGTTCTGCTCAAAATTTGCCCCAAGGACCGGGAAGTAAATCCAACTTACAGAGATTTGTCTATTTTCATGCTTAGGATGTGAAATCCAAGAGCACGTGTAGAAATAGTACAAGGAATTATAAAAGAAGAGCAATCATATGAAGAATTATTAGAGGATCGGAATTGAGGCACTGTTCTGATTCATCTGCCTGAATCAAAATCCAAAAAAAAAAAAATCAGATTACAAAAGAAATAAAAGTATCAAGTGGCATGTACCTGGACACAGTTTTATCCTCTATTGTTGTTGAATTCTTTCTGCTCAAATTAACCTCCGGAAAGAAAACACGTGCGCGCAGTGCGCACTTGGAAAAAACGAAATTAGACCTGGGGAAGTAAACAAAAACATTATTAAATTAGCAGTCATAGTTGGGAGAACTACATATAAAAAAGAAGACTCCAAAAGAGTTATATGTAAGCTGAAGATTTTCAATCTGAGGTACCTTGAAGGGTCAGAGCCTTTCAAATAAAACAAAAAAGCACTGAAAACTTGTTCATGATAATAAAAAATCCAGAAAAACATTAATGATTTGCATCAGACATGTAGTACTATTCAATTAATCTGAAGTTGTGAAAATTGTCCAGATAATAAGCAGAATATTGAGTTTCATTATTGAACAGGAAAAAAAAAATCTGGGTTCCATTCAAGAAATCTTTTACTTCTCAAACAAAACAGAGGAAGATATACGCAAATTCTGTTGTTCTGCTTCATCTCTGCTTTGCCTATATACGAGTGCCATTTTTATTACCAAGAACAAGTAAGAACTCGAACACAGTCAATAAAGAGAAGAACTTACTCGATCAATATAGACACTTTCTCCAGATTCAATCATTTAAAAATTCAGGTCTGTATTGGTTCTGAGAGAAGAAAAAAGAAAGTGTTTACAAGTAATAGAAAATAACCAAAGACTTGAGGCTCTTATTTATTCCCTCGGGTACAACAAGAGATTAGATGAAGTGGGATTATCAAAAAAATTACGTATCATCAAGTAATGCCACTTTAACTATTTCATGTCAAATTCAACATAGAAATAGGAACCATTTTCACTGTAGAAACTTGAATCTTAATGGTGAAGATATTAGGTGGCAACATCCTATCTTTCTTTCTGTTCCCTCATTGTCATTTTTGCTGAAGGTGAGCTGATATAACAATAAACAGTCAATTTTTCGCCAAAAGGAAGAACAAATCTCAGTATCCTGAAAAAGATTGAGATTCATACTAAAGCTGCAAGATGAATCTGAACTGCAACATCTTAGGAAGAACGTCCAGTTTCATAATGTTTTCAAATGTTGCCGTATAGACATTATAAAACTGAACCGTGAGATGAATCTTCCACCTGCAAGACTTAATTACAAAGAGAGAGCTTTCATATCACAGAGATGATGTTTCCATGTCTAGGCATTTAACATATTTCTTAAACGCAAACTCTCCCCTCTTTCCAGACATGAACTTTAGTTGCCGTATAACTTCAACAAAATAGAAACCCCACAACCTACGATTGAATCCTTATGTGGACATGAGAAAAATAGTCTCAGAAATTATAGTAAAATGTAAAAAAAAAAAAAAAATCTTTTTTTGGAATTTAGAAGAACAGCTATAAATGTCAACCCAAACCTCAGTCATCCATACTTGCTCTACCCTCCTCCTCATTTACCACCACCCACGCATGGAAGCTAGCACTGGACTTTTTGCAGGGTCTCACAACAACAACGAGCTTGTGGTCATACAAGGACATGAAGAAGAGGTAAATCATTAAAAAAAAAAAAAGACAAGTTTGAGTTATCGTACGTTAACAGACTTGCTTATGTTGGACTTGAACAAATTTCTTTCGTTTTGGTGCAGCATAAGACAGTGAAGAACTTAGATGGTCAGCTATGTGATATATGTGGTGATTCTGTGGGGTATACAGTGGATGGAGATTTGTTTGTGGCCTGTGAAGAGTGTGGTTTCCCTGTTTGCAGGCCATGTTATGAGTATGAAAGAAGAGAAGGGACTCAAGTTTGCCCTCAGTGCCAGACCAGATACAAGCGAGTCAAAGGTGAATTTTTTACAACTTCCAAGCATATATGTGTATTTAATCCTTCCTTATATTGATCACAGGAAAGTAACTACATAATTTACAAGAAAACAAAGTAAAAATGGGAGTGAATTTTTTCGCCTGATTTAGCTTTTAATTATCCTTTTTTGGCTTTGAAAAGGAAGCCCAAGGGTTGAGGGAGATGAAGATGAAGATGACGTGGATGATATTGAACATGAGTTCAAAATGGAAGAAGAGAAGCACAAGCTCATGATAGGCCGTGGAGATGATGACGAGAATGCTAAATTACCAGTAGTAATAGCCAAGGTTAGTCTTATATATAATCTATGCTTGATACAAGGAAATAAAAGGCGGTGAAAGGGAAAAAAGAAATATGGTCATCAGCAATTTTCTTTCTTATAGTAATTTGTAATTGTTTGTGTGCAATATGCAGGTTAATGGAGAGATTCCCACTATTGGAGAACCTGGTATGTTTTCGCTATCCCTTTATATCAATCAAGAGAATAGAACCTTTCTATTATTTCCAAAACTAAAATAAAAATAAAGGAAAACACAGGCACTTGCTTAAAATGATCATAGAGCTTTCAATGAAGCAGGAAAAGCAAAGTTGGATGAGAAGACACAGATAACAGATGACTGGAAGATGAATCAAGGAAATCTGTGGCCTGAAACTGATGCATCAGTTGATCCTGAAAAGGCCATGTAAGCAAGCAACTTGACTTATTTCCAGATCCAGAAACTTTGGAACAAATCTGAAAATCCAGGAAAATCATGAACTAACTAATTAACACTGTGTTTTGATACAAACTGATGCAGGAGAGAGGAAGCTAGGCAACCACTCTCAAGGAAAGTAGCAATACCATCAGGCAGACTCAGCCCTTACAGGATGATGGTGGCGGCTCGGCTTATGATTCTACTATTGTTCCTTCAGTATAGAGTCCTACATCCGGTGCCTGACGCTGTTGGACTCTGGCTTACATCTGTAATATGTGAAATATGGCTTACATTGTCTTGGATAATAGATCAGATTCCCAAATGGTTTCCCATTGACCGGGAGACATACCTTGATCGGCTTTCACTCAGGTATATTGATTCAGCTCATCAGAACAAGAGTTGACACATACTGATCTAATTATTGAACAACAACAGCTAATATTATAAATGCCGTGATAAGAAGCAACGTTTCTGTAACTTGTAATGCAGGTTTGAACCAGAGAACAAGCCGAATTTGTTTCCTCCAATAGATGTCTTTGTCACTACAGTGGACCCAATTAAGGAACCTCCAATAGTTACAGCTAATACTGTTCTTTCAATCTTGGCCATGGATTACCCTGCTAGTAAAATCTCATGCTATGTTTCTGATGATGGAGCTTCCCTGCTTACATTTGAAGCTCTCCAAGAAACTGCAGAGTTTGCACGGAAGTGGGTGCCCTTCTGCAAAAAATATTCCATAGAGCCTCGAGCACCGGAGAAGTACTTCTCAGAGAAGATTGATTTTCTAAAGGATAAGGTCCAGTCTACTTATGTCAGAGACCGCCGTACCATGAAGGTTCCTGTTATTTCTCTTAATTCCTTCTCTTAGAATACCATAAACGTATCAACATAGAGTTAGTCTGGTGTAAGACCATAAATATTGTACAGAACAAGGTTTCACTGCTTCTTGTAACATGACAGAGAGAATATGAAGAATTCAAGGTTAGGATAAATGCACTTGTGGCTAAATCCATGAGAGTTCCCCAAGAAGGGTGGACTTTGCAAGATGGGACACCATGGCCGGGAAACAATACCAATGATCACCCAGGTATGATACAAATTCTTCTCGCTCGGAGCGGAGGCGTTCAAGGAAACGAACTTCCGTGTCTTGTCTACCTGTCTCGTGAGAAAAGGCCAGGGTTTCAACACCACAGCAAAGCCGGAGCCTTGAATGCATTGGTAAACTAATCAAGGACCATCTGCCTTCTGATATTATGATTTCTTATTCTCATAGGCTAAAGTAAGCTTGTTGTGGCCTTTAATCCTTCGCCCTCGATTTTCAGCTTCGGGTATCTGCATTGCTAAGCAATGCTCCTTTTGTGCTGAACTTGGATTGCAATCACTATGTGAACAATAGCAAGGCTGTGAGAGAGTCCATGTGTTTCTTCATGGACCTACAAGTTGGAAAGAGCATTTGCTTTGTCCAGTTCCCGCTAAGATTCGATAGCCTCGATAAGCACGATCGTTATGCCAACAGAAATACTGTTTTATTCGATGTAATTGAAACAATTCCATCTCTATTATCTCTCTTGTTCATCGTTTCATCGTCAGCATGAGTGGAAATTTATACATAATCCTTGTTCTTGTTATTCTGCAGATAAACTTGAGGTGCCTAGATGGAATTCAAGGACCTATTTATATTGGTTCAGGATGTATTTTCAGGAGGAAAGCATTAAATGGAAGTGATCCTCCGAAGACTTCAAAGAGCCCGAAAATGGTAGGCTGTGGCTGCTGCCCTTGTTTTGGAACACGCAAGAAGCTACAAGTGCACTCTAAGCATGATGATGGCAATGAAGATGATCCAACCATGACAGGTGACCAGAATTCTTTATAACTTGACATAGCAAATTTTTTTTCTTTTTTCGCATCTTCAGCTCAACACTTTTTCCTCATTTGACAGGAACAGAAGAAAACAAGGAGCTTTTAACATCAGAGATGAATTTTGAAAATAAATTTGGGAAATCTGCAGTTTTTGTTAACTCTTCCGTAATGGAAGAGTGTGGTACTCCTTCTACCTCTAATCAGGCAGCCTTACTTAAAGAAGCCATTCACGTCATGAGTAGCAGCTACGAAGACAGAACCCTATGGGGATACGAGGTATTACCGACATCTCCTTTTGATTTGTCCTTGTCTTTTGCAGATGAAAAGGTTAACTTACTGCTGAAGCAATGCTTCAACCAATTTTCTCATCTACAGGTAGGTTGGAACTATGGATCTATATCATCAGATATTCTGACAAGTTTCAAAATGCACTCTCTTGGTTGGAGATCTGTGTATTGCATGCCAGAAAGACCTGCTTTTAGGGGAACCGCTCCGATCAACCTTTCCGATCGACTCAGTCAGGTGCTTAGATGGGCAGTTGGATCACTTCAGATCCTTTTCAGCCGCCATTGCCCAATATGGTACACCTTAGGTGAAGGAAAACTTAAGGGGCTTCAAAGAATTGCCTATATCAACAGCACAGTTTACCCTTTCAGCTCAATACCTCTTCTAGTATATTGTCTCCTTCCAGCCGTCTGCCTGCTCACAGACAAGTTCATCACACCTTCGGTAATACTACTCCCTAGCCTAATATAATAATTATTTAACTAATTTAATTAAATTAAAAAAATTATTTAAATTAGTTAGTATGACAAATCTTTTTAAACCCCCTTAATTATCTTTATTAACTCCCTCCATCCCTTTTTTACTTAATTATTATTGATAAATCAATAGGGATAATTTGAAAAAATATTGATAAATATAAGAAATATTTATTATATTTAGAATCAATATCAACTCCCCAATTAGATCCTATATTAAGGACCGGTGGAGTAATAATTTTCCCTTTCCTACAAGAGAAAAGAAAAATAAAGAGAGATAGACCGTTAGATAATCATGGACCTTTCAGAAGACAAAAAAGTATAGCAATTTAATCAACATACAGGATTACACAGGGTTACATAAACTTAAATAATAGTGAAAATGTCAAACATCACTAATTTAAAATTAATAAAGAAAATACAATAAATGAACTACTCTATCCTCCGATCCTAATTATAAGAATTAATTAATTTTTTAAATAAATTAAAAAAATTAAATAAATCAGTTAATTATGATCAAATTCAATCCCTCAAAATAAATTCATATTATATACTCTACAATCTACTTAAATTAGTCAACTATCTCTTATATTAGTTATAATTAACTAATTTATTTGACTTTCTTAATTATTTAAAAAAGTCAACTAGCTCTTATAATTAAGATATAAACAAAACCTAATGTTTTGATCAGTTTCTTTTGCTTTGCTATTATAGTAAACAAGTCATTTCGTAGTCTATCAATTAAACCATTCTCAAATTATTCATTGTCCAGATAAGCACCTTGGCAAGTCTTCTCTTTATTGCACTGTTCATCTCAATCTTTGCATCAAGCATTCTTGAGTTAAGATGGAGTGGAGTCACACTTGAGGAATGGTGGAGAAATGAGCAATTCTGGGTTAGTGGCAGCATCTCAACACACATCTTTGCAATTGTCAGAAACTTTCTGAAATCTGTGTCCAAAGTTGATACTAACTTCGGCGTCGTATCGAAAGTACCAGACGATGGCGAATTCAATGATCTCTACACCTTTAGATGGACAGCACTGCTAATACCTCCAACCACTATCATAATCATCAACCTTGTTGGTATTGTAGCTGGGTTTACAGATGCAATAAACAGTGGTGGACATTCTTGGGGAGCATTACTGGGAAAACTCTTCTTCTCATTCTGGGTTCTGGTTCATCTTTACCCATTCCTCAAAGGGATGATGGGAAAACAGAACAGAACACCAACCCTTGTTATCATATGGTCAGTGCTTTTGGCTTCTATCTTCTCTTTGCTTTGGGTGAGAATTGATCCTTTTGTGTTGAAAACTAAAGGACCTGATGTTAAGCAGTGTGGAATCAGTTGCTGAATTACTAATGGGCCTGCCTTCATTCATTCATTCATTCATTCATTCATTTATTTACATCTCCAGGAAAATGCATGTCCCTATTTGTTTTTTTTTTCAATTCTGAAACAGTATTCAGTAAAGCGTAGATGCTCCAAATGAATAAAGTTAGAGGAAAAAATTTTGTGAAGCATTGCAACAAGTACTTCATTTTATATCCCTTTTTTTTTTTTTGCTTTTATATGAAAGGAGAAAGCAAAGAGCAGTATATTGAGTTTTGTAAGTATAGGAGAGGAAGTTGTACTTATGATACGTTTTATTGCAAGTGTGTTCCATATTAATTCAACGCTTAATCAATTGAAGCTACAAATTTTACATATAATAAGTAATTGAACTGACTGGACCCTAGAGAAAATACTGGGCAGAATACCCAGAAATGAAAAATGAAGAAGTTAAGCACTGGAATTAGTCCTACAATAGCGCTTGATCCAACTCTTTCACCAGAAGCAAGTGCAGATTCGGTCTCGTGGTTGCAAGTAAAACCAGAAATCATTGCATTGTAAGGTATCAAATCCGGCTGACTTGTCCGCCTGAATAATGACATTGCCGTGTTTTTTAGTTGCCCATCCAATTTACCGGAGCTTTGCCCCGACTACATTCGAATCTGACTAGCGTCGCGCACCTGGTTATAGTGAGTGAATCTCTAAACGGGAATTTTCTACAAACGCTAAAGCTCGAACTCGAGACCTCGCTTAAGCGATATCGAGCCACTTACTTCTCGGATAAACTCCCGTTGGTATATTGCTGTGTTGCTCTGCCCACATTTGGAATATAATGAAATCAAACCCGGCATTACATGAGCCTCAAAATGAAAACAGTTTCAATGAACAAATTTAGAAAAACAAATTGTTTGCTAAACAGTAGAAGTGACTTTTCTTCCCTCTGACTTTTCCTTGTAACTTGTTTAGATGGTTAATAAAAAAATAATTTTAGGTGTAAAATGATTGAAAAGAATATAGATATTATTAATTAATATATATTTAGTGATAATTTTAAGAGAAATATTGAAATTAAAATTATGAAAAAAATATTAATTTATTATTGGAAAAAAATAAAAATAATGAATTACTTAAATTTTTAGATCTCCAACCATTTTCTTCTCTCTCCATGATAGAAAATCGAAACTCCTTTTCTCTTTGTCGTGGAAATGCTAACATAAAAGAGCTTAACACTAAGAGCCTATGTAAACTCAAAAAGTCAGATCTTAGAAACGACAAATCAAACATCATTTTTAACCAAAAAGTAACTGTTATAGGTTGAGATGCACGCTTGGGCCCAAACGTGATCCAAGCACTCCCTTATATATCCCTTATATATATATAGATGGATCACAAAGAGCGGTCACAAGCCTCTTAAGATGGATTTTGGAGAGATAAATTCAAATATTTTGTATTTTTACTAAAAAAAATGAGCAATCTTTGAATTGGGTAAAAAAATTGGATAATTTATACCTTTATTATTATGTCAAATGCATATACTTTTACAATTCAATATGATACAAGTCTTTTAATAATTTTACTTACTATATATATAACTGTATTTTTAAGTCTATTTTTTTTTAAATTTTATCACTATATCGATCTAGTGGATTTTCAGCTTTTTTTTAATGAAAGATTAAAATAAGAAAGGAAATTAAGATAACTAAACACAAATTTCAAATGAAGGTCATGGAAGATGCCAGATTGTGTAAAATTTTCTTTTGCATTCTAGCTCTGAAACTCCTCTAACTAAATTCAATATTTTTCTCCTTTGCATCTTCGTTTGATTTGCCTAATATAAATTACAAGTGGAAGAAACGAGCCACTGACATAGTGAAAAACAAAAAAGTAGGGATTTTTTTGGGGAGGGTGGATAAAACAAAATATATTCAGATGGGGAAAAAAAGGATCTAAAAAACTTTACAGGACCTGGTTGACTGTCATTCTCTGGGCTGAAAGAGACTCTGCAGGAGGTGGTGGTGTTAGCAAGCAGAGCAGCAAGTCAGGTTCAGTTTTCAAGATTGGCTAGTTATCATCCATGTTCATTCGCCAAAGCTTGCTTGATTTGCATGAGATGCGTCCGAAGGCTATGTTCCTCTACCTGTTTATCAAAAAGTATTCAGACGAGAAACAAGAATGGCACTGCGTTACATGCAATAAAGGAATCATCAATGCATGCTGTACAATCTTTACACTGACAAATTCTGATCCCAACCCAAGATGCTTGCCACTAAGACAGTTTAAAGGATCACAAAAACTGGTACCGACTGTAAAAATTACTAAACTGAAAAAGCTCCTGGACCTAAGCTTTACAGACATTTGACAAAAAGATAAGATGAAGCTCACGAGCTTGCCAAAAGCTTAACCGAGCTAGCCTACATTGGTCAAGCCTAAAATAATTTAAGCTAGCGTAGCAAACGGACATGCAGCATGAAGGTAACTGATATATAAAGAAGTAAGTAGTGCATTGGTACTTGATAAATAACCTAAACTCAGGAATTGTGAATGGAACAAAGGGTAAAGGAGTAAAAAATGGGTATCATGAAACAACGACACACAGTGAGGGGAAACTTTTTTGTACTTGACATTGATTGAAGTAATCCCCAATGCTTAGGCATGAAGAAAGTGCAAAACTTGAGGTGGTGAAGCAAGAAACAGTGACTTGCCTTTGGATCCATTCCCAGATCATGACAAACTCAAGTACAGTTTTTTCTAATCATGCTTGCTAGCAAGTTCTTCTAAACTAATATCCTCATAGGTAAAAAAGGGGAGGGGAGATATGTCGAACCAGGGTAAATTCCTCCAACCCTCCAAATACTCAGTTCTATAAACACCTACCAGAGACGTCCACATTTTCCTTCTCAGTTAACCTAATCTACGAACCAGTATATATTTGAAATACCGTACTTCGCTTACCCTTATCTGTAACTGAGAAAAGGGATAGCCACATAGGTATGTATTACCAGAAAACTGTAACCCACAATTTATGTCGCATTCTTCTTCAAAAATGTATCACAACAAAAGAACGTCATGTAGATCATAACATGTCCTGCGTGTCTTTATAATCAAACTTCTCATAAAGTTCAACAAACTCACTATCGTGTTTAATAAACTTTTGAACTATTGTACATCCAACAACAGAAATTCTTGTCAGATGGTTCAATTTTAATTTTCAGAAATTAAATATCATAATTGAAAAGAGTGACAAAACTTCATGATTCTTTGCTACTATAAGGAGAAAGTTCACGTCAACGTAGAATGAGGAAGAATAGTTCAAAAACAGGGGAGCTCTACCACTCTTATCAGTGTTTCTAACTTGTGCTTCTAAACCATTTCCAAGACCCAGAAAGATATACAGACAAAAACAAAAGGCACCAGTATGTGGAAAGCATCAAATGCCGAATAAAAAACTGGGATTACCATCAAAATCCATGGTTTTTATGATTCTAGAGAAGCACATTAGCATGTAAACACGTCTGTAAGCTGACATGACACTTAAATCCCAACATGTGTGATGTAAACTATGATCTGTGAAAAGATAAGTTGTTTGCTGTTCAAGTAAATATATAAGCAATTTTTTTTTTTTAAAAATAGCAATAGCTGGGAATGTTCTGTAAGCATATTTAACCTGCATAGCTGCTGCTGAAGCGAGTAGTGCTTCGCATTCATCAAGCATGGCTTTCTCCTGTGCTGCTACAACAGCAAGTTCAAAAACCAAATGGTTCATGCCTTCTGCCTATATACAAAAACCCTTCAAAATGTCAAGATGGCGAGAGGTGTTGGTGAAGAATGAAAATAACAGGAGAGCTTTTATAATAATCTCAGTTATTCATATATTCAAAATTCAAAATTAGTAGAATTGGATAAACTGTAACTCACCCTGGAGAGCAAGGAGCAGAAAGTAGATCCCATTGCTTGCATGACATCAACAGCCGAGCGGATAGCAACCTTCAAATGTTCCATATCTACCTGTAGTAGTAGTGTAACCACAATAATGACGCTACTATCTCTTTCCAGGTATGAAATTTAAAGACATTCACAAATTACAAAACATACACACCTTCGCCCCTCCAGTTACAGGAAGCCGGAGAGTGTTTGCCTCCAAGTCTTCAATAGCCCCAGATAGAGCATTTATGTGCTCTCTCTCTAGTAAAGCCCAATCATCTAGGTAGGCAATCTGTTTCAGTCGTTGTAGAAAAAATCAACACTTAATAAAAATGAAAATAGAATCAAACACCCATCAGAAGTAAAATTAGAACCTCAGCTTTATAGGTAATTTCACGCTCAAAAATCATCATCCAAATCAATACTAGACCACTCCAACACTATATATATATATATATACATATATTCTAAATATCTGATTCTGAGGCCCCAAAGGGAACAAGGGGAATCATACAGTTATTCGTCTTTCCACAGAAAATGACCAATATTGAACTAAATACACACACACATAGATATATAGATACATACATAGATATATATATTCGATTCTGAAGCCCCCCCCCCCCACACACACATAGATACATAGATACATACATAGATAGATAGATATATCCGATCCCAAAGGGAACAAGTGGAATCATATCATACAGTTATTTGTCTTTCCACAGAAAATCACCAATATTAGATTAAGCATAAAACTTTAAGTAACCTATGTGCTTACAATATCATAAAAACATAATTTATCACTATATGCTAACCTCTTAATATGTGTATTTCATCCCCAAATACTAATCTTTTTAAAGAAAACATAAAGTAATTACAATGTGCCATTAGCAATACAACATGGTATATAAAAGGATTAATTTCAGTGAAGAAATAGGATTACTTGATCATTCAGAATCGAGTTTAGTTTGTGCTCAAGTTTCAGCCGGTGGAGATTGATCCTCTTCCTAATAACTGAATCCCATAGAGACCAAGTAGCCTTCCATACATTAAACAAAACTTTCTGCACAATTGAATAAAATCTGGTAAAAATTATTTGGTAAATGATTTAATGTGTTACTGAAGGGCTATCAAAGATAGCAGGTCATACCTCTGCAGCTGCGGTTTGGATACAAAGCACATCCTCTGCTCTTGCATTGACAAATCTCCATTGCATATGCCGGTTGTAGAGAAGTCGCAATTGGTGAGCATCATCTATGTGGGTTGTACTCCTTTTCCCTTTTCTAAAATCAGTAATAAAACTAAGCACCGAGATTGAACTGTTGGATTGACTGGATAAACTGGTTGATCTTATTCCAGAGGGACTAAGCCCTCTAGAAGGAGGAGTTGATGGCCGGGACCGAGATGGACTGATGCCTCTTGCACTCGGTGGCGATAGGATTGAGGTCTTGCTAGGGGAGGACGGACGTGATCTTGGAGTTGGGAAGGACTGAAATGAGGGAGGTGTTGGATCTATTTTATCAGATTGACTTGCAGAAACAAATTTGAGAGGTCTTAATACCGGTAGCGAATTATCATTATCTGATTTTACTTCGTTTCCTGTTCTACCACTTTCAACCATCGGTACATTTCTTACAATATCACTCTTGGACTCTTGCATGGGTTTACTTGCTTCGTCCAATAAAGACAACCTTCTCAGTGAAGACAAGCCAGGTCTAGGAACCGAAGAATTCAATGTTCTGATTGACTTATCAGCAAGATCGACACTCCGATTTGTTGTGTTAGAAGACACCTTCCCACCTATACTACACGGCCACCGATGCTGATCAATCAACCGAGAATGCAAACCATCAACTGGTTTTGAATTCTCTAAGTGATCAGAGGTATTCTTCCCTTTCAGAGGACTCCGTATTCTCTCCGGCGTAGGCTTATGTACAGTTGGAGGTTCAGCCGGCTTTTGTGCCACATTTGAAGTCGGTCGCAGAGTGCGATCAGAAGTGCTAGTATTTGGTTTCTCTTTCTTGCTAATAGGTACAGAAATGACATCTGATTGGAAAGAAACGCTCAAGCTTCGCATTGTTGAAGGCCATAAACTCTCCTGCAAACGACTACCTGTTGTCCTTCTGGATGATAAGTGCACATCCACAGATGAATCACGGATTGGTGTAGAAGGTCTTGGTGATGAAGGAGTTGAAGGCCTGTTCCTTTCCACTGATTGAGCTCTCTTAGGTACCAAGTTGGAGGAAGTGGAAATTGCTCTTGTGGGGTTCGGAGATGAGCATCGCCTGGGACTAGATGGTGTTGCCCGAGAAGGTGACTTATACCTGGAACTAATGTCTCTTGTTTGAGGGCGCCGGGTGGTGACGGCATCATTTTTTCTTCCTGTGGCAATTAAGGGTTGTCTACGAGTCTCCTCAGCAGCTGTTTGCTTCCGTAATGCTTGCTCTGATTCATATACATCCATCCACTCTATCCAAACTAAACCACATTGATAGAATTTGTTATAAAACTTAATTTGTTATAAGCAAGCGACACCAAGTATTCAGAGAGAAGATCCTTTTCTCTGCGGTAAATCTGCCACAAATGCATGACTGAAGTAAGAAACTGTCCAGTGGGAAAAAATGAAGAAAGAAAAGAAGTGAAGAATAAAATCATTCAAAGGGAAAAAGAAAATCGAAAAAGCGCTCACTTTTACAGTTACTCAGATCTAATGGAGAACCAATTTGAGAATCGTACCCAATAAACACAAGTGGGGACGTTTTTATCATGAAATAAAACTCGAACCCGGCCAGATCAGGCCAATGCAAGAAGAATATACAGAAGGTACACACAGCATTTGGTGTAATGGGACAGAGAAACTTCCGGAAACTGTCTCAACGTGCTTTAAATGATGATCATTAGACGTTAGTGACGGTTAACTGAAAATTCAAGTGCAGGGAGGGGTACTCTTGAACATTTGGGGTTACTGGGGTGTAGGATAAGAAAGGAAAAGTGCGTAGTAGGGTGAGGGAGCTCCGATTTTTCTTCTTTTGTCCCTCTCACGGGAGTGCCATGGTCGGGTGGGCTGGCAATAGGTTCACTCCACATAAACCCACTCTGTCCTGTTTTCTTCTGCCCTCTCAACTCCTTTTCATGAAAGGGAATTCAATGAAAGTGATACGGAAACTTGCAGAGGTAAAAGAAAAGGGCATTTATCGCAAAACTATCCCCACCACTAAGATAAACCACACATTTACCATAGTAACTGTTTTATGAGTTTCATGTTAGAAATTTCCCAGAATGAATTCTTAATGGGGTCTGTCAAAATAAAAAATGTTTATTTGTTCGTAAGCACAATAATAAATTTCTTAATCAGTTGAACTCGAAGGTGCTCATGTTCTCGGGGAGATGGATAAAGACATAAGAGGACCACGTGCTGAGGCGATCATTGTCCATCTCCATCCTCCCTTGAACCAATTGTGCAAACCTAATATTATTAGCAGCAATCCATACAGAGATATCGTTTCCAGCAAAATAAGACAATAGTAATTTCGTCTTGACTGACCATTCTGAATTATATTACATATTATTACGATGAAGAGGTATTTGATGAAATCCAGAAAACTTTTTTTCCCTGGAGAAATATTAAAAAAAAAAAGGGTTCTGAAAAGGGATCCATGGCATGCGTCTGGATTGACAGGTTCGTGTCTACCCTAATGAAGACACGTTCAGTGTTTAACTGTTCGTGTAATAGCTTTTTAATGAAAAAGCTCCAGTTCCCGTGCAAATTAAATTGAAAACATCAAGTTCATTAAATCTGTTTCTAAAACTCTTGTTCAATGAAGAAAACCAAATTAGAAATCATTCCGATTGTTGAAAAAATTATCTTCTTTGTGGAAAGTAATCCATCTTCCTGTAATCTCAATCAAACTAAAAATAAATAAACAATTTGCTCCACAGAATTTGATCAAAAACGGAAACTGAAGTCATTTCCGCATTAATGTAATATTAAACAAAGCGATCCAGATCGAACAGAGAAAACCACAGAATGAAAAGTAATCAAAACACAATTGATCCAACCATTAGAAACCTCACCTTACCATTGAACAACAACTTCCAATCAGATGGGAGCTACTAGATACTCAGAGCTTCAAATTAACCACAACTCATCAATAATTAATCCGTGAACCCTAAATAAACCGGGAGTAATTCCTTCCTTGATCCTCCAAAACCAAAAGACAGAATCCGGAACCCTCCAACTCTTCCAAAATCGAATAAGAAACAAAGCGTGGATCTCACAAACAGGTCCCCAGAAATTAACGGAAAGACAGCAATCGGGGGTCGTGGGAGGTCAATATTTTCCGGCGCGAGGTACTTTCTAATTTTGAAGCAGGGAGGGGGAGGGGGAGGGGGAAGGAGAAGGAGAAAGAGAGAGAATTAAAAAGGAGGGGGGAAAATGATGATTTCTTGGTCCTAAAAAAGTTTAATTAAGAAAAAATAAGAAAGAATAATTTGAAAGAGTATACAGGAAACGGTTTCAGTTGGGAAACGAGGGAAGTAGTAGTGTGGGGACGGTAGTTTCGCGCCACCTATTTTAATTAGGCTTAGTCCTTTTGGAGTAGTTATTACTACTTTATTTTGAACGCTTGAATAATTCTCTCCCTATTATCAATTAATTATTAATCAAATAAATGTAATTTTTTTATAACAAATGTAAATTTTTAAGTATGTTTCAATTCTTTTGGGAAAAATATGTTGCACTTCAACTATCAATAATCAATAATTAAGAATAAAATACTATATACCTATTGATTTATTTAAAAATTATTTATTTTAAGATAAATTAAATTGAGAAAATTCCAAAAAAATATCACTTAAATTTTAAAATTTTAAATAAAAAGTTCTTAAAAAATATGTTTTTTTTATGAAATATAGTCAATAACTATTAAAATATATTAAATAAAACTGATTTAAGATTTTAATAAGAATATTCCTTATTTTTATTTTTTAGTTCAAACAAAGATATGGTTCCCATATACAATCATATCTTCTTATATCTCAGAAACACACACAAATATCTCTCTTAATCTTTTAAAATGCGACTATCTAGATTCTGGATGATCTAAATTAAATTTGAATGATCTATATTTAAATTTTTTAATCGTAAATCTATTCTTTTAAATAAATTATTTGGAAGATTATCTTACTTTAAATTCTGTATTTATTAAAATGAAAAGAATATTAAAAATGTAATAATAAAATAAATTTAGCTATATATATATGGACAGTTCAAATTTTGATGAGCATGGATTATAGCAACATTTTACATTTGACGGATGGCCAACAAGGTGATATTGTGTTTCAATCAATTTAAGCAGAGTTACTTGATGTTGTGTTAAGATTGCCTGCTCTTCTTAAGTAAGTTTAATTGCTGTCGACAAGGAATATAATAAGATTGAACACTATATACCACCGAATGAAGAGCGTTACATCTTATTATCTTAATCTTATAAAAATTATGTGATTTGACTTGCAGATGTTAGTCTTAATATAAACGGTTGTGATATCCCTGAAGCATACATTTTGTTAGGTTTGATCTCGTATGAATACAAAATATTCTTATAAAAAGTTATATATCTAAGTAAATCCGACAACACTTAAATCCGACATAATATTACTAAATTTAAGATAAAAATACAGGAAAATAATAATGATAATATTTGAGAAATGAAAACATATATCTACTATATCAAAATATATCAATAATTCAATATATATAATATATACTCTTTTAGTCTTAAATATAAGACTTAATTAATGAGTTAATTTTGTTCCTAAATATAAGACATATTTTTTAAATTTATCAACTACTTTTTAAATTATCCCTATTGATACTCTCTCAACAATATTCAAGTAAGAGAAGGAGTGGAGGAGTTAATGAATATGATTATAGAGTTTTAAGAAAAATATGTTATAATAACTAATTTAACTAATTTCTTTAATCTAATCAAATTAGTTAAATGTAGCATATATTTGGGTCCAGAGGAGTACTATGAAAGCTATTTTTCAAAAAAGTGTAGGTAAATAATCTTATTTAAGATATTATCTGGTATTAAATATATGCACATTTTCATGTAAGGGTTTAACCCTTTGTGTTTTACATCACGAGGAATTAGCTCATTTTATTATATTCAATATATATATACTAAATATCATATAATTTTATTTTCAAGTGTTTAACATTCCCAATTTTTGGTGCCTTAGTCCAATGAAGCTAAGCACCTTCTTAAGTATTTCTTAAGTGCGAGTTTGCAACCTCAATATCCTTTAATCCTTTATAAGTACAATGGGCGCATGAATTCGTTTCTTCAGATAAAGGATAACAAAAGAAACACGAATTTTCATGTTAAACTACGCCTGTTAAAATTTTAATCTTTTTATCATATTAGATTAATCGATTTTTAATAGTACTGGATATCGGTAGATGAATTAAAAATTTTTTAACATTATCCTCAGTACATATAACATTTCACCTTTTATCATTTTCACTTACATAATCTTTGTTACCTGTATGCCATCGATCAAAATCAAATATAGAGCGCAGTTACAATATCTCCTTGTGAAAAAGAAAAGCAAAACTTTTCTAAAATCTCAGAGGGTAATTCCCTCAATTTAGACATATTATGCCGTTTAGGTATATTTCAATGTCCAAGTCTTTGTTTGGACAAATAACATGTAACTTCTAATTCTGTATCTCAATAAATTGTTATCAATTTTGTATTTTTTTTATTAATATTTTAATAAAATTCTATCTATCATCGCATGCCAACTGCTTCCGTACGTAAATAAGGAAATGACTGAAAATAAATTATAAGGACTCGTGATTATGAATCTTTCAAATGTGAAATATATTCGTGTTTGAAACAATATTATCTTTTTTATTTTTTTTTATTTTCCTAAATATACCACAAGAATTTGTAGCATTTATTTTTGAGTGTGAGGGAAATCAATGTGTCAATAACTATGAAATGCTAATTTTGATGAGGCATTTAAATTTCCATCTGCATCATTTATGATAAAATTTCAATTTAATTATTACTGAAATTTCCCGAACAAGGACCACACAGAACCTTTGATAATTAATAAATGTATATGATAATATAAATATAAAATATTGTGTAGTGGCATGACATGCACGGCCTTGAACATACATAAACATTCTTTTATATAACTTTTGGCCCACATCGTATTCTCTTGTGCTCTTTCTGTATCATATTATTAGAAATATGCGCAATATAATTAATTAATTTAAATCAATGCTTTGCAATAAAAATTCCTCTCTAAGAAGTCTTTTTTACCGATTTATTCAGTTATGATATAGTTGGCCCATTGCTAGACTAATTACCTTGCTAATATAAAAAATTTATTAATTTTAATGGTTTCTCTCCCCACATGATGCTATCATGTTATGTATATTTCCATATGGCCTGCTTCATTGACTTATTCGGATTTTTTTCTTTGTTTTTATAACAATTTTCTAAAAAAATTAATAAAACATCCCAATTTAAAAAAAATTATTAGTTGAAAAGACTTAAATTCGAGTATTATTACTGCCTTTATAAAATTATTTAGAGTTATTAGTACTTTTATATATATATAAAAATATATCAATTTTTTTATCAATGAAATTTTTAAATAAAAACTTTTCATTGAGTTTTTCCTATTTGTTATAATAAAACACTGAGTATTGTTGGTTATTCATATTTTAATAAGCAAATTATATTTCTTATTAAAAAAAATTATTTTTTATCTAAATCACATGAGAATCTAGGATTTGGACCCCTCAATCGAGAAATCATCATATTGTGATCTAATGGTATTAAGAGAAAAGTTACAATTTTTTGAAATAAAAAATAGAGGACTTTAATTATTAATCATTTTTCATCAGTATATCATAATTTAATGTTTAATATCCTTTTAATTAAAATAACAATCATATGACAGAAACATGACTATTTCCCAATTATATGAAAAAAAGGTATGGTGGGTGGAAAGTTTGGTAGAACTGTTCTGTTAATTTATGTGTTCGTTTCAATCAAATGTAGATTATATTTGCCATAAGCGATATGATTAAATGAAAAAAATGTATTAGTTATTTAATTTATTGGCTTAATTAACTGCCACGAAAGAAAAATAGAATTCAAAAGGTACATTGTAAATCTATAGGTATACCTAAACAAGCATTTCAAATGGCTTGTATACTAGAGAGAGCACTTTTTTTAAGACAATAATTTAATTAAAAACTCATTTAAAATTTATAAATTTCATTTAAATATAAATATATATATATGCACTAAATTAGTAACATAGCCTTTAATGACTAGGCATAAGATATTTTGAAAGGCACGTATAATTAAAAATAAATATATGAAATTGATGCCATAAATTCAAAATATGAATCAACGAATTAATGTTAGAGAGAGGGGTTCGTAAAGGGACATGGCCCTGAATTTTTTATTTTTTTAATATATATAGATATTAATATTATATATCTTCATCCCTCAACAAAATTCATATATATACTTTTCAATCTCAATTCCTTCATAATTATTAAATATTGGCATGTGCTTAACTTTAATTAATATTTACATTTATCATTTATTATCAAAATCAATACAAATAAAAAATATAAAATTTACAACAAGACATGTTATTTACAACTATATACTATTTGTAAATTGTAAATGATAAATTTATTACCTCTCCGATAATTAATATATAACATATTTAACTAATTTGATTAGATTAAGTAAGTTAGTTAAGTTGGTTAATATGACATATTTTCTTAGACACCATAATATTTTCCTTTACCTCCCTTCCACTCATACTTAATTGTTGTTAAGAGAGTATAATAAGGTAATCTAAAAAAAATTGATAAATATAAAAAAGATATATATTTTATATTTAGGATCAACATTAACTCTTAATTAGATGCTATATTAATTAAGGACATGAAGAGAATTTAAGATGGTAAACAATGTGTGAGAAATCAGTTTTAATTGTCATTTAAAACATAAAAATCAAAAGATGGGGAGAATTAAGGATAATTTCGCTGTTGACACGAAGTCAATAAGATGTTACCACATCAATTCATGGATTCTTTCTCAGTGGTGGGTGAAGTTGCAATTCTATGTATATAGTCAAAATATGCATACCATTAAATCAGCTGAAGTAAACTCAATTATGATTTAAACAATTAAATTTAATTAAAAATACATTAATGTATAAATAGAATATTTATATATAAATATTTCATAATTTAATAAAATAGATTTACTAAAATATAAATATAATATATTATAATTTTTTAACTTAAAATGACGTTGTTTTAACTCAGTGAAGAGAAAAATATATAAAATTTAACTTAGTTAACTTATTCAAAACGATTGATCAAATTGGTTAGAAGTCTGATTCACTAGTTTGTTGGTCAGGTCAGTCAACCTAAATTGAATTTTAATACCATGATATAGTTAATTCATGACTCGTAAGGTTATTAATTCAAAATCAGCTATATACAAATATGATAATCTTATTGGTGTACGGTTTATAATTATCTCTATAAGATTGCTCATAACCATGATAAAAAAATGCTTCTCTGGTCCTTAATATAGGTGATCTTATTAGTGGGCTATTTATAAATATCTCAAAAAAATTGGGGAGTTAATCTTAGTCTTAAATACAATACATATTTTATATATTTATCTACTTTTATCAAATTATTCATATTGATACTCCCTTAATAATAATCAAATAAGAGAATGATGGAGGGAATTGAGAAAAATGGTTATAGTGTTTTAAAAAATATATTATATTAACTAATTTAATATTTTTTTAATCTAATTAAATTAAATAAATATGTTTTATATTTAAAATAAAAAATTATAAATTACTGCCTCCTGTCCTCGAGAAAGTCAACGTCATTCGCCTTCGCCAACAATCTCAATCCCATGCTTGTCGACTAAGAAAATCAATCAAAGAAACAAACAAAAGTCATGATAGTTTACGTACTAAATGGAATATGGGATCCCTCCTGGATGGAATATTATCAATTGGCTGCTTAGCTTAGTTTGAACATTTCAATGACATAAATTAATTAAATTCTTTTTGACCAAAAAATTATTAATTAATTTCTTTACGTATTTTACTAGCATGCTTTGAAAGGATCCCTATGTCATCTCTATTTAATTAGTATATGCAGATTGCCTAAGAAACTCAAAACCTTGTAACATTTCATTTAAATGAAATTATATATATATATATATATATATATATATATATCTGTGCGTGTATGTCTTGACATGCTTTATAAATTTCGTAAGACATCCACATCATCTATTGATCACTCCCAAGTCCCAACTAAATGATATTGGCCCTCACTTATATACTAACTTTGGATATTTTATTAATTGAAAGATGAAAATTAATTCCATCTGGCATTTCTATGATTTTCATCTTATCATTCAATGAATATTACATCGATAATCACAAATTGACACATCCAACATAATTTTCAATTTATTTGCAACAATATGTCCTTGGTTATAGCTTCATGATACATATAATCATCAATATTCAATATAAAATATAAAATATACAATGGACTACAATATTTACAGAATTGCAAATATTATTATTTCTAAATTACATATGAATAATATTATTTATTTTTAAAATTTTGTATACTACTGGTAGCTCATCTAATTCCAAAAAAAAATAATGGGAAAAGATAAACATAAACCGTCAAAGTTTATATTTTATTTATTTAGTTATTTTGGCTTCTGGGTTGGCTAAATGCTAAAGTTTACTTGGAAGGATCGATAAGTAATTAAAGGGAAAAGAATAAAGAGGGAAATTAAAGGTAGAGATTGTGGATTGGAGAATGATTATTACCATTCATTCATTACTGATGCTTTGCAGCTTCCATAGACTTTATTATAGGCTTGATCATATATGCTTTGCAGCTTCCCTTCTTTTAGCCGAAAGCTCCAAATATTAATTATTTAATGATTTTATTTTCTTCTCTCCCACAGTTTTCCAAAAAAAAAAATCCTTAAATATTGTTTTATAAACAAAATTTTATAAAAAATTTAGACTCATCAACGATCTAAAAATAGTATGATCTATAGAATATCCGATACATCTAAACTTAGCATATAAATAATTAAAAAATTAATGAAACATAAAATAAATATATAAATATTAATTAATTCTAAACTAATATTTTTCAACAAAAACAAGAATACATATGATTAAAAAGCTTATTCCCTCAACGATAATTAGGGTGAAAGAATGGTGAGCCCATAACTCATAGGTCCATGGATCAAAATTAGGCTCTAATAAATTAATTAACTTTGACTACTATTTTTGTACTATTAATTAAGAAATTATTTATATATAAAGATATTTTTACCTATTGTCTATAAATTTAGCAGTCGAAAGGTCAAATACTCTTATAAAAAAAGGGGTTTGATTCTTAAGAGCGTCACTGTGTTTGAGGAGATATTTCTATAACTAAATAAAGTAGGAATACTGTCTTAGTTAGAATTAGCGAGGTATGTGCACATCTCTACCTTATCCTATCCTTATACGCCAATATAATATAGTAACATAGTGATATAAAAATTTTCGTATAAGTAAAATGTTACAAGTTTAAAATATATATATATATATATATATTTTAGTTCAGTTTCATTAAAAATTCAGTGAGAAAATGATTTTCAAGAAATGATAAATGCATTTTGATACATGACCTTATACACGATGAATCTACTGAACTTCTATCGCACCATGTTGATATATTGTTAAAAAAATCTTATTTATATTTATTATTCAATCATATCCTCACATATAATAATGATATCAATTTATATATGTATATCATCACAAAGACAATACTAAAAATGGTGAATAATTTGTTCGGCTTATCATGCACAACATGTTCTAGATAGATTAAGGGCCATAAAAAAAAAACTCTATGCACTGAAAACTTCTTTTTAATTATAGAAAATTAAATTTCTTTTTAAGATTTAGTTAAATTTCTTAATTTTGAGTCAATTTTTTAATTGATAGAAAATTAAAATTTTAAAGATTTTTTTTATATACATATGTATCCTTCTAATAGAAGTAATCATGTTCGATATACTATTTAGCACTAAATACACGCATATCTTTTAATAAGGATTAAAATCTCGAAGATCATATAAATATCAAAATAAGTCATACAGCTCAAAAACAACTTATAAAGATATCATAAATTTACCCCTTAACAACAGGGTTTGAATTCATCCATCCCTTACTCACATAATTTCATCATGCTTTACCCTATATATTGTCACTGGGGAAAAGAAATCTATTTTTTATAGAAGAAATCTAAATTCCCATAAAGATTATTATATTAATTGATAAAGCTCATCATGTATGTTATGCCAAAAAGAATCTCATGAAGAAGGTATTCATCATATGCCCAGAATCAAACGTAATCTTCTACGTACCATTTTAAAAATTCAAAAGTTTTTAATTATTAAGTTGGTGTTGTTTACTTGTTTCCCTCAATGATGATCACCAATGCACACACTATCCATTTGTGATATAATTTTGATAACTTTCATAAGTAGGCATTGAATATATAATTTAATGAAGTTTTAAACAACAGAGAAGTTCCTTATTGTTGCTCTAACATGTCAATTTCTTAAATATATACTACTCTAATTTTTATTATAAATTTATTTTAATTAATTCTCATGTACTAAGATTGATATAATTAAATTATTAAATATCTTAAAATGATAAAATTTTCTAGATTTAACATTATTATCTATCTATTTTATAAATTATTTATATTTCTCTCTTTCTAACAAAAATTAAATAAAAATAAAATTTAAAAATAATTATTAATAATTTTTAAATAGATTTATATTTAGGATAAATTTTTTTTAGAAGTAAATTTATAACAAGTACAAGCGATATCCATATAATAATTCATGATGGGAACTTTTTTTTTTTTGGTACAAGATTGAAACCAGTTTTGTTGTGTCTTCAACCTAGGATGATGATTCATGGGCTTTACTTTGGATATCTTTAGGAGAGTTGGTATAAATGATAAAAAATATATTTGTATCTTATAAAGAAGCGAGTTCGATTCTCGTTATCATTATAAGGGTTTTTTTAGTAGGCGATCTCGTAAGTCTTTTATAAACGTTCTTTGAACCCTAGGATTATTCCTTCATTTTAATGAGAGATAGGTAATGCACCTAAATTTTTTTATAAAAAAAATAAAGAAGAGTCCTGGGATTATATATTCGTACAAAATTAGATATGTTATTTCTTGTATTATTTTATGGTTGTCAAATCTGGGATATTTTATGTCTACAAAATCGTACAACAACTAAATTTATATCACCTGAAACAATGACCATGATTTCAGGTCATGTCTGGACTGTGGATGCCAAAATACAAAGTGCCATTGATGGATGGAACTTGCAAGATTCGGAAAAGATGACGAGGATGTGATATTTGAAGCTAAAGTTATGACACTTTGACTCAATATTTGCATAGAGAATGAAAATTGATAAGCTAATAAGTAAGTAATTGGTTAAGAATATCTCTAGGTCATGTCATGGGCACTTCATTCTCTGCTTTGGTTCTCCTGTCACAATGTTCGAAGATGAGAGCCTACGAAACCATGGATCAGGAAAGATAATTTTTTTCATTAACGCACACACCACATAATTATAGATTGGTGTCTTCAGTTTTAACTAAAACTCAACTTTCACATGATTACATGATTACGAATCTAAGCCTAAAGTAGATTTGGAATACCCTTACTAAAGAAAAAGAATGTAAAATCATATAATTCAGTTCATTTACATGATACTAAAATTGTAGATAATAGTATAATATAAATATCAACCAATAAATACGTAGCTCAGCAGATAGAAGATTATTAAATGAACACTCCTGAGTTTCACCCGTAAATAATATTTAACTATATTAAAGTCATTTTAACAGAGCTTTGCCACTCCTACCGTGTAAGTAACTCAATTCAAATTAATTATAGTATATGACTTAAAGATGCTAGGTGGAATGCGAAGTTTCATAGTATTCACTTTATCAAGAGGGAAATCCCATTTTATGCGATTTGGACTGTTTTTAAATTAGTGAGTATAAATGATCTGACTCTGTAAGAGGTATTTAAATAATTCTCTAGTCATAGATATTGAAAATATTCGATCATACTTAGTCTAACTTGGTAGATTAGATCCTAAGTCCAATACAAGTGGGGCTATAATGAGAATAAAGAGAAATTTGGGTCCATTGAGGTAGTTTTCCCTTTATGATTTAACCACCATGTAACCACATGTGTATGTGGAACGTGGTATAAGGAATTTAAGTTAGTTTTATATGATATATAGTAGATAACTTCCAAATAACTCCTCTCCTATGTTCGATATGTAAGAACTTTCTTCCTCTCTTTAATGGTGTTATTTGTTGTGCAGTGTGATCGGAGTCCATATTAGTATTCCAATTTTATATAGGTATTTGGAGGAGTTGGTTGAATTCTAGGTATGCCCAAAATCCTTTGAGAAGAAAATGAGTAAGGGTGTGTTTGGATTGGAGATAAACCGTGGTTTTAAAAGGGCTTTTGGCCCAAACCTCGGTTTGGGGAAATTTCAAAACAAACAGGCTTATTTGTCCATAAGTGCTTTTAGACAAAACCATGGTTTAAAACCATGGTTTTGAATAAGCTATTTAAAATAGCTTTTTTAGCAGTAAAAGCACTTATGGACTATCCAATTACTATCTTACCCCTACTTTTTCTTACACCCTCTCTCCTCTCTCCTACTTTTTCTTACACCCTCTCTCCTCTCTCATACTTTTTCTTACACCCTCTCTCCTTTCTCCTCTCTTCCCTCTCTCCTCACTCTTCTCTCTTCTCTCTTCTCTGACTCCCTCCTCTCTCTTACTTTAAATCAAATCATACCCTTTTTGGTAATTTACTACCATAAAAAGTCATTCTAAAAATAACTATCCAAACACCTATTTATTTAAAACCACTTTTTTTCCATAAACTCTTCTCCAAAAGTCCTTTTCCATAAGTTGTCCATAAGCCCTTTTTTTTCATAAGCCCTTTTTCAAAATCCTATCCAAATAGGCCCTAAACATTATCAATACTTTGGACTGAGATTCACAGTCTCCTTTCAGACAATAATTGTCAGCCTTTTACAAACAATCATACAAGACCCTAAACTTTTCTAAACTTGGTCCAGTGTTTTGCGCAGCAGAAAATGAACCCAAAGATAACAATTGGCATGAGCAAGCCTGAGTTGCAATATGGCTATTCAGTATTCGCCAATTGGCACCATCTGCATCACGGGACTGGTAGAAATCGTTTGGCCGAACAATGTTGACCTCCTCAAACTCATTATCATCTGAAAACAACAGAATGAGTGAATGACGGAAGAATTTTTCATTATATTGTTCTATAAAAGCAAACGAAAACAGTCCTGAGGCCTTAGAACATATAAAAATCGAATGTTATATTCTTACAAATACAATGTGCAACATAAAGAAGGGAGACAAAGAGACAGTTAGGTAGAAAATCTTTGTGTTAATGCATGCTGCTTACTTGTATTGTTCATTTAAAAACTACAAACGTGAATCTCAGCTGAGTTGAATGTGAATGCGTGAGCACAAGTGATGGGAGATACTATCGTCAAAAGCTGTCAATTAGTACTTAGACAGCAGTTGGAAAGTGCAATTCTATAAGACAAACCATGCATGTAAGCAAAATCAATTTGGAACAAAAAGTGAACATTATTTTAGATTGAAAAGCATCATCTTCATCTTTGTGGCCTTAAACTACTGGTTCCCAAAGTCACAGTAGTTGGTAACAAAACATACATCTGTTTGACACCCTTTTCATTCTCTTTCCATTTCTCTTGGCCCATTATTAGTAACAGGTTGTTCAGTTTCTCTACAGGGTTTTTTAAAATTAAGTTGGAAACAAGACAACAGGTATAGCTTTTCTTTGAGTAAGGGATGTGGTACAGAGTAGCGCACGAGAGAAAGAGAAAGTAGAGAACTGAAATGATTTCTTTATTCAACAACTAGAATAGGGTACACTTATGCTATTTATATCCCTTAAACTAACTTCTATTCAGTTCTAACTATCTAACTGAAGTCACCATAGTATGTGATCATCCTATAATAGTCTGGCACGTATTAGGATGACAGGAAGAAAACAAAATAGAATACATACCTTTTCTAAGTGTCAGTGCCACAACAGCATCGTTGTTAACCTGAATAACGTATGAATAGGAATAGGAAAGTGTCAGCAAGTATGACACAACGGTACAATTCATGTCATGAACATGTTAAATTTAGAGTGCTAACTAATTAAAATAGTTTCAGTAAAAAATACCAGATAGAGTTAGACATATCTTCAATGCTAGTATATCACTTAAATTGATGGTGCAATACTACCTTCTGATCTGCAAGTGTCTTTGAGTCCTCTAATATTTCCCCTGTAACTGGTAGAACTAATCGCTGATCATTGACAGGTTGATCAATGATTTCCTGCAACTTCTGCTTTATGTCAATTATTTTATCAGATGGCTTGCACCGGATAAAGTATGTTGACTTACTACGCTTAACACGAATGTACATATCCTGTCACGCAATCACATAATCACAGTATAAATCACTCGAAATTTTGTGACAATGCATACAAAATACTAAATAAATAATTAAAGCTGCTACAAGAGAATCCCATTTCATTTCATATATGGCAAAACGAACAAAAAAACAGTATAAAACGCTTATCCTTAGCTTAGAATATTGCAGCTTTAGAATGCCACATCTTATCCTCTCCTCCCTCTGTTCTGAAGAAATTGCAAAATTAGATACGCACTTGTTTCTTTTTCTAGTTCCTTCCCTAAAATTTTTATTCTTCTGATTTCCCAAGCAACTACCATGAAAAAGAAGCACATTTTTCAAACAAATTACCAATGTCCATAATTATTGTAACCACTTTCCTTCTATACACTTCAATTGCTATCATACAAAATGCATCTGAATTCTTAACTGTCAATTGATGTCATATTTCATTACAAGTTTCCATAGTTTTCATTCCAACAGCAATGCCTTTCTACCAATAAATAAACCTCTACCTTCCAGATCATCAGAGCTTTAACATATTTGGATGATTAAAATCAGTTTCCACTCTCAGAAAACCTCATGCATTTTGAACTTAACGAACCACATTATGCTGCCGCATCATGCATTTTTCCCAACAAATGGTTCAAGTATTATCAAATGCACCTAAGTCATGGATTTGAAAGCTATAGCCCTATAGCAGCCCCATCCAACATCGTCGTCTGGGTTAACTGTAATTCCAAAGAAAGTAAAAGAGAAAGGTAATACGCATACCATCTGTTACGCTTCTGGCGCCTCCTTTTCTTTTGCGACGAGCCTTCCAGATTCTGAAATCCACAAGAAAAGAATTCCAAAGAGTCATTCTAAAAAATAAAAGGAAATCAGTTAAAGCATACGCAATTTTATTTAATGCTTTGAATTTCAATATGCGTAAAAATTTGTGAAGTCAGTCAATCAATCGAGGTTGTTTCAAGAAGATAACACCGCGAGGAAAAATAAAAACTGAATGAATTACGTTTTGTGCAGAAAGAAATCAAGGAAATTGGAACTACCAAACAAGGTCGGAAATCAGGATTTTCACCTGGAAATTAGTGAAATTGCCTGCTGAGAAAGGTTGGTACAGTCAGATTCCGGGAAGGTGCTATACCAGTCACCGCTCTCAACTGTGTTTTTTTAAGTAGCTGAATTTTGTTCGCCAGTTTGGTTGAGTGGTCATTTCATACAAATATTGAAATTTATTATATGAAATTTTAGAAAAATTAATTTATTTTGGTTAGACACATATATCCTATTAATGGCAATTTTATTTAAAGTACCATATGGCAGTTCTCCTTCAGTTGACTTTCTTTGACCTGTAGTTTTCCCCTTTGCGCCACAAAACGCAGTTAGGGTCCTTCATACGTTCCATTGATCTCTGATCTTCACCACCATGGGCAACACTTCCTCTATGCTCACGCAGTACGACATCGAGGAGGTTCAGCAACACTGTAACTACACTTGTAATCCTGCATTCCCTTCACTCGACGATTCCTTCGAGTTTCACTCATTTCTCTCACTTTCTGAGCTTTTAATTCGTTTCAATTTCTTGTTTTTGAAGTTACACAGCAGGAGATCGTTTCCCTGTACGAGAGATTCTGTCAGCTAGATCGTAATAGCTCAGGTTTCATTACCTCTGACGAATTTTTGTCCCTACCCGAATTCGCCGTCAATCCTCTCTCTCAGGTTTTTCTCTGTCTGCATTTTCCTTCTCACGTTATTACATGTGAATGGTTAGTTTTCCTGTGCGTGTATTGATTTGTTCATTCTGTGCATTCTGGTAAATTCATTGATCTTGTGATGTGGCAGAGATTGTTGAGGTTACTGGATGGATTGAACTTCAAGGAATTTGTAGCGTTCTTATCTGCGTTTAGTCCTCGTGCGACCTTGCAGCATAAAATTGAATGTAGTGAATCTTTCTCGGTTGCCGAATGTGTAATTTTTTTCCCCAAAATTAATTTGCTGACTGTTGAAATCTTTTTTTGTTGCCGTTCGTTCTGTAGTTATTTTTAAGGTATATGACACAGACTGCAATGGAAAAGTGAGCTTCAATGACATGTTTGACGTTCTACGAGATTTGACAGGACAGTTTATATCTGAACAGCAAAGAGAGGTAAGATATTACTGTGAATTTGTCTCACTAGACAAATTCTGTTTTCCTCCTCTGCTTGGTATGGTTTTCTTATGTAAGAAGGAAATAGACCTTAGTATCAAGTCCATAATTCTTAATCACAGAAATATAGATATTATATTTGTTTATGTATGATTCATGGGTTTATAATTTATCCAATAGAACGTAAAGGGAAACAATTCACTTGAAATTTGTTATTTAAGGGAACAGCTTGATAAATCATTATCTGAATGGTAGGGATCAAAATACGGACAGATATTTCTATCTAAAGCTGAAACTGTAAGCAACAGACAACAAGAAACTTGAAGAGATGTGTTGAAACTTTGGACGAAAGAAGATCACCTTTCCGAGGCTTTCAACTTTTAAATCTAAGGTTTTTTACCCGTAACTTTTACATTTAATTAATATAGGAGCAAGATTTTTTATTTTCTTTTTTTTCTATTAAAAGGGAAGGAGTATTTCATAACCCACGTAACATGTCTGTCCATTAACAACAAGATGGAAAGTGAATGCACTTTTAACCAAATAAAATTTTCACGTGCTTCAGCTGTCTGCATGAGTTCAGATCCTCCACAGTAAATGAGGTATATATGTCATGAGTCTCACATTAGAGAGTCTCGCAAGAAAAATGGGGTTTATAAATTCAAAGGGCTCTCTCTTCCAATAGCCTAGTTTTTTAGAATAAGCTCTCCTTTTTGGCCTTGTGCGCATAACATTGGTGCACTTTCGGAGAGCCTCACAAGAGAAGTGGGGTTTATAAGTTCAAAGAGCTCTCCTTCCCAACAGGCTAAATAGGCTCACCCTTTGGACTTGTGCTCATAACAATATAGTGCATATAGTCTTTTAAGAAAGAGAGAGTAAATATTGGAATGTTTATAAAGAAAATGAAATAGGTATATTAACTTCTGTATTTGCTGCTAACAGCGTATTCTATATTATATTTCCGTTGTAACTCATACAGCAAGTTCTGGCACATGTCCTCGAGGAAGCAGGCTATAAAAAGGATTCATTGTTGGTCTTGGCTGACTTCATGAAGGTATCAAAACATCTGAAAAATAACATGAGTTGTAGTGTTGAAATTTTTCATTACCTTTGTTGTGAGTTATAGTTGGTCAACGCTTTTTGGCCCAAAAAAAATTTAGTTGGCCAACGCTTTAATAGGCTAGTCAGAGGCGGTTGATTTGCTTTAGTTTTTCTGTCTTCTAATGTCAGACTCAGAAATTTATATATGACTTTTGGTATTTTAATCTCTGATCTAGCAAGCTTCTCTTCATGAGTCTTTCATTCAATTATTTTCTTGTTTTTCTACAAGCTACCATGCTATTGCTTTTCAAAGAATAAAGAAAAATGAGGTTGAAGTTCTATTCTTGGTGATTTCTCATGATAATCATTTAATTAGTATGTTCATTTGTCTTGATGATGACACCTATATACTTGGTTGCAGTAGCTTGAAGCTGTAAGCAACAGTCACCTACTTTTACAGTCAATTCCATCTGTTTTTTCTTTCTGAAACCCAGGTTATAATAATCATAAAAATCATTTTTATTCAATTCAATGGGCATGATATTATCCCAATCATAATGGTCTTCTGCTAATACTTGTAAAGTCATGAATGCATGTTATTGTTTGCTGTTTTTTTTTTTTTACAAATAGCACTGTTTTAAAGTATGGGGTTATAAGCGTGCTGGACTCAGCTGCACTTTTTGATTAAGGTGTCTTTTGTTCTTGATATTTGTTACTTGTCAGTGCGTCATTGCCATCTTTTATTTGAAAAATGCATTATTGATCTACATCCATCCTTTTTTTCCTCAGATTCTTGGCAACACAGGTTTGAAAATGGAAGTTGAAGTTCCTGTTGATTAACGGTAGCAATTGAACGTGGATTTCTCATATCTACAACAAGCAAAGTCACTCCTTCATTCGTTGAGTTTGATGTGGGCATTTCTTGATCCTGGTATTCTTCATCTCAGTGGCAGAGATACATTTGTTGAGTTTGTAATTACTATGCAACAAAATATGGATAATATAATGCATTGAGACTTGGCATTACTTGTACGTCTTATTAATATTACAAGCTGATATATGAGCTGTTTTGCTTTTGTCATGACAAATTTTGACTTTTATTTTATGCAATGGACTTAGGTGCTTGAAATAGGTCATTTTGATCAGTTCTTTTATTCTTTTTTCAGAGTATTGTTATAATTATCAATTGTGTTCGTCAGTTCAAAATATGCAATGCATTCCACCATTGAATCTCATTGTGTGACTCAAACTCGCTTGATGATGGTAATTTCTGGGGTTTGAATTTTGATACATTGAGGACCTCTATATGAATATTATGGTCCAGAATTTCTGGATTTGCCTTTCAACTGGAGTAGCTCTTTTGTTGGAACAAGAGTCTTCTGCTAATGAACTAATTTTTTCTTCTTCTTCTGCCAACTGTTAATGATGAATTGAATATTCAAATAACATCAAGTCACCAACCACAATTTTTTTTATATAAAAAAATTTAAATGAGTTGGGTCCCAGGGCTTATTAGGGTCAAGACATTCTTCTAGGTTTAAAAAATATTTACAGAGGTACTTATATTTCACCTACTAATAAGGTTTCTATATCAACAATAAGATTTAAACTGATGATATTGTGAGTTATGAGCTAACTCTTAATTTGATAGATGAGGAAAGATTTGAGTTAGCTTGTTTTTTCCTCTGTTCAAAGGAGCTTTTCTTTTTGGAAAGCCTAGGCTCATACCCCACACAGGGCCTACAAGGCCTATCTTTTCACAAATTGTACATAATATAGTTACCTCTAAATTAATTAAATATATAGAATATTACATATGTTCTCTCTTACTCGTCACATTATGTTGATGTTGAAAGGTTTCTTGCTTAAGATTTCTGTTGAAAAAAGTATTCACGTTTAATACTTGATAATATATCAAATAGAGTTATCTCTAATAGAAAAATATATATGCGTAGAGTAAAAAAAAACCACACTCACAGAGCAATCAGTTAGTCTATAATTTCTCACCAGTGCGACACATTGCATGATATGAATAGCCTTTCAAATCCATTCAACATAAAATATGAATTCAATAGCAAATTATAAACAATGTAACTTATTTTAAACACTCCATCTAATGTGTAAGAGAATATCAACTCAAGACTAAAGGCATATTTATTGGCTTTCCCGCTTGATGGGCTTGAAAGAAGGAACAATTTCTTACTTATAATAATCATTGTCATTTCAACTCGCCTTGTTTGACATTAGTATCGTTTAAAAGAAAAAAAAAATTTACTCTACTTTTAAATTATAGATGAGTCTAACCACTTTTAAAAAAATTTTGTACCGAGAAATAAAAAATAATCACTGTCATTCTGTAATGATCAAACCAAAGAAAAAGTCACGGAAGAAAGTCCAATGCAGAATTATCAGTCATATTTTTTTTATTTTTTTTAAATGAATTTATCTAACTTGAACTTGTATATAATCTAATGTTGTAAAGTTATTTTAGAAAGATCATTTTATATCTATTATAATTAATTTATTTAAGTTTCTTAATTTACCTAAATTAATTAGATAATTTTTACATTACGATGGAGAGTAGTATAAAATTTAGTTAACTAATGGATGGAGGTTGAGAAAATTGGTCAAGTGAGTTATTTTTTATTATTAGGTAAAAGTGTGGGTCATTTTTCTAAAATAATAGGGACATTAAATGTGAGATAAAACACAATGAGGGAGAAGGAAAAACTGTGAAATTAATGAAAATAATATACTACATCTGATTCTTACGTTTTCAATTAATCCATATATATATTAATAAAAACAATTTAAAACATTAAATAAGTCATAAAATTCAAGTGACTTTTAATATTATCCTTATTAATTATATTAAATTCTAATATCATATTAATTTCTAATATCTCTCCTCACCCTTATTAAATACAGGTATATATGAAAAAAATTTAATACTTATTGAAACTATCAAAATGTCTTGCAAAAAGTATAAAAAAAATACTTTTTAGAAGACTTCTTCCTATAAAAAGGACCCGAGGAAGTAGAAAAAAAATATTAAATAAATGAGATAAAAAATATTAAATTGCTATATTTTAGATTAAAATAATTTTTTTAACTAGATTTTATATTCACTTTGAATGTGTTTTTAAAGTACAAACAAGTGGCCTTTGAATAATCGTGTGCTTTTTTAAATTTTGAAGGTAGTGTTTGGCATAATACCTGGTCACATCAATCAATACATTCAAAATAAATATTGATTAGGAATAATATCTGTTATTAATGTAAGTTATTGAATTTTAAATTAAAAAAATGAAACAAATATATCTTGAAATAACAAAAGAATTATTCAAAGTCCACTTGTTTGTACTTTAAAGGTCACTTGTTTTAATTCTGAGATGTAACTTGATATCAGTTCTTGGATTTGTAGTCTTGATAAGAGGGATCTACCGAATAAAACTACTCAACCACCGTTCAATAAACCATACAAATATCTGAGAATGAAGTCCTTACTCGACCACCTAGGGAAACTCTGAAATTCAGCTCCTAGGCTTGGATTGGTTCAGCACTCCAAGAGATTCGGATGTCTAGCCAAACATAACTCTGACGGATGCTTCACTGATAATTCTCCTGGTCTACCATGGCGTTGATAGAAGGAGAGGGCAAAGATGGAAGAAAATGGGCGCAGGGTGATCGAAATCGAGAATGGAAGTGGATGAATCAAAGACGGAATGCACGATTGCACGATAGTCTTGTGACGGAGAATCTCAGAGAGAGATATGGTGATGTGCAGATGACGGAAGTGAAGGCTGAATTCATTATACTTCCAAAACCCACAGCTTGCTTGCTCCTTGGTCCTCAAATGTCATTTAATTGGTCTTTATTTATAATTTCTGAATGTTAGTCCTTGGCTGTCATTAATTTGAGTCCTATTTACGATTTCTCAAATCTGGAAATTCTCCTAAGTGGCCTCCCCATAAAACCATGAAATAGTGTAATGTCATATAGCCAAAAAAATCACTCAGAAAAGTCATAAAATGTAATTAAATCAGCCCATTTATGAATTAATTAACATAATCACTCTTAAACCCAATTTATTATAATAAATGCATTTTAAGCTCAATATTTATGATAAAACCCCTAAATAAAATATGGAAATACATGATAAAATAGGGATTTATCAGGTTTCTTTATCAATATTATATTGTAACGCATGAAAGTTAGGATCATGGAAATTTCTTCCCAATAGTCCATCTAAATTAGTCAATAATAATATTAAAAAAATTATAAGTTATTTTATTTTATATATTTTATAATATTTTTTTAAAATATGAATCCAATTAAATATTTTCTTTACCCAGTAAAATCTTTTATCAATGGAAAACGATATTCTAAAACTCAAACTAATATGTCGAGTTAGCTTAGAAACCGATGACTTGACCATTTGACCAGTCCGATTGATACTTTAACTTCAAACAAAATTAACTTAATACAACGGATTTAGGGTATAACTTAGAATAAATTTGGATAACTACTTGGATTAATGAAAAGAAGAGCATATCAGGAAGAAATCTCAACCCTTAATGAGGAAGAAGAAAGAAAGATGACGAAGAAGAAATCTAATGCCTCTTCATTGGTTTCCTATTTAATAACATCATTAACAACACAAATTGATATAATAGAGCAACAAAAAGCATTTGAAAATTTTAATCAGTACCCTTTGTTCAGCAACAAGAAGCTTTGGCTATTCATGAATCATGATAGCTTCGCCACTTCGACCGCATCTCAAACGCAATAACCTTCAATCTTCAAACGGTTTGGAAGATTCATGAACGGTGGTTGGACGAGGAGGAAGCTAGAGAAAACAAAGAGAGATGATAAAGTCTTGAAGACAGTTATGAACCCAATAATTTTTTAATTTTTTATATAGATAACAAATAAATTTTATTCCATCTTTTGTTTTTTAAAAACTTCCTTCTTATTTTATATTTTGTGTCAACTTATTACATGTCTTTAATCAGTGCGGCAACTTATTATATTTTATATTAGATTTATTTTTCTAATACAATTATTTCATATTAAATACTAGTGAATTAAATTTGAGTATCATGTTATTATTAGAATAATTATTATATTCTAAAATATGATTGGCAATCAATCAATCAACATGATTATTTCTAATAAAAGAATATCTGTGTATTAAAAAAAATTAATACTCTGGTTATTGGGGCCAATTATGACCGTTGGAAATAATGCCATGAAGCCACCAACGGCATTTTAAAAAATTAAGACAAGATAGAGAAGGCAAGAAAAAACATACAAAAAAGAAGGGGCTAGGAGCACTTGCGGGAAAAGGAAGACAAGGGCCCTACATGGAAATCATTATTCACCGCTGAGAGAAAATGCAAATTCTAAAGAATCCTAAAACAACACCACCACACTACTTTCTGATTTTCTGAATTTTCGGAGGGTAAAATTTGGTTCTTGAATTGCAGTTTTCTTTTTCCTATTGCATGAGCCGTCTCTGGTTCTTAAATCCATCCTTTTCTTCCACTTTTTCTCTTCCAATTCGATTCGTTCAAGAGGCTCCCTCTGGCTTCCCTTCAAGTGCAAGCTCTGTTATTTTCCCTTTGAATTGTCATCTGCATAAATATTCATCATCTTACCCGTTTGCCATCACCTCCCCTTTCTCTGTTCTGGGCTGAACTCTGTAATTTTCTACGAAGAACAATTCGATTCCTCTGCAGGCATGTTCACTTTTCAATCATATATTTCTGATACAGATTACGTCCATTTCTCTCATGAAACCTGAATACAATCGAACAATATCTCTATTGTTGTTTCTTTGATCGTATCCTAGGTGGATTTTGTTTTATATTGATTGCTAAAACTGGCTCGGATATCAAGTTGATCATTAAGTTGATGCACTGTTTCATTTAAGTTTGAAAAAATTACTATGAGGTCTCTGTAATTATCAAAAAGTTTTGAAAGTGAGCATTATCATATCCTGTATTAGAATTTGCCATTACATACTACTGAGTAGTTGTAGGATTTTTTAGGGATTAAATTTTTTCATTAAGACCTCAGTGATTTTCCCTTTTCTTTGAAATTACGAAATCCAAACAAAACCATGCATTCCACTATGAAAGTGATGCAGAATTCGTATCTGGTGTGTTTCAGGGTAAGAGACCATTTCATTGCTTCTGCTGGTGTAAGGGATTCTGAGAATGTCAGAAGCTAGCTTGCTGAGCCATGGAACAATGGCGGAGAGTGAAATTATAGCGATGAAGGAGAAGCTTCGAGCTCAGCAACAACTTTTGCAGAAGCTACACGCGGAGTTGGATGAAGAAAGAGAAGCATCTGCAACAGCAACAAGTGAAGCTGTTGACATGATTCTGCGTTTACAAGCAGAGAAAGCAGCAGTAAAAATGGAGGCACAACAGTACGAGAGAATGGCTGAGGAAAAACTAGAACATGCAGAGACAACTCTCGAGATCTTCGAAGAGCTTATGTTTCAGAAAGACATGGAGATTGCTTCTCTGGAGAATCAAGTTCAGGCTTATAAGAGAAAGCTTGTTAGCCTTGGCTGTGATCCTAATCTCACTGACTCTGAGCTTGAAGAGAATAAAAATAATAATAATTATAATACTGATGAACATCATCATCAGAACCCAGAAAATGATGAATCTGTGAGAAGGCTTCATTCAATGCCTCCTTTACCTGCAAATAAGAACAACCCTAGAGCTGTTAGAAAGAGACAAAGATCTGCGAGCCCACATCGTACCGATATTATTCAAACATTAGAGGAGGAGGAGACTGAGAAAAAACCTCTTCAACAACAATGCAGTACCGCAGTAGAATCTACTACACATGAAACCCTTGATGCATACTGGGAACAGATTAGAAAGTTAGATGAGAAAATGAAAGAGATATCAGATTGCAAGGAAATAGAAGGACAACACAGAGGTTCAAGCTTGAGAGGTAGGAGACACAGATCATGTTCATTAATATATCCAAGAGGAACGATTAAGACAATGTCTAGTATTAGTAGTTCAGATCAAGTTCTTCATCGTCATGAAGTTAAGAAACAAAATAGGGAAGCAGCAATTACAGATCCTTCTTGTTCATCAGTAAATGTGCATGATGTGTTTGAAGTTATACAACTTAGGGATGATAATAATAAAGTCAAAAATAAGCATGCGAAAAATATGCTGGAGAGGTTGAGGGCAACAGATTCAGATAACAGATTAACAAAACCAGACACAGAAGTAGCGCCAGAGGAAAAGGGTGAAGCACTTTTTAGATATGATTCAGCAAAGCTAATGGGAATTCTTAGCTCAAACATGGAAACCATAGCACAAAGTCCTAATAGTAATAATAAGAATAAGAAGATCACTGGTATGTTAAGCCGTAAAATGGAAGGAACGGCGGCGAGTTTGGAATGCAACCGGGAAGTTGGGTTTCACCTTCTGTCGAAGAGAATCGAGAGGCTCGAGAAGGAGAGGGAGAAAGCGAGCTCAAGGCAAGAAATCAGACATGAAGGAGATGGGGAAGAACAGCTTAGGCTATTGAAGGAAATACTCAGCCAGCTCAAATCAATAAAGGAAGATATTATTACAAGTTCAGAAGCAAAAAAATCTCCACCTAAAGAAGATGATAATGGCCTTTTGAATCCTGTTGATGTAGAGCCTATCAGCACCATTCACTTACACACTCCAATTAGATTCTACCCACTGCCATGAAGCTTCACTCTAAATTAATATGAACCCCAGCTATCAACAAGAGTTGAATTCGGTGGGATGTGCTACTTCTTTACAATGGACAAATTATATTTGAATCTTATTAAGAGAAGTTCTCATATTTGTAAATAAATTCTTAAATTTGTGCTAATTCTTGTTATTAGTCAGTTACTCATTAGATTAACAGAGTATTATAATTTAGTTCTATAAATAATTATCCTATACATTAAAGTGATTTGTAAATTCAATTTGAATTTCATATTATGTTCAAACAACCATTGTAATATTAGTGCGGTAACTTAAATTCTTGATTCTTATATTTAACTATCTTAAATTCATTTTTTAATGAAATGACTTAAATTAAATAAAAATAACAAATTTTCTCCCAACAAGCCTAGCTATTAAGACATTCTAGGTACACATATCCTTTTCAACAATCTTTGGTTCTGGTCATATCAAGAATGGAGGTCCCCTCTAATTCTCTCCAACACATCAACACATTCAAAATCAATATTTATTAAGAATGATATCTTTCATTAATGTAAGTTATTGAATTTTAAATTAAAAAATTGAATCAAATATATCTTGAAATAATAAAAGAATTATTCAGACACATAATGGGTATTATTCATATTTCTTAACAAATACGCTCTTACTATTCGAATTTATATTTTCCTCCTACATTAGTGAAACTTAAATTACTTTTTTTTATATGGCTAGTTAAACTCAATTTATTAAATATATAGTAAATAAGAAAAAAACGTAACCTCACAAAACAAAGAATGATAGGATTATAACTCATAAAAGAGCACAAAAGTTTGGCTTAACAATCTAATAGCCAACTTTAAAACATTTGAATAACTACTCCCAAAATATCGTCACCTTTCATCTGTTATATTACACTGAATATCATCAAAAGATCAAATGATAAAGTCACAGATTTATAGTATAAGAATTAAAAAAATATGAATCAGCAAGCATAATACCATAAAACTTTACCAGGTCGTATTGCTTTTGCATATTCAAGAGCTAAAGAATAACTACCGCTACCACTTTTCTATTGGTATTGTGTACCTTCTTACAAAAATTTGGTCTTATTAGAAGATACTTTTCTCTTTATAACTGAAAGATACCCTTCTATAACCTCTGGCTTTTGAGAGAAGTTAGCCTTATCATAAAGAAAAATACCATTTAAGACATAAGTTGCTGGATGAAGACCTTGGCAAAGCTGAGAATCCCACCTCCACTTAATAATCCATGTGTAAGGCTTGTACAATGTTTTTTTTTTCCTGCATGACAGTACTTTTGATAGCTTTCCTTGCCCTATGCATCCTCTCATAGATATACCTAAGTGAAGGCCTATAGTCAAAATTAACAATTCTCAAAAGTTGTACAAGGGGTTTTACAATTTCAATAATTATCTTACTAGCATTCCAAAATTTTATCCAATACAATCATAGTCACATCTTTTGCCTTTTGGTCTCTTGAGCATCTAGACTCTATAAATGTCTTGCTGGTTACCAAAGCTTGTATATCATGCTTGTGGTCAAGAATACTTTTCAGAGCAATAAAATTAGTAGCAACCCTTGTTGCTCCTGGGCGCGGATGATTTGTACAAGATCAATTATCATTAGTAGATGATGATAGTTTTCGCCTAACATACCCCTGAAGTAATTTTTGTCATATAAATCTAAATAAAATTAATACCAATCATATTACAAATTATATATAAATACAGAGAGACGGTTATGATCACAATAATTTTTTATTTTTATGTAGATAATAAATAAATTTTTAGGTAAATTGAAGAAAAATCCCCATTTAAAAATTTAATTGGTGAGGAGAATTTAAATTAAAGTACTAGTACTCAATATATATAAAATTCATAGAGTATCAGCACTTAGTGTATATAAAAAATTAAAAATTTATCAAAATCCTTCTCGGCACTTAAATTTTTAAATGGGGATTTTCCCACTCCTTTTTATTTTTTATTTTGTGACAATTTACATGTAATTTAGTCAGTTAAATAAATATACATTTATCTGATTAAAAATTAAATGAAATTAATAAAAATTGATGAAATAATTTTTCCTTGTTAATATCTAAAATTTATAATACTTAATCATAATTAATACTTTTAAAAGTCCTTAAATGTTTTTTTATCCCTTCTTTTAAAAAGTAAAGTAGAGCATTTATGGAGGAGCATAACTACGCAATTTTCTGTACAGGGTGTGCCATAATATTTAATTGTCAAATGAACCGTGGGTATCATAAAACCCCTGGCCTTTTAAAAAAACTAATTGCATATATAACCAAAAGCAAATGAACAATTTGGCTTAAAATTTAAGGGAAATTATACTCAAGTTTTGAATAGACAAATTATCCTTATCAATTCCTATATAATTATCAAATTGATATGAAATCATAAAAAATTTATGAAAAAATTATTATAATTATAAATAGATACTTTAATCTAACTTATAATTATTGACATATTGATTTGTCAATTTAGATCCTTAAATTATTATTAGTGATACTTGTCATACATTTATCAATTGTGATATACTAACTTGTCATTAGTAGCATATTAACTTATCAATTGATATGCTTTTACTTGTTTTACTATTATTTATCACTAGCTATCGGTATATTAACTTATCAATTGAGATGTCCTAACTTATTATTAGTGACACTATGACTTGTTATTATAGTTACACATTAACTTGTCAATTAATTTTTCACAATTTTAATAAATCATCATTTAAAACTTTATATCAATTTAATAATTTTTTATAATTTGATAATAATAATTTATCTTCTTTAAAGTCTCGCCATAATTCCTCTACAATTTATAAATATCTTTGTTTTGGCGTGTATCTTACAAAGGAGTCGTCTTCATGTGTGGAGCCGGAAGTTGAATAGAAATGTTTCTAGCAGCTCCGCAATACTCGATCGTCATCGGAGCCTGTTATAGACGTTGGAAACAATGCCACGAACCCACCAACGACCTTTTGAAACAAAAAATTAAAACATACAAAAAAGAAGGGGCTAGGAGCACTCGCGGGAAAAAGGAAGACAAGGGCCCTACAAGGAAATCATTATTCACCGCTGAGAGAAAAAATGCAAATTCTAAAGAATCCTAAAACAACAACAACATACTACTTTCTGATTTTCTGATTCTTCATGCGAAGCCACTAACGTTCAAGAAACATCATGGTGTTGTCTGGGTTTGATTGTTTGCTCTTTCCGTTGAAAACCCCAGAAAAAATTATGATTCAAGTTTTGTTTTGTTTTTTCAACCCTGTTTCCTTGAAAATTAAATTTTCTGGGTGAAAATGTGTGGCCCTTTTGTTTGTTTTTCTGTATTTGTCTCCCCTGGGGCTTTCCTTGTTTGTCTCGTTTGATGAATACACGCTAATCCGGAAGGTATAATTTGGTTCTTGGATTGCTTATTTTCTATTGCATGAACCTGCGCTGGTTCTTAAATCCATCATTTTCTTCCTCTTTTCCTCGTCCAATTCGATTCGTTCAAGAGGCTCTCTCTCTGGTTTTCCTTGAAACGCAAGCTTTGTTATTTCCCTATGAATCGTCATCAGCGTAAAGAATCATCATCATCTTACCCGTTTGCGATCACCTCCACCTTCTCTGCTCTGGTCTGAAACTCAGCAATTTCGACCAACAATTTGATTCCCCTGCAGGTATGTTCACTGTTCAATGATATATTTCTGATAAAGATTACGTCCAATTCTCTCATGAAACCTTCTTTTCTATCTCCCAAACATTCTATAATATCATCAAACAATGTCTCTCCTGTCGTATCCTAGGTAGATTTTGTTTAATATTGATTGCTGAAACCTGGTTCTGAAAGTTGATAATTAAGTTGATGTATTGTCTCGTTTAAGTTTGGGAAAATTACTATGAGTTCTATAATCACCAAAATGTTCCGTAACAAGTTAGCAGCTTTTTTGTACATTTGTCACTTGTTGTCCGACTTTTTTGTAAGTGATTTTCCCTTTCCTTTGAAATTGCGAAATCGAAACAAAAACCATGCTTTCCACTATGAAAGTGATGCAGAATCCGTATCTTGGTATGTTTCAGAATAAGAGATTGCTTCTACTGGTGTGATTGTGAGAATGGCAGAAGCTAGCTTGATGAGCAGTGGAGCAATGTCGGAGAGTGATAATATAGCGATGAAGGAGACGCTTCGAGCTCAGCAACAACTTCTGCAGAAGCTATACGCAGAGTTGGATGAAGAAAGAGAAGCATCTGCAACAGCAGCAAGTGAAGCTCTAGACATGATTCTTCGTCTACAAGGAGAGAAAGCAGCAGTGAAAATGGAGGCTAGACAGTACGAGAGAATGGCGGAGGAAAAACTAGAACATGCAGAGACAACTCTCGAGATCTTCGAAGAGCTTATGTTTCAGAAAGACGTGGAAATTGCTTCTCTGGAGAATCAAGTTCAAGCTTATAAGACAAAGCTTGTTAGCCTTGGATGTGATCCTCATCTCACTGACTCTGAGCTTGAAGAGAATTATAATAATAATCAGTTGCTACATAGAACTGATGAACATCATCAACATCATCATCATCATCAGAGCCCAGAAAATAATGATTCCATGAGAAGACTCCATTCATTGCCTCCTTTACCTAGAGCTGTTAGAAAGAGAGAAAGATCGCCGAGTCCACATCGTCCCGATATGATGCAAAAAATAGAGGAGGAGAAATCTGAGGAAAAAACCCTTCAACAACAAAGCAGTACAGTAGCAGAATCTACTACACATGAAACCCTTGATGCTTACTGGGAACAGATTAGAAAGTTAGATGAGAAAGTGAAAGAGATATCAGATTGTAAGGAAATAGAAGGACAACACAGAGGATCAAGCCTGAGAGGTAGGAGACACAGATCATGTTCATTATTATATCCAAGAGGAAGGAGTTTGACAATCTCTAGTATTAGTTCATCAGATCAATTTCATCATCATCATGAAGTTAAGCAACAAAATAGGGAAGCAGCAATTACAGATCCTTCGTGTTCATCAGCAAATGTGTATGATGTGTTTGAAGTTCCACAACCTGGGGATGATAATAATAGAATCAATAATAAGCATGGGAAGAATATACTAGAGAGGTTGAGAAGTACAGATTCAGAGAACAGATTAACGAAGCCAGACCCCGAAGTAGCGCCAGAGGAAAAGGGTGAAGCACTTTTTAGATATGATTCTTCGAAACTAATGAGAATTCTTAGCACAAACATGGAAACCATAGCACACAACAGTCCAAATGGTAGTAATAATAATAATAATAAGATTTCTTGCATGTTTAGCCTGAAAAGGGAAGGAACGACGAGTTTGGAATGCAACGGGGAAGCCGAGTTTTACATTCTTTCAAAAAGAATCGAGAGGCTCGAGAAGGAGAGGGAGAGAGTGAGCTCAAGGCAAGAAATTACACATGAAGGAGATGATGGTGAAGATCAGCTTAGGCTCTTGAAGGAAATACTCAGCCAGCTCAAATCAATGAGGGAAGAGATTACTATAAGTTCAAAAGCAAAAAGAACTCCACCTAAAGATGATGGGCTTTTGGATCCTCTTAAAGAGGTAAGACACTTACACATTAATCTCTGGTTGGGTTGCCTTTTGTTTCTGTAATTGAACTGTTGTCCTGATGATAAAAAAAAATTCTATTAACAGGCAATGCTGTACATGTGGATTTGATTTTGGTATGTGCATGATTTGTATCTGATAGTTTTGAGAAAGTGTGGATTTAAGGCCATAGAATAGATTCATTGATTTTTGAAGATAGTTTCTGAAATGTCTATATTCTCTGTTGTAACTTCATCTTGTACATTAGGCACTGATATGATGACAGTGACTTGAAGCTCCTGATGTAGGGTTAAGAATATTGTACTTTTCTCTTTCTTTTTCTTTTTTTTATTTCCTTTTATTATATTTTTGATCTGAGATTGAGATTGATGTATACTTGAGTTAGTGGAGTGAGGAGCTTCTTGATAACTGTGTTTTCATGCCATGAGAGAAAAATAAAATGTTATGGCGATTTGCCCCCTGATCATAGTGAAGTGAAAGCAGACAAACCACTGTTTCATGAAAAGCATCAAAATTTATATGCTTCTTCTTCTTCATCTTGAGTGCCTTTTTTTGGGTGTCTCTTGCCAGATTGTTTGTTTCTGATAGGCCTGAATATATTGATCAAGAAGCTGTGTGATAGTGGTTTTAATTTGGAACAATCCCACTCAATTTGTATTGAAGCACGAAATATAAGGACCTTTATTTTTATCCCTATAACTTTTCTTTGAAGTTGGTTTGTTTGGTTTCATGCTAGAACCTACCGTCCATCAAAACTATAGTTTTGATAGTTTTTAATAAGGAACTAAATGCAGACTTAAGGGTTTAATTAATGTCTCATTTGTACGCTTATTGAAAAGGTGACAAATTGAACATATACTATTTTTATTTTTTGTCAGAGAATAAGAAAATCAGTGAAAAAAAACCCATGAAGAAATAGAGAATGGATTGAGATTATAATTTCCTCTAATTCATCTCTTGGATAAAGATTGATACATATATTGACAATTAAAGTTGGTCTCAATGCATATAGCTGCGTGTGGGTCAATGGACCAATATGGATTCTAGGCCTACGTTCTTATTCTCGTATATGACAACGTTTTTTAAAGTGGAGACAAGGCAACAAGCTTACCTCCTCTAGGTAGGTAATTTAGGTTAAATATTATCAATTAATTCATACAAGATAATAATAGACTCTATCCTAAAAATAGTTTAGATAAAATAGAATAAAAATAAAATAGTGTGCCCTCTCCTCCATACTCTTCTATTCAAAATTCATTATAATCATACTGCTTTGATACTAAAATGATATAACCTATTAAAAAAAAAGTGGGTAGAAACTCATTTAAACTTGATTAAACATCGACAATTCTTCTTCCCAAGTTGAAGGAACTTACAATAATAAGAAGCCCACACTAAGTTTATACAAAAGGCACAAAAGGTTCAAGTTCTTTAGAGGCCATAGCTACTCAAATTACAAAATACTCTCATATTCTTGATATAAAATTTATTTAATTAATTAAATTAGATTAAAGAAGTTAGTTAAGTTAGTTAATATATCAATTTTTAAAAATATTCTAATAATTTTTTTTAACTCTTTCTCTCCCTCTCTTATTTAATTATTGTTGATAGAAAATTAATATAAATAATTTAAAAAAATTGATAAATATAAAAAATATATCTTATGTTTAAGACTAATATTAATTCTTCAATTAGATATTATATTGAGAACTGGAGAAATACATCTTAACCCAAAATGAAAAAAGAAAGCACCATGTCAATGCAAGTTAAAAAGCAACTGTGTCATTATCTTTTTCCAATAGATTCTCCCTCGTATTTTTTTGCACTTTTACTAAGAGTATATTTGAAAAAATATATATATTTTTTTTACATATTTATTACTTTTATAACTAATTCTAACAGTTTTTTTAACAAAACAATTCAATTATCTGAATCTTATAACGAGGGATGGAAGGAGTAGTACATAAAGAAAAAATATGCTTAAATAATGATAATATATATAATAAATTGTATTAAAAAAGCAAATATATAATAAATATTATCAATAAAAATTGGTTATGTTGTCAAGAATAAAACTCACATCCTACCTAGAAGGTGTAGTAAATCCCTCAAAATAATAATAAAGTTTATACAGATATGTTGATTTGCTGTACAGTACCATTAAAATTTACCCAAACTTTTAATGGTCATATAATTATGTAAGCATGAGCAGGTAAAATAGTGTGGTTTGTGAAATAATTAAACATCCAATTAGATAAGAATTTATAAATTTTAATTCTTTTGAGAAGAACAGATCTTCTGGATGTCAACTTTGCGACTCCACGGCTACAAAGTTACTCTTTCGGTGGCCATGTGATCAATTCTTGGGTTTCTGGGATATTCTGGTTATTAATATTATTGCGTATATCTTGTTCTACCTACCAAACATGGTCATCATCAACTACTTTTACAGATTTTGATTGGTGATTTATTTAGTGGACGCAATTGGACGAATGAAAAAGATGGCAAACTTTTGGACTAAGACATTCATACTTTTCTTTTCTTCTTTTAGTTTTTGTTTTGGACTATTTTTTGGGGACTTTTTTTTTTGTTAAGCATAGATAGATATCCTCCTATTAAAGATAATCCTATTTGAAGCATTATCAAGCACTAAATATAGGCACCTCTCCTATAAAGAATTCGAACATTAGTTCGATGTATTGTGAGGAGATAACTCATTCCGCTAGACTCAGCCCCGTTGAGTTTTTTTGAAAATTTTATCTTTAAGGAGTGGAGACAAGACGGAAGTTTGAGATTTGTTAGTTGATTGTGTTAATTACACACAACAAAAATTTTTTAGGGTACTTATTGAACCACAAAAATTAGTTTGAAGTATTGGGTATAATTTTACCATTAAAATAAAGTTAAGGTAGTAATTTACAATTAATTTATATTATCTATAATATATAATATTGTTCTTAAAATACCCATTTCATTTAATTCATTCTATTTACTAATTTTCCTCATATTATTTCTATTTATTGCATAATAGAAATAGTCAAAAAAATAATTAATATGGTAAACAAAAGAAATTAAGTTCTCATCAAACTAAACTCCTTTACAATCTCTTAGATATCTAAGATCACTAGAGGGAGTATCATCTTTCTATGGTACATATTCGACTTGTCTTTGAAACTATCATATGGAATTACATAAAAGATTGCAAGATGAACCCTTGGACACACAGAGAGACAGTGGAATCATATGCAACGAATGATTACAACCTGGTCCATGGAAAAAACATAATATTCCTTAGGTTTTTAATCTATGATCTAGATAGATGAAAAAAACTAAATAAATCAATTAATTAAGATTAAATTCAACCTACAAGACGAATTCATATTATATACTCTTTAATCTACTCAAATAAGTCAACTAACTATTATATTAGTTATAATTAACTAATTATTTAGCTTATTTAATCTACTCAAATTAGTCAATTAACTCTTATATTAAGGAGATGAGGATATCTCCAAATAAAGTCAATCAATGACGTCTAAAATGGAAACCTGAAGCAAGAAATAATAGTGTGTCTGACTCAAAGGAATAATATCTTAAATATAATTTTAACTGAAAGGTTCATATCGTGTTGATATCTGCAATACCCACTAGACGTTGTCGCTCATCAATTTTCAGGCAGATAACAATTCATCATAATAATCTTGTTTTTTTTTTTTTAATTTCTTCTCCTTCTCCTTCAGTGAATGAATTGGACAACTTGACCTACCACTGCAAATAATCATGGCGTAGTTGTTTTCTCGTGCTCAAGTGTGCGTGTGTGATGCAAAATGTGAACAAAAGATGAAAACGATATTAATGTTCAAGTATGGATATTTTTTTAATTATCAGTGATTAGGGTTATTATATCAACTTCCACTGGCTTCTTTTTTATATGCATATAAAAGGTAGGCAGAAAGATGACGGAAGAACAGCTTCCATTGTGGAATTCACTCGTAGCTACCACAAAACATGATTCTCGCTATATCTTCTAGAGATTGATAATAGGATCGAACAACAAGGATTGACTTCAAGTATGTTTCACGTTTTGTGTGTGTGTATATATATATATATCAGTGTAATAGACAATCATACTGATACTGATTATATGTATCATGCTATGAGTAAATAGAGAAGTGTGGTACCGCTGAACCAGTTAAAAAATTCATCTGTGTTTCATAGAAGAACACACCATCATTAATTTCAACGCATTAGTCAAATAAAGATCATCAATACCATCCAGAAGAACTTGTCCTTTTAACTACCACTTGCAAATACAATAAACCATGCTATATAATGGAGTAGACATTCTTTTTTGGCAAGATAGTGCTTGGTATCTGGACTCTAACTAATCCGGACCAACATAACACAACTGCATACATAGGGCTCCAACATAAGATATTTAGTTAAGCTAGTACAACTTCCTTAATTACTACCTGAGATACACGGTCGCTGGTTGTTGGTTAATGTAAAATATAGATTTATGCCTCATGATTTGGCCGATTTTGTTTCATGAAATTGACGTTTAAAAGTTTATGATAAAGTAATTTGAAGTTTAAACCATCATCAACATATTAGTACCCTGTTGTGTCATTATATTAGTTTGTTTTTGCCCTTTACATATTTTCACTATTCATTAAGCAATATGGAAAATGCATTTAGGAATTAATCATTTTGTATATATTTACTATATGGCGTTTGGTACTATTGAGTTGGATTTAAATTAAATACTACCAAACCTACCTTTCCCAATACGAATTTTTTTCATCCTCAAAGTTCACACCTTTAACCTTACTTTAGGAGATTAGAGAAATCAAGTTCCTTCTATTTAACTCATCTACCATTGGTCAAACCAATTTTATCACGATAGTGAAAACAATTTATGGTTCAAAATGTCAAGTAGACAATTGGTTGATTAATGTTGATCAAAGTCTTAAATACTTTCATTTAGGTTTGATCTCCTCCAATAATATATGAAAAAGTGAAGTGGGGAAATATAAATGTTGGGGGGACCCAATTGTCATGTAGCTAAGGTTCCTCCATTGCAACAAGAGGATCTAATCTGAACACTTCACCTATCTTCCTCTATTTCACTCATCTTTCACATTTACATATGAAATATAACTATTAATTCACTTATTATTTACTTTTCAAGTAAATTATCTTCACTACAAAAGGAATCATCAACCTTAGAGTTGACTGTTTCATCATAAGAAGATGAATTACACGAGTAGTCCTTCAACCTTCCTATTTCTTGGGCCACATCCATCATGCTTGGCCTTGTCAGAGGATTATACTGTGTGCAGAGAAGTCCCAGTTCTATGAGTTCAAGTACAACATCTTGCCAGATTTTGCTACTGTCATGTTGTTTCCCAGAATGTGAATGTGACAACCTTTGTAATGCCTTCTCAACAACGTTGTCAAGCTTGTATGGGTACTGTCTCTTCACCCACTCATGCAAACTTGAGCCTTCATGGACAAGAACATCTGTTGGAGGCCTACCTGTCACTATTTCTAGTAGTAATACTCCATAACTGTATACATCACCTTGTGTTGATGCTTTTTTCCCCATTCCATACTCTGGTTTTTCCAAATGGAACAGCAGAGAAATAGTAATAAGTTTTACAGCATAAAGATATATATATTATTATTATTTGTGTATAATAGCCTCTTCTGTGTGGTTTAATGCAGAAATAATTGTTGCTTCAAAAAATGTGGAATCGATGTACTCCCAGTGCAGAACAACACAAGGCTCCTACCATATAAAGTATAGGAAGGAACAGATATACGTAGCCTTACGCAAACGGAGAGGTTATTTCCTCAATATACTTCCATGTGAATTTGTTTAGCAATCTTGATTGTCTTAGTTATTGCTTAACAATCATGACATGGATGTTAAAATAATTAGCATGTTTCAGTTATATGTACATTTAATAACTTTTGAGTATTTTTAGACCATTGCAAGTATATTCATAAAATAAACATGTTAGGTTAATCCTATCATGAGGCAAGTAATTAAAATAGACTTCTAACAATTTTAATTTGTATATCATTTCACTGTTCATATGTTTTTTCTATTAAAACTTTGATTAAATAACTGCAGCAGGATCAAAGGGGGGAAAAGAAGACATGGCCGCAAAGAAGTTGCATAATAATCTTAAGTCACAAGAAAACAAACTAATTTTCTGGTTAAGTTTCATTTTACCAAAAATTAGAACATTTTATATAGTTAAATACACACACACATATATACATACGTATGTATGTATGTATGTATGTATGTATGTATGTATGTATGTATGTATGTATGTATGTATGTATGTATGTATGTATGTATGTATGTATGTATGTATGTATGTATGTATGTATGTATGTATGTATGTATGTATGCATGCATGTATGTATGTATGTATGTATGTATGTATGTATGTATGTATGTATGTATGTATGTATGTATGTCCATGCTGCATATCCATCTTCTTTAGAACAATTTAACAGAATTTACCTAGTAATGCTCTCATTTAGCAGAGAAAAGAAGAGCAGCAGAGAAAACAACTTAAAAAATGATTGTGGTCTAGTATTAACTATTATCTTAATAATGCATCTATCTCTAAATTCTGTTGACAAACTTCCAGGAAAAGTGTCATCAATAATTATAGCAATAACATAAGAAAATTGTTGCAAAATCAAAGTTCATAGTACATACCAGGGGCTATATAGCCAACAGAACCACATAACAAGCCACGTGTTGAACTGAGAGATGCCGAGCTATTATTATTCGAGTCAATACTGTCATCGCCTTTCACGAGCCTTGAAATTCCAAAATCAGTAACCAAAGCTGTCATATCGTCGTCGAGAAGTATATTGCTCGGCTTGAGATCGCAGTGGATCACTCTTACTGGTGAGTAATGGTGCAAATAGGCCATTCCTTCAGCCACATCACTACATACCCTCACTAACTGAACTAAATTCAACCTTTGGCTCAACCCATGGCTTGGATATAGGTGCCTCTCAAGGCTTCCATTTGGCATTAGGGGAAGAACAAGAGCCTTAAACTTTGGCTTGCTGCAAATTGTGATGATCCTTATCAAGTTTCTGTGCCTAGTCCTTCTCAAAATTTGAAACTCTCTTCTAAAACTCCCTGAAAATTCACCCGCTGTGGCGGTATCTATCACCTTCACTGCTATTCTGGTGTTATCTCTAAGGACTCCTTTGTAGACATGCCCAAAACTTCCTGAACCAATTAAGCTTGAAGCACTGAAGCCTCCAGTGGCTTCAATAAGTTTTTTATATGAAATGCTTGGGTACTCTAGCTCCTTTGTTTCCTCCTCATCACTCTCATAGTCATTTCTGCCAAATATCTCCAGTCGCCTTCGAAATTTCACCATGTGTCCCAATCGGTAGCCGAACATGCACAAGAGGGGAGTAGCAAATAAAAACACTGGAATTATAAGGAGAACAAAGTGATAGCCGTGTTTCTTGTGGCAGCTTTTCATCCCTTTTATAGAACCACATAGAGCATCATTTCCAAGGAAAGAGTCTATGGAGAGAGATAAAATTGCTCCCTTGTTTGGTATATTCCCTGAGAATTTGTTGAAGGAGAAATTGAGTTTCTTCAGAGAGGATGATAACAGAAGGGACTCTGGTATTGGCCCAGTTAACCTATTTGAAGAGACATCAAGTGCCTTTATATAAGGCAATTGGCCTAATGAAAAAGGAAGAGGGCCCTCTAAGGAGTTACCAGAAAGGTTAAGGTATTCTAGAGCTATGCAGCTTTCAAGCTGAGGTGGGATTCTTCCTGAGAGATTGTTGTTAGATAAATCAATAATTAGCACCATGTCCATTTTGCTGAGCTCTAATGGTAAAGGGCCATTCAAGTTGTTGCTTGATAAGTTCAAGTATAGTTTCAAGCTAGTCAAGGCGGCGACTCCTGTAGGAATCACCCCGGAAATTCTGTTTCTAGATAGGTCCAAAATCTCCAAATTGACGCATTTTCCAAGACTCGGTGGAATCGTTCCAGAAAGCCGGTTTTCATACAGCAAAAGCCTTCTTAACTGAGGAAGGTTAGCAAAACTATCTGGTATAGAACCAGAAAGCTTGTTTCTTGACAAGTCTAGAAGGCCCAGATGTTGAATTCCACCAAGTTCTGAAGGAATCTCACCAGATAGTGAATTATTGGACAAATAGATTCTCTCAAGCTTTCCCATCTTCCATAGGCTAGAAGGAACAGATCCATTTAGCAGATTACTAGAAAAATTCAGTAGAGTCAGGTTAACAAGGTTCGATATTTGAGGAGGTATAGGACCATAAATGAGATTGTTATCAAGGTGAAGCTGAACAAGGCTGTTAGGAAGGTCACCAATGTTAGAAGGAAGCTTCCCACCAAGATTGTTTTCTGCTAATTCAAGTTCTTGAAGGTTAGATAAATTTCTCAAAGAAGCAAAGAAAGGTTCCAGATTTGTGTTTCCATCATGGCTAACAAAGTCATTATCAGACAAATAAAGGAATTGTAGTTCAGGCCAACTTACAATCTCATGTGGTAACTCACCACTCAGCATATTTGACTCCAAATCAAGCCATTTTAGCTGTGTAGAGTTAGAAAGAGCTAAAGGAATTTGGCCTACAAGCTTATTAGACCAAAGTAAGAGGAACCTAACTTCTAGAAGCATGCACTTATTGTTCAATGGGATATGTCCCATTAAGGAATTGTTTGAGAGATCTATATACCTCAATGAGGAAGAAGACCCATTACAGAAAAGTGATTCTGGAATCTCACCTTCAAGCTGGTTGCTTCCCATGTCAAGGTAATATAAGTTATGAAATGAACCCAACTCAGTTGGAATTTCTCCTTGAAGAAAATTCCAAGATAAACTGAGTTGCTCCAGTTGAGTTAAGAAGCCTAACTCTTTTGGAATATGACCCACAAAGAAATTCTCAGAAAGATCTAGAATTTTCAAGGAAGTGAGGTTGGAAATAGCAGGGGAAATTGTGCCTCCTAGTGATTTTCCATTGAGATCAAACTCTATGACTCTTCTGTAACTTGCATTGTTGCATCTTATCCCTGACCAATTACAGACATGAATATCAGGAGATTTCCAGCTCGCTAGAGCGTTCTTTGGGTCAGAAACAATGCCCCTCATGAATGATATCAGAGAACTTTTATCATACACCAGGTCGGCATTTTCTTCCCCATGAACTCCTAAATGAACAACGACCACAGAGAAGAACGCAAATAATGAAAATCTGCACAAACCCATTGAATAATTAATAATATTGATCGCTTCTATTCAAACCCCAAAAATATTTAACGAAGGAAACGATGGAAAACCAGAGAAAAACACACACCAGGAACTGAGTACTGTCAATGTTCAAATATATGTAAGCTCATGGAACAAGCAGTGTGCCTAACTGCCGTTTTAGCAGTTGACAGTACGTTTGGCGCCTATGACACTTGACTTTGAAACTGGCCTATGAAGGGGTGTACACGTGACTACCCTTCACATGACACGTCAGCAACGTTAGGGGGGCGTTTAGGCACTAGGCAATAGTGGTGGACATGTCAGCATGGTAGGCCTAACAATAACATTCTAGTTTAATGGATGGTGGACAACTTTAGTGGATTACGAGCTGTTAGGGGAGATAATCGTATTTAATGGGCACGCTTGTTGCAGAGAATAGGAACAATGAATGGGGATGAGAATGTGATAAAGATTGGCTTATAGTTACAATTTATAAGAAATTTAAATCTAAAAACTATATTATGACATATGAGATGGTTTTTTTTAAGTGCAGTAATCAGCTTTGATAGTGTAATTGTTCTTGACTCATGAAGATTAATTGGTAGGTATGCAAAATTTTGAGAGTCACATCGCTGAGAATTACTATGAATGATCATTAATTGCATTGTTATTAATCATGCAAATTATCTTTCGCAGTAAAAAGATGAGGGAGGAACATGATTTGGGTCGCCCGTTTTTTTTCCTGTATCATATTAATAGATATTTCTTTTTGTATCGTATTAATAGATATTCGATCAATTGACTAATTTAGATCAAGATTTTATAATCAGAATGCTTCTCCCTATAAATCTTTTTTAACACGGGAGGATTTAAAACTTAACTCTTTTACTTTATAATTTAATTGGTCTATTGCTAGACCAAGAACCTTGGGATAGTTTGTTGCTATTCTTAATGTGTGTAAGTCTCATTTGCTACTTACTTCAGCTTCAACATAAGGAAAAAGTTAAAGGTGTATCTAGTACATTAAACTAATTTTAATGATGTAATTAAGACTCTAAAATATTTAAGTATATAATTAATATTATATATTTTTTTTATGCAATTAACACCCTCCAATAATAGATCTTAAACTTCCGTATGAATATCTTCACCTTAACTTTTTCTTTACATATCATTATTTAAAATTACACTTGTATAATTATTTTTTAAAATAATTATTTTATGATACTAATTATACTTTAAATATCTTAGAGTACTAATTGTACCACCATAATTACTTTAGGATGGTGGGCAGACATTAACCCTACAGATTTTAAATAAAAGACATTATATATTAAATAAATAAATAAAAATAAAGGAGACAAAAAGCTAAATAGGAGTTTTTTTTTTTAAAACTCAATCGGGATCTTTTCAACGGAAAAGCACCCTGTAGTTTTTATTATAACCTTATATAGTCACGGTTTTGATCATCTCCTTATCTCTCCTCGTCATATCCCCAAAATTAAAAAAAAAAAAAAAAGGTTAAATATAATCTTTTATAAAACTATTAGTTTTCTATTTATCTCAACCGTTTAATTTTTAAAAATAGAACAAACAAATTATTAAAATTTGATCCTAACAGTTTACAACTATAAAATAGAAAAATAGTGGTTTTATAAATTACTATATATCAAATATTCATTCTTCAATTTTACAGTGGGGTTGGAATGAGGAGAGATGAGGAGAGGATCAATTTCCTGTTTCTTGACTACAAGTATTTGGGTTGAGATATTATTTAATCAAAATATTAAATAATGCATTAAATAATATATTAACTTAATTTATTGCCCTCAATATTTTTTGCAAACAAAGTCAATTGTTTATTGCATATATTTTGAATCCCTTAAAAACCGCAATATCTCCTTAATTGTATCAGCATTCAGCATCTAATAAATAATTTTTTTTTTAAATTTTGAATCCTAATCCATGGAACATACCTAAATTTAATTTCGGATCAATAATTATTAATAAATAATTAAAAATAAACAGAATCTTAATAAAGATAGAAGAATTAGAGGAATTAAATGTAATAAATCATGTCCCATATTGAGAAGGCCGTAATGATAAAAATAATTTATATTATTTTATTTTTTAAATATATCTTATACAAAAAGATTATGTACTATAGGAAAAAAAACCTATAATATGAAAAATGAAGTTCAACAAATCTATAAAGTTCAGGGGAACCAAATTTCAGACTAGGGATTTAATATCAAAATTATATAATATATGTTTCATAAAAAAATTCATCATTTATTATCAATTATCAATCAATAGTAATATATAGATAAATTATATTCGAAAAAGAGGTGGCCTCTCTTCTCTTCAAAAACTTCAATTTAATTTTTTATAGAAAAATTCAATTGAAATTTAAATTATGTAGTAAAATATCCAATCCCTTCTAGAAAATGTTACTAATTTATCGAATATTTAGTGGCATAGTAAATTTGTACATAATTCTAGATAAGATATATTTATCATTATTTATTTTAGATCTCGATAAGAATTAAACAGCAAGTCAGCCCTATAAACAAACCCCACGCCTCTCAAAATCTCCAACACTCTCTTCTTCTTCTTCTTCCCAACGGCTTAAGAAACGATCAGTTATAATGGATGCACCACTCTGGGGCTGTGGCTTCTTCGGCTCTCACAAGAATCATAACATGTGCTCCAAGTGTTACTAAGGATCTCATTCTCAATCAACAGATGTGTGAATAACTGACGCATTGTTTGATCAGGGTTTTTTTTGTGTGGAGAGAATAGGGGAGAGAAAGGCTATGTGTATTTGGTTCAGAAAATAGAGTAGAAGGGAGGAAATTTTTTAGTCTTTATTTGCTCCCTCTTCTACTCTCTCACCTCTCCTAAATCAGGAACTTTTAGAAGGGTGAAAAATTTTATTCTAATTTTAATAAAATTATCAACAATTTTTTAATATTTCATTACTACCGTACTGTGTCCAAATGGAATAAGAGAACCTGCATAATGATTCTTTTTAATATACATCAAAAAGGGAAGACAAAGCCTGCATAATGACTTAGCAGAGACGCAAGACGACATACAATTTTATTTTTGTTTAGTTGCGCACCTAGTTCACCGACGCTTTATTCTAACTATATCCGGATCTGACTCGCGTCGTGCACCTGGTTATAGTGGGTGAGTTTTCTAATAGAGATTTTATGCATACGCCAAGGCTAGAACTTGAGACTTCGCTTAAGCGATACTGAGCCGCTTACCACTCGGACTAACCCCTATTGGTAGACGACTTGCAATTTTTTTTTGTCCACCTGGTTCACCGGAGCTTTGTCCCGACTATATCTAGATCCGACCCGTGTCGTGTAACTGGCTATGGTAGGTGAGTCTTCCAAAGGGAATTTTTCGCATATGTCAAAGATCAAACTCGAGACCTCATTTAAACGATACCGAGCTATTTATTATTCAAACCAAACCTGTCGAGGGTGGACGGCATACAATGATACAAGACAATAATTACCCTAGTGCGCCGAGGGTTGGAGACAAGGCCCAAATGTCTGATGGACTTGGAAATCAATGTGGGCCACCACAGTGAATTTCAAGCAACAAAAGAATTGGGCCAGCGGACGCAAGTGGTGGTAAATGGCAATATCAAAACAATTGGACTCACCAACGGGGGTTAGTCTGAGTGGTAAGCGGCTTGGTATCGCTTAAGCGAGGTCTCAAATTTGAGCCTTGGCGTACGCAGAAAATCTCCGTTAGGAGACTCACCCACCATAGCCAGGTGCGCGACGCGGGTCGGATTCGGATGTAATCGGGGAAAAGCTCTGGTGAACCGGGTGGGCAAAAAAAAAACAAAACCAATTGGACTCACTAACGGAAGTTAGTCTGAATAATAAGCGGTTCGGTATTATTTAAGCGAGGTCTCAAGTTCGAGTTTTAGCGTATATAGAAAATCCCTGTTAGGAGACTCACCTACTATAGCCAAGTATGCGACGTGGGTCGGATTCGAATGTAATCTGGGTAAAATTTCGACAAATCGGGTGGGCAACAAAAAAAAAATTAGACTCGTCTTAAAAAAAACAAATTGGACTCTAAGCCTCTGAATTGGGGAATTAAATACAATCACTCGGACAAGCAAGGGGTGTTATTCTTAAAAGGATACAATCATAGAGATTGAATCTTAGAGCTACAACTACGAATTAAAATTTAAATTATTGTTATCAATTGGGGTTAGTATGAGTAGTAAACAGCTCGATATCATTTAAGCAAGGTCTCGAGTTTGAGACTTGGCATATGCAAAAAATTTCTTTAGGAGACTTACTCACTATAGCCAGGTGCGTGACGAGAGTCGGATCCGGATGTAGTCGGGACAAAGCTCCGGTGAACCGGATGGGCAACAAAAAAATTTAAATTATTGTTATCGGGTAATAGATAGCTTGCCCTGTTCAATATTTGTATCACTTAGGAGAAATGAAGACTTTGCCCTACTATTGGATCATGGGTGAATCCAACCCCTTTCTAAAAATTTTGTAATAAACAAATTAAATTATTGTTTATTTAGAACGTGTTCGATTTTTAGGGAATATCACTTTATTGTAATTCCAGTTGCGGTGTTCGGGAAGGCATCATAGTTCTTAGGTGCATAGGTTTACGTCTGAGGGTAATTGATAGCTCGTCCTGCTCGACATTGGTATAGCCTAGGAGGAAGAGAGACTTCACCTTACTTTTAGATCGTAGATGAGTCTAACCCCTTTTCAAAATATTTTATACAAAAAAAAAATTTAAATTATTGTTAAAATAAATGTTTATATTTAGTACCCTTTAATAGGAAAATGTATATATTTAGCAAATAAAAAAAAATTAATTCTTAAAAAAATATCTATATTAAGAGGACATAAACTCTACAACTATAATATATCATAATATAATCCATTTGATATTATAAAAAAATAAAATATGATAATAAGATCAATTTGATATTATAAAAAAATAAACATAGTGGTGGTAAAAAAAAAGATACTATGTCTTATTTGTAGGCTTATAGGTTACAAATAGATATAGAACATAAATTACAATCTACTTACGAAAATATAACAACAAAGATATTATGTCTAGTTACTAGTTCATAAAAAAAATTACTCACTACTATTTATAAAAGCATTATTTAAGAAAAGTTATACTGAAAGCCCTATAGAATTAACATTTGTTATAAAGAACTATAAAAATTATAATTTTAAAAAGGCCCAATAATAATTTATTAATTATGTCCTTTACTAATTTCATTATGATATGATTTTTTTTTCTTTTCTAAATATGCAGTGGAATTTTAGATGTTATTAACTTATCCCTTTTCTGAAAAGCAAGATTATAATTATTTCTGACAAGTTTTTTTTTTTTTTTGAGAAAAGGGTATTTCAATTAAGACATAACTTCTTCCCCTTCATACATACAGTGCATGATGCTTAAAAGCTTCAATCCTCTCAAACAATTCCGTTTTCAATAGCCAGACTCGGTATCGCTTAAGTGAGATCTCGAATTTGAGTTTTAGCGTACGCAAAAAATTTCCGTTGGGAGACTCACCCACCATAACCAGGTGCGCGACGCGGGTCGAATCCGAATATAGTCGGGGCAAAACTCCGGTGAACCGGGTGGGCAATCAACAAAATTTCCGTTTTCAATTTTATTTCAATGTTTAAATTATAATTATTTTTTGTCTAGTTATATATTTATATTACATATTTTGTAATTTTTTAAAAATATGCATCAAATATGAATTTCCAGCATTTGCCCAACGTGACTTTTATTTTACTGTTATTTTAAAACAATAGCTCCAAATCCATGCGCATTATCATCTTCAACGTGGAACATAAAAATCTTCGAGGTTTAACGGAGGTTTCATCCTCTTCTTCGGCGTGAAGGCGCATTCTCTCCCTCCCTCCCTCCCTCCCTCCATCCACGATGACGTTGGCAACTTCCTTTGCCAGCCCTCATGTCCACGCTTATCCCAGCACTAGGAGAAATTGCCTTCTTCCTATCAGAAGAAAATCTCATAAGAAGCTTCGCTTTCTCTTTATCTCACCCTCCACCACTCTCTTCGCTTCACTTCCTACTAATTCTTCTTTCAGTATCAAGTCTGTTTCTAATCCAGTTCAATTTCACCCTTTATCGGACTCAATACATGATGATTTCATCGAAGACCTCGAGAATTCCGTCGCTTCTTTTGCTCCAGTGAACGGAGTTCATCAAATTGAGTCCCCCGAGTCGTCCTCGCGCATATTAATCCCCGAACCACCCTGGTTTTCCTCGCTCTTTTTGAAAGGTTTGTACTCGGAAACTATCCAAGAATTTAAATTGGAGTTTATGGAATTTGAGAAAAGGAAGTATAATTTGCTGAGGAGAAGGCAGATTAAAGCCGAGACAGAAGCATGGGAGAGGATGGTGGAGGAGTATAGAGAGCTTGAAAGAGAAATGTATGAGAAAAACTTGGCTCCTAATTTGCCAAAGGTGAAGGCTTTGTTTTTGGGGTGGTTTGAACCGCTGAAGGAAGCTATAGAAGCTGAGCAAAAGACGCAGAGGTCGAAGAAGAAGAAGGCTGCGTATGCACCACATATTGATTTGTTGCCTGCATCTAAAATGGCGGTTATTGTCATGCATAAGATGATGGGTTTAGTGATGCTGGAGCTTGAGGCGGGGTATGTTCAGGTTGTTCAGGCTGCAATTCAGATTGGAATGGCTATAGAACAAGAGGTAAATGATAAAAGTTCCTTTTAACTTAATTAAATTTGAATGTTCTGAACTGATTACGAGTATTGGGTAAATCCCTGTTCTCCCCAATATTTTAAGCAGTTGAGTAAAGGTTATTTCCATGTTTACTAGCACATGGTTTATTGTTTACGTAATACTTGACCTAGTCCAGTCTGAGAATTCCATAGTTTCCCCCTATGTGTCTCGTCTCTCAACTACACTTGATGCATTTACTCCCTCCTTCATACGATTTTCGTTCAAGTGCCTCTTTGATCACGAGGGATATAACATGAGAGTTAAATCTCTACTCTAGCAACTGTACCTTGAAGAGGAGCAGGACGCAGCGGGTTTCAACTAAATTACTCGTCCCAGTCAGAAGGCAACTTGCCACACATGGGAATATTTACATATCTCTGTGCTATTTTTAGCTTTTAGGCTATGAACATTTGCTGGCATCACGTACATAGTAGTCTTGTACTCTTGTTGCTCACCTGCCATATATGGACTTTTTCTGCCAGAATTCTCTACAGAAGGTTCACGTATAGCATTTTTTAGCACTAGATTCCTTTGACGCCAGTCATAACACGGGGCACTATGATTTATCTATCTTCTTTATCATATAGTTTTCTGAACATGCATTGACAGCTAACAGTGGTTTCTAGCTTATCCGATTAATGCGTTTACATGAAGTATACAATGAAAGTACTGAAACGACTCTTATATACTAAAATCTCTATTTCAACCCACAGTGCCATTAGTCTTATTTGGATCAGTGGCTTGGATTTGATTTGATACTTTAGATAGCTGTGTTTCACTAGTTTTGATCTGACAGTACGTTCTGACCACTCCATTAAGAAAAAAATGATGTCAATGGATAAAATAATATTCATAAAATGCAGAACTTAAAACTATAATATATATATATATACATACAATTTCTCCTTGAAACTAGTGCAGGACTGTACTTTACCAATGAATCATCAAGTCCTGACATTGGTGGGTTGATGGAGATTTAGGTAGTATGGGATGCTTAAGTCCTACATTGAGTAAAATGAGATGTTCAATGAAGCATTTAAGTGGGTTTGCTCAATAGCTAACTTTTTGGGGAGGATTATTTATCCTCGAGTAACCAATCCATAGAGCATCCCATACTACTCTATGTGGGACTTGAGACATTCCATACTATGTGGAACTTAGGCACCTATACTACCTCATCTTAGTGTCCATCAATTGGCCTCCTTGGAGAGCCAACATCATGATGGCTACTATGTTGGAACCAGCTATATAGCTTCATATTCTGCTTCATGTGGGATTTAGGCATCCTGTACCATACTAGCATACAACCTTATCTCCATAACATATGTCTCTTTCGGCTAATAGGAGAGGGACTGAGAGTTCTGTTTTGTTGAGGTTTTGTTCCGTTTCTTTGAATCACTTTTGCTTGGTTGTTCTTGTTGCAATGTAGTTTCATGGTGACTTGAGACAAGGAGTACATCCTTTCTCAACGGGTTCTACTTTGGTTACAAATTAAGATATCTATTATAATTGTCTCAATGTGTTGCAGGTTAGGATTCATAGATTTCTGGAGAAGACTAGAAGATACAATGGTAAGAAGACAGTGGCTAGTTCTGAGGATGACCTTAATAATGATAAAGAGAAAATAAGGAAACGTGTAAATGGTTTGATCAGAAGGAAAAGAATGAAAGAGGTGCAGTTGCTATTGAAGAAAGAAGAATTTAGTCCTTGGGGACGTGATACCCAGGCTAAGGTTTGTGTGCATGTATATGTGTACTTTCATCATTTTTTTTATTTTTTGTTTTAACACTGTAATTTAATTAGTAAACCTAATGAAACTTGCAGCTGGGATGTCGATTAATACAATTATTAATTGAGACAGCATATTTACATGCTCCTGCTGACCAGTCTGCTGATGCTCCGCCTGATATTCGACCTGCATTCAGCCATAGGATTAAAGCTATATCAAAATATCCAGGGTGAGGGTTCCCTTTTTTTCCTTAATCAATAATCCTTACTTTAGGATCTGAACTCCTAGCACCACTGTCAGATAAGGGAAATTACAGATTGGCTGTTCTTTGGTATAAATTGCCTAAGTAGATGTGTGCTGGATGGTACTTGCTTTTCTTTCTTTCCCTCCCTTCATACCATGTATCATTCTTCAACACACAAGTACAAGAACAGAGGCCATTGGTCTTCAGTTTAGAAGGCATTGAGAGTATGTGGTCTAACCTTGCTCAAGGAAAATGAAAGAGTACAACTACCACATTTAAAAAAGTTTCACTTGCCAGTGATTGCAGATGTTTTAAATTCCTGACTAGGAAAAGAATCACCGCAATGATGGCTTGCAAAGGATTGATTTAAGTTCCTTTTGAATAGTACTTTCTTATTTCTTATGTAATTCTGAATTGCTGTTTGTTACTTGTAGGCAAAAGATTTTGAAGAATTATGGCATTATAGAGTGTGACCCCTTACTCCTGGCTGGGCTTGATAACTCCGTGAGTTGAGAAATCACGTTTTAATTATTTTTATTTTTATTTTCATACTGTGCCCATTTTAAGCTGAACTGCAAGGTTGTAATAAGCTTTTTTCCTGAAAATAAAGGCATGATAAACCCATTATTATCTGTAACAACATCTGCATTTTATGGTCTTCGTACTCCCCCTAATCCCCCCCCCCCCAACCCCAAACAAAAAGAAAAAAAAAGAAAAGAAAAAAGAAAACAGGGGAAAACACAACCTACAGAAAAAAATTGCTTACTTTGACATCTTAACCAAAGCTATGATTTCTTTTAAGCATGATTTTAAGGTATTTTGAACTCCTGGCAGTGCTAATCCTTACAGAATTAGCAGTATACACCATAAACAGTGAATATTTATCGCTTGCTTACTAATTAATGCCCTTGTTATTGTGCAGGCTAAGCATATGTTAATACCCTACATGCCAATGCTAATACCTCCTAAGAAGTGGAAAGGGTATGAAATATAATGAGTCATACTGTTGCATTTTATTTGAATAGTCTGCGTTTGGTTAATCACCATAAAATATAGGAATAATTGGGTAGCTAGCAGGGGGTGCAAACAGCTGCCCACTTTTTTACGAAAAAAATCTTAGTCTCTCTCTCACTCTCCCCTGATACTCTTTCCAGGTATGACAAAGGTGGGCACTTGTTTTTACCTTCTTATATCATGCGTACTCATGGATCTAGGAAGCAGCAAAATGTAATGAAGAATGTTAACAGGAAAAAAATGCAGAAAGTTTATGAGGTAATACATGTGAATTTCTGCTTTCCTTTTTCATTATCAAGGAAGGAGCAAGGCAGTATCCCATAAAATGGATATTCTGGTTAAAAAATGGTGCATTATTGTATTTTTTGGCATTACTATTTTCATTCATATATTCATTATGCATTATTGCTTATTCTTTTCTCATGTAAAGTTGTTCCTATGTATATTCCCATATATCTCTGACCTATTTTGCTTTGACATGATAAATTTTCAGGCCTTGGATACACTTGGAGAAACCAAGTGGCGAATAAATAAAAAATTACTTAGTTTTGTGGAGTCCATCTGGGCTGGAGGTGGTAAAATTGCTGGCCTGGTTGATCGTAATGATGTAAGCACAAGTTGATAAAGAACTTTTCTAGTTATCAAATGGAAATATAGGTCTTTGTAAAGGATGATTGTGTTAGTTTCTTCTTTTGTTTGTTTTATTCTATTTAACCAATTTACCCAGTGCTTTTGAAAATTATGCTAAAACCCTAGTGAGAAAAAGGCTTTATGTTGTGGTCCAAGAGGTTTTGGAGCTTTACATGAATAAATAAATAAATTTTAGATATTCATTCATTCATTGATCTGATTATTGATACAAAAGTAACTTAAATAGGCTGATAAGATAAGAGATAATAACTGACAATAACTTCCTACAACTAAAAATAACTACCCTGTAAGAAACTGTAAATAACTAAATAACCACCATGAAAAGGATTCTGGTTCCTAACATTATTACTCTTATCTGAAGGTCTTTAATACAGATTTGATGGAGCCAAGACTAATTGTGGGAATAAATCACCTTGAGTGATAGTGGCTGGCTTAGCACCCTACCAATCTAGGATTTTTCTGGTTCATTCACTGATAAAATGTAATTGGGTTATGTTATAATAAATTCTGGTCCTCTCCATCCCTATTTTGCATAGAGCTGGAAATGTGGTGAATTCTGAATGCCTAATTTTTACCATTGCTCTCACTTGTCCCTCAAATTTCTCCTTTGACTCACAGGTTCCTATACCAGAGAAGCCTTCTGTAGAGGATTTGAAACTAATTCAGGAATGGAAATGGAGTGCAAGGAAGGCAAGGAAACTTAATCTAGAGAGACATTCTCAAAGATGTGATACTGAACTTAAGCTCTCTGTAAGATCTCTCATCCTGTTGTCAAAAATCTTACGTGTCTTTAGACACATGACGATTCCAATTTCAATTGTTACATTAATGTCCTATGATCTTGGTGAAGATGTTGATCAATCTAAACATACTTAGACTTGATTTACCAATGTGCATATGCGTTAAATTGGACCATGAGTTGCATAATTTCACCTATATTTTTAGAATCATATAATTTCTATTCCATGTTTCATTGGTTGAGCAATAACTATAAGAAAAAAAACTGAAACAGGTGGCTCAAAAAATGAAAGACGAGGAAGGTTTTTATTATCCCCACAATCTTGACTTCCGTGGCAGAGCATATCCAATGCATCCTCATTTGAATCATTTAAGCTCTGATCTATGTAGAGGACTACTTGAATTTGCTGAAGGGCGGCCACTGGGGAAGTCTGGCCTACATTGGCTGAAAATACATTTAGCAAATTTGTATGCAGGTGGCGTTGAAAAGATGTCTTATGATGGCCGCCTAGCATTTGTGGAGAATCATCTTCATGATATATTTGACTCTGCTGATAACCCTATTAATGGAAATCGTTGGTGGTTAATGGCTGAAGATCCTTTCCAGTTCCTTGCGGCTTGTATTAATCTATCTGAAGCTTTAAGAAGCTCATCACCACATTGTGTGATCTCACACCTGCCAATTCATGAGGTATAGGCTTTTGGGAGCCTTAAAAGCTGGGAAAAATGGATTGCATAGCTTCTGCACATTTCTTCTATAAGTAACAAAGTTGACTCCAAGTTCTCCTATCTGCATTTGTGATGCAGGGATTTTTTTTTGTGGTTTTATATCGCAAATATTTGCATCATATTATTTTATTTGCAATTGAAAATGTTTACTTTATCTTGTATTTCCAATTTTTTTCTTCATTTACTATTTTCAAGGAAAATTATTAGTAATACAATTCTGATGAATTTTAGGATGGTTCCTGTAATGGTTTACAGCACTATGCAGCTCTGGGAAGAAACCATGTACGTTCACTTATATTTCACTACTTGAATTTTCCGTAATTATAAAATATGCGTATAGTTCCTCGATTTGTGGGGACTTGAAGATGATTTAATTTTGGGTGGCTCACAAGTTTCATTGTCTTCTGAAAGTGTCAGTACGAAAACAAAATTCTTTTATCCCTGCAACTTGACGTCATTAAGGGTATGTTTGGATGGAGAGAGAAGTGAGAGGAAAATAGGGGGAAGGGAACACTAGGAAGAAAAATTTCTTAAAATGGTAAAGTTTTTACTACTTTTGGGAGTTTTCCCTCCTAGTATTCTTTCCTCCCTAATTTTCTTTCCATCCAAACATAGGGTAAAGCTTGTTCCATGCATAGAAGATGGTCCCTTTTCATGCTGAATTATTTTGGGTGTTTTTGAAATCTTCACATCTCTATGTTTAATACGTCACTCAATAGGCATGGTGTTGGCGGCAATCTTATCTTTCATGATCTGTGGAGTACCTCCTAGTTTTGTCGTTACATGTACTGGGGCACAGCCTTTTGTCTAATTCTTGATGTTCATCTTTATTTCTCATTCTAGGTTTTCTGGATCTGTTTGTGGCTGGACATACTTTTATACAGATGTTCTGATTTTGAGACAATAGTAGATACCCGACTATGAAGCTAAATAAACAAATTACAGTTCTATATTGATTAAATTATTTGGTAACAAAATGGTATTCTAATATTGCTACCAATAGAAGGATGGTTACATTATTTGAGTCTAAATTTTTTGCTGTTGCTAATTACTTCTAGATGCGCTTTTTCATTTAGTTCACTTTACTTGTACCTTCTCAGCCAGAGGCTGCTGCAGTTAACTTGGTTGCTAGAGAAAAACCTGCTGATGTTTACTCAGAGATTGCTGTTCGGTATGTTAGTTCTTTATCTGCAATTTATATGTTTAACATCGAAATACCCATTCCATTGTACATTATTTTGAACTCAGGTTTGAATGCAGAATGTGTTGTTTTTACACCTGCATTGAATTTGTACATGTTTAAGGCCATCATTAGGGTAGGCACTTGTTTGTTAGCTTCTCTTATTTCAATCACCTGCTTTGCTTGATTTCTCCTACACGTGAAAGAAGCTTCATGGCCTATCATCCATTGGCCATACAGTTAATTGTTGTCCAAATAGCAATGTATAATTGATGTTATATTGTCACGTTAATTGTATGCATTGGCACTTGCGCAGGGTTCATAATATTATGAGAAGGGACAGCAACAAAGACCCAACTGCCTATCCAAATGCTTTATTGGCAAAGCTTTTAATTGATCAGGTCAGTCCTCTTTTTCAACGTTGAAAGTTGTGTTATATGATGAAATTATGCTCCAGAAGTTAGCAATAATCTCTTTCTTCTTACTTTTAATTGTTGGAAGCTTTCAGGTTGATAGGAAACTGGTCAAACAGACTGTGATGACTTCCGTTTATGGTGTTACTTTTATTGGGGCACGAGAGCAAATAAAAAGAAGATTACAGGAAAAAGGTCTCATAAGTGATGACAGAATGCTTTTTACTGCATCCTGCTATGCTGCCAAAGTAAGCAACCTTATAAACATGGAAGTATTGGTTTATTGCTATTGGAGATTGTTACAGCTATCTTGATAAATAACTCTTATCTTTGCAATAATCATTTCCTTATGGAGTGTTTGGTTGAATAGAAAATGAAGAAATTTAACTCTTTCAAATACTTTTTAAGACCTTAAATCTGGTAAACCTTTCCATGCTGAAGCTAACATGGAGTCAACCAATCAAACACTTAGTAGTATTATATAAGTTGAAAAAGGTGATTATCAAACCAATCAAACCCTTCCATGTATCAGGATTCTGAATTGATTATCCTTTACTTTCTAAAGGTGACATTGGCTGCTCTTGGAGAAATATTTGAAGCTGCTCGTGGCATTATGGGTTGGCTTGGTGATTGTGCAAAGGTATGCTCTCTTATCACCTGATAGACTTCCAGTGATGTGGATATTGTTTTGGTCTTTCAGATTTGTTGTTTGTGGGGTGTGTGACTCTTTTCTGCAATTCCATTGTGTATAACTTCTATAGGTGATTGCTTCTGAAAATCAGCCTGTTTGTTGGACCACTCCTCTTGGTCTGCCAGTTATACAGCCATACTGTAGAACTGAACGTCACCTGGTGAGCTTCCTATGCACAGTTTTCCCCCTATTGTTTTTAAAACTTACTTTGCTCAACAATGACAAAGGGTCAAACTAGTTAACTAAGTTAATTAATTATCTATTTTCTTCTAGTTTTGTTGTACCGTTTTGTTGTTTATTTTGAAACACCATGCTGATGATTCTCACCATGGGCTGCAGATCAGAACATCACTTCAGGTTTTGGCTTTGCAGCGGGAGGGTAGTGCAGTAAGTAGACACATTTCTCATATTCCTTGTGTTTTTAACTTTCTGAATTATATTTTTCATTCCCCAAATCCATCTTGATTGCAGATAGATATCAGGAAACAGAGAACTGCCTTTCCTCCAAACTTTGTACATTCACTTGATGGTTCACACATGATGATGACTGCTCTTGCCTGCAGGGATGCTGGCTTACGTTTTGCAGGTTTGAAGACCTAACATTACCAAAGAAATCATGTAAATGATAGTGAAACTTTTATTTAAAAAAATCGCCTGGGTTTAATTGGAAAGTCTCTTGTCTATGCCTGGCTTTCACTTGCTCATTAGCTTTATTAGGAGAAACTTCTATTTAATCCAATGGCTCTATGGATATATATACTCTTTCTTGCACTTTATGTTATTTTGTGATAATTTAGTGGCAGGTCTGTAGAAGAAATTCATTGTTTTTACATGTATTTTGGTGCTCAAATTTTTGTGAATCATGTGTTTGCAGGGGTTCACGATTCATTTTGGACACATGCATGTGATGTTGAGCAAATGAATAAAATTCTTCGAGAAAAATTTGTGGAGCTTTATGACATGCCAATACTTGAAAATGTAAGTTCTTGTATTATGAGAAATTTGGATTTATGATATAATTTAAATGTAGAAAAGACGTACATAACTAGACTTAAATTTTTTTTAACAGTTGTTAGAAGGCTTCGAGACATCATACCCAGGATTGGATTTTCCTTCACTGCCAGAGAGAGGTGATTTTGACCTGCGCAATGTTCTTGAGTCACCATACTTTTTCAACTGAATCTCTTTCCTGAAGACTCTGAATCTCTGCTGAAGCAATGTTTCCATTGCCTAGGAAGAAAAATTAATTATCAAGGAACTTCTGAAACATAGTTTATCCTGTTTTGGAAGTTGAGATTATAACAACTGCCAAAAGTTGCTTCTCTTAAAAGACAGGAAGGGAAGAAAAATATGCGCCGACGGTCTTTTTTTGAAGTCTCTTGTTGGTAGAATGTTGCCGATTTGTTAATCCTCATAGCTCAAGAGGATATACGTTTTAACATACTGGGAAGGAAATTCTCCACAAGATTTTTGGTGCTGGCAATCTCCTTCACCTGGGTTGAGATGATGCGGCATGACTTCTGTACAGTGCGGAGCTAATGGCCTGAGGTAATTTTGATTATGCAGATTAAGCATTTGTCTATTTGATTGTAATATAATGTATAAGTATGCAGATTAAGCATTTTTGTCTATTTGATTGGAATATAATGTATAAGTAGCTGTTGTATCGTACAGGAAGAAGGGATTTTGAGCGCAGAAAGATGCTGTGATATGTACATAGAATTCTTCATTTCACTGGTTTAGTGGAAAAATAGAGAATGAATTACAATAGGAAAGTTCATCCTTGTTATCTCAGCTTTAGATTGGACTATAACCAGAGCGTCCACATATGCAGCAAAAGATGTTTTGGTTTCCTAATCTTTTTTATCCTCATTTACTAAGTAGGCCTTAGTGCATGCGTCTCTAAATTAAAAATAAAAATCTAAAAGGGCCTAGTTAGAGAAGTTGCTTACGGAATCTAGTCTTTTTGGGGTTATAGTTGATTATTTTGTCTTAATTCCATCTCTAATATAGAGCCATATACATGGATTTCATGAATAATATATCGAATCGTGGTGGGATTTCTTGAGATTTAATATAATCTAAAGCGATCTCACCTCGTCCATCACACGTCGGGTGGGATGAACCACTATCCGTTAACAACAAAAGAATTGCCTCCAAAGAGTCTGTGGAGTTTAACTTTTATAATCACATGTTGCTTACACACTTCTAGACCTGCTTGAATAGCATGGAGTTCCATTGCACTAGAGGAATTAAGTGTGTGTTTGTTTAAGAATCAATTATAGCCAAAACCTTAGTTTTATAATATTTCAGCTAAACACCCAATTTACACCCAAAATCGATTTTTTTTCCAAAACTATGGTTTTATCCGCCAAAACCATAATTTTGGAGAATCTGGGCGCAGCGAAGAAACATACGGAAAAAGAAAGAAATGAGAAGAGGCTGGAGAGAAGCAACATATTAATGGTGTGGGTCCCACACCATTATAATATATATTTCCTTTTTTTTTCTTCCTTCTCTTTCTTTCTTTTTAATTCTTTCTTCTCCTTTTTTTTTCCTTCTCTCTCTCTCTTTTTTAATTCTTTCTTTTTATTTTTCTCTCTCTCTATATATATATTATTTTTTAAATACTAACAATTGATTTTTTTATTAAAAGTAAAATAAATAGGGTTATTTTTTATTACACTCAAACACAAATGGGTTGAAAGTGTTATTTTTTAATCAACAACAACAACAAAGCTTTATCCCATTAAATGGGGTCGGCTACATGGATCATACGACGCCATTGTGCTCTATCAAAAATTTTCGTATGTCCATGTTCATAAGATTCGACAAATTTTTACGTTGGCTGTCGGGACCTAATACAACCCTCCTCCTTTACCCGGGCTTGGGGTCGGCTACACGTAAAAATATATACTTTACGTAATTATCAATTTTATTTATGTCCTTTTTAGTAAATTGTCAATAGAAAATCAATTCTGCTACTAATAATCCAAACATCTCTAATTTTTAAAATTACTTTTTTCCCAAAATCTATTCTGCCTAGAATCTATTCTCCAAAAACTAATCCAAATACACTCTAAACCCAAGCATAAGTTGAAAACTCAAGAGGTGAGCCTTGATATAGTGGTAAGATTATTTTCACGTGATTTGAAGGTCATAAGTTTAAATTATAGAAATAGACTTTCTGTTTGCAGAGATAAAACTGTGTATATTTTTTTTTTTTAGACTCTACTTAGTGGGAGCTTTATATATTAGGCTGTTCTCAAAATATGTTGAAAACCTACAACCCCATCACCCATGTCGTTCCTTAAAGTCCACCACAAGCAGCATGCCTTCAATATTTAGCGAACCATTGATATCGTGGAAATAACATCAGGCGGCTCTTTCCCATTTACAATATGCTTTGTCGGGAACTTGTAACATCATGTGTTGGTAACGTCCATTCTCTGCCGCCACCATGAGTTTTTTTTTTTTTGGTTACCCACTCGGTTCACCGGAGTTTTACCCCGACTACATCCGGATCCGACCCGCGTCACGCACTTGGCTATGGTGGGTGAATCTCCCAACGGAGATTTTCTGCATTCACCAAGGCTCGAACTCAAGACCTCACTTAAGCAATACCGAGCCCCTTATCATTCGGACCAACCCCCGTACCGCCACCATGATGAACAATTCCATTTGGTTCGACACTCTCCCCTTCAATTGCATTCTTACAGTGATTCCTCCCTATCGAAACAAGCAATCCCAAAGGCATATATAAAGTCTTAGAGAAACACAATTTTATATTTATATCCATTACAAATACATTATCTTTAGCACAATATCACAATAGTTGCAAGTTTCAAATTAATCTTCTCAAGACATCTCGGTTTACAGCAGCTAACCAAGTTAAGAATAAATAATACTCTTTCCGATTTTTAATATAAAGTTTAATTGACTAATATAAATAGATTAAAAAAATTAATTAATTATAATTAATATAAAAGTTACATGATCAATTTTTGATAGATTAATGAGTATATAATATAAATTCGATTTAAGAATTTAGATTTAGTTATAATTAACTGATTTATTTAATTTTTTTAATTAGTAAACTAATTTTTATATTAAAAATAAAAAAATATGTCATACATAAACTTCTCTTAAAAAAACAAGGAGAAGGGTTAAATACAAACGCTTTGGCAAGAGAAAAAAAAAGATTAAAGATTCAGAGCACAATGCTCATTACACATATCAGAATATAAGATGCTTTTACATTATTTTCCCCTAATTCTAATTATAAGAGCTAGATAATTAATTTATAAAAATTAAAAATTTAGTTAAAGTAATTATTTCAAACAAAAAAATGACATTGCCATAAATGGATAAGATAATATTTTCATTTTTCATCAAAAAGGGCGGACAATAGATGGGTATTAGTTTTCTTAAAATATATCCTTAAGTCATTTGTATTAAAAATTAAACTTAGATAGAAACTCCTTTAATAAATACAACTATCCGTTGGGAGACTCACCCACTATAGCTAGGTGCGCGATGCAGGTAGGATCCAGATGTAGTCAGGGCAATGCTCTAGTGAACCGGGTGGACAACCAACAAAAAATACAACTAGCAGGGATAATTTGACTAACATGGATTAAATCTAGCAAAATAGACTAGTTCTTCATAACCTAACAAATTAATATTCGAATTTTCGATAAGAAAGCTGCACATATATAGTGACTCGAGTAAGAAGATATCTAGCAAAAAAAATAGAGATAATTTAAAAAAATATTATAAATTTAAAAGATACAATAAATTAATATTTTATATTTAAGATTAAAATAATTTTTTTAAAAAAACTCCTATATTTATATTTAAGTTCATAGGATCGTAGGAGTACCATTTGCTTTTCAGTCTAGAATCATATCATGCGAGCAACAAAGACAAACGTTTGTTCACAAAAAACAATAACAATAGTATCACCAAAAATAAAAACAATAACAATAAAGACAAACGTTTGGAGCTGCACCAATAGAAAAAGCAAACATGTAATCAATTTTCAAAGCATACCATAAGGATTAGCAATCATGGTCATGGAGGAGAGGTCATGCCAACAGTGACATAAATATAATGTTCAAAATCTTCAAGTATTATTCAGGTTAAGTTTAACTTTAAAAAACATTATTAAATGAAAAATCCATTAATGAGTTATTTTATATTCTATATTTAGTATGCAAGTCTTATAATTGAATCTAGATTTTTATTACTCCTTGAGGAGTTCTTAATAAGAAACTATTGAGAAGGATTCTTTAAATTTGAACTGGTAATTTTTTATTTATAAGGGAGTTTCTTACATGTTATTAATTTTTTTTTAAAAAAAGAAATGATTGGATTTGGTTTCAGGGAAAAATGGAATCCAATCTGAATCTGAGGGTGAGCTGTAAAAATTGTTGCGATTCCATGAGAGAGGTTGTCAAAAAGACAGAGACGTATCAACTGCCAAAGCTGCATTAGAGTTTTCTTAGAGACTCTACATTTTCATTTGTCCCCCAACGTGCTTTTCACTATCTCTATCTCTATATATTTTTTGGAAAATTTCAAACAAATACTAATATAACAAATTTATTTTAAAAAGTCTCCAAAAAATCTCAAAGTTCATGATGCCAAAAATAGAAATATCCCAACAATTTAAGAAGGAAAAATAGAGCATTAAAAAGATAAATAGAGATACTAATAAGATTAATAAAAGTATTAATAAGACCCATATTTATTATGTTAAAACCCATATGATATCTTGTTAAAATATCTATGCTTCTTGTTAATGCTACCATTGATCTTGTTAAATTTTTTTAATTTTCTTGTTAAAATATTTATTTATCTTATTAATATCTTTATTCATTTTGTAAATTTTTTTATTATTCTTATTAATTCTTATATTCGTCTTGTTAATAACTATATTAGTCTTGTTAATTTTTTTATTATTTTTGTTGAAGTTTATATTCTTCTTATTAATATTTTTATTTATCTTATTAATTTTTTATTGTTCTTATTAAAATACATATTATTCTTTTTTTAATTAGACGTATTTATGTCTTTTGATTTTTCCCATTTTTTTTATGGTTTCTTGATAGAATAAAAATCAAAATAAAAGTAGGATGTCTTGGAGGCTGGGGCCACCCATTTGCGTATCAGCCTTTTCATTAGCCTTTTTTATTTGCAGAACAAAACACCAATTTTTTGAGAGTGACAGTATCTCCCTAGAGATTAATTTTTTTAAAAATAAATTTTATTTCTTTCAATAAATTTTTTTCTAAACATAGTCTAATTTAAATCTAAGATTTTTTTTTATTACCCACCCGGTTCATCGAAGTTTTGTCTTGACTACATCTAAATCTGACCTGTATCGCGCACCTAGCTATGATGGGTGAGTTTTCCAACGGAGATTTTCTGCATACGCCAAGGAACGAAACTCGAGACCTCGCTTAAGCAATATCAAATCGCTTACTACTCGGATTAATTCTTATTAGTAAATCTAAAATATTATATTTAAATAACTTGACTATTTACTAATTGTTGCCTGTTGGCCTTGTTAGTAATAGAGAAACCAATTTTGATTCTCCATCCCCTTTTTTCCATTTTCTTTATACAAGAAAAAACCAATTTTAGGACAATTAAGAGAGACAGGTTATATTAGGAAAAAGGCAGTCCCAAGACTACGAGGGGACATATGACATGTTTTTATAAATTTCAAGAATTTGATGGCAAGTATGCATACGAATGTAAAATCAAAATTAAAATATTTGATTAAAATTATATATATTTTTTAAAAAATTATGAATAATATGACTTATCTCATAAATTAGGAGGTCACAACTTTTTTAGCGTTAATAATATCCTTGATGTCAATATAACTTATAACAGGATTATGAAATTATGCCATTCATTTTTCACATTTTACTTTTTTTTTTATATTAAAATTTTCACATTTCTAAATATATATGGTGTTATCCGTTTCCTAGTGATTGTAATATACTAATTTCGAACTTAATATAAAATCCTTTCTATTTTTTTTTTATAATCCATAATATAATATCTTTGACAAAATTTAATAAAATATTTATAGGAAAAAATTAGAGAAACATCCCATCTTAAAAATTTTATTAATTTGAAGGACTTAATAAATTTGTATATAAAAAAAATTAGTACACATCGATTACTATATTTTGATTTAAATATTTTTTATCAATAAAATTTTTAATGAGAAATTGTTTTCTAATTTTTCCGTATTTCTAAAAATGCCTTCATACAATTAACCCTCATTTTATTAGGAAATATCATCTTTGATTTCATATTTTCATACTTTAGGGGATATTGGGTGGAAGGAGGAATTAATATTATGATAGAAATTAATTACTTTAATTAATTAAAGTTCTAGAATGTTTTGATAGCTCTAAAAGACAGAATTGTTATATAAAGGTGTGGATAAAGCAAACCATTGCATTGCATGAAGTGTTTTCTTTGGCATCAAGCATCATCAACTTCTGGTCGTGATGAATAGCTATGAATAATGATGATTAAACAAAACGGTTAATAATGGATTATTAGTTACATTTTTTGCTTTTTGGTCCACATGATTAGTTCCCTATTCCATGATTAAGACTAACAAACCGTGATGTGTGACATTTGTGATTGCTTTTCCGTTGTTTCCGAATGGCGAGGAGAGAGAGAGACAAGCTGACAGTGCTTGAGCTTCTGCTTTCTTGTTCTTACTTTCCTTTTCAGCTTCCCCAAGGGGGTTTCCCAACAAAGTGGAGAGAGATTTTGGATTAAGCACGGAATTACAGAAGAAGAAGAAGAAAGTAACCAAGTTTGATTAGAGGGTTTAGCAACAATCTCGCTTTGGGTTCCAATTCTAGAAACCGTACAGAAATGCCAATTTTCACGTGATAAATTCTGATATTCTTGCCTTTGGTTCAGGATTTGTAGCCCTTTAAACAATATGAACAGACTATTCGAGTTGTGATATTGAGCTTCGTGCGCTTTCTCTTGTAGGATTGTGGTTTCCTGCGACGAACCGGGGACTTGGTGGGGCATACTTTGGGCTTTACTGCAGCACATCTCGAGTTGGTTGTGAGATTCGGTCTCTCTGCATTCAGAGCTTGGCGTGCTGACGAACGTGGCTTCGCTTTCATCATTGTTGTTGGGGGAGTTTTCTCGAGTTCTGTTGGTTTTGTCCAGAGTTCTGAGAGGATCGAAGGTAAAAAAGTTGATACTCTGATAGGAAAACCTCTGTTGGGTATGGAGGAGTGGTTAAACTACTGTTGCATGCTGGGTTGTTGATGGATATTTGATTCATCATAGAAGTCTTTCTTCTGTAGATATATTCATTAGGCACAAAATTGGGAACTTTCTTCTGGAAAAGCCAATCTTGTAAAAGGTTATTGTTAACTGATTATTTGGAATAGCATATTTTAGTTATAGGTGATAGATTGGTGGAAAAAAAATTCTATCTACGGTCGAAATATGAGTTCCAGCGTCAATGGAAGCTTCGTCCGCAATGGAAAGGTCCTAGTTCATATTGCTGAGAATGGTCGCTCTTTTGACTTGGATTGTGATGAAACCACACTTGTGGAGGAAATCATGCAACTTATGGAGTCTCTATCTGGGATCACTTTTAATGATCAAATTGTCCTCTACTTGGATATGAAGCTTGAGTCACAGAGACCGCTTTCTGCATGTAAGCTTCCATGTGATGAGGTAGAGGTGTTCATTTTCAATAAAGCAAGACTTCAGAGCAACTCATTTCCTCCTCCACCAGAGCAAGTTGATATTGCCGATGTCGTGTGGCCTCTATCACCATCCTCATCTCGAAATCCCCACCCACTGGATGATGCTTTAGACCCTGCTTTGAAGGCCTTACCTTCATATGAGCGGCAATTCAGATATCATTACCATTGTGGGCAAGCAATTTTCAGACATTCAATAATGAAATATGAGCATTGTGAGAGGCTTCTGAGAGAACAGATGGTTCAAGAGAGAGCTGTGGAGGTCGCGAGGGGTAATTTGGACCAGTACTATCGGGTGATCAACCAAAACTATGGGGACTTCATGAAACGTTATATGCTACAACACCGGATGCATTCTGATCTTTTGGTGAATTTTGGGAGGAATGTTGAAAAACTAAAATCCACTAAACTTCATCCTGCTTTACAAACTCCTACTTGCAAACGCTTGATGGATTTCGTGAATGAACAGAACCTACGTAAGTCAGTGGAGATTTGTACCAACTCCCACAAACAGTTTGAGAATAAGTTTTCACAATTTAAGCAGACATTCAATGTAGTGAAGCATAGGGTTGGGGAATTGTTGTCTGTCAAAGCTCCCTTGTCCATCAAGAATTTAGAACAAACAATTAAAGAACATCAGAAATATATAGATGAGCAAAAGAGTATCATGCAATCTCTCAGGTTAGTTTGGTTTATGTTATCCAACTTTATGATTGTGGGCTCTCACTATTTGCCACCCTTCATCAGACAGAGAAAAGTACATGTATTCTGGCTGCTTGTCTGAAATTGTCAATCTTTAAAATTAACTTTTGGGTGGGATCAATTTTCATTGCAAACAATTGTTTTGATTGACATTTTTCTCAATAGACATTAGTCTATTTTTTTAGATGATCTTGGTTCTAATAATTGTGCCGATGGACAAGATCTATAATCCATTCCTGCAAAGCTCCTCAACCATTTCTTGGTCATTTTGATGCTTGTCTGGTTGAAAATGCTCTTTTCTACATTTTGGAGCTAAACACTTACCAGTTCACTTGAAGTGAAATAGTATAGAATAATGGTGCTTCTTTCTGGACATCACCCGTCTTCACATATTGGCTTCTGTATCTTAATCTTTTTTTTCATTCTATATTACTCTTATCTTCTGAGACATGAATAGACTTAATAAACTGCATATTTGTGGGGATTCCTGCAACAAAGATGTGAATACTGTAAAGAAACTGGTGGATGATTGTCTGTCTTGTCAGTTATCTTCCTCACTTCGTCCTCATGATGCAGTTTCAGCCTTGGGTCCCATGTATGATGTTCATGACAAGAATCACTTGCCTAGGATGCATACTTGTGATCATGCCATTTTGAAGCTACTTGACTTTTGCAAGGAGAGGAAGAATGAAATGAACACGTTTGTGCACAATTACATGCAAAACATAACTTACGCTTCTTATCTCATCAAGGATCAGAAGTTACAGTTTCCTGTCTTCAAAGAGGCAATGACACATCAGGATAATTTATTTGTGGACTTAAAATTGTTTCATGGTATTGGCCCTACATATAGAGCTTGCTTTGCTGAAGTAGTGAGACGAAAGGCTTCTATGAAGCTGTACATGGGCATGGCTGGGCAACTGGCTGAAAGGCTTGCCACAAAGCGAGAGGTTGAGGTCAGGAAACGGGAGGAGTTTCTTAGAGCTCACAGTTCATGCGTACCCTAGGGCGTATTAGAATCTATGGGATTGTTTGACATCCCTAACCAATGTGATGTTAATATAGCTCCATTTGATGTAGGTTTGCTTAATATTGACATATCAGATGTGGACCGTTATGCTCCTGAGTATCTAGCTGCAGTAACATCTAAGCTGGAGAAGCATGGAAACTTTAAAGTTTCGTCTGCTTTGTCTACTGATAGCTCTCACCCAACTGAGGCTGTAGACATTGCTTCTGGCTCTTGTACAAGATATTATTCTGAGCCTGAGGACCTTGATGGCTGTGAGTTGGTGGAAATTGCTGGAATTAGCATGATGGAACTTGAGAATGCAAAACTTAAAGCTGAGCTTGCTTCTAAAATAGCATTAATTTGTTCTCTCTGTCCTGAGGTAGAGTATGAGTCATTTGACGATGATAGGGTGGATGATATACTGAAGACAGCTTCAGAGAAGACAGCTGAAGCCTTGCAATCGAAAGATGAATATGTCAAACATATTGAAACCATGCTTAGGATGAAGCAGATGCAATGTGTATCATATGAGACCCGCATTCAAGAATTGGAGGAGAAATTGTCTGACCAGTATTTGCTGAGCCAGAAGAATTTCCGGTGTAAATTATTCAGCTGAATTTGCCCTTCGATCTGGAAAGAAAGATGATTGCAAACAAGGATTTGCGAGAGGTGAATCTTACATGCCTTGTTTATCAACTACGGAATCCATGGATGAGGCTTCGTGCATCTCACGTCCCTTGGACGGAAAACTTGGTCCTTTCACAGAAAATACAAGCAAAGATGTAGATGGAGCAGATGAAAGCATGTTAGATTCTTCTAGATTACAGAACCAGCAGTGGGATTCACCTATGTTGGAGCCTTATCGTGAAGAAATCCGAGTTGGTAAAAAAGATAGGAACGATAAGATAGCAGGACAATTGTATATGTCAATTACAAACAGTTCTACAGCTGAGAGCATTCTTTCATCCCAAGATCTTGAACCTTGTAACTCGGCAGTTCCTCCAGACTTGGATTCTAAAGTAAATGGCGATTATTTGTTGGAACTACTAAATTCACTTGCAGACAAGACAAGCCAATTAAGCAAAACTGAAATGAAGCTTAAATCTGTTCTGGAGGAGATTGCTATGCCTAGAAGGGAATTGGAAGCAAGTCGGAATCTTCTTGATGAATCCCAGGTATCAATGTGTTCAGATGTATATCATGTTAAGGTTACTATTTTCTGAAAGGAAGTGGTGTTATAATGAAGGTGAAATGATATGTTTGATTAAAAATCGACATCTAGACCTTGGATAGGGAATAGAGGGCATTGAGTATGAATTATATTTAGTGCAATTTCTTATCCGTACGAGTATTTCTTTGTGTCATTTTATAGTTATCATCTGGACTTTATTGATTTTATCATCGTGCTTAACCTAGCCGGGGTTTCAAATGAAAATGCACTATCTTTACTCTGATGTATTGTCCCCCTTTTGCACATCAGATGAATTGCGCTCATTTGGGGAATTGCTTGCATGAGGAAAGGGAGGAAGCTTTAACACAAAAAAGTTCTGCTGACAGAAGGGCCACAGAATACAGTTCGCTGCGTTCATAAGTTCTTAGAATGCGCAGCCTTTTTGAAAGACTCAAGAATTGTGTTTATTCTCTTGGTGGTGTTCCTGGTTTTGCTGATTCCTTGAGGGCTTTGGCCCAATCTTTAGCCAAGTAAAATACACTTCCTCCACCTTTTGATTTTTATTTTTATTATCATTACTACTCCTACTATTATTTATAAAGATACTCCCTCCTTTTCATAAAAGGAAAAATGCTTCTTGGGGGTAGCCTGAGACCATATATGAAATAACAAACTCCTGCTTGTGAGGATAATAGTGCTTTGAGTAATTAATTTTATATTTGAATATTGAATATACCCATGAAGTTACAATTTTTATGATGTAGAAGTTAATCCAGAAGAAACAATTTCATTTTGTAATTCTTAATTCAATGGACAAATACACTCACTGGTAAACGGTTCTTTGAATTTATTTACCAGATCAGATTCAAAGTTATTCTTACAAAATGATGCTTCACAGTTGATATCTTCTTTTTATTCATGGATTGTAACAAGATGATTGTGATACTATTTTCTCAGTTCTGCAACTGACACCGAAGATGATGATACTGCTGAGTTCCGAAAATGTATCCGTGTGTTAGCTGATAAAGTTGGTATTTTGTTGAGGCAGCATGAAGAGCTGCGTGACAGGTATCCAAAAATTGAAGCTACTAATGAACAGCTTAGGAAGGAATTGGAGGAGAAAATGAATCAGGTCAAAGCTTTATACAATAAACATCAACAGGAGAAGCAGGTAGGCCTCATGCTCCTGACTGTTCTAGGCTTGTTTCATGTAAAGTACGTTTTTGAAAGTATGTGATAGAGACAGTGAACAATCTTTTTGAAGACTGCTTATAGAACTCCATGTTCATTTATAGTTTTAGGCATTGTCTTTTGGAAAATTCCATTTGTGGGTGGAAAATCAACTAATGGGAAAAATTTCCCTGCTTGTGATTTTGCTTCTGGCAAACAAAGAAAAGATTTCTTTTGGTCGCCTGGAAGTTCATGAGATTGCTGTCTTTGTGCTCGATGCATCTGGGCACTATCAAGCAATTACAAGGGATTGCTCAAACTACTACTTGTCTACTGAATGTGTGGCCTTGTTTGCAGACCACCGTCCTAGCCGACCCAACTACATTGTCGGACAGATTGTTCATATTGAACACCAAGTTGTGAAGGCATGCCTCTGATTTCCGCACAACCTGAGCTTGCTAGGGTGGATCAGCTGATCTCTGACATGGGAACTGATCGGTTGAGCTCGAATTCAGGATCAGCTTCAAACCCATACGGTCTCCCTATAGGATGTGACTATTTCTTAGGCACAGTAGCAATGTTACCCGATAGAACATTTCATTCACCATCTCCTTCCTGATCCTGCATATAAATCTTAGAGATAGAAGTGAGGGAAGTATTCAATTGTACATAAACGCAACCTTTCAGGTTGGAATTCTCTTTGTGGGAGCTGCACTTGTTAACCATTTGTACAAATGATGATCCATTGTTGTTGACAAAGTCGCCCCCTTGTACATCTCTTTGTGAATATCACTACTCGACAGTTGACACTTGATTGTTTATTGGTCTTGGATCTGAGGAACAAATGTTAATATTTACTGTTGCAGCTGATTTAGATAGTCCTGCAGCCTTTACATTCCCTCCACTGTTATCAATGTTTTAAAACCTGTCGTGATTGTTGAACGAGACTAGCAGTACACGATTCAAAGTTTAACAGTTGGGGTTTTTTAATTCCCAGTCCATGGCATTGACTTTTCACTATGCAAACATTCCATCTTAGGGCTTTGGATCTCCTAGGACCTAGGCACCTCTTGAAGGTATCCGGCTAAAAAATATCGTTACATCTTTTTGGTTAGTTTGTTGGATTGTGATTGTTTTCATCCCGCTTTATGGAAAGTTGTGCAGACTTTGGAGGGTAACTCATTTTTGGGATAAGAATCAAGAGTCCAACTTCCAAGACTAATTCATGCATAACATTAAATGTGATTATGATAGATAACAATCTATCAATTAGCATGCTATAAATGACCTAAAATGACCAAGTGGATGAATTGGAACGACAATCTGAGACTTGAAGGTAAACAACTTGGAATGGAAAGAATAGGCTTTAGATAAATCTTGTACTGCAACCTCACAAATTTTCTCAACTTCGTCCCTGTACTTTAATTAAATAGAGATGAATTATTCAAATGAGAATCAACAAATAATAAGATTTAAGTCACCAAGCCACCCAACGATTCTAAATCTTAAAATAATATTAGATGACACATGATTTACATACAAAACGTATTGCCTTACACAATATGACAATAAAGGGTAGGGGGGGAAATAGAACTAAGCACCTACTCGACAAATTTTTACATAGAATCACCAGGATTTTTCATTAAAACACGTTTTCCAAATCCTAGTGGTTCACAAGGGAGACGTCAAACTAGCACACGTCATATTTTCCCTTTTTGAAAAGGTAAACTGGGCAAACTTATCTGGCTTGACTTCAATCGCTATCCTCTTCTGATATATTAAACAAGAACTTCGGAAGAGATGCTATTCGAGGGAGACGGAGAAGCAAATCTCCAAACGAGTCTTTCCTGGACATACCTGGAGCTTGCTTGCCCCCAGAAACATCCTTTGTGTCCTCTTCGGCAACCTTGGCATCAGTTCTGTTCTTGTTGTCTTGCATCAATTCAAGATCATGATTCAGATTAGTATCCTCATCAGTTTCAACAGCAGTAGATCCCTCGGTATTATGTGAATTCTGCATAGCCGCAGGATCCTGCAGAAGACAACAGAGAGAATTGACCCTAGACATGAGTGATTTTTCATCAGATGTTGCTGCAACCTGATTGTCACTGAGTAGGTACTGTGAAATGTCCGCCAGCATATCCTGTATCTCCGCTCCACCAGAAGGTGGATTCCCAGAGTTTATTTGTTCCGAAAGACAATGTTCAATGTGGCCCATAAAATCACTCACGGACATTGCAGGGCGAAGCCCAGGCACTTTTATCTGATCCCAATTTCTTGGACCCTTGGACTCAGTTTCAGAACATCCACTACCTTCAGTTAAGACAGTCCATAACCAAATGTCAAGAGATGAATAAACTGATTCATACTAAAAGCAAATGTTAAACAATAAATAGCAACTAATAATAAACAAATATTTTTCTCTCTAATGAAAAATAAGCAGATAGACAAACAAATAAATAAGGACACTGGCCCGGAAGTCAAATAAGAGCCAAATTCCTAATGTACCCGAAGTGGGGGAAGGCGCTTCTCGAGACAGGCTATCCAAGGTTATGCAAGAAGGATCACTGATTTCAATATTAAATGACGACGACTGGGAAGCATGAGGTGATCCTATGCCCTGCACACAAGATGAGACGGATGCCTTATCATTGACTTGATCAAGACAATGATCCTTGGATTCATCTGGCTCCACAAAAGCAGATGGTCGTGTATCAAAATACGGTGAATCCAAAATTATTGCTGGCTGCTGGCTTAGGAAATTAAGTCGTGCATCACATTGGATAAGCTTTTCAAAATGCTTGTTCAGCAGTCCTTGCGGGCATTGCAGAAAATGCTTCCTACAGAACAATAAAAGAGTGTTCCCGAAACATCTCAAACCCTGTGCAAATATAAGAGGGTGGGACCAAGCATGCAGTACAGTCCTACATTCCTACTGTAAATTAAAATGAAGTGTCTAATGAAATATTCACAATTCAGACCATTACTGACCAGAAATGCTGTCAAATGTACATAGTCATGAAAACAATTCAAAGGACAAAAGGAGAGCTGTAAAGCCAACATGCTTTGTCAAATGGCACTTAGAAGTTTGAACTCTCCTCCTCTATCTCTGGTGGAACAGCACTAGTTTCCCATTGGTAATTAGACTTTGATCTTCCAAGAATGGGTTCTATTGAATGTCTATTAAATGCTATAACTATCTTTCTCAGATTATAACATCCTTTCATAATGCAGCAATTTTTCGTATGGGATCAATTCATGACAGCTAATTCAACAACCACTAAACAGTTGACAACATTTTGGGGGGGAAAGACCTGTATTTGCTAGCTTGTCCATCAGTAAAATCTGCTGTGGCCTGCCATAGAGTATGCTTTCTAGGCTGTGGATTAGTCTCCCTGAAGAAAAGAGGCTGCCGAGCCAGCTGAAAATAACTCCAAAGTTCAAACCATGACTCAGAAAGACACCAAATTTTAAAGAGCTAAGCTAGGGCAAAATATAGAGATGAAATAGCGCAATCAATTACCACTACGGACAATGTACTGGGTCCATTGTCAGGAAAATTTGCATTAAGTGCCATAATATCCGACCATTGAATTTCTATCTTACTCTTTAAGCCACCTTCAAGAACTTCCCAAACAAGCTTATGCTTTGCAAAGTAACACTTTGCTACCAAGTCACCCTCATATTTAGATTTATACTGCAAGAAAAATAGCTTTCAGCCATGCTGAATTCAATAAAAAACTCAGTTCTCCCAAAGTAGTAACTTGAATATACCTCCCAAGAACCAATTCTTAAAAGTGAAGCTGGAAAATTTGAAGCCTTAAGTTTGTCGCCAGCACCTGATGTATTAGCAACTCTGCTCTCCTTTTTCACACCAGAGCTTAAGTTTATATTTTGTGCGTTTGCAGGAGTTGTACTCCCTTGAGAAAGCTTCATTTGAATCAAATCCAACAGTGAAGGGCTCTTCCTCAGACGCAACCCCAAGGGGCTAGGCTCTTCAAGAATATTGAATTGCGAAGGAGGATTGTTGGATGTATCAGTTGAGGCACTCCATTGCTGACCAATTGGATGGACAATGCAAAATATGAAAATGTTAAAGACAGAAAATCTTAAACTTATAGATTATGATATAACCATGTAAGAAAACAAGCCAAAAATAAATAAATAAATAAAACTTTCAACTGGTCTGCATTTAACATCACATATCCCAAAACCATCAGCCATGCATACTGATGCGCATATCAATTTGTGAGTAAAAAATTTTAACATATATATAGGTTACAATGGAGTTTGTTTAACATATTACATAATTACATTATTAAAGTCTTCTAACCTTATCCAATAGATAAAGATTTTGGAAATAATAGATCAAATACCACGTGATACCTAAATATTTTGGAAGAAGTTGAATCTATGTGTCATAGACTAAGGAATGGATATCTAAAACATGTATATCAATCCTCCTATCACAATTGCTACCATTTACAATTTGGAATATGAAATTCCTGACAATGATGTGGAAAAATAAACAGGCCAGGTCCAGTTTTATGTCACCAATGATGAGCTTTTAAGTACGTTGATTAAAAAAATGGTGCTAAAAAGATCACTTTATTTAACTAGTTAAATACTAAAAACGCAAAACCGCATTTTCAATAAAACTTATAACACCAATTGTCTGCTGAGGATGCGGGTTAGACAAGAATCCTGAATTCCACCTCCTTCCACTCTCAAATCCTAAACTACAACCAAGAATGACCCTTCACAACATACTTCATCATCCAGATGTTGATCAGAATTGCAAAGCTCCTCCACCAGTAACCAAACAACCCTAACTAATAGATTACATACCTCTTGCGAATCCATGGAAGGCCTACACCGCTTGTTAAGAGGTCCATGTTCTTCTTCCAGAGGATCCTCAATCTCCAATTTCACCGGCACCTTGTCACAAACCGCCGGCTTCTTTTCAATCTCCGAACAGAGATTCCCGGACTTCATCAGCTGAACCATCAATTTTTCCAGCAAAAAACTTTCGACAGAAAAAAAATGCAACGATTCAAATCAATACGAAATCTGGAACAAGATCCAATGAAGGGAGTTGTAATCGAGAAGACGGAGATTCCGAAAACCCTAGAAGGAAGGCTCTTGAAGGAAAATTGCTTGATGGGGCTGTGAATTGTGAAAGATAGCTTATAGCTTGTAACCGTAAGCACGTGAAGAATCCGCGCGTGCGACTCTGACCAAACCATCTAAATGAATTGACTAAAACACCCTTGAGCAGGAGGGATAAAAATAACGCGAGAAGGTGCATTGGATTTGGCTGGTTTTGTAATTTCGTAGCAGGTTCTTTGAACACTATTGGGACAGCCTTTGTATATAATGTGGGACCGGCATTTCGCTTTACATGACGGCGTTGTTGGTTGTGCGATAAACGTGGGGCAAGATCCCGCGGTTGCTTGTGTGGGTTGGAATAAATTTTAAAAATAGGTTTATTGAAGAAAAAAAAAACAGAATTTTTGGATACTTTATAAAAACGAATTTAGGGAAGAGTTTATAAAAAAAAATAATTCTGAGTAAATAAGTGTATGGATAGTTATTTTTAGAATAATTTTTTATATTAATAAATTATTAAAAAATATATGATTTGATTAAAAGTATTAGAGAGAAAAGGGAATAGAGAAAAGAGAAAAGAGAAGAGAGGAGAGAGGGTAAAGAAAAGAGAAGAGAGAGGGTGGAGAAGAGAGATGAGAGAGGAGAGAGAGTATAAGAAAAAGTAAGGGGAATATAGTAATTGGATAGTCTATAAGTTCTTTTACTGTTTTAAAAGTTAGTTTCAGTAACTTATTCAAAATTATAATTTTACTTAAAAATATTTATAGACAAATATAATTATTTATTTTAAAAAAAAATTAAATTAAAATTTATGCTAAATTTTTTTTTAAAAATATAGTTTTGTTTGTTTTTAAATTGGCCCAATATTATTGCTCACGTTTCCACGTCACTTTCGACCACGAACTAACAACTATGCAAAGGAATTTCGATTTGGAGTCGCTCATTAGGAGGTTATGTAGAATTTGTGTTTCATCGTTTGTTTCGTGTATATGTAATTTTAAATATCAATATATCAATCCTAAATCGATTTTAATTTTTAAATATAATATATTAATCTATTTTTTTATTTTTTGATTAATTTTTTTAATCTATTCAAATGAATTAAATAACTTTTATATAAAAAATTAGATTAACATTAATATATAATATCAAATTCATCCGTTATAAATTGTACTATTCATATTATTATTATCATTATTATAATTATGTATGATGAATGCTACAATTCAGGCCTCAAAATCAAATACAAAAACATTTGAGAAAAATCACCAATCAAGTATTATTATTAGTTTCGCAATTTTATTTAAGGTTATATTTGTGGTTTGCTTTAGTAGGATGAGTTTTCCAAAAAAAAAAAAAAATTAGAGAAGTGGGGTAAAAAAATTTATTCAGTTTTTATCACTCTTTTATTTTACATCTTCTCTTTATTAAAATTTTATAAATCCACTTCTTCAATTTTTTTTAAACCTAATCCTTCCCCTCCAAATCCTCCATACCAAACAGCCCTGTGAACATGAACTAGGTGCTGATATGTCTGCATCTAACCTGCATTTGTAAAAATTAAATAGAACTGACTCATGCGATAAAGATTTATAAAGTAATTGAGACGAAATGGTGGCAAAGGTGACAACATAAAGTTCTAGTGGGATGAATGGTGTAACCTAAATCGACCTCTAGTGGAATTTGTAAATGAACTGATCTCACAACAAAGGTAAAAGATTTGGTGGATTCAAATATAGGATGGAATTGGAATGGCCTTAACCTGGTGATCTTAAAGACTTAGAGGAAGCAAAATTGGTTTTGTGGAACACTATGATACCAAAGCAATGGCGAGAAGAGCTGGGATAATATGGAAGGATCAAGAAAAGGTGGTTTTCCTAGTGATTTTCTATGGTAAGAATCAGCCTGTTTTTGAGATCGCACAAATTAGTTCTGAGGACCACAGTTAAGGTACACTTTATTATTTTACCAGGGGTTGTTTCTTACTTGGGGTGGGGTGGGGTGGATATTTATGGGCTCCATTTAAAAAATTTGGAGAAATTGAGTTATAAAATTTCAATAAAGAGTAAAAAAAATTAATTAAAAACTTTTAACTCTATTTCTCCAATTTTTTTTAATCCTACTCACAAAAATTTCCCCTACCTTTCCCTCCAAATCTCTCCTACTAAACAACCCCTTCTCCTACTAAACAACCCCTTAAGATACTTGAAATTGAGGATCATCACATAAACACATGTAGATAAACCAAACTTTTACGACATATTTAGTAGGATGGAAAAGTTTTTAATAGAAATTGAAATTAAAACAAAATTAAACTAAAAATTAACTTTAAAAGTTTATTTGGTAGGTTAAAAATGAGTATAAAATTGATATATTTTTTTTATAACTTTGAGTAAAATAGTCTCAAATATTTTTTTTATAACTTAGGAAGGGTTAAAGTTGTCCAAAAATTTTATGACTTAAAGTAAAATGGTTCAAAATATTTTACTTCCACTTCTCCCATCTTATTTCCTAACTTTTTTTATAAAACTAAAATGGCTCATGTTAGAAATAAAATTGGAAGTGGCTTCCATTATACCAATCAAAGGAAATAGGTGATTTCACTCCCACTTCCATTTCCATCCTATCAAACATGCCCTTAAGAACTCTGGTTCCGCCGCTAACAGAGAATCCGGTAGCCAGAGTAAATTATAAAACATACGGAATGCAGCCGGGCCAAGCAATGGTAGAGTGGAAAGTACAGTGATATCTAATTGAATACAAATAACAATAGATTTATGGTACAGGGAGAATGTAGTAAAGTAGCCAAACTACCTGATTTCATTTGAAAAATAAGACAAACAGCTATCTTCACGTAAAGTGCAAGAAATTCCCAGTGGATTGGGAATGCAAAGAAGCAACGCAGAATAAGCAGCACTCAGGCTTTGCAAGGAATAGCAAAAATGAACTCTATTTTGCCTGTCTGTTTACTTTCAGATAAGGCAAGGCTCCAATTACATTGTCGTAGTCACTCCTGCTGACTGCATGCTGTGAATGACCAATAAAATAAGAGTTAGACATTTAAACGCAACCCCGTACAAAACTGGAAGCTGTAAATCTCACATATTTTACCCACTCAAACTGCTTCCAGCCAGAAAACGAGAACTTCAAAGATGCAGAACAGTAACTTGAAGTAAAATGTCACACATGTTATGTGAAATTAAAGAATATTAAAGTGCCACAGCTTCAGTCATGATTTAATGAAACAAAACAATATATGATATAAATTGACTACAGATGCCCAAACGAAATGAGTTCTAAACACCCCATATGAATTGGAATGATCTCCCTATGCCCAGGTATACAACTTATAAAGCCCAGCTCCCCTCCCCCTCCAAAATTCAGATTCTCAAATAAGCATATATGAGGTTACACTAGCTAACCTGAGAAATCCACAATCAAGTCACTTTGAAATAAACAAGAAATTCCATTCTTGATAATGGACTTGATAAAGATGAAAAGTCACAATTTAAGCACACCCAAAAAAAAAGAAAAAGGAACCCAAGTATTTTGTTTGATTGATTAGGTTTTACTGCAGATCACAATTTTAAGGATTATCTACGGCTGTAACTAAAATATTTAGTTCTTTGTTACAGATTTTAAATTTAAATATTACTTTCTCTCCAATAGAGAGAAAAAGAAACATCCTAGTTCACAAATTATCTGCTCTACAGAAAAGCCAATCACTTGTTTAACTGGAAAAAGTGAAGAGTATAGGGTGAACTTGAGACAGCCTTCAAAGTAATTTTAAATTTAAATAATGGGAATTTTATCAAAATTACAGCAGAGAATGGGTTAACATTGCCTTTAGGCATCAACAAATCAACGCTAAAACAAATAAATAAATAAATAAATAACCCTGGCTAAACCATACTGCAAAGTACAAATATAATAAAACCAAATCAGGTAAGGGAAAATGAGTAAGGAGCGAACATAAAACTTAGCTTCCATTTTTTATTCATGTGTCCACGACCAAAAGCCATCCCCAGTTCCGCAAGCATAAAATGAGAGAAGCTTTCAACAACCAACGCCGAAAAAATGAAGCTAACAAAATAACACCCCCAAAATAAACAAGAAAGAAAGCCAGATTGCGATCACAGATGGGAACCAGTAAGAAAGAAGACAATCAAAGTTGAAGAACAACTACCAATGATTTTTGGCTCAATAGTACTAGTTTCAGGGCTGAAAGATCCAAGTCCTAATTCCAATCATATTGAAATCACCAAAATAGAGTTGAAGAACTAGAGCGCATAGTCTAAAACCTAAATGGAATGTACAAATACCGTACATCCTATGCTGCATTCTGTATCTTTCAACTTAGTTGCTGGATAAAGGTCAAATTCCGTAATAATGCCTTCTATTAATTAAGTTCTTGCTGCAAGTTGCAACGCTTTCAGACCAGTGAATTTATCAGACCTTCCATAATAAAGTTAAATTAATGTTTGACTATCAAAAGAAGCATTTCCTTCGGCAATTGTTGTCAATGAAAAGCATCGCACTTACTCGCCCATATAAGAAATCAACAACATTCAAATAAATCAACAGGTTTATGTGATACCAGATATAGTAAAAAAAAGAAAAAATTTGAACTACAACTAATATTTTAATTTTATTTATATTATCATTTTATCTATAATCTTTTAATTTAAAATAATTTTATCTATAATTTTTTTAATTTAGTACAATTTAACAATAATTTTTTTAATTATATTAAATTAAAAAAATTATTGATAAAATTATATAAAATTAAAAATATTATATATAAAATTATATTATAAATAAGATTAGAATATTAATATATTGGGTGGTACTTACAGAAAAAAACAGATCTCACCATTTTGGAGAGTCGTAATTTTCTCTTCGTGTTCTTCTTGGCCAGCAAATGCTGCTTTCCAGCCCTCCTGCGCACTATTTTACCTCGACCAGTCACTCGGAATCGCTTTGCTGATGCCTATTAACGAAATTCAGATAAAATTCAAAGAATAAAAACATTTTATCTTCCCGATATTCCAAGGAAAACAGAAGCGAAGGGTAAAATCTGGGAGCGGATCCTCTCAGAATCCGCTCCCTCAGAATCCCTCAGAAGCAGTGAGTTGCACCTTTTGCCTCCTCCCTCTTGCCTTATCTATAAAAAAAAAAAAAAATTAAAAAAACTGTTTTAAAAACGCTCTCTTTTTTTTTTTTTTAAAAAGGTGTTTCCGCTGGCTCCTCTTTAAAATATTTTTTGTAAAAAAAATATTTTTTTAAAAAACATTTTAAAAAAGTGTTTTGAAATTTTTTGAAAAAGTGTAATTTTTAATTTTTAAAAAAATGATTTTTTTTTTTAAATAGATAGCATGAGAGAAGAAGGCAAGAAGGCGCAACTCACACGGCTTCTGAGAGATTCTGAGGGAGCGGATTCTGAGAGGATCCGCTCCCGTAAAATCTATTCAATTGCCTTACAATATGAAACGAAACAAGTGACAGCCGGAAATCCTATTTTACAATATGAAGCACCCACAAAGACCCAGAGGAAGTAACCTTGTGAGTTTTCATTTTGTAGCCTTTAGCTGATACAACGGTGAGAGGACGAATCCTTTGAGGAAGAGGAGAAACGGTGCACAGCTTTAGGGGAAGAATCGAACCACGCCCAGAAATGCTACTTAACGAGGTCAATTTCGTCTTGTTGAACGGAGCAAAGTGAACTGAACCGAAAGAGACACGAAAGGAAGAATAGCTTGCCGGAGGACATCTGAAACCAAACGACACCATCGTCGTCGCCGTCGCGCACGCCATTTTTATGGCTGTTCTTCTTGGTAAGGCTCTGCTTCGCCTTGGAGTCGCAACTTGTGGTTGTGGATAAAGGCGGGTTATGGTTTGTGGTGGGGCCCGCACAGCTATCCGTTATAGGATTCATACCATAAGTTCATTAATTTTTTATATTTATTTTTTTAAAATAATTATTTTAATAAGTAAAAAAATTTAAATAAAAATAATCTCTTAACTATATCCTTTTACAAAATAATTTTTTATCTAAAAAATATTAGTTAAAAAAAATTAAATCTGTCCACATCTACTGAGTTTAGGATCTACCTTACGTTAGGCTGGGTCATGAACCTCTCCCTCTGGTTTTTCTTTTTTCATATGCGCACGTCTTTTTTGGGTGGTAATTACACAAGCGTATATTATTTGAATGGTTTATTAGAGTTTTTCAACTGACAAAATTGAAGTAGAACATATTAAACTTCTTAATTTCAATTCAATAACTAACAAACCCAACACAATTGGTAATCTCTACGCCTCACCAGGTGACATCATAAAAAACAACATAAGCAAACTACTGTAGGAGGTTATCTCTCAAAAGAGCACTGCAACCTGAGAGTGAAGATCCTGCATAAGCAACATGTTTTCATTTTCTTGTAGTGTATATTTAACTTCAAATTTCAATCCAAGGATATTATTTTCTTACTCATAATGGTATTACCAATACGCTTATAATTGATCCTTAATTAGTTCTTTCTTTGACTTCTTAAAAAAAATAAAATGTAGTTTAACTAAAAAGAATTGATGAGCAATGTGAAAAAGTTGTGTGCAAAATTTCTTCAATTACCACACCAATCATCAATCATCATGCTGATCCAAAATCTATAGTTTTCATTATCTCTGTTGATCCATTGAGCCTTTTGCCTCAAAAAACATGTATCAACTAGACACAATTTTACACTATTTTTATAATATTATATATTATAAAAAAAATTGCCAATGATAAAAAAAAATATACTACCATGTTCCTTAATATAAAATCCAGTTGACTCTTTTTGGGTATATTAAGAAAAATAAATAAATCAGTTAATTATGATCAAATATAATCTCTCAAGATAAATTGATATCATATACTCTTTAATCTAATTAAGTCAACTAACTTTAATATTAATTATAATTAACTGATTTATTTGGTTTAACGGATGTAGTATTAATTAATGTCACACTATTTATAAAATATGTAACATGTTTTTTCTATAAAATCCACAATTTTTTTTGCATGATTCAACTTCTCTACATATATTGAAGAGGTAGAAAAAAGAATGTCGAAACCTATTTCCATACAAATGCTAAATGCACAGAACATTGCAGCAGAGTCATACGGGTAAGTTTCATTTCCATCCAATGTATACAAGAAAACTTCCATCTTTTTCATGGAAAACTTACCCACCTATTAAAAGATTGGCAATTTAGGCATTATTTTTTTGTAAATATGGCTACTGCTTCCCACTCCAAACCACATATCACATCCTACAAAGCGATTCATTAAGATCGTCAGTAAACAACTTTCTATCTTCTGCTTCTTCTAAGCTGTTTGGTAGAATGGTGTCATTTTCTTTAGAAAATAGAGACAGAGATAAATATGCTTCCATGGAAAGAATATTTTTAAGCTAAAAACATGTTTGCTTCTATGAGGGATTCTCTCTCTCCTCCTCTCTTTTCTGAAACCCTTTTTCCTCGTACCAAACATGACATTAGTTCTATTATTTCCATTCGATTAACCATTTAGTAGAAAATAAGATGCTCAAACAAATCCGTCCAATATCCATATTGGGCAACCCATACAGGCTGCCTTCACTTACCGATGGATTATGTCGGTCAATATCACAGCAATTAATTGAACAGGGTTCTGCTAGCAACTCCTGAAGTTCCTCATCTATGCAAATGTAAATAAACACCAGAAATGCAACAAATGGTTTAAGTTTCAACCAATTTCTTTGTAACGTAAAGCGCCACCACTCCATAAATATAACAATGTAAAATATTTGTGTTCCTGATCAATTGGCATTCCAACATGTTGCAACTATTATGCATACCTTGCTCGATGACAGCAAGGATTCCATCCTCAGAGCAGATCATGGCAGGTAAGATCTGGGTAGATGACATATTAGACTTTGTTCTACGATCATACTGAACCTCCCAAATCTCACTTTCAGATACTGACTGGACTTCGTTGGCTATTTTGGGTGCGATTATATAGATACATGCGTGTGGCTATTTTGTAACAGAGGGATGCTTTTCGAGCCTTGTAATTGGGTTTCTACTACTTGGTGGTTGCATTCTTAGGCATGCTTTTTTATTTGCCTAATCATCATATGTTGTAACAAATCCACGTGGGGATGATCTTTGTTTGTTCATTCTGTTTGATTTGCAAATTCAAAGGTAGAGTACCAACTCAAAGTTCTTGTGGCATGGATGTCTTGAAGCTAGAGTCTTTTGATATTTGATAATGATGGGGAGGGTTATTGTGCAATTCCTTCCTTGCCCACACTGACTTTGAGAGTCAAACAGATAAGCATGTAGAGTTAGAGAGGTATCTTCAGGTTAAGTTAACTGACTATCATAATCCTATATGTGATCTTTTGGATTGGTGGAGAATGAATGCTAGCAAATACAAAGGTATTTCATTGATTGCACATGATGTGTTAGTCATGCATGTCTCTAATGTGTCCTCAGAATCAGCATTCAATACAAGAGGACGTATTATTGATGACTTCAGAAGTTCACTATCCTCTAAGATAGTTGAAGTACTAATTTGTGCATAAAATTATTTATCTCCATCTACATTCAAAGTAAAAGACTTTGATATTAACAACTTCAACGAAACTTTAAGAGCATAAAATAGTATTGGTTATATCATATTATTTATTTTATTTCTGAGATGATTTTATTTGTTTACCTTATTTTATTTCTATTTGTTTACCCTTGTTTTATTTCTTAATTATCCTCTATCTCTTTTTTGTTTCTTTGTAGACGAAGCAATAACTTCAGTAGGTGAAATAAAAGAATTGAAGAAGTAACACATGTCTTTGATTTTTTACTATTTGTTTCTTTGTTTTATTTCCTAGAATATTTTATTGTTGTGTTTTTTTGTTCCCCTTATATGGGTAAGTTATCATTTTATATTAAGGAGTAATGTTAGTATTTAGAGGAAGTTGCTATGGCATTTTATATAAAATAATTTACGAGATAATTTTATTATAATTTTTTTAAAAAAAAAATAGGATCTAGGAATTCCCGTCCCATCCCAGTCCCGTTCGAGATTATGACATGTTCAGGACAGGATGTGACATGAGATGTATTTTGCGTCTCGTGTCTTGTATCGAGACGAGACAAGAGACGGAGTTATCCCGATCCTGACTCATCCCATGTCCACTCCTAATGCCCATCCCAATGTAAGAAGGGGATTGGGTGGTCTGATATTGTGACCCATCATTATGTATCAAATGGAGAGGCAAACAATAGAAACAAAATAAAATAAGAAAATTTATGAAAAGAAATGAGAAAAATTGATAATTCAATGACGAAGGTTTTGTCACTTATGAAAGTTTGATTATGTTCTCATGTTATATATCTAAAAAAATTGTTATTTTTTAAAATGAAGTAGTCATCTCATGGCAAAAAAACCATACTTTTTAAGATGGGTAGTTGTCGCCGATAAACTTTTTGTTGTCATTTCATATAATTAAAATTATTATTTCTTAAAATGAACTAGTTATTGACATTTCCACCCTAAAACTTTCTTGTATTGCTTTTAGTTGCAACCATGATTTTCTAACGACAATATACTAAAAGGAATTATTATTATCTTACCAAATCTCATATGGATTAAATAAAATGTGTTTTTTCATAGAGGTTTTATTAACAACCCAGAATAAGGCTCTTTTCAATGCATCACGAAAATTTGTAATTTACAAGGCCTTTTTATACAATTCTAATACTTTAAATCTAACTCATGTCACTATTTTACCTAATTACAATATCCGTAATATTCTCAATCTGCACAACATTTGGCATATTTACATGAGAAAGGTTAAAATTCAAAGGCATACTCTGGCATTGCTACAATTTTCCTTAATTGGTCATGATAAATCCAAATTTTCAAATGGGTAAAATTGCATTATTCTAATCCCTCTTTTTTTTTTTGGCATCTCATGTCTAAAATTAATGCTGCCTTGACATTCTTCACATCTTTGAACTATGTTAATATCGTCCATCATATGCAAGAAGAGTCCTTTTATATATCCATTTTGATTTTAGTTTCAATCTTTTTTTAATTACTCCCTCTAACTGATATTTTATTAATTCTCCATCGTTTGCTATATAATTTTCTTATTTTATATAATTGATATTTTTATCAAAAGAATGGAATAATATAACTTTTTATAAATTTACTAAATATGAGACAGATAAATTATATGATAAATGATATTATATTAATTGAATATTGATTGTTTCTTTTTGACAAATAAATGTCTTGTGGCCAATTCATGGCATGCCATCTCTGGACCAAGCATTCACTTTTCAGATCTTTCAAAAGTTGTTCATTTCTGTTATAGAACGAGTTGGGGGTGAGTGTTCTCAAGCATTTATGAATCATATAGGTATACATGAACCATTAATATTTTTTTTGGTAAAAAAATTTTTAGAAAGGAGTTGAGCTCACCCACGATCCAATTGCAGGGCGAAGTCTCAATTCCTTCTAGGCGATACCAATGTCGGGTAGAGCGAGCCGTCTATTACCCTCAGGTGTAAACTTAGACATCAAGAGTTAGGATGTCTCCCTAAGTGTTACGACTGGAACCACAACAAAGTAGTACTCCTCAAGGATCGAACATGCTCTAAATAGTCGCATGTTTTACTATTTCGCCAGTTGAACTCGTGGACGATGTGTTAGCTTTCAGTGATAGGGGTGCTTAGTGTTCCGTTTTCAGTAAAAACTAAATAAAAAAAATTGTGTAAATTTTTTACATCGAACAAAAATTAAAAGGGAGAGACTAACCAAATTGAATTAACGATTTTTCAATTTAGTTAATTGGATACAATTAACTACTTAACCAGCACTAACATGATTGTTATATATACATACATGCATATACATTTAAATTTGAACACACATATATATTAGTCCCTCTAATGACTTCAAGTGGATTTGAATTATAATAATTACAAAATAACACAAAATTTTCTAAGACCATGCACACGTGCACAAATAGGTTCATTATGATTTGAATTATTAGTATTTAGTAGAAAATATAAAATTCCCAATAAAGTGCACTATTGCAAATCAATGCCTCTACTAATTCTTTAGATTTTAGATTTTATACAACGTATGAAAAATGTATCTATTTTGCCTTAAAAGATAAATCACTATATATATATATGCACAAAATAGATTGACATGCATGGAATTATGTAATTTTTTTTAAATAGTGAAATTAATCCCCATTCTAAATTTACCTAAAATCGCAAGCGTACATGCATATTTCTAACATAACGTACTATTCCTAAGTTTAAAATCAAAGCCACTCATTTTTCAGATCCTATACAATGTAATGAGAAACGTATCTAACTTGCATAACTTTAAAATAATTGTGTGGAATCAAATAAATTTTAATGTTAATATAATATTCCAAATTTACCAAAAGTTACAAACACACTACACACGCCTATTCATGAAAATTGAAATCTTTTTAATTAGAGGCTAATTAAATTCCCCCTAATTACAATTAAAGAGTTCAAGAACCAAACTATATATAGAAAGAGCCACGCAAAGAATGTGTTTATATAATTTAACTCGTGTTTGTTGCGATTTGTTTTAAATAAACATGCTAATATAAGTTGAGATAAAATTTCTCTCGTATATTTATTTTATAAATCGTAAATAATCACAATTAACAAAGTCATATTAGAGTTTTAGATTGCAAATCTAAACAACCCCAGGAGTAAAGATTTGTTTAGAATTGTAAATTCACCAAAAAGTTAATCTCTCATTCTCTCCATGAAAAAGGTACGAGCACATGCACACGCGTCATTCTCTGATAGGCAATGACTTAGCGGTGCGAACCCAATCCTAGAACCGAAGACGACGACTACAACATTCAACTATGACTTCCAATGACGTTGTCACAGAGAGAAAATACAGAGAGAGAGATGATAGATGAGGTGTCGTGGCCAGAGAGAGGCCTCAAATCGCTAGCCTTTTATTCTCTTGTATGTGTTTGTGTTGTATAAGGGCAGCCTTTGCCCTCTGCCTTACCTTATCCTATCCACTCACTCACTCCCATTCCTCTCTTCCTTCTGCTTCCTTTTTACCTTCTCTCTCTCTCTCTTATAACTTCAACACAATTCTCTCTCCCTATTCCCTTCCCTTATTGCTTCTCTCTAGCTATTCTCATTCATTCAATAATTCTCTTGCGTATTATTTCTCTGTATATATACATCAGTTTTTGAGAGTTTTTGGTGTGTGTACTTTTCTGCGTCTTTGTTTTTCCCTTTTTCGGCGAAATTAATTAAAGTTCCAGTTTTTATGATGGCATTTATTATAGATAGTGAGCAAGGTTGAATTCTGCAGATATTATTGCTGGCGGTTGGTATTTTGTTTGTGTCATACGCTCAAGAATCTTCAAGAGTTTGAGGACGACGACGACGATGGAGATTATTAATTTTTACAGTTAATTATTCGATAAATTCAACTATTGCTTCATAGTTTTTTCCGTCCAGAAAGAAGAAGAAAAAGAAGGAGTATCTGGTTATCAATCAGGGCAGCTAATTATTAATTAAACTCTCTCTCAAAGCTATATAGCTTCTTCTTCTTCTTCGTCCCCACCAGTAACAAGTTCAATTTCTTCTTCATCTTCTGCAAAATGGCTCCCAAAACTGGCAAAACCAAACCCCACAAAGCTAAGGGAGACAAGAAGAAGAAGGAAGAGAAAGGTTCGTTCGTTCGTTCCCACACACATCTCCGAATATATATATATATATAGTCTCTGTCTCTGCACTTTGAATCCGATCAACTGATGAGGTTGAATAAGGAGCTACTAGGTTGTTTATTATTGTAGTGTGTTTTTAGATATTGGAGAAATTTCTGGCTCGCTATCTTATCTTCTGCTAAATCATATATGGTGTTTTTTTTTTTTGGGTGAAATGATATATATGGTTTCTTACCTGCTGGAATACATTGTATCCATTGCAGTTTTGCCAACTGTAATTGAAGTTACTGTGGAGACCCCAGACGATTCTCAAGTCACCCTTAAGGTATCGACATTTGTCTTTTTCTTTATCCCTCATCAACTGATTTGTTTTAGGGGACATTTATATCTTTTATTATTACCTTCTTTTATTTCACCCCCTAATTAAACTACATATCATCATTCAAGTTAAATAAACTCTTTTCTTTAACTTCCCTTTCTTTCTTTCTTCTTTTCAAATGTTTTACCATGGGACATTTACATATTGTCATCATACGACCATTATTTATTATTTATAAGTTGTATTATTTTTTTTTTTAACTTCATAAAGCATATGGGGTCCTGCAGGGTCCACATTTGATTTGACAAAAGTGAAATAAATAGTTACATAAGTTTCTTTCATAGTTATATGAGGTGCATATGTGAGTATATAAAATATGAAAAATAAATCACAATTATGAATAGTATAATGTATTTTTATATTTTATTGTATATAGCCCCATACATTTCAAAGATGGAAAATAAGTAACTATTCACCTAAAGAATTAACTCAAAACACATTATGTCCTTCAGTTAGAGAATTTATTTTTTTTAAAAATATAATATCTCAATTTATTTTATTTTTTAAATTTATAATTTTTTTTAAACTATACTTATTAATTGTATGTATTAAAAAAATTTAATACAAATAATTAAAATAGATATTTTAAAAAAATTAATATATATTTTTATAAATAATTAATTTTTTTAATATTTATAAATTAATTATTTAGTTTTTTTTTAAAATAGAGTAAAAATATTATTATTAAATACCCATTTAATAGGGGTCTCTGTGTGTGTGTTTCTTTTTGGGGGTGATGTGGAAAATTGTGGTGGAGGACAGGGAATATCTACGGACAGGATCTTGGATGTGAGGAAGTTGCTTGGGGTCCACGCGGAGACATGTCACCTGACCAACTACTCCTTGTCTCACGAGGTGCACTTTCTTCTCTAATTACTCACTTTTCCCCTTATACTTCCTTTATTATGCATTCACCCCAAACCACCGTCCAATATTTTATTTTAGTCCCAGAAATATCTGTGGCTCGTTCACACTCCCTCCATATCACCCAATAATTGGCTTCCTTTTATTCTCTTAAATTAATTCTAATAATTTTTTTATCAATATGATTTTCATAAGTTATTTTATAACTTTTATATTTCCCCATGTTTTATTAATTTTTCCCGAGTTTAGAGTGGAAAAAGAAATGTTTGATGGGTTCCACACTTGGGCATCAAATGAACAAGTGGTTGTGGTCTTTGATTGGCCGAAGCATTTTCTTACTACATGCACATATAGAATCCAATCCAGCCGCATTTCTTTTTACATACTTTTCCTGCGTGTGTTTGGCAAGTTGACTTTACAAGTTGTAAAATTTATTTCAGATTGTTTAAATAAATGCATGACACGTAGAGAAAAATAAAAAAGAATGAATAAGATATAAAATTTAAATTATACGAATTTTTAATTTTCCATATAAAAATCTAAGATCAAAATTGTGTTTATTTAGACAAAAAATTTCAAGGAGTTTATGACAAACTTATGTGTTTTCTTGCTTGAATATGACAAATTTATGTAACGTCACTTTTGTATTTATACAATATTAATGTTCAATTAAACAAGTGGGCCCGCACTAGGCAAAGCACTATTAAATGCTTTAAAATGTTACTAAATGTTATGACTCTCCTAACGAACAAAACGGCTAACGACATCCTGCTGATAATAATACACAGGTGCGAGGTCCTATGCTGAAAGATTCCATGGATATCGTCTCACTGAAACCTTGTCATCTCTCCATAGTAGAAGGTGCGTAAAACAAAAGTCAAATGACAGTCAACGGTCACCGTTTTGAGATATATTCTATTATTATGAGCCCAATGTACTATATCATCACTCTTATGTGTTTCTCACTTTTCTGTTAGAGGACTACACTGAAGAGCTCGCAGTGACTCACATTCGGCGACTCCTCGACATTGTAGCATGTACCACCGCCTTCGGCTTCTCCTCCGGCGCCGGTAGGCCGGTTGCGCGGTCCAACACGAAGGATCCTGCCGGAACCAAAGGATCCGATTCGGTTGAGACCGAACAGTCTCCGCACCAGAGTCCAACTTCAGAAAATGGATTGGAAACCAGCTCGAAGCCCGACTCTGGTGATCAAAAAATTGATTCTGGTGATGGAGCAGTTCAGAAAGGTGGTGTTGAAAAAGGCGACAAATCGGAGAAAGTGGACATTGGCATTTCCTTGTGTCCACCACCGAGATTGGGGCAATTTTACGACTTCTTTTCGTTCTCGCATCTTACGCCTCCTATACATTGTGAGTTATACTAAGCATGATTCTCTCTTCTTTATCTTCCTTCATCTGTGTGTGGAGCAATGTCTCTAGTATAAACTGTGCAATAATTTATTTTTTAAATTTCAATTGTCTACTGTAGTTGATTTGAACAATTACTTTTATGGAAAAATAACAACAGAAGTAGTATCATATAGGTAGAACGGTGATATTGGTCGTTGGACTGGAGCAATAGGTTATATATTTTTTTTTTAATTACTAGGAATTGGAGAAAGAATAAATAGAATGATTACTCTGAAAAGAAATTTTAAAGATGTCAAGAAAATTTTGGAAAACAAAGTATAGTGCAATGAGCTGTAAGCTTCGACCAGCGGAAGACGGTTAAGCTGTTTATTGGGTTTACACTTTACAGCTTTCATATCGTACTTCTTTTACATACCGTGCGTATATATAATATGTGTTGTGTCCTCTTTCATGGATGGAATCTTTGTTTCTAAGATACATCTCTTCGTTTTATTTTTTGGTCTGAACCATGCATGATTAACTAAATAATACAATCACGTTCACACACACACTCTAGGGATTTTAGCTAGTTGACTTCCACTCATATTAGTCCGGCATCACAAAAAGTTGTGAATATATTTATAGTATGTGGGCATGAAACCCAGTTTTCTAAAGCGCTTTCGATTCTCTTACAGACATACGAAGGTCAAACCGTCCATTCCTAGAAGACAAGACAGATGATGATTTCTTTCAGATTGATGTGAGGGTTATTGCCTTATTTATTTGTATCTCTTTATGTTAATTTATTGTAGGGTTGTGCTATTTTGTACTTGACTCTGAATGAGTTTTTTGCAATATAATATATATTGGGATTTCCATGCATATTATATGTACAGGTTAGGGTTTGTAGTGGAAAACCAACAACGATTGTTGCTTCCAGAAAGGGATTCTATCCTGCTGGAAAACGTCTCCTTGTCAATCATACTTTGGTAGGCCTTCTTCAGCAGATAAGCAGAGTGTTTGATTCTGTAAGTTTGAACTCGTTATTGTTTCTTTACATCTACTTTTTTATAGTAATTCTAGAACATTTTTCCTTGTAGTGATTGCTTAGATCTTCTTAATTGCAAATTATATTTTGCCTAGTTATTTTCTTTATTTCATTTTAATGGAGCATCTTAATAATAACAAATGGCATTATTTCTTGCAGGCTTACAAAGCTCTTATGAAAGCCTTTACAGAACACAATAAAGTATGTAATTTCATCATATGTTTTCAAACTATTCTGTTAAGAAAACGTTCTCACAATTGTGGTATCATTTCAGTTTGGCAATCTTCCTTATGGTTTTCGTGCAAATACGTGGGTTGTCCCTCCAGTAGTTGCTGACAATTCATCTTTCTTTCCCCCACTTCCAACGGAAGATGAAACTTGGGGTGGAAATGGTGGTGGACAAGGCAGAGATGGTAAACATGATAAGCGACAATGGGCAAGAGAGTTTGCAATACTTGCAGCAATGCCTTGTCAAACAGCAGAAGAGAGGCAAATGCGAGATAGGAAAGCCTTTCTGCTGCACAGTTTATTTGTCGACGTGTCAGTCATAAAAGCTGTTTCAGCAATAAAGCATCTTAAAGATAGCTCTTTAAACAGTCCAACTACCCAAACTTCGTATGAAGAAAAAATTGGAGATTTGGTTATTAAGGTGACCAGAGATGTATCTGATGCAAGCGTGAAGTTGGATTGCAAAAATGATGGAAGTCAGATTCTTGGATTGTCAGAAGAAGAACTTGCTCGAAGAAACTTGCTCAAAGGCATAACTGCAGACGAGAGTGCTACTGTTCATGTAAGTGAACTAAGTACCGTGAGCCTATTATAATTCACTGAAGTGTTTTATTAATAATTTTTGTGTTTTGTTCACGTAGGATACTCCTACTTTAGGTCTAGTAATTGTAAGGCACTGTGGCTACACAGCGGTGGTGAATGTTTCAACTAAGATAGATTGGGAAGGGAGTCCTATTCCTGTGGACACCAATATTGAGGACCAGCCTGAAGGAGGTGCAAATGCTTTAAATGTTAACAGGTAAATTCTTCTATCACTTGTATGATCTATTAATGATCAAGAGGCCTCCTTGAAATTGAATGACTGCAAGTTCACTTTTTGTGTTAGCAAACCATTTATGGATACACTAAATATTAAAATGAATGCACTAATTGAGGGGGGGAAATTGGTGCCTTCAAAGCGTTTAATGCAAATTTAGCTTTTAGTATTCTGTTGCTACATCTTTCTGGTTTCAATACCTTAAAAAATACCGTTGTCCTGATGATGCTTATGTATACTGATACAGCTTGAGGATGCTGTTACACAAGTCATCTACACCTCAATCATCTAATACAATTCAACGAAACCAAAGCACAGATGTTGAAAATTTACGATCTGCTAGGTCTTTGGTAAGGAGAGTTATAGAGAAAAGCTTACTGAAATTGCAGGAAGAACCCACTAAACAAGGTAAATCTATCAGATGGGAATTAGGAGCTTGTTGGGTTCAACATTTGCAAAATCAAGCTACTGGGAAAACTGAGCCCAAACAGTTAGAAGAGTCTAAACCTGAACCAGATGTTAAAGGGCTTGGGAAGCAAGGTGGATTACTAAAGGAACTGAAGAAAAAGATTGACAGCAAAAATTCAAAGGCTGAACAAGGGAAAGACACTTTAACAAATAATAGTGTTGACATGACTAACAAGTCAGATGCCACACAACAGGAGTTAGAGAGACAAGATGAAGAAAAGGAAGCTTTGTGGAGAAAGCTGCTTCCTGATGCAGCATATACACGTCTTAAAGAATCTAAAACTGGTCTCCATCTAAAGGTCTGTCTCTGCTTTCTGACATGAGCAAGCACGCCTTTGTTTAGTTTTTTCCTATGTGCCTAAGTTAATTCACCAATGGAATTTATGGACTTTCTCAATTCTAACTAGTATTATCTTAACTCACTATTTAATTGTATTTATTAGCCCCTGATACACTGGTAACTGACATTTACTGTGACAATTTTCCATATTTGCAGTCGCCTGATGAATTGATGGAAATGGCTCATAAATATTATGTTGAAACTGCACTTCCAAAGCTGGTCAGTATCTTGATAATATAGATGTTTTTCTCTAGAGTTATTAAGGAAAGAATTTGAATGTCATGGTTTCAAATTTTTTTCAGGTGGCAGATTTTGGTTCCCTTGAACTTTCACCAGTTGATGGAAGGACATTAACTGATTTCATGCATACTAGGGGCTTGCAAATGTCTTCGTTGGGGCGAGTGGTAATAGATTTAATTATGTATCAGCTTATGCATCCTTCCTTTATTTACACCATCAATTCACTATTTATCATTTTATCGGGCTAGTTTTGACCACTTTCTCCTTTTAATAACTTTTACAGTGTTGCTCATTCACTTTATGCAGTTCATAGATAAAATAAATAGTTAAAGATTGCTAATAACTAACACATGTCAATAAGAGTGAATTTATTTTTTAGAAAATGAAACAGCCTATGGGGTTAATAGAGTGAGGAAAAGAGGAGAAAAAAAGGGAAAATGTAGAGTTTTGATGAAGATAGTAATGAAGAGGAAGCCTAGAAGCATCATTTATAGTTTGTTTGGTTTTCCATTTGAAGGACCGCATGATACTTTTTTCCCTTGAATTGGTTCTGATAGTCCAGTATCTCTCTTCTATCTACCTTCAGTTAGAAGAATTTTCATGCTGCTGTTACTATGTAGTGTAGGACTCAACCTGACATTCAGAAATTCAGATTTTACTTTTCCACCGAAGACTTCAATAGATTTTTTTTGGTAGAAAGGAGGCCTTCGGGCCCAAGACCTCAATAGATTTTTGGTTTGCAAAATTCATGTAATATAACTCTTAACCTATCACTGTCAAGCACAATATTACCGGTTATTAAAGCTTTACTCTGGATGGCTTTATAAAATGCACATAATATTGATTTAAGGTCATATCCAAGCCTTTTTTCCCCAAATGAACTTCTTCAAATGCCATTTGCAATCATCTTTTTGTTGAATTGCCTATTTCGCATGACAATTTTGCAGTATAATTCTGATTCTATCCCTGACGTTGGTTTATACATCACAAAATTACCCTCCCAGCTCTTTCAAGCATGTAACATGTTTATAATACGATGTTGATAGGTTTGAATATGTTTATTCATAGATAACTTCACCAAGTATATATTTGATTTCCATCTACCAGGTGGAGCTTGCAGATAAGCTTCCTCATGTGCAATCACTTTGCATACATGAGATGGTTGTTCGAGCCTACAAACACATTGTGCAAGCTGTCATTGCAGTAGTTGATGATGTCTCTGAATTGGCTTCATCTATTGCATCATGCTTAAACATACTGTTGGGAACACCAACTCCTGAAACTACAGATGCAGAAATTGTCGATTGTGAGAATTTGAAATGGAAATGGGTAGAAATATTTCTGCTTAAGAGATTTGGGTGGCCATGGAAACATGAAAGTGTTCAAGATTTAAGAAGGTTTGCCATTCTACGTGGACTATGCCACAAGGTAAAGTAGATGACCCACTTTGCCATACACTGATATTGAGTTTGTTCTGCTCAATTACTTAAGACATAAAAATAATCTTTTAACAGGTTGGACTTGAGCTGGTTCCTAGGGACTATGATATGGAGACAATATCTCCTTTTAGAAAGTTAGATATCGTAAGCATGGTCCCCATATATAAGGTAAAAATATGTCATGTTTAATTTTGTGTGGGGGCTATCATCATTAATTTTATCAGTTTCAGTGATTGAATTACATTACAATATCAATTATTTGCACAGCATGTAGCATGCTCATCTGCTGATGGGCGCACACTATTGGAGTCATCAAAAACTTCTCTGGATAAAGGTAAATTGGAGGATGCTGTCAGCTATGGCACAAAGGTTAGACCTTTTCTACATCTTAAGTGAGAATTTTTTATGAAGCCAACATATAGATAAACCAACATATTGCATTGAATCTTGAAGGCACTATCAAAATTGGTGTCAGTATGCGGACCTTACCACAGAATGACAGCAGGAGCATATAGTCTCTTGGCTGTTGTGTTGTATCATACAGGAGATTTCAATCAGGTGTGTATTTTAATTAATATCTTCAGATTGTTTCTGTTGACTCATCACATGACTAGTAATATATACTGTGAAACTTCAAGCTGCTTGCAATAGTTGAAATCTATGTGATTGTTAAATACTAATTTGAATTAGTGCATGAATTCGTTTTCTCTTTCTTCTCTATTTCTGTTCCATGGCATGATTTACAACATAAGTTTTCTGACAATTTTACAATCAGATTATGGACTTGACATTTTCTCAACTCAGAAATAAATATAGACACCTAATCTTTTGACATGAAATTTTAACAAATTTAGCTGCAAAGGAGACTATACTGAATACCATTTCTAATCATTTTACCTTTGGATTTATTAGGCAACTATTTATCAGCAAAAAGCATTGGATATAAACGAAAGAGAGCTTGGACTAGATCATCCTGATACCATGAAAAGTTACGGGGATCTGGCTGTTTTCTACTATCGACTCCAACATACAGAACTAGCTCTAAAGTATGTTTCTGTATATCCTATTCTAAGTAGAAATTTTTATATCATAAATGATTGATGACTTTGAAGTACTCTTTGTACCTTGGCCGTGCATGAAAGGTTAAATTATCAGGAAAAATATTCTTTCTGATTCAATTGTTCAAGATAAACAAATCAACATTAGGAAAAAGCAATAAAGTCTTATCGGGGGAAAGGATGGCAAATCTAGATGTACATAACAATGTTTTGAAGGAAATAGGATGAAGACAAGTATCTAATATTAGCCAAAAAGAGGAAGAGTGAATATATAGTGGCTTCTGTTGAACATTTGTAGAGGACCGGGTAATTTTAAAGAAGAAAAGAAATAACGAGTAGTGAGTGACAAACCTAGAGGCTCATTAATTAAAAGCATTTGAAGAAAACATTAAATTTTGGAAATTGACAACATATTTTTTAGTGAATGCCCGAAGGGAGAAAGTCTTGATTCATGGGTCATTTAATGCATTCCTTCTATTTTCCAAACATAATACCGGAGACTCATCCAATTTAATAGCTATTTAAGAGCATCTATTGTTTTTTTAATAAAAATGATAGAAGATCATTTGTGTAAGAGCAACAAGCATTGCTGGATTTTAGGACCATAATTCGTAAGCAATAAATGAGTTTTAGACTATCTATGCTAGATACTAATTTCTACAAGAACAAGATAAAACCTTTCATATAAAGAATTCTTTTTTATATTTGTTCCTTTTACAGAGTAGCGAAGAACATGCCTAGAATAATTAAAACTCATATTTCATTATAAATGTCTAGGTATGTCAATCGTGCATTGTATCTTTTGCACCTTACTTGTGGACCTTCACATCCAAATACTGCTGCAACCTACATCAATGTGGCAATGATGGAAGAAGGATTAGGGAATGTCCATGTTGCTCTCAGATACCTTCATGAAGCCTTAAAATGTAACAAAAGATTACTTGGAGCTGACCACATACAGGTACCCTCTCTTATTCCTAAAAAAAAAATGTTTTCCATCGTATGAGATATTATACCTCAGATGACATGCAATAAATACTGTTGGGCATATTGAATGATAGTTGGCACTTTTAACTTATTAACTTAATTCTTTGTTTATTCAGACGGCTGCAAGCTATCATGCAATAGCCATTGCTCTCTCTTTGATGGAAGCATATTCTCTAAGTGTTCAGCATGAGCAAACCACCTTGCAAATACTACAAGCTAAACTTGGTTCTGATGATCTTAGGACACAGGTAGTCATCTTAAAAGGGCTATTTGATAGTAAATATTCAATATATGATGATCCTTCCTCCTCAAATATGTAGAGTTGAACTTTTTGCAGGATGCTGCTGCATGGCTCGAATATTTTGAGTCAAAGGCTCTCGAGCAACAAGAGGCTGCACGCCATGGTACACCTAAGCCAGATGCCTCAATCTCCAGCAAAGGTCATTTAAGGTAGATACTAAAATTAGAATAAGACATTTCGCGTATATCCATGAACTAATGGTTGGCTTTTACGCTTTTAACAAGTCTAAATCAACCCATGTTTGAGCACATGCATTTTGATCCAGTCTTCAATTTTAAGTTCATGCTAGCCTTGAATTTTTTCCCCAGATATTCCAGCCTTAGTTATCCCTATGAAAATGTTGTTTCTTAAATATCCCTATGCAAATGTTGTTTCTTAAAAGACCATTACATGGTGTTGAAACTTCGAGTTGAGTTTATAACCTGGAAAATCAAGAAGCAAACCTATTTGTTGAAAAGTTTAAATTGATGGACTCTTAATGTTCTCGTTCCTCATGATAATACTGTAGATTTTTCCTGTAATGGTTGGAAATCTTTCTTTACTTGAATTGGTTACTTATTGCTAAAGCTAATACGCAAGGCTTATAATCAAGTTTGTATGATTTTTATTTTTGTTCGTAATCTTCTTTTAAACTATTTAACCTTTACAATGCCTTGCATCAGTGTGTCGGACCTCTTGGATTACATCACACCAGATGCTGATCTGAAAGCAAGAGAAGCACAGAAAAAGGCCCGAGCCAAGGTAACGCACAACTTTCTTCATCCATCATTTACCATATTATTCTCTCTTTTTTATCTTTCACTCGCCCTGTCTAACTGTAAACTTAACAAATTATCACTTACAGTTGAAGGGGAAACCTGACCAAAACTGGGAAACAGCTCCAGATGAAAATCAGAGGGATGAAGATGTGTCTGAAGTGTATCCTACTGTAGAGAATACAAGTGATAAAGAAAATAAATCAGAACCTCAACTAGCAGAACGTGTAATTGATCAAGTTGAACCCACGCTCTCAGATCAATCAATCCTCAATGAAAGAAATAACCTGGGGCAAGATGACACCTCAGATGAAGGATGGCAAGAAGCTGTTCCAAAAGGTCGCTCACTCACTGGGCGCAAGTCATCTACATCAAGGAGGCCAACCCTAGCAAAACTGAACACTAACTTCATTGATGTTTCCCAATCATCAAGATATCGAGGCAAGCCTGCAAATTTTTCTTCTCCACGAACAAGCTCAAATGAGACGAGTCCTTCAGTCGGGCCCTCCCTTCCTGCTCCAAAGAAGTTTGTAAAAAGTGCAAGTTTCAGTCCTAAGGTGAATGGCATCAATGCCACAGCTGCCAGAGCAGATAAGTTAACAGATTCCAAGTCACCCCCAAACAGCCCTGCTGTAAATAATCAAACTGCTAAACCTGCTCCTTCTGCTAGTGCCATTAGTGTTCAGACAGCAGGTAAACTTTTCTCCTACAAAGAAGTTGCCTTAGCTCCCCCTGGTACAATTGTGAAGGCTGTGGCTGAACAGTCACCAAAAGGAAACCTTGTTCAACAAAACACTGAGGCAAGCCATGAGATATTTGCAACAGAGGAGGTTCACAGTGCAACGCCATCAGGAAAGGATGCGGAAGAAAATCATGTTCAGAAACCAATTGAAGAAAAAAAAGAAGCTGAGGAGGTGACTGAAAATGCAGATATTGCAAAAAGTACTGATGTCAGAGATGAGGTTGCCGTTGTGAAACCCCGGGAAGATAGTAGTGATACTGTTAAAGAGAAGAAAACTGAAGCTACAAATATCACAGTTGGGCAGGTTGAGAACAATGATTGTTTGAAGAATGTGAACGACGGGGCCTCTCAAAGTGTATCAAAGATAGAAGCACCAGAAAGTTGCCCAACAACTTCCCTCGATTCATTTTCCCCTACAAGTTCTGCTAAAGATTCAAAAGATCTGCTTGGTAACGATGCATCTGTACCGAAAGAGAAGCTTACTGAAGAAGATGAAAAACAACATGAATCACTCAATGGTAATGCAGATAGTAAGTCGATACCATCTGAAGGAGAAAAGCAAGATGAAACAGAATCAGAAAAGGAAATAACCAAGAAACTTTCTGCAGCTGCACCACCATTTAATCCATCGACGATTCCAGTTGTTGGCTCAGTTCCAGTTCCAGTTCCAGGCTTCAAAGATCATGGAGGAATTTTGCCCCCGCCAACAAATATTTCTTCTATGATTGCAGTAAATCACCGTAGATCATCTCATCAGTCAGCAACAGCAAGGGTTCCGTACGGTCCACGCATATCTGGAGGCTACAATAGATATGGGAACCGAGTTCCACGAAATAAAACTGTATTCCACACTGGGGAGCACACCACCGATGGCAATTGCCTTAGCCCTCTCGCCATAATGAACCCACATGCCACTGAGTTTGTGCCTGGCCAACCTTGGGTTCCCAATGGCTATCCAGTGCCTCATAATGGATATATTACTTCACCAAATGGTATTCCAGTATCACCGAATAGTTTTCCCATGGCTCCCAATGGAATTCCATTATCATCCAATGGATATCCAACATCCCTAAATGGTATTCCAGTGACTCAAAATGGCTTTGCAACATCCCCAACTGGTACCACAGATCCAACACCAGTTGACAATGTTGAAAATGATGTTGGAAACGAAAGTCAAACACCAGATAAGGAAAGTAAAGAAGAAGCTTCAACGGAAATCAAGTGTGAAAAGCTGGAAGCTAAGGAAAATACTCAAGACCAATCTGCCAGCACTCAAAATGGTTCTAAAATAGAAGAAAATCCTATAGACTTGGTCCCAACAGCTGATTGTAGTCAAGAAGAAAAAGAACTTAGCAAGGACATATTACCTGAGAAAAAGCCAAGCAAGTGTTGGGGGGACTATAGTGATAGTGAAGCAGAAATGATTGAGGTCACAACTTAAGGTATGATGAACTTTTTTTAGTAACTGCCATGTTAAATTTGATTAATCTGTTCCTTCTATAACTTTTGGTTGCATTGACAAATTTGTAGCTGCTTGGTCAAACAAGGGATGATGACTAAGTTCCAGAACAATGTGGTCCCAATTTACAACTTGGTTGACGAGTTCTTTGAACTGCAAACTCATGGAAAACTGATGACAAGAAGGAAATGCAAAATTCTTACACAGCTTGGTACTCAAATAATGGAGGAGGTTAGGTTAACAGTCTTGTTTATATTGTCTAAAAACAGTCCTGTTAATAGCCTATTTTGCGGAAGCAAGTCATCTAAGACGTGGAAGCCTTTGTTGAGTAGCTAATTGCATCTCCCGTATTAAATTGTTTCAATCTTTTCCAGCTATAACTTTTTGTTGTGTTGACGGATTTGTAGCTTCTTGGTCATCCTCCAAGAGATGATGACTAAGTGCCAGAACAATAAGGTCTCACTTAGTAGACCTGTATTTTGTTTTCCTTGTAGTAGCCCTTATTTATATCTCATGAGTTTGTTCTTAACTTGAAATGTTTTTCTTTTCCTATGATGAATAATTATAATGCCAAGGAATAAACGTGCTGACCTGGACTACTTTGAAAGTGAGGAAGAGTAATGTGTTTAAAATTCTAATAATCTTATTCATGTGTTCAAGAAAGCATTTACCTATGCATCCATAGATGCATGCATGCATGAGCTTAGGGACTCCATTCCTAAATATACAACAGCCTAATTCTAATTATTCATATGTATAAGATATATTGATGTAGCTTGATTCTAACTGAGTTTTGAACCTCTAAGAATTCTCATAACCTTTGCAAATGTATGAGTATACCTAGATTTTTTATGAAACTTATGTTCCAATTGCCATTGTCACCTTGAAGAAGACCTTCGCAAGTGGATTCACCTCAACGAATGATGTTTCCAAAGGTGTTGCTATAAATGTCACAAATCACAATGCGTAGCTCGAAATTCAATTATGGGCAAATTTGGTAGGATGAATCCAATAAGAATCGAAGCCAACCAACAATTGTGAAGATAGACCACATTGTGAGAGAATTCTCACCGTTTTTCTTATTAATTGCTGCCTTGTAAAGCCTTTTTTTTTTTTGTTCGAATGAAATATATCTTATATCTTTAACTTCTCATGTTATTGTCCTCGGTTCTGCGTGTGCAAGCAATGTTTTGAAAGCGAGAGGAAAGTTAGTGGTTAGTGGGTCTGAGTCTTTCATTTGACCGCTGAACGTAATAATTAAATAAAAATTTAATAATAAATAATTATATACATGTATATATAAATAAATTCATAACAAATCTAATTTTTAATCTAGCTTCATTTACAACTGGCTGCAACCTACTGATAACAGGCTCATGGTACTAATACTACTTCCAGGTTAGAATAAAAATTTAGAACTTGATTAGAAAACTAATATTAAATAAGAACTTTATTTAAGGAATTGGGAAAAGTTCAAAAAAATCTGAGAAGCTAAAATTAAAAGTGTAAGTACTGATCAGATTCTTGTTTGACATTAATTATCTAATGATATCCTAAAAATATTAACACACATGCTATGACTGCTGTGACAAAAATAGTAGTCTTTTATCCATTTATGTTTTTTTAGGGAAAATTGCATATAGATTATGTGGAAGGAATTAAATTACAAATAAATCCTAGAAAATAGTAAAATTATTGTGAAGTCTTATGGGACATGGGACATGAGATTAATTTTTTTCAATTGTGAAAAGATATAATTGCTCCTATAGTTTAATGAAAACAAAAGCATGTCCCCTATCACCAACTTGAAACACAGAGCGTCTTGCACCCATCGTCTGCCGTTCGCCTCTGTCACCGTGTCACACCCATCAAGTTCCCTCAATGTCATCTTTGCTCCATCATTGTGGTGGTGGTAAGTTCACAGTTGGCCAAATGTCATAAAATCAGTATTGAATAAAAAATCTAGTAAAGCCTCTAACAACTCCACGCCTCAGCCACTCGAGAAGTCCGACGAGCTCTACCTTGCGATCAATGGTGGTGGTGGTGAAGGCAGCAACAGTATTCCCAATGCTGTGTTGCTTACATATTTTGATGTCGTATCTAATTCTCTCTCTGATCAGTCAGTATGTTACTCTTTTGCTTTCTCGATTCTAAATTCTTATAGACTTGATTTAGTTAGTGTTTTAAGATTTAAAACTAGAGGAGTTGGATCTGAGTTTTTTTTTCCTTCTAATTTTCGTGGTGAGATTCAAAGATGATTCATGCTTGTTTGTCACAACTATATAAACTTAGGTTCGTCTTAGGATGAAAGCTTATCCATGCTTGTTTATCATTACTATATAAATTTTGAAGTGACTGCATTTGTGCGATGCCAAATAGTTGCAGTTATTTTGCTTCTTATTTTTTTGTGTTTGTTACAGTTGTTTCCTTTTAAAAATATATTAACTTGTATCGTAATATATTGAGGAGTTGTTGTGTTACAATTGAAAGTTTAATCTTAATATACACTAGGCAAGATATTAACGTGTACTATTTTAGTGGAGCTCCCTCATCTCCAGGTTTAAAACATTATAACATGAAATTGTGAATTGTTCATGTAGATGGTTTGAATGTAACTAAAATAAGAGAGCAGAAAATCATAAGTTAGGTCTAAAGGTTTCTGATAAAGTACTCAGTGAGTTGGAGGATGTTGAGCAATAGTTAATTCTGACATTTGACAATGATAGCATTATGCTAGCTGTTGGTAGGGAGGTAAAGTTATTAGCTACATTTTTACTTATAAAAATGACACTGCTTATAACTAAGAAAATCTATAACATGAAAGAAATAAAGGTTAGGCCGAAGCATCCCAACTAATTTTCTATTACTGTTGTTCTTATTTTATTTAATGTGCATATTTATTATGGTGTGTATATCCATACTCTTCATCCTCTTCATTTGACAAACTATCATTAAAATATAATGAGTTTGTTTTGATAAAAAGAGTGGCATGCTATATGATGATTTATATGATTTTATTCGAAAGTAAAAGATTTACATTTCATGTTTGTTTTTTTAGCAAATATTATAGATATTTTATTTTATAACTGAATGCTACTAAGTAAAGAAGTTCTGTTTTTGATGTTGCTTATATATTTGGACTGGACTTGTTTTTTATTTTATAAATGTGTTCATAAGGACAGTGATTTTTATAAAATTGAGTTCTTAGCTATTCGCAATCTTGTTTTGTAATATACAAATGCAAGTTATTTATTCTCCCTAAATCATACACGCTTGGTCGTGACAATTATATTACCTATAGTTTTAAACTTTGTGAATTTATTTATAACTTTGGCAGCATTTGTAGGTAGAAGATTATGAGCTTATAGATGTTGCAGCAATAAGTGCTGGTAATGATTATGCTGTGGGAAAATTAATCTCTGATGCTCTTGAACAAGTAGGTAGAAAAGGAGTGGTTACAATTGAAATTGGAAAGAGCACTAAAAATAGTTCATAGATTGTTGAAGGCAACTGCTATTAAAGCTCCTGCCTTTGGTGAGCGCAAGAGAAGATGTATATTATGCAATTATAAACAAATTGTGAATTAATTACAAGTTCAAGAAATATAAAATTGTAATGTTATTAATGAAAGAATTTTATAATTTTCAATATTATAGTGTGACGTTTCATTGCTTGGTAGATAGGGAATTTGACAACTGAAACATAAGAAATAAAAATATTGTGTTAAATAATAACAAGTCCATAATGAAAGAATAACAATCTAGATATATTTCATCCAAGTATTTTGGAGACATAGGAATCTACTGGGTGGACAGCCCAACATATACAATGAACTAAAAAAACAAGACTATAGGAACAAAGAAAATCAACTGCACCAATGGCAAATGTGGACTGCATGCCATACCAACTCTTAGAATGAACCTAACAAAACTTGATTGTGGAGGGAATAATTATAACTCAACCATTTGAAAATTACAACTCCACCGTATCATCCAAAAAGTGGAGCTTGATGAATGTTATAAAAAAATATTGTTATTACTTTGCACAGCTATTTACAAAGCAAAAATTAATATGCTATGTATTTACAAAGAAAACTATACAACTCACTATCATTTCTCAGCTCGGATTTATATTTTTGCAAATCTTAACTATGTGTCCAGGCTCATGGCATCTTCCACAATGATAATTTTTTTGTTCTAAAATTAAGACTCAATCATTTTGCTCTTTCACCTTTCTTTATGGACATTATTCTCACTTGATCACTAACATATGTATGACATTCTCCATCATTTTCAAACTATCTCCCATATGAACATAACATAATATATACTTTCCAGACAAACTCGTTATCAATAATGACAACCTGCACTAGATATATATTAACAACTATCACGTGCTATAATAACAACTCATGTTCCCCTCCCATATCAGAGCATGGTCTGTCATTCAAATTTTACAGCAACATTTCTAATGCTCATTCGATCCAGCAGTTAATGTATATTCTATACATTCTATCACAAAAAAATAGCATGCTCCAAAGTTCAAACAGGAATTTGGGGCAAAATAATTGATAATCAACAAATTTCAAGAAAACAACTTCAAGCAACAAAACTACTAATTTTCACAGCTTCGAAGCAACCAACAAAAGAAACAAAAAAATAAAAGAAGGATTAATAGCCACAAGACAAAAACTACATATTGAGAAGAAAATGAATTGTATAGAAAGTTGGATGACCCAGGCACGCCAGACGGTGGAGAAATGCCCCCAACCGAGCTTGCTCTGAAGTGAAATCACTACTCTCAATCCGATCATTTTCATGCTTGTTTACCATTGGATAAAATTAAAATATTAGAGACAGTTCTATCTTTTCATAATTAAAACAAATTAATCTGAGGTCTTATAGGATTTAATATTTATTATGTCATTTTACGGGACTTATATACAATTTGATTTCTTCTATGGACCTAGATGCTATTTTCCTTTTTTTTGAAGGTCGTCTCTTATAAATAACAACATAAATCGCAAAATAAAAGAGTATAATTTTTAAGCTTTTGGACGAGCTGGTGTACAAAGTCAAAGTCAATAATTTATTTTGACAGCATTCTTTTTAATTTTTTAAAAATGTATTTATTTTCTTTTTTCCTTAAAAACTCCTACTTTAAAAGTTTTTATGGTTAGTAAAAAAATTAAAATATTTAACATAATCCTTTTATTTTAACTCAAATTTAAATGTTAAATATAGTCAATTTTTACTAATTTATTCAAAAATTTCATATTAGAATTTTCACTCAAACCTCACCTTCCTTATATATTACATTTCATTACCTTTCATTTCACTTAAATGGGAGTGAGAGAACTTATTCTCCTTATGATTATTTTATATATAGTGATCAAAATTTTCAATCAGTCCATAAAATATATTTACTATCAATCTTGGTTAAAAAAACCAGAATTACTATTAGTCTTTTTAATTTAGTATGCTAATATAAGATTTTCATTCCCAAGTCAATCAACAAATTTTCCACACCAACAACACCATTAAAAGTGGAATAAGTTATATATATGATTCTTAGTAACTCACTACAGTAACTACAACATATCACGTCTGATTACCTGAGGTAACCATTCCTCCTACATCAAATACCCCTCACTTTCATAAATGAATAACACAGCTAAGAGCTCACCCATTTTGGCTCTCCCAAAACAATCAATTAAACACACTCGCGTATAATTATGTCAATGTCAATACCTGGTTCGAATCAAAACCTTCTCCAAGCGTGGTTGACTATGCTGTCGCTAGGCTAGCTAGCCGTATCGTGGGATGTCCTAATTAATTATATATAAAAGCCACATGTTGGGGAAGCCCTTCGAAAATCCATAATCACTACAGTGGCAACACAGTGAGCAAGTGCCCCAACAACAACAAACACATGAAAGATCTGATGGCTATGTCCTGCAATATCAAAAGCCCCAGGCTTCCATCTTTCTGGGAATCTACTCACATAAAACCCAGCTCCTGTGGCATATAGAAGAGCCATGACAAGTTCATAACCAAGAGCTACTAAAATATGAGGACGACCCCAATGGAGGACAAGGGCATGAGCTGCTGGTATCACACCAGAAAAGCCCATTGAGAGGAACAGGATGGCTCTTAAGGGTCTGAATTCAGGAGCAGAGAGAGAAGGAGAGAGAAGAGTGATGATGACTAGGATTCCAAGCAGAGAGATTGAGGTTAAATAGATTTGGCTTGCTAAAGGGTTGCAAAAGAAGGCGTAGTAAATGGGCGCTACAAAGGAGGAGACTATCATTAAGACGATGCCGGCGTAATCAAGACGCCAGAAGAAGAGGTTGAAGCGTTTGGAGTGGCAAGCTAGAAGATGGGAAAGAGAACTGAAAGCTAAGCAGCCCATGCCACCAGCTAAGAATACAAACCATGGCCATGTTGGGAGTGTTTTTGCTCCATATTCTCTCAGCCCGCTAAGGATTGATGACTCCGAAATCTGTCTCAAATGCGAATCCTGGGAAACACAAATATCACTGGGCTTGTAGGAAAAACAAATTTGCCTCAATCTGAAACTCATTGACTTCCATGGTCTGATGTAAAAATGCATCAAATATGTTATACTCTTGCTCCTATTTATAGGTAGAGGGGGAGAGTATTTTTTTTAATATAAGTCACATTAAATTTATTATATAACTGTATAATTTTACCTCTGATCTATTGTTATTTAGACTTTTCTTTTCTAAGAAAGTTATATATATTAAATAAAAACAAAGTTAAAAATTTATTAAATTTTAAGAAGAAGATGATAAGATTTAATTTTTTTTTAACCAAAGTGAAATATGTTGAGAGTGCTTTATATATATATAAATAAAAGAATACTAGTTTTAGTTTTGATTTTTGAATAAAACTTGAGTTAAACGGTAATTTTGCTCCAGAAGTTTTCTGCTAGGAGCGTTAGTTGCCTAGAAGTTTTTTTTGGAGTAATGTCGAAACAGAAGTTCACAAAACGTAATAATATCGCCCTAACCGTTACCTAAAATTAAGTTTGACCATTAGTTGACACATATGCTGATGTGGCATGCCACGTGGCATCCACACCATCTTTTATTTTCAGTTAAGGTATAAATTTATCCTGAAAGTTTTCACTTGGGAGTACTGGGTATCAGGAAATTTTTTTTTTAGTTCAATATTCTCCAACCTTTATCCAGGTTCAATTTGACTATTAGTTTGACTAAATATATTGAACTAACAAGTCCACTTGTCATCCACTTCATTTTTTCTAGGTAAAATTTATAAATAAAAAATTAAAAAACAATGCCTACTCCCTCAACCCGTTCTAAAAAAATAAGATTTTCCGTAATAAGTTTTTGATATTCAACAACTTTTGTTAAAAAATAATCACAGAAACCCAAACATTTATCTATCCAGCCATGAAGTAGATCAGCCGCTACCCCTCCGATACGAAAAAAATTATGCATCATTCTCATACCTGTGGCAGCTTCGAATAGATCTTATATTAATTCTCTTTCTCTAAAAATATAGAAGAAAGGGGTTTGTGCATCAATATCTGCCATAAAAGGTCCCAGCCATAATATGTGAGAAGCTATACGACTCTAACTCCAACATAATTACTCGAATATAGCTGGTTCTTTTAGGTACTTGAATATTTTCTAACTGTTCTAGCCCACTTATAGTTATTGCTTATGTGAAGCTTGGAGTTTTTAATTTTTTCTTTGTTTATAAATATGACTTGGGGGAAAAAACATAAAGTGGATGACATGTGTATTAATTAGCTTAGTATATTTGTTCAAACGAACGGTCAAATTGAAAATGGATAACAGTTGGGGCAATATTAAACTAAAAAAAAAAACATCTGGATACCTAAACTCCTGAGTGAAAACTTCCAAAACAAATTTACACCTTAACTGAAAATAAAAAATGATGTGGATATCACGTGGTATGTCACGTTAGCATATGGGTCATCTAACGGTCAAACTTAACTTTGGATAACGGTTAAAGCTAGGGGTGTCCAACCTTGTCCCGTCCCGGGTGTCCCGACCCGGTCCCAGGGATTTCGGGACGGGTCCGTCCCGTCCCGAAATGGACCGGGACGGGTCCGTCCTGGGACGGGACAAGGTTGGTATTCAGGACGGGACGGGTTTCAGCCCGTCCCTCGGGAATCCCGTCCCGTCCCGATTTTTTTTTTTAAAAAAAATTTACATTATCCTATCTTTCCCACTCTTATATAGATATTTTTATTCTTATATTGATATTTCTATTCTTTCTTACTATTACTTTTGTTCTCTTATATGGGTAAGTTATTATATTATATCAAGGAGAAATGTTGGTATTTAGAGTAAGTTGTTGGGGCATTTTATATGGAATAATTTATTGAGATGATTTTATTATAATATATTTTTTTTAAAAAAAATTCGGGAATTCCCGTCCCGTCCCGAACCCGTCCCGGTCCCGTTGGGACCGGGACAAATTCGGGACGGGACGGGACACAGGACGCATTTTGCGTCCCGTGTACTGTATCGGGACGGGGTTGTCCCGGTCCCTACCCGTCCCGTGAACACTCCTAGTTAAAGCGATATTGCTATATTTTGTGAACTTCCGAGACGACATTATTCTAAAAAAAAATTCCAAGCAATCAGTACTCTTGGCAGAAAATTTCTGGGAACAAATTGCCGTTTAACCCATAAAACTTTATAACATCTAAAAAAAAGCACGTGATAATTTTATATGTATTAGTAGTAAAAAATTTGTTGACTCTTACAACTTTTTTAACTTTTAAATTTTTAAAATTATTAATATAAATTAAAAATCCTTTGAGTATTTATTTTTGTTATTCACATAAAAACAACTTGTTGGGGCTCATCTTTAAAATATACTACTACACAATTCTTAAGAACCAAGATAGGTAGGCCTACCTTAATTGCTCAAAGTTTAAAGAGCATCGACCAAATAATAAAACAATGGGAAAAAACAAAAAAGAATTGCCCGGTGACAAACCAGAAGTCACATGGGATCAGACCAATTGGTCCACTTATGAGCTAAGGTTTTCGCACCACAATATCATATCTTGTTTACCTTCTTATTTTTTTGGTCAAAAAGTTGCCGTTCATTTTTAATAAAAACTTGTTATTAGCAGATACGACTCTGCAACTTATCCTTCAATTTTTTTTAGGCCAACAACTTAACCTGCAAAATTTTAAATGCTAAAAATAATTAAATTTAAAATTGTAAACATACCGAGAATCGGTTGCGATCATAGCCGTTGATCGCCTTCGTCGTCGTCATCAACGCGCCTCCCGCCGCCGCTCTGGTCCCACCACCAAATAGAAACCTTCAGATTAGCCTCGTCGATCATCAATCATAAAGCCATATTCCAAAAAACACCACAACAAATCACGAATTCACAAACATGTCTTTCAACCAAAACCATATACCTGCACAAATTTGAAGCGAAATCTCCGAGCTCCAGCTGCATCGTCTTTTTAGTGCTCACCAGAGCAATCGCCTCGAATATCAGAAATCCTGCTAAATGCCTGCACAAGCAATATCCAGGTTTTTTTCATATGAATCATTCTTCTGGAATTTATGCATTCGTACACCAACATTTTGTAGAATAAGTTGAATGATATTGAAATAGAACCTGGATTACAGATATGGATGCTTACGTCCAAATGTTTAGGGTTTCGTTGTGCCATGAGAAGACGCTCCACAAGGCGTCCTTCACGGGCCATTCCGAACGGTAATAGTTCAATATGTATTCGTTATCTTTTAAGAACGCCGGCAACTCCTGGTACCTCACTAATCGTTGTTCAAATTTCGTCGTTTTCTTCGCCTTCTCCTTCATTTCCGGACCGTTCTTCCTGCGCTTGTGACTTTTATTAACTCTCCAATGATGGCTGGCCATCGTCGATCTCCGAAATCGATGGCTCAGCCTCACCGGAATTTTTCACCGGCGTGAATCTCGCCGGGCCTCAACAGTCCCGCAGATCTGCTCCGACCTCCGAGCTCTATCGCTTCCTCGCCTTTGAATTTAGCCTATTTATATTCATCGAACAGTAGTAGTTCGTCAACCCAGGCTTTTTAAGATTTTCCCCTAATTTTTTGGGTTTAAAAATAAGTTGCAGTAAAAGATTTTCCGGGGATGTACGGGTCTTGAAGACCGTTAATATATTAATAATAATTAAGAGATGATAATAAAAATAAGTTAAAAATTCAATTTTTTAGATATTTATCGTTACATTTTACAGAAAATTATATACACATAATAATCTAGCTAAAAAATTAACAATGAATTTATATATGAAGAGTAATTTATGTTAGAAAAATCCAGCATGACAATCTTGTACCGGTGGAAAATTGTAAAAAGAAAAATGGGATGGGGAAGAAGGTGATCACAGGAATAAGCGACTGTGGCGGAAGGTAAGGAATGAGAATTTCGTGAGCAAAGGGAGAAAAAAGCGAAAACCAAAGTTGATGAGTTGGGCTACTCAATATTATACACCAAATATATGCCAGTTCCGAGGTTCCTCCGCAATTCGCCCATAACTCATGAATGGGGAAAAGGAATTAAATTTCTTACTTAGTTTTTGTTGGCTCATGTATATATTGATTGAGATTGCTGCAAAGCTATATCCCCTTGATAGATTTGAGTTTGTCATGGCTACTGGGAAGTCCACTTTCACCAACCTAACCTATAACATCATTGCTTTAGGTGCAAAGGTGGGATTTCTCTTCACCTTCTTCATCTTTTTGCACTCCTTTCTTCATTTCCTATTCCTACTTTTGTCTAATTCTTTGCTAACAGTTTAGAGCAAAAGAATTTAGCTATCGTTAGTGATGTAGAGCCGTTGATCCAGCAGGTGGGACCGCGGAGACCTTAGATTGAGGGAAAAGCATCACTTCTCTCCTTCCTTCAAGGATAGGTTTGGCAAGTCCTCTTCTTCTTGATTTTTTTTTGGTATTGTACCAAAAATTTTAAAAAGGAGTTGGGCTCACCTTTAATTTAAAGGTATGATGAAATATCCCTTCTTCCTAAACGATATTAATATCAGACAGAACGAACAGTCTATTATCTTTATACGTAAACCCAAGTCATGAGGAGAAAATTAGCATGAATCTAAAGCCTTATATATTGCGGCTTAATGGGCCTAGCAAGCCCAAATGTTTATGCAAATAAATATGAAAAGAATATATTAAATAGTTATATAGCACCTAATATTATGTTATTATTTTTTATATGTGTACAATATTTTAATCTTATTTATAGTATAATTTTATCCATAATTTTTTTTTAATTTGGTATAATTTTACACATAATCTTATTTTTTAAATACTAAGAATTGTACCAAATTAAAAAGATTATAGGTAAAATTATACCAAATTAAAAAGATTATGGGTAAAATTATACCACAAATAAAATTAAGATATTGAACGCATATGAGAAATAAGATTAGGATATTTGTTAGTTTTAAATATATAATATATGTTAATTATAATATTAACATCATTAGTATATTAAATTGACTTATGAAATTTAAAAAGGTCAAAAAAGCAAATGCATATATTATATTTTCCGACAAGAAACCAAAGAAAATATAATGGATGTAAATTTTTTGGCCCAAATGTTATGAATATAATTGAGAGATAAATTAAATACAATCATATTTTTTTGGTATTATTGATATCCTTTCTTGGACGATTGCACACGAGCTAAAACGTGATGAGTTCGTTGTTTTTGTAATTATCTTTTGTTTTGTTGTGCTCGGCCACCAACTGAATTACAGAGTTTGGATTTCATGTATCATTGTGTACTCTCTTGTTTGGGATGACCTTTTGGTCATCAAAACTGACTTTTCAACTAAAATATCTAATTAAAGCCCAACATGATGTTTGACTTTGAGGATAAATAATTTTTTGGTCACAAATTAAGTTTAAGTCAAAAGTTAATTTTTCTTACCTTTGACTCTTTTTTAAATTTAAAACTTCTCACTTTTTAATATATCATCCAAATACTAATAAGAATTAACACTGATGATAAAGAACATGCCCATATCCTATAAAGATACGAATTCGATTCCCGTTACCGTTGTGAGGGCCTATTTGATAGACGATCTCGTAAGTTCCCTATAAACGCTCTCTAAACCCTGAAACTATACCCAAACCTTGATGGGAAACTGGTGTAAAACCCACCTAAACTTTTTGAAAAAAAAAAATCATCTAAATAAGTTTATGTTAAATTATTTTTTTATAAAAGTATATCCAAACATAGATTACATTATATTACATTACTTAACTTTTACCTTAATTTTAGTTTTCAAAATAGGGTTGTGATAAGCAATTTAATTATTAAAAACTTCACAACCAGTAGCATACAATGACCAAATTTAGTGCAGACAATGATAAAATGCTCCATGTCACTCATTTGTTATAAAATTTTTTAATAATTAAATTACTTTTATGATACTGCATAATAATTCTCATATTACTATGCATTCTCACGTAAATAATTAAGTGACTATTTCATATCATACTTATTGCCTTCATTAGCACACGGAGTCATTGACGATCTCAGGCTGGAGGATATAGGATGAACATTTCCTACAACAAACAAAAGAGACATACATTCTAAATGGACACGTCCTCAACCTGATAGGGTGTCTGTTTGGGTAATTCTAAAACTTAGATTTTAAAAAAGTTTCTAGGATAAACTTTAATTTAATTTTTTTAAAAAATAAACAGTTATATTTGTCCAAAATGGCTTATGGATCAAACTATGGTTTTAAATAAGCTCCTGAAAATAGTTTCTAGAACAGTAAAAGAGCTTATAGATTATCTAATTACTATTTTACTCATATTTTTTTTGACACACTCTCTCTCTTTTCTTCTCTCTCTTCTGCTCTTCTTCTTCGTCAATGTCTGTCGTTGCTGTGGCCTCTGCCATCATCGCTCCTCCTGTCGCTTCCACCATCGTCGCTCCTCCTCTCTGTCCATTAGTCCTCTCTCCTCCCCACCGCTAGTGCTTTCACTTGGTCTCCGTCCATCATCTATCTCTCTTTTCTCTCCTCCGTTCGTCATCCTCACCTCAGTCAACTGTCCGCCTGTGCTCATCTCCTCAATCTTCTTCAGCTTCGTCAACCTGGTGGTACTTGTCATCTCCAGCTGCATGTGTTCAACGAGGAAGAAGAGGGAAGAAGAATATGTGAGTTGAACAGTGGAGGTGAACGTGGCAGTGAATAGTCTGGTGATGCCTGATGGGACATGAGCTGATGGATAATTAATTTTATTTATCTTATACCCTTTCTGGTAATTTATCAATCACAACAGTACTTCTGGTAATAACCATCCAAACATTCATTTATTCATAACAACTTTTTTTCCATAACCTCTTCTCCAGAAACCCTTTTCTAAAAGCTATTCAAAAACTTCTTTTTTTATATTTTTTTTAAAAGTTTATCTAAATACTTGTTTAGATGCTAATGATAGTTTAGTACTTTAGGGGATCAAAGAGAGGACTAACTAGTTATGGAGGCCTTATTATATAGATTACAACAACAATTGGATAAAGGGCTTTATTAAAAAAAAAAGCCCAATTTCTCATTTCAGCTCGATTTTGGTACCTCGACATAAAAAAGTCAGTGATTCAGATTCCAAAAAAGGAAGGCCCTTGGAATGAAATGCTGCTTTTTATTTTCTAGCTACTTTTCTATGTGATTTTTGCGTCTCGAGTGAGAGTATATATATATATATAGTATCTTAATTGCATTTCTTAGGATGTTGATCTCTACCAAACTCTATTAAAGGTGAATTATGCAATTATGTGTGTGTTTGGAAAGTATCTAAATTGTGATTTTAAAAAGACTTTTAGCCCAAATTTTAGTTTAGAAAAATTTTAAAACAAACAGCAATATTTGTCTAAAATGGTTGTTGGACCAATTTAAAACTAAAAGTTTGGATAAGCTAGTAGACTAGTTTCTGGAACAATAAAATAGCTTATGAACTATCCAATTATTATTTTACTCTTACTTTTTCTTACACTATCTCTCATCTCTCTTCTTTACCTACTCTTCTCTCTCTTATCTACTTTCTCTCTTCTCTATTTTTACCATCTTTCTTCTTTCCTCTCTCATAGTTTTAATAAAATCATACCCCTTCTAATAATTTTTCAATTATAAAAGTCCTTTTAACAATAACTATCCAAACACTCATTTATTCAAAACTACTTTTTTTACTATAAGCTTTCCTCCAAAAACTCTTTTTTTTATAAGCTATTTTTTAAACTCTTATTTAAACTGACCCTGTATAATGCTAATGCTTGAGATAGTGGTCTCATGGTCTGTGGTCAATATGAGTTTTGGTTAATTATGAACCACATATGAGCTCCATAATCATAATTGGCCTCCAAAATGAGACACACCCATGATTCTTTATATCGGGATGATGAGTAGTGTCTGTTTAGATAGTTATTTAACTTTAGTTTTAAAATGGCTTATAACTCAAATTTTAATTTGAGAAAAATTTAAAATAAATAATTATATTTGTTTAAAAAGACTTATGGATCAAACTATGATTTAAAACTATAGTTTTGGATAAGCTCATAGAAATAACTTCTAGAATAGTAAAAGAGCTTATGGACTGCCCAATTATTATTTTATCTTAATTTTTCTGACACTTTCTCTTCTCTCTCCTCTCCCATCGATACTCTCTCCCCTGCCATCGATACTCTCTCCCCCTCTCTCATCTTCTCTTCCATCATCCGTTGGCAAAGCTTCCATGGATGACGTTCAAAGCTTTGCCATCATAGAGATTTGGAAGAGGGATGATGGTGATATCCTCTGTGCTTGTCTTCTTCTACCGGCGAGATCAAGAAGATGGCTGACGAAGATCTGGGCGCAAACTATTGTTGTGGCATCTGTGCTGACGGAGATCTGGGCGCAAAGTACTTCCTAAGAGGTTTGATGGAGAAGCTATGTTCTCATTGCCTGAGGTCTGGAATCTACGAGAAAAGAAGAAGAAGAAGTGAACAGTGGCACCTCTTAGGAAATGAGATGATGTGAGAATAATATTTTTTTATTTCATAATATTTTTAATAATTTACTAATCATAAAAGTTCTTTTGGTAATAACTATCCAAATACTTATTTATTTAGAATAATTTTTTTCTATAAGCTGTTCTCTAATTTTTTTTTTTAAAACCTATCTAAACAGGTCTATAGGATCGATTGGATATAAACTTAATATTCATCATATTCTTAACATAGTATCATAGCCTAGTTGAATTGATTATGTACTGAACTATCGAGTTGGTTTAATACCGTACCCTGGCCGGAAAATCATCATCCAAGAAAAATCAATTTAATATAACAGCAAGAGACCACCGTCCCACGAAAATCAAAATGGCTCATGGAGTTTAGTAGCGACGATGTGACGAGTGTTATTCTTTCTTGGTGACAAAGACGGTTCTTTTTCTCAATACATAACACATGGGGATAATTTGGGGATTTTTAGAATCTTAAAATTTGAAATAGGAGTCAAATGATTAATGATTAGACCAAAGAGACCACCGTCCCACTATAATCAACACTCATGTCATTCAATACGGGTATAGAATTAGATGATAGGTCCGTAATGGATCGTTATTATGTTTCCATTACGAGGTTTCAACATTGTTTAATTTATTATATGTTCCGACCAAAAAAATGGAGAATTTCATCTAAGGACTTCTGTACAAAATTAATATCAAATTCTCTCAAATAATTCTGAAATTTTATTGTAGCCTTGAGACTAAAATGAAATTAAATTTAATGGGTGAAAAGATATTTGTGCACTTGATTCAATTTAACAAATATAGGAATTGTTAATTCCCTTATATTTATTATTAATCATTTGTAAGTCTCCTTATTTTACTTGTTAGTATCAAACTAGACATTTACATTTGAGAGTTATTTATTTCTCTATAGTTGTTGTTAATAACATAATTTTTGTTATAAATTCTCTTATTTTACTTGTTAATATATACTTAAATAATTGTATTTATGAGAGTTTTGTTAATCCCTAAATTTTCATTGTAAATTTTCTTATTTAACTTGTTAATACAAAATTGAATATTTATATTAATGGGAGTTATTAATTGCCCTATATTTTTGTTATTAATCACCTAATTTTTATTGTAAATTTCCTTATTCAACTTGTTAATATAGACTTAGACACTTATATTTATAGGAGTTATTAATTTTTTTATGTTTGTTGTTAATCACCTATTTGTTTTGTTAATTTCCTAATTTTACTTATTAATATAGGCATAGACAATTGCATCTAAATAAGTGTACAAATATCTTTTCACCTATAAAATTTGATTTCATTTTAGTGGAGTGCAGTGAAATTTCATAATTATTTGGGAAATCTGATATTAATTTTCTTCCCAAAATAAAATTGTTTATAGCAATTTCGACCCAAAACATAATATTTTATTGCCATATATTTTCATTACTTAAAAACAAAGCTTTATAAAATACATGAATTTCTTAAATATTTCCTCTCTTTACTATGAGGTCAAAATATATTCTTTTTATAAAATTTTCTACCTCAATAATTTTCCCTTAAATTATTTCTTAATTCAAACTATATATCTAAGTGGGCGGGATCTTGTATATAATTATTTTTTATATGTGCTTAGTTTGAACAAAATTCAATTTCCACACATCTATATTCTACACATCATATCAAATTTTATAAAAAGTTGCACTACTCATAAATTATTGTTTCAAACTCAGTGCAAATCATTAATCCACAATCTATTTTCTATTAATCAGAATATTAATATAGAAGTGCTTTAACTATTTTTTACCCAATCATGTATATAAAAAATTGAGATGATATTCATTAGAATAATAGTAAAGTTACCGTAATATGATTTAAATGTTACGAATTAAAATATTAAAAATAACATCTCTATAAGAGTAAAATTACGTACATCTATCTTTCTCTAGGTCCCATATGAGAAGAGTTTTGTGCCCTGAACTCCACTTTTGATACATATATGTATATATATAAATCATTAATATCTGATTAAAAAATTGATGCCGACGATGCCGACATACTTAATTTGATTACCAAAGTTAGAGTGAATTATATGATGGGGAGTGTCATTAACTAGCAATGGGAGTCCATATCTATAGTGGCCAAGGTCAAATCTTCAGCTAGGCCCACTCTCTCACATAAAGCAGGTAAGAAGTTCCCACATTTATTCAAACCGAAAATGAAAGTAGGGTACCTAACAATTACTCCATCTCTTTTAATTTAATTTTATTCATACTTTAACTCATTCCACATGGGTTAGTTACACCTACATGAATGTCCCAAACTACTCCAACTCCAAACTTACCCTATGCTATGCAAAATTAACTTAAACAAATTCACCAAATTAATCTCCATTCAAGATTATGATAATTATTTGAGGCTAAGAGAGATCTATCATCTTAAGCTTTGTTTTTCTAAAGATGTTGACTTTATAGATATCCGATCTACGAAATGATGAAAAACATCGATCATCTACAGTAGGAAAGTAAATAGCTCCCTCCCGTCCCCATCTTCTTTGTCTGGCTCTTGTTATTAAAAAAATTGCAAAAATTTAGTAGATATAACAACTGTTGGGGAGCTTGAAGAAAATGAAAGGCTTGTTTATTCTATAAATCATCACCCATTGACTATGCTGATCCATACATCAAAACAGATCCCAAAGCTGTGATTGAAAGCCACATAATCGCAGGAATCCTGAAAGAAGACAAAAGAAGAGAGAGAGAGAGAGAGAGAGAGAGAGAGAGAGAGAGAGGATTATGATGATGATCATTCGATCGAGTTCGGCGAGACGGCCGTCAGAAACAACCATATCCTCATCAGCCGGCTAGGCCGAGTTTAATTGCTGCCAGCACACAATCTGTTTCAACCTCATTCTTCTGTGAAGCTCTTTAAAAAGGCTCTTCATTGGAGGAATCATCAGTCATGTATTTAATTCTTTGCTAGCTCTGCTTGTTTCATCGGTTTCACCTTCCTTAATTGGACTTTTTCATGGCGAAACTATCACAACTCAAGAACAATGCATGCAGCCTTATCAACAACAACAATAACAACCTTGGAGTCACTGTGCCCACCAAGGTTAAACGAACAAGAAGAAGTGTCCCCAGAGACTCCCCTCCACAACGTAGCTCTATATACCGAGGAGTCACAAGGTTAATGGAGTTTTGGGAGATAATTTGCAGAGTTTATGGCTGATATTGATGATATGACTAATATATATATACCTGAAATGGAAGTTCTAGTATTATTCTATAGCTAAAAATGGACGTTGGTTGGGTTGTTTCAGGCACCGGTGGACTGGCCGGTATGAAGCTCACTTGTGGGACAAGAATTGTTGGAACGAGTCGCAGAACAAGAAAGGGAGACAAGGTTCGTTGGCTTTGACACTGACGCAAGTTTAATTTGTTTTCTGATAATGATTAGGATGATGTTTGTGTAATTAATGACTGGATCTGTATGTGAAGTTTTGCTGATAATAATGTTTGTGTTTTTGCAATCTTGTGGCTTGATCCCTGCTGGTTCGTATTGATGATACAACTTTGATCAGTATATCTGGGTACGTATTGATTGTCATGAAGCATGTGCCAGCTACACGCTATAGCAGAGTTAGCATTTCATTTATACACTTCAACTGAAACATTAATAATTCAAATAAATGAGGAAGTTGCTTTATAATGCTCTGTGTCTGTATGTGTGTGTGTGTGTATACAGGTGCTTATGACGATGAAGAAGCAGCAGCACATGCTTATGATTTAGCAGCATTGAAGTACTGGGGTCAAGACACAATCCTTAACTTTCCGGTAATATTATTATATATGAAACGTTGTTGTTATGTTTTTTTTTTTTGCTGATATGTGTATAATTAAAGAAAACTAAATTAATTTGAATAATTGTAGTTGGCAAAGTACCAGAACGAACTGAAAGAAATGGAGGGCCAATCAAGGGAAGAGTATATTGGATCGTTAAGGAGGTATGTATCACAGTATCAGGGACAGAGACATCTTTGGTCCATCTTTAATTAATAATTCTCAAAAATATCATTAATTGAATTAAAACTTCAGGAAAAGCAGTGGTTTTTCCCGGGGAGTTTCTAAATACAGAGGCGTTGCCAGGTACCCTCCATATGTATTATTTGTTTCTTCTTAATTGAGAAATAAGACTATGAGCACATAAGCTAATTAATTAATGTAATTAAAATTTGATTTCTTGTGTATCATATTCAGGCATCATCATAATGGAAGATGGGAAGCTCGGATTGGCAGAGTTTTTGGCAATAAATATCTCTATCTTGGTACTTATGGTAAGGCCTCTTCATTTTTTTACTTGAATATAATCTTTTTGATATTTAGAGGATAGTATTTTTCATTCGAATTTATATTCTCTTTTTTATATGGGACTAAAATCGTTTACTACCTCAATTAATAACTTGTTGATCAATAAATTTAATTATCTGACAATAAAAGTAAATGATTAATTAAATCAAAACAACATCACGAAAAACGAGTCAACAAAACGAATATCGTTTACTTACTTTCATAAGACAACATTTATATATGTATCCCTACATATGGCCATGCATGAGTTTGAATTATATTGTTTAATTAATATGATCTCTCTCAGTCAAGGCGTTAGGATGGGCCACCAAATCTGACGGATTAGGTTAACTTAACCTTTTTTATTCCTCATATTGCGTATATATCAACGTACGGTAATGATATATATTGATATCTAATTCTCATCTGTTTTCTTTAGTTTGACTTTTCACTAAATCAAGTCCTTTTTTTCTTTTTTGGTTAAAATTTAATTAGCTACTCAAGAAGAAGCTGCCACGGCTTATGATATGGCGGCTATAGAACACCGTGGGCTTAACGCCGTCACCAACTTCGATCTCAGCCGTTATATAAAGTGGCTTAAGCCTAATTCAAACGGCAACAATACTATTAATCTTAGTACTGATCAATCTAACTGCGACCCTAACGGTAACGTTACCACCACCTTAACAACATCAAACCCTACTACTCAAGAGCATAGATTCAGCTTCTTCCACGGCCCCCACCAGCTTCAGGAATCGTTCGACGTTAATGGTGGAGAAGAAGCCATGCTGACTCAGCCCGGGCCGCCGGCTCCCACGGGGACAACTGCCACATCAGCCCTAGGGTTGCTGCTTCAGTCGTCCAAGTTCAAGGAAATGATGGAGATGACCTCCACCTCGGATTTGCCCGCGCCGGCGGCACCCGAGTCCGAGATGCTGCCGCAGTACAGGTTTCCGGCTGATATTCAGACGTACTTTGAGTGTGAAGACTATAACAGTAATGGGGAAGGAGATGATCACATCATGTTCAGGGAGCTCAACTCCTTCGTGCCTCCTCTGTTTCACTGTGATGACTTTGAAGCCTGACACATCCTAGAAAACAACTATGATCTGATTCTTGATTACTATTATTTTTATTATTATTATTATTATTATCATCATTGTTTTGAATTAATTGGTATACGCAGAAATTATTTGTCTGGCTGTGAATATGGATGATTGATTTGGTGATGACAAGAACATTGGTCATATTGAAGAAGAAGAAGGCCTGGAAATTGATGCTTATTATGTAATACGTAAGGAAGATGATGACGACAATGATGCTGATGAGGGACAGGGGCAAGTCAAATTACTCGGTTTATTTTTTTGTAGTTATGTAAAGAAAATAAAGAATGTCCAAGTGGGGCACCAAGAAAAATAAGAAAAAAATAAGAAAAGAGCAATTATTTTGTAAGTCCTCCAAATTATCCATTATATTCCAATAATTGTACTCTCTCCTCTATATATTTATCTGCTTAAATAATCAAATAACTTCTGCTCTTCTCTCAATGACTCAATTTATTTCAATTTCTTTGGTTAGCCTTAATATATATATATAACTCGGAATCTCAAAAAAATATCTATTAACGACAAAGTATACAATAATGGAAATTGATCGGTAGGATTCAAATAATATAGAAGTGAAAATACATACAGTGACAAGAATTTGCATCGCCATTTTATTTATTTCATCGATCATGTTAAATTAGTCATTTTCAGACAGAGAGTTATTCATATATATATGGCTACTCATTTCTACGTTTTTTTTTATTAAGAGAAAATGCAAAAATAATTAATTAAGATCAGTATAGAGAGATATGCTTATGCTGTATCTTGTTCTACATCATTCCATTGAGAAAGTTCTTGCATATCTTTTCCCAGCTTTTTCTGTCTGGTTCAGCTAACTCCAATCCACACTTCACCCTCTCTGCAAACCCTTTCTGCAACAATCAACAAAAACCCCAGATCCTCAGGTACAAGCTCAGAGAACTAAAAGGAGATCAGAGAAATTAAGATGAAAAGTATGATATTTTTATTTTAACAAAAAATTTAGGTGAGTTAAGTCCTAACAATCATTAACATGCCTTCCGACTTAAAGAATAATTATTACTATATTTATAGATTGTCTATCAACAATATCCTCATGTCGACAACAATATTTAAACCTACAAGAGTTATAAACTAACTATTTACCAACTTAAATCAGTTTATTGGTAGAAAAGTATTATATATGAATTACCTGTATGAGATCGCTATTGAGCATACGTTCGATGAGACTAAGGAGAATGTCTTTAGTGTACTCAGGGTGACCTTGAATCCCAAGAATGTTGTCTGCTATGGTAAACATTTCAACCGTAGTTTTGTCGGAGGAAGCAATCACCTGTGCACCATCTGGAATCTCATACACCTAGTCTTGATGAATCTCTATTATCGACAGACATGCTGGCATTTCTTCTTCTTCTTCTTCTTCGCCCTTATTCTTCTTCTCCATGCATCTGCAACTAACCAAATCCTTATTCACTATACTCACTTTCCTTATCCCTACGTCCCAACCTGTGTATGCTCTCCCCACTCTTCCTCCCAAAGCCCTGCACAGCACCTGCAATTAATCACACTCCACAAGTTACTCTTGGTTGATCTTGTGTTTTTTGATTATATCTGATATATATACTGACTAGTTCAGATTAGAGTATTACCTGGTGACCGAAGCATATGCCGAGGACTTTCTTGTGCATGGCGTGTAGGGTTTGAAGGAGGAAGCAGAGTTTGAGGACCCAGAGATCATTTGAAAAAGCGTCATGGGCACTACCAGTGACTACAAACCCATCGTACTTGTGAAGCTCATTGAAATCTGGGAATTCTCCTTCATACACACTGAACAAATCCCATTTTTGTCCTTCTTCTCCGAAAGCTTCCATGTACACGTTCAAGTATCCTCCATACACTTTCTTTACGTACTCAGAATCCTTCACTGCTTGCAGCAGACCAATTCGCCTTTCTTCGACATTAATACTCATCATCTTCTCTTCAATTAATAAGCACGATTTCGTATATGAAGAAACAAGCTTAAAATGGAAGAAAATAATATAATGGTGTCTGTTATAAGAAAGAAACAAGTAAATTAACTTTGGGGCATGCTTGTCTCAACAAGAATGAGACCTTTTTATAGAGATGAGCACGCGCTTTCTCAAGATAGCACGTGCATGGCATATTTAATTTTCCCACTCGCCCCACTATGTACGCGATAGAAAAGAATTGAACTGTCTAAACATAGAATACTTTTGGATTTATAAATATGGGGACACGAGTCACACGACCTTAGAAAAAGTCAAACGGAATATATAAGAAGATATATATGACTTATTTATTTAAAGTATATTTTGATTGAAAAAAGAATCAATCTGACTTCCGACATTATTAAGGTTTGATTAGAAGACCAAAAGAAAGATTAGAAGCTGTAGAAATTATCAGGTTCATGCATGGGTTCAGCTTCTTCCACAAACACGAGCTTCAGGAATCGTTCCACGCTAACTTGGAGAAGAAGCAAAGCTGACTCAGCCCAGTCCGCCGCCGCCGGCGACGGCAGCCCTAGGGCTGCTGCTTCAGTCGTCCAATTAAGTTCAATTAGGAAATGATGGAGATGACCGGATTTGTCCGCCCCGGCGGGACCGGAGTCTGAGATGCCGCCGCAGTAATGAGTGTGAAGACTCAAACTACCATGGGGAAGGCGATGATCATATCATGTCCAGCGACCACAACTCCTTCGTGCCTCCTCTGTTCCACTGTGATGACGTTGAAGCCTGAAAGATGCTGGAAAACAACTCTGATCTTATTGTTTATTATTATTTTTATTATTATTATCATTATTTTGGATTGGGATACGTAGAAATTATTTTTCGAGCTGTGAATATGGATGGTTGATTCGCCGCCCCGCCTCTGCTTTTTAAGGACGCCGTTTGGTAAATAATGGAAGGCGAAAGCAATTGAATGCCACAATAATGTCTCCTGGATCCCATCAATGTTGACCTATTTTCTTGATGATGTGATGATAAAGACACAAGTGTTTATATGAATATTATATCCACATTAGTATTTATCAATCGTATAAAATCGCAAACAGGCAACAGAGCTAGCACACATGTTATGCACAAAACTCGAGATCTTAATAATAATCAACGGAAAATTACAATGAAATTCCAATGAAACTCACAAAACCAAAGAGATGATTCAAATTTCTAAAATCTGGCATTCGTCTATTCAAAAATATTGTATCACCAAAGAATTTTATAATGCTTATGTTTATACAATTTTGTCCCTTAGTTAAAGGGAAAAAAAGATGCCACTCACCCTCCTTGGTCAGTCACCGTCGGCAAGCACCCTTTTGTGGCCATCCATTAGCCCCTAGTGGCTGGAATTGTTTTGTTGTCCTAAATGGGACAGAAAATAACTATTGTAAATTTTTAATATAAAATGGTGAAACTTGATTCAAATGTAATAAATTTTGTATTTAGTATAATAAATTCTCTTAAACATGTTCATTACTTTAATTTTTCTAAGTGTGGAATTCATAAAATAGTGTCGAAAATTGCTAATGTAAAAAAAGATGAAACTCGGTTCAAGTTTAATAAATTTTGCTTTTAATGTAGTAAATTCCTGGTAATATGGTCTTTTACTTTGATTTTTTTAAACGTGGAATTCGTAAAAAGTTGTTAAAAATCTCTAGTATGAAATGGTAAAATCCGTTTCAAGTGTAATAAATTCCACCTCTAATATAGTAATTTTTTTGGGTTATATAGTCAATAATATTCTGATTTTATTTCTCATATGCGTTCAGTGTCATATTTGTGGTATACTTTTACCCATAATCTTTTTAATTTAGTACAATTTTACACATAATCTTATTTCTTAAATATCAAGAATTGTACTAAATTAAAAAAATTATAGGTGAAATTATACCAAATTAAAAAAATTATAGGTAAAATTATATCACAAATCAGATTATGATACTAGACACATAAAATAAATAAGATCAAGATATTTGATGCTATATATAACCTAATTTTTTGAAACTGAAGCTTTTAATTTGATAGTTATTTTATTTATTATTTTATATTATTTTTCTTTTGTTAAGCATAGATATTCTTCTATTAGAAATAATTATATTCGAAGATACCTATGCTTAACAAAAAATATTATTTTAACAAAATAGTTTGGGGGCTCAACGGTAATAATACTTTTTGGAATCCAAAGGAAGGTGGGGTGGTATGAAAAATTCAAGCCACTCAACGGTAATAATACTTTTTGGAATTCAAAGGGACGTGGGGTGGCATGAGGCAGGTTGGCGGGTCAGTTAGCCCGCTTTTTTATATTAAAAAAATATTTTTAATTTATTAAAAATAAGGGAAAATTATTTAAAGGTAGATAATTAATTATCCTAAAGTTCATTAATGACAATTAAATAACCTATAATAATAACAAATTATACGATAGAAAATGATAATATATTTATGTTATCTATTTATTATTGAGACTTTGTGAAGATTAAATTTTTTTATGGAACCTTTGAGTAAATTCTTCCTAAAAGCAAGTCAATTTCTGGTTTAAAAATGTAAAACATAGTTTGAATAATGTGTTATTATTAAAGGTTTTTCATATGTAATACATAGTAAAACTCAAAACAAGACCAAAATAACCAACCATATATATATATATATATATATATATATATATATATATATATTATATATAACTCTACAAATTCACCGTCAAGTTTCAAAGAAGTCATCATTATAAGGAATTACTTTCTATGTAACATCGTTCCATCTACTTTTCTGGACATCAGGAAGCCTTTGTTCTGCAGACATGAATGTTGAAAACTGAAGGATATATAGTTTGAGTAATGGAGGACTTGACTTTGAATTGGTGTTCTACGTGGACAAATCCATGATCCCAAACTTCCATACAACTTCAATTTTATAATGACAACGGATTTAAAGTCAGTTTTAGAAATTAATGGTTGTCAGATTAATTAGTTGAGGTCATAATATTTTTCTGTGGTGATAACTGAGTTTTGAAAAATAAAAGATACATCATTATTCCAGTTCCATTTTCGCATTGCCTTTACACATGTCAAGCACAAACAAATAATATATATATATATATATATATATATATATATATATATATTATTTCCTCGCTTTGACCCCGTCCCCGGTGCTTGTTCTTTGATATCAGCGAATCCAAACCCTGCTCAGCGGCAACAAATTATAAAGTTGCTCCTTGATGTGATTGAAATAATAATAAAAAAAAAGTGATCGCTAACCCCAATGTATGTTTTTCTTTTTAATTTAAAAAGATAGTAGTAATAAAATTTTAAGTAGAATTGAATTCGCAATGTGAGATTTATAGAAAAGCATTGGTGCTACTAGACCATAAATTTATTGACATGTATATTTATATATAACTTTGTTTTTATATTTATCATATTCCAATGCAATTATGTGAGAGGAGATTAGATATCTTATTTATGTAATTCAGACCCAAGTTTTTTTTTAATTTTAATATACAAGATATGTATTTTCCATAGGTGACTAGACAGTATCCTCCCCAACTACTTATTTTTCATTTCAGAGCCTTCAGATCCGTCCTATAATTATTGAGGAATTAGGTTGGACATTATATGTTTGCAATTAAACTAGATTATATTGTTCATAATTTATGAATAGGATGAATCTATATATATGCTTTTAATATTTTATATTGATATTAATTTGGAATTGTATTATTAAAATATAAAGTAATATTTTCATGAAAGAATAATTTCTTAATCTTGATATTGGATAGATTTAAATAAGAGTTAATATCATTGTTAGTCCTTACTGTTTGATCAAGTTTTAGTTTTAATTCATGTAGCTTTAAATCATATATTTTGGTTCCCATAGTTTCATAAGAATTTGGCCTAAATTAATGCCATTAAATACATGAACCAAAACTAAGTCATTAAAAGTATAGGGATCGAAATCAAAACTAATCTTTTCTCAGAATTTTTAACAATTTTTAATTTTGATCCATATATTTTTAGCGAATTTTAGTTTTGATCTCTAATTAATGACTTTAACTAAAAGGTAACAGTGCTAAACTTGAACTCGAACCCTGGATAATCAGTATTAATATTAAGAAGGATGGCATGAATCTTATTTATCCAAATGTAGTTTTTTGTGCAAGTTTTATTCTTGATTGAGAATAAAGTGTTTATGAAATTGTAGCGACGAAAAATTATGATTTGATAACCAAAGTCAAAATCCCATCAAACTATGATGATTAATAAAAGTATTAACCCTTTAGATAATTAGGAGAAAACATGCATTGGAGTTACAATAAGACCTAAGTTGGCTCCCTACACTGAAAAATAAAAGTTCATTTTATAGACATATCAAAATTTTGGTTGGAGATTTGTTGGATGCGTGAATGGGTTTTGTGGCTATTTCTTATGATCCTTTTGAGCAGTTTTAATTTCAAACTAAAAGGACTATTGCTTCCGACGAAACAAATAAAAGAGATGGTAAATCATGAAAATAAAACTACAAGAACTAACAACACAATTTAAAGTATAAACACCTGAAGTGATACTTTTTTCAAAGAAAAATGAGGTAATAAAAACACAAATGACATACATATACGTACTTACGTACGTACATATACGTACATACATTTATGTAATATTACTGGTGTTTTATTGTAATTTGATCAACTATATAAATACTTGCATGTCATTAAAATTGTGGGAGACATATATATGATTAAGAGTCTTGTGCAGAACAGTGTTAACAAGAAAACTTTTTGTTTTTGATTTAGTTCCTGAATCCTTAGTTCCACATAGAACAATCTGCCAATCTCTGAAAGAATATATTATTAAAATTAAATTTTTAATTTTTAAAAAATTAACAGGGAAACTTTATAAAAAATTATAAATTTGAGAGAGAAAATTAAAAGAAAAAAAATTATTAACTCTTACATTTAGATTATGAGGGAATACTTCAAAAGCTGAAGACCTCTTTTGATAGCTGCAACTTTGATCTACGTCAACTCTCATGTAAATGTATTTGATCTTCTTCGCTTTTGATCTCACATGTTCTCAAAGACTCTATGACATCTTGAGCTCCATAAATAGTAACTGATCATGATAACTTCTGAGTCCTCAGAGAGAAAAACCAAAAATGCACCTATCATTATATTGCACATGATCCTCCAAGTCACAATCAAAGAGTTTCAGGAGAACATGAAATAATTGAACGATCAACTACAAGTTTGATCATGCTTTCAATGAAGTGAACTTCCTCGTTCTTCTTTCTGAAAACATGACTTTTGAGAGTAAATTTGGCTTAATGATATATATATATATATATATATATATATATATATTTCACTTCCAATTAAGTTATCTTTTTCAACGCTTCTTACATATCAAATCCTTACAGATTGAAGAGAGATGTACTTAATATAATTATATAGACAAATTAAAGGTCTGATTGTCTGTCTGAAAGTCTCCTGATTAATTTTGTTTGTTCTAATCAGAAATCTTCTTTTTAATTAATATATATTTAATTATACACGATCGTATCTCCTCTCTGGTGAATTCGTGGCTTTTTATATCCCCAGGTGATGCTATCTCTCATGGAAGTGGACCTCTCTGTTTCCATCACATGACGATATATATATTAAATTAAATGAAAAATGTCATTCATCACTGTCCTCAGTGCCCAAATTGTGGGCCCCGATTATTCCTACAAACTTCTATACAAACATTACTCATTTGGTTAATATCGTTCACATGTACATCCGCATGTCTAGGAATATGATTACTATATTCGTAGTTACAATTACAAGAATTGTTTGCTTACTCATGTCTTGGAAAGAAGAAGAAGAAGAAGAATAAGGAAGGATAAGATACTCTGATTTGCAGCCCCACTTAATTTACTTCATTAATGATGATAGAAAAAAATTAGTCATTTTTCATACAGAGAGTTATACATATATGGCCAATCATTTCTGGGTTGCTTTTTTATTAAGAGATAAATTAAATGCCGAGTAAGCTAGATCCGTATAGAGAGATAATGTGCTTCTGTTGTATCTTGTTCTACATTCCCTTGAGAAAGTTCTTGCATATCTTCTCCCAGATTTTTCTGTCTGGCTCAGCCAAGTCCAATCCACACTCCACCCTCTCTGCAAACCCTTTCTGCAACAACCAATCACAAACCCCAGATTCTCAGGCACAAGCTCACTGAACTAAAAGGAGATGAGAGAAATGAGATAAAAAGTATTATATTTTTTATTTCAACAGAAATTTAAATGAATTAGGTGTCGAAGATCACTAACTATCTAAAATATGTCTTCAAACTCAAAAAATATTTATAAAGATATTTATCAATTGTCTGCTAATTAGATTTTGAGATCATTATTGAAAAGACGTTCGATGAGACTAAGGAGAATGTCTTTAGTGTACTCAGGGTGACTTTGAATCCCAAGAATGTTGTCTGCTATGGCAAAACATTTCAACCGTAGTTTTGTCGGAGGAAGCAATCAGCTGTGCACCATCTGGAATCTCATACACCTCATCTTGATGAATCTCTATTATCGACAGACATGCTGGCATTTCTTCCGCCTCCTCCTTCTCCATCTGCAACTAACTAAATCCTTATTCACTATGTGTGTATTTAGAAAGTAACATGCTTTTATCCCAAATTTTAGAGAAATTTTAAAATAAATAGTCATATTTGTCTAAAAAATTTTTTGGACCAAACTATAGTTTAAAATCAAGGTTTTTGATAAACTACTGAGACTAATTTTTAGAACTATAAAAGAGCTTATAGACTACCTAATTACTATTTTACCCTTACATTTTCTTACATCATCTTTCTTCTCTCATCTATCTTCTCCACTCACTCTCCTCTCTCTTTTCTCTTATTTTTAATAAAATCATATTTTTTAGTAATTTTTCAATTATAAAATTTTTTCTGATAATAACTATTCAAACACTCATTTATTCAGAACCACTTTTTTCTATAAACTCTTCTCCAAAATCTCCCTTTTATAAGTTGTCCAAAAACCTATTTTTTTAATAAGTTATTTTTTAAACTCTTATCCAAATATGCCTATGTTTAATTTTCTTATCCCTACGTCCCAACCTATGTATACTCTTCCAACTCTGCCTCCCAAAGCCCTGCACAACCCCTGCAATTAATCACACTCAACAAATTACTCTTAGTTGATCTTGTTTTCTAGACGACAGTTATCTGATATATGATATTATTGACTAGTTCAGATTCGAGTATTAATTACCAGGTGACCGAAGCAAATGCCGAGGACTTTCTTGTGCATGGCGTGTAGGGTTTGAAGGAGGAAGCAAAGTTTGAGGACCCAGAGGTCATTTGAAAAAGCGTCATAGGCACTACCGGTGATTACAAAACCATCGTAGTTGTGAAGCTCACTCAAGTCATGGAATTCTCCTTCATACACACTGAACAAATCCCATCTTTGCCCTTCTTCTCCGAAAGCTTCCATGTACAGGTTCAAGTATCCTCCATACATATTCTTTACGTACTCAGAGTCCTTCACTGCTTGCAGCAGAGCGAATCGCCTCTCTTCAACATTAATCTTCATCTTCTCTTCAATTGATTCAGGAATGAAGCTTGAATGGAAGAAAATAATAATAATAATAATAATAATAATAATGGTGTGTGTCAGAAGAAAGAAACAAGTAAATTAATTTTGGGTCGTTATGCTTGTCTCAGGAAGAATGAGACCTTTTTGTAGAGATGATGACACGCTTGCTTTGTCACTAGCCGCATTATTATTCACGTGCTTCTTCTCCAGATAGCACGTGGCTTATTCGATTATATTCCCACGTACGTCCCCCACTACGTACTGATGATGAGAATTTACCTGTCTAAACAGAATTCTTTGCATTAAAAAATATGCGGACACGGCCTTAGAAAAAGTCAAACGGATTATAAGAAGATATGACTTATTATTCATTTCAAGTATATTAACAGAAGAATTGAGATATCTGACTTCTGACATTATTAAGGTTTGACTAGAAGACCAAATTAAATTAAAGAAAGATTGAAGCAGTAGAAATGATATGGTTCCTTGGTTCAGCTTCTTCCACAAACACGAGCGCTTCAGGAATCCGTCCACGTTAAAGGTGGAGAAGAAGCCATGCTGACTCAGCCCTGTCTGCGGGCTGGAGGCGGCGATGGCTGCCCCGGCAGCCCTAGGGCTGCTGCTGCATCAGTCGTCAAATAAGTTCAAGGAAATTATGGAGGTCACGTGCCCTGCGGATTTATCTGCCCCCACCGCTGTCTGAGATGCCGCCGCGGTGCAGGTTTCAAGATGATATTCAGACGTACTTAATTTAATTTGAGTGAGAAAACTCCAACAGCGAAGGGGAAGGGAATGACTATTATTTTTATTCATTATCATTTTGGATGGGTATATACTTTAGAAATTATTTGGGTCGCTGTGAATATGGCTGATTGATTTGGTGATGACAAGAACATGGTCCTAGGGGCGGAACTAGGAAGGGCGGCGGGTTGAATTCCAATGTACCCAAACCCCTGACTATTCAAACTATTGTTTTTAATATTCTACTTCCCAGGTCTAAGTGCTAAATAAAAAATTTAATTTAATCTTAAATATAATATATTAATTTATTTTATCTTTTTAAATTATAATATTTTTTTAAAATATTTCTATATAATTATATATATTTAGGTAGTTTTTATTAAAGATAATTTAAATGCACATAATTAAATAAGGTATTTTAGGAAAATTAACGCACAATCATTACAAATAATTAATTTAACTACTTTCTTTAATTTACTAAAATTAGTTAAATATATCTTATATTAAAAATTAAAAATAATAATTTATTTGTTCATCTTATAAAAAAAACAGAATTTGTTAAAATTTCGTCCTCTGGTCTTAAATTTCTGGTCCACTGGTTCTTCATATTGAAGAAAAAGGAATGGAAATTGATGCTTATGTAATGTATATGTAAGGAAGATGATGACGACAATGATGATGATCAGGGAGAAGGGGCAAGCTAAGTCAAATATTACTTGGTTAATCAACAAGTATTTATTCAAATAAATTTGTAGATTGAAATATTTTCAAAATAGTATCCCAGTTCAAATGTTTTTCTTCCACGGTATAAATACTCCTCTCTGATCCTATTTATAAAGTATTTTTTTAGTTATATTTATAAGGTATATCATTAAATTTTTTAATATTTCATATAATTAATAGGAGTTTAATTACAATGATGTAATACTTGCATCAGACAATGATCCAATATTTTTTATATTTATAACAAAAAACTATCATTTATCTTTTATAAAAAAACGGAGTTTGCATGCGGATGTGTGTGTGTGTGTGTAATTTTATCGTGTTGACCCGGTCGTGGGGGGCATTTTCTTTGATCTCAGAGAATCCAGCCCTGCACAGCGGCAACAAAGTTGCTTCTTGATGGTGATTGAAATAATAAATATAACTTCATAAAAATGAAATAATAAATATAAATAAGTAAAATAAAGTGATTGCTATCTCCAATGAATAGTTTAATATATAACTATATATTTCTCACATCTCATTGAGACTATGAGAGAGGAGGATTAGATATCTTAGTTATGTAATTCAAACCCTTGTTTTTTTTTTCAATTTTAATATACAAAATATGTCATTTTCCATAGGGGACAAAACAGAATTTCCTTCGCCAATGCTCGTAATTAGAGTAAATTATATTGTTTATGATTTATTAATATAATAATTCTATATGCTTTTAATATTTTGTATTGATATTAATTTGGAATTGCATTACTAAAATATACAGTATCGTTTTCATGGAAGAATAATTTCTTATTATATTTTTAGGATCCGAACGATATCCTTAATTGATAGTTAGACTAATATCCTTCCAAGACAAAGAGATCACATAAATAGATTTTACCTCACAAAACTTTTTCCATACATGCATGCCAATCTTGCTTTTCTTCTTGTTTTTTTTTATTTAGATAGATGGACATTATTAACTTGAGATTATAAACAAAATCAAACTCACAACATCTTATTTAAATTAGAGCTTTTATGACACTAAATTATAGGCTCGTTGGCTATACTAAGCGTGTCTAAAGATCCTAACACGTTTGGTATGCAACATTGAATTTTGATGGATTAGGATTGGGATTGGGATTGGGATTAGGACTGGGAATGAGTCTTTAAAATTACGTATGGTATGAAGCAATATTTGAAGAAAATAATTTTATTTATTTTATAATTAGCCATAAATTATAAAAAGATTATATTAACAAACTAAGGCAAGGTAACTTTATCCAAAAATTATATTTACAGGGATACTTTTATCTTAATAAACTTCAATCCTAGGATTGAGATTGTAATACCATGGGGGGAGGTGGGATTGCCCAATCCCACCTATGTGGTATTGCCCAATCCCAAGCCCATTCCCAATGCTGCATACCAAACAACTTATTTAGTCCATTCCCTGTCCTTATGCCAGTCCCAAGTCTTCAATGCTGTGTACCAAACGTACCCTTATCCTTGCACCAAAAAAAATTAAGCCAAAATTATTCAGATGTCCCATGAAATAGAATTTATTATAATTTTTTTTGTAAAATTATCAAATAATTAAATAGTTTAAGGGGATTTGGGGATAATAAATTTAACATTTGCAATTGCTAAGCTACCCTTATACACAAACGACAAGTTATAAAAAATATAATGACAATTTGAAGTGGTACAAATAATAACTGAGGGCCATGTGATAATAACTTAAAGTGGATTAAATAATAACTGGGGGTATATGATAACAATCCATAATTATCATTTGTTCTACTTCAAGTTGTCATCACCTACTCTCTAGTTATCATTTGTACTACTTCAAATTGTTATCATATGCCCAAAAACTTATTATTTGTGCATATAGGTAACTTGGTAATTGCACAAATTAAATTTATTATCCCCAAATTCTCTGTGACTATTTAATTATTTGATGATTGAATGAGACTTTTTATAATAAATTATCTTTTATGAAACCTCTAAGTAATTATCCCAAAAAACAATGGTTCAAATAGTCTACCACCAGCCTCCTCAAACAAATGGCTTGATAGGTTAAACCATAATCTTAATTTTCAATGTTTAGTATATTTACTGGTCTCGTTCCCCCTTTGTTTGATAGGGGTTGGATTGAATTAATTTGATTGACAAAGAATTTAGAGTTATCTTAATTATCATTCCCTTGTTTCAGTCCGTGGATTATACTTGCTTTTCATTTGGGGGGGGGGGGGGGGACGGGGAGGATATTGCCCATTGTTTCAATAGCTTCGCTTATACTTCTAAAAGTCCGAGCTTACGAATTCGATCTCACTGTATATATATAATTTGTGTTTTCCAGACTCAAGGTTTACATATCAACTTTGTTGGCGCTAGATTCATTACATTCATGAAATATGCTAGTATGGTGTCTTCTATCCTCTGGCAGGAGATTCTACATATTTAAAAACTCTTTCCTCATGTTCATGTTATTTCTTTTCGTTCATTTTCTCAGCTTTTCTCTAATGTTATTTGTTCTATGTGCTTTGGATCACTGTAAAACTTTGATTTTTTGATATCTTTTGTCTTTATAAAAAAATATAATTTGTGTGTTGTTGTTTGTTCACATATGTACGAGGAAAAACAATTTCTTTGGACAGGCCTCTGTTGGTTCCCTTATCATATCATTAGCGTTCTACTTTATAGGATTGAGAGAGTACCACTCATTTTTGCCATTTCCGTATACTGCTCGAGTCCTAAATATATTATTTATTTATTTAATTTAATTAGATTAAATAAGTTAATTAAGTTAATTATTATAATATTTTTTTTTAAAATACCCTAATCATCTGCCTTAATTCCTTCTTTTATTATTTTATTTAATAATTATCGAGAGAGTATTAATAGATATAATTTAGAAAAAAGTTGATAAATATTGAAATATTCCTCTGGTCCTTATTATATAACCTAATTAGGGAGTTGATATTGATCCAAATATAAAATATATTTTTTATATTTATTAACTCTTTCCTATATTACCCCTATTGATACTCTCTTAATATAATCAAGTAAGAGGGGGAGAGATGAAGTTAAGAAATATGATTAGAGTGTTATAAGAAAAATATGTCATATTAACTAATTTAACTAATTTCTTTAATCTAATCAAATTAGTTAAATATATCATATATTAAATAGTAGAGAAATACTAAGTCAAATTCCTATATATTAATCGTATTTTGTTTTTTTATACATATAATGGTATTTTTTTAATTCCTGTAATTTACTTTTATGGTTACTCAACCCTTTTATTTGCTCTGTTGTGTTTGAAATGTTTGTCCTTTTAATTTGGAAAATACTCAAAATGACTATAAGTTGGCATAAACAATGTTAATTTTGTTAAAGGTGATTGTCAAACCCACCACACTAGTAAAAACATGAAGACATAAAAAAAAATGCTCACTTTATAGACGGATCAAAATGACAAATTTATGTTACTCGTTTATTTGGAGACTTAATTATATAGACAAATTAAAGGCCTGATTGTTGAATTCGTGGCTTTTTATGACCCCAGATGTTGCTGTATGTCTTTTATGGAAGTAGTGGACCTCACAGTTTCGTTCCCGTGACGATATATATATATAATATTATAATGTCATTCATCACTGTCTTTAGTGTTAGTGGCCAAATAATTGTGGTCCCCGATTATTTCTACAAATTTCTATCCAAACATTACTCATATTCTATGGTTAATAACGTTCAGAGGTTATTCATCCGTGTATGTCTAGGAATCTGATTCCTATATTCCTACGTATTTACAATCACAAGAATTGTTTGCTTCCTCATGTCTTTGAAATATGAAATATGTTAAATTAGTCATTTTTCATACATAGAGTTATACAAATATGAAATATGGCTAATCATTTCTGGGATGTTTTTCTTTTAAAAGAGAAAATATCAAGTAAGATCCTCCGTATAGAGAGATAATTAATGTGCTTTTCTATCTTCCCTTGAGAAAGTTCTTGCATATCTTTTCCCAGCTTTTTCTATCTGGTTCAGCTAACTCCACTTCACACTTCACCCTTTCTGCAATAATCAATCAATCACATACCCTAGATTCTCAGGCAGAAGCTCAGTGAACCAAAAGGGGATCAGAGATATTAAGATGAAAAGTATGATATATGAATTAATTACCTGTATGAGATGGCTATTGAGAAGACGTTCAATGAGATTAAAGTGTATGTCTTTAGTGTACTCAGGGTGACCTTGAATCCCAAGAATGTGGTCTTCAATGCCAAACACTTCAACCGTAGTTTTGTGGGAGGAAGCAATCACCTGTGCACCATCTGGAATCTCATGCACCTCATCTTGACGAATCTCTATTATTGACAGACAGCCTGGCACTTCTTCTTCTTCATCTTCCTTCTTCTTCTCCATGTATTTGTAACTAACTAAATCCTTATTCACTATGCTCACTTTTCTAATCCCTATGTCCCAACCTGTGTATGCTCTTCCCACTCTTCCTCCCAAAGCCCTGCACAGCGCCTGCAATTCATCACACTCCACAAATTACTCTTAGTTGAATATGGTGTGTTTTTCGGTTACAGTTATCTGATATCTGATACTACCGACTAATCCTTTTTTCTAATTCAAAGGGACAAATACTAATGGACTGATTAGCTTATAAATGGGACTGAATCTACGACCACCTTTACAGAAAAGTTTACATATCATTAGGTCATGAGGTCATTGACATACTACTCACTAGTCTAGATTACGTATATACATGGTGACCAAAGCAGATGCCGAGGACTTTCTTGTGCATGGCGTCTAGAGTTTGAAGGAGGAAGCAAAGTTTGAGGACCCAGAGGTCATTTGAAAAGGCGTCATGGGCACTACCGGTGATTACAAAGCCATCTTAGTTGTGAAGCTCAACCAAGTCAGGGAATTCTCCTTCATACATTGATCAAATTCCATCTTTGCCCTTCTTCTCCGAAAGCTTTCGTGTACACGTTCAAATATCCTCCATACATGCACTTTCTTCACGTACTCCGAATCTTTCACTGCTTGCAGCAGACCGAATCGCCTCTCTTCAACATTAAACTTCATCTTCTCTTCAATTGATTCAGGAAATTAAAGAAGATTAAAATAATGGTGTCTGTAAGAAAAAAGAAACAATTCAATCAATTTTGGGGCGTGCTTGTCTCAACAAGAATGAGACCTTTTTATAGAGATGACTCGCTTGCTCTGTCACTAGCTAGCTAGAGATCTTCTGAGTTCCCCATATAAATTAACAAAAAAAAATTATTTTATATGTTACAGCTTCTGTAGAACATATATTTTTTTTCCTAAAGTGAAGTGTTGATATCTTATTATTATTGCGGTAAACAATGTAATTAATCCATTCTCATTAAATTATTAATAAGCATATGATATCAGTACTATTTCTATTTTATAATTCCGTGTGACATTTCACAAAAATAAGAAATAAATTTTGCATTAAATTAAATAGGTTTTTCTTTGTGCAAGGTACTGTGTTTTTAATTTTAATTCTTTTTTTTTATTTTTCATAGACAAACTTTGATTTTTGATAGACTAATATATTATAGACAAGCATATTTGATACACCTATAAAATACAGTAAAAAAATAGCCATTAAATATTATTAAAGTTACTATTAAATACGCAGTACTTTGATGCTGCATGTTCATTATACTTCACGTGCCTCTTCTCTAGATAGCACGTGGCCTATGGAATCATTTTTCAACGTCCCCCGCTAGGGGATGAAATAAATAACTCCAATAATTTGGCCATCCTTTTCTGTATTATTTTACTTCTTTACGTGTCTCAAAATTTTGTATTTTTTAACGTATGATAAACATGTAATGGTAAGAATTTAACTGTCTTAACATCGAATTCTTTGGATAAAAAAAAAATACAGGGACGCGGCCTTACAAAAAGTCAAACCAATAGTAAGAAGATATGACTTCTTCTTACGTATTTGGTCAATAAACCAGCTATACTATAAAATGCAGAGATTGAGATGTAAATTTTATCTTGTTAAAAAATATTTTTAAAAGAAATATTCAAAAAGCTTTGACTCAAATATCTAGTAATAAAATTTAAAAAGAACACTGGACATCATCAGGGTGACTTAAAGGGTTAAGAAAAAAATAGATAGGACTTCTACATTTCAAGCATATATATTAATTTTGGGTGAAACAAAAATGAATCGGATTTCTGATATTATTAAAGTTTTGATTAATTAGAAAACCAAAAGAAGTACTCCTCCAATCCTAAATATATGATATATTTAACTAATTTAATTAGATTAAATAAATTAGTTAAGTTAGTTATTATAACATATTTTTTTTCTAAAACTCTCTAATCATCTTCCTTAACTCCCTCCCTCATTCTCTTATTTGATTATTGTTGAGAGGGTATCAATAGGGATAATTTAGAAAAAATTTGACAAATTTAAAGAATATATTATATTTAGGACTAATATCAACTCACTAATTAGTCCTATATTTAGGACTAGAGGAGTATTTTTATGTTAAGGAATTGTTATGAGGTCCTAAACAGGGGACGCCATTACTTAAAAGTCTCAATAATAATTAAAAAGCTAATAATAACAAATTTTAATGTAGAAACTGATAATAAATTTAGACTATTTAGAATTTTTCAGTAATTAAGTTATTTTTTCATGATCTTGTTGAAATTTGAGTTTCTACCATTAGTACATTAGACCCAAACACACGTAATTTGAGGTTTAGGTGACAATAACTAAAATTTTGAGTTATTATTTACGATTTTTTCTTTTGTTCAAATTTTGAATGAGAATATGGGATATCGTGATTGAGGAAGAGAATAATGAGATTTATGATTGTAAGACCCATTATTCATATATGGCATATTTTTCTTCCATGAAGTTTTTTCTCTCATCTTTCTCTTCTACTCTCTCAATGTATTTGCTGTGTTTGAATATCTTAATCCACAAAAATAACAAGTCTTTGCGTGGATACTGAAGAAGACAGTTGACATCTCAAGTACAGCCGAGTCTCTTAACTTATAATAATTTTTTTACCTAGTCTCTTAACTTATAATAATTTTTTTTACCTGGAGCAAAAGAAGTAGTATTGAAGCCGTAGAAATGAATAAAATAAACGATCATGTAATTCGTGGATCACGTTGCATTTAGTGTATGAGAGAAGTAACAGCAATTGATAAGGATATTTTGCTGGCGATCATGAATATATATTAATTAATACTATCAGTCCTTAATATAATATGTACTTAACTAATTTATGTAGATTAAATAATTTAGTTAAATTAATTATTTATAATGATTGTGTGTTAGTTTTACTAAAATACCCATTTAATCATGTGCATTTAAACTATCTTTAATAGAAACCCTTTAATATTTGCAATTATATAAGGATACTTTATGGAAAAAATTATAATTTTAGGAAACAGTAGATTAGGGTCTTATATTTAGAATTAAAGTAAATTCCATATCTATATCTTATATTTAGGATATGAGAAAATATATATAATGACTAGAAATAAAGATTCTCAGGAATTACATCAAAGCATATATATATGGGAATTGCATAATTTTGTTATTAATTAATTGTTAAATATAAGTATTCTTCATCCTTTCCAATTTCCAGTTCATACACTCCACAAAGCATCTGTGCTCGTTTGTTATGTTGGATTTTTTTTAGAAGAAAGGGAAATAAGAAAAGGAATGGAAATGAAAAAGGAATGAATGCCACTAATATTATTATATTGGAGGAATATTTGGAGTAGATCGATGTAATGCTTGTATAATTTTTATTTCGTATATATGGGTGTTAAATTGATATGCGAAATGAAGTGAAAATATGAGAAGACAATAATATCGTGATTAAAACACAGAAGAAATTACAAAGTTTTTGAAAAAGGAATGAATGCCACTAATATTATTATATTGGAGGAATATTTGGAGTAGATCGATGTAATGCTTGTATAATTTTTATTTCGTATATATGCGTGTTAAATTGATATGCGAAATGAAGTGAAAATATGAGAAGACAATAATATCGTGATTAAAACACAGAAGAAATTACAAAGTTTTTGAAAAATTTTGTATATGTGTTTGTAATTTTATTAAAAATATAAATATTGTCAATTAATAGTGTATATATATATTTGATTTGGCCTCTAGTGATACTCTTTCTAGTCTTTTGTAACTCACCCTCCAGCAGCCATTTTTCTATTTAGTAAATGATATTCTTAACTTAGAGCGTCAAGGATTTTTTTTATCTCCACTGTTTTTTAGGATTTAAATTTAAATTTTTCTCTTTATGAAAGTAAATTATTAATAGAATTAACGGATTCTTGAATATAAAAATAATATTGAAAAGTGAAAAAAATATTTTCTTATAAATTCAAGAATGTTAATTAATTTAAAAAATATTTTTTTAATTCATATAAATAAATTAGTTGAAATGACTTAAAAACAAACAGCTAAGCAATATGGTATCCCTGATAACATAGCATATTTTATAAGTACACTTTTTTCCCTTATAATTTTTAGGGCTATGCAACAGGCTGGACGGGGCTGGCCCGATGGTCAGCCCGTGCCTCGCTTATTTAAGATTAAATGGGCACGAGTTAATCTAAGCCCGTACACGAGCCTGTTTAAGCATGTAATAAACGGGTTGGACTAAATTTGTCTGGGCATGAATGGGTATAGGCAACCCGTTTGTGTAATACTAATAATTAAACTGTATGTTTCTCTTTTTTGAATCTTCTGATCCACTATATCCTAAAAATATGCACATATGACTGCCACAAAAGTCTCCAATATCTAAAACCCACAATCTAATTTACGATTTGCCCCCCATATTATGCCCACTGACGTACGTATATTTGGAGAAAGCTGAAATACCATGGTTTCCTTCTACCATTCCTAACCAACCCCTATCAAATGGAGGACTCGCGAGAACAGGAGGAGGACAAGAAGAAAGTCAATGGCGACAGTGAGATCTATCCGTCGAGTTTGTCAATGGAGGTGGAGGTGGAGGTGGAGGTGCCGTGCTTCGAGTTCGTCAATGGAGGTGGAGACGTGGAGTTGTGGAGCAAATGAGTTGAGCAATCAATTCATCTGAAGTCACTAAAACCCTTATGTTAGTAATATTAAAAAAATTATATGGGCGGGCACGGGTAGCCCGATGGTGCTCACGTAGCCCTCCCGTATAATTTACTTTACCCCGCCCATTTAACCCTGCTTATTACGGGGTTATTTTGGGCAAGGCTAGAACTGGTAGATTCACACCGGGCCGTGGGCGCTCTACGCAACCCTAATTTTTTGAAACATATGTATTCTCTTATTAGAGATAATTATATTCGAAGTATTGTTATGCACTAAATATAAACATTTCTCCCAGCGATATTCAAATCTTTGTTCACTATACTGCGATTAACTAACTCCTTCTACTATGTCCAATTCTTATTTATCACTCTTTTTCCAACTTGTTTCAGAAAATCATCCCTAATTTGTTAGGGAATGTAATACAATAAATGATTTCCCTTCACATATTAATGTTCGTTAGCCGCTTATATACTCCACTAGAAGGGTAATTTCTCTCTCTATATATATATGAAGTGTGTAAATTATTATTACCCTTTCTCCTTAATATAATATAAGAGCTAGCTGATTTTTTAAAATATATTAAGAAAATAAAATAAATTAGTTAATAATAACTACTATAAAAGCTAGTTAATTAATTTGTATAGATTAAAGAGTATTTAATATAGATCTATCTTAAAGAATTGAATTTGGTCATAATTAATTATTTTATTTGGCTTATTTTAATCTCTTAAAAAAAGTTAATTAATTCTTATATTAAAGATAAAATTAATATTATGAGCTATGCCATGTAGTATAAAGAGTCAATGTACATATAATTACGTCATTTATATTACGTCTTACCATCCTATCAAGAAGTGAAATTCGATTCTTTACAAGGCACACACGTAAATTTGCATAAGAGTGGATGCCTTTATTCCATTTGGAACTTTAGAAGTAATCATGTTCAAACATCTTCCCACGTCATTTTAATAAGAGGCATGTTTCTTAGCTTGTAGGTTTGATTCGATAGTTCAACCTAAATATCATATTGGAAATTATTAAAGCATAATGTCGTCCTTTAAATTGGTAGTGCATGAAATAATTTTCGATATTATCATCAATACGTACAAACATATATACATATATACACACACACATTTATGTATCATTATTTTGATCCAAATCATATAGGTCCTTAATATTTAACATTTGCATATATTAAAAAAATTAGTTAAATTATTTATTTATAAAGATGTGTATTGATTTTCATAAAATAATACTCTCCCAGTCTTTAATATATAATTTAATTAGAAAGTTAATCTTGATCTTAAATATATACCTATTTGCTATATTTATCGTATTTTTTTAAACTACCCCTATTGATACTCTCTCAATAATAATCAAGTAACGGAAGAAAGAAATGCATTAAGAAAGATAATTAGGGTATTTTAGAAAAATATCCCATATTAACTGACTCAACTAACTTCATTAATCTAATCAAATTAGTTAAATATATCTTATATTAATGACCAAGTGAGTATCTGTTTAATTATTTGCATTGGAATATCCATTTATGGAATCTTCGTAATATGTGTAATCAATAAGAATAATTTAAAAAAAAAAATTAGCAGACAAAATAAATTAATGTCTTATATTTAAAATCAAAATAAATTCTCTAACTATCCTATTTTTTCTTTTTAAAATTTAAAAGTGAATTATAATCTTATAATAGAAGTCACGAACCCGAAACTAAATACTTAATAGAATCAAGTAAATATTATTAATAGAAAGATAGAGCTAATGCATAAACTTTGATTGTCAATACTTTCTACTTGATTTTATCTACTCAAATGGGGTGGTTTCATCTAATTCTAACCCCTCTGAGTTTTGACAATAATGTAGTATGTTGGCCCTTCCAACAATAACTATTGACAAATTAAACCTCCTACAAAAACATGTATGATAAAATATAATTTGGCATTTCATTATAGCTTTATTTAACATTTTTTTTGCATTGTTAATGTCATCAAAATATATTAAAACTAAAGAAAAATTATTAAAGTTAGGTTGTCGATCCATGATAAATCTAGACAACTTTTTCTTGTAAAAAATGTAGCCAACTTGAAGGACAGGATGGAGTAAAAAGAGTAAAGAGGGAAGAATGAAAAAGTAATTATTAAAAGCTTTTTCGTGATGCAATTAGAAGCTTTCATTATGTCGCTTCATAATTCATACACACTTTATGCCAAACAGAGAGTAATTCACTGTTTATTTGGATTTGACTTTTGAGAGTAAATTTGTCTCACAAATTTGTCGGCATGATTTTCCTTCTCTGATCGCTAGTGACTTCTAAATATTTAATTTTTTAAAATGCGTAACTAATGCATCCCAATAGGCTAAGACAGAATTTACTTGCAATATGGAGGGTTGGAATATTGGAAATAATATTTTTATACAATTATGTAATATTTAAAAATTATTATGTCAGATTTGAATATTGTTAAGATTAATCCACAATAATTTTTAAGCATATTTCATTAGTCTTAAGAGAATTATATTAGTACTTTTAGATAATAATACAATCTTAATGCTTTGTTAATATATTTAGAAGAAGAATAGCATTCTTTCTTTAGTTAATACTACAATGTTAATACCCAAAGAAAACTATAAAAAGACAAGCACGGTGCACAAAGGAAGATAAAGGAAGAGGTGGTCCATGGCAATATAAAACGATCTGCCAAAATGATTAGAGGAATAGAGGCGTCCTTTGTTATTTGATTCTTTTGTTGGAAAATAAATAATAATAAAATTATTGGATTTTTTTTGCCAGCCTGAGTTATTGAATTTTGATATATATGTGTGTGTATATGTATATGGGTGTGTGTGTGTGTGTGTATTCGCGTTTTGCTCTCCTTTGTTGCCATTGTTTTCATCAAAGAACTGGAAAAGTTAGTAACAAGTTATCCACTAAATATGTTCTGATAAAGACAGAAAGATTTAAACTCTCTTAAAAGATAATGTGTAAAATCCTTACCAATTAGATCAATTTTTTGTATACTAAATGAGATTTTATTTAAATTATCTAAAAGTATGAATGTACCATATAAAGTTTTTTTGAAGTGAAACACTATGACTCTTGGATCAATGAAACTATTTAATTAAAATTAAAGATAAAAATAGGTTAAATCTTTAATAAAGGCCTAGGACTTAGCCTAATGTAAATAGGCTATATTTTAGACCTATTTAAAGGCCTGTTAGTTTAAATAAACTAGATTTTTTTTAAAGCCTGACTTATAGGGTTATAGGCCTGACATGTTTAATATTATTTATATATATAAATTTTCTATTTGTAAATATATAGGATTTAAAATCTATCAAAAATCTATATTTATATATATTTTAGTCTATTCAAAGTTTACTTAAGACTTTAATATATAAAATATGAGATTTTTTTAAAAGCATAAATTGTAAATAGACTTATAAAAAGGTGTTTTACGGGCAAAATGCTTGTTGCAGGATCATATCTATTTAACCAAAACCTGAGCTATCCAATTTTCATATTTAATTACAATCATATCCATGATAGAGATAACAAAATATATTCATTTTTTTTTTTTGTGAAGATTCCTTACATTTTTCACTTTCGGGAATCTACACCATAGATCTAAAGATCCACTTTTTTTTTGGGTGAAATAAAGATTCACCATCTTATTAAAAGCTTTGTATTGTGCTGGTTTGGTTAGCCATATGTACTGAGTTTGGTTTCCAAAATTTATTTCACTAAATATGTATTCTCCAATAATATTGCATCAAATTTTTAAAAAATAAATTTGATTATTTTTTATTCAATAATTTGATTAGTTATATCTTATGAATAATACATTTTGATATATATATATATATGTTTTTTTTGTACAAATAACTTTTTAAAAAAGATTGGGCTCACTTACGATTTAAAAGTAGGGCAAAATCTCCCTTCCCCTTATTATGTACCTAGGAGTTAGAATATCTCCCCAAGTACCGCGATTAAAATTATAATAAAATGATACTCCTTAAAAATCAAATACGCTATAAATAATCACATATTTTATCCTTTCACTAATTAATTTTTTTTGTTGCCCACCCGATTCACCGGAGTTTTGCCCCGACTACATCCAGATCTGACCCGCGTCGCGCACCTGGTTATGGTGGGTGAGTCTCCCAACGGGGATTTTCTGCGTACGCTAAGGCTCAAACTCGAGACTTCGCTTAAGCGATACCGAACCGTTTACTATTTGGACTAACCCCTGTTGATAAATTCACAAATGGTTGGTCTATATATATATATATGAGCCTGTTTGGATAGGATTTTAAAAAATGGCTTATGAAAAAAAAGGGTTTATTGACAACTTATGGAAAAGGACTTTTGGAGAAGAGTTTATGGAAAAAAAGTGGTTTTGAATAAATAGGTGTTTGGATAGTTATTTTTAGAATGACTTTTTATGGTGGTAAATTATCAAAAAGGGTATGATTTGATTTAAAGTAAGAGAGAGGGGGAGTTAGAGAAAAGAGAAGAGAGAGGAGATAGGGAAGAGAGGAGAGAGGAGAGAGGGTGTAAGAAAAAGTAGGAGAGAGGAGAGAGAGTATAAGAAAAAGTAGGGATAAGATAGTAATTGGATAGTCCATAAGTGCTTTTACTGTTGAAAAAGCTATTTTAAATAGCTTATTCAAACCATGGTTTTGTCCAAAAGCACTTATGGACAAATAAGTCTGTTTGTTTTAAAATTTCTCTAAACCGAAGTTTGGGCCAAAAGCCCTTTTAAAACTGCGGTTTGCGACCTTACCAAACAGGCCCTATGTGTGTGTGTGGGTGTGGGTGTGGATGATACGTGGATTATTTGTCCGTGGATATTGCGTTTGAAATTTTATACCGAACCCCTGCGGATCTCAGGTCTGGGCCTTGCCCATAAGTAGGGCCCAAAGTGTTCATAGCGGTAGTGATGGCAGTCATGTAATTTAGGGGAAAAGAAGGGACAATTAGGCATGTCCCAATCAAGGTTTAGAAAAATGTGTGTGATTTGAAACATAAGCGTTGGAAAAAATGAAATTTTAATAGTTAGTCACTGACTGACGGTGGGTCAGTGACACAGTATCGCTTTTTTGTTTGGAAAGTTTTTGTACTTGTCTTGTCAACTTAAAAAAAAAGCTACCCTCTCGCTTTTTTTTTTTTTTAAAAAAAAAAAAACTACCTCTGGGTTTTTGTGATTCCGTAATTACCATTCCCATTTTGAATTTTTTTTCCCTTTTAATGTCACGATATTTAAAAACTAAATTATATCATTTGACTTAGAGATAATATAATATATTATAAATTTTTAAAATAAGTATGAGTAATTTGCCTAAATTTTGAGATGAATTATATATTGTAGTAAACAAATTGAAAGCAAACCACTAAGGACCGAATTGCCCACTAATTTCATGACACTGATATTGTTAAGGGAAATTTGCTCATAATCAAATGACAAACATATCTGTTATTAACGACCTTATAGTTTGTTTCTTTTTTTACCTTCAAGGACCTTATAGTTTGCATAATTGCTAATACAAACCCATTCCTTTTATCACTCAATTTGAATTATAAACCGACAAAAACATCCTTAAAAGCGGTCTTGCATAATTTACAAGAGATTTTGCATAGTTTACATTAATTTATAGAAGATCTTCTACAAAGTTAGAATATTTGGATCTTATACATAGTTTACCACTTGTATAGGCTTTTTGGTCATTTTAGAATTCAGATTAAATGCTAATAATTAAGAATAATGCATGGTCCTTATAGGCAATTGTACAAATTTGAAGTCCTATGTGACAAATATGTTTATTATTTGGTGCTTTCGAGCAATTTCCCCAGATGTTAACTTTTTAAACCATATTAATTGTTCAACAGCAATCGATTAGAGACCATTAAAAAAGGGGTGAATCATGAAAGTTGAAAACATAGTTTTCGCTTAAAGTGTGCTTTAAGATTTGTTTTATGAGACTTTATCGCCAAAAGAAAAAGGTTTGAGGGCTATTTCTGTATTAAGTAAGAAAATGAGAGGCAACTTTCACACTAGACTCTCTCGTTACTATAAAATAAATTTTTTAAAGTACTATTTTTAAATTAGTTCATATAATTTAAAAAAAAATAATTGATAGTATTTTTATAAATAAAAGTAAAATATTTATACTTGATATATATATGATCAGTATAAAAGAAATGAGCGGTAATATTTTTATAAATACAAATAAAATATTTACACCTGATGTATACATAACTAGTATAAAAAATGAACGGTAACATTTTTGTAAATAAGGATAAAATATTTACACCTGATGTACATATGATCAGTGTGAAAGAAATGAGAGGTGATATTTTTATAAATAAGGGTAAAATATTTACACCTGATGTACACATAACCGGTGTAAAAGAAATGAGCGGTGTCATTTTTATAAATAAGGGTAAAATATTTACATTTTATATACACATGACCGATGTAAAAGAAATAAGTAGTGTCATTTTTATAAATAAGAATATCCAGATATGAGATGACCTATATATGTGCTCTTCATTCTCTATTATTGAAGTATGTTGTTCTCACCTTTAAAGTTCACCAAAGAAGAAGACTCAAATTTACGATGGTGAGTATTTTTTTTTTGTTTCTTTCTTTCTAGGTTTTGTTTAAATATATTTCTATTCAATTAGGTGACAACATTTCTAAGTTATTATTCTGTGTATATGTTTGGGTTTTTGTTTCATTCATTTATGGATTCTATTTAAATATATTTCTGTTTGCTTTTGAGCAGATAACCAGAAGGAATTGTGACAATATTTTTGTGAAATCTTCAATTAGGTGACAACGTTTATAGTTTTTTTTATTTCTGTGGATATATCTGAGATTTTATTTCTTTGATTTATGAGTTCTTTAGCTTTTTCTTTTTTTTTATTCTCTACTTGTGTTTTATAGGTACCTATTCTTCTTCATCACTCTCCTCTTCCTTCAGATTTGTGATGAAGAAGAAAATAATTTTGGTACTTTAATGGGGAAACTAGTTTAGAAACTTCTTTGATTTGAACATAAAGATTTTCGATTCTAGATTTTTGTTTTTTTAACATTACTTTTTAAACCGGTTGTATAGAATAAAAGTTAATTTTTTACACCAATCGTATATAACTGGTATAGAATATCAAATTTTTTATACAAGCTATTTTTACACCAAATCAATATTTAATATAGAAGTCTATTTTTAACCGGTTTAAAAAGTTTATTTTTTAACAATGTCAAAAAACGGAAAATTTGAACGTGATTACTGTTAATTAGGAAAACATACATATCTTCTCTTGCTTTTCGTTCATATTTTATTATCATTCATAAAAAAACAAATGGTCTGTCATAATTACAACATCTTAATTAAGGGAAACAAAATAATAGTAATGCCCAAGACAAGCTCCTTGACTCCTGGCTTTCACCTTATATAATATTCTTTTAAATCTAAATATATATATAATCTATTTAATTAATTTAATTATATTTAAAAAATTAGTTAAAATATTTATTATTTTATATTTTTTTTAAATATTCTAGTTATCTTTTTTAACTCTATTCCTCTTTCTCTTACTTGATTGTTATTGTGAGAATATCAATAAGCATAATTTAAAAAAGAGTTGATAAATTTAAAAAATATATTTTATATTTAGAACTGAGATCAACTCTTTAATTATATCATATATTTATATCAGAGGAGTATATATAACTATGAATTATAGTATAAGTCCCTATTAGATCTTTTTATGTCTTAATTTTAAGTTTTAGAGAAAATATTTATAGTGAGAGAGATAATTATAAATTTTAAAATTAGATTAGTCATCATTTATTTAGATACTTCACAACAGAATTTAAAAAAAATATTAGATACCGGTTGATTGTATCAAAGAAAATAAAAAAACTCCGTGCTTTCACTTTACATAAATATACATATAAAACCATGAATTGCGCTTCGTTTTAAAGCTTTGACTTATCCAGAAGACACTTCCTTGTTCTCAGTTTTGAAAGAAATACTACCTATGGATCGATCCTAAGATCATCTGAATTGAAGAAGCAAGGTAGTTTGTGTATGTGTGTTTTATTATTAGTATCATCATTATTATATTTTACTGAACTTCTATTCAATTATTTCTTTCTTTCTGTCTCAGTAGATCTGAGTGTTTCAAAGAAAACAAGAAAGCTATTATGCATGCCCCATCTTCTCTCTTTTTCTCTTTTTCTCTGTAAATTTACAGAACCCTAAAACTTGTTTCAGTTGACACACAGAAAAAAGAGCAGAGCTTGAAGATGAGGGTAGAACTGAGAACAAGAAAGGTTTACTTCATTTGAACAAGAGCTGAAATATTTTCAGCCATAGCCAAGCTTTTGGTGTTTCACTGTTTCAGAGTTTTGTTTTGGGAAAAATTAGAGAGAGAGAGAGAGAGGAGGCACACATCATCAGTATCAGTTTTGGGTGAAAGAGATCTGAGTATATGAGTGAGTCCCATACGCTTTCTTTTTGACCCGTTTGATAAAAAAGCCTCTTGTTGTTTTATTAAATAAGGCAGTTCCAAGTTTGCTTGCTTGCTATCTTCCAATTTCTTTATGGGGCTATTTTTGCAGATGATAATAATTAAAAAGAGAAGAAAAAAGAAGTCTGAAGAACGAGTGAGAGAGACGCTTGGGATGAGATTCCTGGAAATATTGAAATGGAGATGATGATGATGTTGAGTTATGGAGGTGGCCTACTTTCTCTTCAGGTACCTCTCTCTCTCTCTCTCTCATCTCTGAGAAAAAATCGCATCATCTTTCTCTGACTGTCTGAATTTTTTCCCAGACATTCTGTCTCTTTGCTGTTCTCTCTTTTTTTATCAATAATACATCTTCAAAGATATTACATTCTCTCTCTCACTACCCAAATCCTTCTGCTCTCTCTCTAGCTTTTATTTTTATTTTTTTGTGGCAATGAACGTGACAAAGGGGTTATCATCCTTTTAGCCAATCAACTTCTTGCCCTGTAAACTCAAGATGATCATAATCAAAGTGAAGAACAAATTCGTATACATGTATTCCTATAGAACATCTCCATACATTGTATATACCATTATATCTCCTTCTTTTATTACTAAGTACTTAATATATTAATTAATTAGGAGTTAAATTTAATTTTAAATATAAAATTTTAATCAATTTTATTTTCTAAATTTATAATTTATTCTCTAAAATATTAATATGTTGATAACACATATTAAATATATTTCATAGGGTAGTCATGATTAAAAAAAGTAGTACTTTAAAAAAATTAACTCATATTTATTATAAATAATTAATTTAATTAATTTTTTTAATTTATATAAATTAATTAAGTAACTCTTATATTAAAAATAAGATATAGTATATTATTATATCTTCTATTTTAGACAAGGTTTAAAGATTTGATTCTGTCACTAAAAAAAGATTTTATTCAAATTTTCAGCATTAAAAATCAATGGTGTTTAAATAATAAGTTTATTAGTAAAGCTATTGAAACAACTTAAATAATTAAGTTAAATGGATAAATCTATCATATTCATAAGTAATGAAGGTAAAAAAAAAAAGCATAAGTAACACAAAATTAACCTACTTTAATTTATGCGTTGAGTGGGCCAATCTATAATAATAAAATAATTATATACTAAAACATATTATATTTGATTCGTTAGCATTGTTTTCTATTAGTCTTATATTCATTAATATATTAATTTTGACTATTGTTTATGACAACTAATTAATGAATTTATAATGTTAATAACAAAATAAGGGAAAGATAACCTCTTAATCCATATAGTTTTTGACTTAGGGCCTGTTTGGTTTCTCTTAAACTCATGATTTTAAAAAGGTTTTTAGTCCAAACTTTAGTTTGTAAAACTTTTAAAATAAACAGTTATATTTGTCTATAAGTATTTTTTGGTTAAACTATGGTTTAAAACCATAGTTTTGAATAAGCTACTGAGACTAGCTTTTGGAATAGTAAAAGAGTTTATGGACTATCCAATTACTATTTTACTCTTATTTTTTTACACCATCTCTCATCTCTCCTCTCTACCCTCTCTCTTCTTTACCCTCTCTCATTTCTCTTTTCTATCCTCCCTCTTTTCTCTTTTATTTTCTTCACCCTCTCTCCTCTATCATCTTTTTAATAAAATCATACTCTTTTTAATAATTTACCAATACAAAAAATTATTTTAAAAATAACTATACAAAAACTTATTTATTTATAACCATTTTTTTTTATAAACTCTTCTCTAAAAGCTATTTTCCATAAGCTGTCCAAAAGCCTTTTATTTTAATTTTGTCCCTACACTTTAATTTAATGTAACTTAATTTCTATAATTTTGCTTTAATTATAATTTAATTCTTAAATTTTCACTTATTATAATTTAATTTCTATAGGTTTAATTATTTTATAATTTAGTACTTGTGGTTTAGAAAAAAATTATATATTTAATAAAGATTAGGGAATCTATGGGCCTGTTTGGATAGGATTTTGAAAAAGGGCTTATGAAAAAAAAGGGCTTATGGACAACTTATGGAAAAGGACTTTTGGAAAAGAGTTTATGGAAAAAAAGTGGTTTTGAATAAATAGGTGTTTGGATAGTTATTTTTAGAATGACTTTTATGGTGGTAAATTACTAAAAAGGGTATGATTTGATTTAAAGTAAGAGAGAGGAGGGAGTTAGAGAAAAGAGAAGAGAGAGGAGAGAAGGAAGAGAGGAGAAAGGAGAGAGGGTGTAAGAAAAAGTAGGAGAGAGGAGAGAGGGTGTAAGAAAAAATAGGGGTAAGATAGTAATTGGATAGTCCATAAGTGCTTTTACTGTTGGAAAAGCTATTTTAAATAGCTTATTCAAAACCATGGTTTTAAACCATGGTTTTGTCCAAAAGCACTTATGGACAAATAAGCCTGTTTGTTTTAAAATTTTCCCAAACCGAGGTTTGGGTCAAAAGCCATTTTAAAACCGCGGTTTGGATATTTTCCAAACACACCCTATATCTCCACCGGTTGAATGTCTAACCCAATTATAAGAACATTACTCTTGTTGCCTGACCAATTGGAATTTTATCAATCCAACCACAAAGTATATTGAGTATGAAACGGCTAAATAAGCTTAGAAAATCCAAAAGGTGGATAAATGACTGGAAATGGCTTAATATCCAATAAGTAAGATTAAGAATTCAAATTTCGTAAAATGAAGAAAAAATACGTTTAAAAAATTATCCTTTATTTAAGTTCAACGATGCTTAAAAAATATGATATTTCCTTATAATATACTAAATATTCATATTCCCACTAAAAAGGCTTATCAAAGCCAAGGATAGAAGTACTATATATCACATATGGGGCACACACCTTATTTAAAGAACAGTCGTCAAATACATGTTTGGTTTGTAGAATATGTTCAAAAAAAAGAAAAAGAAAATAGTAGAGTTTGCATCTGTATCTGGGTTAATATCAAAATATTTTTCATCTATGTTTGAATGATTAAAAAAATCTTTTGCTATTATTAAAACATTATAATACCAAAGACTGCAATTCCCATTTAAACAGTAAAAACTGTAGGAACTAAACTGGGCACAACATTAGTCTCATACTAAGATTCTAGGTCTTAGGCTGTACCTCTTCACCCCTTTCCATCTAGTCAGCTTCAAATGTTACCCCCACCATATTTGTTTTTTACAAAAAAAAAAAAATTAAATAGATTCGACACCTAATCTCTATCAAAGTTAGGGCATAACCCTAGAGTTTAGATAACGTTTACATGGGACTTACAATAACGACATTAAAAATCGAACTCACGTCCTTATAAAATACGAACACATTCCTTACTATCTGTACTTTTATTATTTTCATGCATTTTCAGATCTACATATTTAAATCCTTATATAAAATATATCTGAATTGGTCAGAAAACTAAATATAGTAAAATAAATACTCTTCTCATTCTTAATATAAAATCTAATAGGTAAGTTGATATTAATCCTAAATATAAGACATATTTTCTATATTTATTATTTGTTCTAAATTATCCATATTGATACTCCTTCAACAATACTCAAGTGAAATAGATGAAAGGAATTAAGGGTGATTATTAGAGTGTTTAAAAAAAAAGTTATATTAACTAAATTAATTAACTTCTTTGATTTAATTAAATTAATTAAATAATTTTTATATTTAAAATTTGAGGTAATATATTTTTATATTTATTCAAAAGTTTTTGTTATTATTCCTCTTTGTATATCTAATTAAACTGGCTCTTGAAGCCTAGCTAGTCCTTCCTAATTAGATTATAAAGAAAACCATCCCAGTCCTAACCAGAAGAAATGATTAACTACATTATAATAGTCATTAAATGATTCTCATAATCTCATCCTACATATCTGACTTTTTAATTTTTATTTAGTTCAAGGCATAATGTCTAATACCTAACTTGTTATGAGCTTCTAGATATCTTTCCCCACTTATTATGCACCAGATAGATAATAATTTTAAACTTTTAGCAAGGTTGTACACATATATATGTTTTTAAACGTATTTGAAGTTGTATGTGTGTGTTAGTTTTCCATGTCCATATAAAGAATTAAAAATTTCAAACATATTTATTGCATATGCAATATTCAACTGTATATTAGGTTTTGCCAAATATACAAAGGAACATTACACCAACTCTAATTTATGTTTCTTGCCAATAGAATTACATCCATGCCATAAACAGAAATGTTTCGGTAAACTTATTTAAATTTTTTTTTTTTAAAATTAATCTTTTATCTCTATATCTTTGACTCATTTATAATTGAATTCTTATACTCTTATTTATTATAACTCAATATCTATAATTTTAATAATTTTATAATTTAGTCCTTAAATTTTTGAAAAAAAAATTATATTAGAGACTAAATTATAAAATTATTAAAATTATACTAACCAAGTTATAGTAAAGTAGAGTTCAAAAATCGAGTTATAATCTAATTAAAACTATAAGAACTAGGGTGAACTAGACTCTTACCAAGTGACTTGAAATTCAGCTCGACTAGATCAAATAACTTAAGATAGGCTGGACTAGGGTAATCAAGCTACATGGATAACACTAATTTATATTTAATGACTTTAAAATTACAGATTATTCTAAATCATTAAAATTTGATTTGAATACTTCATAACTATATATATATTGGAGATGCAACCAAAAGAAACCAAGGTAGAGGCAACCCAAAAAAAGGTTGAAACAGGTGAGAAGGGTATTGTTGGAATTAAAGTGATGGACAAAGGTCAGGGAAGGAAGAAAGGAGGGGGGGTGTTGGAGGAGGAAGCTGATCGCGCAAATCTAGCTAATCTGGGCATCAAGGGGAAGCAATTAGGAGGAACATAGATTTGAGAGTTTTTAGAGAGAGAGAGAGGAGCCAAAGGCACTCAGTGTAGGGGTGTTCATGGGCAGGGTTAGGCAGGGCGACCCCCTGCCCAGAAAAAGCATGGGCTGTATTTTGCAGCCCGATGCCCGGCCCTGCCCGGTAAAAGCCCTAACCATTTTGGGCTGGGCATGGGCGGGTTAGGCGTGGGCGGGTTGGGCATGCCCAAGTTGTGATGTCATGCTCATGTTGAGGAAAAAATCTGCAATTATAAACTTCTAAAATAATATCATATTCATATGTCTTCAAAAGTTAAATAATATCTATAATCCACTAAAAATAAGGTAACAAAAAGATAATAATTAAAGTCTTGAAATTCATTGCATATAAAAAAACCTTAAAGTCTAAGTAGTTTATAATTACAACTTTACATCAATTTCCCAAATATTGACAAGGATGAAGTATCTAAAAAAATAAAATAAATAATTATAATTTGTAATGTAATCATATTATAATTAATAAAGTTAAAAAAATTAATGTAGTTATAAATATTAAAAGATGCAACTTACGTACTTAACTACTTATATTTCTAAAATGACCCTTTAGTTATCAGTAACTATCATATTCTCCCTTTTAAGTATAGCATCTACGGAGAAAATAAAAAAAATAAAAAAATGGGTGCTCATAGGCAGGGCAGGGCAGGGCAACCCCCTGCCAGGTGCCCAGCCCGAAAAAAGCATGAAGCCCGATGCCCAGCCCTGCCCTATCTTTATCGGGCTGGGCATGGCTATTTTTTTGCGTGTTTGAGTGGGCATACCGGGCCGCGGGCTTTATAAACACCCCTAACTCACTGAGTGAGGAACATATCAGAATCCTTCTCCCATGCCCCAACCGTACACACAGACACAGACCCGCCCACCCACCTTCTTCATCCCACACCAACCATTCATTCCCTCTTTCCCTCTTCTTCCCACATTTTATGATCCGGACACACACACACACACAATCTCACGGCAACACAACCAACCCTAAGCTTGACGTCTTATAAGTATATAACCCTTTTCCCTCTCCCAACCGAAAAAAAAAAACACATACAACCTACAAGTTTCTTGTTTTCTCATGATAGGACAAGATCAACCCCATCATCATCGCAGGGCTGTTCCAAAAAGTATAGAGAGAGAGAGAGAGAACTGTACTGCTTCTTCTTTCCTTCCTCCCTGCTTTTGATTTTTTTAGTATTATTCATTGTTCATTTTGACCAACATACAACCACCCCACCCCACCCCACCCCACACCCCACTATCATTATCTTTCTATCTATTTTGCCTTCTCTAGTTTTTTCTTTTTTCCCCTTCTGAAATCTCTTCTTTCTTGTGGTGGTGGTGGCAGAAGAAGCTAAAGCAGAGGCAACAGAGAAAGTGGAATATGATGAGGGCCATGGCTGCTTCTTCAGCTTACGGGGTCCAAGAACTGTTCGTCTTCTTTCTCCTCAGACTCCTTGAAATGAAGCAAAAGGGTTTGCTCTGCTCAGCAACAGAGTCGTCTATTTGCAGTTGTAGAAACTACTCTGTTTCTCAAGTTCAGTGCTTGCTAGCGCCTCTGTTCTTATTCTTCTTCATCTGCTTCGCCTGTTGAATATGGTACTGATGATGCTGGTGATATTGGCTTGAAGGCTCAATCTAGTAGCTTAGTGATATTTATTTCTATATAATTTGTATTTATTTCTTTTTCTGTTTTACCTTTTCTCTTTGGTGGATATTCAATCAAATCAAATGTTGCTCTACCACAGGTTTGATTTCCTCTCCTTGAAATGAAGGCCATTTGTTTTCCTGGGAAAAGGCACATGAGAGGAGAAACTCAGAAAAGAGACGTTTCTTTGAATTGATCCCCTTGGGTTTCTACATTTTGCAGTAAATGGGATGCAACTAATCAAAACCTGTAGGGAATTTGGTCGGTGGTGCTTTAAAGTTTTTTTTTCTTTTTCTTTTTTTTTTCTGGGGGGTCCCTAAAGTGTGCAATACAAAGAGCCTTCAACATCCAAACACTGTTTTATTACCGTTTCAAATTTAATGTCAGTCCTCTGCTTCTGTCTCTTTTACGACCAAAACTGTATTGGTTTTTTCTTTTCTTTTCCCCCTCCTTCTTGGGAAACGTGGAGCTCCATTATATTATAGTATTAACAAAAAAAAAAAATCTCAGAACTTCAAAATCCACAAAAAGGGCCCATCTTCTTCTACTGCGTGTAGCAAAGCAAGGTACTGCTTGGAACTTTGAACAACTACTATTGTATAATCAGAATTTACTGTTGCAGTTTTATCTTTTCATTGTTACAGTCTTTCTTGTTCTAAGATTGTGGTTTAAGATTATTCACCAATCATGCGGTCCTATGTGTTGAGTGCGAACGATCATTAGACTATTTTCCTTTGTTTCTTTCTTTTCTCTCTTGTTAAAAAGTATGAGCAAGAAAAACAGTAAGAAAGACAAGGAAAAGTTGAGGTGTAAGTGACGAATGATCCTCTAAGAACATGGAAGAGTCCTGTCAATTATGCTTTGCAACTTTTTTTTTTCTTCTTTCTTCTACTTTTAAAATGCACGTGAAAGCATGGAAGTGCAGAGAGAGAGAGCCCCCGTCCTAAAGAAAAAAGAAAAAGAAGAACAAGGATTTGATATTTTCTCTAGGATTGGCTTTATTAGAGCTTTGTTTAGACACCATAATATTTCCTTTTGATTTTGGTTAAAACTTGTTTTACTCAACCATCCCATGACACAACTTCACATAATAGAAAATTCATGTAATGTCTGGAAATAGCCTCTCTGTTTACTAGTATATATAAGACTTTATACAACTATCTATCTCCCAAATTCTAACTAGTGGAGCCTCATGCAACCGCCCTCTATATATATATATATATTAATTACTTGTTTAATTATCCTTGGATGACTTACTTTTAAGATCTTTAGAGTTAACCTTTGAGATTGTCGATCGTGTCTGTGGTGTTTGTAGGTTGGTTATTAACTTTGTTATTTTGTATTCACCAATGTAGTCCAATAGCGACAGATATACTAGGGATCTCATGTATGACACTTAGCCTATTTGAGAATATAAGAATAACAATAAGAAACAAGTGGGTAGGGTCACATCAATTATCAATTATATTATATATATATGTAATAAGATTATATATAGACATATATCTTGTCGCCATATTTAGATTCCCTTTATATATGTTTTTGTCCCAAGTAGGAACGAAAATACATATGCTCAAATGTCCCTAGCCTTTGAGTAAACAACGAATGATTTTCCAAAATCATTATTGCCAACAAAAGATAAAGAAAGAAGGAATTATGTGGGGAAAAAAAACCCATAAAGCTAAAGTAAACTGTAGTGAAGTTTCAATGACCATATTAAAATCAGCACCTTAGTTTTGTTTTTTATCAAATTAAATTACCTGGAAGCTATCTGTATTAGAAATCAGCACGTACATTAGCAAATAGAATGTGAGATTCAGGCTGATGTGTATGTGTGTTGGCACGATTTGCTAGGGAATCACAGAACATTCTGCAAGAGATGCTTTTGACCAAAGTGTGTGGGATTTTTTTTTTTGTAGGGAGGAGATAATATTATTTTTTATCTTATAGTTAATTTTTTTTAGATAAATTAAAAAAGTTAAATAAATTAGTCAATTATTACTAATATAACAACTAATTGACTAATTTTGATAGATTGTGGAGTAAATATTTTAATTTATCTTGAGAGATTGGATTTAGTTATAATTAATTAATTTATCTGTTTTTCTTAATCTACCTAAAAAAGTTAAATAGCTCTTATAATTATAGGTAGTAATTTTTATATACACATAAATTTAGGTAAATTGAATCTCATGAGCTCATTTCATCAAGATTAGGACAAGCATTTAAGTTTAAATAATATTTATAAAAATATTTATAAATCGTCTATAAATAAAAATTTTATATTAATAATAAAATTTAAATTTAAAAATAATAAAATTTAAATTTAAAATTTTGTAAATTATGAGTTGATCTTTTACTAACTTAATCAGCGTTTATTAGTAGAGAGATAGTAGTAAAAAGAATGCGGCTATAGACTCTTGTTTTAGTTTTATTATTATATGTAGGCACTGCTTCCTCAAGAAATTCTGATTGGTGGGTTGGGTTGTGCACCAGCAAGCATTTCAAGAATTGCTTTTCTTTTTCCACAAATTTTGAAGCATGCGAAGGGGATAATAGCATGAGGGTGAAATCTAATTAGAATTGATATAAATAGTAAAAAAAAATATTTATAATTTATAAGAATGTGAGTTTAATTATCGCTACTATTATAAGAATTTATTTAGTAGGCGATCTCGTAAGTCCACTATAAATAATATCTGAGCTATAGGGATGTGCCCTAACTTTAATAGGAGATCGGTATTGAATCCACCTAAATTTTTTTTATACCAAAAAAATATAATAATAATAAAGGAGTAGAAAACTAATACTCCCTCTAGTCCTAATTATAAAAATCAATTAATTTTTTAGATAGATCTGGGAAACTAAATAAATTAATTAATTATAATCAAATCTAACCTCTCAAAATAAATTTATATTATATACTCTTTAATTTACTTAAATTAGCCAATAAATTTTTATATTAGTTATAATTAGTTGATTTATTTAATTTCTTAAATCTATTTAAAAAATTTAATTAGTTCGTATAATTAAGATTGAAGATAGTATTAAGCATACTGTCCAAATTTCGAAGCAGTTAATAAGCAAGTCAACTGAACAAGGGATACATGATCATAGGAAGTGAATTCTATAACCAACAGGCAGCATTCATTAAGGGTCCCACTTTAGGATTGACCACACAAAATGAGAAAGCCAGCCCTACTTTTCTAAATTATATTGATTACCATTAGCCAAAAAAAAGGGACAACATTGGTTACTATGTGGCATGAAGAAAATGAAGAAGAAGAAAGCGAGGAAGGAAGAAATATTCTGCTTCCATTTTTTTTTTCAGGATACTAACTAAGATATCAATTACTCTTATTTTTAATATAAAAACTAATTTAAATAGATTAAATAAGTTAAATAAATAAGATAATTATAAAAAATATAGTATAATTGTAAGACAGATTCACAATACAAATAAACAAAATAATAAAAAGATGTGAATCTTCTCATAAAGAAATACAGCGGAAGAATCTTCAAATACCTCTGGCCATTTGTTTTATCTTGAATAATCTCGGGATCTGAGATAAGAGAATAGAGCTGCAAAAGAGAACAACAGTTAGAAGAAAGGAGTTGTTCAGGTCTCTTCTGACTGGAATAGGGCACAGTGATGGCAACTGGATTAGCCGTCACCAGTCAGGGAACCTCAAAGGAGCATATAGGTATTTCACTCTCGCTCTCAAATATTTAGCCGTCAACTCAAATGTTGTGTGTCTCACCATCAGAGAATTAGCAACATATATATAGGCTGAAAACATTACCCTACTGGGCTTGGGCCTTATTTGACTGAAAGGGCCACACTCAGAGTATTTTTATTAATTTCCTAATTATATATCTAAATAATTATAATAAAATATCTAACACTCTCCCACTTGGCCCTTATACGTATGTCAATTGCCATGCCCGAGTAAGCTAAGGCTATACTGCAAGAATCATGGCGACAAGTCCCCTTAAGTCGGGTATTATCTTCCATGCATCACAGGCAGCATCCTTACTTAATGGGTATACCTTTATGAATAAACTCAGTGTTTATTCGGTTCCTACTTTATGTTTATCAATCTCAATACATAAGTGTATATACAATTATAACTAGAGATGACAAACCACAAATTTAATTTCATTGCTCATACCTCAACTAGTCAAGTGAAGGACGAAGTCCCATGTGAGGCACATGTAAAACAAAGTCATTCGGTTTCAACCCTTTAGTCAAAGGATCAGCTAGCATTTCCTTTGTACCGACATGTTCAACCGAAATTTGGCCATCCATAACTCTTTCTTTCAAGCACAGGAATTTTAGTTCGACAAATTTACTTCGACTCTTATTCCTCTTGTTGTTAGCTATGGCCACTGCAGCTGTGTTATCACAGTACATTCTGATCGGCCTAGAGATTGAGTCAACAATCTTAAGCCCAGCAATGAAGTTCTTTATCCAGATTGCTTGTGAACTTGCCTCAAAACATGCAATGTACTCAGCATCACCAGTAGAAGGAGCTGTTAGAGTTTGTTTTGTACTCTTCCATGATATGGCTCCTTCTGCTAGTAGGAAGATATAACCAGTTGTAGACTTGTTTGTGTCCAAACATCCTCCCAAATCAGAGTCTGAGTAACCAGTCACTTCTAGATTCTCTGTCCTCTTATATGTAAGCATGTAGTGTTTAGTCCCTTGTAGGTACCTAAACACTTTCTTTGCAGCTGTCCAATGCGCCTCACCAGGATTACTTTGGTATCTTCCCAGCATGCCCACAGCGAAGGCTATATCAGGTCTAGTGCAAACCTGTGCATACATTAAACTTTCTACTGCTGAGGCATATGGGATCTTTTCCATTTGCTTTTTCTTAAGCTCGGTCTTAGGACACTGATCTAGACTGAATTTGTCTCCCTTTTCTAAAGGAGTCACATTAGTTGAACAGTTCTTCATCCGAAATCGTTCAAGAACTTTGTTTATATAGGTTTCTTGACACAGGCCTAGAAGACCTTGAGTCCTATCCCTATGGATCTTAATGCCAATGACATAAGATGCCTCACCCATATCTTTCATATCAAAGTTCTTAAACAGAAACTGTTTCACCTCGTGCAATAGTCCCAGATCATTGGTTGCAAGCAATATGTCATCGACATATAAAATCAAAAATATGATATTGCTCCCACTAACCTTGTGGTATATGCACTCATCCATGATGTTCTCATCGAAACCAAATGATGTGATCACCTCATGGAACTTCAAGTACCACTGTCGTGAAGCTTGCTTCAAACCATATATTGATTTCTTTAGCCTGCATACCAAGTTTTCTTTGTCTTTCGCAATGAATCCCTCTGGTTGCTTCATGTAGACCTCTTCCTCAAGATCACCATTGAGAAATGTAGTTTTAACATCCATTTGATACAATTCCATATCAAAATGTGCAACCAATGCCATGATAATGCGGAATGAATCCTTCTTTGATACAGGGGAAAATGTTTCTCTATAGTCGATTCCTTCTACTTGTGTAAAACCCTTGGCAACCAACCTTGCTTTGTAACGATCGATGTTACCTTGTGAGTCTCTTTTGGTTTTATAAACCCACTTACAGCCAATAGCTTTGGACCCACTAGGTAACTCTACAAGCTCCCATACATGGTTGTTTGCCATAGAGTTCATTTCCTCGATCATGGCATCATGCCACAACTTGCAATTCTCATTCTTCATGGCCTGAGTAAAGGTCAAGGGATCATTTTCAATGCTAATATCACAGTCAATTTCAGTAAAGTACACAACGTAGTCACTAGGCAATGCTGGCTTTCTCTCTCTAGTTGACCTCCTCAGTTCAACTTCTTGAGTTGGCTGAGGCTGCTCATCAGGAACATCCTCTGTCACATTCTGTGGTGGTTCCACTTGTGTGACAGGTTGGTCATCTTGCACATATTCCTGATGCCTAGCATTATCAACTTGAGTTATGGGATTCATATCACGTTGTATGACTACTCTAACTAAAGGAGAGTCATTGACAATCGATGTTCCCTCACCATTTGTGCTAGTGGTCTCTTCTATGTGATCAATTCCTACTTGATCACTCCCACTAATCACATCATTCTCAAGAAACTTAGCATTCCTAGATTCCACAAATCGTTTTGAAGGAGGAGGACAGTAAAACTTATAACCCTTAGACTTTTCTGCATAGCCTATAAAGTAGGCCCTAATAGTCTTAGGGTCCAATTTCTTTTCCTGTGAGTTATACACTCTCACTTCTGCAGGACAGCCCCATACTCTTAAATGATTCAAACTGGGTTTCCAACCTTTCCAGATTTCAAAGGGTGTTTTAGGCACTGCCTTTGTTGGAACCCTGTTTAGAATGTATACAGCTGTCTTGAGTGCTTCTTTCCATAGGGAAATTGGGAGTTTGGAGCTACTCATCATGCTCCTAACCATGTCCAACAAAGTCCTATTTCTTCTTTTAGCTACACCATTCATATCAGGTGAGCCAGGCATGGTATACTGAGCAATTATACCCTGCTCTCGAAGAAAATCTGCAAATGGACCAGGTGCTTGTCCTTCATTGGTGTACCTACCATAGTATTCACCACCTCTATCAGATCTCACTATCTTAATTGGTTTCCTAATTTGTTTTTCTACTTCTGCTTTATATTCCTTAAAGGCATCTAGTGCCTCACTTTTATTGTAAAGCAAATAGATATACGTGTAGCGTGAGTAATCATCGATAAAGGTAATAGAATACTTTTGACCGTGTGCGGTTAAATCAGGGCAGCAAATGTCGGTATGTATAATCTCAAGCAATTCAGAACTTCTTTTAGCCCCTTTCTGTGACTTGTTGGTCTGCTTTCCCCTTATACAGTCCACACAAGAATCAAATTCTGAATGGTCTAAGGGTGGAAGTATTTCCTCCTTAGTTAACCTTTTGATTCTATCGACTAAGATATGTCCCAATCTTCTATGCCACAAGCTAATAGAATTCTCATTGATGACACTTCGTTTAATACCACGCGAAATAGTAAAAGATTGAACGGGATTGCGAACTATTTTAAATAAATCACCAACCATAATAATATCCGCAATCTTAACATGATGTCTACTCAAAAACATAGAGTTCTTTTCAAGACATAAACCATAATCCAACGAAATTAACTTTGAAATAGAAATCAAGTTCCTCATATAAGTTGGAATGTAAAAGGTTTCAAAAAGATCCACATAGGTATTATTTAAAGCAATGCGATAAGTCCCAACCAACTCCACGCGGTCTGGGTTCTTACTGCCTGATAGAACCCATTCCTCACTCGGATGTGGTGGCCTGCTTGTTAAGAAGCCCTGCATGGTTGTGGAAATGTGGATCATTGAACCAGTATCAATTCACCAAGTGTCATCATCAACATTAATAGCATGAGACTCTAGGGTTACATGAGAAGTAAACATACCTTTACGTTCAAGCCATGCCTTCCTCTTGGAGCACTCGTTCTTCATGTGCCCCTTCTTCTTGCAGAAGAAGCATTTGGCATCCTTCTTATTCAAGGCAGTAGCAGGAGGGATTTTCTTCTTCTTTTTCCTTTTGTCATCTTTATTTCCCTTCTTGCCGCCTCCCTTATTGGAACTCTCACCCAGATGAGCTTCCTTAGATGCACCCTTCCCACTCATTAGCAGCCTAGTTTCTTCTTGTACACACATGGACAGTAATTCATCCACTGACCACTTCTCCTTATGTGTGTTGTAAGATACCTTGAAGGCATCAAACTATGGGGGAAGGGAGTTCATGATTAACTGCACCAGGAATTGCTCAGTAGGTTCCATATCGAAGGTTTTCAGTTGAGAGGATAAATCTCTCATCTTCATTATGTGCTGCCTAGTACCGCCTATACCTGTAAGCCTCATGGCACATAATTCCGACATGATGGTGCCCCCCCATCTGCTTATCTGTCGGTTTGAACTGTTTGTCCACAGCCTCCAGGTATTCTCTAGCAGTTTTGCATTTAGGGATTGCTCCCCGAATGCTCCTAGCAATCCTTGTTTTGATCAGCAGGAGAGTAAGGCGATTGTTTTTCTCCCAGGATTCATAATACTCTTTGGCCTCTTTGTCAGCCGAGCCATCAGCTGGTTTGGGAGGCCTTTCAGTTTCTAGGACATAGTCCATGTTCAGACAACCGAGATGTAAAGCAATATCTTCCCTCCAATCAGGGTAATTAGTACCATCAAGTATAATTTTGTTGCTTGCATCAGCAACAAAGTTAGGGACAGTAAATGCAGCTGCAATATCAGAGAATCAGTTAAACTTACAAAAGAATTGAGACAATCAAGATAACTGTGCCATGCATGCTCAAAAATTAATAAAGCATACAATTATAAATACGTATCACTAATATCTCCCTGTGGGTAAAGAATTAGCATAGCATGTATTTATTTCAAATTGATGAAATCAGAACGCATTTACATTTCCTAGTACCTGTGGGTTACTTAAAAATTATAAGGCAATTCTATCCCACCCTAATTAAATATACACCTATAATTGTCCACCTGTGGGTAAGAATTAATTATAATTGTATATTTAATTACAATTGATATTTTATAAGTCTATATGTGATTTTTCATGCATGCAACAAATAAAGGATGTTGTGGCTACTCCTTAAGAAAACATGCAAATCACAAAATATCAGATAAGTGCATTTAAGTCCAATATATGCACATCTCAATGGAGAATTTAAACAATTAAATTAACTAACAAGTAAATAACCAAATTAAATTCTTCCACTATTTTATGCAATCAAAAATTGTTTAAAACTAATAATATCCTAGCATATTTCTGCTTGAATTAAGCTCTCGCAAAAGAATATAAATAGTTAAATAACTGCCCAAATTAATTATCCAAATATTAGGCAATCAAATAACAAACAAAATGATTTAACAACTATCCAGCATGTGAAATAGCTAAAATATTTGTTCCTCTAAATTTAAACAATTAAAAAAAAATTGCATAAATTAAATCACATAGGAAATAAGCTCTTAAATAAATAAAGATAGAACCCAAATAATTATTAACATAAATGTATTCTGGAATTAACTTAAATGATCTAAAATAAATAGTCCAAAAATGAAATTCCAGAAACAAAACAACTAATGATATGTTAGCAGAGACAGAATTTACTTAAATCTGAAATTATCCAAAGTCCAGCAAAAAGAGAAATAATAACAATAAATAAAGAAATTTCAAAGACAAAAATTAAATTAATTTTCATCTAGCCCAAATGGAATGGACAACAACATTTAAAGTCCAAAAACCGTGGGCCCAGAATCATGAAATTAACGGAACAAAAAAAATATATTCATGAGCCCAAAACTTATTGGCCCAAACCAGGAAATTGAGAATAAAAACAAAATAAATTAATAAAGTATGATGAAACATGTGAAAGCCCAAAACGTAGGTCCAAATGACAAGCCCAAAACGCAACACCCATGTTCCAGAATTAATGTTTTCACTTGGGTTTAAAACAGTGCATTTTGTGTCATTCTTCATGGAATCAATTTAGGGTATTCCAACGCTTGACCCACCACATGACCCGCAGCCGCAGTCTACCGTAGCTGCCGCCATCTGCAATCATTCTGCCATATTTTTCGGCGAAAAAGAATGGCGTTTTGTGGTGGGTTTCACAAATATAATACAGCTTGAAACCAAATATACTGAAAATTTCCCAAAAGTAATAGAGCTTGAGGAAATAAATAAATAAAGAAAAAACCTTTTTTTTTTGCCATGCTTGTCAGAAATTCTCCAAGTAATCCGAAAGCATATATTGATTAAACAAACAGTATATCAAACAATATAATGTTCAATGACCTTTCTGGAATTAATTTTTAAACGAGAAATTAAGATATATCCACAATATATCATAAGCAAAAACAGCAATCATATTCGGATCCTCTAATATGACTGAAGAGGATGATGATTCATGAGAGATTAGGATTAATCTCCTCACATCCCTTTAACCCGAATAATATGTAAAATATAAATTGAAATAAAATTCAAAAAAAAAAAATTAGACTGTCAATTATCTCTGATCTGGCTCATGAAACCCGATGATAAATTCAACGGTAATCAAATGATTTCATATATGAGCACAGATCATCCCAGATAAAAAAAACAAATAGGCAGAGAATAATATCTGGCTCTGATACCAATTGTAAGACAGATTCACAATACAAATAAACAAAATAATAAAAAGATGTGAATCTTCTCATAAAGAAATACAGCGGAGAATCTTCAAATACCTCTGGCCATTTGTTTTATCTTGAATAATCTCGGGATCTGAGATAAGAGAATAGAGCTGCAAAAGAGAACAACAGTTAGAAGAGAGGAGTTGTTCAGGTCTCTTCTGACTGGAATAAGGCACAGTGATGGCAACTGGATTAGCCGTCACCAGTCAGGGAACCTCAAAGGAGCAGATAGGTATTTCACTCTCGCTCTCAAATATTTAGCCGTCAACTCAAATGTTGTGTGTCTCACCATCAGAGAATTAGCAACATATATATAGGCTGAAAACATTACCCTACTGGGCTTGGGCCTTATTTGACTGAAAGGGCCACACTCAGAGTATTTTTATTAATTTCCTAATTATATATCTAAATAATTATAATACAATATCTAACAATAATCTCACTAAAATATTAATATATAATATTATATTATATATCAATTTATAAGTTATATAAATTAGTTTAAAAAAATAATAAATATTAAATATTAAATAGATTAATGCTTTATATTTAGAATTAAATTTAAATATTTAATTAATTCTTATATTAATGATAGAAAGTATTATATTGTGTTATGCACGTTTGCATATTCTCATTGACAAGGCATCCAACTCAATTAACAGAAGATTCAGCCGCAAGATCACAAACTAAGAAGTAGCACTCAAGGGGAGCGTGCCATTATAACGTTATGCATTGATTATGAGTTCATGACCATTAAAATGAAATTAAAGGAGAATTCCACACGTAAAAAGAAGAATAAAGAAAAGTGCGCACAAATTATTAATGACCCAAAGTAAGCAAATCTCATATATAACAACGGTAATAAAATAGTAAAGAAAGTGGCTACTGAACACCTTATAGATAGAAGGGTAAAAGTGTAAAAATATCTATAAAATTTTATCTTAGGGGTGTCTGCTACCATATAATTTTTTTTAGGGTGCAAAAGTAACTATAATGTTATAAAATGTGTGAAAAAAATATCAAATTCCGTTACTCGATTTTTAGGGAGAAAATTTTTGACTAAATATGCTAATATGAATACAGATGTGGTATAATTATATTCTAACTGACATCATTCATCATTTGCCAACTAATATTAATTTATTATTTTTAAAATTTTATTAAAAAATAAGAATACTTTAAGAAAAAAATATAAATAGGGGGAACTGGATTGAAAGCTTATTCTCATTCTTAAAAAATTATTTTTTAAAATAATAAATTAATATTAATTGGTTAAAGATGGGTGATGTCAACTAGGTTATAATTATATCATATCTGTGTCCATGTTAACATTTTTAGTCTAAAATTCTCTCTCTAACTGTCAACTAACGGAATTTGGTATTTTTATACACATTTTATAATATTATAGTTACTTTTGCACCCAAAAATTCCATATAGTATTGGGCGCATCTGGGATAAAACTTCATCCGACATTTTTGCACATTTGCCCTATATAGAATAAAACTATTTGTAAATGGGAACTTAGGGCCTGTTTGGATAATAGCTTAAAAAAGGGTTTTTGAACAACTTTTAGAAAATAACTTTTGGAGAAGAGTTTATGAAAAAAAGTGGTTCTGAGTGTTTGGATAGTTATTATTAGAAGAATTTTTGTAATTGTAAAATTACCAGAAAGTGTATGATTTTATTAAAAATAGGAGAGATGAGTGAGGAGTGAGGGTAGAGAGGAGAGATGAGTGAGGGTGAAAAAGAGATAGGAGAGAGGATAGATAAGAGAGAAGAGAGGAGAGAGGATGGAGAAGATAGGAGAGAGAAGAGAGAGGATGGAGAAGAGAGAGGAGAGAGGGTAAATGAAGGATGGTGAAAAAGAGATAAGAGAAATGAGAGATAGTGTAAGAAAAAGTAAGGGTAAAATAGTAATTGGATAGTCCATAAGTTCTTTTACTGTTCCAAAAGCTAGTGTCAATAGTTTATCAAAAACTTTATTTTTAAACTATAGTTTGGTCCAAAAACCCTTTTGGACAAATATAATTATTTGTTTTAAAAAAAATTTAAACTAAGATTTAGGCCAAAAATCCTTTTAAAATCTCGATTTTGATGTTTACTAAACACACTAAGAATTATAACAGTTTTTGTAAGTACTAAATGTTAGAATCTTTTTTTTTTTACCCGCTAAGTATATATATTCTTTTATTAGAAATAATTATATTTAAGATTTTGTCAATAGGTAGAAAACTGTATACCAAAAAAAAAAAGTATAGGTAGAAAACTGGTGAAACAAATAACTATTGAAGCAACCAGGCCCAGCAAGTTTGGAGCTACAAATAAGATTCTTTTACGGATCCCATAGAGTCATGAGTGACTAACCAAGCAAAACCCAAACCCACTTTGATGAGCAACAGAGTTCATACTTGTTGGCCCATATATTTTAAAGCAATACTTCAGGGTCTAGCCATAACCCACAGCCCCTGAGCTGATCATCTGATTCTACAAATTGGAGACCACCTGCTTCTTATCTCATTTGTTGGTACCTTATAATTGTGAGAAAATAACATAAAAATGAACGCAATAATGAGACCAGGAAGCTGGAAGCTTTTCCCGGAAAATAAGCTATCTGATTAGCTGGAGCTACTATAAAACTATTTTTGATTGATTACCCAAATCTAAAAGACTGATATTTAGCATTAAATTTACTCGAGCTACAAGTGGCGTTGCAGTTGTGGTGCATTATACACACACACACACACACACACACGTGCATTTCGGCCATATCTTCACTTATGTTAATGGTCTTATTTTCTTCCAATTTGAAATATAAGCACTGAATGAACGACTCTGGATCCAAGACGACAATAATACATTATTTAAAAAACACTACAAGGCAAGTATTTCACTTAATCACGAAAACGACACAACCACAACGTAAAACGAAAACCAGAGAGATTCCATCTAAGCAGAAGAGATGCAAGTAGGCACCACCACCTCCTCGGACAACATTTTCTTGCGCCGCTTCTTGTTCTTCCTTGCTTTCTTGGGTATGCGCACTGCGCACCCCACGCTCTTCGATGTGTATACCCGGTACAATACGCACCCTCCACCTGGCACCTCCTGCTTCACCACCCTCCCGCACACATACCCCTCCACGTCAGCTTCCCACGTGGCCCACCCCTCCTCTCCTGCCTTGCACGTGACCGCCACGCTCACCTCCTTCGCTCCGAAGCACTTCACAACCTTGTTCACCAGCGCGCCCAAACCTGTTGACTCGGGCTTCAACTCCAAACCCATAGCTTCGTAGCTGGCGTAACTGAATCCCTCCTCTGGGGTCACGTGCACCGTGGAATACGCTGCACCCTCGATTCCATTCATTGAGTACCCGCATGGATCAAACTCGTGGTGGCAGATCACGTGACCCGGAATAATGGCCGAAATTCCGGACTGTTTGGTCATTTCGCCGACGGAAGAATCTCCTCCTTGTTTCTTGAAGAAGACGGACGCCTTTTCGCGGTTCAACCCCGTCATGCATATCTCTAAGGTATTCTCCGTCGTCGCCGTCTCGTTTCCAGTCAGAGGTGAATTCGCTGTATCTTTGCAAGCAGAGTAAATGTGCCAATTACGATTCGGAACGGCAGGATCGCCGAAGACATAGGCCTTGGCGTTAAGATAGCCGAAGTGCTCATTCAGAACGGCGATTTCCTCGCAGAAGCTGCGGTGAGGGGAAGGCTGGTAGGTTGGGAAGATGAAGCTCCCGCGGGAGTACTTGACAGTGGAAACAGCGAGTGAGAGTAATTCTGCGAGCTTCAGGATCGGCTTGATAGACAAGAGAAGCTTCGTCGTGCCACAAGTTTTGAGAATGATCTTCAGAGGGTACACGAAGAGGCTCGATTCGGAGAGCACGTAAGAGTCGAGCTCGGCGTTGGAAAGCTGTGACACGATGGTGCAGCAAGCTGGTTCGAGAATGGAATCGAGCTGAGAGCGAGTCAGGGCTCGAAGGCCTTGTCCCTGAGGATCCTTGAACATCTGCGGCTCGCAGAATGTGATCTCGAGACGTTTCTCGAAACCCTCAAATCCGATCGGAGATGGAGGAGATGGATTTTCGTCACCGGAAATCGCAGGCAAAACAGCCATGACGACAGGTTATGGACCTGGATTGTATTAGCTTGTTCAGTTTCCTCTGTAAAGGGCTTATTCAGGAAGAATCAATGAGTAGCGTCCACCGAATTGCTTGTTGAAGGAAAGAACATAAAAATTAAAAAAGAAAACGGAAATCTGAAGTTCTAGTCTACTGATACATCGGCGTTCTAGAATCGAATCATATTAGGATGGCTTCCTCATGCACTGCAAGTAATGAAAAGAAAAATCAAACGAGAACTCAAAAGCAGGGACGAAGAATAAGAGCATTTCAGGTATCGGGAAAGTGAACTTACGTTGGAGTAAGCAGCAGATCGGAACTTCTCAATGCCACCGTTGGGTCGAACGTCTTCAATGCTGTAGCCAAGGGGAGCTTCGTAGAATAAGGAACTACTACTGCTAGACTTCTTTTTCCCACCTTTAATCTCCATCACAACATTCACGTAAGCTTCTGCAAAACACAAAAGGCTTTCTGTGTGAACCAACCCTGAAAGTCCACCGAAATCGTATTTTACCCCAGCGTAAGAAAACTGTACAAAAGGAAAACGGATATGCCGAGATAATGGCCATGAATCAGAAGAGCAAAAAACAGGAAAACAAGGCAGCATAAAAAATACAAGACCTACTTCACCTCAAATAATAATCAATCTACGGTGGTGGCGGACGAAGAAGAAGAAGAAACGACGTGGAGAGAAACGACGTGAAAGTGATAGACAGAGATTCTGTAGAGACGCAGGAACGAAAGGGTTGTTTTTGTGGACAGGGGAAGAAGCTGAAAGGGCCTATTTATAGAAAGAGCAATTAAAGGCGAGGGAGGGGCAATCAAGTCTGATTGTTTGTTAAAACTTTTTTTCCCCAGGTTTGTTTGTTAGAACTTAAAACAGGGAAAAGGCATTGCATAGGCATGATTTTAGGAAAAATGAATAATAATTTTAAATTTAAAATAAATTTAATTTATTTAATTAATATCTGGAGCAATCTTAGTTATTTTTTTTAAATAAGAATAAATTTTGTTCCAAATTAAGACAAGATGGAATCATCAAATGGGAACTACAATTTTAAATAAAAAATTTATTTGAATTGTTTTCCTTGGTGTGAAATTGAATATACGTTTTCATAGGTAGAAATATATATATATATATGCAGAGGATCGGACATTTGAAGAACTATAAATAGAAATGGTATGGTTTGGTTTTATATATTGCATGATATTTATGACCATTATATATATGTAAAATTAGAATTAAAATAATTTGTAATGTAAAATTCAGGGTGGCTTGTTGGTAGGTTTTATTGTCTTCCGAGCAAGTGGGCAAATAAAGGTTTGCTTTTTAATCCATGTACATAAAAACTAATCTAATAAAAAAAAGGCTGTGTCGTTTCGCTTCTACAAAAATACAAATTAATGTGGCTTCTATGTATTGCACAAAATATAAAGAATGAGCCACTCACACCACATGGAATTTTATGCATATAATATATCTTTTCAAATTACATACATAAAGGGTAGAAATATTTTCCCCCAAACTACCCTTCAAGAATGGTTAGGCTCTAATTTTTAAAGCTGTTTAGAATAAATTAAATAAGACTATTTTTTGTAACAACATATCAAAAATATTATACATTATATTAGTATGTATGTATATATTATATGGTGGGAAAAAAATGTAAAACTTAAATCAAGTTCCTCATATATATTATGTCAAATTTTTTAATTTCATTTTATCATATTTTTTAATATCTTTATTTAACTTAAACTCCTATAAAAAAATAGTATATGCAAAGTGTAATTAGAGAATTTATAATACTGGATAGTATAAGGAATTTGATATAAATATTGTTTAGAAAGAAAATATTAATCAAGAAAAAGGAAAGACAATATGTATTATTATTATTGTAATTGAATATTAGAAGGAATATATAATGAGGTTTGTATGGTAGAATCATGATGAACTTTGAATCTTTGATTGGGAAAAAAAATTCATGAAGAGGTTAATGAAACGTTACCAAATGGCCACACGCGCCCATTGTAGGGGGGATATGAATTCGCAAGGATTTATTTACAGAGATTTAGATGGGGTGAGAGGGTGACAGGTTATTTCTTCTTCTTCTTTTTTGATAGTACGGTGACAGGTTATTTCTAGTTCATTAGTATCTGTCGTTTTAATTAAGAAGAGATGAATTATTATGAAATCCTACAAAATTGATTTAATTAGTAAAAAGTCCACATCAACATAAATTTATTACCAATTTTTACACTGAAATTTGTTATTAGGGGGGAGCATTTGGGGATTCGGTGAAAACGAAAATCGAACAGAGCTAATTTTATACGCCGAATCGAAACCGATTAATTGATTTAACCGAAATCGATTAATTGAATTAACCGAAATATTGTTAATTCGGTTTCGGTGAAAACGGAATTAGATCAGAGAAGTGGACAACCATAATAAAAAAAAAACATAGTTACAGCCATCAATTACTGATATCAGCTTCAATATTTAAAATGAAAGTCTAAAAAAATCAAACTCTACTGAATCTGTAAAACCCTATGAAGTTCCAAGTCTAAAGCCATGAAGACTGGATTTTGAAGGCAGATGTCTCACCGGATTTTGTATCCAGATCTGAAGTCGTGCAGATAGGAAATGACGGCCATAAGAAGAGATGGAATGTTCGAAGCCGTGAACGGGGAAACAGGATGAGGATGAGGTCCACTCTAACGAGACTGAAGGGTGAAGTCTTGAACGATGAAGGAGGAGGGTCAGACCGGCAACGACAATGCGAGACGAAGATTGACAATGCAATGAGCAGAGAAGCAACAAAGGAGGAGGCTGAGGTCATGAGTGACTGAGCGGCTGCGTTTGGGTAAGAGCGAATTAGGGTCGGTCTTGGTAGTCTGAAAGTGAAAAGGAAAAAGTTAAAAAATAAAAAATCAATTTCAATTTTCATATCATCACCATAAGACGTCGTTTTGTTTTGTTTTCTGAACACGCATTTCCTTATGTGACGTGATTTTACTCTACCTTTTTTTTTTTATTTTTTTTTAGTATTTCGACTATTCGGTTATAAATGAAATTTTTTGTGAACCCCGAATCAAACACCGAAAATCCTTAAAATAAAAACTGAATCAAAACCAAAAAATGAACTTAACCGAAAACTTGGATTTGATTCGGTTCGATTTTACTCACCCCTACTTATTATTGTGAATTCCTAAGTTATGACTTTTTGGACAACGGTGTGACAAGGAATGTGGATGAGATAGAGTGCGTGGAGGATTGAGGGAGCGGAAGCGAAAAAAGAAAATCGAGAGGGATAAGGAAGGCATAAAGATTATAGATGAGAGGGAGGGGAGGTGTATGGAAGTGAGGATATGAGCCTCGGGAAGTCGATACTTATTCGGCAAGCCAAGCATCTTCTTCTTCCCACTCTCCACCTTCTCCCTTTCTCAATCATTTATTTATATTTATTATATTCAACTCTTCAATCAAATACGAGTAAATTTCAAAATTCTGTTCCAAGATTATTAATAATAAAAAGTTCCTGTGTTAATATTTATTAGAATATTTTTTAAAAAATAATATATTAATTAATTTAATTTATTTATTTAATATTTCTATAATTTTAATTATTAAATAAATCTTATATTAAAAATTAAAAAATTATATGAGTATAACATCGTTAATTACCAATTTTGATTTGCTTGACTTGGGCTCATTGCCAAGATATAGGGCATAATAAAAGTGAAAAATTAAAGATATATATTTTTTTTGTTATAAAATAATTTAAGTAGATTTAACATCGATTTTTTATTAAGGTCAGGACACAACTCTAAAATTTAAATAGCGATTACAGAAGACTTATAAAATCGTTTATTAAAAAAACTCTCACAACAATCGTAAAAATTAAACTCACGTTCTTATAAGATATAAGATATGAACCTTATATTATTTGTATGCGTAGGAACACGCGTATGCGGAGTAGGGAATCTCTTCTAAACTAATATTTGCTCTTCACATACCCTCCTCAAAATAATTGTTACTCCATTTAAATTTCATTCTTCATAGTCAATGAAACCAATTATAGGAAATTCGGAGGCCCCTGCCATGCACCTGGTATATAAAAAATACACACGCATTTTTTTTTTAAATGATAATCAATTTAAACACTGCAGCATATATGCAATTATGCACACAACCATGTTAATATCAAATTCGATCTACAGAGAGGGGTGAAAACGTTTGTTATGAGGACAACTGGTCATTCATAGAGTTCAATGATCTAGGTTATATTTTAAAGTATAATTTTTTAATTTGAATAGATATTAAGATATAAAGTAAATTTATTTTAATTATTTATACTGAAAAATTTATGATAAGGAATTTCACGATTATACAGAAGACATAAATAAATTTTATTTAATAAAATATGAAAGAAGATAATTCTAAAAGTTAATGTTTATTATATTATTTGGCAAAAAATATTTATTATATTATAATTTTTAAATTTTGTGGCTGATAATCTGTATATTCGATCACATCTAGACAGATAAGACTTATTATTGTTATTTAAATTTTGCGACCCAACTAGTTTTTGAGGTTTATCCTTAATTCCTTACGTACACATAGATTAGCAATTTAAAGACAGCTAATATATGTCTGTATGTTGTAAATAATCTGGAAAATAAACTATACTATACTCATGCATGGTGAGATTTGATTTGTTTAGATTTTTATATTATACATGGATTACAAGCCAACTTTTCTGATAGATTATTTAATAATTTTTAGTTTGTACTAATAAGGTGTAGCCTACAAAGATGACAAAAAAAATCCAGGTCCTTATCTAATAAATAAATTGATTGGGATTTTGTATAGAACACCCCAAAGAAAATCTACAAATAATCAATCACATCTTAAAAAGGTAAAAATCCAGGTCCTTATCCATGGTGTATCATTATTGGGTAGATTCCAAGTTGTTATCCATTTTAAAGAATCTGGTTTGAAGCAGACTCAGCATCCACTTGACTTGAGGCATTCAGATATTGAGCATGCTTGTTATAAACAAATAAGGAACATGCAAGAGTTGGACCAAGTTAATTTCTGTGATTAATTATTCTTAGAATCATAATTTTAAAATGTATAAACAATTTTTAGTAGATAGTTATGGGGGCAGGCACCTTTCAGTTAGTTAATTGGTTGATGTACAAACCTCAACATGACACATAATTTATTAATTTGTAGAGATTAGTTTGTTTGATTAATGTTCATGGAGTTGGCAAAGCGAATTAAGCAGACTTCGGCTCACGGATCGATGTACTCCGTCCTCCAGTTTCTTTATGTTTAATTTAATTAAATTTTAAGAAATAAAATTAGATTAGATTATATTTAGTACTTTAAAATATTTCTTAAAATATATTTAGCATCATAAAATATTTTGTAGTATAATTTTATTTTTAAAGTATATTTTAATTTAATATTTTATCACTCTTTTTTTTTATATATATATTTTCAGCACTCCATATTTTTAGTACTCAATTTAATTTAATTTAATTAAACATAAATACAATGTTTCATATCCGAACAGCGTTTCAATTTCAAAGGACCCAAAGCCAAAGTAAAGTGATCAAATTGTTGAGGTCTTGCTGTACGTGGCAGAGAGGACAGAGAGAGTGCGTGTGTTATATTTTGCAAAGAAAACGGTGCGTTTGAGGTGGTGGAGACTGGAGCGACAATGGTGAGAAATAGAACAGAAGACAAGCCATGTCCTGTTAATATATATTAAATAGTAATAAAATTAAAAATTTATTAAATTTTAAGATAAAGTTAATAAGATTTTAATTTTTTTATCTATATAAAATATGCTAAAACTTAGAAATAACTTATAAATATAATTAAAAAAGTAATAAGTACAAGAGGAGTATTGATTTGAAATTAATTATTTTAGAAACAAAAAATAATTATAAATGTTAATAAATAATTATTAAAACATATCAATGTATAATTGAAAAATAGAATATAATAAAAAAAAATTGTTACAAGAGAGGGCTAATGTGCCTAAATTAAAAGAAATTAATTTATAAGGGGATCAAATCCTAAACACTCTTTGTCCACAAGAGCCCTTAAATGAGTAGGGTATGAATATAACAGTTCCGTCATCCTTAATCTATCATTTATCAGAGCATCCGTCAGTTAATTTTGATCTCTAGACACATGCTATATTTTCAGCTCTCAAGATAAATTTATCATTCTCTGTATCAGTAAAAATAATAAGCTACAACTATGAATTGTCACATTCATTAATATGTCTACCATATTCTTGACATCCGATTTAAGTATGATCTTTTTGAATCCTAATTCTTAGGCTAACTTTAGTCCCTTAATAATCACCTATTATTTTATTTCAATAATACTACACAACACCAGAATACTAATAAATCCCGCAACCTAAACAAACGTTTTCTAGAAACAAAAAATTAGAATTGGGTACAAAAATACACATTCATATGTACCAGCCATTTGGCTAGAAAAATGAAGCCTTTATAGGATGCACTAGTGTCTTTGAAAACAGAATTTTGACTCTTGGTGGAGGCATAAAGCATTAGAGCATTTCTGAGAATAATAAAAAGAAAAGTAACAGGGGTGCGTATATGCTTATATTATTCTTAAGAATTATATGTAGATTTTCCTTTATTCTTTATATATATAATATAGTATTTTTATTCTATTATTAATTCATTCATAAATAAATAAAAATTTTCACGATCCATTTGTGCTTCATGATGAGAATTTGTTCTTTGAGTTACGTTACGTTGTTGGACTTTGTGTTCATCAAAATGTGGAAGGAATCTCCAATAAATTGTTAGATTCTCATGGTATTGCATTCTTAATTATGAGTGCAACCTTCAAACCAATTCTTATATTTTTATTCTTATTTAATCTAAGCAGTAGAAAAATGTTAGATTCCCATATCACTAAATATTTTTTTTTATGTCAAAACACTTATTCTTCAATTATGTTCAAAATTATAATCTTAGTATTACTATTTTCACCATCAATACTATCTATTGCGATTCAATCTTGAGATCTATATTTTTATCGTTCATTTAATATAAAACTATAGGAAATTAAAATTTAGTTTAAACGATTTAAATTTTATTTTTTTTAAAAATTTATATAATTTTTTTGTTTATAAAATATTCATGCATGAAATTATTATAATTTTAAATTAATTTTAATTTCAAAATGTTCTACACGTATTCCATTTATTCCAATAATAGCACCAACACAAATGATTCAACGGCAATATTCACGGCAGTCAATACAGCAGGAAAATAAGAAATTTCTGATCTCTTTCACACGATTAAATCCCAACAAATCTGGATAAAAACCTTCTTTAAGTCAATTTCTTAATTCAAATTTGCTTCCTTAAAATTTAATTTTCATAAAAGAATATTATAAAAAAAAATTGATATATTCAGCAGATTATATTTAGAAAAGTATTCTGATCATGCTCTCCTCATAAGATTAGGAGACGATATTAGGATATCATGACAATTGACAATATCACAAATACACACAGTAGAATTCTGTTCTTTAAAAAACAAAAACTACAAATTTTCCTTTTATTCAACATTTTCCATTGGTAAAAAATTCTTGAGCAGCCCCCATTTTTTTCATACAAGTTTATAAGTAGTATTCTTGTTCATGTACTTATCAAAGATTGGTGGAAAGGGTGTATATATATATATATATATATATATATATATATATGCAGAGTAGTACAAACAACAATTTTAAGGTACTCTTCCATTCTTAATATAAAATATATTTAATTAATTTAATTATATTAAGAAAGTTAGTTAACTTAGTTAAGATAGCATATCTTTTTTAAAATAGTTTAATTATCTTCTTTAATTTTTTTCTTTTCTTTATTTGATTATTGTTAAAAGATTATTAATATGGGTAGTTTAGGAAGAATTAATAAAGGCTTTTCTCTACCAAACATATCAAGTCTATCATTACAAAGATCGAGCTGTAAATATGAATAAAACATTAGAACCACCTACGTGGAAGAACCTATAACACCATTATTAATCCTGATTATTTCTCAAAATGAGACAATTCAGCACTGAAATGTTTCAGTGTTCTCTTTGAAGTTGCACATACATTATAACCAATAATATATAAAGCTTAACTAAAATAAATAACAATACTGAGCAAACGTCCACTAAAGACTAAAATTTCATACGCAAATCAAAGTATAAGCTTACAAATGGAAATAGTCAGTGCAATCTTTTAATGGTCTAAAATTAGTTTTTTAACGGAGTAGGATAATATTATATAGGGTACAATTACTCTTGAATAAAAACTTTTAAGGTAAATTTATACTTTAAACCTACATAAAGAACTAAATCCATACTAGACATGAAAAAACAAAAACCAAAGGGAGAATGCAAACATGAAGTAAAAGCAAATTCAAAAGTATATTTATAGGGGAACTTCAAATTTAGGCCAACTTACACAGTCACAACATTTAGAAAATGGCGGCCAACAACAGGGAAAATCCGTTTCTCCTCGACAACAGTGGGCTTAGGTAGATGATAAGAAACTGAGGATATTGTGTAATAAATGCATATTTCATTGGCACGACCACTACAAGAATCACACAGAATGCAGAACCTATTCTTTGAAAGCACAATGAGGATGACAACATTTTCGAATCTAAACCAAAAAGAACGAGGAAGGTCAAACACATTAAGTTCCTTTTTGTTACGAATATCATAGGAAATAAATCGCATGTCACAGAAATCATAAATGTAAAGAGTCCCATAATCCACAACAGTGGTGCAATCTAACAACTTTCTTGTACTACTACAAGGTAATAAATACTTCTGATACAAACTCCAAGTGCTATTCTTGCAATCTAGCTAGTTGATACAAAGTGTTTTCTTCCCTCGTGTAAACAAGTGTGCCTGGGGATAAACAAGTGCAAAAATCTGGGACACAATCAGAATTACCAGGTTTGGTAATTCTTCTTCTTCTTCTTCTTCGTTCTTCATCATCAGCGTCAACAGCATAACCCCAAGGATGGTCCGGAGAACCGCAGCTGCGGCGACGACCAAGAAAAATATACAACCAGTGATGGTCGACAACAACAACAGATTGACCGTCAAGTAAAGAACTACTTCGAGTGAATGGTAAAGTGCAGAAGGTGGTCCAACCATGTTTTGGATTACGAGTGTGTAGACAACATATCTTCTTCGAACCCTTATTCTCAGGCAGGAATCACATAAATGCAGGAACCAATCACTTCACAGGCCGTGTCCAAAAGAGCCTGACCTCGGTGATTCAGTTGATTTACATCAACTCGCGACATTTCAACATCACTAGTACCATCATCGCTTCTTTGTTTGATCACATACCGATCGTTCGTTGTATCCTTGTAGCCTGAAAAGGTGTCATCTTTTTGTAGAGATTTTCCCAACCTGGATGGCGACGTGAACATAAATCAACTTCTCCTTCTCCATTGATCCCTTTCACCGTTCTTCTTCTCTGCTGATGATGGTGATAAGCTTATCAGGTATATGCGCGGCTAGGGTTTTCAGATTTGGAAGGATTCAATTCATCGTTAATTAGTACATATAGCATATAGGAGAGATGGGTATTTGGAATTTAGGATAATTATATAATAAATTGAAATTCACGTAATTATATAATTTTTTTTTTCATAAGATCAAACTATATTAAAGATATATAAAGCAATTACAGACATATATTGAATTATGTTTTGAAATTTGAAACATGACATATACCTGTGAACAAAATAAAAATTTCAAATCAAGAGTAGTAAATATGGACCAAGGAAGTATATCTTTTCGTTTAGAAAAAATATTATTAGTTCATTCTATTGATGCCATTTCTTTTAGCCTCCAATTATCTGTTTGGTTGAATTTAGATTAATATCATTTTCTGTCCTTATAATTTAATCAAATTTTAGTTTTAATTCTTATACTTTTAACGAATTTTAGTTTTAATCCCTATACTTTTAATAAGTTTTAGGTGGAGTCATGTCACTCTGAAAATTAAAGAATGATAAGCATAGAATATAAAAATTCATATTCCTTAAGCCTCAAGTATTTAAATAGAATAACTGATTTAATAATTAAAAATAATCTCAAGCATGTATATATATCCATTAAAATGATAAGGATAAATAGGATCCTGTCTATAAACTAATTGGAACATCTAAATTTCAAAGATAATATATTTTTATAAGTTTATAGTTACATTCTATAACAACTACATAAATCGGAGTGACAACTTCAGATCAACAGAGAGACTCTTCGTTGCTCAGCTGGAGGAACATGGCCAATAGCTCTATTTGAAGTCAAAATAATATACTAGTGAATAACGTTCCATTAAAAGAAATAACTAAAATACAGAAAGAAATAATTTAAACACATTTAACTTTGAATAATAAGACTTGATAATGAATCTCAATTTCTAAATTATACAACTATAATAAAAATAAAACTGTATCAAAATTATTAATCAAATCAATATAGTTCCCAATAAAACAATTTGTTTAAGGAAATTAGTTTAAAACGATAATATTCAAAACCTTATTTTTTCATAAGGCTTTAATAGAACGAATAATAAGTGTAGATATACAGTTCACGAGGGTAACTAACTATCCCGGCGTAGCTTAAAGCCACGAAATCAGATGCAGGTACGAAACCCACGAATAATAGGCACATGTACAAGACACACACGAATAACAAACGTGAGAATGAATCCCACAAATAAGTACTATGCTCACGAATATCAAGCAAGCTCAATTTTAGCTATGGTGTACCAAGGACTAACAGTACTACTATTAGTAACCAGCGTTCTGTATTTAGTCTTCTCAAAAATCAATTTCTAAGAATGCATGGGGTCAATTTAACATTAATAAAGAACAATATCTTTCAATACTGAAATCTCATAAAAGTATTCCATAATCAAGGACCTAGTATGAAAATCAAAATAAAATCTCAAAAGATTTCCTTCAATTTAAACACAATAAAACATTTTTCAAATAATAGGAATTCACATGAGAATGTTTCAAAGTGAAAAATCATCTTAATATAAGAGTTCATAAAATATATTTCAGAATTTTCTTTACCCATTCCATACATAAGCATGACGTTATAATAAGCCATTCGAAAGAAAAATCAATAACAATAATCAAACCCTCATTTCATATAAGTATGGGTATATTTTTTTACAGAATATTAAAACAATGAAATATCATGCTCCAAAATTTTTACTCTTTTCAACTAAATAACTTCCAATTATTTTTACTTCTCAATTCCCTTTATCCCAAAAATAACATATTAAAATTCTAATTATATTTTTGACAATCTAAAATCATATCCTAGTGCTAAATTTATAACACTTTAAAATAGAAGAAAAACTTAAACTTTAATCCCTATTTTTATCCAAACAATATCATAATAATCTAAATGATAATAATATAAGTTATCATCTATACTTAACAAATATAATATTTAAACTTTATAAATTATTCTCCTCATTTTTCTTTTCTCCTTATCAATATCAAATTCAATAAATTTAATTATCGCCAAAACATCAATAAATATTTATATACACAAGTAATATCGATTCTTTTCTCTCATTCTATCGAGAGTTTGAAAAACTTTAATTAAACCAAAATCCCCATCTTCTTATTAGCCAACATCCCACAATAGCTACTAATAATGGCTTACATTTAAGCATCCATAAGACACCTTAACTTAATTTAATCTCTCATTTAACACCAACTTGTAATCAAAACAAATAACGCTCAAGTCCATTTCATTCTTCTTATAATATAAGCCTTAGCTCACGAACAAATTTTAACATCATTTCAACAATAGTTTTTCTCTTACAAATAATAACCAAAACCTTTGTCCACAATCATAATTTTAACAATCTTACCAAGCATATTAGAATGAAATTTCAGCTTGTTCCAACTTCCAATTATTCTCCTTACTTCACGCATAACCCACAGAACTCTCATTTTGGAATTTGAAAACATAATCCAAACCTGTAACTAAACCCACAACTCAGACCAATTGTTAGTTGTGGGTAAAACATCCACCACTTCCAATCCCCATACAAAACAACAAGTTATATATATACTACGATAATCAACAACATCTTCTCTTACTTAAAGTCATTTTCCATATCTGAAATGCTCTGTCAAACAACCCCAATTTCCACAAAAACAGAACAACCCACTACAGCAATGGAAAACAATGGACACAAAGATTTAACCCACGCTATTAGCAAGAGAAAGAGCATCTAAGCCGGCGATAAATAAGAAAAACGACAGCAGAGTAAGGGAGAGACAGAAACAATTTGGCGACAAAGAATTACAATCTGAAGCCTACCTCCGTCAATACACCAGAACGGAAGAGGAAGGAGAAGAATCTTCCATAACAGCAGCAGCCGAGCTCTGAACGGAAAAGATGAAAGACAGCAGATGTGCGACGGCAGATGATAGTGATGAAAATTGCAGCTCGAACAACGGAAGTTGAAAGAAAGTTCGGCTGCGGTGGGTCTCGGGTGAAAAAGCCAAGCTTCTTTCTCCTGCTCTATTACTGTTGCTCGCTGTGGACCAAAAAAATGGAGGGAGGGAAAGTGTTTTAGCATATGTATAACAGAGGGGCAGTTTTATAATTTCAACAAATGGCCAGGAAAATAAAAATCTATTTATTTTTTAAAGTCCCTATATGTCAGCTATATAATAGCCCGATCCATTGTGCACTAATAAAAAAAACTAACTTTTTAGATAAGTTGTTAGTTTTAAAAACAAAACAAAAAACAAAAGTTCCTACTATTTACGGAAATTCAAGTATTGAAACAGTCAATTATATTTTGACAAAAAATGTTTTTGTATTCTTATAGGTCCAATATAATTTGTAATTATATGTTTAACAAATAGTTAGCATTTGCATGATGTTAAATTGTTCTGATTTATTACATTTTGAAATATAATTAATTGAGTAACAATATATTCAATTAAAATAATTTTTTTAGGGCAAAGGTACATTTAGCACTTCAAATTAATTTTAGATGAGTAATTAGTATTCTAAATTATTTAACTAATTTTGAAAGTTCGACTAGCACCATAAAGTATTTAAATTAGTACAATTTTACCCTTTCACTGACAGAAACAAATTTATATCCAATCCATATTACGTAAACTTTTTATTTTGATATATTATTATTTGAAAGGTCACATGTGCCATATTATTTAAAAATGAGTACTAAATAAACCCTAAAAGTGATATTATATAGAGTTCATATGTGAAAATTGAAAAATTTTATAGTTTATTTAGTATAATTTATTAAAATAATATTATACATGTGATATTTTAAATAATAATCTGTTAAAATAAAATATTTATGTAGCATGTATTAAAACAAAAGTTTGTGTTTTTGTTAGCAAAAAGGTAAAATTGTAATAATTTAAATATTTTAAAGTGTTAATTATACCTCTAAAATTAGTTTGGAGTGCTAATTGTACCTTTAAATACTTTATGGTATTAATTGCTCCTCTGAAACTAGTTTGGGGGTGCTTGAGGCACATTTACCCAATTTTTTAATTATATGCTATATATATATTATATAAAAATTTTCTTTTTATTAAATATTTATTTTTAAATTTAGGCTATTGTATTTAATTATAACTTTAGATTTTTATTAACTAATTCATATATATTAGGCTTACAATCTAAGCGCACCAAAAGAGAAATAAATAATTTTAAGAAATAGTTGCAACTATCAATTTTTTTAATAAATGATATAACTCAACTCAAAATGATTCTGATATTAGTATAACAATAAGTTAAAAATCAATCTTTGTAACTCAATTTTTTTAAAATAAAAACATAATTATAATACAAGACGGTGATGCAAGAAAAGGGCCCTCAAAATTGAATAAACCCTAGACTTTGTCAACAAATAATTGTGGCTCAAGCAAAGTAGAGATACAAAATACAAAAGAACAAACCTATAATTTTCTTTATCTACAGCATATAATTAATGTGTTAGCGGCCGGTGGAGGCAAATGGTTCTGTAAAAGTCAAAGAAGCAAATAGAAGTTTGACAATTATTAGAGGATAAACAGGAATATGCTTGACCAAACCAGCCACTCAAATTTCTAGGCTTGATTAAATCCAACAAGTTATCAGACAACTGAGAATCTCCACTAAAAAATGCATAATATTTGAAATATTGGGCCTAGCTGAAGCATTAGAATGTGAACAGAGCAAGCCAAGTGTGAGCGCCAATTCAGCTTCATCCACCACATATTCGTCTCCCAATCTGCTATCCACGGCTTCACAAATGTCTCCTTTTTCCCTGCAATCCATGACCCATTCTATGATCAGCACTTTCTCCAGCAAAGTCCGAGGTTCGACCGGCCTTTTTCCACAAGCAACCTCCAGCAGTAACACCCCAAATGAATATATATTAGTACTTGTGTTTGATTTCCCTCTCTGAACAATTTCTGGGTCCATGTAGCCCGGAGTTCCAGCTACAAGAGATTTTTCAGGATCATTACCATGTTCAAGTAGTTTTGCAAGGCCGAAATCTCCAAGTCTAGCATTCATGTCATTATCAATCAGTACATTGGCTGGCTTGATGTCTCTGTGGATGATAACTTGAACCCATTGCTGGTGAAGATATAAGAGTGCAGATGCAACATCTTTGATGATCTTGAATCTTTGTTTGCAGTTGAGTATTTTGTTGTTGGGCAGGTGGTAAAGGAACTTGTCTAGACTTCCCTTTGGCATATAGTCATAAACTAAGAAGAGTTTATTCTTTCTTCTGCTGTAGCCAAGAAGTCTTAGCAAGTTTGGATGCCTGATATTAGAATATATTAAGTCCCAGATCCACAAATTGAAAGAAGAATTAAAGGTATATAGCTTTTAGGCAAGTCCTATCAAATTAGCCTAAACTATTTTAATAGAAAGACAAATACAATTTATACCTAATTCATCTAATATGGTATCAAGAGCGATGTGATAAAAATTGGTGATAGAAGGAATACAAGTGAAGGCAAAGGAAAACATGAAAGAAAGATGAACTATTTTGATAAAGAGTCAAACTTAATTTCCACCTAATTGACGAAATCTAATACTTAAGAGGGCCGGTGGTTACAATTTTTGCGACAAATTTTTTCATTCCTCTTCTTGAATAATTAGAAATCTTTTTTATACGATTTGAATGTTGTAAAATGGTAGAATTCCTTTGTATACTCTTCCAAAACCTCCTCTTCCAAGGAGTTGTCCCTCTCTAAACCCTTCTATTGCAATGAATATGCCTTAGTAAGTGAACCTATGAGGCCCAAACAAGACTTGCCAATCTTCAAGAATTTGAATGAATTTCGTCCTCTTTGTAATCACAATCGCACCATAAATCAAGATTACAAGGATAAACACACCCACTAGTGATACTACAACTATCAACATTTCCTTGTTTCCTTTCCCTCCTCCACCACTTTCATTTGGATCTAAAAGTCCTGGAATATCAGGAAGGCGAGAAAGTTTAATCTCCTCAGCTTGACCATTCATCCTGAAACTCCAGCCCAATATGTAATGAGATGAATTTGAGCCACAGGAGGATGAGAACCCAACATATATGCATAAACTCAGAGAAATAAGAAGAAAGATCTCTTCTCAGTGTGAGAAGAGGGACCTCAGGTTTAGGAATGTTTATTGGATGAATCGTGACACTGAGTTTCTCATCAGTACTCTTATATTCAACCCAGACCTGCATTGATTCTCCACTTGTAAGATCTAGCTTTCTGAAACGACCACGATCTGTATAGTAACCTGTAGGAGTAGAATTGACAGAGTCCAACCCATTGATAACAATGCCAAGATGGTTATCATATTAATGTCACGAAACTAAAAATCCTTGTCAGTATCAAGCTCTATTGCCACAAGATGATTGGAACTTTCACCATTGGAGGTGGCATTGAATAGACCAAGATATTGGCTTGGCTGAGCTTGAGGAATACCTCTAGTAGGAGAGATAGCGAAGGCGAGTCCGTGGCCGTCAAATTCAGGATCATTGGCTATGACGGCGAAGATGAAGGTTGTGTAGAAAGAGAAGACGGAAGAAAGAGAAGTATTGGAATTCTTGAATTGAAGAGGAAACTGTGGTTCTTCTAAAAGTTGGATGCATTTTTAATTGCAAGATTTTAAATCAGTCAGTGAGTATAATTTTATACTATTTAGAATTAGTTCTCAACTGAAATTATGTGGAGAAAAAATTACTGATAATGACATGTTAGAAAGAATATTCTCCATATTTCATGTATCCAAAGTACTTTTGCAATAACAATATCGTAAAAAAGTGTTTCAAAAAGTATTATGAATTGATTCTTTTCAAAAAGTATTATGAATTGATTCTTGCATTTTGGTGGCTGAATATAATAATGAGCTTCTGATGAGGAATCATGAATCACGTCCAACTGGCTCTATTCACTACAAAAAAATTAAGTTTTGGTGACGACTTTTCAGCGGCAACAAAAAAAGTCGCCACTGAAAATTGACTTTCAGCGGCGATAACATTTTATCTCCGCAGAAGGTACGATTCAGCAGCAACTTTTGTACCCTTCAGCGGCGACATATGTCACCGCTAAAAGGTGTGCAAACATTTTTGGGGCAAATTCGTATGAAGCAACTCTCTAATATATATAATTAAATTATTGAGTAATGTCATTTTTAAATAATAAATAAAAAAATTTCACGTTATTGTAGTAAGGAGAGATTATACAGATAATAATATGATGTCTGCGAAAGAATGAGATGAAGCAGGGGTATGTGCATGGGAGATATATTATAAATGTGTATCAATGAGTATGAAAGTTAGTATCTGTGTGTTAGAAACAATGTGGGGGATGAGATAGAGAGAGGGAGATGTGTGTGAGAGATCGGGGAAAGAATACACGTAAAATACATACATACGTTCTTAATTACTGTTGCATCTGCCCTTTGTTACTGTATTTCATATAACATCCCAACTTTATAAAAATGATTTAGAAGGTATTTTTGAGTTTAAGAGTACTTTTTTGAAATTAAAAAAGTAAAATTTTAGAGAAAGAATAATCATTAAAAATAATTTGGAGTTAAGAAAAATGAAGGAAAAATTTATAAAATGAGTATTTTGAGGGCTTAGAAAATTATGAAAGAATTTATTTTCCCAAAAGAGACCCAAATGATTGAATAGTTATTTTTCGGGAATTAAATGCCTATTTTCTTAAAAAATTTAAGAAAAATAGTTAGAAGTTATCATTTACTTAGAAAATTTTACAAAAATTCTCTAATAAGTTAAAGAAGCTAATGGGGGAAAATATTGTTATTTTATTAAGTGGATTATTTTTTAAATATTATTGGGTAAAAGGAAGACTTTCAGCGGCGACCTTTTTTGTAGCCGCTGAAAGGAGGATTTCAGCGGCGACTTTGTTGTCACCAGCTCACAGCCTCACACTCCGCTCTCGCTAGTCGCCACTGTATCATCTAGTGGTTTGGTACTCTGATTGTCAGCTTCTCACCCCATCCCAGACTCCCAGTTATATCAGTTTCATCTCGATCTCGTGGAAGTTACCGTGCGCCGTCGCCTTGTCTGTTGAAATCGACGCTGTGAAGGGTTCATTTCAAAGAACATCTGGTTTCTTCTACTCTCTAATCGATGCCATGAAATTGGCGACACGAAATCAACGCCGCGAAGGTTTGAAATCGTCTTCTGCTCTCTAATATTTCTTCTTTCTTCTTCGTCAATGTGAACTCCTTGATGCTTTCTTTGGATGCTTTGTTTATGTCTACTTGGTCAAGAGCAGGACACACGCAAAAGTTAATATGTCGTTGTCTGATGCTTTGTTTTCCTTTAAAATTTTTTATGATTAATAAGAACATATTACAGTTAGTTCTAAAGAGAAAATGTTAAGTATCTTTGGTGCTATTTATTATTCATATGTGAAATTGTTAAGCTTCTGTTGGTATATGTCATTGAATGAACAATATCTGTTAATGGTTTTGTTAAAGTCGTGTACATTGCTCACTATGCATTTTGAGAACAAGTGCACTGTAATCTGCATAAAAAAGATGTGAATATATTTCTTTTGGGATTTTGTGTTGGACCATCTGTCCACTTGTTGAAATGCTTCATTTCATCATATATCTATTATATGCCAATTGCATAGCTTCTACTTTCACTAACTCGGGACTACTCACTCTCTTCCACATTTATTGCCTCTTCTCTCTCGCTCTCTCCCAAAAGTGAATGTAATGACAAATAAATCATCCCTTGGTCAGGTCGAAGACATGGATGTGGACACGGCCGTGGTCGACTTGGTTGTGGTCATGGTTCCCACTCTTTATGGGAAAATAATGATGATAACAAAAAAAAAGAAAATTAGTGGAAATGATAATTATATAGAGAATTTATGTCATCGTTGTAGTGGCAAAAGCCTCTGGGCTCGTGCTTGTTATATACCAAGACATTTGGTTGAACTATACCAAGAATCATTCAAAAGAAAAAATAAAAATAAAGGCAAAGAGCCAAAAGATAAAAATAAATTTTGTTGGTGAATAAAGTGATTCTAATTATGGCAACATAAATATGACTCATTTGAATGTTGCTAATTTCTTTACTGATTCTAATGAAGGAATTGATCATCTAATTAGTGATAGGAGTGTTAAAAAAATAAGCTAAACTTTTATGATTATGTATATTTTTCTTTTACTATAATAAAGTTTCTACTTCTCTCAATAAAAAAAAAGTGTCTATTTAATGAAGTTATTTCTCACAATATATAAAATTATGAGTATTTCTTTTCTTTAATTCTTTTTGTGTTTTTTCTTTATTTGCTATGTTCTTGTTAATGAAGAATGTCACTCATTGACATTAATAAGGAAGACTTATGTCTCGTTAATAGTGTAACAACTCATACAATATTCAGAAATACAAAATATTTTTCTTCTTTGGTGATGCGAGAAGCCAATGTCCAGACTATATCTGGTAGTATAAAGATGATTGATGGGTCTAGAAGAGCTAATGTACTTTACATAGAGGAACACAATTATACTTTGATAGTGCATTTTATTCCTCCAAATCTAACAGGAATTTGTTGAGTTTCAAGAATATTTGCAAAAATAGATACCATAGGAAAACAAAAAATAAAAACACACACTGAAAAAATTCCCTGCTCTTTCCTCTAACATGTAATACACATTTACTATTATAATTGAAACACATGTCATTGTAGACTAGAAGTTTGCAAGTGAAAATAAATTTAATATTTGGCATGACCGGTTAGGCCATCTCAGGACATTAATGATGCAAAAAACATAATTAAGAATTCATGTGGACATTTGTTGAAAAGACAACCAATTCCATAATCCTATATTTTCTCATTTGTGTCATGTTCTGAAGGAAAATTAATTATTAGACCATCACTGGTAAAAATAGAAATTGAGTCTCTCACATTTCTAGAACATATATAGGAGATATTTATGGGCCGATACACCCACCATGCAGGACATTTAGATATTTTATGGTTCTAATTGATACATCGACAAGATGGTCTCATGTTCGCTTATTATCTTCCAGTAAATTGGTATTTACGAGATTACTTGCTTAACTAATTAGAATGAGAGCACATTTTCTAGATTATCCCATTAAAAAAATATGTCTATATAATGCAGGTGAATTTACTTCACAAGCTTTCAATGAGTTTTGTATGTCTCTGGGATCGATTTTGAAGATACTGTAGCACATGTTCATACACAAAATAGACTTGTAGAATCATTAATTAAACTTTTGCAGTTGATTGCAAGACCATTACTTATGAAATTGAGTATCCCAGCATCTTCTTGAGGACATACAATTTTACATGCAGCAATGTTAATTCATATCATGCCAACTAGTTATCTCAAAACCTCCCCTTCACAAATAGTTTTTTGTCAGAAACCTAATATTTCTCATCTAAGGACTTTTGGATATGTTGTATATGTTCTGATTGCTCTACCACAACGCACTAAAATGAGTCCTCAAAGAAGGATGGGAATATATATTGGGTATGAATCTCTTTCTATAATAAAATACTCAGAGCCAACCACAGGAGATTCATTTACGACTCGATTTACTGATTGTCATTTTGACGAATCAATTTTTTCAACATTAGGGGGAAGAAATAACCAGTTGAGAAAAAGTTAGTTGGAATGAATTATCATTATTTTATTTTGATTCTCGTACAAAATAATGTGAGTTAGAAGTTCAACAGATAATTCATTTATAGAGTGTAGCTAATCAATTTCAGATGCATTCATTGACCCCAAGAAAGTGACAAAGTCACATATTCCAGCTGTGAATGCTCCTAGGAATTGATGATTAGATAATTACTGATATAAATGAATCAAAAGCATGCTTGAAGTATGGCATACCTATTAGTTTTAAAGATAAAAATCCTCAAAAAAGAAAAGGAGCTAGAAATATGGATGACCAAATTGAGGATATTCAAGAAAATTTAGTAACTCTAGACACTACAAAAAAATATTGATTTGGCGACGATTTTTCAGCGACGACAAAAAAATTTGCCGCTGAAAGTTGACTTTCAAGGGCGACTTTAGGTGTTTCCGTTGAAAGTACTGAGTTTATACAGCGACAAAAAAGTTGCCGCTGAAAGTTGACTTTTAGCGGTGACTTTGTTTTGTCGTCCCCGTACTTTCAGCAGCGACACACATTGTCTTCGTAGAAGGTCAAAAACTCAAATTTTGGCGACACTTTTCTACGGCGACAGTAATTGTCTCCACAGAAGATCATAGTATCTATAGTGACATATGTGTGTCATGATAGAAAGTCTATTGTTTCTGGGGTGACAATTTGTTGTCCCCACAGAAGGTAGGATTCAGCGACGACTTTTGTATCCTTCAGCGACGACAAATATCGCCGCTAAAAGTGTTCATACAAATTTTTCCCACTTTGGAGGGGTTTTAAGCAACTATCTAATATATATAATTAAATTATTGAATAATGTCATTTTTAAATAATAAATAAAGGAATTTCATATGTTATTGTAGTAAAGAGAGATTATATAGATAATAATGTGATGTCTGTGAAAGAAGAAAATGAAGCAGGGATATGTGTATAAGAGAGATATTACAAATGTGTGTCAATGCTCGTGAGATTTAGTATGTGTGTGTTAGAGATAATGTAGGGGAGGAGATATAGAGAGGGAGATGTGTGTGTGTGAAAGAGAGATAAGGAGAAAGAAGGGATATAAAATATATACATACATATGTACATTCTTAGTTACAATTGCATATGCCCTCTGTTATTGTATTTCATGTAACATCCCAACTTTTATAAAAAGAATTTATAAGGTATTATTGAGTTTAAGAGTGTTTTTCTGAAATTAAAAAGTCTCAAGTAAAATTTTAGAGAAAGAATAAAAGAAAGAATAATTATTAAAAATATTTTGAGGTTAAGAAAAATTAAGAAAAAATTATAAAATAAGTATCTTGGGGGCTTAGAAAATTATGAAAGAGTTTATTTCCCCAAAAGAGACCCAAATGATTTAATAGCTATTTTTTGGGAATTAAAGGCCTGTTTTCTTAAAAAATTCAAGAAAAATAGTTAGAGGTTATCATTTGAACAAAAAATTTTATAAAAATTCCCTAATGAGTTGAAGAAGCTATTGGCGGAAAAATATCGTTATATTTTTAAGAGGATTATGTCCTAAAATTTATTTAGTAACAGTAAGACTTTCAGCGGCGACTTGTAGTCTCGAGTTTCTGCGGCGACAATAAAGTCGCCACTAATGCATTTTATATTTCATTAGGTTTCTCCTTCTCTTCTTTATTCCTCATTGTCGACGGTTTCAGAGAACAAGCAAAACATCGTAAGCGGGAGCGCACGAGGGAAGGACCAGAGGATTGTGATGTTGGAGGAGTGACTGGAGGATGAAGATCGAGCTTGTGATGTCGTTGGCCATCTGAGGTGAGTTCTCTGACTCCGTCTTCAATCTGTCTCCTATGTTTTCTTACAATTATGGGGTGGGTCACTAATTAAAGTCAAGATTTAGAGTAGCTTTTGGTTGATTGAATGAAAATGAGTACGTATTTGAGTTGTCTGACTTCAAATCGAACCAAAATTGTTGGACGTTGTGGTTGCTGGTAGACTTGCTGTAGCTATGCATTTTGAAGTGTTTCTAACCGTTTAAATTTGGGGTTTTGAGATTAAATCACTGATTAAGTAATTAATGAAGCTTAAAAACGTAGAATCAAGCTTTAATCTCTAAATATGGTTGCTGTATGACCTTCTATATTTCTAAAGAAGGTTACCGAATAGGGGAGCTCAAAATATGGTTGCTTTATGATCTTCTACAGGTTGCTGTATGGTTTACCCATTGCATTTGGTTTTTTCTCGACATCCGGTATTTCCCACCCCTGCTGTCTGTTTGCTGGAATTTTGTTCTTGCCTTCTAAATTTTCTTTCATTAAGGTGATCTATCTTAATTTGTCAGTTTATCTCTTGCGTTTGCTAACTGTTAGATGAAACTGCTTGGCCACTGAAGTTATAAGAGACTAGCTGTTAGAGAGTGTCAATTTATCTTCAGTTACTTTTGTTGGAGGTTTTAACCTGGGCATCGCTTTGGATAGTTACAGTAATTGCACATGATGTTTTTCTGTTAATTTTTCCCAGTGTCTGGTGTGTATTCATATGATATAATTTGCTATTTTATTTAAAAAAAAGAGTGTTGATGGTTAAGTCAAATACCCGAGAGGAGGCTATATGATATGTAGGTGTTTGACAAGAGAGAGATGTAATGCAAATAGATAGGTTTGGAGTGTTGTGATTTTCTTTATTTGAGGTGAGGAGTGGCGCATTTGGCGCCTTACTATCAAAATTGTTGAACTGCTTTAATTAATTAGTGGCACCAATTGATTCCAATTAATACATGGCTGCTCAGTGACAAATTATTGAGTTGTAATATATTGGCCCTGCTGGCTCAAGTTACTGGCTACTTAATCTTGCTTCTCAGATTTTCAAAATCAGAATAAAAAAATGGTTAGGGTAAGATGATTTACAAGCAAAGAGCAGCGAGATTAATTAACAGGGGATCCTCAGGATTATTGAAACCGACAAAGGTGTGCTTTTCACGAGTCTTTTTAATAGAAGCTTGATGAAATTTTATTAGGATCACACACATATATAATTTCTAATTATTCTTTTGGTATTACTTGGCATAGCCAGTAAGGCGATGACTTTTTGGGCATACAAGTCAGGGTTTTGAGTGGACCAGGTTGTGGAAGATAATGTTTGGAGACTTTGGAAAAGAGGGCGACCTCATCTGCATGATTGTTCATTTTCAACAGAGTGTCTTCTTTGGTTTTGAACCCACCACACCCCAAGTCACACCTTCAGAGTCTTCAGCCTAATTAATCATGGCTACCATTCTTGCGAGTGATGAATGGCCATATATATACTTTAAAATAATGGCCATTTTACTTTAACCCATGATGGTCCATGCAATGAACCGTGGGAACAAAAGTTTCTTTCTTTCTTTCTTGAGAATTTTGTCAAAAGTTACTGTCAAAGGTTGAAACCTAGTGCTTATATATTAACAATAATAGATGTTGGAAGAATTTTATCTTGTTAATGATAATTGGTTTATTTGACTCAATACGAGATTTAGAAATTAAACACAGAAGATCGAAGTTGATGATGAAGTTTTGGATGGACAGAGGATATGAACAAAAAACCTGGGAAAAGGAATATGCATAAGAGCAGAAGAATTAAACTCATGTTTTTGTTTGCAAGCTACCTTATGAGATATACCTGCAGCTTTAACGTTGGGATAACAACACAGAAAATTAAATGTCAATCTAATTCAGACAACAGAAGAAGAAGCCATGAAATGAAAGCAGCATATATAGAAGAGAGTTTTGAAGGTTTTACCAGTTAATGGATTGCTCTTCAAGTGAAGAGTATTGGTATACATAGACTGTTTAGAAGGTTTTACCAATTAATGGATTGCTTGCTATTCAAAATTTGATTGATTGTTACCTCCTAAATAAAATGTATACTTTTGTAGGATATGTTAATATTAAAGAGAGGTTGAGGTGGCAAATATCTTTCTGTGACATCTCATGACAACACAAATAGCCGAGGTACATGCTATACACCTCAATCACTACAATAGCAACTTGAGGAAATGCCTGCCAACTCTCCCCTTACTTCCCATTCTCAAAATAGTAGTGCAGATAAGTTTTATTCAATATGGTCATAATTGATGTACATTTCATGTAACATTTAATTGTTCTAATTCAACATGAATGATAGGCTCTTATACTGCAATCAACAAGTGTAGAGGAGCTTATAAGTTTATTAACATTAATTTGAGGACTGCACAAGGAGTAAAGATTCGCGTCAAATTTTCAGATTCTATGTCAAGAGCAATCGGTCCAGAACCAAGAAACTTTTCTAATTATTGTGGTTTAACTCTTAGAACCACAGTCTCTTTTCGGGATGGTGGAGGTAACTGGAAGAATATTTTTGAAAATTATGGTCAGGATATGATTTTAAAAATAAAGGTATTATTTATGCCAAATTTTAATACTTATATTAGTTTATTTATATTATTATATAAAGTGTTTATATTTATTTGTTTCAGGATAAATTTGAACCTGTTGATGCAATTATGAAGAAAAGTTTCATATACTTATATCAATTATTTTACAAAATGCATTTAGAAATTGGAAGACCAATCTACACTCTCACTATAAGAAAATGAGATTGATGAGGATAGGTTGGTGAATCCTCCTCAAACTATTAGTTTTTAAGATTGGGAGCGGTTATTAATATATTTTAAGAGTGACATATTTAAGGTACCACATTATCCTTCTAACTAAATTATATTTTTTGTTTTAATAATTAAATTCTTATTAGTTACCAAATTTTGTTTTAGAACAAAGTGCAAGAAATATGATAAACCGAGAAAAATTAATGACTAAACATACTTGTGGTCATCGATCATTTGCACAGATTGACTATTTTACAGTAAGTTCAATCTATCATCACTATAATTTAAGTTTTTAATCCTTTTTTATTTTAAAATATATTATTTATTTTTTTTATATGTTATTCTTTTGTAGAGAGATCTAACTACTGGATAACCTGCCCCTACTGACCATCTATGAGAGATAATGCATACTAGGAAGACATTAGATAGACAAGTAGTATGGGCTGACCCACACTCTGAACAGATTCGTGTATGCATTATAGTTTTATATTTTATTTTGATTTAGTTTTATTTTTAATCTAATAGTTTTATATGTTTTTATTGTAGAGTCGTATGTACGAACTTTCTCAGCAATCAGACCAAGATTTAGAGAGTGATGCTCGAATGACGTCTGAGTAAATATTAGCGACTATTCTTGGCGAGAGGTCAGGGTATGTAAGAGGGAAAGGGTATGGAGCGGAGCCTTTAAGGAAGAGAAATCGCCCTCAATCTAGTGATAGTTTAGTTGTGCAAAGTGTACGTGCCCAATTGCAGGAAGAGTTTGATAAAAAAATTTAAGAGGAGAGAGAAAAAATGGAGGCAGAGCGTGCAAAAATGGAAGAAGAGTGTGCAGCAGAGCGTGTGAAGATGGAAGAAGAGTGTTTGCAATTCAAGCAAAGATGAATGGAGCAAATAGAGCAAAGGATACAAGCTCAATTCGCTGCCTTCATGCTGAGAGGGCAACCACATGCACTTATTCTTCTACTCCTAGTATTAGTCCTTCCATATAATGTTTATGTATAAACTAAATATTTTTTTTAAACATGCTTAAGTAATTTGATGTTTTATAGGATAATCTGAATTATTCATCAATGATATTAGATTTTGGTTTATTTAGTTATTTATTATTTATTATTTTTATTATTAAATTACGTGTTTTAATGTAAGAAACAATAATATCAACGTTTAGTATACAATAGCGGCGACAGAATTATCGCCGCTGACTCAACTTTAAGCGGCGACTCTTCAGGTCACCAATTGTTGATATTCAGCAGCAACTTTGAATTGTCGCCGCAAATGTTTATAGGTGACAGTCTTATAAGCGGCGACTTGCCAAAGTTATTTAGCGACGACTTTGAGATTTTCAGCTGTGACTTTTTTACCCGCAGAAAGTCAATTTTTTTGTAGTGAGAAGAGTCATTTAACAACACTAATATCTCAATTTTGAGAGAAACTCAAGTACATGAAATATGTGAAAATAATGAGATCTCAATAAATTATGTTGTCAATTGAATACGATGGGATCAGGATGATGTCAACGTTGATGATATTTTTGCATATAATGTAGCGCTTGATTCAATAAATGATGATGAGGATCATGAATTAAGGTCTATTAGCGAATGCAAAGAAAGAGAGAATTGGCCAAAATGGAAAGACGCAATTAAGGCATAATTAAAATCATTCGAAAAGCAAAATTTTTTTTGCCTTGTGGTTCTTACACCTGAATATGTAAAACCAATTGGATACAAATGAGTTTTTGTGAGAAAATGAAATGAAAATGGTGAAGTAGTAAGATTCAAAAAATGACTTGTTGCTCAAAGATTTACATAAGACTTGGTATTGATGTTGTGAAAATATATTCACTAGTGGTGGATGCAACTATTTTTCGATATCTAATTAGTCTAACAATAAATGAAGGCCTCGATTTGCATCTAATGGATCTTGTTACAGCCCATTTATATAGCTCACTTGACAATGATATTTATATGAACCTCACTGACAGATTTGAGCTGCCAAAAACATACAATTCAAGTTTTGTGAACAGTACTCAATTAAGTTAAATAAATTTTTATATAGATTGAAGCAATCAGGGCGCATGTGGTAAAATCGATTTAGTAAATATCTATTGAAAGAAGGATATAAATGATCAGAAATGACGAGGCATTTTTATAAAAAGATCTGGAAACAAATTTGCTATAATTGTTTTTTATATCGATGGCAAAAATATCATTAGAACTCCTGAAGATATTCTAAAGTGGTGAATTGTTTACAGAAAGAGTTTGAAATGAAGAACCTGGGAAAAATAAACTTTTGCCTCAGACTACAAATTGAACATATGAAAAATAGGATATTGTGTATCAAGAAACTTACATGAGAAAACTCTTAAAACTTTTCTATATGGATAAATTACATCCATTATGCACTCCGATGATTGTAAGATCTCTAGAGAAAGCTAAAGATCCTTTAGAGCTCAAGAAGTTGATGAATAACAAGAAGTTGATGAATAACTACTTAGCCCAGAAGTGCCGTACCTTAGTGCAATTGGTGCACTTATGTATCTTGCTAGTCACACACGACTGGATATATCATTTGTTGTTAACTTACTAGTAAGATATAGTTCTTTACTAATATGAAGACATTGGAATGTAGTTAAGCATATTCTTTGTTACTTAAAGGATACTATAGATATGGGATTATTTTATTTGAATGAACACAAGAATGACTTTGTCAGCTATGCCTATACTAGATTTCAGTTTGATCCCCTATTAGTATATCACAAATAGACTATTTGTTCACATATAGTGGTACAATTATTTCATGGTGATTAATGAAATAAACCATATCAGCCACATCATCTAATCATGTAGAAATACTAGGGATACTTGAAGCAAGTTAAGAATGTGTATGGTTAACATTGATAATATATAATATACATATCACTTGTGGATTGTGATCTAGTAAAATGATCCCAATAGTCCTATATAAAGATAATATTACATGTAATACGCAACTAAAAGATAATATTTTGAGGATCTAAAAAATTATGAAAGAATTTATTTCTCTAAAAGAGGTTTAAAATATTTAATGGCTACTTTAGAATTTTTAAGGGCCTATTTTCTTAGAAAAGTTCAAAAAAATAGTTAGGAGTTATCGTTTACCCTATAATTTTTATGAAAATTATCCTAGGAGATAGAGAAGGTATTGGAGGAAGAAAATCTCTATTTTATTTTGATAATTAAATTTTAGAAATTTTTGAATGCCTCAAAAAATAATAAGACAAAAAAAAAAAAAGACTAAAGGGCAGCATGAGTATCTAAACATGCTCTCACATGTTTGCTCCCCAAGTTGAGCCTCTGGCAAAAGAGATAGAGGAAGAAATAAAGCACAAGAAAGCATAGGCAAAAGAAAAGAGAGACAGAGCAAGTTGGCAGGAGAGTGAAGGAGAGAGAGAAGTAGAGCAAGACGGAGCAGCGAGAGAGAGAGAGAGCCACGGTGACAGAGCTTGAAAGGCGACAGTGTGCTAGAGAGAGAGAGAGAGTCGCGATAGAGGTAGTGACCGTGGAGGACGTCCTTGGAGCTTGGATAGCGTACGTCAGAGTGGATCTCGACTAAGGTAAGCTTCCTCAACGTCTTTCCACCATTTTTCTGGCAATCTGTAAACTTTTGGGTCGTGAGTTACTGTAGCTGTCTGACAAATAAAGAAGAGAGAGAGAAACAGTAGCTGGTCATCGGGTTTTAGGGGCTCTGGTCTAAGTGGTAATTATATCTATAAGCTTGCTGGTCTGTTATGGTGTTAGTTTAAAAAAAAGAAGAAGAAGAAGAAAAGGAGGACGACTCTACTGCTATGAGGGGAGAGAGATGTACTGTGGAGATAAAGTAAATATATCCCCCGTTAGTGTATGAATAAGCTATGTGGTTTGAGTTTGGAAGCTGGAAATATTTATTTAGATATTATGTGTTGATATTTCCATATCATAATTGTCCATGTGAGATATTTAAGTTATCTCTAGAAGTATTAAAATTGTTAATTATATTTTATGGAAGCTGGAAACCATATTATAGATGATATTGAGACTTGATAAAAGAATAAAAAGTTGAATACATGAGTTTATTAATCCTATAAAGGTATAGCTGGAAAAGATATGGAATTTTTAAAAGAATTTATTTAACTTATAAATTATAAATAGAAATGTATTAACCTACCCTTATATATATGTATAAATTATAAGCTTTGATTTGTGCTTAAATCTATCATGGAGACATAAAGAGAAGAAGTAAAAAGGAGGATCAATGTAATATAATAAATTTTGATAGAAAGAGTTTATATAGAGTTGTTAAATTCGAGTATATTGGATAAATTTTTAGAAAATAGTTTATAAAAAAATTTTTTTGGATAACTTTTAGAAAAGGGTTTTTGGAGAAGAGGTTATGAAAAAAAATAGTAATTCTAGATAAATGAGTATTTGGATAATTATTACTAAAAAGATTTTTATAATTAGAAAATTACTAAAAAGGGTATGATTTTATTAAAAATAGGAGAGAGGAGAGAGGATGAAAAAGAGAGAAAAGAGAGAGGAGAGAGGGTGGAGAAGAGTGAATAGAGAGGAGAGGGGAGAGATGGTATAAAAAAAAGTAAGGGTAAAATAGTAAATAGTCTATAAGCTCTTTTACTGTTCTAAAATTTACTCTTACCAAGTTATCTGAAACCATACTTTTAAACTATAGTTTGGTCCAGAAGCCCTTTTAGACAAATATAGCTATTTGTTTTAAATTTTTCTAAATCAAAATTTTATCCACAAGAGCTTCTAAAATAATAGTTTACATGGTTTCTAAACAGGTCCTTAAAAGTTAAATTTAAAAAAAATAAAAAAAATAATAATCATTAAAAATATTTTTGTTTTCAGAAAAATTAAAAAAAAATCATGGAATAAATATTTTAGGGATTTAGAAAATTTTAAAAGAGTTTATTCCCCAATAAAAAAATAAATAATTCAATAACTATTGTTTAAAATTTTAAGGCTTTATTTTCTTAAAAAAATTCAAAAAAAATTAGAAGTTATTGTTTGTCTTAAAAATTTTAAAAAAATGATTTTATAGGCTAAAAAAGCTATTAGAAAAAGAAAATTTTAGTATGATATTAAGGGTTATTTTCTAATAATTTTTTTTTTAATTTTAAGATATTAAATAAAAGATAAAATACAGAATAAGTAAGGGTAAGGGGGTAAAAAAAATCATTTTCCCTCCCACACTCACCTGTCTCTCTCCCCATTCATATCCCCGACTCTTCCTTTCCTCATAACAGCTGCAAAATGCGAGAAAGAGAGAGCGAGAGGTGAGAGCGAGAGAGGAGCACGGGTATGTCGGAAGTAGTGACCGGAGGTAAGACATCGAGCTCGTGACGCCGTCGACCAGCTGAGGTGAGTTCTTTGAGTCCGTCGACTTCCCTGTTCATGCGATTTTAAGTAGATTTAACCGGTTAGAATTTGGGGCTTTGAGATTAATCACTAATTAAGTAATGCGTAAAGCTTCTGAGCACAAAATCTAACTAAGATTAAGAGATTTGGTTGCTTCGTATGTATTCTTTGCTCTGGATTGTGTTTCCCAAAACATGGGTGATTTAACCCATCGAAAACGAAGCTGAGTCTGTAAATGTTTGATCTGGTGAAGTTAAGAAAAAGATTTAAGTTTATTAACTTGAAATCTAGTGAAAATCCAGAGTATTGGTTGCTGCGTTTTTAATCTTTGTATTGGGCTATGATTTAAAAAAAAAACATAAAAATAAAAACAGAGCCTGTTGTTTGTTCGTTAAGGACTTGGGATTTTTGGAAATTGAGGTATTAAACTGATTGAAAACAGCTCCTCTATTTGGGTTATAAATTTCGATATCAAAGACCCATCGTTTTTTTAAGAAATTGTCAATTAAGACTTTTAATCGTCAAGGTATATATATGTGTATGATGTTTATAATGTTTGAGGGGATTATCGTGTTCTCTATACTTTGGTCTCAAGTGATGAAGAATTTGCTGTTTTGGCATTCTTTTTGGGTTAAGAAATTGTTTTGAAAGCTTATGTTATGCTAATACAGTCTTGGGTTATGCTAATTTTTCTCTATACTTATGTTATGCTAATAACTTAAAAGCAAGCATAAAGGCTTTAAAGTAATGTTAGAACAAGGGTATTAAGGCTGGGAAATTATTTTGAATCTGGACCTTGATGTAAATGGAATTGAGTTGTTGAAAATGAAGTTTAAGGAGGAAGACACTGCTGTAATTTGCTATGAAACTGAAAAAGAATAATTTGAAAAGTATAAAGGAGATATTATATAAGTTGTTATTAGAGTTCTAAGATGATTTTAGTTTGGGGCTATAAGGGGTTTTAATCATGAAAGCTATATTTTCATAAGAGATTGCTGTTTTAGAAAAAAATTTTGGGCTCCCAAAGTCTCTAAAAGGTTGGTGTTGAATTTGGAATCTTTGAATGGATGTTTTGAAAAGTTGTGATATCACACAAATGATTTAAAAGTGTCAAAAGAGGGTAGTTAGTTGCTGATTTTTACAAAATGTTGTAGGATTCTTTTTAGCGGAATAGAAAGAAAATATGATGGTGAAATAGTTAGTGTTTTAGAAATTGAAAGATTGAGAAGAGTTACCCACTGTTTTGGGCAGCAACATTCTAGTTAAACAAGTTGTTTTGGGGTTCTTTAATGCTAAACAAGTGTTTGGAAGTTATGATTTTGATGGTTTAAGAGTTTGAGCATTGAATACTTCCTTTAATGATTTTTGTAGTGCTCAGAGATTTTTAAATGATGCTTTGAGCATTGTTCTTAAACTTGGAAATAACTTTTAGATTTATTATAGTCTTGCTGTCCAAACTGTTGAAGAGAGGGATATTCTTGGAGACTTGAAGCTTGTTGGTCATTTAGCTATGGATAACCTTGATGCATGGTTAAGGTTGAATGATTGCATTGATTTGGTTCTATCATTGTTGCTTATTATGTTAGGAGAAATTTTTGGTAAAGGCATAATAAGAAGGGTGGTAATAGAATAAAGAAATTTAAAATAGAATTGAAGGACGGTTTAAAATTAAAGTTAATAGAAGCCATTTCTTTTGAAAAATTAGGTAACTATATGGAAAATTTCTTGGAGTCTACTTAGAATGGCAAATTGAAGCACTTGGAAGTTAACAGGTGAGTGGATAACGTCATATTAAAGTAATATTTTTAATAATATTTTGTTACTTGATATATTTAATTTAAAGTATCAATTTTAAACATGATTTACTAAAAGTATGTTTATATGAATTAACATCTTTGATTATTGTCGTTGATTTTTCTTTCGATTGGTTTATTATATTATCATGTTTATATATGGAAATGGGCAAGGAAAGTTTTAAAAATATATTTGTAGATATTTATATTGAGTTGGTTTTTTACTATGAAATATTTTTATGTGAATTTCTATTACTTGAAGAGTTTTATTTTACATAAACGGAAAGAAATCTTTTATGATTTTATTTTGATATTCATGCTGGGATCCATGATTATGAAGTATTCTTGGTGAAATTTCAGTATTGAAAAGTGTTGTTTTTATTTAATGTTAAATTGATCCCACGCATGCTTGGAATTATTTTTGGGAGGACTAAATACAGAACTTTGGTTACTAACAGTAGTACTATTAGTCTTTGGTGCACCATGGTTAATCTCGAGCTCGCTTGTTATTCATGAGTCTTGTACTTTTGTCTGTTTTCGTGGCTTTTAGCTGCTTTGGAATGGTTACTTACCATCGTGGACTGTGTGTCCACGCTTGTTTTGTGGCTTCAAGCCACGCCGGATTAGTTAGTTACTATCGTGAACTGTGTGTCCAAACTTGTTATTCGTTCTGTTGAAGTCCTATGGAAAAGATGAGATTGGAGAAAAAATTGTTTTAAATTGGTTTCTTTTTAACCAAGTTTTACTGGGTATTAGATTGAATTGAGTAATGATTTTGTTACAGTTTTATTTTTGTTATAATTCTATAATTTGAAAATTGAGATTTATCATTAAGCCTTATTATTCAAAAGTTGAATATGTTTTAAATTATTTCTTGCCACATTTTATTTTTTTATTAAAGGGACGTTATTTACTTATAGATTATTTTAGCCTTAGATAGCATTGCCTACCTTGCATCTCCAACGAACAGAGAAGGCTCTCATGGTTGTAAAAAAACTGTAGGTGCTTTACGCAATCTATAGGCTAATCCTATCTTGTATTTCAAGAGGTATAAATATTTATATATGGTAAAGAATTTATCATTTTGGGAAGCTATAAATATATTTATATATAATAAATAATAAAATAGCTTACACATGTTGATAATTATTATTATATTAATTATAATATTTAAAGCTTACGGAATGCGAGTTTTCTTATATTTTGTGCTGGTCACCCTTTGATTTTTGGGGTGTGACACTAAAGTTAGACCTAGCTTAATCATTTATTTCATATAATATTATGTATTAGTTGTGCATGTTTATATGTGCCAGTTTATTATTGTAATTAAGTATGAGAACATGTAATTTCCTTACTCTAATAGTTGCCATGGCCATGTGTATTTATTCACATCAATCAATTATTCAGTTTGTGAGGCATTGTTCTCTGTGGCTTATTTTGCATGCTTAGTTAACCTTGCATCAATATCTATATCGAAATGATGTTACGCCAGAGATTCTCTGGAATCTTATCCCTTTTTCTCCCATGTACCAACAGTAGGTGTGAGTACTTCAGGAACAAGGCGAAGCTAGCTGCAAAATAATAAAGAAGGTGGAGATTAGAAGAAATTAGTTTTACTATTTCATTAGTTATAATATTATTTTGGGATTGTTTTTAATTAGTTTTTATCATGGATTGTAAGCAAACTATATGGTTTGTAAGTAACAGCTAAGGAAGTTTTGACGAGTGGATTGGACATCGCAGGTAAGAGTTAGGCCAAGCCTAGTAACCACGTACGGTAGTAACGTTAACTTTGAATAGCTAATCTAATAAAGTAAAAGACTCAGAAAACTTAAAAGTTTTATATAGATTTAATAACTGGTATTTTAGAGCTATATTAAATTATACGTGAATTTTTAAAGTTTAAGAAAATTCATTGAAATTGGTGCCAAAGAAAATTTTAAAGCATTTGGGCCTACTAAGGGTACCAATTAGATCACATATTAGCTAAATTATTCTGATAAGTGGCCCTAGAGAAAAGTGTAACAAAGGTGTGAGTGTGTTTTTCTTTCCACTAGGTTTTTATCTTACAATTTTTTCTAATTGAAATTTTGTAATGAGGCATATTATTAAATAATAGGCATCCAATGGAAAGTGTTATAAATATTAAAATGTGGATGTCTATTTCTCTCCTCTTTCAATTTTACAAGTAACTGTCATTACTCAATCATTTCTCTGCTACTGCATTAAATATGTAACTTTTACTATGCTATTTATGAATTTTATCACCTACTATTTATCTTTTAAGTTTGGATATAACATATAAAAATATGTTTATAAATAGGATATGTTATTTGTGTTATAAAAATGTGAAAGTATACAATCTACTTCTCTTATTTTTTTGTTTTCATCTTTTCTCTCCTCTTAATCTTGTTTATTGGTTAGTTAGTTTTATAATAATTAAAGATTATTTGACAAAAGAATTGTGTATGATGATACAAATTTAAAAAAAAAAAACGTAGTAAGTGAAACCATATAATTTTATTTTAATTCGACAAAATCAATAGAACTACATAAAAACAATTCATAAGTTTAATACATTTTTACATGTCATTGGAAATTGATAACGTTAAATTAAAAATTAAGAAGGATTTCAAGCTTTATAAAATATAGAAGATATTTCTGGTGTTGTTATCGGAGAACATCCATAATATGATGCTTTCCGTGAGTATAGTATAGGGTCTTGTTAGAGATTGGCGGGTCTTACTTTAGCACTGTAAATTAGGCTTCTTATATATCTTATAGTTTTTAGGGAATGAGTCCCAACAAAAAGATTTAATTATTAAAAAGATCCACTAATGAGTTAGGAGAATCCCACTCAAATTTCATATAAAGAGAATTTGTCTTTATAAGATTTAATAAAATTATTAAATAATTGATAAATCTTATAAGATTTCATTGAGACGAGAGATTCTAATTATTAAATAAATATATTGTCTTTATTAATTAAAAATGACAAATGAGCTAATACAATTGATAATTTTATGTGTTGTAATTGACAAATCAGGAAGCAACAAATCACAACTTTTTCTCTCGAACAATTTGCTGATTAATTTCTCCTTTCTTTATTTACACTTACTAGTATTAGCGGCCGGTGGAGGCAAATGGTTCTGTAAAAGTCAAAGAAGCAATTGTAGGATAAGTAGAGGAAGATGAAGAACATCCCTGACCAGACCAGCCACCCAAATTTCTAGACTTGACTAAATCCAACAAGTTATCAGGTAACTGAGAATCTCCATCTAAAAACTGCACAATACTTGAAATAGTGGGCCTTGCTGAAGCATTAGGATGTGAACAAAGCAAGCCAAGTGTCAGCACCAATTCAGCTTCATCCACCACATATTCATCTCCCAATCTGCTGTCAACTGCTTCACAAATGTCTCCTTTTTCCCAGCACTCCATTACCCATTCTATGATCAGCACTTTCTCCGGCGAAGTCCGAGGTTCGACGGGCCTTCTTCCACAAGCAACCTCCAGCAGTAACACCCCAAATGAATATATATCAGTACAAGGGCTTGATTTCCCACTCTGCACAATTTCTGGGTCTATGTAGCCAGGAGTTCCTGCTACATGAGATGTTTGAGGATCATTTCCATGGTCAAATAGCTTCGCGAGGCCGAAATCTCCGAGTCTACCGTTCATGTCATGGTCAATCAGTACATTGGCTGGTTTGATATCTCTGTGGATAACAACTTGAAACCATTGCTCGTGAAGATATAAGAGTGCAGATGCAACATCTTTGATGATCTTGAATCTTTGTTTCCAGTTGAGTGTGCTGTCGTTGGGCAGGCGATAAAGGAACTTGTCTAGACTTCCATTTGGCATATAGTCATAAACTAAGAAGAGTTCTTTTCTTTTTCTGCTGTAGCCAAGAAGTCTTACCAAGTGTGGATGCCTGATAATAGAATATATTAACTTCCACATCAACTAATTGAAAGATGAGTTAAAAATATATATTGCTTTGAAGCATGTCTTATGAAATTGGCTTAACCTATTTTAACATAAAGACAAATATAATTTGATGGTAGAAATACAAACCCAGGCATTTATAATTTACTAAAACTAATACCTGAGACGGCCGATGGTTGCAATTTCTGCGACGAATTCTCTCATTCCTTGTCTTGAGTCATGAGAAATCATTTTCACTGCAATTTGAACATTGGAAAATGGTAGAATTCCTTTGTATACTCTTCCAAAACCTCCTCTTCCAAGCAGTTGTCCCTCTCTAAACCCTTTTGTTGCAATGAATATGTCCTTGTAAGTGAAACTATGAGGCCCATACAAGACTTGCCAATCTTCAAGAACTTGAATGAATTTCCTCCTTCTTGCAATCATACTCACACTATAAATAATCAAGATTACAAGGATAACAGCACCCACTAGTGATAAAACAACTTTCAAGATTTCCTTATTTCCTTCCCCTCCACCACTTTCATTTGGATCTAGAAGTCCAGGAATATCAGGAAGGCGAGAAAGTTTAATCTCCTCAGCTTGACTATTCATCCTGAAACTCCAGCCCAATATGTAATGAGATGAATGTGAGCCACAAGAGGATGAGAACCCAACATACATAGACTCAAAGAAATAAGAAGAAAGATCTCTTCTCAGTGTGAGAAGAGAGATCTCAGGTTTAGGAATGTTTATTGGATGAATCGTAACACTGAGTTTCTGATCAGTACTATTATATTCAACCCAGACCTGCAAGGGTTCTCCACTTGTAAGATCTAGCTTTCTTAAAAGACCTCGGTCAGTATAGTAACCTGCAGAAGAAGCATTGACGGAGTCCAATCCATTGATATCAATACCAAGATGGTTATCATCAATATCACCAAACTGAAAATCCTGGTCAGTGTCAAGCTCAATTGCCACTATATGATTGGAACTTTCACCATTGGAGTTGGCATTGAATAGGCCAAGATATTGGTTTGGCATAGATTCAGGGGTACCCTTAGTAGGCAAGATAGCGAAGGCGAGGCCATGGCCGTGAAATTCAGGATCGGGGGCTACTACCGCGAAGATGAAAGTGGTGGAGAAAGAGAAGACAGTAGTATTATTGGAATTCTTTAATTGTAGAGGAAGATTGTAAAAGACCTGTGATCCTTCACTTAGGCCACTATCGGCATGTATTACATTTGCGAGTATGTTGGAATCTTTGAGCTTCTGATCACGGCCTGGTGCCAACTTGAAGTATCCATCAAACTTGAATCCGACATCAATCATGTTCCTGTCTGAGTATGCTATGTTCAAGAACAAACACAGCATGAAAATGGTGATGGACATGGTCGGTTTCCTTACAACTAGTGAAGTTTCTATTCTCTGGGTTAAAGAGAATGGAAGCTATATGTTTATTTTCAACAAAAACATTCATATGCAGGAAATATAGAAGAAAAATGATTAGTTTCCAATTCTTGGTGGATACGTGGGGTTTATAGCTGTGACTCCTTGGTGACTTGAGGGGCTTTGATTATTCATTTCCGAGACTTGAAATTTGTTAATCGGTAGGCTGTGTTTCAATGTCAATGTTTTCTATTAAAAGTCCAGGCCGTTTCGTCTGACCAATTCAATCGATCAAGTTAATGAAGGACCGCAGCCATAGGAAGTTTCATATTTGAATGTCTTTTTCGAGGTCAAAAGATAAGGATTTTTTTTAAAAAAAAAAATTGTAGCTAGACTAAACAAGTGGTTACTAATGGGCGTTGTTTGATATTTTTAGAACATATTAAATGTAATGTTTTTTTATTGGATGGGCATACAATAGTAGAATGTTAAGTTTAGCAGTGTAAAGTTTCTAAATCCCTCTAAGTCTCGAGTTCAATGTTAAAGAAAAGACACCTGAAAAGATTCTATGCCAACTGGCGTTGATCTTAGTGGAAGATGTTTTAATCGTTTAAACACGAATTCTCGAATTTGATTCTATGTTATAAATGTGGAAAATACTTTTAGGAGAACTATTCTAATTGAGTATGATAATGGTCGAATTTAACCTTTTTAGTTAATCATATATATAAAAGGTATGCACGTTTAGATGTGAATGAATAAAGTCATTTTCATTTGATATATTAAGTGGAGCAAGCTTCTTGTTACTCACACTACTAAAAAAATCATTTATCACGGCGTTACTTCACGGCAGTTATAAGAAAAGCCGTCGTACAAAAAAAGACAGTGACTTTTTATAAATAAGTTCAATTTTAAAAACTTTCAACGGCGATTTTTATAAAAATCACAGTTAAAAGTTATCTGGTAGTACTTTTAAAAGCGATTTTTATAAAAACTACAGTTAAAAGTTATCAGATTTTTATAAAAACTTTTAAAACTAGAACCAATTTCAGTTTCAGTTTTACTTTTCACAGCCATATGTAGTCTTGTTTTTCTTCCCCATCACCACAGACTTTGACGAAGGTCATTTTCTGACATTTTCCCTTAATTTCGGTGCCCATCTCAATCGTTAATTCCGTTCTCTGTCATCTCCATATCCTTCTCCATCGTGAAAGTCGTAAGTCACCGTTTAACTTCTTCATTTCCTCATTTTTTTTCTTGTTCGATTGTTTGTTGTTTATAAACTGTAATACATCATGAGCTTAAAGAGTTTTAATAGTAAAAACTTTCTAGATCTTCAACCTTTTTGCCAGATCTTCAACTTTTTAGTGAGGCTGACTGTGGTGGCTAACAGTGGGTGTCGACATATGGGCCTTATTGGAAGGAGCTAGAAGAGCTTTAATGGAAGAAGCTTATGGATCTTTAGTTTCTTCACTAGATCTTTGACTTCTTCTCTCTAGATCTGGTTTGATACTTTTGATGAGTGTAACCAAAGTGGCTGATAGTGGGTGTAAGCCGAGAAAAGTAAAAAAAATTTAAGCAATTAACGGCCATGAAAGGTTACCTTTAACGGCAGTTATAAAACCGCCGTTAAAAGGTACACTTACAATGGCGGTATAATTCACGGAGCTCACAAAATCGCCGTGAAAGGCTACTTTTAACCGTCGTTATAAGCATTTTTTCTAGTAGTGCGAACCAGCAAGTTAGTCCCCTAGGGATGTTGCGGGGGTAGGGGTTAGGCAAATCCCAAATGTTAGTTTAATATGTTTAGTTATAATATTTATGAATGATATTTTTTCCAAAAAAATGTGATATTGATGTTATGAATATTAGAATGTGAATGCTTATCTCCTCTTTCTTTTTAACTTCACTAAATAACTTTTACTACTCAATTACTCATCTACTACTATATTAAACTTGTAACTTTTACTAGATTATTCATGAATTTTATTACCCACTATTTGTCATTTAAATTTAGGTATAACCTATATGTAAGACTATGCCTATAAATAGGGTATGTCATTTGTGTTGTATGTAAAAGTGTAGAACAATACAATCTACTTATCCTAATTTTTTGGTCTTCATCTTTTCTCTCCTCTTAATCTTATAGATTAGTTAGCTAGTTTTACAATACGTTATCAGTACAATTACTTTAGAAATTGACATTATTATAAGGTATATCATCCCAAAGTGAGTTTTTATATTACTTTCATTTTTATGTTGAATTATAGTTTCATATTGTAGAAGACTTGACCTGCTTTACTTAAACCACTATCTGCCTATATTACATTTGCTGACATGTTGGAATTTTTGAGTTCTTGATCACTGCTGTCTGCTCCCAACTGGTAGTTTCCATCAAACAAGAACCCGACATCACTCGTGTTCTTGTCTGAATATGCTGTGTTCATCAGGATCACGCACAGCATGAAAATGGTTATAGACATGCTGAGTTTCCTTAAAACTATGGAAGTTCTGTTTTCTAGTTTGAAGAGAATGGATCATATGTTTATTTTCAACAAGAACTTTCATAAGAAGTAAAGAAGATGAATGATTAATTTTTAATTCTTGGTGATGAATACGTGGGGATGACTTGAATTAATAGGCTCCTTCTTTCAATATCAGTGTTTCCTAAATCAAGCCGTTTCATCTGACTAATTCAATTGATCAATTTAATAAAGGATCATAGCCTTAGGAAGTTTCATGTTTGAATGTCTTTTTTAAGGTCAAAAAATTTCAAGGAAAAAAAGGGTAGGACTAACAAGTGTTTACTAGCTAATACAATGGGTCTCGTTTGATTTTTATAACAGTACTAAATATAATGCAATGTTTTTTATTGGGTAGGTATACATACATGATTAGATATGAATTATGTCATTTTCATTTGATAAATATTGGGTGGAGCAAACTTCTTCTTGAGAGTAAAAAAGTTTTTAATTATTAATTCATGACGTAGCCTGCCGTTCAGGATATAAATTTATATCCCCTGAAAGGGGATGCCAGCATTATGCCTTCTGTCTTACGTATGAAATAGAGAAAGTAATTTTGTAGTCACACTTATAAGTTTTAATATTTATATGAATATATAATTTTATCATAATTTACTGTTAATTGCCATTTTGTTAAAAAATGAGTATATTAAATAGAGATAAAATTAAAATTATTAAATATTAAAATAAAGTTAATAAAATTTAAAAAAAAATTAACTTTGACAAAATATACTGAGTTCCTTATACTTCTCCTATCCCTATTATAATAAGTCATCTTCTAGGATGTTTCTATGATCCATTTTAAAATATGTGGAGAGTGCCTTAATAGACATGATATGTTTTTGGTACCATTTTAAAGCTTTTATGCATATTCTTACAACTGGAAAAATTTTGTAGTGTTAGCTATATTAAGTGTATATGAGAAATACTTTATAAATGGATTTATACACACACGCGCATATATATATATATATATATAATATTTTGTTTATAAAATATACATGCATGACATTTTCTTTAAAAAAATTATTGTACTTTTAAATTATTTTTTTATTTTCGTTTCAAAATGTTCTTCACTTAAATCTTTTTGTCAATGATGTATTTAAGTTAATAAAAAATATTTTATGGAAAATTACTAGAAGGTAACAAAAACTAAATTAATAATTAAAAAGTCCTAAATTACAAATGAGTGGAGGAATTCTTGGCATCAAGTGATCCATGCTCTTCCTATTAATTTAGAATATACTTAAAATTAAATTCAATTTTTTTGTTACATCAATTTTTAGAAAAGAGTTAGGTTCATCCATAATCTAAAGGTAGAATGAAGTCTACATTTGTCCTAGATGATACTAATATGGAGTAGAATAAAATATTAATTACTCTCGTATATAAACTTAGATACGAATTGATTAAATTTAATTATTCTTTTAAAAATCCGTACCCATTTCCATTACTCCCTTCTCTCCCCTCAAGCCCATCCGCCTCTTCCTCTTAATTGTATTTAATTTTCAGTATATTGTAAATTAAGAGGTTGATAGATAAGCTCACACCAGATAAAATTTAGTGAAGTGGCACATTCTTATTGGTCAGAGCATAGATTACGCGGTGCTCTTCAAGACTTCCTCCTCGTTAGTGTCATTTATTGTATTTGAACTAGTCATGCTCTTTAATTGTTTTTTGGGACTTTATGGTAATTTTTTTAATATTTTAATGGGTAAAATTTAACGTTAATATCACACATGGTAACGGAAGCATCAGGGCAAGCATATAATTAGTCTTTGCCTCTTTGGATAAACCCCAGCTCACATGATCCTATAATTATTCTAACAGTTTGCCCAATAGCTGCAAGTAACGTAACCAAATTACTACGGCAACATTCCAATAATTAATGCTACGGCAATATACAATGGCAATATTCACAGCAGCCAATCCATCATCAAACAAAGGAATCTAAGAGCCTGTTTTCCAAACCCTCGTTTTGGCTCTAACCAAAATTTCAAAAATAGAATAATCAATTACTAATATGAATTAAGTCTAATAAAACAGATTAATATTTTATAATATAATAAATTAAATTTAAATTTTTTTTGGAAGAGGAGTTTATATTTAATATCTGACTATATTTTAAATATGATTGTCTCTAATATAAAGATATATATATTGAGCAAAAATAAAAAATAGCTAAACACCCATCTAACTTTATCCTTGTTAAATAATTTGTATTATAGATTAAAGAATTTTTAAAATTGCAAATTTATATTCACAAAACATCGCTTGCCACGACATACCTTTAACGGGTCAAAACGACCCTTCTCTTGACTTGCCCTTTCAAACGCAATGGCAGACTTGCAACACGTGTTCATGCACTTTTCCCCCTTCTATAATTCAATTGAATTCAAGTCCAAAGCATGCCAAATCTGTCTCAAATCGTAATTAATGCTGATATTCTCCTTAAATAAGTAAAATAATTAAGGGAAAACTGGAGAAAGATTCTCCATTAAATTTTTTTCCTGACTCTAATTAGAGTATTGGTACGTACAAAATTTATAAAATATTGATATTTTTATGTATAAAAAATCATCAAATTTTGAAAAAAAAGTTCCTCTTGATTATGGTGATATGTGATAAAATTCTGTCAAATTTGATACATCATGTTTTCTTTTAGGTAGCATATTGATTCTATTATTCATTATTTTAGGAAAAAAGGGATGTTTTTAGGTTGATTCAATTAAAGAAGAATATCTTCTTCTTCTTCTTCTTTTCCTTTTCCTCTCTTAAATATTGTGGGGAGCAGCTGACAAATTGGTAAGTTGGCTGTGGTTTATCCTGATTTATGTGTGCGGACATATCTAGAGAGATTCGGTATTTCAACCATGAAACATGATTCCCTCCGCTCCATTTTATAATTAAAACGGTTGTAACTAATTCACTAGAACTAATAAAAATAATTATTTTCTCTAATTTTTATTATAAGATATTAACAACTTTATTAATTATTATTTTATTTTATTTTTATTATTAATTAATTTTTAACATTTTGTGAATGAGACTCCGAACTCTATCTAAAAGGATAAAATTAAAAAAGTTTATCAATTTATGATAAATTTAATAACTGAACTTTTATTTTTTGATATATAGGAAATAGTTAGAAATATTTTATAATAAAGACTAAAAAGAGTAAAAATATTAAATTTTGTTATAAAATTTAAATAATTTCTAATATTAATCACACTAAACTCCAAATCATATTAATTTATACTCTCTTTCATTATCTTTATTAATTATAGGTATATATATAAAAAAATATTTAATGTTCCTTAAAATAATCAAAACATCTTATATAAAAATAAAAAAAATAGTAGTAACTCCTAAAATACATCTTATAAAATAGATAGGAGGGAGGCTACTTTAGAAATTAATTACTTCAAAGTTTTTTTTTCTTTAACTGCTAATGCATTGAAAGTTAAGCACTTGTAGCCAATAAGGATAACTTAATTCTTTTGTAGTAGCGTATTAAAATGGGTTTTCATTCCTTAAAATAAAAATCTCGCTCTGACAAGTTGACTTGAAAATAGTTATCTTCAACACTATATGGACAGATTAAATTAATTTAATAACAAATAAATAAATTAATAATTAATTATGAGCACTTTGGTCCCTTAAATGAGAATGGTAAGGGGTCGGAATCCCAACTCTTATAAATATAACATTCTAATTGGGATGGGATTATATTTTGCAGCCCTCCACCAACCAGTTAGCTCAATAACGCAACATCTCTACAAACTTCTTAAATAAAAGAAGGAAGAACAGCCGAAAAAAAAACACGGGAGCAATTGAGGTTTAAGAAAGTGAATTAATTACCTTAAAATTTAATAATAACTAAAGATTATAAGGTCTTATAAAATCATTAAATCATATTGACAAGTTCTATGAGACCTCAGGGGGAGAGATTCTAATTTGTAAAATGATTATCTTACCTTTGTTCACTAAAAAACTGATAAGTGAGACAACATAAATGACAATTTTATATTCTACAATTAACTAATTAATTAAGGAGCAACGAATGACAACTCATATAATCTGAATATAATATTTTGACAGAAAAACTTATCATTTGTTACTCTCTAACTTATCGATTGCACCATATAAAATTATCATTTATGTAGTTTTATTAGTTATTTTTTAATTAATAAGGATAAAATTATCATTTTACAATTAGAATCTTTCTCCTTAAGGTCTAATAAGACTTGCTAATAATTTGATAATTTTATAGAACTTTACATAAATAAATTATCTTATATGAAATTTGAGTGAGATTCTCCCTACTTATTATTAGAATTTTTTAATAATTAAATCTTTTTTTTTTCATATAAAAAAATCAAAAGATATATAAAACGCCCAACTTACCGTGTTGGAGAGGCACACCAATCTCTGTCCACAACAGATATATAAAACGCCAACTGTAGTGTTGGAGTGAGGCCCGCCAATCTCTGTCCACAAAACACTATAGTCATGGAAAGCATCATATTCTGGATGTTCTCCGATACTTTCATCAGAAATATCATCTATTTTATAAAGTTTGAAATCCATCTTAATTTTTAAATTTTCATTATCAATTTCCCATAACATGTAAAAATTTGTATCATCATACGCAATTTTGGTATCAAATAATTTTTAATATCACATTTGGGATTTGACAACCTCCTTACATATACGTTAACGTGATGGTTCGGGCATGAAGAAGTCTGCTCTATGTAATATATCAAAGGAAGATGACTTTATTAATTCACATCTAATACTACTACGTGTATACTTTTTTCTTTATATAATTATCTAATTAGTTAGATTTAATTGTTATCGGGCTCAATTAAAAATAGTTCACCTAAATATATTTTTTACATTCACATCGAACTCGAGAACTCATGTTTAAGCAGTCGATACCTCTCCTACTAAGATTAACATTTGTTAGTATAAAGTTTTTTTAGATGTCTTTTTTAAAACTCGAACTACAAATCCAAATAAATCTAAAGGGTCTTACACTATGTGACATTCCTACATATAATGCTGTCGTAAAAATAATAAAAAAGACCTACCCAATAAAAAAGAATATTACCTTTAATACTGTTATAAAAATATCAAACAAGACCCATTAGTAACCACTTGTTTTGTCTAGCTACAATTTTTGTTTTTGAAAAAAAAAAATCCTTATTTTTTAACTTAAAAAAGAAATTCAAATAAGAAGGTTACTATGGCTCGGTCCCTTAAATTGATCGGTTGAATTGGTCAGATGAAACGGGCCTTGATTTAATTAGATAACATTGACATTGAGAAGACATTCCTCCCAATTAATTACTTTAAAGTCTCATCAATGAATAATCACAGCCCCTCAAGTCAAGGAGCCACAGCTATAAACCCCACGTCAAGAATAGGAAAACTAATCATTTTTCTTGTATATTTATTATGAATGTTTTTGTTGAAAATCAACATAGGTTCTATTCCCTTCAAACAAGAAAATAGAAACTGGCCGAATCTTAAGGAAACCGACCATGTCCATCACCATGTTCATGCTGTGTTTGTTCCTGAACATAGCTTACTCAGACAATAACATGAGTGATGTCGGATTCAAGTTTGATGGATACTTCAAGTTGGGACCAGGCCGTGATCAGAAGCTCAAAAATTCCAACATGTCAGCAAATGTAATATCTGCCGATAGGGGATTAAGTGAAGCATCACAGGTCTTTTACAATCTTCCTCTTCAATTCAAGAATTCCAATACTACTCCTGTCTTCTCTTTCTCCACCACTTTCATCTTCGCGGTAGTACCTACCGATCCTAAATTTCACGGCCATGGCCTCGCCTTCGCTATCTCGCCTACTAAGGGTACCCCTGAAGCTCAGCCAAACCAATATCTTGGCCTATTCAATGCCACCTCCAATGGTGAAAGTTCCAATCATATTGTGGCAATTGAGCTTGACACTGACCAGGATTATCAGTGGATTGATATTGATGATAACCATCTTGGTATTGATATCAACGGATTGGACTCTGTCAATGCTTCTTCTGCAGGTTACTATACTGATCGGGGTCTTTTAAGAAAGCTAGATCTTTCCAGTGGAGAACCCTTGAAGGTCTGGGTTGAATATAATAGTACTGATCGGAAACTCAGTGTCACAATTCATCCAACAAACATTCCTAAACCTGAGATCCCTTTTCTCACATTGAGAAGAGATCTTTCGTCTTATTTCCATGAGTTTATGTATGTTGGATTCTCATCCTCTAGTGGCTCAAATTCATCTCATTACATATTGGGTTGGAGTTTCAGGATGAATGGTCAAGCTGAGGAGATTAAACTTTCTCGCCTTCCTGATATTCCTGGACTTTTAGATCCAAATGAAAGTGGTGGAGGGAAAGTAAATAAGAAAATGTTGAAAGTTGTATTATCACTAGTGGGTGCTGTTATCCTTGTAATCTTGATTATTTATAGTGCGATTATGATTGCAAGGAGGAGGAAATTCATTCAAGTTCTTGAAGATTGGCAAGTCTTGTATGGGCCTCATAGGTTCACTTACAAGGACATATTCATTGCCACAAAAGGGTTTAGAGAGGGACAATTGCTTGGAAGAGGAGGTTTTGGAAGAGTATACAAAGGAATTCTACCATTGTCCAATGTTCAAATTGCAGTGAAAAGGATTTCTCATGATTCAAAACAAGGAATGAGAGAATTCATCGCAGAAATCGCAACTATCGGCCGTCTCAGGTATTATATTTAGTGAATTATATTTGTCTAAGCATATATTTCCACCATCAAATTATATTTGTCTTTCTATTAAAATAGGTTAAGCCAATTTGATAATACATGACTCAAAAGCAATATATATTTTTCACTCATCTTTCAATTAGTTGATGGGCAACTTAATATATTCTATTATCAGGCATCCAAACTTGGTAAGACTTCTTGGCTACAGCAGAAGAAGAAAAGAACTCTTCTTAGTTTATGACTATATGCCAAATGGAAGTCTAGACAAGTTCCTTTATCGCCTGCCCAACGACAACACACTCAACTGGAAACAAAGATTCAAGATCATCAAAGATGTTGCATCTGCACTCTTATATCTTCACGAGCAATGGCTTCAAGTTGTTATCCACAGAGATATCAAACCAGCCAATGTACTGATTGACCATGACATGAATGCTAGACTCGGAGATTTCGGCCTCGCGAAGCTATTTGACCATGGAAATGATCCTCAAACATCTCATGTAGCAGGAACTCCTGGCTACATAGACCCAGAAATTGTGCAGAGTGGGAAATCAAACACATGTACTGATATATATTCATTTGGGGTGTTACTGCTGGAGGTTGCTTGTGGAAGAAGGCCGGTCGAACCTCGGACTTCGCCGGAGAAAGTGCTGATCATAGAATGGGTAATGGAGTGCTGGGAAAAAGGAGACATTTGTGAAGCAGTTGACAGCAGATTGGGAGATGAATATGTGGTGGATGAAGCTCAATTGGTGCTCACACTTGGCTTGCTCTGTTCACATCCTAATGCTTCAGCAAGGCCCACTATTTCAAGTATTGTGCAGTTTTTAGATGGAGATTCTCAGTTGCCTGATAACTTGTTGGATTTAGCCAAGTCTAGAAATTTGGGTGGCTGGTCTGGTCAGGGATGTTCTTCATCTTCCTCTACTTTTCCTACTATTGCTTCTTTGACTTTTACAGAACCATTTGCCTCCTCCGGCCGCTAATACTAAGTGTAAATAAAGAAAGAAAAATTAATCAGCAAATTGTTTGAGAGAAAAAGCTTTGATTAGTTGCTCCTCTGTTAATTACAACACATAGAATTATCATTTGTCTCATATTATTTATCATTTCTCCATGAACGAGGGCAAAATAATCATTTGATAAGTAGAATCTCCTGACCCTTTTTATAAAATTTTATAAAGATAAATTCTGTTATACAGAACTTGAATGTAGGATTCTCCCAATTTATTATTGGATCTTTTTAATAACTAAATCCCAACGGACTCGCTCCCCTAAAAACCAAAAGATATATGAGATGAGAAATTTATCGTGCTAGAGTGAGAGCCGCCAATCTCTGTCCACAAGACACTACTATACTCACGGAAAGCGTCACATGGTGGATGTTCTCCGATAACTCCATCCGAAATATCTTCTATTTTATGAAGTTTGAAATCCATCTTAATTTTTAAATTATCGTTATATATTTCCAATAACATGTAAAAATGTATTAAACTTATGAATTTTTTATGTATTTCTATTGATTTTGTCGAATTAAAATAAAATTATATGATATCACTTACTACGGTTTTTTTTTAAATAAAATTGTATCATCATGCACAATTCTTTTGTCAAATAATCTTTAATATCACATTTTTTTGGAAAAAAAAAATATGATTCATAAATATTAAAACTAAAAAGGTTAAACTAACATTTGGGATTTGCCCAACAACTACCCCCGAAAACACGCGCTAACGTGCTGGTTCGGTAACACGAAGAAGTCTGCTCCACTGAATATATCAAATCAAAATGACTTTATTCATTCCCATCTAACCGTGCATACCTTTATAGCCTGGAGGGATCTAAGAACCTTTCTTTGCTAAACTTCACATTCTAATAGTGTATGCCCACCCAATAAAAAAACATTACATTTAACGTGTTATAAAAATATCAAGCAACGCCCATTAGCAACCACTTGTTGAGTCTAGCTACAACTTTTTTGTTTTGAAAAAAAATACTTATCTTTAGGCCTTAAAAAACGCATCCAAATATGAAACTTCCTATGGCTGTGGTCCTTCATTAACTTGATCGATTGAATTGGTCTGACGAAACGGGCCTTGATTTTTATTAGAAAACATTGACATTGAGAAGACAGCCTACCAATTAATTAAGTTCAAGTGTCGGAAATGAATAATCAAAGCCCCTCAAGTCATCAAGGAGTTACAGCTATAAACCCCACGTATCCACCAAGAATTGGAAACTAATCATTTTTCTTCTATATTTCGTATATATGAATGTTTTTGTGGAAAATAAACATATAGGTTCCATTCTCTTTAAACCAGAGAATAGAAACTTCCCTAGTTTTAAGGAAACCGACCATGTCCATCACTATGTCCATACTGTGTTTGTTCCTGAACATAGCTTACTCAGACAAGAACATGAGCGATGATGTCGGATTCAAGTTTGATGGATACTTCAAGTTGGGACCAGGCCGTGATCAGAAGCTCAAAAATTCCAACATGTCAGCAAATGTAATATATGCCGATAGTGGCCTAAGTCAAGCATCACAGGTCTTTTACAATCTTCCTCTTCAATTCAAGAATTCCAATACTACTCCTGTCTTCTCTTTCTCCACAACTTTCATGTTCGCGGTAGTCGCCACCGATCCTAAATTTCACGGCCATGGCCTCGCCTTCGCTATCTCGCCTACTAAGGGTACCCCTGAAGCTCAGCCAAACCAATATCTTGGCCTATTCAGTGCCACCTCCAATGGTGAAAGTTCCAATCATATTGTGGCAATTGAGCTTGACACTGATCAGGATTTTCAATGGATTGATATTGATGATAACCATCTTGGTATTGATATCAACGGTTTGCACTCTGTCAATGCTTCTTCTGCAGGTTACTATACTGATCGAGGTCTTTTAAGAAAGCTAGATCTTTCAAGTGGAGAACCCTTGCAGGTCTGGGTTGAATATAATAGTACTGATCGGAAACTCAGTGTCACAATTCATCCAATAAACATTCCTAAACCTGAGATCCCTTTTCTCACACTGAGAAGAGATCTTTCGTCTTATTTCCTTGAGTCTATGTATGTTGGATTCTCATCCTCTAGTGGCTCAAATTCATCTCATTACATATTGGGTTGGAGTTTCAGGATGAATGGTCAAGCTGAGGAGATTAAACTTTCACACCTTCCTGATATCCCTGGACTTTTAGATCCAAATCGAAGTGGTGGAGGGAAAGGAAATAAGAAAATGTTGAAAGTTGTATTATCACTAGTAGGTGCTGTTATCCTTGTAATCTTGATTATTTATAGTGCGATTATGATTGCAAGGAGGAGGAAATTCATTCAAGTTCTTGAAGATTGGCAAGTCTTGTATGGGCCTCATAGGTTCACTTACAAGGACATATTCATTGCAACAAAAGGGTTTAGAGTGGGACAACTGCTCGGAAGAGGAGGTTTTGGAAGAGTATACAAAGGAATTCTACCATTTTCCAATCTTCAAATTGCAGTGAAAAGTATTTCTCATGATTCCAGACAAGGAATGAGAGAATTTCTAGCAGAAATCGCAACTATCGGCCGTCTCAGGTATCAGATTTAGTGAATTATATATGTCTGGACTTATATTTCTACCATCAAATTATATTTGTCTTTCTATTAAAATAAGTTAAGCCAATTTGGTAAGATGTACGATCAAAGCTAGATTAGTTGATGTGGAACTTAATATATTCTATTATCAGGCATCCAAACTTGGTAAGACTTCTTGGCTACAGCAGAAGAAGAAAAGAACTCTTCTTAATTTATGACTATATGCCAAATGGAAGTCTAGACAAGTTCCTTTATCGCCTGCCCAACGACAGCACACTCAACTGGAAACAAAGATTCAAGATCATCAAAGATGTTGCATCTGCACTCTTATATCTTCACGAGCAATGGCTTCAAGTTGTTATCCACAGAGATATCAAACCAGCCAATGTACTGATTGATAATGACATGAACGCTAGACTCGGAGATTTCGGCCTGGCAAAACTACTTGAACATGGAAATGATCCTGAAACATCTCTTGTAGCCGGAACTCCTGGCTACATGGACCCAGAAATTGTGCAGAGAGGGAAATCAAACACATGTACTGATATATATTCATTTGGGGTGTTACTGCTGGAGGTTGCTTGTGGAAGAAGGCCGGTCGAACCTCGGACTTCGCCGGAGAAAGTGCTGATCATAGAATGGGTCATGGATTGCTGGGAAAAAGGAGACATTTGTGAAGCAGTGGATAGCAGATTGGGAGATGATTATGTGGTGGAAGAAGCTGAATTGGTGCTCACCCTTGGTTTGCTGTGTTCACATCCTAGTGCTTCAGCGAGGCCCACTATTTCAAGTATTGTGCAGTTTTTAGATGGAGATTCTCAGTTGCCTGATAACTTGTTGGATTTAGTCAAGTCTAGAAAATTGGGTGGTTGGTCTGGTCAGGGATGTTCTTCATCTTCCTCTACTTTTCCTTCTATTGCTTCTTTGACTTTTACAGAACCATTTGCCTCCACCGGCCGCTAAATAAAGAAAGGAAAAAATTAATCCGCAAATTGTCTAAATTTGTGTATTTTATTTTGTTTGAGTAGACTTTTCTAGTTTGATCGGTTATAAGGATTTATCTTCAAGTGTAACTATCATTATTATTAATTTAAAAAATTTGTGGACTTTACGAAATTCCCTTTATTTCGTTTAACAGTTAACACTCATGCAGGTAAATGAAATTTTATAAAGAGGATAAATTAAAAATATATGAACAAACAATAAAGGACAGTTGAAATAAATTAAACCGTCAGGATCTATTTAAAATAGAAGAAAACTATAAGTACATTGGGATTAATTTTTCCAATTTATAAGTTGGCCCTTTTCAATTTTATCTACTTTACTTCTGCCTTTAGAGAGTGAGCCTCAATGTAGTGGTAAAATTGCCTACATGTAACTTGGAGAGTAAGGATTCATATATCTTGAAAATAACTTTTTTACTTACATATATATATGTCTCTTCTCTGAGCTCACTTGATGGGACATGGAGCCTTTCTTACTCCAACGACTATTACTTGTTGAAAAGTCTAGCGACTAGCTAGTATTTGTTAAAAAGTTTAGAGTTTAGTCAATTTTGAGGCCCTTGCTTGCATCAGTGTTTTAATTTCTAACCATAAATTTTGAAAATTTTGATCAATGACTTGGTACACTAATGTCATAATCATTTTGAAGTTTGGCCTAACACCCAAAACAATCATCCGTTTATTAAAAAATTACAATTATATCATATATTAAAATTAAAACTTTGATAATTGCAATCTGTTCCTTAAAATCTTATTGTAATATGATTTGATTATTAGTGTCCAAAAAATATAATAGGATTATTTAATTATCTTTTGTTGTATTAAGATTGTCGTCAATCTAATATATTTGAATTAATTAATAATAATCTAAATTTGTAATTAAATAAATAATATATACTTAAAAATAAATATTTAAGAAAAATAAAATTTTGATATAATATATATTTCTTATATAATTATAAATTTATATTTTAATTGAATATATCAGATACTCAGTTAATTATATTTCAATGTACTAAATCAGAACCATTTAACATCATGCAAATATAATACTGATTAATGGTTAAACATACAATAACAAATATTGGAGCTATACCAATCTAAAATCAATTTTTTTTTGGTCGAAGGATTATTCATTTTCATAATATATGAATTTGAGAAAATAGTAGGAGCTTTTTTTTAAAAAAGAAAAACTGATAAAATTTATAAATGACTTTATTAATTGATTAATCGGTAAGAGCTGAACAATTTGATAGCTTTACTTATTATAGGGAAATGATATGTTGATGAATTCAAATCGAAATAACAAAATGCCAAAAAGTAATTTTCAATTAATTTTATTAAAATTAGTAAAAGAATTGGTTTTCAATCGATGAGGACCCCAAAACGTAATTTCTTTTTCCAAAAAAAATTTAACAAAACTAATTATTTTGGACGAATTTTCTACATTGACGAAGACTTGATCTAGTTAATTAGTACTATCCATAAAGGGATTTGAATCATAAAAACTCTAAGATATCTAACACTTTAGATTTATTTAGTATAGATTTAATTCATTTCCTATATTAAATTGTACTAAGTATCTGATTTCCCTTAATCCCTCTAAGAAACACTGTCAAATGATTATTATAACAATCTCATCCGAATTTATATATCTATTATAACAATTTTATCTTCCTTTTCTTATAGAAATTTAGTGAGATATACTTTCAGATATTCCACGCTTTGATAGATGAGTTTCGAAATTTTTGGACTAAAATTTTTATTCTGAATAAGTATACAAGAATATTGAAAAGCTTCGAATTACTTTGATTCTTTAAAGATTTGAAGACTCGATTTTTGATTATTCTAAATAGATTGATGAGAGCCTTTTATAACGAGTATTCATTTTACATATGACTGGTAATTAGAAAAAAACTCCACTATTGAACCTCAACATAGGGCCTGTTTGGAAAAGATTTTGAAAAAGGGCTTATAGAAAAAAGGGCTTATAGACAACTTATGGAAAAGGACTTTTGGAGAAGAGTTTTATGGAAAAAAAGTGATTTTGAGTAAATAGGTGTTTGGATAGTTATTTTTAGAATGACTTTTTATGATGATAAATTACCAAAAAGGGTATGATTTGATTTAAAGTAAGAGAGAGGAGGGAGTTAGAGAAAAGAGAGGAGAGAGGAGAGAAGGAAGAGAGGAGAAAGGAGAGAGGGTGTAAGAAAAAGTAGGAGAGAGGGTGTAAGAAAAAGTAGGAGAGAGGAGAGAGGAGAGAGGGTGTAAGAAAAAGTAGGAGAGAGGAGGAAGGGTGTAAGAAAAAGTAGGGGTAAGATAGTAATTGGATAGTCCATAAGTACTTTTACTGTTGAAAAGGCTATTTTAAATAGCTTATTCAAAACCATGGTTTTAAACCATAGTTTTATCCAAAAGCACTTATGGACAAATAAGGCTGTTTGTTTTGAAATTTCCCCAAACCGAAGTTTGGGCCAAAAGCCCTTTTAAAACCGCGGTTTGGTAACTTACCAAACAGGCCCATAATCATTCTTCTTTTTAAAAGTAAATAGTAAAATATAAAAATAAAAGTATAATCATTATATTTTTTTTTTAAATATTAGATTCCCTCCTTTATCAAATTGCCGACACATATTATATGGGCGTCGTAACTAGTTTTGTCAACTCCAGCTCCATAGAGGTTCTGCCCTCTTCTTCTTTTACACAGTATTTATACTTAGCTGAAAAATTCTTCTAGTCGATTACACATATTTTTAGTATAAACTCAGTATTATCCATGTTGTTTAATCATACTTGCCTGTACCATTTTTCAAATTTGTGTTCCATGGGCTATCTTTCCAAAGGTGTATATGCACATATTTGCACTAGTGTGATACACCCACTAGCCTTCCTCTTTTGATGTGATACATTTATTTAGCTCCTTGACCATTCTTCTTCCACTTGGAGTATATTCCTTGTTATTCCAAGTCGAATTAAATGAATTGGTAGATAGAATTTTTCCTTGGTTATTTTGGCAGTAATAAAATAATATCTTATAAATATTTGATATTATTTTATTATTCTAAAGTATGATTTTAGAGCTTCCTTTACTGCCTTTGGTAGTAGTTTTATCTCTTCTAAATTTTCTTTATAAGTCCAAAGCTGAATAAACTTACTATCACCTCTGGCTATGCTCAGAGCATGACAATATATTTGTTTATTTGATAATGAGAAATAGTTCCCATGTGCTAGATTTGATAGTATTGGTTTACTTTTTTCACTAGATTCTCGTAGAAATTGTATTGTTGCTTTCTTTTCTAAATATTGGATAAAAGAACTAGAGTCGTATTCTCTTTTTCTACTGCTTTTTTTGTATTCTTCTTTCACGAGCTTTAAAAGGGATGGATCCTTAATTGGATTATTTAAATAGACTTCCTCATTTAATTGGACTTCAAGGATATTAATTTGACATCCTTGATCACTAGATAGAGTTAGTAGGTCCAAATATGACACCACTTTTCATATTTGCTACTTCTAAGGATAATTCATTAACCTTCATATAAATCATTTATATGGCCCATAATGGTGTTTTATGAATTAGCCATGGTGTTTAATGAATTTTCCATTAGATTTACTTGCATTTAATTAATAATAATCTAAATTTGTAATTAAATAAATAATATAACTTAAAAAATACATATTTAAGAAAAATAAAATTTTGATATAATATATATTTCTTATATAATTATAAATTTATATTTTAATTGAATATATCAGATGCTCAGTTAATTATACTTCAATGTACTAAATCAGAACCATTTAACATCATGCAAATATAATACTGATTAATGGTTAAACATATATATAATAACAAATATTGGAGCTATACCAATCTAAAATCAATTTCTTTCGTTGAATTCATTTTCATAATATATGAATTTGAGTAAATAGTAGGAGTTTTTAAAAAAACTGATAAAATTTATAAATGACTTTATTAATAGGTTAATCGGTAAGAGTTGAACAATTTGATAGCTTTATTTATTATAGGGATATTATATGTTGATGAATTCAAATCAAAATGACAAAATGTCAAAAAGTAATTTTCAATTAATTTTATTAAACATAGTAAAAGAATTGATTTTTAATCGATAAGGACGCCAAAACGTAATTTCTTTTTCCAAAAAAAAATTAACAAGACTAATTATTTTGGACGAATTTTCTACATTGACGAAGACTTGATCTGGTTGTTAGCATACATCAACTCTCTGAGATGTGGATAGAATTTGTAGAGAAGAAATTTGCAGCTGTAATATATGGACCAGAATTAAAGAAAATCAAAAGTGTAGCTATCTACTAACTTTTCCAGTACGTAATAAGCACCCCCATTTCACATTCTGAACATGAAGAAAAACATCTCCGCTCCTTAATCGTCGTGAAAAAGAGTTTACTGTAATTCTAAATATAAAATATATTTTTTATATTTATTAACTTATTTTTTAAATTATTTATATTGATACTCCCTCAATAATAATCAAATAATAATCAAGTAAGAAAAAAAAGAGTTAAAAAAGATAATTAAACTATTTTAGAAAAAATATAAGGTGCTTTTCACTCTCAAGTTTATGCTTTTTGCAAGTTCACGCGCAATTTTCTCACTGTCTTTTATTTGATTTCTTCTCTCTTCTTTTAGTTGTAACTTACTTTCTGTCTGGTTGTGTTACTTATTTTCATAAGACATGGAAGTGTGAGAAAAACGTCAAGATGTATTCAGATTTTCTTCCCAAGTTTGCTTGTATATGAATGAATTTCCTCTAGTTTGCTTCCCTGAGTTCTTGTCTCACCTTCGAATTCACTCTCTCTCTCTCTCACTCTCAAAATGAGCCTTTATCAGCATATATCTATTGTCATACTATTTCTTTTGCCGCAAAGATATCCTCCTATAATTTTATTTAAAGTATTGTTAGATATTAAATATATGTATTTTTTATAATGGGGATTTGAATTTTAATTCACTGTGATGTGAGAAACTAACATATAATTATTGGCATATTCTGGTTTTGAACCGGTTGGGAATAGCTACCCTGGGGAGTGGGGCGACCAAAAAAGTCTTTGATCTTTGGTGAAAAGAACGAAAATGACGGGCGTAGTGAAGACAACGACCACCACCATAACAACACTTGAACACTTGTGAGCATTATTGTGGGAATAAACCTAAGCATTATTTCTGAAATTTCATGAACAATGAATGAGTATTAGATGGCGGAAGAATGAGCTTAATTTAAGAAACCGCCCAGGGACAATGAATTATCTTAGGGGAAGAATGGAATATGTCAATATGTGAAAGAAAAAGAACAATTTTATTTTGTGTTAAGTTTCAAGGTTCTTTTTTATATAACTATCTAATTATGTCAAATTAAAGTATTATAAGGCCAAATTGGAGGTATCGGGAGTAACTCTCCCAAAGACATTTTCTGCTTTCATATGGACTTGAACTCGAAATCTTATGTTAGCGACCAAAACCCTTTCAACTTGGTCCTACGCTTATTGGTTAAGTGCCTATTTGGATTCCACCGAAACTAAGATTTTAAAAAGGTTTTTGACCCAAACCTTAGTTTGAAAATTTTTTAAAACAAACAGTCATATTTGTTCAAAATAGCTTCTGGACTAAACTATGGTTTTAAATAAGCTCCAAGGAATAACTTCTGGAATAGTAAAAGAGCTTATGAACTACCTAATTACTATTTTACAGATATTTTTTCTGACACTCTCTATCTTCTCTTATTCTCTCTCTTCTCTTCTCTCCCTTTTCGTCACCATTTTTGCCATCCCCATTTCTGCCGTCGCCTTCGCCATCCCTGGGAGGGAGGAAGGCATCGCCACCGAATTAGAAAGCAGGCGTCATTGGGAGGGAGGAGAGTCCTCGTCGTCGTCGGTGGAAGGTCGTGGTCCACGTCGCTAATGGACTATATTCCTTCTCCTAGCATTGATGTCTAAATTAAGCTGCAAGGTTAGTTAGTGAAAAATTTGGAATGGAATTTCATTTGAGTCATTTTTGCTTTATTAAAAGTGGGTTACTTTTTAAGGAAAATAATGAATTGATTGGAAGAATTTTAAAGGATTAGTAGCAAAAACCTTCCGTTCTCCAATTTTTCAGGCAGGCCAATGGATTCATTCTAGTCTACACGAGAGCACCACAAATTTTGAAAGCTAATTACCTCTGAAAAGTCTAAGAGGCTCCATAATATCTAATCACTCTGCTTAATTAATTAACTAAATAGTGAAATCATAATTTCACATTTAAAAAAAAACAAAGAAAGAAGAATAAAAAGGCTTATTTTGCATTTGCATCCCTTCTCTCTCCCTCCGTTTTTCTGCAGAGAACGGAACAACGATCAATTACGTAACTCATCATCATTGTCTTGCAATCCAATCTCTTAAGTAAGTCTCAAACACTTTCTGCTCTCTCTTTTAATTATCATATATTGCAGTTATTGTTTTATAATTATACTTTTAATCTTCCAGTTCGTTTCTTGTTTCTCTGAATCAAGCTATAAACGTGATTGTATTCCTTATTTTGAGACATTTTAATCCTCAAATGTTGTTTATCTCCAAGGGATTTTCCCATGATCTTAATGACCTTGTTATGTGGATTCTTAGTTTAAAAAAAAAGTTCCATTTGTTTATTTTTGGGCCTATTTGGATAGGTTTTTGAAAAATTACTTATAAAAAAAGGATTTGCTTGAGGAAATTCAAGGGTGGACTGAAAAGGATTGGGATGTAAGCGTGGTTTGGTGTGGATGAGATGCGAATGCAGTAGCAGACTTGTTGGCCAAGTTTTCTCTCAGTATCGCTGAAGGAGTTCACTTTTGTTCTTCTCCTCCTGACTTTGCCGTAAATGTACTTGCCGCTGATGTAGTGCAGTAGTGTGGGTCATTTGGTCACCAAAAAAAAGAAAAGAGTTTCTGGATAAGAGTTTGTGGAAAACAAAGTGATTCTAAATAAATGAGTATTTGGATAGTTATTATCAGAATGACTTTTGTAATTAGTAAATTACCATAAAGGGTATAAAATAAAAAAAATCACTAAACATTGTTAGCACCCTAGACACACTGTTAATTTTTTTTATTTTTTCCCCTCACTCTCCTTCTCTCTCCACTCTCCTTTTCTCTCTCCACGCTACAAGAAGCAGTGAACATTCAATTCTAGCTTTATTTCAAAATCCCTGATCATCTTCTTCTGCTTCTTACCCATATGAAATTCCAAGTTTCGTCTTCTAGAGCGACGAATGAAGGACGGCAGAAAATGGAAGCACCAAATGACAGAAAATGGAAGCACCAACGGACGACCCACACGACCCAGCAACGTCTGCTTCCTCCTCCAGTGATGACGACTTGCCGTCTAGCCTCATTCTTCTTTCTTCCCGTCAGACAAAAATGTCATGAAGAGGAGACGTTGGCGCACAGAGAGAGGAGAGAGGGAAGAGAAGAGAGAGAATAGAGAATAGAGAGAAGAGTATGTCAGAAAAAGTAGGGATAAAATATTAATTATATAATCTATAAACTCATTTACTATTCCAAAAGTTATTCCTATGAGCTTATTCAAAACTATAGTTTGGTCCAGAATTTTTTTTGCACAAATATAGCTATTTGTGTTAGAGCATAAATATATTTATTCAGCATATTGTTGTGTTGACTTCTGTATACGTGTCTCTCCCTCTCTGTATTCTTATCACAATTGTAAATACTCTTTTGTCTTGTAGCTTATAATATATAAAGGAATGAATAAGCCCTATCATTGTTACGGGCTACAGAAATATCTTGGAAAAACCTATTTGTCTATCTTGGTACCAGAGCCAGCCGCCTTCACCATGTCTTTCTCGTCTTTTGCAGAATCTGGTTCTTTCTCGTCTTCTGCTGCAAAATCTTATCCATTGTTTAGCTCTTCAAGCCAAACAGCTGCGATCAAGCTGGATCGCTCCAACTATTTAGTATGGGAGTCAATCGTTCTTCCTCTAATTGAAGGAAATCGTCTCGAAGGGCACATTAATGGCACAGTCAGTGCACCTCCTCGGCTGGTTCCTGATGCTGCAGGACCAAAACCAAATCCTGACTACACAGAATGGTTTTTTGTTGATAGAATGCTGGTTGGATGGCTCCGAAACACAATGACTCAAGAGGTTAGAGCTCAGTTACTCCATTGTCGCACTGCTGAAGATCTTTGGAATAGTGTTCGTGCTTTCACTTGTGCGTCCACCAAAGCCAGAGTAATGGTTGTGAAGAATGAGTTGCATAATACTCGAAAGAACTCCATGAAGATGGAGGAGTATCTTGTTAAAATGAAGAATATAGCTGATGAATTAGCACTGGCTGGTTCCCCTGTTGCGAATGACGATCTCATTTTACATACTCTTAATGGTCTTGATGCAGACTATAATGCAATAGTGGTTAAATTAATAGATAAGTCAGACCTCTCTTGGATTGAAGCACAGTCGGCTCTTCTTGCATTTGAAAGTCGTCTCACACAACTGAATCAGTTTTCAACTCTTAACATTCAACCTTCGGTAAATGTTGCTCAAAGAGGTGATGATTCTCGCTCTGAGTCAGGTCGTCGTTCTGACACAGGGAATAGTCGTGGAAATTGGCGAGGCTCAAGAGGCTCCAGAGGTGGTCGATCACGAGGCCGTCGTGGTGGTGAACGTGGTGGCAATGGTGGTCGTCGTCCTTTCTGTCATTACTGTCAACGTCCTGGGCACACTGTAGCTACGTGCTATACTCGTCAAGATGATTATGGTTACTCATATCCTCATGATTATTCTCATTTTTCTGACAATTTTTCTCGTCATTCACCTCAGGCTCACTATGCTAATCCTCATACTGTCTCGGATCCAGCTTGGTATATGGATAGTGGGGCAAACTATCATGTCACACCTCACTCAGAAAATCTTGATCATGTAACTCCAGTTGGTAAGTCACATCTCACTACTTGTACTGGTGAATGCAGTCGAATTTTGGGTATTGGATCTGCTACTATTCCTTGCAATCAGTCTGAACTTTTCCTTAAAGATGTTCTCTATGTACCATCTGCTACTAAGAACTTGATGAGTGTGAATAGATTGATCAATGATAACCCTGTCAAAGTTTATTTTACTAATCAACATTGCATTGTGAAGGATATGAAGACAGGCAATCCACTGATACAGGGCGTTCCAAAGGACGGCATGTACCCAATGGTGGACAGTAGAATCAAATTTCAGTCAAAGCCTCAAGCTCATACTGCTATTGCTGCTGCTGCTAAGCAATTTTCCAATTACTCTCATTTTCTCAAATGGCATTATGCCTTAGGACATCCTAGTATTAGAATTTTGAAGCAAGTGTTGAACACATGTAATCAGAATATTGATATTAATGAGAATTTTGTGTGTGAGGCTTGCCAACTTGGTAAATCAAAACTGTTACCTTTTCCAAATTCTGTTTCTCATGCTGTGTCACCACTTGAATTAATTCATACAGATCTCTGGGGGCCCTCTCCTGTACAATCAGTGGGAGGACATCGTTTCTACATTCACTTTTTAGATGATTACAGTCGGTATACTTGGTTATATCCATTGAAGCATAAGGGTGATGCTGTTGTAGCTTTTAAGCATTTCAGGAGTCTGGTGGAGAATCAATTTAATTCCAAGATAAAATCACTTCAGTGTGATAATGGAACAGAGTTTAAACCTTTCATTCCAATAGCACAAGAAGCAGGAATTAATATGAGGTTTACATGTCCCTATACCTCAATTCAAAATGGTAGAGCAGAGAGGAAGCATCGGCATGTGGTTGAAACAGGTTTAACTCTTTTAGCACAAGCTCATATGCCTTTAACATATTGGGTAGATGCGTTTCACATGGCAGTATTTCTGATCAACAGACTTCCTACCCCAGTACTCAATGGAGAAACACCTCTTTTTAGGTTGTTCAAGACAGACATTGATTACAAAAAATTCCAGCCTTTTGGGTGTGCTTGTTACCCTTGTTTGAAACCATATAATGTGCATAAGTTTCAATTTCATAGTCAAAGATGTGTATATCTTGGTATTGCTTCACAGCAGAAAGGGCACAAGTGCCTTAATCCATCAGGAAAAATTTTCATATCTCGTCATGTTATTTTTGATCCATTTGTTTTCCCTTTTACTTCAGGTTTTCTTCATCGCAGCTCAGAGTTCAATAATTCAGAGGGTGTAGCTTCTTTCATTATACAAACTAATCGAGGAAGTGAGCAAAAGTCTCCTATCTTAATTGATGACTCTACTTCTCGTACTCAGCTACATCTGCAAGACTCTGTTTCTTCTAGCTTGAATGATCAAAATGATGTTGGTCCTATGAATTCCATTGAATCACGATTCCATCAGATAATGCCTTTAGAAGTGTCTTCTTCTCATTCAGTTGATGCTGCTTCTTCTGAACCAACTCATCCACCAGACCCAACTAATGTCCATCATATGGTTACTCGGGCCAAAGCTGGTGTTACCAAGCCCAAATATCCTTATGTTGGGCTTCTAAAAGCAGAAGATCCACTTTCCTTGGTCAAATGTTCAGAACCCTACTCAGCCAAAGAAGCCTTGTCTTCTCCTCATTGGCGCCGTGCAATGGAAGATGAAGTTGCAGCTCTGCACAAGAACAAAACCTGGATAATGGTTCCTTACACCAATCAAAAATTGGTAGACAACAGATGGGTGTTTAAGACGAAGTTTAAAGCTGATGGCTCCATTCTGAAGTACAAAGCACGCTTAGTGGCAAAAGGGTTTCAGCAAACACCAGGAATCGACTACAGTGAGACATTCAGTCCGGTTGTAAAATCCACAACAATTCGTGTGGTCTTGACAATAGCAGCATCGTGCAACTGGGAAGTCCGGCAATTAGATGTAAATAATGCATTTCTCAATGGATTTTTGCAAGAGGTTGTCTATATGAAGCAACCAGAAGGATTTGTTGATTCGAAGCATCCACTTCATGTCTGTAAGTTGGTTAAAGCTATTTATGGTCTTAAGCAAGCTCCAAGGGCTTGGTTTGATCGATTACGCCTAACCTTATTACAATGGGGTTTTCAAAATGCTAAGAGTGATATCTCTTTGTTCATGCTTAGAACTCAAAATCTAACAGTGTTTGTTCTGATATATGTTGATGATATTCTAGTTACTGGGAGTGATTCTAAGCATGTGATGAATTTTATTCGCAAATTGAATATGCTGTTCTCCCTCAAAGATTTAGGACCAGTGTATTATTTTTTGGGGTTGGAGGTTTTTCGTGACAAACAGGGAATATATCTCAACCAAGCAAAATATACTCTTGATCTGTTGAAAAAATTTGATATGTATGATTGTGCACCTGTGCCCACTCCAATGGTTACAGGTATAAAATTATCTTCTGATGATGGTGAACTCATGGTAAACCCCACTAAATATAGGCAAGCTATAGGATCTCTTCAATATCATTATTACCCGTCCTGATATTGCCTATACTGTGAATAAATTAAGTCAATATCTTGCTCAACCTAGAACAAGTCATTTTCAAGCTGTTAAAAGGATTTTTAGATACCTCAAAGGGACTTATAATATGGGACTACTTTTGAAACCTTTTAGACATCTTCAACTTCATGGTTACACTGATGCTGATTGGGCCACTGACATAAATGACAGAAAATCTATGGCTGGTTCATGTTTCTTTTTAGATAATACTTTAGTTTCTTGGTCATCTCGTAAGCAACGAGTTGTTTCTCGATCGAGTACTGAATCTGAATATAGAGCATTGGCTGATGGTGCTGCAGAGATTAAATGGCTTAATTCTTTATTATTTGAGCTTGGTTTGTTTCTGAAGAAACCGTCTATATTATGGTGTGATAACTTAAGTGCACGAGCCTTAGCTGCAAATCCAGTACAATATGCTAGAAGCAAACATATTGAAATTGATGTGCACTTCATTCGAGATCTAGTTCTATCTGGGTTAATTGATGTTAAATATGTTCCTTCCACTGATCAAATTTCAGATTGTCTGACAAAAGCCTTGCCTCACTCTCAATTTCAACGGTTCAGAAGCAAACTCGGGATGGCTATTACCCCCTCTCGTTTGAGGGGAGATGTTAGAGCATAAATATATTTAGGGCCTGTTTGGATAGGATTTTAAAAAAGGGCTTATGAAAAAAAGGGCTTATGGACAACTTATGGAAAAGGACTTTTGGAGAAGAGTTTATGGAAAAAAAGTGGTTTTGAATAAATAGGTGTTTGGATAGTTATTTTTAGAATGACTTTTATGGTGGTAAATTACCAAAAAGTGTATGATTTGATTTAAAGTAAGAGAGAGGAGGGAGTTAGAGAAAAGAGAAGAGAGAGGAGAGAAGGAAGAGAGGAGAAAGGAGAGAGGGTGTAAGAAAAAGTAGGGATAAGATAGTAATTGGATAGTCATAAGTGCTTTTACTGTTGAAAAAGCTATTTTAAATAGCTTATTCAAAACCATGGTTTTGTCCAAAAGCACTTATGGACAAATAAGCCTGTTTGTTTTGAAATTTTCCCAAACAGAGGTTTGGGCCAAAAGCCCTTTTAAAACCGCGGTTTGGGTGTTTTCCAAACACACCCTTATTCAGCATATTGTTGTGTTGACTTCTGTATACGTGTCTCTCCCTCTCTGTATTCTTATCACAATTGTAAATACTCTTTTGTCTTGTAGCTTATAATATATAAAGGAATGAATAAGCCCTATCATTGTTACGGGCTACAGAAATATCTTGGAAAAACCTATTTGTCTATCTATTTGTTTTAAAACTTTTTTAAACTAATATTTAGACTAGAAACCTTTTTAAAACTTAAATTTTATTGTTAACTAAACAGCCACTTCATCTTATCATTTCTTGAACATGTTCATTATTCAACAAGCTGTTCAAGAGAATTTTGAAATTCTTGATTCATGCAAAGCTGATATTCTTATGAACCTGTTATATGCATTATTAAATATTAAGAGTGGTTTTGATTTAACAAGAACAAAATGATTTTTACATAAATATTATTTATTTGAGTCAATCTAGACGCTTCAATTAATTAGACCGTACACAGCTAATTTTGTTAACCAAGAAAATAAAAAAAAATCTAAATAAATCTAAATCGTCTAAATTACTTGAATAATTAAATCAACAACAGTATATGAATAGAAATGAAGCTCAAGTTGATGAAGCTCAACTGCTATATATTTATCATATATGGACTGTGGTGCGGTAGTATACAATACTTGTAGGTTGTGTATTTAAAAATTATATTATTAATTCAATAAAATTAATTATGATTAATGGAGTAGACATATTTTCATATTCCTTTATAATAATTAATTTAATCTAACTCTTAACAGAAAAATTCAATTCAGCAGATGCATATAGCTTTGAGAGTATAGTTTGTTTTGGCTGTGATATGATGAATGATGGTCAAAATTAGTACTTAAGTGAATACACAGCAGCAAATGATATGATTTCCAGGTAATTCAATTATAACTAATTAATATACATAATTGGGTTCTTAATTGATTGATTTAATTTGGATGAAAATTATAGTTTCTTCTTATAATCTGAAGTTGATGATGAATCTCAGGTGTTGGATTATGCAATTACAAAGGCCACAAACCATAAACCACTCTTGCCAAAGGAAAAACACGTTCGAAGTATGTGTCATTTCCAAATATTGTCACTCCTTTTTTTCTTCTTTCTTTCTTTTTGGGTACTTGTTATGATTTCTTATTAAAACATGACAACTACCGTAAGAACAATAAGTATTATCCTATTAGGCGGAGTCAGCTATATGGATCGTATAACACTATTTTACTCTATAAAAAATTAAATCATTTTATAAGTTGTTAGCTAAAAAATCCTTCTTAACAATTTTGTTGAATATTCTCTTTGGTCTGCCTGTACCCTTTTTTATAGGATTCCATATCATTTGGCCCACCCTCCTCACCGGTGTATCTGATGACTTTTTTTGTACTGCCTAAACCACTTTAGCCGATTCTTCACAATTTTCTCCAAAATAGGTGCAACTCTTACTCTTTCCCCTATATATTCATTACGAATCTTATCTTTTTTTGGTATGCCCACACATCCATCTTAACATTTCCATCTCAACCACCCTAATTTTATACTCATGTTATCCCTTTAAAATTCAACACCATAAAATATTGCTAGTCTTATAGTATGCAACAAAATTTTCTTTTGACTTTATTAGTTACTTTCTAGCCGTATATAACTCTAGTCGCCTTTCTCTATTTAAACCACCCAGTTTGAATCATATGGTTAATATCTCCAATAATTTCACTATCTCTTTGTATAATTGATCCTAAATATTTGAACTTTTTCACTTTTGGAATAATTATCTCCCATTTTGACCCCCAAATGTATTCAAAAATCTATTACTTGTTCTGATGTTTTGACCATTTTATTATTCCAGAAGAAATTTGTATCCACTATCAAAAGAGAAAAAGAATGACACTGTGCTTTGACATTGTAGCTTATTTTTTTTCCTTTCTTTTTTGTTTTCAAAAATTTTTGCAACCATTTTTAATGCATTTTGGCCATCAATGCCTCGCATGAATGTGGTGTACTGCATATATAGCCATTCTAGCCGTCTACACCAAACACGCCCTTGGACAGTATGTTCCTCATTCCCTTGTTGTATTAATCACCATATATATAAGCTTTTAAATATCCACATAAAATTATAAATTTTAGTATCAGTTTAGTATTTCTGAGGTGAATTAATGATTTTGTGTACTAATAATAATACAAGAGCAACGAGGGAACTTGACCATACAGTTTGGGAAGAGTTTATCATATATAGCCGTAAAAGAGAACACGTGCTTAATATCTTGTACTATCAAGATAATTCCACTTCCAATGGTATACTTGTTCTTCTCTTTGATTTTCGATCTTTTAAGTTTTTGTTTGCTATGTGTTTGTTTGTTTTACTGAACTGCATTTTGTTTATTCTTCTGTGTGAAGCAATGGATTTTTCTGCTTGGATTCGTAGTTATGCCCATTATCTTGATGAACGCCTAAGATGCTTTGTCAAGTTAAACTATGATCCTGTCACGTATAGCTCTGTGAGTGCTCTCAACAACCTTGACTCTTAATCCATCTAAATTGTTGTGTCAGCTCAACTTATTAGATATTTCACTAAAGCTCAAATTTGAGGTGTCTTATATTGATTCTACCTGTTTGGTGAGAAAATCCTGATATATTTTTATAGACAGAAAGTGCCAATACTTTGAAGAATTTATACATAAAGAGTATCAATATTCGAACTTAGGGCTTTCTGACCAATAAAATTTTCAAATAAGGATTTTTCACCAATTTTTCCTTTTTAGTAAATCAGCCAAACTTTTTTCCTGATGTTATGTGTTATTTTTGTTAGTATTGGTATTATTTACTCAATGGTTTGCATTTTGTGTATAATTACAGAGAGACATGAAATTTGAAACCCAGGATTTGCTGCAGCAATGGCCATGCATGCAAGAGCTTCAATTTAGGCTTCTCGAATGCAAGGTTACACTCATCATACGTACACTTTTTGTTTGTTGATTCTTAAAGGAAAATTCTAGAAGAAACATTCATTGTGTTCCCTTTTGCAGCCAAGAGGAGCAGCTTTATACAATCCCTTACTTCAATATGCCCTTTCAATTGTAAGAATTACTTGAGTCTAGAATCTAGATACTTGAATAATCACTTTGTTTAACACTCCTTTAATCATATTTTTTCTTCTTGTCCGTTCACTCACAGGTTGCTAATGAAAGTGTTAAATTTTATGTTGCAATAACAGTTAGAGTAGTCGATCTTCTTGACAAGGTAACTGAATTGGATTAAGCAAGGACAAAATTTTGGGTTAACTTTTTTAAATATTTGATACATGTTTGTTTAGTAGATGATTTACCATTGCCTTCGATCGATCTTGTAACAGTTTTTCGAGATGAACCAAGCCAATGCTACAAAGGCACTTGATATTTATAAAAGATCAGCAAATCAGGTATTTACTATTATGTAATGCAGTATGCTACATTTTTGTGTGTTTGAATGTGCTCTTAACACGTGTAAACTTGAGAGTTTGTGCAGGCACACTCTTTAGCTGCATTCTTTGAGATCTGCAGTGCAATGGAACTTGGGAGGGGTCAGACATTCGTCAATATTAAGAAGGTATATTGTTCTTCTTCTAGAAAAATTAATCTGCTAATAGCCTTGTAACCTTGTAATCTAATAGTACGAAAGTTTTCCTGTAAAGAAGATGTTGCAGGTTAGATCCCATAAGCCATTAGTGCTTATCTCTTTAATTCAAAAAAAGAAGAAAAGGAAGGAATCTGAGTGTCACCATTTGTTGTGTCTGTGCATATGAAATGCCTTGTGTGTTGCAGGCCCCCGCTTCTTTTATGGCTACCTTGGAGGATTATGTTAAGGAGGCTCCAAATAGCTTGGAACTTGACCACCAACTGGTTTGATACTTCACCTCTGACCTGACTCTAAGATTGTGTTCTTTCTGTCATTTAAGAGAGTATGAAAAAGCTTTCACCATTCAAATTATAGAGAACCGAAATCTCACACAATGAGAATGGAAAAATAACAAATTTAAACACAGTTCATATATGTTGAAAAATAACAGAATCACCATTTGGTTATTTTTCTGCATTATAGTCCATGTATAAGCAAGAGAAAGATTCCTTGAACTAGAAATCTGTTCTTCACTATGTACTGTTAACAATCAAGGTCTTTTCTGAGCGCCTGGAGAAATATCAGAACGCTTAATGAACATTCATTTGAATAAATTTCCTTGTGAGTTGAATTATATGCACCTTAGATCTGATATGATTTCAAGTTTCAATCACATTCTTCATCAGATTACTAAAGAACAAGGTGCTCCTCCAGAAGGTAATTTGCCAGGTGACCAAAGCCAAGAAGAGGATTCAAATCGCTCTCAAGTAAAGCATGAAGCTGCAGCAGCACCACCAGTATCTGACATCCTTGTAAATGCCTTTCTCCTATTACAGATTTATAATAATATTAGTTAAGATTAACTGTTTTGAGTTCAGATAATCCATATTTCAAAGGTTTTCTTGTAAAATTTTAAATTTAGTATAGTGTTGAACAACTTCAAATTTACAGAGTAACATTATCATCCACCAAGCCTTCATAGTTCTTCATTCTTGTTGTATTAGGGCCTGGATGGCTTGCTTACTGGAGCATCTGAATTTGAGAATAATCCCTACGCATTAGCAATTTTTCCAGCAGGTAAATTGTTTTCCTTTCCGCAGTAAATTGCAAGCATTGACAGTTCTAAGCAGTTTATGTTTCTGATGCATAATGACAGAAAATTCTTCAAAAGCTGAAAGTCTTGAGAATGGTGCAAGTCAAGACCCAAATTTGGAGCTTGGACTTTTTTCAGATGATAATTCAGTGTCAGAGCCAGTGAGCACATCAGTAAGTCCTTCATACCATTAGTCCAATACCATTAATATTCGCTACCCAGATTGAGAACTCAAATTGATTGCTGATCCGTATGCCACATGAAAAATACTAATCCCTACCTGAAATAAATAAATAAATAGCATTTAACAGGATTACCAGAAGTTTGAAAATAGAACCACGGACCAACTTTTCAAGAAGATACTTTTAAATAGACTAAATCAATTACTCCCTTTGGACTTAAATGTAGGAGCTAGTTAGAGAGTTTCCTTTAATCCTAAATGTAGAACCTCAATCCATTTTGTCTATTTATAAGTTTTTCCCAAACTATCCATATTGATTGCACATATTAAAGGAGTTTCTCTCTAGGGATAGTTCCAATGCAAATAATTAAAAAGGGTATTTTATGAAACCAACACATAGTTCTTACAAATAATTAACTTAACTAATTTCCTTAATCTCTGCAAATTAATTAAAAAGGGTATTTTAGGGTATTTTGAACAACAATGAAAGCCTTCTCTATTTTGTTGGAGGTATAAGGTCGGCGGTGCTATCTGAGGCCAAAATAATCTATCAGTGAATAACGTCTCATTAATAAATAAATAAAATGCGACAAGAAATAATTTAAAACATATTCAATTTTTGAATAATAAGTCTTAATGATAAATCTCAATTGCTAAATTATAGAATTATAACAAAAATAAAACTGTAACAAAATCATTAATCAATTCAATTTAACATCCAGTAAAACAACTTGTTTAAATAAACCAGTTTAAAATAATTTTTCTCCAATATCATCTTTTCTGTAGGTCTTCCACAGAACTAATAACAAGCGTGGACACACAGTCCATAAGAGTAACTAACTAATCTAGCGAAGCCGCGAAACAAGCATAGACACACAATCCACGAAGGTAAGTAACCAAGCGTAGAACGAGGCCACGAAAACAAATGTAGATACGAGACCTACGAATAACAAGCATGAGAATAAATCCCACGAATATCAAGCGAGCCCCATTTTTAACTATAGTACACTAAGGACTAACAGTATTACTATTAGTAACCAGTGTTCTGTATTCAGTCATCTCAAAAACATTTCCAACCATTGCATGGGGTCAATTTAACATTAAATAAGAATAAGATATTTCAAGACTGAAATCTCAAAGAATATTCTATAATCAAGATCCTAGCATGAATGTCAAAATAAAATCTCAAAAGATTTCCTTCAATTTAAATGCAATAAAACTCTTTTCAAATAATAGAAATTCACATGAAAATATTTCAGAATGAAAAATCATCTCAATAACATTTACAAAAAAAAGTATCTCATAACTTTCTTTTTCCATTCCATACATAAGCATAACGATATTATAAGCTATTTGATAGAAAAATCAATGACAATAACTAAAGTCCTTAATTCATATAAACATGTTTTTAGTAAATCATGCTTAAAAATTGATGCTTTAAATAAAATGCATCAAGTGGCAAGATATTATTAAAAATATTATTATTATGGGACATTATTCACTCACTTGATATGTTAGCAACTTTTATTATTTACTCCTTATAATTTCTATCAAGACTTTCCATCCCCACGCACCTATATATAAATGTATTATTTGAAAAGAATTATAATTAATAATCTATAAGTTATATGACTCCCTTCTAATGTTAATTCAACAATTAACTATCATAATTAAAGTTCCAAAACACCATTGTATATACTTCAACATTTCTTTAAACACATAATTATAGGCATCCAAAATTAACTCATAAAGCATCTCAATTCAGAAACAGCAATACAGCTTCAAGCATCAACGGAATCTCCTAAATGTTTCCAAATTTCATTTCTTAGCAAAATACAACTTGACAGTACATGCATCCAAGTATACTGCAGAATAATTTATATTTTGTTACAAAAGTACCCTGCAGAAATACACCTAAGCGCTGCCAACATTGCCATATTGGACATAAATTTAGTCCTTATTAGGGTAAAACCTTATCAAGCTTTTCACTTCCAGCAAGACATTTACATTTAATCTTTTTATTTAGAATCAACTATAGTTTAGATGGAATTTTTAACCAAAGAAAACACAATAGCATTTTAATTCTTTTCATTCCTCAGATAAGCCACATTCTTGATATAATTATATAGTTCCTCCCTACCTATATGGTAGGTTAAATGGAACCTGAACTTAAAACTACATTATCACAAAGTTAAGAATAGCATTCTTCATATGCACTTTGACCGCGTTCTCATTATTTCCAAGAGTGCCACCATAAGGGTAATTTCTTCTATATATATGCAGTATTTGCCAATTTGGCTCTAAGTTTTCCACTTCCCTTGCCACAGACATGTAGTTCTTTTCCATCACCTAAAGTGACTCAAGATGATCATTGTACAACTTTCGAAATTATCACTGAATACCCAATTAATCATTACCATTTATTTTTCCCTTGCAGAATTTTCCAAGCAACAACAACCATCTATTGTATAACTTTAACTTTAAACCCCTTAAAATCTTATTTGCATCAGATATCACAAACCCATAATACTATATTTAATTCCAAACCAGAACACTTGTTTAGCTTAAAAAAACTACAAAACAAAGCAACAAATCTTTGCTGCTTCTTTTTTCTGGAACCCACAGTCAGAAATAGAACCAGCACGTACAACGACTACATTCCATGATTTAAGTTAGGTTTAGGGTGGTTCAGTTTTGAAACAGCTATAATCTTCACTTTCTTCACAGTGTCGGTAACAAGAAGAGGAAAGTAATCAAATCTCCAACCAAGGCTAACAATAATCAATAGGGAAGGAGAAGTCTTAAGCTTACTGAAGACGGAGGTTACTACAGCAGCAACGGTGGAAGGGCGACGAGGAGGACAGAGCTGAACAGGAAAAAAAATAGAGCAGAGCTTCTTTCCTGAACAGCGACCACCAGAGCTGAACGGAAAAGGAAAAATGACGGCAGACATGCGACAGCAGAGTCGACGGCCATAGCTGCTCGGACGACAGAAGCAGACGGCAACACAGCAGTGACGGTTTTCAGGTGAGGATCGCGAAGCTTCTTCCCTCTCTCTCGCCGTACGCTGACGGGGAATGGGAAAGGAGAAGTGATGAGTTAAAAAAATACAGAGGGATATTTGCTAATTTTACGCCATGGTCTAAAAAAAAAGAAAATGAAAATCCACTTTAGAGAGTCTAGAATCCGAACTCTATACCTCAAGCTCATGGTACGGCGTCAAAAACCACTCAATCTCCAGTTTCTCTTAGGCTTTGTTTGGTTCAACTTAGGGGAGGGTAGGTTGAGTTAATTTAAGGGAGAGTAGGGAAGGGTAAAGAAGGTTATAGGTGTGAAGGTAGGGGAGGAGAGATGATATTTTTTGTTTGGCTCGGGAGGGGAGGGGAGGGGAGGGGAGTTAATTAAAAGTTGACAAATATGCCCTTATCTATTTATTTAAATTTATTTACTCTTTATTTATAATATTTATATCAGAATTATTATTTTTTAATTTATAAATCATTTAATTTTTTTTACCTCATTTATATATATATATGATAAAATTAAGAAAGTTAAAAAATTTTGATAAAATTTTAATATTATATCTCAGATTTATTTCATTATATATGCACATGCATGTCTCCCTTTTTTTCTTGTCAGTTCTTGCTTCGTTTGTCAAAAAATATATACCTTCCAATTCCTAGTGGTTGTGGTGCAGCAATATTAGCACGCATGTTGCGGTAATTCCTGTACCAAAAAAAAATGTTGCGGTAATTCTTTTTGACAAAACAGGCAGTGGAATAAGAGGGTATGATTGAAATATTAAAAGAATGCATGGACAATTTTGGCAAGTTGGGGTAAAAAATTTCTCTCCCCTCCAAAAAACCTCAATTTTGGAAGGGAGGTGGTGGAAGTTAGATGCTCATAAAAGGACAAAAATTTTAACCTCCCCTCCCCTCTATTTTTCTCAACCAAACACATTTATATTTCCCCTCCTCTTCCCTCCCTTCCAAAACCCCCAACCAAATAATACCTTAGTGCTTAGTTGGTAGAAACAATATATACTATTAAAATTATATTGTTTATCTATTTATTTTCTTTATTAGTAGAGTCATTACAGATTACAGTTTAGGGTTTATGATGAAATATATTTGAATTGCATATACTTTTATAATTACTTTCATCTATTTAGTGTGGTGTAAAGCAGAAAGCAGGGGGAAGGAGGGAACAAATCAGAAGGTCAAGTGATGAGAAGAACACAAGAGAAAGATCCCTTTGCTGGTTCTGATGACTTTGAATTTGTAGTTCCAAAGTCATGGGGCAGTGTACCCTTATCCTTCCGCTCCATTGTTCCCTTATCCTCCTCCTACCCAACAAGACATGTCCTACAACCAACTCTTGATGCAGCAGTTTCAGCAGCAACAAATTGTGATGATGAATCAGAAATCTAACAACCCCTTTGAGTATAACGCTTTTTACAATCTGGACTCTGAAGCCTGTTATTATGACACAAACACTATAACATTATCTTCAAGTTACTGGATTTCAGTACCAGGAAAACTAAATTGTAACAAAAAAGTAGAAGATATAGATATATAGTATATGCACTCAGTCAATCAAGGAGAATGCCAAAACCTTATTAAGGTCAACCTACTCATGGATCATTGATGTTTTTTTTCCTCATAGACAGGTTACGTTTTTAAGAGAAAAGAATAAAGAACAGCATACTTGTAAAGCAAAATTAAACTTAATCTTTATCTTCTTCATGATGTTTATAGTTTGAGGCTTTCCCTCACCAAAGTTGTAAATATACACATGAATGGGATTTTTACATTGTTGTTCATCATCTAGCTAGTCAATGGTCTTATAGTTTAGTGGTGTAAAAGCTCCCTTATAAATTGGAGATCGCAAATTTAATCACACTTATAACCTCATATAGTTGGTGTGTACTTCTCTAATTATAAAAAAAAAAACAAAAACAAATAGCAAGTATATCTGCCTTCCCCTCCCCCCAACAAAAACCTCACCTCACATCTTGGGATTGTAGTGATTTCCATCTCGGCCATAGATCTATTTAATTCTAATAAGTATATTTAGAATAATTTTAAATATATTTTCAATAGAACAACTAATTCCCCAAAAATTGATATGGACAAGGGGCAGCGAATTTTGCCGGCACAACAGAAATCTTTGGTATTGTGACATATTAACCTCATTAGTTATGATTGGTGAAATTGCTTTTAGCAGAGTACTTTGCGTTTATTACTTTCCCAACATAACTATCATATATCAGAAGAAAGATCCATAAATACTGTCATGGTTAGTTCCATAAACAATAAATCATATGGTGCGATTACATTGAGCTTATTTCTCAAACCGCATAGAACAAACCAACAAGTAACTGAGGGACAGAATTTTGAATCAGAAAACTACAGTTATATACCATTTTCGCATTTACAAATTGCTCCAGTCAATTTTCTATCCGTTGCAGTTCAAATATACAATTTTTTCTAACCATCAAATATACATTTTTATTTACACTAACTAGTCTTCTATCCCAACAATAAAACTGAAGTGCCTAGTTCCTGTATTCATGGTACTAGAGAAAGCATCCTCAAACGGAGTGCTCTATGTATGATCCATCACTGATCAAGCGTTGAGAAGCTGTTCTGCTGCTATCAACCTTATCAACTGTCAGGAGAAGATGCTGAAGCAAACTTCCAATTCCAGGAAACTCCTCGATAATTTGGAAAACCGAAAAGTAGATGCTCAAACGTAAGTAATATCCTCAGATTAATTCCATATTCCTTGATGTAAGCATCACATAATACTAGAAATTTGAGAAAGCTAAGATAAGAAACTTAGGCCTACATCTATTATTGGATGAAAAGAGCCATTTGAGATGGGATTCGGCAGGTTCTTTCTTATCATGTCATATCCCCTGTATAACATAGAATGAGCCACCAGTTGATAGGGTGAGAAATTGCAATACATTCGAAAGATTTTATCATTTTCTTGAAAAACAGATGACATGATTCTGAAAATTAGAAAATGTTGTTTGATTCAACTGACGGGGAAAGGTAAGAAATATTTTTGTTTGCTGTTCATACCAAGAGTCCAAGACTAAAATCTTTTATGTAAGAGCATTGGGTTATCGAAACAGATCTCTGAGAGATGCAGCCTGCAGCTTACCTCATATTATTACACAACAGGAAACAGCATCGGATTACATGAAACAAGAGACGAGGAGAGAAACTTTGATCCACATCCAAATACGTAACCTAGCAAAACAAAGTTATACAAGTGAGAAAAAACAGCAGAAATTTTAAGCTCAAGACAACAAAGGGACAATAAAGGCAGAGATTTTAGGATACATTAATACCAGTTGATACCATTTTGCCATCAGTTTCTTAAGCAGTTTAGACTTGGGGTTACATATTTACAATCCTGAGTCGTTTTGTAGGATGGCTTTAATGATGTACATTCCTACCTGGGCAAAAATGTCAATTAAATGTTAGTCTATAGTTTCTTAAGCGGTTAAAATTTCTTTCACTAAGATCAACGCCAGCAAGTCTATAATCTTTTCAGGTATCTCTCTTAATACTCAAACTTGATACTTAGAGAGATATAGAGACCTTACTCTGCTGAACTTGACATTCTAATAGTGTTTTGCCAACCCAATAAAAAAAACATTACATATCATATGTTATAAAAGTATCAAACAACGCCCATTAGTAACCACTTGTTTAGTCTAGCTACAATCTTTTTTTGAAAAAAAAAATCCTTATCTTTTGACCTAAAAAAGACATGCAAATATGAAACTTCCTATGGCTGTGGTCCTTCATTAACTTGATCGATTGAATTGGTCAGACGAAACGGCCTTCACTTTTATTAGAAAACATTGACAATGAGAAGACAGCCTACCAATTAATTAATTTCAAGTCTCGGAAATGAATAATCAAAGCCCCTCAAGTCATCAATGAGTCACAGCTATAAACTCCGCATTTCCACCAAGAATTGGAAACTAATCATTTTTCTTCCATATTTTCTATATATGAATGTTTCTGTTGACAATAAACATATAGGTTCCATTCTCTTTAAACCAGACAATAGAAACTTCCCTAGTTTTAAGGAAACCGACCATGTCCATCACCATGTTCATACTGTGTTTGTTCCTGAACATGGCTTACTCAGACAAGAACATGAGTCATGATGTCGGATTCAAGTTTGATGGATACTTCCAGTTGGGACCAGGCCGTGATCAGAAGCTCAGAACTTCCAACATGTCAGCAAAAGTAATACATGCAGATAGTGGCCTAAGTGAAGCATCGCAAGTCTTTTACAATTTTCCTGTTCAATTCAAGAATTCCAATACTTCTCCTTCTTCCGTCTTCTCTTTCTCCACAACCTTTATCTTCGCCGTCGTAGCCACCGATCCTGAATTTGACGGCCACGGACTCGCCTTCGCTATCTCGCCTACTAGAGGTATTCCTCAAGCTCAGCCAAACCAATATCTTGGCCTATTCAATGCCACGTCCAATGGTAAAAGTTCCAATCATCTTGTGGCAATAGAGCTGGACACTGACAAGGATTTTCAGTTTGGTGATATTGATGATAACCATCTTGGCATTGATATCAGTGGGTTGGACTCTGTCAATTCTACTCCTGCAGGTTACTATACAGATCGTGGTCATTTCAGAAAGCTAGATCTTACAAGTGGAGAACCCTTGCAGGTCTGGGTTGAATATAATAGTACTGATCAGAAACTCAGTGTCACGATTCATCCAATAAACATTCCTAAACCTGAGATCCCTCTTCTCACACTGAGAAGAGATCTTTATTCTTATTTCTTTGAGTTTATGTATGTTGGGTTCTCATCCTCTTGTGGCAAAAATTCATCTCATTACATATTGGGTTGGAGTTTCAGGATGAATGGTCAAGCTGAGGAGATTAAACTTTCTCGCCTTCCTAATATTCCTGGACTTTTAGATCCAAATGAAAGTGGTGGAGGGAAAGGAAACAAGGAAATGTTGATAGTTTTAGTATCACTAGTGGGTGTGTTTGTCCTTGTAATCTTGATTTATGGTGCGATTATGATTACGAGGAGGAGGAAATTCATTCAAGTTCTTGAAGATTGGCAAGTCTTGTATGGGCCTCATAGGTTCACTTACAAGGACATATTCATTGCAACAAAAGGGTTCAGAGAGGGACAACTCCTTGGAAGAGGAGGCTTTGGAAGAGTATACAAAGGAATTCTATCATTTTCAAATGTTCAAATAGCAGTGAAAAGGATTTCTCATGATTCAAGACAAGGAATGAGAGAATTCGTCGCAGAAATCGCAACTATCGGCCGTCTCAGGTACTAGATTTAGTACATTAGGTATAAATTATGTCTTTTTATCAAAATAGTTTAAGTATCAATTTAATAGCACTTATTTTAAAGTTATACACCTTTAATCCATTGGTCATTTGTTTTGCTCTCTTCATCTTCCATTCATTCTTTTTTTTGGCATGGGCTTGTACTTCTACCATCAAATTGTATTTGTCTTTCTATTAAAATAGCTTAAACCAATTTGACAAGACATATCTCAAAGTTATATGTACTTTTAACTCATCTTTCAATTAGTTGATGTGGTACTTATTATATTCTAATATCTCAGGCATCCAAATTTGGTAAGACTTCTTGGCTATAGCAGAAGAAGAAAAGAACTCTTCTTAGTTTATGACTACATGCCAAATGGAAGTCTAGACAAGTTCCTTTACCACCTGCCCATCAACAAAATACTCAACTGGAAACAAAGATTCAAGATCATCAAAGATGTTGCATCTGCACTCTTATATCTTCACGAGCAATGGGTTCAAGTTATTATCCACAGAGACATCAAGCCAGCCAATGTACTGATTGATAATGACATGAATGCTAGACTCGGAGATTTTGGCCTGGCAAAACTACTTGAACATGGAAATGATCCTGAAACATCTCTTGTAGCCGGAACTCCGGGCTACATGGACCCAGAAATTGTGCAGAGAGGGAAATCAACCACATGTACTGATATATATTCATTTGGGGTGTTACTGCTGGAGGTTGCTTGTGGAAGAAGGCCGGTCGAACCTCGGACTTCGCCGGAGAAAGTGCTGATCATAGAATGGGTCATGGATTGCTGGGAAAAAGGAGACATTTGTGAAGCAGTGGATAGCAGATTGGGAGATGAATATGTGGTGGATGAAGCTCAATTGGTGCTCACACTTGGCTTGCTCTGTTCACATCCTAATGCTTCAGCAAGGCCCACTATTTCAAGTATTGTGCAGTTTTTAGATGGAGATTCTCAGTTGCCTGATAACTTGTTGGATTTAGTCAAGTCTAGAAAATTGGGTGGTTGGTCTGGTCAGGGATGTTCCTCATCTTCCTATACTTTTCCTTCTATTGCTTCTTTGACTTTTACAGAACCATTTGCCTCCACAGGCCGCTAAATAAAGAAAGGAAAAAAAATAATCCACAAATTGTCTAAATTTGTGTATTTTATTTTGTTTGAGTAGACTTTTCTAGTTTGATCCGTTATAGGGATTTATCTTTAAGTGTAAATATCATTATTATTAATTTAAAAAATTTGTGGACTTTACGAAATTCCTTTATTTCGTTTAACAGTTAACACTCGTGTATTTCTGTAAATGAAATTTTATGAAGAGGATAAATTAAAAATATATGAACAAACAATAAGGGACAGTTCAAATAAACTAAACCATAAGGATCTCTTTAAAATAGAAGTAAACTATAAGGACATTGGGATTAATTTTTCCAATTTATAAGGTGGCTCTTTTCAATTTCTATCTACTTTACTCCTGCCTTTAGAGAGTGAGCCTCAATCTAGGGGTAAAATTGCATACATGTAACTTGGAGAGTAAGGATTCATATATCTTGAAAATAATTTCTTTACTTACTGTGTAAAATTATATATATATAACAATCATCCGTTTATTAAAAATTTACAATTATATCATATATTAAAATTAAAACTTTGATAGTTGCAATCTGTTCCTTAAAATCTTATTGTAATATGATTTGATTATTGGTGTCCAAAAAATATAATAGAATTATTTAATTATCTTTTGGTGTATTAAGATTGTCGTCAATCTAATATATTTGAATTAATTAATAACAATCTAAATTTGTAATTAAATAAATAATATAACTTAAAAAATAAATATGTAAGAAAAATAAAATTTTGATATAATATATATTTCTTATATAATTATAAATTTATGTTTTAATTGAATATATCAGATACTCAGTTAATATTGGAGCTATACCAATCTAAAATCAATTTTTTTTGTCGAAGGATTATTGATTTTCATAATATATGAATTTGAGTAAATAGTAGGAGCTTTTTAAAAAAAAACTGATAAAAATTATAAATGAATTTATTAATTGGTTAATCGGTAAGAGTTGAACAATTTGATAGCTTTATTTAGTATAGGGAAATTATATGTTGATGAGTTCAAATCAAAATGAAAAATGTCAAAAAGTAATTTTCAATTAATTTTATTAAAATTAGTAAAAGAACTGGTTTTCAATCGATGAGGACACCAAAACGTAATTTCTTTTTCCAAAAAAAATTAACAAACTAATTATTTTGGAAGAATTTTCTACATTGATGAAGACTTGATGTGGTTGTTTGTATAAATCAAGTCTCTGAGAAGTGGATAGAATCTGTAAAGAAGAAATTTGCAGCTGCAATATATGGATCAGAATTAAAGAAAATCAAAAGTGTATCTATCTACTAACTTTTCCAGTACGTAAGAAGCACCCTTCATTTCACATTCTGAACATGAAGAAAGATATTACTTCTCAGGACTTTCATCTAAGAATTAATTAAAGAGTTGATTTTAATTTTAAATATAAAATATATTTTTTATATTTACTAACTTATTTTTTTAAAATTAGTCATATTGATACTCTTTTAATAATAATCATGTAAGAGAGAAAATAAAGGGATTAAAAAAGATACTTAGGATATTTTAAAAAAATTATACTATATTACATGCTTTTTGCAGGTTCACGCGCAATTTTCTCACTGTCGTTTATTTGATTTCTTCTCTCTTCTTTTAGCTGTAACTTACTTTACGTCTGGTTGTGTTACTTATTTTTATATGACATGGAAGTGTGAGAAAAACGTCAAGATGTATGCAGATTTTCTTCCCAAGTTTGCTTGTATATGAATGAATTTCCTCTAGTTTGCTTCCCTGAGTTCTTGTCTCACCTTTGAATTCACTCTCTCTCTCTCTCAAAATGAGCCTTTATTGGCATATATCTATTGTCATATTCTTTCTTCTGGCCATAGATATCTTCGTAATTTTATTTGAAGTATTGTTTAGTATTAAATGTATATATCTCTTCTAATAGAATTCGAACTTTAGTTGACTATGATGTGAGAGACCAACAGATAATTATTGGCATATTCTGGTTTTGATCCGGTTGGGAATAGCTACCCTGGGGAGTGTGGGGGACCAAAAAAATCTTTGATCTTTGACGAAAAGAATGAAAGTGAAGGGCGAAAATGCTCGGTGCCACATATATGATTCACCAATCAAAAATAAGAGCACAACTAAGAGAATGAAAGTGGACAAACGCATGAAATAATTATATAAGAATAAGAATTTGTGTTGGGCATTTGGCACAATGTGTGATTGCTCTTAAATTAAATATGGATATGGCGGCGGCTCAGTTATATATTGTTAGCTTTTTTTAACTGTTATAAGGTCCAATTGGAGGTATTGGGAGTAACTTTCTAAAAAATATTTTCTGTATTCGTCATAGACTTGAACTCAAAATCTCATATTAAGTGACTAAAACCCTTTCAACTTAGACTTATGTTTATTAGCTAAGTTAAGCTATAAAGTTTTTTTAATATTATTTTATGGATCTTATTACCAGGTATCTAGTTTTGAGATTTATAGCTGCCTCTTCTCTTAGCATTGATGTCTAAGTTAAGCTGCAAGGTTAGCTAGTGAAAAATTTGGAATGGAATTTCATTTGACTCATTTTCCTTAATTAAAAGTGGAGTTACTTTTTAAGGAAAATAATGAATTGATTGGAAGAATTTTAAAGGATTAGTAGCAAAAACCTTCCCTTCTCCAATTTTTCAGGCAGGCCAACGGATTCATTCTAGTCTACACGAGAGCGCCACAAATTTTGAATGCTAATTACCTCTGAAAATTCTAAGAGGCTCCATAATATCTAATCTCTCTGCTTAATTAATTAACTAAATAATAAAATCATAATTTCACATTTAAAAAAAACAAAGAAAGAAGAATAAAAAGGCTTATTTTGCATTTGCATCCCTTCTCTCTCCCTCCGTTTTTTTTGCAGAGAACGTAACAGCTATCAATTACGTAACTCATCATCATTGTCTTTCAATCCAATCTCTTACGTAAGTTTCAAACCCTTTCTGCTCTCTCTTTTAATTATCATATATTGCAGTTATTGTTTCTTAATTATACTTTTAATCTTCCAGTTCGTTTCTTATTTCTCTGAATCAAGCTATAAACGTGGATGTATTCCTTATTTTGAGACTTTTTAATCCTCAAATATTGGTTTTCTCAAAGGGATTTTCCCATTAGGGGTGAGCAACAGGCAGGCTGAGCTAGCCCGATAGTCAACCTGTGCCTTGCCCGTTTATATTTTAATGGTCATGGGCTAACCTCAGCCCGTTTAAACCCGTATTAAACGAGTTAGGCTAAACCCGTTTGGGCTGAACGGGCATAGGCAGCCTGTTTAAAAAAAAATTAAACCTATTTAAAATTCTAATAATAATGAATGCTCACAAATAACATAGTGTACAGTGATAATAAACAATAGTATACACATGATATAATTATTCATCCTAAAATCACAACCCTACAAAATATCCATTCAAATATTCTAAGTTTAACATTATTATTTTAAAAACTTGACCAACCCATAAAATTTCAACCCAGCAAAACTCCGTCCTCTCAAAAAATAGTGGATAAGTATTATAATGTTTGTAATTTAAAACTTCACAACTTTAACAAAAATAGTAAATATTATAATTTACTTAAAAAATATTAAATAAATATTTAAATAAAAATTATTAAAAAATATATATATACACACACATAAACAGGCGCACGGGCAGCCCGATGGTGTGCCCATAGCCCGCCCGTTTAACACATACAGCCCGCCCGTTTAAGCCCGCCCATTACGGGCTTAATTTGGGCGGGCTCAAACTGGGTAAATTTAAGCCGGACTCAAGCGGGTACACCGGGCGGCAGGCATTTTACTCAGCCCTATTTCCCATGATCTTAATGACCTTGTTATGTGGATTCTTAGTTTTAAAAAAAAAAAGTTCCATTTGTTTGTTTCATCTTATGATTTCTTGAACATGTTCATTATTCTACAAGCTGTTTACGAGAATTTTGAAATTCTTGATTCATGCAATGAGACAGACTTGGTAAGCTGATATTCTTATGAACCTTGTATATGCATTATTAAATATTAAGAGTGGTTTTGATTTAACAAGAACAAAATTATTTTTACATAAATATTATTTATTTGAGTCAATCTTGAACCTTCAATTAATTAGACCGGAGGCAACTAATTTTTTAATCAAGAAAATAAAAAAATTTAAATAAATCTAGATTGTCTAAATTACTTGAATAATTAAATCAACAGCAATATATGAATAGAAATGAAGCTCAAGTTGATGAAGAGAATACTTCGAATAAGAAAAATATTGATAGTTTTTCTATATCACCCAACTGCTATATATGTATCATACATGGACTATGGTGCGGTAGTATACAATACTTGCAGGTTTTGTATTTAAAAATTATATTATTAATTCAATAAAATTAAATATGATTAAGATTGTAAGCATAAGTCTATCATATTAATAGTATAATCTAATGGAGTAGACATATTTTCATATTCCTTTATAATAATTAATTTAATCTAACTCTTAACAGAAAAGTTCAATTGTGCAGATGCATATAGCTTTGAGGGTATAGTTGTTTTGGCTGTGATATGATGAATGATGGTCAAAATTAGTATTTAAGTGAATACACAGCAGCAAATGATATGATTTCCAGGTAATTCAATTATAACTAATTAATATACATAATTGGGTTCTTAATTGATTGATTTAATTTGGATGAAAATTAAACATGTAAATTTAATGTAGTGCCACAAAATTTATTAATTATTTCAGGAGAAGATCAGGTAGCACGGGATTTCCTAAAGGAAGTTTCAGAGTCGCAAGAGGAAGTGCCTATAGGGTGCTTTTATTTTATTCTCTATAGTCTTTCTCAACTTTTTATTTTTTATTTTAATTTTCTTTTCTTCTTATAATCTGAAGTTGATGATGAATCTCAGGTGTTGGATTATGCAATTACAAAGGCCACAAACCATAAACCACTCTTGCCAAAGGAAAAACACCTTCGAAGTATGTGTCGTTTCCAAATGTTGTTACTCCTTTTTTTTTCCTTTTTGGGTATTTGTTATGATTTCTTATTAAAACATCACAATGACCTCAAAAACAATAAGTCTTATCCCACTAAACAGGTCAGTTATATGGATCGTATAACACCATTATATTCTTTCAAAAACTAAATCCTTTCATAAGTTGTTGATTAAAAGGTCCTACTTAACAATTCCGTTGAACATTCTCTTCGGTCTACCTCTATCCCTTTTTATAAGATTCTATATCATTTGGCCCACCCTCCTTACCGGTGTATCCGATGACCTTCTTTATACGTACCAAAACCACTTCAGTCAATTTTCTACCATTTTCTCCAAAATAGATACAACTCCTCTACTATTTCTCGTATGAATCTTATCTTTTCTTATATGCCCACATCCCCATCTCAACCACCCCAACTTTATGCTTATGTTATCCCTTTAAAACCCAACATTCAGCACCATAAAGTATTGCTAGTCTTATAGTAATACAATAAAATTATCTTTTGACTTTATTAGTTATCTTCTCGCCGTACATAACTTTAGTCGCTTTTTTTTATTTAAACCACCCAACTTGAATCATATGGTTAACATCTCCAATAATTGCACCATCTCTTTGTATAATTAATCCTAAATATTTGAACTTTTTTACTTCTGGAATAATTTGCTCTCCCATTTTGACCCAAAATGTATTCAAAAATCTATTACTTGTTATGATATTTTGACCATTTTATTATTCCGGAAGAAATTTGTATCCACTATCAAAAGAGAAAAAGAATGACACTGTGCTTTGACATTGTGCTTGATTTTTTTTTTCCTTTCTTTTTTGTTTTCAAAAATTTTGCAGCCATTTTTAATGCACTTTCGCCATCAATGCCTCGCATGGATGTGGTGTGCTGCATATTTAGCCTTTCTAGCCGTCTACGCCAAACACGCCCTTGGACTGTATGTTCCTCATTCCCTTGTTGTATTAATCACCATATATATAAGCTTTTAAATATCCACATAAAATTATAAATTTTAGTATTAGTTTAGTATTTCTGAGGTGAATTAATGATTTTGTGTCTTTGACACTCATCAGGTAGCTTTGAAAACACTAATAATAATACATAGAGCAATGAGGGAACTTGACCACACAGTTTGGGAAGAGTTTATCAGATATAGCCGTGAAAGAGAACACATGCTTAATCTCTTGTACTATCAAGATAATTCCATTTCCAATGGTATACTTGTTCTTCTCTTTGATTTGCGATCTTTTAAGTTTTTGTTTGCTATGTGTTTGTTTGTTTTACTGAACTGCATTTTGTTTATTCTTCTGTGTGGAGCAATGGATTTTTCTGCTTGGATTCTTAGTTATGCCCATTATCTTGATGAACGCCTAAGATGCTTTGTCAAGTTAAACTATGATCCTATCACGTATACCTCTGTGAGTGCTTTCAACAACCTTGACTCTTATTCCATCTAAATTGTTGTGTCAACTCTACTTATTAGATATTGCAGTAAAGCTCAAATTTGAGGCTTCTTATATTGATTCTACCTGTTTGGTGAGAAAATCCTGATATATTTTTATAGACAGAAAGTGCCAATACTTTGAAGAATTTATACATAAAGAGTATCAATATTCGAACTTAGAGCTTTCTGTCCAATAAAATTTTCAAACAAGGATTTTCCACCAATTTTTCCTTTTTAGTAAATCAGCCAAACTTTTTTCCTGATGTTATGTGTTATTTTTGTTAGTATTGGTATTATTTACTCAATGGTTTGCATTTTGTGCATAATTACAGAGAGACGTGAAATTTGAAACCCAGGATTTGCTGCAGCAATGGCCATGCATGCAAGAGCTTCAATTTAGGCTTCTCGAATGCAAGGTTACACTCATCATACGTACACTTTTTGTTTGTTGATTCTTAAAGGAAAATTCTACAAGAAACATTCATTGTGTTCACTTTTGCAGCCAAGAGGAGCAGCTTTATACAATCCCTTACTTCAATATGCCCTTTCAATTGTAAGAATTACTTGAGTCTAGAATCTAGATACTTGAATAATCACTTTGTTTAACACTCCTTTAATCATATTTTTTCTTCTTGTCCGTTCACTCACAGGTTGCTAATGAAAGTGTTAAATTTTATTTTGCAATAACAGTTAGAGTAGTCAATCTTCTTGACAAGGTAACTGAATTGGATTAAACAAGGACAAAATTTTGGGTTAAGTTTTTAAACATTTGATACCTGTTTGTTTAGTAGATGATTTACCTTTGCCTTCAATTGATCTTGTAACAGTTTTTTGAGATGAACCAAGACGATGCTACAAAGGCACTTGATATTTATAAAAAATCATCAAATCAGGTATTTATTATTATGTAATGCAGTATGCTACATTTTTGTGTGTTTGAATCTGCCCTTAGCACATGTAAACTTGAGAGTTTGTGCAGGCACACTCTTTAGCTGCATTCTGAGATCTGCAGGGCAATGGAATTTGGGAGGGGTCAGAAATTCGTCAATATTAAAGAGGTATTATTCTTCTTCTAAAAGAACTAATATGCTAATAGCCTTATAACCTAGTGGTACGAAAATTCTCCTGTAAAGAAGAGGTTGTAGGTTCGATCCCACTTTTAACCTGAAGCTGTTAATGCTTATCCCTCTAATTCAAAAGAAGAAGAAAAAGAAGGAATCTGAGTGTCACCATTTGTTGTGCCTGTGCATATGAAATGCCTTGTGTGTTGCAGGCCCCTGCTTCTTTTATGGCTACCTTGGAGGATTATGTTAAGGAGGCTCCAAATAGCTTGGAACTTGACCACCAACTGGTTTGATACTTCACCTCTGAACTGACTCTAAGATTGTTTTCTTTCTGTCATTTAAGAGAGAGTATGAAAAAGCTTTCAGTATTCAAATTATAGAGAACCGAGAGCGCACACAATGAGAATGGAAAAATAACACTTTTAGACACAGTTCATATATGTTGAAAAATAACAGAATCACGATTTTGTTATTTTTCTGATTATAGTCCATGTATAAGCAAGAGAAAGATTCCTTGAACTAGAAATCTGTTCTTCACTATCTACTCTAACAATCAGCACCTGGAGAAATGTCAGAACGCATAATGAACATTCATTTGAATAAATTTCCTTGTGAGTCGAATTATATGCACCTTAGATCTGATATGATTGCAAGTTTCAATCACATTCTTCATCAGATTACTAAAGAACAAGGTGCTCCTCCAGAAGGTGATTTGCCAGTTCACCAAAGCCAAGAAGAAAATTCAAATCACTCTCAAGTAAAGCATGAAGCTGCGGCAGCACCACCAGTATCTGACATCCTTGTAATTGTCTTTCTCCTATTACAGATTTATAATAATATTAGTTAAGATTAATTGTTTTGAGTTCAGATAATCCATATTTCAAAGGTTTTCTTGTATAATTTTAAATATTTTAGTAGAGTTAGTGTTGAACACCTTCAAATTTACACAGAGTAACATTATCATCCACCAAGCCTTCATAGTTCTTCATTCTTGTTGTATTAGGGCCTGGATGACTTGCTTACTGGAGCATCTGAATTTGAGAATAATCCCTACGCATTAGCAATTGTTCCAGCAGGTAAATTGTTTTCCTTTCCGCAGTAAATTGCAAGCATTGACAGTTCTAAGCAGTTTATGTTTCTGATGCATAATGACAGAAAATTCTTCAAAAGCTGAAAGTCTTGAGAATTGTGCAAGTCAAGACCCAGATTGGGAGCTTGCACTTTTTTCAGATGATAATTCAGTTTCAGAGCCAGAGAGCACATCAGTAAGTCCTTTATACCATTAGTCCAATACCATCATTATTCGCTACCCAGATTGAGAACTCAAATTTATTGCTGATCCGTATGCTGTATGAAAAATAGTAATCCCTACCTGAAATAAATAAATAAATAAATAAATATCATTTAACAGGCTTACCAGATGTTTGAAACTAGAACCACTGACCAACTTTTCAAGAAGATACTTTTAAGTAAACTAAATCAATTACTCTCTTTAGTCTTAAATGTAAGAGCTAGTTAGAGAGTCCTAAATATAGAATCTCAGTCCACTTTGTCTTCTAAATTTATAAGTTTTTCTCAAACTGTCCATATTGATTTCACATATTAAGGGGGTTTCTGTCAAGGAATAGTTCTAAGGCAAATAATTAAAGAGGGTATTTTAGAAAATTAACACATAGTTTTTATAAATAATTAACTTAACTAATTTTTTTAATATCTGCAAATTAGTTATCTAACTTCTATATTTAGGGTTTAGGGTTTATGATGAAATATATTTGAATTGCATGTACTTTTATAATTACTTTCATCTATTTATTGTGGTGTAAAGCAGAAAGCAGGGGGAAGGAGGGAACAAATCAGAAGGTAAAGTGATGAGAGGAACACAAGAGAAAGATCCCTTTGGTGGTTCTGATGACTTTGAATTTGTAGTTCCAGAGAGTCATGGGACAGTGTACCCTTATCCTCCAGCTCCATTGTTCCCTTATCCTCCTCCTACACAACAAGACATGTCCTACAACCAACTCTTGACGCAGCAGTTTCAGCAGCAACCAATTGTGATGATGAATCAGAAATCTAACAACCCCTTTGAGTAGAATGCTTTTTGCAATTTGAACTCTGAAGCCAAGTTATTATTATGACACAGACACTGTAACATTATCTTCAAGTTACTGGATTTCTGTACCATGACAACTAAATTGTAACAAAAAGTAGAAGATATAGATATATAGTATATGCACTCAGTCAATCAAGGAGAATGCCAAAACCTTATTAAGGTCAACCTACTCATGGATCATTGATGTTTTTTTTCCTCATAGACAGGTTACGTTTTTAAGAGAAAAGAATAAAGAACAGCATACTTGTAAAGCAAAATTAAACTTAATCTATATCTTCTTCATGATGTTCATGGTTTAATCTATATATTCTTCATGATGTTCATGGTTTGAACATTTCCCCTCACTAAAGTTGTGAATATACGCACGATAAGGGATTTTTACATTCTTATTCATAATCTAGCTAGTAAATGGCCTTATAATTTAGTGGCGTAAAAGTTTCCCTATAAGTTGGAGATCGCAAATTTAATCACGCTTGTAACCTCATATTATTGGTGTGTACCTCTCTAATTAAAAAAAAAAAAAAAAACTAGCAAGTATATCTGCCTCCCTCCCTCCCCCAACAAAAACCTCACCTCGCATCTTGGGATTTTAGTGATTTCCATCTCGGTCATAGAGCTATTTAATTCTAATAATTATATTTAGAATAATTTTAAATATATTTTCAATAGAACAACTAATTCCCCAAAAATTGATGTGGACAAGGGGCTGCGAATTTTGCCAACACAACAGAAATCTTTGGTACTGCGACATATTAACCTCATTAGTTATGATTGGTGAAATTGTTTTTAGCAGAGTACTTTGCGTTTATTACTTTCCCAACATAACTATCATATGTCAGAAGAGAGATCCATAAATACTGTCATGGTTAGTTCCATAAACAATAACTCATATGGTGCAATTACTTTGAGCTTATTTCTCAAACTGCATAGAACAAACCAACAAGTAACAGAGGGACAGAATTTTGAATCAGAAAATTACAGTTATATACCATTTTCACATTTACAAATTGCTCCAGTCAATTTTCTATCCGTTGCAGTTCAAATATACAATTTTTTCTAACCATCAAATATACATATTTATTTACACTAACTAGTCTTCTATCCCAGCAATAAAACTGAAGTGCCTAGTTCCTGTATTCATGCTCACAGAGAAAGCATCCTCAAACGGAGTGCTCTATGTATGATCCATCACTGATCAAGCGTTGAGAAGCTGTTCTGCTGCTATCAACCTTATCAACTGTCAGGAGAAGTTGCTGAAGCAAACTTCCAATTACAGGAAACTCCTGTATAATTTGGCAAACCCAAAAGTAGATGCTCAAACGTAAGTAATAACCTCAGATTAATTCCATATTCCTTGATGTAAGCATCACATAATACTAGAAATTTGAGAAAGCTAAGATAAGAAACTTAGGCCTACATCTATTATTGGATGAAAAGAGCCATTTGAGATGGGATTCGGCAGGTTCTTTCTTATCATGTCATATCCCCTGCTTAACATAGAATGAGCCACCAGATGATAGGGTGAGAAATTGCAATACATTCAAAAGATTTTATCATTTTCTTCAAAAACAGATGACATGATTCTGAAAATTAGAAAATGTTGTTTGATTCAACTGACGGGGAAAGGTAAGAAATATTTTTGTTTGCTGTTCATACCAAGAGTCCAAGACTAAAATCTTTTATGTACCAGCATTGGGTTATCGAAACAGATCTCTGAGAGCTGCAGCCTGCAGCTTACCTCATATTATTACATAACAGGAAACAGCATCGGATTACATGAAACAAGAGACGAGGAGAGAAACTTTGATCCACATCCAAATACGTAACCTAGCAAAACAAAGTTATACAAGTGAGAAAAAACAGCAGAAATTTTAAGCTCAAGACAACAAAGGGACAATAAAGGCAGAGATTTTAGAATACATTAGTACCAGTTGATACCATGTTGCCATCAGTTTCTTAAGAAGTTTAGACTTGGGATTACATATGTACGACAACCCTGAGTCGTTTTGTAGGATGGCTTCAATGATGTACATTCCTACCTGGGAAAAAATGTCAATTAAATGTTAGTCAACTCCAATTAACATAGAGGACTTCTAGTGTAACTACATGATCATAAAACACTTCTTTCAAAAAGAGCCAAGATTGAAATTAGAAAAAATAAGCTCTCCCAGGAACCGGAACTTTTATTTCTATTTGAGTTATGAATAGATAAATAAAATTGTTCTCAGAAAATTCTATCGACATGGCAAGTTTAGTAATATATGTTAACTTTAGTTCATAAATAGGTATATTTCATAAAACATGGAAGTGATTAATTTTCAGATAACCTTTCAGTTGTGCCACACAAACAAACGACCACTGTCTGTACTGCTGAACCAGATAGCTCAAGAATCGTATTGTACTCTAATCAACAAATAACAAAGAGTTATGCAAGTGCAAACTACCACTTTGGAGAGTTCATTTCCGATCTCTACACTGATCCGGCATACTTCCACCATGTTACTTTCAACAGCCCATTGAATGATTTTTGATTCTCTTGCCTTCAAAACAATATAATTTCCAGAGTGAAAGTTTAAGAGCTTCATATCACGACACAAAAGTCCCTAAAATGTTAAAAACATCAAAATGGAGCTTACCTGGCATAGGATGCCTATCACAGAAAGTGCAACAACTCTAACATTCTCAAATTCCTCCAGAGGAGCTCTAAAAGTCACTAGTGGAACCAGAAAATTGGGGATTGAAGCTATATTGATCAAGAAACAAACTTGAGTTAGTGATAACAGGATTGAAATATATTAGTCATAAAACAAAATTGAGACAGAGATAACGGGATTTAAGCTATATTCGTCAAGAAACAAAATTCAGAGATAAAATAAGTTATAGGCCCAAAATATGTACAAGGGCTCACATCTCACAAATTTGTGCCTTGTCTCCTTACCAGCTGCAATGCACTGTAATTGGACTAAAAAACAAAAAGAAAAATGAAAATGTTGAATATATATATAGAAGTCAGGATGGAAATTTCTCACTATTTCTGATATAATTAATAACTAAAAGAAAGCTAACTCAATTGCCTGGAATAAGGTAAGAACATTTGCCAAACGCTTAGAAACTCTTGCAGTAAGACTTCCATCTTCCATCATTCTGTAAAACGTCAACAACTCCTGCTTCAAATAACACCATAGATTCCTCATTTCGCAGCAAAAAAGAAGATGAAACTAAATATATTAAACCATCAAGCAATATGTTTGTTCTATATCCACAAACGTGAAAATAAATACCATAAGCGTTAAGCGGGTTTTGATGTATAAAAACCAGAATTAACAGTAATATTTATTATTTGCCATTGTTCTATTCCTTAATTAATTGAAGAAAGAATTAGAAAAAGTGCCTTTATGGAACACAAACCTGTAGCAAAATAGCCATTGTACTGCAGGAATGGTACAACATATGCCCAATGCTGTAGTAATTATCCGGATCTTGCTCTCTCTTCTATTTCAAATCTCAAAATAAAAACTAATGTCAGAAAATTGCCATGGTTCAAATTTCAAAGTGAGACGCCAGAGAATCGTCATTACTTTTAACTGTCATTCGGTCAAGTAAAGAGATAGTAATCTATCGAAACGAGAAAATATTTAAAAAAAAAAGACACCAAAGAATGAAACCCATTTGCAGAATTGAAACTCATACGGAATAGCAGATAACAAGTGAATGATAGTTCCAATCACAAGTATTTCTGAACCTAGAGATGGAAATGATCGAGAAAGATACGACTCTCAAGCAGAACCTCAAGAAGAAAATTGCTGAGCTTTCTTAGAGATGATTCTCTGTGCTTCTCCTCCTGAAGGTTGAGAATCGCCTGCGACATTTCGGTGGCTTTATCCATGTGCCGATTCTTGGGCTTCCTTCTTGAACATTGTCGGCGACTCTCTTTCGCAGGATCTTTAAAGGAAAAAGGCAAATTAAAAATTAATCACTCCATAACTTGTGGGGAAAGTAAAAAAGAATCAAAAAGAGAATAAAATGTACCTTGATTGGGGTCGGAGTGGCGGACAAGAATGAGTGACGTTTCCTCAGACGCCTTCTCCACTAGAGTGTTAGCTTTAGGAGCTCCTTCCGTTTCCATCATCGGAGAATGAGAGAGTGGAATAAGAAGCTCTGTTTGAAGGGAAGACAGACATTGTTAGAGTATAAAAAAGTAACGCATAAGAAGTATAGCAAACATGTTTCCGTGAGTGAATAACCTATGACGCCATTGAAGATTGGCTAAAGCAACAAAAGTAAAGATTGAGATTGTTGCAGCAACGCAATTGAGAAATGTCAATCAGATTCACAAGCAGAGAAGATTATGGGCAACTTTGTAAAATCTTGTTTATCGGAATATTCCGACGGAATACGGGCAATGGAAGGGAATACGATCGGTGAAGGAGGATGTTGTTCGCGTGATAAGTTCCTGCTTTGATGCTTGTCTTGATTAGCTCAACGCTGTTGAAGAAGACGAAGAAAAATGGCAGAAGATTCTGAAGAGGTAACTGAGCATGTATTCCTTTTATACTCTATTTTTGCAAATTAGTCGTTACAGAAAAATAAAGATTCTTGAAAAAGAAAGCACTTTAATCAACTGAATATATTTCAACTCACTGAGAGGTGACTAAGTATTATTTGTTGTGGTTTAAGTTATAATATTTGGGAGAATCTTAATTTTAGTATCTAGGTTCATGTCTAAAAATAATAGATAACTTATCTTACTCGATATTAATATTATCTAATAGAAAGAGAGACTTTATTTTGCTCTTAAATAATAAATAAGTTTAATTTTTTCTAAAAAAAATTTACCAAAAAAACTGAACATATGGTGTGTGCCCTCGTTGTCTTAATATTATGTTTTAAAAAAGTGGGAAGTAAAACACACACAAAAAACGGAATATAATAAAAATATATATATATATGCAACATAGTATTAGCAGAGATAGAGAAAAGGAATAAAAAACAAACACTTTTAAATTTTAATCACACTTTCTATGGTATTTAATATTAGTGACATTCTAGCATGATTTTTTAGTCTTCAATATGAGTTATTTTGAGAAATTTTTTACATTAATTATTTCCTTTTATTTATGCCCTTAACATAATATAATGTTAGAATTTATTGTAATTAATAAGAGCAATGGTAAAAGGTATTGAAATTCTTTTTGACGAATTTGATAATCTCTTTACTATGAAGTTGTAATGACTTTGCTTTTATCCTGACTCTAAACCTGGCTAAGATTGTCTCAAATATGATGCACAGGGTATATGGAAAAAAGAGTGCATGTCAATGGTGCGCAAGTGGATGAAATGAACACCAGCATCATCATCATAGCAAACTCAAGCTAGAACATGTTCATGTCTTATGCTCATGTCTCGTGATTTGTGGAGTTGGTACATATTTGCTTATCAGTAATAGTAATATTTGCATCAACGCAAGAGGGTTTGTTATCATTGTACCACAGTTTGAAAGATTTATTATCTCACTTATACTCTCTCAATTTTAGATATATAATATAATTATAGTATTTATCTTAATTTTAAATATATATTTTTTATATTTAATCCTTTTTTTAAATCACTCTTATTGATACTCCCTCTCAATAATAATTAAATAAAAGGTTGAGAGAGAGAATTAAAAAAGATAATTATAATATTTTAAAAGAAATATCCTATATTAACTAACTTCTTTAATATAATTAAATTAATTAAATATTTCATATATTAAAGATATGAAAAATAATTAATGTAATCTCTAATCTTTTTTATATTCGCCAATGATTTACTGATTATATAATTGATTGATATTATCATTAGTCGCTACCATGGATTTTTCAAAGTGCATATCAAAGTAGGAGACGACCGTCGAACATGGTTCGAAGGGAATAGATGGGGACAATGTTGACATTTTCACATGGATTCCGAGTGTTCAGATTATTCATTAGGTTTTCGCGCGGAATAAAAATGGGCCAAAAATATTCCCATGCCTGCCCCAAAGAAAATCATCTTTTTTTACTAAACAGGAAGAAATTCAACAACCTGATCTACGTGATAATATATTTTAACGATGCGTTGTCATGGGATTTTTAACAGAGGCATTGATTTGTAAATAAGAAATGAATATAATCTTCGCTCAGATCATTAACGATCAAAAAATGTCAAGAGTATTAAAAGATCTCAAAGGAAGCTCAGAGTTGGATGAACACGTAGGTTGTATGTGGTTAGATGATACTCTATTCCCATTGTAATCGAGTTCCACTTCTACCTTTGCTGCTTCCTGAACAGCCACCATTTCTCAGTTCGTTGTTTGTTATCACATCACTGCGAGTTCGAGTTCGAGTTCAACCACCTAACTTTCCAATTATTGCAATATAAGAACATAAGAACTGGATCAAACATCATTGTGACTTGGGGTGTTGATTTTTCTTTCTCCTTGATACTATTTCCAATGCCCAAGCTTTGCCCACTTCAGTCTGAAACTTCCCTACAAAAATGGAACAAGAGAATTTTGTAAGGCCATTCAGGTGTTCTGTTGGAAGATGACAAAACTGTCCGAATACATTAAAATAATATCAGTAACATAAGCAAATAATTACATAGATACTTTGTTAACATGTCAAAGTGCAAACAGTAAAATGGCCTAAGTATATTAGATAGTGAGCTATTTTGCTCTTTTCACTAGCATAAAGTCTTTTTTAGGCTGTATCTTAGAGAGAAGTCCCTAAGCCCTATTTTGGGTTGCTTTCCACAATAGCAATGAAGAAGCATTAAAAAAACTTTAAGATTCAAGTAAAACGGATACTAGAACTAGATGAGGCAGAAAACCATACCAGCAGTTGACTCGAAAAATTCATCCAAATCCTTCTGCTGCTCTGCAAAAAGCCATGAGAGAATATTTTTCAGAACTCCGAAGATCGAGACCACATGGATAACTCCATAGTAAATATAGAAAGGAATGTGGTGGTCATCAAATATGCAGCATAATGGAACTACCAAAGTTCCAAACAGTGAATGATGAACTTCCTAAATTTTATAGATCAAAACTGTTTTAAATAATCTCCTTTGGCAGGATGCATTCTGCATAACGCTGAACAAAAGGGAATTACCTATTCTATATCCTAATTATAGTAGTTAATGGTATACATTCATCAGAAGCCAATATGTGTAACATACGTATCCTACAGAAAAGGCATAACATGACAGTGACAAAACCATGGATAGAGCATCTCTAAGATATGACTCAAAAATAGTATTATGGATCACAAATTTAATGCTTAGTTGCTTAATATATCTTCATCATAGTAATTTCAGCATACAACCGATTGTAGCCTGGGAATGAATTTCACAGAAGAGGTCATGGAAAACTACATCTTATAGGGAACCCAAGAACACCATGGAGAAAAAGTTTAACAGAGTTCAATGTCGTATCAGGTACATAAGAGCCTTGCTAAAATATATTTTTCTCTGGAAGATGTTTGGCGTTTTGAAGATTAAATTAAAATTTGCATTTAACAGAGTTTTAAAAGCCATAACATAGTATAGTGAATAAAGACTTCAGAGAAAGAGGAAACAAGCACTCACCATCTTCATATTCTAAGGCTTGAAGTATCATCTCCACCTTTAAAGAGCAAAGATTAATAGAATCAGATTAACTAAATTTGCACATACTGCCAAATAGAAATGTAGGTTTCATGCTAAAATACTCCATCATCATGACCGAATGAAGTTCTCAACAAAACTTTGAAAAACTTGATATTATTTGCATGAATGTTTCTTGTTTCTTTCTGTTGGCACAAGCTTGGCCTGTGGTAATTTGAAAATGCAATGTAGCCCAATCGCACTTTTCTGAACCCCTTGGGGAAAACAAGCAAAGAGAATAAAGTAACAGACTTGGAGCATGATCACCACGTTCTAAATATTTACATCTTCCCACCACTGTTCTTTCCCTCAGATAGGCAGGTAGCTTTTATAACTCAAACAGAACTCCGTTTTATCTATACACAATCTATGAAAATGTTTAAACTTTAAATAGAGAATAAGAGAACATCACAACAAGATTCATTAAGAAATTCATCAAAGAATGAAGCCATAATAAAAATGGAGAGGAAACCTTGATAGTATGTGAAATAAAGAAAATGAGTCCACAAAGGCACAAACCTTGTCGAGGTCCTTGACAAATTTAGCTTCTGGTGAAGAATTTGCTTCATACTCCATCCATAACTCAGCTATTTCCGTTGCTTCATTAAGCCAGTTGGAAGATATATCAAGAGATGAGTTTATTTAATTCAATCATTGACAAACTGTTTTTGTAGTGAAATGGAAGTACCTCTAGAGCCTCCACCTATCACTTTACACATGTGATCAAGTGCTTCTCTTTCTCGTCTACTCTTTTCTTCTTTTGAAACACCATCTGATGGGGTAATGTCCCCAACAATAGCTATAAAAACGTATGGAAAAAAAGAGTATCAATATTACGGGAGGTGAATATCGAAAAGTGTTTAGCATAAGAAATGCAAATGGTATTATAGGCTCACAGATTAGCCTGCAGTAATTTGAGATACTCGAAACAACGCAGAAAAAATGTGTCTTTCTATCAATATGTTTATCCAATTCTTTCATGTAGATTTAAAGGTATTTCCTCTCACAGTATAACGGGATCATTACACAAGGTCTGTATCTGAGTGTCTGGCTTTTGGGGCAATTTACTGGATAAAATTCTCTCATTTTCTATGGTTCATTCGCAACACAGTAATTTCTCGTATGAGCCACATATAACCAACCCTGATTTATCTGTACATTCACTCATTCTCTACCTTGCATTCGTCACTTTCCATACTAATTCATCCATACTCGGCCACTTAATAAAACGAATTTTAACACATATACGGAAGTTATAGATAATCAAAGGCAAAGCATCATACCTTCAGCAATATCGTGAACAATAGCCATTTTTATACACCTGGGAGTAACAGAAAACTAGGTTTCAGACTTTTTACCCCATTCTAACTTTAATGTGCCCCCGTGAAAATCAATAGAACAATCAACATGTAAATCGTAAATGTACTAAAGATATTACAGCTGAGGAAGAGGAGGGGAAATTCACTTGTTTCGGTCTATGCCAGGGATATCTGAAGCAATCAGAGCCATCAATCCCATTCGATACATATGATCCGCAATAGATTCTGGATCCTTAACATCTTTACGTATCCATCCTGCTCTTTTTGTTGTCTAATTCCGACACAGAATTCAAGCAGTTAAGACGATAATAAACAACAAAGGAAACGCAGACAATAATTGCGAAAAGGAAGTCAACAAGGTTAAGCTTGCGTTTATCGAAATGCACAAATCCAACCGAAAAATATAATGATTATCAAGATATGTATTCTATGTTTTAAATCTTCTTAGCACCTTGAAACCCAGGAAAATATGCTTAATCAAGGTACTAATTGAATTAGAACAGATAATTGGGTAGCTGACACCAGAATAAAAGACAGACAAATGGAAGTATAGCATTTAACATTCGCATCCTTTTAGTATGTCGAGGAAAATTCCTAAATAGAGATTTTCCTTCTGGAAATCTATACCGAGAACTAACTAAACAAGCATCACCAAAGAACCTAAAGAAGATGCACCTTTAGGCTGTGACATATAGAGAGGAAATCAATGGCAGAGGAAGCAGAAGGAGCTGCGTCGTCAACTGCGGAAGAAGAAGCATTCACATTGCCGGAAGTGTTGTTACCCGAGGACGGCGAGGATGAAGCTGCGGCGGCCATTCGCCGATAAATCCTAGAAGCAGCGGGAGACCAAGCGCGAGCTGCAACGAATTTGGATCGAAGTTGAGTGCAAGAAAGACAGGAAGGTAGGGTGAAGAAGAGGGAAACTGATTTACACACCAAAACTCGGTTTCCACTGCTCATTTTATCTCGATCTCTCTCTCTCTCTCTCTCTCTCTCTCTCTCTCTTCTTAATTAATTCCTTTGGATTCACTTTTCTTCAGGTGTTTGGCACTTTTCTTCAGACTCAGCGCATCCACAGGATCAAAACCACAAGTGAGAAGTCAGGGTGGTCTAAAAGAGACCAAGATTCTGTATATGCTAGCACATGGCATGGATATTGCCATGGGTATTTACGTCCGTTCATCTTGGAGCTCTTAAAAAATAATGTCTGCCACGTGTTTGTGATGAGCGAGACTAACTTAGTGGTGGAATTTGAGCCGCTAATAGCTCCGGTCCACCAGAAAATTTATAATCTGGAAAATAGGGGAACTCCGGAACATAGGATCTCACTTTGACGTATGTATTTAGAAAGGGTTTAAACTAAAATTTTAAAACACCTTTTGACTAATATTAATTTAAAAAAATTAAAAAAAAATAATTATATTTATAATTTTTAAATTAAATTATAGTTTAAAATTAAAATTTTAAATAAGTTATTGAGACTAACTTCTTTTATAGATTATTTAATTATTATTTTATTTTTATTTTTTTTAAACTATCTCTCATCTCTTCTTTTTTCTCTCTTCTCTTTTTTTTTCTCCATCATATCTCATCTCTCCTCTCTCTTTTCTTTTATATCTTCTCTACTATTTTTAATAAAATCATATCCTTTCTGGTAATTTTCTAATTACAAAAATCTTTCTAATAATAACTATCCAAACACTCATTTATTTAAAATTATTTTTTTTCTATAAGCTCTTCTCTAAAAATTATTTTTCTAAAAAATATCTAATTTTTTTTTTCACGAGCTCTTTTCTAAACTCTTATTTAAACACCTGATATCAATGTTAAAACCAATGTCTTTTTTTAAAAATAGTTATATATTCTAGTAGTACTATGTCATATAAATTATATCTAATTAAAATATGACAGCTTAATAAATTTTAATTTTAGTTAGTTGATAACTCATATAAAATAATTTATATTTTATTTTATTTTAAAAAATAAATATTTTAAATTTTATTCAGATGAGTTTTATTGTTTTAAATTAAAATATTTATTTTTAAAAAAATAAAATAAATTATAAATTTTTTAAATGAGTAATAATTATATTTTGATTTGATAGAATTTAAAAGATAGGGCACTCTTAGGAATAGAGTATATAAGTTTTTTTTTTTCTCATAACTGTGGCCGACACTAAATCGGGAATACATTTATTCAAGGTTGGTTTCAATAATCGGATTGGTCTTAATTGAAGTAATATAGTTTCAAAAAATAAAATATCTTAAATAATAATATTTTTCATACATACTAGTATAGTAGTATTCTAAAATCCATCCAAAAAATTACCCAAAGCGTTTTTATTAACAGGATAGAAGAAGAAAGTGATGTGTGGCAATGGTTTTATTTTAAAGATAAATTATTCAAATATTAGAGTATTAGGTATATTAAGGAGACACATATATTAAGAGGGATAATTATAAATCTTTAAACTAAATAACTGATAATAAGATTTATAAAATAGTATAGTATTACGTATACTTATAAATATGAGTTTAAGTTAGGTCAGATTCCAATTAAGAAAAAGCTCTCTTAATTAATATGATTATTTCACTTGAATTTTTTTAATAAGAGGAAGTCAGAAAAGAATAGTTTCATTAAAACTAATAAAGATGGGGATAAAAGGCTCAAAATAAAATATCTGCAGGTAAAAAAAAGTCTAAACAAATAACAGTTCAAAGAAAACCCTAGAAAACTAACTCTGACAAAAGATTCTCCGTCATCTCTTCATTAGAAACTACAAGTAGAAAAACGTTGCCGTCACAAGCATCCCCTCCATGATAGGGGTCCAAATAACCACCCCAAAGATCTCACCCCACTTATCAGTAAGAACCCAACCAGTTTGGTTGTTGAATAAATATTCATGAGAAGATCCCAAAGAAGCGAAAGCACCCACAGACAGTAGCAAAAAAGATGAAGAAGGAGGAAAAGATGTCATCACCATCAGCTACACGACAAGTAACACTACCGGAGTAATCACATCCTCGTCACCAATGTATACTTCAAATTCATCACTATAAAAACAGGCAATATTCCTCTGAAAGATGGAGCCATCGAGATGTAAGATCATAGTCATCAAAACCCCAGCCCCAAGAAATGTGAATCAAAGCAGATTGGCTAGAAGCCAAATCATAAGCTTTCATAGAACCACCAAGGTTAGATTTACCACAGAGACCAACACAAAATACGAACGTCTCCTCCCACAGCCAAGATCGTGGAGGGAGACGACGTGAACCATGCTCTCGCCCAATGACAAGAGTAGGACTCCCACATCCCAAAATAATTCCAGAAAGGGAGAGAGAGGAGCTCACACATTGGCTGGGAGAATTATTTCAATTGAATTTGGGTCCTCAGATTTAAAGGATATGGAGTCCCTTACCATTTGAAAAGTGTAGAGAACTTACTTAAAGAATTGGTGACATGTATTGAATTCAAATTAAAATTTACAATATATTATAGTGGCTTGTTTTTAAATTATATTGCTTCTAAGTTTTCTCTCAGTAGGGGATGCTCTAGCCTCAAAAAAAAAAATAATAATGCTTCTAATTTATCTCTATGTTCAAATTGAAGGTTCATATTGATCATTAAATTTTGAGGGATTCATTGCATTTTTGACTCAATGGAAATTAAAGGACGACCATGTTAATGGTGTCGAATAACAATATGGTAATTAAGTTAATCATCAACTCATAAACGAAAATAGCATGGTAACTCAATTAATTAAGACAAACACTCAATGTAAACGACTATCTAAGAGAGTAAAAATAAAAACGCCTACATGTTCCTGACTAAGTTATTGTGGTAATTTGGCTCTGATTCCTCTAACTCAAGGAGGCATTCTGGACTTACAAACCTAATACTCTTCATGAAAATTTTCTCTAAAATCTCTTCTACACAGTTATCACTTATTTTGTGACCACCGTATTGAAGAGAAATCGCCAAGTTATGGTCGTCGAGGTTGGTCACGGCGTCGTCCCCTTCTGGCGCAGTGGCCGGAGGGCTTTCTTCTGCTAAAGCTCTACCGCTGTCGGCGTGTGAAACCAGGGCGGCTAATGCCACCGTGAGAAACAAAACCACCCTAACTGGCCTGCACTTTAACATTCTCATGTTTTGAGGATTTGGGGGTTTGATCATGCACTGCTGTAATAAGGGATTTATAGGGGCAAAATATGATTGAGTTTCTGTATAGTAGAGAATGTTTTGAGACGTTTTATCTAATTAACTCCTATAGATTAACGTTTCTTACAGTTTTAATGTGTTGAATGTTATATAACATCCATAAAAATAACTATATCCAAGACTAAATAAAAACGTTATCGTTTAAAAAATAATGCATTTGAAGATTGTTTCTTATATGTGATTACCACTCATCATAAAAGTAAGAGTTAATTAGGGTGTCAGGCTTTTCCTAAATATAATTTATTTTATCTTATAAATTTATAGTTTTTTTTTAAATATCGCTAATAATTGTATATATTAAGGAGACTTTTATCTAAAGTAATCCCAATACATATGATTGGGCAATATACATTACAAAAATTAATAGATATTTGTTACAAATAACTAATTTAATTAATTTTTTTAATATCTATAAATTAGTTATTTAGCTCTTATATCTAAAAGGATAGAGTATATGATAGGAGTACCATATAATTATGAAATTTTCTTGATATAATGAATCAATTTTAATTTGTGTGAATCTATTTATAATAGAATGTCTAAAAGTGACTATAGTTAAAATCATCTAGCTTTAATTTCTTTATATGAAAAAATATAAAATAAATATATCTTCTTAAAATACTTTGAAAATTAAAAAATATAAATTTTAAAATCTTAAATATAAAATATATTAATATCTTATATTTAGGATAAAATCTAACACTCTAACTAACTCTTATATTAAAGACCGGATCTAGTATTTAAGATTAAAGTCCAATTTACTTTAAAAAAATCATAAAAGCTATGAATATTCAGAAGTGTTAAAAATGGAACAAATTAAAGTTATCCTAACAGTTAAAAAAAATTACGTTAATAGTTCAAAAATTAATACTTACTGTTAACAGCTATTATGTTTTAATATTTTTAGATCAATATCGATCCAATAAAACTATGCGAGAACTTCCCAAAAAAATTGGATATTAAGCCTATTGTGTGTGTACTGTGTGTGTGTAAAGATAAAAAATAATCGTGATTGAAAGATATAGCTAGGGTTTGAATTTGGCAAGCGGGTTTAATTTCAACCAATATTATATACTAATATATATATATATATATATATGCACACACTCACATATAGAAACCCTCCAGAAGAGGATTAATCAAAGTCGTCCAAGTTTAGTACATGTTTAAGCAATCGTTGCTGTCTCAATTGCCATCCTTTTGCCCCTCTCTCTCTCTCTCTCTCTCTATATATATATATATATAATGTGTATATGTCCTATATATAGACACAGACAGAGATACAAGCATATGTATATATACTCACTACACACAGTGATTTCCTCTTCCTTGCTCTTTTCCTTTTTCTTTGGATAAATTATAATGAAGGACCAATTTTTTTTTAATATTATTATTGTATAAATCTCTTAATTAAAAGCGTTAATTTCATTAGAAGATCAAAGGATCAAATAATTGTAGATATTATAATGGTTTCACAAACTTCTCAATGCTTGTCCGCTCTAACCTTTTATTTTGTTAAATAAAACAAATTACCAATAACAATTATAATTTTTTTTAAATATATGTATAAATTTTTTTTGCATATATTAAAAAATTAGTTACATTAGTTATAATGTATCAAAATTAAGTGTTATTTTTTTTTAAATATTCGTTTAATAATTTGTATTAGAAATTAACAACTTGTATACTTTTTAGGTTTGAATTTACGTTCTCTACCTTAGTTAGAAATTAATAAATTATGCACTTTTAGTTTTTTAAAAGAATAAAATCGCTTACCACATCGACTAACAATTTCTTGATATTTTAGAATATTTTGTTGGTATGATTAAATAGATTGCTATATATATATAATTCAAGGACGTTAATTTTCGTATCCATTTATAATCACCGTTACTATATCAAGATTTACAAACATTTTCTTTTCTTAATGATCGCTAAAACATATATATTATGCTGTGCTGAGGGACTTTACAGTGAATAACATAGCAACATATTTGGGGAACTTCATGACAATTAATTTTTATTTTGGTTCTTCATTGTAAATTTATCTTTTTTCTATTTTATTTTTAAAAAAAGAAACTATTCGTAAGGCCAAAGAGAACATCACGCGACCTTTGCACCAACGGGGTTGGTCTGAGTGGTAAGCGGCTCGGTATCGCTTAAGCAAGGTCTCGAGTTCGAGCCTTGGCGAATGCAGAAAATTCCCGTTGGGAGACTCACCCACCATAGCCAGGTGCGCGACGCAGGTCGAATCTGGATATAGTCGGGACAAAACTCCAGTGGACCGGGTGGGCAACTAACAAAAAAATCACACGACCTTTGCCCCACATGTATATATTTATACATTTTTTGCCCAGACATATTTATATTATATCATGCGCACACACACACACACATATATATATATATATGTGTAGAGAGAGAGAGAGATATAGAGTCATACAAAGACAACTTAGGAAAATCTTTGACGATAAGTTTCGTAGTTGGTATGTGATAAATTAACAATTATTGGGTATAAAATTATTCCAATTAAAGACCATCACTTTCTTCCTTTTCAATAGCTTCAAACTTAATTATTATAGTTTTATATTAAAAGTTATAACATGAATTTTGTAGCTTTTGCAATGACTAGCTACTAGTAATTAAACAAATTAAAATTTTCATGCTTTGCTTTTACCAAAAAAAAAAATCCAGGCTTTGCAAAAATGAAACTTACAGGAAAACAAAAAAATTAAAAGGTAACCTCAAAATACGGAAATAATAATGATATATATACACATATAGGACTATACTTATATTAAATTTCTTTTATCTGTTTCGTTGAGTTTTCTTTTTTTTTTTTTATGACTGAACAAAGCTAAACAACAACTACGTCAAGGTGTCAGCTTTCAGCAGCTGATATAAATACTGTGGTGGCTCCCTAAACAACATAAAACTCTCTGCAAGACAAAGAGACTCTTTTGCAAGAGCATCGGCAACATTATTTCCCTCGCGACTACACCACTCCACTGCTACCTCCCAACTTCTCGCAAGAAGCTGCTTGATTTCCAGTAACAGCTCGGCTTCTCGATGATCCTCGTCCCATCCATCAATGATCCATTGCACTGCTTCTCAACAATCAGATTCCACCACCACCCTCCTGAAATTCGAGTCCCAGGCCAATTTTAACCCCATCAGAATTGCCCATAATTCAGCATGCAAGACAGTTCCTTTTCCTAATCGTAACAGAAAGCCACCATGAACTCCGCCGTTGTGGTCTCTAATGATTCCACCACATCCAGAGCGGTTATCCGCAGCAAACACAATCCCATCTACATTAACTTTCATCCAACCAACATACGGTGCATGCCACTCAAGGGGCCGATCAAGCTCAAGGGCCTTATGATTGAGCGTCCAATTCGACCAACGGGCTTGTGCTTCAACGTGGGCAAGAATCTGACTGGCACCCACTGCCTTGCCACTAAAAACCCCAGAGTTCCGATTCATCCACAGCTGTCTAGATAAAATAGCGAACCACACGGACCACCTCGCTCCTCTCATCTCTTGTGTGCAATAGAGATTCCAAAGAATCCAACTCCGAACATCGCGCATATTAAAAAATGTCTCATAGTATTGGGGTGATAAAAGTGTTTCCCAGCAAGACCTTGCCACCTTACAGTCACGTAATACATGCATTATGTCTTCACAAATTCCAGCGCAGGAGTAACAGTCATAATTCCCTTGCATACCTCGTACTATTCGCATGTAATTTGTCATCAGTCTCCCTTTGGCAGCTAACCACAAAAAATTCTTACACCTTTGTGGGCCCGATACCTTCCATATTCTCCTCCATACACCTCTAACCGAATTTGATGATTCTCCACCAAGCAAACCATACGCAGGCTTCACGGTGAATTCGCCACTGTGAGATGCTCGCCACAATACAGAATCCTCTTCACGAAGATGCCGCAATGGAACCTTCTGTATCTCTACAATGATTGATTGAAGCAGAAATAGAGCAAATGCAGACAAATCCCATCCCCCAGATTCAGTGATATAGTCACACACTCTATCCTTCTGTAACTCCTCTGGAAGCGCTTTAACACAATACTTCTGAAGGTCCTCATGAAAAGGCAACCACCGATCTCCCCAGAATTTCACTCGCTGCCCATTTCCTACCCTCCAACCTAAACCATCAATCACCTTATCCCACACGTTCTTTATTCCTTTCCAAGCTTGAGATCCGGATTTATTACCCCGAATAATTGGTAATATATCCTCCCCACATCTATACTTCTCCCTCATGAACTTAACCCATAACGTATCCCTCTTCTTAACCATGCCCCACCCTAGCTTCATCAAGAAAGCTTCGTTCTGCTTACGAGCATGTCGTAAGCCTAACCCACCTTCATTCCTCGTCTTACACACCTCTTTCCATGCTACTAAGTGAGGTTTCCTGATCGCGTCTGTATGACCCCAAAGAAAACTTCTACACTTCTTATCTATCTCCCTACATGTATATTCAGGTATCCATGCAGATTGCATAGCATAGGTTGGAACGGCTGCTACAACAGATGAAATTAGAGTATGTCGACCAGCCATGGATAACGAGTTTGCTTTCCATTGTTTCAACCGATCATCCATTTTCTGAAGAACGTATTGGTAAGTATTCTTTGACACCCTTTTATGATGAAGAGGGATGCCCAAATATTTTCCCAGGTCCGTTGTAAGGCTGTAACCCAGAAAAGAACTTATTTCTGCTTGTCTACTATGGCACATATTGCTCGAGAAGAAGATACGTGTTTTGCGATCATTCACCTTTTCACCAGAAACAGCATAAAAATCATCCATACATGCCTTTATAATAGCTGCTTGATCCAGAGAAGCTTCTGCAAATAAAATCAGGTCATCTACAAAAAACAAATGAGATATCTCCGTACCATGTTTCCTCAACCGAAAGGGAGCCCAGATTCCATATCGAACCTCATGTTGAATCAAATGAGCAAGCTTCTCCATAACCAGGACAAATAGATATGGAAATATGGGATCACCTTGTCTCACCCCGCGGGATGGGGTGAAAACAGGCCCGGGGTCCCCATTCCACATCACCTGCATCTCAGCAGAAGTCAGACATGCCATAATTACCTCAATGTAACTTGTCAGGAGACTCAACTCCTGTAGGCAATCTCGAACAAACTCCCATCTGACTCGATCATAAGCCTTCTCTAGATCAATCTTGATAGCCATAAACCCTTTCTTGCACTTCATGTTTCTCATTGAGTGAACAATCTCTTGTACGAGAATGATATTGTCTGAGCTCTGTCTTCCTGGCACAAAGCTACACTGATTAGGACCAACTACCAAATTCATGATCCGCTTCATTCTCGTAGCCAAGACCTTGGTAATGACTTTATACATCACATTACACAAACTAATAGGACGAAAATCACGAATCGTCTAAGGCACGTCCACCTTAGGAATTAACACAATGTTAGTACCATTCAGACGTCTAATATCATCAGGATTTCTAAAAATGTCATGAACCAGTTTAACCATGGAGTCCCCTACAACTTCCCATTGACTTTGGTAGAATAGAGGATTCAAACCATCAGGACCTGGTGCTTTCAATGCTCCCATGCTAAATAAAGCTTGCTTTACTTCTTCTTTAGTCACGATCTCCCCAAATCTTCGAACTAGATGATCAGGTATCATGGGAAAAGAATCTCCAAAGTTAATATCTATACTCTGAGGCTGATCTTCAGTATAAAGATTTCGAAAAAAGGAAGTGCCCTCCTGCTTCAACTCCTCCTTACTATAAATCCATTCACCATTCTCCTTCTGCAAAGCTTCCACCTGTTTCCTTCGTCTTCTAGTATTTGTCACAGAATGGAAATACTTAGTATTTCTATCTCCATTTAAATACCAATTGCATCTTGACCTCTGCACCCACATTAGTTCTTCTTGTATCAAGCATTTTTCCAATTCCTCCCATGTTTGTCTATGTTTATTATCCAAGTCCCTACCACGAGTACTTGGAGAATTCATTCTCTCCAGATCTCGAATCAATAAATTCTTTCTATGATTAATGTTTCCAAACACATCCTTGTTCCATTGACAAGCATCAACTTTAAAGGCATCTACGTTCTCTTCCCAAGTCCGTGAAGTCCTCCATGCATTTCTCACTATTTCTGTAAATGACTCGTCTGTTACCCAAGGAGCAAAAAACCTGAACATCTTTTCCTTACTCGGGAGCTTCTTATGAACCTTCTTGATAAGCAAGGCACAATGATCAGACTTGTACCTAGGCAAGTGAACCACGGATACATCTGAAAATTGTTGGACCCACTCCTGCGTTGCCACAACCCTGTCAATCCTGCTAGCAGACCCTTTCCTAACCCACGTAAATTCTGGTCCCTGAAAAGGGATATTTTCCATTTCATTTTCACGTAGACAATCCACAAAATCACGATCGGGATAAACAGGTAATCGTGAAATAGATCGTCGTTCATTTTCACGGGCAATGGCATTAAAATCTCCGCTTACACACCACTTCACCACCCCCTTATCTCTAATACTTTTCAACTGATGCCACAAAGCTCGCCTCTTAGCAAGAATTGGATGACCATAAACTACCGAAAGATTCCATCTGTTACTTTTACCTTGGTTAAAGACTCCGTGTAGAACTTGGGACGCCTTATACGTAACTTGAAAATCAATCCCATCACTCCAAAAACACCAAATGCCTCCACTATACCCTGACGTCTCTACCAAGTCCATGTTACTGAATCCCAATCGTCTACCAATCTGAATTGCTTTATCATTTTTTTGTCTAGGCTCTAAAAGGGCCAAGAAACTAAGATGATATAAGCGCCGCAATTGCACAATCAAGCCCACAAAAGCTTTGCCCCCACAACCTCTACAATTCCAAACTAATATATTACTATCCATAACAAATTTTAAGATAAGTAGTGGCACCACATCACTGTTGGACCCTGAGATTACCAGCATTATCGCCCATCCCATCATCCTTGAGTTCGTTAGACAATGGAAAAACACTAATCTCAACGCTTGATGATTTTCGTGCTCCGGGATCCCACGGCTCATCTTCTACCACTAAGTTTTCTATCACCATGTCCATAGCCATTTTATTCTCTGCCAATGTACACTTGGAGAGGACACAAGTATTTAATGGTTTTGAGGTATCTGTCTGTCCCTGCACCATAACAGCTGACTTACTATGAGGACCATCGTGAACATCAACGCTAGCCCCTTTTCCACATTGACTTTTTCCTTCTTTCACCTCCAGACCCAACTTATTTTTTATCTTCACCCATTTGTCAATCCCAGGCCCATCACCTTCAGTTTCTTTCGCCTTGTCCTTGTGTTTACCGTCCAAGATTCTCAGCCCAGGTGCATCCCATTTCGGCCCATTAGTATTGCATGTTGCATGTTGACCATCACGACGTAGCCCTCTCCTTAATTCCCGCTCCTGGTTACTGCATCCAAACGATATCTTCGTACGCGCAACTTCTTCCCCACTGCCCGCGAATTTGAACTCCGAAGATTCCAAATTTTTAGGCTGACCATCATTCAGGTTCTGATTTGATTCCTTGATCTGATTTGTTTCCCTTTTCGTTTCCAATTTTAACGCCGCAAATCTTGAACCATTGTCCTCCCACACTGTCCGTCGAGGCTCGCGTCTCCCCCTCCCTGTCACCTCCGAGCTATTCTCTAGTCGTCGTATTCGCCGAGGACGTTGGACTATCATCCACTGATCATATTGTGTAGTTGGAGTGACTCCAGAGGACGAAGCATCTTGAACAATATCCTCTCCTTTTCCACCAGGATTATGCACCGTCTGACCACCTTTCATACTACCTCCGGCAACCTCTGGATCAGGTTTATCACTATCCACTGCTCTATGTGGATAATGGTCGACGTCATGTCCATACCTCCCGCACTTGAAACATATAAGATGTATACCTTCGTACTGAATCCTTGTAGCTTTGCCATTAATCAGGATAAAAGGGCGAAGCGGCACGGCAAGGTCAAGCTCCACACACAGACGGGCAAAGCGACCTTTTTTACGTTTCAACGTGGCCATATCAACTTTCAAGACGCGTCCCACTTGAGAACCCAAGACATACAACGCCCCTCGATCGTAATACTCTAGAGGAAGTTTTGCAAAATGAATCCATGCCGCTATCTTCGTGACCGCCTCCGTATCCGGATCGAAATCCTGCTTCCACGGCTGCATCGAAATATAGTGATCGAATATTAACCACGGGCCTCCAGTGAGAGCAAGATCATAATCAGACATAGCAGTGAATTGTACAATGAAGAACCCAGCGCCGATGTCAATGGTTTCCACTTCCCCGGCCTTTGCCCAGAGTTGCTGAACTTTGGACGTCAAATAAATAGGATCCACCATACGCCCTAAGAGTTTGATAATCAAGGCATTTCTCCATTTTTTCGCTAGTCTCTCTTTCTCCTCCAGAGGAAAAATCACATTTGGACCTAAAGATGACATCTCCACCGTAATCCTGTCTTTCCATTTGTCATTGCTCCACCAATCTGTCTCCTCTTCTACATCTCCGCTGTCGGAAGATACTACCTCCTTGAACGATTTCCATCCAACCCCTCTCTGCCTATCTTCAACCCTTCCCCCAGTAGCCTTCGTAACCATATCATGCATCCAGGCCTCATCCCTAGGTTTGAGATGACGATCTCCTGTGAAGTTTCGCCCAGGTGACCGAAACTTCTTTCTTCCCCTGTTCAGAACGTCGCGTTCTTCCGGCGATGGTGCCGGGCTCACTCGCTCCCGGCTTCGCTCTCTCTCTCTCTCATATCAGAACTTTTCTCCATCCTTAAATATTTTATGGTGCTAATTTTACCTCTAAAATTATTTCATTGAGTTTTCTAATCATATTTAGTTATGTATATCATATTTAGTTTTCTAATCATATTTAGTCATTATAATAATTAGTTGATTGTAATAAATCCTGATCAATCACAATGACTACATCCTTTAAGTTGTTAAAAAAAATTTGATACTATATATATACTTTTTTTATATTATTTTTAAGTCATTTCTAATATATTTTATACATATAAAAAAATTAAATCTAATTAATTATATTATAAAATTTAATAACTTTTTAACTTTACCCTTATTTAGTGCTCCTCTAGTCTTATTTATAGGGTAGAGATAAATTTTTTTTAGTCCTATTTATGAATAAAATTAAAAAATTATTAAATTTTATAGCATAATTAATCAGGTTTAAAATTTTTTTAGTTTATATGACATATGTTAGAAAGACTAGAAAAAGGACTAAAAAAATATACATTATACTCTATAAAAATAAAATTAACATAATAATAAATAAAGATAAAATAGTTATTTATATAAAAAAATTTACTAAATAAAAATAAAATGAACATTCTCTCCATATTATAAAAAAGACTAGTGGAGTATTTTCAAAAAGATTCATTAATTTGTTATTTATTTTATATTAATATTAGTTAGAAGATATAAATAAATCGCATACTCATAGATGGATTATGAAAACGACTGATAAAACAATTCTTTATAGAGTGCTATTTCTTTACGATTCATAGACAGACTAGAAAATGTAGTTGTGGGGAATAAATGGTTGATTTTGTATCGTGTGGCAACTTGTGCCACGTGGTAAAAAAATGTCTTCCAGCTGAACCACAATCCCACGTGCTAAACTTACGTAAAGTAGGGCCACAGAGAGTGTCGGTGAATATATTTGTTTTTAATCAAAGGCGTAAAAGGCTTGCTTCTCTAGGGATATTTATTTTTTTTTATTTCCCAAAGTATCCCCACTTAATCATTGTCACTCCCAATAATTATTACGCAAATCAATGACTACTGATAGCAACACCGACTAAAGCCAAATCCACCTCACTTAGGCTATAGGGTTTTATGCTTAGCCTTGTTAAAATTTAATAAGATGTTTAATAAAGCAGACTTGAAATCTATTTAAAAACTGTTAATTTAAATAAGCTAATTTTTTTTTAAAGTTTGGTTTATAAACATATACATCTAACTTATTTAATTATATATAAAATATAAATATTTTTAAAATTTATTTAAAAATTTTTATTTATAAATATATGTAAATTTTAAAATATATTAAAATTATATATAAATATAAATTTTAGTACATTCAAAATTTATTTATAATTTTTAAAGTAAATCTTTAAAAAAAATTTAAGTCTAATAAATTTTTTAAAGGCTCAATCTAAAAACCCTTTTATATAAGTTTAGGTCTAATATTTTTATTATAAACTCAAGTTTATTTAGTTAAAATTTAATTTGACCAGATTCATTTCTATAATTACCCCTAGTAACATCCTCAACCTTCATTGGATCTCCCTGCTATGCTATGAATTAAAAATAAAATAAAAATTAAACAAAACGATTAATTTATTAAAAATTAAATCAATCTACTTATGACCATCAATTAAGTACATTTCAAGGATAACGTCTCAACGGAATACAAGACAAGTACGTGACAAACGATAACAAAAGGATTGGCCCCACTCGCAAGCCCAGGCCCATATTTTCAATCTACGTACATTCACCCCTAACTTCTTACTGTCAAAAGAATTATCAATGGAGCTGAAAGGGTTAATTTTTTTATAACGTGATTAATTAATATTTAAATTTTTATTGATAAAAGTATACGGATTTAATATTTGACTATACTTTAAATATTATTATTTCCAACATAATGATGCATCTGCCTATATAAAAAAACCATTTTTTCCACTTAATTTTCCTTTAAAAATTGGTAAGCACGTCTTCAAAAAATACTAGAATTTTTGTGCAATGATCTAATGCCATTAAAACCCCGTAATATCAAATTAATTTCTAACAAAAAAAAAAGCTTAAATTAATTTAGTATTCTAGAGATACTTCATAAAATATTCCCATCCTAGATATGCAAGTTATTTTCTCAAGTGTTAGATTCTAGCTGCCCCTTATGAAAATAACTTGGCATCTTCCCAAGTACTCAAATTGTAAAAATGGGTCAAAAAAATTCAACAATACATGCAGTCATACGATTCTTTTCCTTTTGCCCAACATACGTCATACTAAATGAATGGCAAGATTAAACTGAAATTTTCAAAATTCTACAGAAAAATAAAATAAAAGATTTACAAAGTAAAAGTGCACCTTGAACCTTTTTTCTTTTTCTCTTGACCACACCCCTATACCAAAGTCCCAAAACTTTCTCATCATTATTGGTTGTTTTTGTCGGTTCTTTTATTTTATTTTTCGGTCTTTATTAGGTACGGAGACTTTATAGCTGGATCTGACCGCTCATCTGATTCGCCCAAATCGAACGGCTACTGCTCACACTCCCACTCCCATGTGGGCCCTCACACCCAGCCGTATCTCCCGATTGTACCAGCTGTCACTTTCCTCTTAGCTGTCTCCCCATTTCTGCATATGCAATCCACGGGAAATTCCCCAACCCCTGAAATTACCAATGTACCCCCATCGTCATCTTCTGTGGTATTCTCAAGCAATCGTGCCTCCCAAATGGCACTGAACCGTAATACTCCTCCGATTGGCATATTTTTTATTTTTAAAAATCGTCGAATTAATTAATTTTGCTTATAATTAAAACCGGCGAGAGCAAAGAAAAAAAGAACAGATATATCATATATGGGAGAAATCAAGTCTGAGCTTTTCCATTAACTTCTATAAAAACGTGAAAACCCCAAAAATGATAATACAAAAACCAGAACTCACAACTGAGAGAGAGAGAGAGAGCACCTGCTTCTTTTTGCTGCTCTGTTAATTAAGTAAAGATTGTATTCCTTCTTTTTCTTTTTCAAATCTTGTTTCTTCCTTCGTTCTTTTCCGTTTTTTTTAATGACAGAAAACTCTAGTAGACTACGAAAACAAATATTATGATTAATTTACAGATTTGCCGTGATTGTAGCCATAATAGGAAAGATACCACTTCACGAACTTTTTCAACCCGGTTTGCAAATCGGTTGTGGGCTTGTACCCTAGTTCTCGTCGGGCCGAGCTGATGTTGGCGTGGGTGAACGGAACGTCGCCGTTTCCGGGCATGTCCACGATCTTCCTCTTCGCCTTCACCTTCAAGTGACTCTCAAGGATGCTTACTAATTTAGGCACGGTCACAGGCGATGTGTTCCCGAGATTGAAGATTCTGTACGGTGCGGGTCCACGCTTCTTGCCGCCCGTTCCGGTGCTCTTCCCCGCAGTGTCCAGCGATCCGACGCAACCTTTCACTATGTCGTCGATGTAGGTGAAATCTCGGGCCAGGTCGACCCGATTCTTTCCGCGATATATCGTGATTTGTTTGCCCTGGAGGATGTTCCTCGTGAACGAGAAGTAAGCCATGTCGGGTCTGCCCCAGGGTCCGTACACAGTGAAGAATCTCAATCCGGTGATGGATAAACCGTAGATGTGGTTGTAGGTGTGGGTGATTTCTTCACCGGCTTTCTTGGTGGCGGCGTAGAGGCTTGCGGGTTGATCAGTCCGATCTGATTCCGAGAATGGCACTTTCTCGTTCAGGCCGTAGACGGAACTCGAGGAGGCCCAGACAACCGCCGGCTGAGGGTTCGCCGATTTGCAAGCCTCCAGGAGAGTAACAAGCCCAGCGATGTTGCTGTGAACATAGGAGTTTGGATTCTCCATAGCATACCTAACACCGGCTTGAGCAGCCAAGTGCATTACGTGAGTGAAGGCCACGGTGTCGAAAAGCTTAGCCAGAAGCTTGGTGTCATTGATGTCCCCTTCCACGATGAAGACGCCATGGCTATGCAGAAGCGTTTTCCGAGCTTTCTTCAACGATGGATCGTAGTAGTTATTGAAGTTGTCGATTCCAACTAGGCCATCTCCCCGTCGCTTAAGGGCGAGGGAAACATGGGTGCCGACGAAACCGGCAGCTCCGGTGACGAGCACGGACATGCCTCCGTTGCGGTGGATCTGAGCTGAGTCACGGACCTGCTTCTCCCACTGGATTCCTCCCCAGGACGCCGACAAGTAGCGGCCGCCGGAATCAACGAAACCCTGGAAGCTCAAATAGGAAGCCGTCAAGGCAATAAGGAAGAGAGCCCACAAGAACATGGTGCTGGTGGAGGCAAAACACCGATACATCTGACGATTCATGGTGTGAGCCCTCTCGATCTTGAACTTGCCCGGCGTAGAAGGAAACAGATCATCCTCTAATGACGGCATTTGCTTCCCCAGTTTGAAAAATCAGGAGAAAAAGTTGAAAAAACAATAATTAAGAAGAATAACAAGCAGAAGAAGATAACTGTGGTTCTTCTGTTATTGTTGTTGATGAAGTGGGATGATATTTGATTTTGGGCTGTGAAAACGAAAGAAGAAATGGGATTGATTGGTGAGAAAGAAAGGAACAAACCACAGTTGCAGAAGAAAAATTAACAAGGGCTATTAATTTCGCTGCATCTGCTGAGAGCAATAGAGATATGGGATTATATATAGTGTCGACCCACAAAGAAGCGATAAGTATGCGCGTGAAGGACGGCCAGAGTGGAGGAGAGAGAAACTGCACACAAAACAACACATACACACACGGATTTAGGTAAGAGAGGGAGAGGAGTGTGTGCGTGTTGTGTGTCAGAATTTATTCAGAAAATTAAATAGAGAAATGAAAAATAATAAATTATTATTGTTGTTGTTTTTTAGCGTGGCAGTATAATTGTGTGAGATTAGAAGATGAAAGATGGCGAAGGTCAAAAGAAAAAAAGAACTGTCTGAATATGATCTTCTAAAATTGGGAAAACCCCTCGTTAATGACTTCCGTATGTAATATTAATATATTTAGTTGTTAACCGAGCTCTTTTCCTTTTTTCTATTTTTTTTTATAATTCTTGAATTGTTCAGGGATGAAAAAATCCGGGGCATTAAACTGGAATATCTCATTTCCAGTTGTGGGTGTTGTAGGTTAGATTCCACTTCATTGAAGACGTTACTGGCAACCGGAAGAACCGGTATTGACTTGGGGGAAAATTGGACAATTGTTTTTTTGGCCAAGACAATTTAATATTCTAGTTTTGAAATTACAAAAATAGTAATAAACTGGGCTGGCTAGATACCGCGTCCCGCAAAAACCATAGAATGGACTTGAAATTCTACTTTTTGTAGTTAAATTATCTGTGTCCATTTTTTTTAGTATTTTAAAATATAGACCCTGCCATCTCTATGGACTTGCATTGCCTTGTAGGTCAAGGGCGCGTATTATTTTTTTATATTTGAGTTAAGGTCCTATTTTATATTGTTATTTTTGTTCTGAATTAATGTGTAAATTAATGCCAGAAGCTTTTACTCATATTATCTATTTTATTTTTTTCAACTTATATTTATAAATAAAAAATATTAAAAAAATGTATCTCGTCTTTTAGATTTAAAAAATTAAGAAGTAAAAAAATTTAAAAAGGTGCGAGTATCTTATGCGATGAAAATAAAGTTGAAGAAAGACTAGTCTATCTTAGTGTTAATAGGGTATGAAGATAGAGGATTTGTTATGACCTTAATCTCTAGACAATTTCCCTTAGTTTGTACTATATTGAGTAATTGAACCTTCTCCTCATTACTCTCTAGCAAACATAAGATCCTCCTCAATTTACGATTTTTTTTTATTGTCGTTCATTTTAAAAGATTCGTATATTTAGTTATATAATAGTCAAATTTAATTTAAATAATAACAAGGCCACGTTATCATGACTTAAAAACTTCTGGAATAATATTACTTTTAAGTAAAAAAATTTAGGACAAATTTACACTTTAACAAAAATGACATGTAGACATATGAACTTGTCAACTCATTATATTCGATCAACTAATGACCAAATTTAACTTGAATAATAGCTGAGGTTATATTAATAGGATTTAAAAATTTTCTGGGAGATATTAAACTTAAAAAAATTTAAGATAACAAAGCTCCAACGTGTAAAATTTTCGAACAAAATATGACTTTAATGTTAGAAAATAAGCATCCCATTGACAATATAATCATTCTAGATTATATCATACACAAATATAAAATACAGCGGAAGACTTAAAGTTATCTCTTACCATTAGCTTTATTGATCTAGATTTAAGAAGAACTGGAAACAATACAAAAAGATACCTGTGAATCAGAGAACACTGTCATATGAACAACAGGTTCTTCCAGCTGGTGATTAGAAACAGTGCTGGCAACTTGTGAACTGTCGTCATTAGTGAGGAACCTTCGAGAAGGAGCTGAGAAAATGGGCCTCGCTCTGAACTCATAAAATAATCTCACGATATATCTCAATTGTAAATTGTTAATTTTCACCATCAAGAAATTAGCATTAAATAAACTGAGTCACAAACCCACCTTGAAATGCGTCCAAATGACTACGGGCCACACTAAAAAATATTTATTAATTATCCTAATTAATATCTAAATAAGTTATATAATTATAATAAATATCTCACACTTAACCCTTGAAATTTTTAAGTATTATAACTTTAGCTTTGGTTATTTTTTCACAGGAAATAAGTTATTTGATTTTTTTTTGGATTAAAATAATGTTGAATTTTTGTTACATGAAATTTGGACCAATATGTTTACCTATGTAATGTGCGCCCTTAAGTTGTTTGTTTGGTTTCCAAAATGTATTTTGAGATAAACTAGTTGTGTGCAAGTGTGTTATATACTTAAAACAAATTCTAGAATATGGGTCGTATTATTCATGATTTTATTGTTGGTATCATTTATTGTACCAACCAATATTTGCATGACAGGTAGGATTTCTTATCTTTTAAGCAAATGGTTAAAAAAAAAAAATCAAATCATAATTTTTGTATGTGTGACAAATTAATTAAAAGAGATATACGATTTTAACCTCGATTTTGAACCTTGCTGCTAATAACATACTAACATCTCTGGTATAAATAGTACTTTTCTGTAACTCCTGTTTAAATCATAAGATTTGTGATAGTCTACTAAGCTCATCTAAATTGTTTTTGTTATGAACAACTTTTATTGCATTTTCATATTTATTATTTAATTTAAAAATCTTTGAGAGGGTTCAATATGTCACTGAGGAAAAGTAAAATCTGCCCTTAGCTAGCACATGTTGCTTTTGAATTAATCAAGAGCGAGTTGGCAAAGTGTAAGATGCATTCCAAAGTCAGTGATTAAATAGTAAGTTCTTAGAGGATAATAATAATGATCCTAATTGAGTGTATTTCACTAAAGAATTATTATTATTATTATTAACTTCTTTTCCTTCGAATCAAATCCAGAGGATTTTGTGCTTGAATTGGTCGGTGGACTTAAATTGTTTTTTTTTTTAATGATCAAACTATAGACCATTTTTTTCTTCGTGGAAAATTTGAGACAGAGAATTTGATCTGAGGAAGATTCCTTAATTTAACTTCATTTTCTTTTTTTACACATGGGGACCATCTTAATTTTGAATGAGAGCGTTCTTGTCTCAAATTAATGAATAATAAAATAATTAATCAATAATTAAAAATTACTCAGAGGATCAGTATTCAGGAATAGGTCTAGTTGATTAATTAAGCGAATTTATAATTCTAGTTGTGGTTAGTTATTAGCCATGTAATTATTCATAGGCACATCTGGGAGAGTTAAGCTAGCCGTTAAGTACTTTAATTATTTTCCTCTTGCATTCGAGTATTATATATTTTTAATAATTTATTTGCTTAAATCTAATTTTATATCTTACAAAAATTACTTGAATGTTTCTTTTCTATATAACAAGTCTAAAATTCTGATTTTATGTTGTTAAAGATTATAAAATGTTTGCTCAGATTCTTTGAATCCTAGATTAATCTATTTCTTATCTAATAAGAAGATAAAATGAAGAAGTGGTCGTGCTTAGCATTATTTTACTTTTACATTACTGTCTCATGTTTTATATTACTAATATAAGTATCCCCATTTGCTCTTTAATTACACTACTTGATTTTATCTTATCAAAACTCTATGTGTATTAATGCTTAATGATTGTTAAATTCGTAAGTTGATTCTTTGATTTTATTATTTTTATGTTATAAAATTGTGTTAACTTACCTTTAAATCTGTGCTAATATTAAATCCGTGCTAATAACAAACTCGGTTAAACTCACGAGTTCTCTTATCGAGTTTATCATTTTTATGTTTTTAACTTATAAAATCGTGTTAACTTACTGCTAAACCCGTGCTAACTTTTTAGATTTGATTATATTTAATGAATTTATATATAAAATTTATATAAATATTTTTATTAAATATGATAAATTATGGATATTTATAAATTTAATTTCAATTATTTAAATTTAAAATATATTTATATTAAATTATTGTTTATTTTTTATATTTTAATTATTTAATTATATATTTTTAATTGCTCTTTATTAGTAAAAGTAAACTGTTACTCGGGTTCACTCCGAGGTCTGAGTTCACATCGTTGTTCTAAATTTATTTAAATTTGTAAGTTTAATAACATTGTTTAATACAAAACAAAAGTATATAATTTATACATTATCTATCGTTGTTGTTAATACTTTATCAAGTCTTTTTTATAAGTAATAATTATTTAAATTATGTGGATAAAAATGTTAATTAAAATTAATTACAAATAATAAATGTATAAAAATATAATTTATTTTTTAAATATACTTTTATTTATAAAAATGATGATTGAGAGAGAGACATATAATCAATTAATTGGAAGATAAAAATAAAAAAATATATTAATTTTTTTAAATAAATTTAAACTATTATTTATATATAAAACCGGAATGTTACTTATAAGGGAATACTTAATATTCAAATTCTGGTACGTCCACTTGTCAAAATTAAACGTGGGAGTTGATTACTTTTTTGTGCAAGGAATGCCTCCTCTTGGTTTTATTCATTTTTAGGCCAAACTCTTGTTTTTATACAAAGTTTTTGCCCCAAAAAAAAATTATAATAATAAGGAAAACTTAGAGTTGTGGAAGAGGAAAGCTCCAAGAATAGAATCTACATTCATTTTGAAAGTGAAGTGAACACTTAATATTAATAAAATGGATAGTTCCGTTGGTAAACATCAATATGATATTTATATTATTTAAATTTAATTTTATTGTCTAAGATTTGACACTATATAAATATTGTTCTGTTTATAAATAAGTTAACTCATAAGTTATAACTCATAAAATCTTAAATTTAAATATTATTATTGATTTTCTTAATGAATACTATTACACTGTTAATTTTAACAAAGAATGATTTTCTTAATATAATAATGATTTTTTTTTAAAACACAGTTCTATGATATTTAGTATTATTAAATCGAATTTAAGTATTATTAAATTTATTTGGATGTAACTTTTTAAAAATATATTTTGCATTCATTCATATGTACACAAACCTAAAATCTTATATTTAAATAATTATATATATATTTTTTAAATTTGAACCAACCCCTATTAGTAAAAAGTTTGATATCTATCATGTTGATTTTTTTTAATCTTTTTTTTTAGATTTACAATTCGAACACTATGGGTGAAAGGAAGGGGAAAGAGGTTAAAATACATATGAAAACTAAGTACAAACTTGTAAGACAAAAATATATATAGGACTTTGATTCTGGCCAGAGGCTTGTCTAGAAATCTCAAGACATGGGTTCCACGATGCAGCTCTAATCGAGTTTTAACTTTTAATTATCTTTGTCGTCCTCATAATATTATATTTATGTTAATTATTACGTTCACACTTTATAAAGATATATTCCTCCAATTGGCAGAGCATTTGACAAAAAGAAAATAGCTTCCCATGTTTATTTGTTCTCTTTGCTGACTTCTTTTTTAAAACATCTCTTCGTTGCTTCTAAGAAACATGTACATGCACCCTCTTTTATTTATAATTATAATTAATTAAAACTATCCTTTCTTTTATATGCCATGTGTATGCCTAGATTCTCACTTATACTAATATATTCCACTATTTGCATTTACCTATATTAAGTGCTTTATTTCTTTGTATAAGAAAAGTGCTGGTAGGATATGATCATGATTAGTTGATAGCTTGATGGAGCACTCTTATCTCAAAGGGAATCAAATATGAAATATCATTCATTGCACACTAATTCCTCGTAAAGCAATGGCTCCCCGTTATTTTTGTTTCCTATTTTTGTCTAAACAACTCATTTTTAAATTATATCATCGTCACTTAGTATTATTTCTAATTCTTAATATAAGATATACTTAACTAATTTAAATAAATTAAAAAAAATTAGTTAAGCTAGTTATTTGTAATGATTGTGTATTAGTTTTTTTAAAATATTTTATCTAATCATGTGTATTTTAAACTATATTTAATAGAAAATTTATTAATATATATATTTATATAAAGATACTTTAGGGGATAATTATAATCTTGAGAGATAAAATAGATTATAATTTTATAATTGATACCAAATTAATTTTTTTATTTAGCTCTTATAATTAGAATGTGATGGAATAATATATAAAAATTGATATAATAAATTTATAAAATACTGATATATATATACATACATATATATATATATATTAAAATTGGTAGAAATTTAATATAAAGAGATGCCGTTCATCTTCACCGTCTACCGTATTTATTTTTCCTGGTACAAAGTTTGGACTTATTTATTTTTAATTCACCCACGCGTAAAACATTCTACCATATCATCACCTTATTTTCTTAGTCACCGCCACCTTCCCCGTAGCCTGAACCCTCACCATGACCATATCCGGAGCCACCACCTCCTCCGCCACCGCCGCCGCCGCCACCTCCTCCACCTCCACCTCCACGTCCTCGTCCTCGTCCTCTCCCAGACCCAGCTCGAGAGCCTGCATATGACCCGGCGTACGAACCTGCCTCAGAACCCGCTCCAGATCCAGAACTTGAAGATGAGGAGGACGAACTAGATGAAGAACTCGAACTGGAGCCAGACCCAGACCCGGCTCCAGCTCCTGATCCGGATCCACTCCCACCTCCTAGGCCCAAGCCCAGACCTGCCCCAACTCCAAGGCCCAGCCCACCAAGGTCCAGACCCAAGTCCTTCCTCTCAATAACCCTGCTTTCTGATACAAAAGCAGACACGAGAAGAAGAAGAGCAAGAAAAGAACAAGACCAGGATGCAGAAGCACCCATTGGTACAGAGGAAATGAAGGAGAATGCAAAGCAAACTATATAAGGAAGATGAACGATGTAGTTATTGATAACACAATAAGTAAATAACACACTGCGTTTTCTGATGAGAAACTAAAGACTCTTGACCTATATATATAGTTGCTGATGCTGTGATTGGTACATTATTTTATGGTAGATATCAGAAAGTGGAGAATGTGATGGAAGCAAAAATTCGTGGCTGAAACTGCAAGAACCAGAAGTATGTGACTGCGTTGGTGACAAGTGCCCTGGAGAAATTAAACCGACCCATTTTATGTCCACTGAAGAAGATAGTGGAGAATGAAAAAGCCGTATCGTAGTTGTGTTTGTCTTTGTATTTGTATTTGTTTTTTCACAATGGTTGTTGCTGGTGCCAGCTTTGGGCTAGGGTTTTGCATAGCACAAACCCACAAAGGCTTAGTGGTTTTATACTTTTGTTTTTGTAAAGCATTAGTTTAGTTTGGTAGTGGCAACGTACACTTGCCGAATTATGAAAGGATACAAGTTGTGTATGAAAAGAAGTGGTGTGTTGAGACTGTGTGCCGTACGTGGAAACTTGGCTTGTGAGTGGAGTAGGTGTTGGTGGGTCCTCTTTGTCTGTTGTTGTAGTGGATTCAATAATTTGATAATTACCATTGACTTAATTAATTGACATTTATATATATAACTGAAACCTCTTGCCCTTAATCATATCCTTAGGGGCTCATTTATATATGTGTGTGTGTATCACTAGCTAGTGAGCTAAGGCTAGGCCAACGGTGGATATATGTTAATGCATTCGCTTACTTAACTTGTCAATAGCTAGCTAGATTCTCCAGGTTGATCACGATGCTATCGTTTTCTCTCCTTCCATCACTAGGGTATTGTTTGATTGGTGGGTTTTTAGAGACGAGGAGAAGGGGAGATATAAATGTATTTAGTTAAAAACAATAAAGGGAATAGGAGGTTTAAAATTTTATCTTTTTATTTTTATGCTCCCCTTCCCCCACTCTCTCATCCCACCATATTTAAAGGTTTTTAGAGGAGTGCGAAATATTATATTCAATTTTAACTAAATTGTCCCTACTAATTTTTCAATATTCCAAGTTTGCCTATTCTTTTTATTATCTCAGCTGTTCAGCTTTCGCTCTCTTACTCCGTATCTATTTTGTTCGTCGCTTTCTCTTCCAACTTCGATAAATTTCTTCTCCGTTTTCCTAATTCCCCTCTTGTTATCTCAAATTCAACATGACCATTGTTGCCATCGGTGACATCGAAGCCAGCTTCGCCTAGCTCCAGGGCGAGGATTGTTTTGGGAAAGGGCTTCACTGCCGTGGCATTTGGTGGAGGAGTAAATTGTTTTTATATGAATGGCTCGAATGCGCACATCAGTTTACTTGGAGGATAATATCGCTTTTATGAATTAAACTTTCCTTTACTCATGTCCCTGAGTTCTTAAGTCTGTTCCTTTTTGTTCGTGCAATTTTTACAAGGTCTTTCTTAGTTGTGTATATTATTTGTGGCTCATCTAATGTATAGTAATAAATAAATGGTTTCAAAACATGATAAACAATTATCTAATGTTGACACATAGATTTGGGGTACTATAATGGAGAATAATTTGATGTGATTTCTATATTTCTCTGTAATTAATGCATAATCCCTGTGTGCATAAGGAAGCAAAGATAAATGCAGCTGTCATTTTACAATGTACGGGATTCACTTTTTATTGTGATATTTTCATTCTAAATCAATTAAAAAGTATTTATGATGTTAAGTTACATGATTTTCAGACGTGTTTGTGCTTTTTGTAGGTTTTCCTATCGATTTTTGCATGCATTCAAATTTTTCTTTGTTTTTTTTATTGCTTGATTGTGTGTCCTTTTCCTACATAAAGGATTTTCTGATTAGTAATACTTTGACATGATAACTTTTCATATCACATGGGCTGATTAATTGTTTCCATATCATGCAGGCTGTGACTCGAGTAAAGCTGTACATTTGCACCATGCCACTAAAAATAGATGGTCTGATATAAATATTATAAATAAAGAGTAAATTAGTTTAAATAAAAAGATAATGATATATTTGTCAATTTTTAATTAACTACCATCCCTTCCTCTTTTGAATCAAATAAAAAAATATCATATCTCCTCCCCTACCTTCACACCTATAACCTCTCCTATCTTTATCTATCCTCTCTTAAATTAACCTAACCTACCCTCCCCTTCGTTGAACCAAATAAAACCTAGGACCTAGTACGTTCATCGCCTTATTGCTATACATGTAATTTAACTTCCCAGAAACATTGATTTTTTGTTAAAGAAAATAGACCCGAGTCCTTCACACCGTTATTATCTCATATTTTTAATATATGAGCTAATTATAGATTTTGATTTAGTCTTAAATATGAGACTTTAATATATTTTATCCCTCATTTATCATTTTTCTTTAAACTAATTTATCATACTTATAAACTGATATATAATATAATGTTATATGGAGTATTTTAGAGAGATAATGTTACATTTGTTATGATTAACTATTTTATTTAGTTTCCTTAATCCATATAAATTAATTAAGTAACTCTTATATTAAGGATCATTGTGAGCATAAAATATAAAGAATGAGCTTTATATGCTTGTTATAAATTTTTATATAATACTCCTCTAGTTTTTAATATAATAACATATGTAGATGCCAAGTTTTATAGGCTATAATAAATTTGTTATTTGTAGATGAATATGTGCCTATTTGGATAACACTATAACCTTAGTTTTAAAAGGGTTTCTAACTCAAATCTTGGTTTGAAATTTTTTTAAAATAAACAGCCATATTTGTCCAAAATGACTTATGAACCAAACCATAATTTTGAAGAAGCTACTGTGGATAACTTCTAGAATAGTAGAAGAACTTATGAACTACCAATTACTATTTTATCTCTATTTTTTCTGACATATTCTCTCTTCTCTCTCCTTCTTCTCTATCTGATGGTTCTTCTCAATGTCATGTCCGAGTCACCTCCGTAAATGTCTATCATCACGTCCGTGCTACTTCTTCTCTTTAGAGCGAGGAGACGCCGACGATGGAGAAAGAAGAAGGAGTGGAGCTAGAAGACGCCGACGATGTCAATTAGATCTGGAATGTGTGGCCTTCGCCGATGTCGTAAGGTCGTTGCTTCGCCTAAGGGATGGAGGAGGAAATAAGAGGAAGACCATGAACTGTAACATCCTAAATTTTTATTGGATTTTTTGAGCACATTAAAAATATTATTTACCAATAACTTAAAGATATTAAATAAATTAAAATTATTACAGTTTGATATTTTTATTAATTTCCATAAACATAAAGATATCTGAATTACCTTACGATTATTTTTATTAAAATCTACGATTTGATTGATGTTATTAATTAGGGATATATTAAGATTTATATTCAGATTTAGATATGAATTCAAATTTTGAAGATGTGATTTAAATTTTAAATTATCATATCTTATGGGATTCTAATAAATGATAGAGATAATAATAGTAGTAATAATAATAAGGAATATATATTAAGATTTATGTTCAAATTTAGATATGAATTTTAAATTTTGAATATATGGTTTAAATTTTAAATTTTGAAAGTATGATTTAAATTTTAAATTACCATATCTGATAGGATTCTAACAAATTAGAAAGATAATAATGATAATAATAATTTGGAAAAAAAAAGATGAGAATGATAACCTTAAGAAAATAATAATAATAATAATAACAATATTAGATTATATAATCCACATATTATTCCCTTAAAACTTATAAATTATATATATATATATATATATATATATATATATATATATATATATATATTAGCATCCTAAATCTAATTCCTAACTCTGATTTCCGTCTAGCTTTTCCTTACTCGCACCAGGTACTTTCGTTTTCTCTTGTTAAGTTTTTGCTCTATACTTTAGTTTTGCTTTGAAGCTATAATGCCACTCCTAGTTTTGCTCTGAAGCTATAATGCAAATCCTCCAAAATTTATGACATCAAAGCTTACCTCATCTTTTACGTACGTTCTAGTTTTCCCTTGACCATATTATCCAAAGCATTGGAAACAACTTGTGGGCCATTTTTATCACCAAAATTTCTGCTCTCTTGACCAATTGTCAGCATCTAATTGGCACTCTTTTCCCATATTAGACATCAAATCTTTGGCAGACGATAAAAGCATATATCCTTCACAGAGTCCTACACATAAGTAATAAAAATATCATACTGATAAATCTTAAGATAGTATGAGGGTTCATGTTTAAATTTTTATCTTATAAATAAGATATGATCTATTTTATATATATATACTATTAAATTAAAATAAGAAATAGTTTGATATGTGTAACTATTTTATATACAGAGTTAAATATAATATATTGATTATTAGAGATTAGCTCCAAAATTTCAGAGCAGATTTAGAATAAATTTAAGGCAGTATTAATTAATATAATGATAATTCTTGTGTGGTGATTTTGTAGACTATCATTGAGGTTTTGAAGTAACTCCTAGTGGATCACTAGATTGTTTGTGAGTGATATTGTTATACACGAGGCCACTACTCGTGTAATTATTCCTTATTTTGGCGAGAGGTAATCACTTTTCACTCATTGTGTGTGCTAATATGATATTTGTGAGTTATTTGTTATATATAAATTTACTGGTATTTACGTGATTATATTGAGGAATTATTATTGATGATTTTATAAAAAAAAAGTAGTCTTGTGGGACTTGAAGTTTAATTTAGAAAGTTGAATTGAAAAAAATTTTATTTGTGATACTTATTGATGTTATTGATTACCAAGTTTGAGTTATTAATATTATTATCTTGAGAATTATGCATTGGGGATTGGTGATGAGGGAGTTATATTTCTACTACGTGGTATAACCTCAATTGAAGCTAGATGATTGGCTTTTGTTCCACCTGTTTACCGAGGGGCCGCGACACCCTCACCTGTTTACTGAGGGGGAATGAACCCATAGTCCAATCACGTGCTCTATAGATTTTGGCCGGTCTATAACACTTGACCGGTTAGCTTTTTGGGTGGCCAGTCATATGGTAATCATCTCTAGCCCATGGGTTCCGTTGGCGGAAATAAGGCGGTTCGGTTGGATTGAGGGGAGGAACTTGGGTGGGTTATCCATTCGATTATAATATGATGATATGTATTTTCTATATATTGTACTTGATAACTATCCCACTTGACACCTCACGAGCATATATTAGTATGCATGATGAGTAGGATTGATGGTTACTGAGTCTTTTGTCTCACCCTATTTTTATTAACATTTTTCAGGAGTTAGTTCAATTGCTGGTTCGAACGAGAAGGCGTCGGAGGCATAGTTGTACTAGTTAAACAATACAGTACCCTCCTTTCTATTTATGTGTTGAGTATATGTATATTGCCATTAGAGGGCCTACTTTTATTTATATTCTAATGATTTGCTATTTCTATGATCGTACTAAATAATGGGTGCTGGCAGTAGGCCAGAGCCTTTTATGATTACGCATGTGACTTAATGGACCTACGAGGATTTCTTACTATATTAGGAGTATTATTTGGAAATTTTGCTAGTGTTATGGGTATTGGTGTTGTTTACCGAGTACGTTACTAGGGGATATTCGAATTGATAACTTTGATGATGTTAAATGGGGGCTTGAATCTTTTAACCATGTTAGTAGGGTTGAGTTTTTTTAACATAGTTTTACGTGCAAAAATTATGTAAAGTTTTTATATCCATGATAGTCTCGTTTATAAGTTTCACTCTTTTCTATCATGGATATCCTTTTCAACATAAGTTAAACTCTTTTAACCATGATAGTGCTTGAGGGTGATTTTGTCTTTTTCTATCATGGTTAACCTTCTAAAAGTAAAATTTTCTTTTGTTAGTCTTGTCTTTTCTACCATGTTAAATATCGATCAAGCAAAATTCTTTTATAACTATAGTAGGGTTGCTTTTAAAATTTAGTAAACTCTTTTCTACCATGGTTAACCCTTTTGAAATAAATTAAATCTATTTACCTTATATTTTTATTTATTTAATATGAAGGATTTTACATGAACAGTCTGCGCAGAAGATTCACTGGTCAAACGGAAGAAGAGAGAAGAAAGATGAACAGTCTGAGTGAACAGTGCATACATTTTTTCTAATCTCATACTTTTTTTGGTAATAACCATCCAAACACTTATTTATTAAAAAATATTTTTTTATAAGCCCTCTCCATAAGTTATTTTCTAAAAACTGTCGAAAAATATTTTTTCAAAAATCTATCCAAATAGACCCTATATGTTCTTCATTTTTCCCCAAGAAAAAGGCCTAGGAAGATGCAAAGCCACTAATGTGTGTATATATTATTGAGCCTGTTTGGATAAGATTTTAAAAAAGGGCTTATGAAAAAAAAGGGCTTATGGACAGCTTATGGAAAAGGGCTTTTAGAGAAAAGTTTATGAAAAAAAAGTTGTTTTGAATAAATAAGTGTTTGTATAGTTATTTTTAGAATGACTTTTTATATTGGTAAATTACCAAAAAGGGTATGATTTGATTACAAGTAAGAGAGAGGAGAAAGGTAGAGAAAAGAGAAGAGAGAGGAGAGAGGGTAGAGAGTAGAGATGAGAGAGGGTGTAAGAAAAAGTAGGAGAGAGGGTGTAAGAAAAAGTAGGGGTAAGATAGTAATTGGATAGTCCATAAGCTCTTTTACTGTTCAAAAAGCTAGTTTTAATAGCTTATTCAAAACCATGGTTTTGCCCAAAAGCACTTATGGATAAATATGACCGTTTATTTTAAAATTTTTCCAAACTAAAGTTTGGGCCAAAAGCCCTTTTAAAACCATGGTTTAGTACCTTACCAAACATGCCCATTATCAGTATTAATCTAAAATATAAATTAATTATAGATTGCATTTTTTATAATTATAAGTTTTTTTTTAGAATCTAAGCGATATTTTCTAGTCAATAACTAGAGACTAATCCTTCTGAGGCGTAGAGATTATCGAAGTAGATTTTACCTCTTCCAATAAAATATTTTCTATATACAAAGCTTAGTTCGAATTTAGGATATCATGTTTAAAAGACTCAGTCATCTCTCAACTGGACAGGGCTTTGGTATAATTATAAGTTCATATCATTTCATGCCAAGAAAAGTGTCTAGTTATTATTATTTTATTTTTTTACTAAGCATATATATATTAGATGCAGGTGAAGGAAGAATTATTATGTGGATAATCTCTCATGGCCCAATGGGCTTGGAGGCCCAACTAAATATGAAGGGAAGTAATATTTTTTTTGTATACAAGGGCAGTACCTTTTTTTTTATTATCTATCCGATTTAACTTTATCATAACTATATCTATGGGCAGTAATTTGGTCTTATAATATGGGTGCTTATCATATAAATTTCATGGGCCGTTCAACTTGAAGGTACCAAAAGCCTTGTTTAGTTTCCGGCACGGAATCATTCTTATTCCATCACCGAACGACGGTCATCTCTCGCTCATTTCTTGATCTCTGACTCTGACTCTGTTCTGTTCTCATGGCGGAGGTGAGCCTGTATTTTCTATGACATTATTTTCATTATTCTTAATTTTTTGCTACTCTTGTCACAGACTGAAAATAAAAGGCATCTATTTGAATGTTTAGCATTTTAATCCCGTTTTGCTGTCGAAATTTCATGTCTTTGTCCCTCTTTTTTGATTTCGCTGTTCGTGATTGCGCATCGTTCCGCTGTTGCATCATGAACTCCAATAGTTGTTGCCATCTTGAATTATTTTTTTCCCTGAATTATTTGACGAATTTTTGTCTCTGATTTATTGTCGTTTGACCGCGGGTTAATTCTTCCCTTAATAAGTTGTGGGGGAACGCTCTCAAAGTGTTAGTTGCGTGTGTTTTTCTTACCGTCGGATTAGCGGCGGAGATTTTTGAAAATGATAAGTTATTTGATAGTTAAATGGTATAATAGGTCCATGGTTGGCTGTGATGCTATGATGTCCAAAAATTGCTTCCTATAATTAACTGTTCTTGTCGACGATTTGTTGGAATCCCCTTCTTGCCTTGAGAATTCCTTTCGTTGTACAGTATTATTTTTGTTTTTCTTGACGCTTGTAGCATTTGGTTATAAAACTAAAGTGCCTTGGCAAATTTTACTACAATTTTCAAGACTCTTTTCCAGATATTGTTTAGGGTACATTTTCATATTGGTTTCACGTATAAGGCTATCATATCATTGGTCTTACATAGATTGATCGAATATTATCTAGACTCCTAATCAAGCCTTCATTTAGCTTTTGTTGACCCCTACTTGAATTGTTGCATGTGGAGGATATATGAGAAGCTGAGGAATGCTTCTAGTATCTTCATTCATTCATTTGGTTGACAATGATATTTGGGAGTCAATGTGTTTCAAACTGGGGTCCTAATACTAGATCATCCTCTAGCATTCAGTTGAAACCTGATTTATCCTGTTTTGTTTTTCAACTTTGGACTTAACAGTTCAGTAACTTCCTATCCTCCTCATTTTTTACCTCATATAATTTGTCTCCTATTTTTTGGTAGATTGAGCTCAAAACAGCACCTGCTGATTTTCGTTTTCCTACAACCAATCAAACCAGACATTGTTTCACTCGTTATGTTGAGTTTCATAGGTAGGTTTCTGATGCTGGCTATCTTGCTCAGTAGAACTTGTTTCTAGATTTTGTTCTTGAACTTTAAAGTTTCTCTACAGGTGTGTGACAGCAAAGGGTGAAGGCGCGGGTGACTGTCAGAGATTTGCTAAATATTATCGTTCCCTTTGCCCTGGTGAATGGGTAAGTTGTCCTTAGCTGACTGGTTTGCTAGAATTGACTGGATTTTTTGTGTAAATATAAAAATTGACAATAAATTTAAGATAGATGCCATGTATGATTGCCAAACGTTGATTATATATAACCCTCAACATCATAAAGTTCTTAAATCATTTGAAATTAAAAGTTTCATGGACTATCAATAAAATTAATGAACTCCTTGTGCCTTTGTGTAGTCTCTATTATATTGTTTGCGGTTCTCCTTTTCAGATATCATTTTAATTGTTAGGTATTGTTGATAATGTAATGTAATATTAGTGATTGTGTAATTATTAGCTGATCCTAAGAAATAGGCATAGAATCAGGGATTTAATCCCTTTAGTTTAGCAATTTGTTCCTAGCATTTGTTTTCACTCTGTATAAAATATTTCATAAAAATTCTCTATGGAATCATCGGAAAATCCCAACATTTGTTGTCAGTATAAGTTAAAATAGTAATGGATGATGATCAAATGAAAAAGGAAGGATAAATGATAAGGGGCAACCCAAAGTTGAGAATATACACTAGAAAGGTAGGATTTAAGTATTTTGTGTGGATGCAAATTATATGAAAGCATCCAAATGAAAAATGGAATCTCTTATTGTGTCTGACCATTACAATCCATTTCTTGGTTTGATTCTGTGTATGTGTTAAATTAATGTGTCACATGTGTGTAGAGTCGAAGGGTTTTCGTCTGAGTAGAAGTAAGACTGAATACATGCATTGTAATTTTTCTAAGAGGCAAGTTAGAAGTAATTTGGAGGTCAGATTAGGAGATCAAGTTATTCCACAAATAGATAAGTTCAAATATTTGGGATCAATTATACAGAAAGATGGTGAAATTTTGGAGGATGTTAATCATAGAATCCAGGCTGGGTGGTTTAAATGGAGAAAGGCTACTGGGGTTATATGTGATCGGAAAGTACCAGATAAATTAAAAGGAAAGTTTTATCGTACTGCTATAATACCAGCAATGCTTTATGGAAGTGAATGTTGGGCTTTAAAAGGACAACAAGAGCATAAAGTTGGGGTAGCCGAAATGAGGATGTTGAGATGGATGTGTGGGCATACAAGAAAAGATAAGATTCGTAATGAACAAATACGGGGAAGAGTTGGAGTGGCACCTATTGCGGAGAAAATAGTGGAGAACCGTCTTAGGTGGTTTGGACACGTACAAAGAAGGCCAAGGGATGCGCCGGTGAGGAGGGTGGATCAAATAGTATGGAGTCCGGTTAAAAGGAGTAGAGGAAGGCCAAAGAGAACGCTCAACGAGGTCATTGAGCGGGATCTCCTGATCAATAACCTATTCAAGGATTTAGTTTTTGACAGAGCACAATGGCGTCGTATGATTCATGTAGCCGACCCCATTTAATGGGAAAAGGCTTTGTTGTTGTTGTTGTTGTTGATGTGTGTAGAGTGCCGATAGATTAGGCTATGCAACTATTTCTGGCTTGTTACATTGATGGATACTAGTTTGTATGTTTAGAGTCATGGTGCTGATATAGATATATGTCAGGGAGACCTTCCTTTAGCTCACTTGCTTGGAGTTCGGAGTCTGACAGTCTTCCAGCCAACTTCAATACATTAAGACTTGAGAGAATATTGGGCTGCAGGGACAGAATGACAGAGATGATGGATTGCTTCCTTGAGAAATATGAGTGGGTGAAGGACGTGGGAGGGAGCTACCTTGATTCTGTGTATGTGTTGGAAAAAAGGGAATATAAGTGGGGCTGAGGTGAGGGATAGGCAGAGTTAGGGTTGTTTGTGGGCAGACCTTTAGGAGTCTCAAAATACTCGAGTTTTTTTCCCTTTCTCGTGTTTTGTCAATTTTCTGGTTCAGTCGTTCATCATTTTGATTTAATTCTCCATAGCTTGTAAACTGTCAGCCACTTAATTCAGAATTATGACTTATATTTTTCTCTATAATTTTCTGGTTCTGTTCTTTCATTTTGCGTTTCTCTCTTGCTGGTTTCCTTCATATTAGAAATGATACTTTTGGAAGGTAACACATTCCTAAAAGAATGAGTTGGAAACGAAAACTTAATTTTTTCTCTGCATGTAGCCCTTGTAAATTTTTGTTTAGTGAAATGCTTAAGTCGTGAAACTGCAGGATTTCTTAAATCATTCAGTGTTCTGAAAGATCAATGCATGTTATCTTCTTTTCAAAGTTCCTCCCTACTTTTTGGGGCATAATAATGTATTGTGTTGATATTGATGGCTATGTCACATTACGTAATTTTGAGATAGTGAGAATGGTAGAGCGATCTCGTTGTTATCTAATCAAATATGCTCAATTGTGTACATATGCAATTAAATATTAATTTCTTCTGCATATTTTAACTTTTCTATTCGGACTAAAATGTTGCAGGTTGAAAACTGGAACGAGCAGAGGGAAAATGGAACTTTTCCAGGACCCCTGTGAGCGATTGTCACATCGCAGGGTACCCTTGTGAGGTGTGAGAATTCTTAAGATTATGTTGGTTGGTTTTTCTTTGATATTTTGGTGGTCTTAAATCGGCTTTTTTACCATTATGCTTTAAACAGTAAAAAAATTTACGCAAATGCTATAGGTCGAAAAGTATTTACCAAAAATTTATATTCAAAAGTTATTCTATACTACCTGAATTTTAGATTTTTAAAAAAAGTATTCACCACTAACACGACTTTGAGGATATAATAATTTTTTAAATTTTAAAAATTAAATATTGTTTTTTATAAAATGACTTTGATAATTTGACAATTTTAAAATTATAAAAATTAAAATTTATTTTATGATAGAATAATTTTTAAATTTCTTTGGTTAAATCTGACTTCTTCAATATTTACCTTCATTACACTCGGTATCACTCGAAGATTGACTTTTTTAATATTTTATTTTTTTATTATAATGTAATAAAAATTATAAACAATTTTAAAAGGCCATCACTACAAGAATAATTTCATGACCTTAATGTCTCTGGTCTCTTCTGTTTTCTCGGTAACATGAAAATAAAATGTTTTATATAATAATTTTATAATCATTCTATTGAAAGTTTATAGAAAAATAAATAATTAGAGGAAAACGATAATAATAAGTATGATCAATTAGAATTATATTATAATTATTAATCAATCATTTTGTAATCCTTTCTATGATCTATTCTACTCCCTAAATATTGTATTGTAATTATTAATCAATTAGAATTAAATGGTGAAAATAAATTAACTCCACAATTCCTTTATCTTAAAAAAACTTATCGCAAAAATATAAAAAATGTCTCATCACAATGATATCATATAAATTAAAAATGATTCAAAAAATATTCATAATTAATTAAGTGATTTTAGATAGATATTTTTAATTTGTTTTATTATACTATCAAATTGACTAATTTCCATACTATAACGTACATTAAATTTATAATTAAGTTTATTATTTGTTCAATAATTCAAATTTTTAATATTATTTATTTATTTATATAGACTTATTTACGGTTTATTTCTTTAATACATATATTGGTCCAAATTTCCTATAAGCATATACATTCTCAATCAAATCATAAAATTATAAAATCATACAATTTTTAGAAAATTATGATATTATGTCAATTTATATTTTTAAATATAATTCTTTAAACATAAAATAGTTTAAAAAAATTAATTAAATTTTAGTAAGTTGTTAATATGTTTTATATTAAAATTAATTATTTTTTTCTAAATCTAGTGAAACATTTAAAAGCTAACTAGTATGATGAGGGGTAAATTAGTAAATTGATGGATTTTAATATAGTTTTCAATTAAAAAAATATACTTTCAGAATTTTTTACAATATTCTTTTAGGGTATTAATAATTTGGACCCAAATGTATGTTTTAAAAACAGAGGAAAAGTCTATGTAATTAAGACAAAATAGAAGAGTGGTCAGCGTATTTTGCTCCTAATTTTGTATCTAAATAAATTCTTAGTTAGCATATTTTTTTTTTAAAATACAAAATTAAGAGGGAATATTTATTTCTTTTTAATAACCATTTCATATTTAATATCACAACCTTTTTAATTTTAACATTGTCAAAATATAAATAAAAAGGTAATTTTTATGGGGGAAAACTTAGACTAAATTTTCTACCTCTATTTTGTCAAATTCTTCAATGTCATGTGTCCTATTTTTTAAATATATTATTTTTATAATTTTTAAATATCTTCATTTAACCTAAACACATAAAAAATTAGTACATGTGATAAAGTATGAGTGGGGAACTTGATAAAATATATATAAATAATTTGATATAAGAATGATCTATTTTTATATCATATTTTTTATTTAATAAATTTTTAATTTGGAAATTTTTTCTAAAAGAATTGAGTCCTACAAAAAATTATATTTTACTTACTGTTTTCTTCCAATCACATAACTGTTTATGAGAAAACCCAATGTTAACTATGTCAACATAAAAAAAAAAATATTTGCAACATTTGAATTTTCATAATGTCATCCATGATATTAATGGATATATATTTAGTTTTTTTTTAAAGAAATTAAACTACACTATATTCTATAAAAAAATTAGCAAAATTTTTACATTTTTAATACCAAATTTAACCTGTCAAAAAAATTATGACTAAATATAATAGTTTTGTTATAAAAATTAAAAAAGAAATTAAGTAAGAAAATGTACTTTAATTAGATAAATTAAACTTCAAGCTGGAATAAAATACAATAAACTATAATATGTGCACACTATCAATATCTAACTAGAAGAGGAAAGAAACAATTGAGAAAGAAGAGTAAATGGCTAATATGAAAGAGAAAGGAAGGAACTCAGGAAGAAGAAGAGAAATGGACAGTGAAAAAAGAGAGCATATAATATTTATATAAAGCCATCACTTATTACTCTTGAATACTATTTTCTCTTATATGATTTTAAGTTTTCAACTTTATACTATGCCTATTTAATTAGGCTTAGTGATGGGAATCCTATAGGAAGAGAAGGGCACGCCAGAGTACTATTTAGATAGAGATAAAACTAAAATTGTTATGTTAGAGAATAACTTTTAAAATTATTCTGTCAGAAAATAATTTTTAATTTTTATAATTTAAAAAATTATTATATCTTAAAAGTTGCATTGATAGTGAACAATTCTTTTAAAAATATAAAATCAATCTGTTAAAAAATGACTTTGATTGTACATTTTTAGTAAATACTTTGTAATATAATATTTTAAATAATTTTTTATTTATTTATAATATTACGGTAAAAAAGCCCAATCTACAAATAAAATATGGAGGGTGGAATTGCCTTCTTGAAAATTGTGATTCTTTGGGAAAATTCCACATGCTTAACTCGTCTGCCTTCTCTTTTGCCCTTCAAGGGGTCCGGTCTAAACAGTGAAGCTGGAATTGACCGTGGTAGCAAGACTTGGTTCATTTACGAGTAAAGCTTAATAGTAAAGCAAATTATGGCACCCCCATTGTAGTTATGATGGCTCCAACATTTATTCTTCATTTCTGCAACGCTGGATGGCCTTCAAGAAGAGGAATTGCTGCTTTTGACTTGTGTGCTTATGATAGTTTCTTTTTTGAAGTTAATCAAAGGCGGACTTGTTGAGACTAATTTGTTTCTAGACTTACAATACAAAGTAGCTAGTCAACTCTAGTCCAACTCAGTTTAATTATAAAATCAATTTTTTAATTCAAACTAACTGTTTGGTCCTGTCCGATTCTTTAATGAGTTTAATTACTGGTGCCAACAAAATATTTTTAGTGGAGATTCGAATATTAGTTCTCTATATTATGAAGAATTAGTCTCTCGTACTAAACTCAAGTATGTTGGTGGAAAACTGTTTTAGGAAGGAATTTGATTATCTTATTTTTTTTTAGTTGCCCATCCAGTTCACCGGAGTTTTGCCCGACTATATCCAGATCTGACCTGCGTCATGCACTTGACTATGGTGGGTGAGTCTCCCAACAGGAATTTTTTGCATACGCTAATGCTCAAATTCGAAATCTCACTTAAGCGATATCGAACCGCTTATCACTCGGACTAACTCCAGTGGTGGAATTTGATCATCTGATTGTATTGGGGAAGGGGTTGTGTTCCGCCTCGCCGATTTCATAAATCAAAGGAGCCTGAGCCCAACTGAATGGGCCTACCTTTTTCTCACTAAGTAGTGGACTTCTGACCTAAGCATCTTTTATAGGTCCAACAGGATGAGTATAATTATCACCGGGGGTTGGTATGAATGGTAAGTAGCTCAACTGAATATTCTGTATCGCTTATGTAAAAAAAATTTGTTAGGATACTCACTTACCATAACTAGATGCGCGACGCTGGTTGGATCTGAATGTAGTCAGAACAAAACTCCGGTGAACCGGGTGAAAAAAAAAGATGGGTATAGTTAACCGTATTCCCAACTTTATCCGCCTTTAGTTTTCTAGTGAATGTGGTGCTTCCCTAGGTTTGGGAATGAAGAAACTTTCTTGGATTTATCTGTTTGTATTTTGAATGTCATAATAAATCATGATCAACAATTTTATTTTTGAAAAAAAAATGAATTTACCTGCTTACGTTTTGAATGTCATAAATAAACATTATATACTTAAAGAGTTGGGAGTTCATCTTGCAATGAGCCTACTCTAGTTTTATTGATGAAAATAAGTTGATTTAGGCTAAGGAAAGGAAATGTTTTCAATCCTAGTAAAAAAAAATTATCTTTCATTTTTATTGAAACTTTTTTGACACTTTTGGTTACTGAATTTAAATTAAATATTTGTTTCCTTTTTTTAGAATAAACATTTATTCTTTCGGAAGAGTAGTTTTCAAGATTTACTGTCTTCTAAAATCATATATCACTGTACCAGAATGTGGTTTTAAGAGATATCTACATACTTACAGTGTTTATATAAATTATTTATTAGAATATCCTAATAGCTATTTTCTAGGCTCATACAATAAAATTCATTTGAGTTTCTTTTCATTGATAATAGGGAACCATTATGAGGTCTTAAGGTAAGAATGTAATTACTAAAAAGTCCCAATAACAAGTGAGCAGTATGAAACTATTGTTATTTTCTACACTAGAATTTGCCATTACATATTGCTCGCTTATTATGAGATTTTTTTATGGTTGCATTCCTCTTTTGGAGCTTTATAGTGATTCTTCCTTGATGATGTTGATATTGATAGTTTCAAGAAATATATGCCCTAGTTCATCATTTTCATTTTGGCCAAATTATCAAATCAATATATATATATATATATATATATATATATATATATATAACCAAAATTGTGTGGTAATCAAGGAGTGATCTTGCTGTCTGATACATGTTGTGATAGAAGAGCTTCTTCCAAATCTGTTTCGGAACTTATCTGATCATTCTGAGTGTTCAGTTGTTGTGCCTCTGGTTTAACCCCTTCAACAACTTCTGGGGCCTTACCCCACAGCACTATGTACAAACCACTTATCACTGCAACAGCTCCTATCAAGCTGATCAATGTAGAAGAATAATAGCCATTTGGTGATTAATTCTTGTTAATGAAACTTCCCTAGAAAATAAAAAGTGCATTAATTGATTAATAAATTACCTTCCAACATATAACTCTTCCTGTAGGAAAGTAGCAGCAACCATGGCTGTGATCACTGTGCATAAAGGGTTGAACATTGCACAGAACAAAGGGCCTCTTTTTGAGATAATCCAGCTCTGAATGAAAAAACTTGCAGCAATTCCAATTCCCTGTTAAAACAAAAAAAAAAAAAAAACAGTTTAATTTCTACCATTTAGTAATTAATAGATAGTGAGTCTTAGAACAACGATAAAGTTATTGTCAAGTGACCTAAAGTTCATGAGTCTCTCTATTTATAGGAATAAGACTATGTAAATCTATCCCTCTCTAAACTTAATCTGGTAAAGCTTTTTGAATTGGGACTCCTTTTATAGTATTTAGTTATAACTGAACATAAGAGATCATGTTAATTTTGGAGGAACTTGGGACTTACTGCATACAAGCAGCTTGAATATTCTAGCCCTGAATTAAGAATCCATGCTCGGGGATCTTTCTCAACAACCAGTGTGAATATGGCTGACTGTATTGCTGCCATTAGACACATCCAAAAAGTTGACATTACATGGTCTGGGCAGCTTGAAGATACTGGTACCTGCTTCAAATATTCATTCTCAGATTTCCATTCATTCAAAGGAAAATATTCAAACAATTAAGTTATCTTCAATGGCCTTATAATCTAATGGCATGAATGTTCACTTGTAAATAAGAGGTCACAAGTTCAACCCCGCCTATAACTTTAGGCCATTAATGCTTGTCTCTTTAAATAAAAAAAATGAATCAAGTTGTCTAGTTTCAGTTTCTGAATATACCTGCATGATCATCCAAAATGACCAAAAGATACTGCTTGCCAAGAGAAATGCACAACCAAGAAGCCAATTGTCACCATGTAAGCCAAGTGCTTGTTTAGAAATAAGGATCTGCAAGTTTAACAGTTTCTGTCCTTTGAGCAAAGCCATGGTTAGGGCTCCCCCAACACATATTGCAGTTCCTGCTATCTTGGCTAAACTTCTGAAGCTTGGTACATCTATTTTCTCCAATCTAACCGATTAAAGCAAATAATCAAAGTTATTATCCCAGAGTACAAAAATTTTAATCCTATGTTTATGAAATTTCCAAGTTGCTTAATTACCCGAAAATTGTTGCAAGAATGAAGGTTACTGCTGGTATTAGATTACTCATGGCAGTAGCGACTGTAGAAGATGACAAATGTAAACCTTCAAAATATGCATTCTGATTTGCTGTTACCCTTCAAAACAAAGTTTCATCAACCCTTGTTACAATATCAAGAAATTTTATAAAGTCAAATAAATAGGCCAATGATAGAAACACACATACACATCAATCTAGATCCTCTCAAAGGGATAAATAAACAAGGTGCAGTGAAGTATATAATACACACACACACACACACACTTAGGGGAATAATAGCCTTGGATTTTAATTTGTGATATAACCAAACTCTTGTGGTAAGAGATGATCGATCCAACTTAAGGACGGAGAAAGAAATTGTTACAAACAGAACTTCAGAGGGAGAATTTATCCTAAAAAACTAGCACGTGGCTCCATAGCACAGTACTTCACTTGGTTTCATGCTGATGATGTGCTTTCACACAAAGACTAGCCTATAACTATTACGTATGATAGAGATCTATGACTATTTTATAAATCAAGTGTTGATAGCAGTAACAGAAGCATTAGGAGAGTTTTGTGGAGTGTTAATGTGACAAATCTTACCCAATTAAAGAGGTGGCAAACATCAAAGATAAGCTCTTGAATCCAAGTGAAGACTTGAAAGAATGTCCCCTGCTAGCAACATCATCATCAAATCAAATATATAGGAAACTGATGAGAATCACAGTGAAAGCTGATGAAACTAAATAATAACACGTACCTGTTGCAGGATAAAGCAAAAGGAGCCATAGCCAAGGTGGCAATGGCTTGCCTGTAAACAACAAAGACTCTGGTGTTCATCCCATGCAACAGAGCAGCACGCGAGAAGATGGCAAGAACTGCATAATGAAACTGTAGGCCAATCATAGCCATCGCAGGAACATAAACTCTTAACCCGCCCACCACCATCTTTTTCTCTGCTAACGTTAATTGAAGTAACAGAGTTCGTAGGTTTTTGTGGGTATGTGTCCACTCACACTCACACACACATATATTTGGCTACAGATTCAGAGTTGTGGTTAACAGTAATGTCTTATAGATAAGGGTATGATTGATAGGTTATAATGGCAGTGATGGAAGATAATGGAAGAGGATGTATATAACATAGATGCGATTGGAAGTTTCTAGTAGGGGAATAAAGTAATATATTAAATGTGTGACGCGGAGACAGTTGTGGAGGCAAAAATCTTAAAAAAAATTAAACGTGAAATATTAGATTCATATAATGTAACAACCAGTTGTCACTTCGTGCATTGTACGTGGCTTGCGGCGGCCACATATATCCTAATCCAGACCATCCAATCAGCCGCTTCACGCCTTCACATATACAAGATCGGTTTTCCACGTCAACAATGGTTGGCTCCTTCAAAGTCTTAAAACTCATCCATTTGTTTCAAGATTAAGAGGAACGAGCTTGGGTACTTACTTTCTTTGTTTTTTTTTCTTAAGTATAGATATTTTTATACAGGAGACAATTCTAATTTTGTCAAATATTAAATTAAATATAAATATCTCTTTTAATAGAGATTTAAATATTAATTTATCATATTATAATGGACTAATTTTTTTTACTAGATTTAATTCCTATTGGTAAGTTTAAATCTTTGGATACTTATTTTTTTTAGTTACCTATCCAGTTGACCAGAGCTTTATTCCGATTATATCCTGATCTGACCCGCGTTATGCACCTGGCTATGATGGATGAGTCTCCCAATGAGAATTTTTTGTATACTTGTTAAATCTTTGGATACTTATTAAACCAACTGTTGAACATCAAAAGTGGTTACTGCTGCGCACCATCCAAATTTAATTTGAATAGTTTAGATTAATTTTTTTATTTTTATTCTTTTAAAAAAATATTTTAATGTGTACATGATCTAAAAAAGATTAATTTTTTAACTGTCATATTTTCATAAAAATATTTTATTTGTTTTAAAATATTAGTTAAAAATTTAAATATAAATCGCTGAAACTGTAGTTAAATATAAACCATAATGAGCACCAACCAAAATTGATTGCTATGATTAATAGGAGGATTAAGCTAATTTCCTGAACATATTAATATTATCGTCATGTCATGTCATGTGGATTGATTCAGAACGTGACATGTGCCCCGTACATTGCCCTCATGAGTAGCGTGGGACATCAATATTGCTTTAATTAGATAAGGCATACCCTTGCACCAAGGGGAGATTATATATATAATCGAAGATTTAGATCTTAAAATATTTAATTGAAAGATTCTAAAAATGATCACTATTTTAAAAATTATTAAATTTTATAAGTAAATTTAACATGATCAATATTAATATCAATCGTATAGATAACGTAACAGTATAATTCATATCAAACTGTGCGTTTATCAACAACTGGCTCACGAACCTTTGTTTATCTGGCTTTTATTTGAGCTCCCTTCCCTATCGTTCTTTTTCCCTTTTATTTCTTTTGACAATTTCAATTCTTCATCAATTATACTTTTTGTTTTTGTTTTTAAATCATATCCATGCATAATAAAGGAAGAAGTCCAGTTTTGAAACAAAAAATAGAACAAAAGATTTAGGGAGAATCATATGATCTTAAAATTATTTAGAATGACTAAATATCAAAATATACATTTAAAAATACTAAATTATCCCTAAACAAACGTCTATATTCCCTAATTCATCCTCTTTCACTTCAACTCTGTTGGATGTTGCTGTCTGTGTTGATTATTGCAAGATCTGTGTTCGTTGAATCTATCACTCCATCAACCTTCCCAATCGTGACCATTCATTTTTCTCCCCGACTTAGATGGTTGTCGGGTTGAGATCACGTCACTTAAAATGCATATTGAGGGGTCTCGAAGAATTTGGCAGTTAGTGACATTGTTGATGAAAGCAAAGAAAAGATGAAATCAAGAAATTGCATATGGAAATTGAATATTTGAAAGCAAAGAAATTAATCATAGTATTTGGTTAGGGACAGTTTAATATTTATAAAATTATAATTTTTATAATCCTTTTTAATAAATATCATTCTCTAAAAGTTGTTGCATTTAATTTTCCAAATTTATTGTCAAAATATAAAAAATTAGTAATTATTTCAAATCTTAGTAATGTTTTTGAAAAATTGAAAACAAATCTTATAAAATTTGATAAGAATTTCAATTTTTCAAAATAATAAAAAAATTATTTTTTCACATAATATTTGTTTGGGTAAAGGTATATCTAGCACCCTAAACTAATTTCAGATGAGCAATTAACACCCTAAAGTATTTAAATGTGTAATTAGCACCCCAAACTAATTTTAGAGGTACGACTAGCACCCTAAACTATTTAAATTGGTATAATTTTATATTTTTTATTAATAAAAATATAAATTTATGTCTGATCCATGTCACGTAAACTTTTTATTTTAACACATTATTATTTAAAATGTCAGATGTGTCATATTGTTTAAAAAAGAGTATTGAATAAATCCTAAAATTGATATTATATAAATTTATATGTGAAGATTGATAAATTTTATATTTTATTTAGTATAATTTATTAAAACAATATTACACATGTAACTTTTTAAATAATAATTTGTTAAAATAAAAAATTGATGTGTCATATATTAAATAAAAATTTATATTTTCATTTAGCAAAGGGATAAAATTGTAATAATTTAAATACTTTAAGGTATTAATTATTCTTCTAAAATTAGTTTAGGGTGCTGATTATACTCTTAAATATTTTAAAATACTAATTATTTTTCTAAAATTAGTTTGAGATACTGAATATACGTTTAACCTATTTTTTTCATCCGTAGGTATACTATCTCCATAATCTCTCCGAGAGATATTATAGAAGGATCGAGGAGTTAGTTGACAATGGCCTATTATTTAAGCTCTCTTATATATATAAATTTTTAATGCCTACCCCTTCAAATAAATTAAAAGGAAAAAAAGAAAGACCATGTAGTAGACAAGGCTCATCTTGATCTGAATAAAAAGAAAAGAAAAACACGATTGTTTTCCCCCCGTAGATGTTGATTAATATCAGAAGACAACAAGTAGCAGCCATTTTCGCCACGTCTCTTCAATTGCCCATCTATGGGTGTTAGGAACCGTTTGGATGGACGTGTGAGAAGATTTTCAAAATCGAGATGTCTTTTATATAAACATTGACTTATAAATTAAAGTGCCCACATAAAAGGTTGTGCAGAGAGCTGCAATAGATTTTGAAAAAAAAAATTATTAAAAGTTACTCCCATAATTATACTAAAACTATAATTTTGATAAAAAAATATATTATAAAATAAAATTAATATTTAGATAAATTGGTTAGTGAAAAATTTATTGCGAAAAAAAATAGTACCCGAATAATTTACTAATTTATGTAAAAAATTAATTGTGAAAAATATACATGTTGAGTTATTTGATTCTAAATTATAGTTTTGTCTCTAAAACTTTGGTTATAGAGGTTATCCAAACACACACTTAGGGTATGCTTAGTTTAGCTTCTAAAAAAAATTGATTATAAAATGGTTTTAGATAATAAATTTTGTTTAAAAAGTAATTTTAAAAAAATAAATGTTTAGATAATTGTTATCAAAATAATTTATTTTATAGGTAAATTATAAAAAAAATAAGAGGTAAAATAATAACTATATAATTATAAGAGAGAGAGGAGAGACAACAAAAGAACAAAAAATTATAGAGGTAAAATCATAATTTTCTATGAGAATATCTAAAAAAATACATATAAAAATTGTTGGAATTCGTTTATAAGAAATTATAGTTTTAAATAAAAAAAAATCGTAATTTTGTCAATAATCAATTCTAATACAAGAATTGATGTTTATGGGCTTTTAATTTGTGTCTAAAAGCATATTTTTAATAAACTTTTTTTTTGTTGCCCACCCGGTTTATCGGAGTTTTATCCCGACTATATCAGAATCTGACCCGCGTCGCGCACCTGGCTATGGTGGGTGAGTCTCCCAACGGGGATTTTCTGCGTACGTCAAGGCTTGAACTCAAGACCTCGCTTAAACGATACCGAACCGCTTATCACTCGGACCAACCCCGTTTGTTATTTTTAATAAACTAAACACATACTTAAGCTTAACCAAAATTATAGAACCAAACAATAGTTATGTGGCCCAACTTTTATCCAGCTTCTAAAAAACATCATGAGTTTTGAGTCCGGTGAACACAACCCCAAACATGCACTAAAAGTTATCATGATCACGTCTTTATACAAAGTTTTAAACTACGTTTACATGAAAAGTGAAAGAAAAATAGAGAAACAAATATTAAGAAGATTTTTTTAAATAATAAAATAATTTATTATTTTTAGGAGTTTTTTCTCCTAATATTTTTTCCTTAACTTTTTTCCATCTAAACATACTAATGGAAAGATGGTTGGGAAGATTTATGCCAGAGAGGATTAATGCACATGCATGTATAACGACGAACATGTTCACTAGACGCTGCTCACAACCACAAAGCACAAATACGACAACTTCACTTTTGGACTTCGCTACAACATCACTTCTTGAATTTATAAACTGTGTGTGTTACTATATAAGTCACCTATATCTTATTATGGTATATGAAGAAATTAATTAAATTAATAAAAAATTTCACCTTTTCCCTCAACAACGAGAGAGTATTAAAAAGTTTTTTTTTTTACATAAACACCTAATATCCTAACAAATTTTTTAAAGAATTATAAACTAAACTAATCTAGACCGATCCATAACAAGAATTATTAAAATATAGTTAGAAAAAAATATTTTTTACGACACTGTTATATGAAAAAATACCGTAAAATAAAAGATGGTGGCTTTTTCATAAATTATTTTTTTTGATATTTTTACGGTAATTTTTAATAAACAAAGCTTGCCCTAAGAATGAGGTTGAAGATTTTGAGGGGAGGGGAGGGGAGGGGAGGGGTTGCTTCAAATCAATTTTACAATATGCTTTCTCAAACAGATTCATCTGTCAATAATATTACATTGATCGTATCATGTAATGTTTTATCCCTTTTCTCCACATCTGCCGTCGTCGTCTTCTTCTCAAGGCCAACTTCTTCAGCCTTGCCCCACAGCGCAACATACAATCCCATGATCACTCCCAAACCTCCTATCAAGCTAATTAACAAAAAAAGAAAAACATTCTATATAGTAGCCACAAGCACTAATTAATCATCCTCACAAAGATTAAGCAAGGAATATATTAGCGACGAGACACCGCTCCCAACGGCGACAAAACACATACGACAACTTCACTACTTCCTTGTATATATGCATGATGTGTGTGTTTATGTATATGTTTATTTACGTTTTGAACTGGTTGATGCATTATGAATAATAGAGTGTATTGGTATAGATTTCAGGAAAATTACTGCGAGGTTAAGGAATAAACTTAATTACTCAAAATCTTAAGTGGAATAAAGATAAAGATTAGAGTGAATAAAGATAAATATTTAAACTAAAAACTATTAATACTAAAGGCGACCTAGAGTCACTAATCCCTTATTTGTGTTTTAGAAGCTTATTCTGATTAATTAGTCTCAATATTAATTTAGTTAATTTAGAGTATTACTAATTACAAATGTCTTTCAATTCACTTATAACCCTTTCTAAGTCTAATAGGTTATGTCTAACTCAATTATTCAAAAGATATAATTGCACAAATTCACTATTTGTCAATTATATGAGGCCTTTAGATATATGTCTATCCTAATTACAAACTAGATTAAAATATAATCCCATACTATTCAACCCAGAGTCTAATTAATTTAGATTTCCTTAATCAAAGTAAACCCTTACGCCGAAATTCATATTTAATGGGGGCCAAACATTAAATAAACAATTAAGAACATGATTGAATAGCAAAAATTAACATCACGCATAATTAATCAGTAAAGAAAACAGAGTCTATACTAAAAGACAACTAGCCACAGATGCCTAGAATAAAATCCATAAAAGCAAAATAAAAACTGAAGAATAAAAGAAGAAAGAGAAGACAAAGAATATTTGCTTGCCGTCGCTAAGGTTGCACTGCTCCTCGCCTCTGTCTCCGTCTATGTCCTCCTCTGCCCAGAGGCGTCTTTGTTTATATACATATTTTATAGGATATAAGTAGATTTTATTCAAAATTCCTATTTATCCTATAATTAACTCAAGATCTGAAAATATATAAAAGATAATTAAATAGGAATAAAATATTCATTAATTTAATTAAATATGCTCCGAAATATACACCTATATTTAATTATAAAACATATACTTATCAATTAGGCTCGACTCAACTTATTTTATGGCAGAATAAATTTATCTTTTTTTTTAAAAAAAAAGAATAGAATTTAGAATAATTAAAAATACCCTTTTATTAACTTTAAATAACATGATGTTTAAATTAAAAAAATTATAGATAAAAAGATTAAATTAAAGAAAAAAGGGATAGAATTGCACATGCCTCTAAATTTGATTAATGAGGGATAACTGTCATCACTAGCAAGATGTTTGTTTATTTATTTTACTAAGCACATTTATCCTCTTACTAGAAATAATCCAACTCAAAATAATATGGAGTACTACATATGAGCACATCTCCAAACGGGATTTCAATTTTGTTTTACCAACATTATGAGCAACTAGCCCTTTTTCTTATACCCATTCCTCTTGCTTAAGAGGTTTATCTTTTATTTCTATGGAATTTGCAGTAATTAAGAGTACTCAATATCATCAGTCCCCGGGTTCAAAATTTCATTTGGCGAATCCTATCTCGAGCAGTGGCAACGTACAAATGAAGCATTATTTCGAAGGAAGAGATCCCCTACTCCACCATGCCTAATTTGTGAAAATGATATCAAAACAGTGGAACAACTATTTTTACATTGTTCTTGGACTCGCAGCACATGATTTAGAGGTATATATGTTGGGTGCTAAATTTGATTTATGTAATCTAGAAAATTTCAATGCCTGGTTATGTTGGTCTTCTCTTTGTGATTCATCTAGCGCTGTGTATGAATATGAAATTGCCTTTATATGTTGGCTGCTATGGTTTATTTAGAAAGAGAGAAATAGGCGTGTCTTCAATCATGATACCCCAGATCCTATAGCAGTGCTTGAATCGGCCGCATGCTCTTATAATGAATTCTGGATGACTTGTGTCCGATGCTGTTGTAACCCCTTGTACTGATTCCACACATTGATGGCTGCCCCTCCCACTGATTACTTGAAAATTAATTATGATGGGGCATTTCAAGGTAATTGTAACATGTGGCTGCAGTGGGTTATTCTTTGCACAGATGAATGTGACAAATTTAAATGGGGCTTTGAAGATAATATAATGTGAAATTTGTCGGCATTTATGACCGAGGCACTAGCCTTGAAAGGTGCTTTAATGCTAGCCAGTGACCTGGGACATGATAAATTTATTTTTAAAATTGCTTGTCTCCAATTACAGAAAGTGATAAATCTAAACCAGCCTAGTCTTGTTGATTGGAGGTGTCGTAATATTTTGCATGACATCACACATCTTCGAGCATCTGAAGTTATTAGGTTCTCTCCAGTCTTTACTTCTCGTTAGGGTAATTCTGCAGCTGATTGTCTTGCAGTTGATGCGGTTAAGGGGGTACCATTTGGGGTGAGATTCAAAGCCATCACTCTCTTTATCTTCTTTTCTAACTAAAGATACCCAAAAAAGTCGCGAGTTTGCAAATATATATGTTCGAGGCTCCCGAGTGCAGATTGGGTGTTGGTTAACTTGTTCGATTTTGATGCTTGTGTTTTAGGTTGCTTTGCTTTGCTTTCCTCTATATGTTGTCAATGTGCCTTTGTTTCGTTGCTTTTGTAACTTCTCATTTTCCATTAATAAAAGTATTCAGTTGATAAAAAAAATTAAGAGTACTCAATAATCCATCTTTTTATTAATATATATATCTATATATAGATGATTGCGCTGAAGAACAAGCTTGCACTAAGAATGAGATTCAAGATTTTGAGGAGAGAGGAGGGGTTCCTTCAAATCAATTTTACAACTTCGTTTCTGATCACACGATTCTTCATCTTTCGATATATTGATGATACTCTCGTCCACATCTGTTGTCGTCGTCATCGGGGTCGCCGCCTTCTCAAGGTGAACTTCTTCAGCTTTACCCCACAGCACAACATACAACCCCGTTATCACTCCCACGCCTCCTATCAAGCTAATAACAGAAAAACATTCAATTAGCCACAAACACTTATCATTGAAGTAATTAAATTAAGCAAGGAATAATATAATTATGATATATTAACCTTCCAGTGTAGATCTCTTCGTGAAGAAATAACGCGGCGAATATCGTCACAATCACCGTCGACAGAGGACTGAACATTGCAGGAAACAGAGGACCTCTCCTTGAAACGCACCATGCTTGAAGAAAGAACGACAGTGCTGATCCTATCACTCCCTGCTAACACATTATCTCTATATGTTAGTTAATTCCAATGTCCACTAACTCTATGATAATATATATATATATATATATGGACGTACTGCGTATACACAGCAAGCCAGTTCAAGTAGTGAATGGATCTTCCATGTTTGAGGGTCTCGTTCCAGGACGAGAGTAACTGCTGCTGATTGTAGTGTTGCCATCAAACACATCCAAGCTGACCCAGATAGGTGATCTGGGTGGCTCGCCGACGCCGGAACCTGACCGAAAACAATGATACCAGAATCACCAAAGATTCTATATACAAGAGAAAACGGTAGCTGTGTGAAGCAACATAATGCAGCTTGTTGAATAGAGAAAGTACCTGAAGAATCAGCCAAAGGGACCATAAACAGCAGCTTGCAAACAGAAAGAGACAACCCAGCAACCAGTTCTGATCGCCTCCGGAGGACTCCATTAACACTGAGTTTAATAGCTTTGGACCTCTTAGCAATGCCATGGACACGGCTCCGCTTACGCAGATCAACGTCCCTGCTATCTTTGCTACGCTTCTCAAGCTCCTAATATTCACTCTCTCCATTCTAAAACAATGCAAACATTTTAATTAGGTTTGTTTATGAATATGAAGATGGGTTTCTTTTCTGTTTCATGAATTATTCATTACCCTGCAAAAGCAGCAATTATAAAAGTGACGGCTGGAATAAGATTTGCCATAGCACTTGCCATCGATGAGGACGCCAAATGTAGACCTTCGAAATAAACATTCTGGTTGATCGTAACGCTGTGGCAGACTAGTCAAAATAAGCGATCCGATTCCATTATCTTAAAAGCTTAAAAGACACACTGATAAGTTGAAACTAACAAACCCTATAAGTGAGGACAAGAACAACAAGGTGAAACTCCTTAAACTCAACCAACACGACCCAGATTTTCTTCTGCAAAACCAACAACATATATATAAGAAACACATATTTGTATGAGGGCTGGGAAGAAGAAAGACAGATATGTGTATACACACACCTTGAGAAATAGGCAATGGGGGCAATTAGAATAGTGGCTATAGCTTGTCGATAGAGCACAAAAACACGAGTACTCAAGCCATGTAATAAAGCGGTTCTGGTGCTGAGAGCAAGGCCTGCATAAGTGAACTGAAGAACCAGCATGGCCACTAACGGTATGTAGTATTCTAATCTTCCCATAATCTTCAAGCGAATTGAATCAGAGCTCCACAAAACCCAAAAGTTTCAAGTGCTACAAAGTAATAATTCTTCTGTATGTGACTGTGACCCAAGAAACATATAAATAGGGCAATTTAGTAAACGGCAATTCCTGGTATGGTGAGAACGCGGTTTCCTATGGGTTGGTTCTTTTCTGTGGTGCCAATAAACGCTTAGCTTGCATCTACACGCTCCCACGTTCCTAAATCTATAAGTTAGATTACTATAATTCATATAATTATGATGATAATTTTTATAATTATTAATATATCCAGTTTTAATTATAACATTCAGTTATTTTTTTAGATAAATATAGAAAACAAAATTAATTAATTAATTATAACTAACATAAAAATTAATTGACTAATTTAGAGATTGAAAAATATATAATATGAATTTATTTTTAAATATTATATTTGATAATAATTAATTAATTAATTTGACTTCCTAAATTTATTTAAAAAATTAAAAAAAATACTACAAAGTAATAATTCTGCTGTGAACTGTGACCCCAAAAACATATAAATAGGAGAACGCCAATTTTTTTCCTTATTGACTTTTAGTTAATCACTGTCTGCAATATTTCCAATGGGAGGGTTCTCTTGTGTGGGGTCAGGAAACGCTTAGCTTGCACCCACATGCTCTTGGTTCTACGTACAGCTGATGCTACACTCTCCTCCACACTCCCAAATTCCTAAATCTAGAAATCTAGAAGTTAGATTAATAATTTATATGAATTAAAAAATTAAATTAATTTAATTAGTTATTTATAAAAAAAATATGTATTGATTAATCATTTACCTTTGGAAGCTACCATATACTATTTCCTATATTTAATATAAAAAATTACTTAATTAATTTGTATAGATTAATTAAAAAAATTAAATAAATTAGTTAATTATAATAAATATGATATAATCTCTCTAAAATACTTATATATATAACATTAGATTATATATCATACATTTTATAAGTTAAATAAATTAATTTAAAAATAATAAATATAAGAGATAATATAAATTAAAGTTTTATATTTATAATTAAATCTACTTTTAACTGATTTTTATATTAAAGATGATAGAAAATACCAATTTATACAATTAATAAAAATAATTTAAAAAAAAATCAAGACCCGCTTTTGGAAGCCAATGGTTCATGAACCTTGTTTATTTTTGGCTTTTATAGTTCAGCTCCCTTCCCTATTTTACTCTTTTCTTTTGCCTTTTATTTCTTTTGACAATTTCAAGTTTTTTATTACTTTTTATATAACATATCAATTATACTTTTTTTAATACTACTCCTAATTATTTTCACTAGCTATCTCACCTTTTCCTTATATTGTTTCTTTCTCTAAAATTTGTAAGGTGGTGTTTGGACTTTGGATACCCTTATAATCACTTTTTTAATACTTCTTCTTGTTCTTAATGTAAGAATTTGTTAATTAATTTAGATAGATTAAAAAAAATTATTTAATTATGACTAAATTTAATCCCTCAAAATAAATATATTTTACATACTCCTTAATTTACTTAAGTCAACTAACTCTTATATTAGTTATACTTAACTAATTTATTTTATTTTTTTAATCTATCTACAAAATTACTAGCTATTATATTATTATATTAAGGAACAAATTTTTTTTCACATATTTACTTTATACAGTATAAAATCAATTTTTCACGTTAAATACAAACACTCTAAAAATCATTTTGATGCATCACATGGGAAGAAGTCCATATTTGAGAGATTTATTATCAAAATATAAAAAATAGTAATTATTTTACAATTTAGTAATCTTTTTGACAAAAATTTAAAGCAGATCTTATAAAATTTGATGAGAATTTTAATTATTGAAAATAATAAAAAATTATTTGTTGACATAATATTTTATTATTGAACTTGTCTGTTGTGAGGGTAGAGGCTGTAGGTATGCAGTCTCATCATCTCTGATCTCTCTGATATGATCTCAGAAAAAAATGATGCGCTTACCGCACTTTGTAGCTTGATTTTGAAGGCATAGGATTATTAATTGTAGTATTTCCCTTATGGATGTCTAGTGAGATGTATTATCAATTTATTATAAAAAGGCAACAAGTAGCAGCCATTTTCGCCGGCTCCAGAATTGCAGACCCAGAGAGTGTGTTGCCGTGTTAGGAAGCGTTTGGATGTGTGAGTAAATTTTAAAAATCTAGAGAGATGTCTCGTCTTGTATCCATTCTCACGAATGAGTAAAATTGATAAAATTTTCTATATTTATCTCTATTAAAAGAGAGATATTGAAAGAAAGATCATTAATTACTCTACAAATTTTTTATATTCAATATAGGTAAAATTTTAAAAAAAATATTAATTACCATATAAATAATTTATATATAGAAACTGAGTGGTATTAAATTAAAATCATCAAGCTCATATTAATTCATGGAAAACCAAATATATAATATTTAAAAGATATATGCCTTGAGAGAATATAAAACCAAAAGATACTTTGATAAGATGAAGTGTTAATTCATGGAAACCCAACAAAAGGGTGTTATTTTGCATATGAATGGTATATTTAATGGCTATTGATTAAAAAGTAATATTGGTTAATGAAACAGGATGGGTTAGAGAGACAGACGCTAAATACTTGAGGTTATCAGACGACAAATAGAATTGAATCCGATATAATGTTATAGTAAATAGTCATCATCGATCTATCACCATTTCATTCAGATATATAAATTCATTGCCATTATTTTTCCTTTTCTTTTCTTCTTTTAAGAAACGCTAGATTGAACACAAACAATCATATAAGAGTTTTTAATATTGGAGGAAAGATGATTGAGGGAGATTTGTGCCAGAGAGGATCAAGATCCGAGCTTGCAGTCTTGCAGTGCACATCTATATAATACATGTATGTTCACGAGACACCGCTCCCAACAGCGACAAAACACATACGACAACTTCACTACTTTCTTGAACTGGTTGATGCATTATGAATAATAGAGTGTATTGGTATAGATTTCAGGGGAATTATTGTTAGATTCTAAAGAATAAACTTAATTATTCTGTTGTTAATTTTTATAATAAAATTTGTCACTATTAATTCTTTAATTTAGTTGCCATTATGATTTTTTGATAATTAAAATCTTTATTTAAGACATCATAGTAATTCTCCTTAGAATTTATATTATACATTAATATTGATATAAATAAAGGGTTATGGAATTTGGAAAATGTAAAATGGTTTTAATTGCCTTCTCTTGATTGGGCTCACTTTTCCGCCCTTACTAGTGATACATACAAATTGTGAATAACATAAGTACATATGTGGAATCAAGTAATAAAACGTGAGTAGAGTATCGTTTTCATTGAGAATCAAGAAAAAATAATAATTTGTAAATAGAGTTCTAATTTTTATCTAAGTTAAGCAAATCATATTAGAGTGAATAAAGGCAAATATTTAAACTAAAATCTATCAATATTAAAGACGACCTAGAGTCACTAATCCCTTCTTTGCATTTTAGAAGCTTGTTCTAACTTGATTAATTAGTCTCAATATTAATTTAGTTAATCTAGAGTATTGGTAAGTATTTTTTGATTTACTTATAACCCTCTCTCAAATCTAATAGGTTATGTCAAATTTAATTATTCAAGAGGTATAATAGCACAAATTCACTCTTCATCAATTATATGGGGCCTTAGATATATATATATATCTATCCTAATTACAAACTAGATTAAAATATAATCCCATACTAGTAAACCATTACGCCGAAATTCATATCTAATGGTGGCCAAACATTAATTAAACAATTAAGAACATGATTGAATAGCAAAAATTAACATCACGCATAATTAATCAGTAAAGAAAATAGTCTATACTAAAAGACAACTAGCCACACATGCCTAGAATAAAATTCATAAAAGCAAAATAAAACTGAAGAATAAAAGAAGAAAGAGAAGACAAAGAATAGGTTCTTGCTGTCGCTAAGGTTGTGCTGCTCCTCGCCTCTGTCTCTGTCTATATTCTCCTCTGCCAGAGACGTCTTTGTTTATATACATATTGTGACCTGAAATCACGTGGACGTCTGCAGAGGTCTTTGAGTAATCCAAATCCCATTATTTTATTATCCTCTTTTAATCTAGTATATAATATTGATATATTATATCTGAATTGCATCCTTCAATCTACATATATAGATTATATTTGATTAATTTCCTTATCGTGCATCATATTCCTTCTTCCTCCATATTTTGATTTGATATTTTCTTCTTTCTCCAATCTTACCATATGTCCTACAAGATAAAATAGGATATAAGTAGATTTTATTCAAAATTCCTATTTATCCTATAATTAACTCAAGATCGGGAAATATATAAAAGATAATTAAATAGGAATAAAATATTCATTAATTTAATTAAATATGCTCCGAAATATACACCTATTTAATTATAAAACATATACTTATCAATTAGGCTCGACTCAGCATATTTTATGGCAGAATAAATTTATCTTTTATTTTAAAAAAAATAGAATTTAGAATAATTAAAAATATCCTTTTATTAACTTTAAATAACATGATGTTTAAATTAAAAAAAATTATAGATAAAAAGATTAAATTAAAGAAAAAAAGGGATAGAAGTGCACATGCCTCTGAAAGGTGCAGTGGGTGCAGTGGCATTTCAAGGTTAATTACGATTGAAAATTAATCTATAAAAGATTAAATTATAGATTGAAAATTAATTACGATGGGGCATTTCAAGGTTATTTTAACATGTGGGTGCAGTGGGTTATTTTTTGCAGAGATGAATGTGACAAATTTAAACGGGGCTTTGAAGATAATATAATGTCAAATTTCTCTGCATTTATGACCGAGGCACTAGCCTTGAAAGGTGCTTTAATGCTAAGCAATGACCTCGGACATGATAATGCTGCAGCTGATAAGGTTAAGGGGGTACATTTGGGGTGAGATTCAAAGCCATCACTCTCTTTATCTTCTTTTCTAACTAAAGATACCCAAAGAAGTCGCGAGTTTGCAAATATATATGTTCGAGGCTCCCGACTGCAGATTGACTTGTTTGATTTTGATGCTTGTGTTTTAGTTTGCTTTGCTTTGCTTTCCTCTATATGTTGTCAATGTGCCTTTGTTTCGTTGCTTTTGTAACTTCTCTTTTTCCATTATTAAAAGTATTCAGTTGATAAAAAAATTAAGAGTACTCAATAATCCATCTTTTTATTAATATATATATCTATATATCTATATATATATATATATATATGATTAGGCGCTGAAGAACAAGCTTGCACTAAGAATGAGATTCAAGATTTTGAGGAGAGAGGAGGGGTTCCGTCAAATCAATTTTACAACTTCGTTTCTGATCACACGATTCTTCATCTTTCAATATATTGATGATACTCTCGTCCACATCTGTTGTCGTCGTCATTTCTCAAGGTGAACTTCTTCAGCTTTACCCCACAGCACAACATACAACCCCGTTATCACTCCCACGCCTCCTATCAAGCTAATAACAGAAAAACATTCAATTAGCCACAAACACCTATCATTGAAGTAATTAAATTAGGTAAGGAATAATATAATTATGATATATTAACCTTCCAGTGTAGATCTCTTCTTGAAGAAATAACGCGGGTGACCTAAGAAACATATAAATAGGGCAAATTTAATAAACGGCAATTCTTGGTATGGTGAGAACGCGGTTTCCTATGGGATGGTTCTTTTCTGTGGTTATAATTCATATGATTATGATGATGATTTTTATAATTATTACTACATATATGGTCTAAATTATAAGATTTAGTTAACTTTTATGGATAGATATAGAAAACAAAATAAATCAATCAATTATAACTAATATAAGAGTTAATTGACTAATTTGAGTATATTGAACATTATATAATATGAATTCATCTTGAGATATTGGATTTGATCATAATTAATTAATTTATTTGACTTTCTAAATCTATCTAAAAAAGTTAACTGGATCTTATAACTATGACGAGAGATAGTATTAGGTAGAAAAGCTTGTCCATTACTCTGAATCCGAAGATCCTTTCCATATGTAGCAAAACAACTTGTGCCACAACGAATCTCTCTGGTCATAAATATAAAAGTTAGATAAGAGGTTCATTTTAGTACTAAATATAAAACTCCAAGCAACTTTACATAATTTTTTACCCAAATATCCATATTGATTATACATATTACATAATATGACTCACAATTAAGGAGTAGTTCCAATAAATGAGTAAAGATAGTAGTTTAGAGAAATCAAGAAAAATTTGTTACAAATAACTAAATTAACTTATTTTCTTAATATCTATAAATTAGTTATCTAATTTTTATATTAAGGACAGAAGGTAGTATAATTAAAGCCTCAAAACGCACCGAATCTGTGCTCTGCAACTTTCCTTTGCTTTCATCTTCTTCCAATGGATATACGCATTAATGAACAATTGATCAGATAATGAAAACAAAATATTAATGAATATATATATATATATATATATATATATATATATATATATATAATATCATGCTGGGTCTATGCTTGATAAAATATATGACTCATTAACAAGGCTACCATGTGCTTGAGGCCCTTGAGCAGACAATCTTTGTTTGAAATGGATCCAAAGCAGGATGGGCACGTCGTTATATATCATCACAAACACCATACATTTTAATTGAAGATAGATCTATAGTTGTTTCTGTATTTCTATATTTGAAAGTGAGTATTTTTAATACCATTTGGGAAAAGGATAATATTCTTATTAATTCTGAGATTCCACGTATAAAATTTGTTGAGCAAGTTCTCGTCGGAACTGTCTTTTTAACAATTCATATTCAAAGTTTTATTTCAAACTCTGAATAATGTATTATGCGTAGATTTAATTAAATAATAAAAGAAGAGAGGATTAGTCATATAAGAACAAAACATGAAAACATGAACCTGTTTCTCATCTGAATAGCCTCAATCTCGTGACAGCCACGCCACGTCTTATTAGTTTTCTTTTAATTTAACAGATAGTTCATATAATTTTGCAAACGTTTTTGTATTTGAATTTTCACTAATAAGAAGAAAGAGAAGGCCGAAACGCATAATAATGTACTCCTCATAGTTTTAATATAGGATATATTTAACTAATTTAATTATATTAAATAAGTTAGTTAATATAACATGTTTTGTTTAAAATACCCTAATCATCTTCTTTAACTTCCTCTCCCTCCCTCTTTTGATTAGGTAATTTGGAAAAAAAAATTAAGAAATATAGAAAAAAAATTTATATTTAGAATTAAGATTAACTCCCTAATTAGATCATATATTAAAGATCGAAGGAGTATAAAATATTAAAATTATTGCCAACAAATTTGATCTAGTAGGGAGTTAGCTCTATAAAATCATTAGTTTAAATCTGCTGCGGATATTATGATCTTGTTGGGAGGTGATTTATAAATATCTTTATAAGCTATTTAAACCCGAGAGCATATATACATTGGATGTGTGACATCCAATTTTATCCTTAAATGAAATTGTGTTTAGGAATTAAAAGATTGCCAACAATTAACATATAGGATTAGATCTATTATAATAGACTAATTTTTTATAACGTGATAAATTAATATTTAAATTTTTATTAAAAAAGTTATCAGTATTTAATATCAAATAATATTTTAAATGTGACTCTCTGTAATAGAAGGATGTACCTGTTTAAAAGAAGGGGGGGAAAGCATGTCAACAATTCCGTGAATCAAGTAAGGTCAATCTTACCAAAAAAAGCTTCAACATTTTTGTGATATAAAATAAGTGTAAAACGATGTCTTTGATTACATTTATTTACGTCCATGTGAGGAAGGACAACTATGAGTCGTCACTTATGACCGAGCAGTTGAAAATTGTCTGATAAATATCTTCAAAAGAATAACATATATTTATAAATAATAAAAGGATGCACAAAGTCTATTTTTTTTATTTTATTCTAAAAATATTATAATGAATAAATGCATATTTTTGCGTGGCCTATTTCCTGCTCATTTTTTGTTGGCTATAGATTTTCTGCTTGCCTAAAATTTTCTTTGTTGATACGTTGGCATATTTCTGTGGTTAAAACGTTAACACGGATGATTTGACGAGTGAACTCAAAATTTTAGATAACAATAAATAAATATGCATATTAAAAAATTGCACGTATATGAAAATAGTGCATAACTTGAATATTATATATTTTTTTAAGTTAAAAAAGCCTATAATTTTTATATTTAGGTAAACTAATACATAATATTTTGATTTTATTTTGTAGATGTATCTAATATTTTAATTTTATTTATAGTATAATTATATCCAAATATTTTTAATTTGATTCAATTTTATCCAACTTTAACTGAGATCTAACGTCTGTTAAGAGGAGAGGTTTTTTTTCTCGAAAAAAATTCACGTAGACATTCAGAGTTGCCCGTAGGCGATTTTTTCTTTTTTTTTAAAACCCTTATTGCCCCCTTCCCCTTCCCTCATCGGCAGCCCTCATGAACCCACTAACGACGGTGGCGACAAGTTCTACAACCCCGATCCATGAGAGAGAGGTGACGGGGGCAGGTTCGATGCCGGCATTAAAGGGGCAGATAGAAGTCGTCATCGCCTAAGATTTGAAGGAAAGAGAGTCGTGATTGAGAGAGAGAGGAGACGACCAAAGCAAGGAGGTGATATGCTTTTCGCAACCTTGTCGAATTTCTTGGCTTCAACTTGATGACTAGAGGTCCAACCTCTTCAAAATTTCCATACCCAATTCCTAAAGCACCCTGTTTCATCATTAACACGAGTTCAGAAACTTAGGGAGCAAATATGCATCAACAATTTTATAACCCAGCATAAAAGATAGAATAAGTGCGTGCCTAAATGAAAGGGGCAGGGCTCGACGGATCCGGAAGGAGGAGCATATGTAGTCCTCGTCTAAAATGCTCGCCTCATGATGTTTGATATTTAACAATCAAATTATTTATTAAATTAATCTCTATATAATATAGAGATAAATTTAGATCATATTTTTTACATGGAGTCAATACATAGCTTAACTCTATATTATATTAAATGTTAGAAAGAGGAGTAATAAAAGAAATTTAATTAATATTTTTTAAAAAGAGATAATAATAAAATAAAAGTAATAGTATATAAGAATATCACCGATAAGAATAGTTCTCCCAATAATTGATATGTGACTATCATTAATCAATAATATATTAGAATTATAACAATTATATATACTAAGTCACTAACATGTAAAACCTTATACAATCGTCATAGTCATAATCATAAAATCCACAATTATACCTAGATTTAGCATATAATTATATCAAAAATAATTAGTGAAAATCCACTTAGTATGTGATAAATTAAATAATAAATAATTTATTTTTCTAACATGTATATTGAATAAAAAATTCTATAACTAAATATGTGAATCAAATATAAATAATTATAAAAGGAAACTAAAGATATTAAATAAATGACAGCAAATCATAAATTAAAATAATAAATTATAAAGGTGTCTCAATCGAAACTCTAGGTCTATTATATACAAATCTCAAAATTTAAATCTAGAAAATAATAAATTTACATAAATAAAAAGATCAAAACATAAAATTGTTCAATTCCTAACTATAAAGTACAAAAACTAAAGCTACTACATCTCTCCACAATAACTTAGAAGGAAAAGGACGGAATTGTGAAAGAGATGAAGAAGATGATTGTGATGGTGGTGATTAGTGTGTTGAATGAAGAAGCCTTGGAATTCTTTATATAACTTTTAGGAATGAATCATGTTGATGTGGGTCTCTTTATTAATTGGCTCTCTAAAATATAATGATAATATTCATTTATCTTTAACGTCCTTCTAAGCTGTCATCTTTTCTAATATCTCTAAAAATAATATTTTTTAACTCGAATATCTTATAAATAATTTAAATAAATAGTAATAGGATAAAAGAGATAAAATAATTCATAAAAAATAAAAATATAACTTATTTATCTATTATTTTTTAATTAAATTCAAATAGATATTTAAAGAATTATAATTGAATTAATTCAAATGAAATATAATAAAACATAATACTAATATAATATAATATAATATTAAAAAAATAATTAATATAATAAAATCTAATATTAATATAATATTATAAATTATCCTTTTGGTTGATATAATATAATATATTTTTGTAATAATTGATATATATTATAGTCATCATTTTTTTATTTTTTAAAATATATAAAAATAAAATATTTTTATGCAAATTAATTTAATCAAAATTAATAATATACGAAAATAATTTTTTTAATAATTTAATTCATATAATTAATTAAAATATAACATAGTCATATTTACTATAATAATATTTATTAAATATAATAAATTTTTTAAAATATAAATAAAATAATATGATAAAATAAAAATTTATTATCACTATCAATATTCAATAGGGATTCATCACCGCCGTCACCACCGTTGGTGTGAGAGAAGGAGTAGGGAAAGGGGAATAAAATGTTATTTTTTAAAAAAAAATTGCTTTGTGTAATTCAATGCCTATGTGTAAGTTTTTTTTTACAAAAAAAAAATCCTCTCCTCTTAACAGACGTTAAATGCCAATTAGGGTTGAATAAAAATAAACTAAATTAAATATATTAAGAATAAAATTATAACACAAAATAAAATTAAGATATTAAATATACTTAAAAAATTTAGAAAGATTAAATGTTATTTTACCATTTATATTTTAGATCCAGTTACAATAGATGCATGCATGTTTCTTCCCATTCCTTAATATTAATGTGTTTCTTACTATTTAGACCGGTTTCACTGAAACCCTGCCTTATCACTTTCTACCACAAGATTGTCCCCAAAGATACTTCCAAAATCCCGAATTTGTCCATTACCCAATTTCACCTCTTTTTTCTAACCACAACACTACACGACAAAAATGCCCCTATGACCTCAGTTCGTGTTAGGAGTATTTTTGTCATTTAAATGATTGGGAGAGAGAGAGAGAAAGGTTGGAGCCTTCAAAAGCTTTAAAAATGTATTTAAAGGGTCTACTTAAAATATCTACCTTTAAATAAGTTTAAAAGTTTAACTCTAATTTTATGTATAATATTTTAAGTTTATTTAAAAATTTATTTTATATTTTAAATAATATTTTATGTTAAAAAGAGATTACATATAATTTAATTATTTAAAAAATTAATTCAAATTTACAATAAAATAATAAAATTTCTTTCATTACAAATTTACTATAATACATATATAATAATTTGTTTATAACAATAACATACACAATACTAACAATTTATTATGGTCATATAATCTTAGACTTCAAATATATAATTTTTTATTTGATGACTTCTATAAAATAAATCAAATTATTAATATTAAGAATCATGGAAAAAAAAAAGAATGCCTAATGATAATAGTTGTCCTAGCAAATAAGAATAAAAAAATTAAATTATCTTTTAATAGGATTTTATCTCTTTTTCTTTTTCCATATAAGTTCAGATAAACTTCTCCTATTCAGATTATTACAATTCATTTAGGTATCATTAAAATAAATTTATAATAATTATTATATCTCTTCAAATGACATAAATAAAGAGAGAGGAGTGAGCTAGCAATACGTTTTTTATCTATAAAAAACATGAGAGAGAAGTAAACGAATAATGACAAAAAAAATTAAATTTATATATCAATGATGGAATATAAAATTTAAATTTAAAGGTAAGTTAGTTGTTTTATAAATTTTATAAAAATAATTTAAATTATATTATATAAATAATATAAATAAAAAAATTAAATAAGCTAAGTTTGTAGATTAAATATTATAAAAATAAGCCTAAGTTTGAAGTAGGCTAGGCTAAGCTAAGCTAAGCCGTATTATTAAAGACGTTGGCCTATCAGGACCTAACCTATTTCATACTCTACTCTAGGTGTCGCTATGTTGGATTCCATCTCTCTTTTCCAATTAATATATTTATTTATTAATACTATTAATATATTAACAAGTGGACCTGTCCATATTTCCCAGCTTTGCTTTAAATATAAGGCGTGTTTTGAAAATTCTCTTATTTTAGTATATGAAGTATTTTGCTGTTATAAATATTAAAATATATATGAATATTAGAGCTGCACATAGGTAAAGCTGGGCCGAGTAAGACTCTTGCCCGATATCTAGGGGTGTCCAACCTTGTCCTGACCCGGGTGTCTCGACCCGGTCCCGGGGATTTCGGGACGGGACAAGATTGATATTCGGGACGGGACGGGTTTCGGCCCGTCCCTTGGGAATCCCGTCCCGTCCCGATTTTTTTTTTAAAAAAATTTACATTATCCTATCTTTCCCACTCTTATATAGATATTTTTATTCTTATACAGATATTTTTATATTGATATTTCTATTCTTTTTTACTATTACTTTTTTCCCCTTATATGGGTAAGTTATTATATTATATCAAGGAGAAATGTTGGTATTTCGAGTAAGTTGCTGGGGCATTTTATATAGAATAATTTATTGAGATGATTTTATTATAATATATTTTAAAAAAAAAATAATTTCGGGTCCGTCCCGTCCCGTCCCGAACCCGTCCCGGTCCCGTCGGGACCGGGACAAATTAGGGACGGGACGGTACACGGGACGCATTTTGCGTCCCGTGTACTGTATCGGGACGGGACACGGGACAGAGTTGTCCCGGTTCCGACCCGTCCCGTGAACACCCCTACCGATACCTATTGCTTTTTCAATTAAGACCTTATAAATAATATTGCTTTTCATGATTATTAAAGCTGTGCTGTCTATTAGTAAATTCCAACTTTAAAGGCTCAACGTTTGGTAGACTTTATTCAAATATATTTTTTCGGTTAGACAGAAGAGGCAAGATTCTTTTTATCTACTGTAAAAATAAATATGAGTATCTGCGGTACTTTTGCTGTGATCAACTACAAATAATTATTTCATTCTATATGCCAGGAAACATCCAAAAATTCAGTTTCTTCAAAAAATAATCTTACTTGATACGCATACCTTAACAGATCCGTCTACTGGTACAGCATTTTAAAAAATGTATTTACACATTAACCTTTATAAAGAGTAAATACATGTGAGTGCCTGAGCCTGAGTGGTATTTTGCAATAGATTTCCATGACAAAAGGTGGGGTTAGCTACATATATTTTAAATAAAATCATATTACTTATTAGGCATAATCTTTTTTTTTTTTACAATTTTTTTTAGAAAGGGTTAGGCTCACCCACGATCTAAGGGCAAGGCGAATTCTCATTTCCTCCTACGCGATACCAATGTCAGGCGGCGCGAGCTGTCTATTACTCTCAGGCATAAATTTAAGCACCTAAGAACTATGATATTTTCTTGAGTACCGTGACTAGAATTATAATAAAGTGATACTTTCTAAAGATCAAATACGTTCTAAATAATTATATATCTCACCCTTTCACCAACTGAATCTAAAGTGCGATATGTGTTTTTTTAGGCAGAATCAAATGGGCAGGGAAGCACCAATATCCAATGCTTAGCCCAACTCGACAATTAGCCCGATCTAAAAATATTTATTTTTATTTGAGGGCCAATTTTAGGAACAGGCTAACCAATTATATTGGCAGGGCTCGAGCGGGCATATTTGGCAACCTGACACTTGCACATGTAGCGTTACTGAAAATCCATCTACCCAACTCATCATATTTTCTCAAATACCTTCCACTGCTACGAACTCCACTATATTCCATTAATTGAATTTTTAAGAGTAATTAATGTTTTGTTTCAAAGTGTTCATAATAGTATATACAAGGTATTCATCTTCCTTTATTAATATAGTATAGTTTCCATGCATTTAAAGAAGAACATTAAAAAAATTAAATAAAATTTTAACTATCTAACTATTTATCAAAAATCCCTTTTGTTAACTATGGAGTTTTGAGTCTAATTAACGGATTAATCTTTTATAACATAACCAATTAAAGTTTGAACTTCTGTTAAAAGAGGTCATATATTCTTATATAAAAAAACCCCTTTGTTAACCTATATGAGAACACCCATTAATTAATTAACTAACTTTGCACAATTAACTGAGGCAATATAATATTTATTATAAATCATCAAATGGGATATTAATTACTTATAATATTATCTTTATTTAAAATCTCATTAATTATAATTTGTATGACTACTTGAATGTAATTCATATTTAAACATTTCTTCTTAATTAGTTTTGATAAGATAATTAGAGATGCCTTGTAATATAAGGTGAACAATATACAAAAGAGGTATTTTACTTAGAAACAAGCCAAAGTTATCAAAAGAAACATACTACTACTATTATTAATTCCCATTAAACTTCTAAAGTACAAGTCCCTAAAACTCCTATGGGCTACTAACTTTAGCTAACCTTTTTTTAAAAGAAATAAAATGAGATGGTTTTGGCATTTAGAAATGCTTTAAATATGGTGTCTAGTAGCATTTGATGAGCTTGCGTATTTTTCTTCTTGGGTTTCGTTTCTTCAGCAATTTGAGATTAAAATTTATGTTCTTTGTGCTTCAATCGGTTTAAAAGATATGGGAGCTTACTGTTCAGATTTTAAAACTGATGCTTTTTGACTGGTCTAGAAATCAATTTTTTTTTTACTAGTGCAAGCAGAACCTATATATTATCATGTTTGATTTCATTCTGCCCTTCGTCTTCAAGGAATCGATCAAAATCCATTCACACCAACAACGCTGATGAAATCTAGATTTATGTCCAGGTTTGCATTGCATTAATGACGTCATTAACATGTGATTCCATTCAATTCCTACGTTTTTGTAAACTACTCCTCTAGTTTGCTTATTTAATTATAAATTACTTCTAGTATATTTTATATAGAAAAATTTAGAAACATTATTAACTATATCATAAAATTTAAAATTTTTTTAACTTTACCTATATTTAATATACATTATATCCAATAAAAATAAATTCAACATAAATAAATAAAAGGTAAACTTTATCTTTTTACCCTAAAAATAGGATAAGGGGAGTAATTAGGTCATCATATTCATAAAGGAGTGATGAAGAGATAATTGGGGGGGGGGGGCATGTCATGTGGATATATGTGACAATTAAGTTGAAGAAATTAACGTCAACAAGGGATGATAAATGAAAATGTGATTTAATATAATCTAAAAGTCAAGGATGATGGGTTGCGACTTGCAAGTTAGAGATTGGAGACATTATTTGATTGAGACCAGCAACTAAACATGACAGTTGTGAGGTGCTCCCCCGCAGTTGCATATATCATCTCAACGACTTTGGAAAATGATGCATTCTCTTAATTATTTTGACAACTTCGATCTTAATTACTCTCAAAATCACATACTACTCATAAATTTCAGTTGTCTTTATTTGGTGGGAAAACGAGAGCCTCAAATATTATTGGTATTAGAGTCGTGTTACATGGAATCCATAGGGAAAATATTGGTAGTGTTAGAGTATGAATGAAAAATAGATCATGGCGTTGGCGAAAAGTAGAAGAAGATCATGGCCAAATTAATTGAAAACCCTACTTAAGCTCAATCATGTGTATGTATGTATGTATTTATTATGTATGTATAATTAATGAATTTAATACGAGATTATACTATTATTTTTTTTCCTAAAACACACAAAATTCTTTAACTTTAGGTCAGTTACACATTATCTTTGTAACCTTTAAAAGTTTAAATTAAAAAGTTTACTGTTTCATAGTTTGATCATCAACACATTTTTATTAAAATTATTGTTAAAGTTAATAATTTTTATTATATTATAATTTTTATATTCTTTTATTATATATTATTTTATTTAAAAAATAACACTGATGTGTAATTTTAAGCTCTTATACTTTTTTATTTAAAAATACATGGTTAAATAAATATTTTAAATTCTTTTTAAAGCATTTTGTATTTTTAAGTATTTAAAAATATTTAAAATTATAAGTCAAATTTTAAGTGTTATTTTTTAAATGACATGATATATAATAAAAAAATATAAAAATTTTGATATGATAAAAATTGTTAACTTTAACTGTAATGGCATGAAAGTTAGTAGTCAAAATATTAAATATTATAGTCTTTAATATAAATTTTTAAATAGTATAGAGGTTATATACAATTGACTTAAAATTTAAGAGAATTTTATATATTTTAACCTATTTTTTTTAATGAAACTATGGTTTCAAACTTTTTTAATATTTTGTTCTCAGAAAAAAATATCAGTTTTGTAAATAGTAGTGAAGTAAAAAAAATCAAACAAGCCCAAAGTTTCCTTAAAGTTAATTTTCTAGAAAATATATTTCTTAAAAATTTCGTTAAATTGAATCAGAGCTTCACGGATTTCTAGACATATATATGGGCCTATTTGGATAGGATTTTAAAAAAGGGTTTATAAAAAAAGAACTTTTAGAGAAGAGTTTATGAAAAAAAAGTGGTTATGAATAAATAAGTGTTTGAATAATTATTTTTAGAATGACTTTTTATATTGGTAAATTATAAAAAATGGTATGATTTGATTAAAAGTAAGAGAGAGGAGAGAGGGTATAAGAAAAAGTAGGAGAGAGGGTGTAAGAAAAAGTATGAGAGAGGAGAGAAGGTGTAAGAAAAAGTAGGGGTAAGATAGTAATTAGATAATCCATAAGCTCTTTTCCTATTCCAAAAGCTAGTTTCAATAGCTTATTCAAAATCATGATTTTATCCAAAAGCACTTATGGACAAATATGACTGTTTGTTTTAAAATTTTTTTAAATCAAAGTTTGGGCCGTAAGCCCTTTTCAAACTATGGTTTAAAATAAAACCAAACAGGCCCTATACTTGATAATGATATATAAGGCCTATTTGGATAGAATTTTAAAAAAGGGCTTATAGACAGCTTATGAAAAAGGGCTTTTAGAAAAGAGCTTATGAAAAAAAGTGGTTATGAATAAATAAATATTTAGATAATTATTTTTAGAATGACTTTTTATATTGGTAAATTACCAAAAAGGGTATGATTTGATTAAAAGTAAGAGAGAGGAGAGAGGTAGAGAAAATAGAGGAGAGAGGGTATAAGAAAAAGTAGGAGAGAGGAGAGAAGGTGTAAGAAAAAATAGGGGTAAGATAGTAATTAGATAATTCAAAAACTATTTTACTGTTTCAAAAGTTAGTTTTTTTAAAACCATTGTTTTAAACTATGATTTTATCCAAAAGTATTTATGGATAAATATGGCTGTTTGTTTAAAATTTTTCCAAACTAAGGTTTATGTTATAAGCCCTTTTTAAATCATGGTTTAAAACAAAACCAAATATGTCCCATAGTTGAGTTCAGGTTAAGCGAGTACGTTGCCCACGCCTCCAAATAAAATTACTATTTAAGAAATTGAATTAAAACTATTTAAATTACTTATTACTATTAGATAAATAATAATTGCCATATATATAGCTTCTAAAACATGTTGCCGCAGCAAGTAGAGAATCGATCCGTCGAATGAAACCAAGCCAATGGGACGTACAGTACGTAGTCTAACGTCTAGACACACAAGTGCCATTTATGACTTTGTCAACGAGGTAAGTGATGGGGTTCATTATTTATAAATAGTCAGGGGTGATAATATGAGTTGGGCACATGATAGGGTTCATTATTTATAAATAGACAAATAATAATATAATTATAAATATTGTTTATGACTTATATATATCATGACTTCCTTCCATAAGAAATACTCCATGTTATATGTTCCTTGCTGGTAAAATATATATATGGACTATTTTGTACACTTACTAACTCTAATCCTTGATATAAGTCTCTTCTAGTCAATTTAACTAGCTAATCAATTTACGCATACCAATAAAAATAATTAAAAATATTAAATTTGTTATAAAATTTAAGTGATTTTTAATATTACTCCTATTAACTATACTAAACTTTAATATTATACTAATTTTTACTCTCTTCTACTACTCTCGTTGAATATGGGCATATATGGAAAGAAAATACTTAATGCTCCTTAAAACTAACAAGTTCCTTATAAAAAGAACTAATTTTTTTTAGTTAATACCTTATAATAAAGATAAGATGAAGTATAACTAAAATTCATCAGGTTTAAAATTTTGATATGTAAACAATTAATTGTTGTTTGAGTGGTAAGTGTTTCATTTTTGTAAAAAATATTACACAAATTTAAATTTTGAAAAGGGCACTTATTGAAAAAAGTAAAAAACAAATTACATTCTAAGTTTTAATCAAATTCCAAAAAAATGGTATGCACGGAAGTTGATATATTTCGCCTAACAAAATTTTTTGGTGCATATCAAAATTGTGTAAAATGATAACACAACGTGCAAGAAATTGGTATTGGATATATATCTGTTTTAAATATTAGATATTTTTATCTAAATAAAGAAATAAGTAGTGTGGAGTTATGTGTGTATTTATATAATACTCCAATTTGTGATATTGTTCATAAATATAATACTTATTTTTTATATTTATTATTTTTTTAAAATTACTCTAATTGAAATTTTTAATAACAATCAAGTAATAAAGGAAAGGAGAGATTTAAGGAAGATGATTAAGGTGTTTTAAAAAAATTATGTTATATTAACTAATTTAACTAATTTTTTTAATTTAATTAAATTAGTTAAATATTAAAGATATAAAGAATATATATATGTATATTGATTATTTTGGGCTGGTAATAACTGCATGAGACTGGTTTTAGTTGCGATGCTATTGAGCAACATGCGGCAGAAGACCATTCCAGCTGTGCCAAGTGACTGATGCACGGAAGAACGCGCCGGAGGATGCTTCCTATCGTATCATGTTTTCTGTCTTTGTCTTTATGGCCAACCGTCCCTTCCTTCCTTCCTCCGACCAACCCATGTCCACCGAACCACGCGATTAATATATTAATATCATAAATTATCTCATCATTATTACACAACAAATATCTGTGAGAAACTATTAATGGTGGCTGATAGCCATCCCCTAACTGTATTGGAATTGGATTTCAAGATTCAGCCCTATAAATAAAATCCTTACTTCAGCAAGAGCATGGCAAAAAGTTTCACCACCCAAACGTTCCTTCTTCAATTTATTCTTTTGCTATAAATCGCTTTCTTCTGATTTTTATACAGCAGAAGGCTTCTCCAGCTTTTAATATTGAACATATATAGCTGAATTTGATCGCTTTACTTGACAAGTTATCATATAAGGATACATATCGAAGATTTCTCTGTAAAATGAGTGCTCCTTTAGCAGCTTGGCCATGGGAGAACTTAGGCGTATTCAAGGTGTGTGTGTGTGTGTGTGTTTGTTTATTTTCTTATTTTTCTATTGCAATTTTTGGTCGTGTTAACTTGGGTTTCTATGTTTCTGGGTAGTATCTGTTGTATGGGCCACTTGTCGCAAAAGTTATGCATCAAAGGTTTCAAGATGATGAACATATCTACTCGAGCTGGTGCCTTCATTTACTCATACTGTGTGCTCTTCGAGGTGTGGTGCATGTGTGTTGGGGCTCTTACAGCAATATGCATTTTCTGACTCGAAACCGACGAATCATCCAACGGGGGGTTGATTTCAAGCAAGTTGACAAAGAGTGGGACTGGTAATTATAAGAACAAGAAATTATAATTAACTGTGAATATCATCGAAATTGGGTTGGAGTTAAGTGTTTTTTTTCTTTTCATTTTCTCTTTCTGCAGGGATAATTTCTTAATTCTTCAAGCATTAATTGCATCCATGATCTTCTATATGTTTCCATTTCTTCAAAACCTTCCAATTTGGAACATGAAAGGTTTAATTGTTCTTCTGGCTCTCCATGTGGGAATCTCAGAGCCACTCTATTATTGTGTTCATAGAAAGTTTCACTACAGCGACTATCTTTACAACCATTATCATTCGTTTCATCATTCATCTCCAGTACCTCAGTCATTTACAGGTGAAATCCATGCTTCTGATTCTTTTGAAATTTATTTAATCATATCCCTGCTCCTCATCGTGTTCCTCATCAATCTCAATCTTGTTCATCAACTTGTTTTGCTTCTTCATCAGCTGGAAATGCAACGCCTTTGGAGCATCTTGTTTTGACAGCAATCATGGCAATTCCGATCCTTGGAACTTCTCTTTTGAGATATGGATCAGTAGGCCTGATATATGGCTACTTGTTGATGTTTGATTTTCTGAGGTGCTTTGGCCACTCCAATGTTGAAATTGTTCCACTTGAACTGTTTGACAAATTTCCTTTTCTTCAATACATGCTATATACACCCTCGTAAGTTCCCTTTTCTGCTATACATCTAAAAAATCCAATCTTTTTAATTCTACATCCATCATATTTAATTGTTGTTTTGTCTTATGCAGATATCACAGTCTTCACCATACTGATAAGGGCACTAATTTCTGCCTCTTCATGCCTCTTTTTGACGTATTAGGCAACACGCTCAACGACAAATCATGGAAATTGCACAAGGAATTAAGTTCAGGTTGGTATATATATAATCGGTTTCATCTTAATAATACTGATTATTTCATCTTAATTTCATACATACTTATGTGTCTATATTAATGCAGGAAAAAATGGGAAGGCACCGGATTTTGTTTTCCTGGCTCATGGAGTGGATGTGGCATCGTCTTTGCATTCTGGTTTTGTGTTTCGATCATTTGCTTCTTTGCCATACACAATGAAGATCTTCATGCTTCCGTTGTGGCCAATTTCTCTTATGGTTATCTTTGTCATGTGGGCTTTCTCCAAAACCTATTTACATAGTTTCTACAACCTCAGAGATCGTCTGCACCAAACTTGGGCGGTTCCTAGGATTGGTTTCCAGGTAGACGAATGACATGAGAAAATTTGTCTTTCGTTTTCTTTACTTAATATGAATCATGTAAGATGGAAAAAAAGAAATTGAAGATTTCATGTTTCTTATTCATTGTGTTGTGTTGTTTTCACAGTATTTCTTACCGTTTGCTGCTAAGGGCATCAATAACCACATTGAGGAAGCAATCCTAAGGGCTGACAGAATTGGAGTTAAAGTCATCAGCCTCGCTGCCTTGAATAAGGTTTGCATTTATGTCTTGCCCTTCTTTGGTTAACAGTAATACATATATAAATACATATATACAGATAGATACATAAATACATGTATATTAGATTAGATCTTACGTAATTAACTTGGTTCTGGTGTTCTCTGGGAAAGGTTGTTGAGGATTTTAATGCCATCTAAGTTAGATATAAATATTCTGGCAAGATCAGAACCCGTGTTTTAAAATTCAATAAAGGAACATGGATCTGTCAATTTTTTGGAGTCAAATCCTAACTGTTCTGAAACACAAATCTTTGTGAAAAGTATCTGGAAAACCAAGTACGTACTCCTGCATTGCACAACAGTCCAAATAAAGATAAAATCGTTTAATTAAAGAGAAAACTTTGGTCCTTGTTGCTAAAAAATGTGTAAGAATCTATTAGAAAAAAATTATGTGTATAAGATTTATTTTCCTGGCCCCTTTCATTCACCATTTTAATTTTTTCTCTTTATTATGATTCCAAAATCTTAAAATAAAATGATGGGTGAGAAATGTGCGGTTAGCCTGAGTTTCAATGAAACATTTAATGAAAAAAATTATCTAGGGGCAAAGAGTACATCTACATTTAAGTGGTTCTAAGTGCCAGGAGCATTATTTATTGAAGCACTATCAATTAGATCCAGCATTCAATGCATTTCGTATCAGTATATAGTAACAGTAGTAACTAGTAACTGACTTTTTAAGCTCAAGAAGAGTTGGGATTTTTGTTTCAACTAAACGTGTGTTTGGATTAACTTTTGGAGAATAGATTATGGGGAGAATAGATTTTGAGAAGAATAGATTTTAGAAAAAATAGATTTTAGGAATAGAGATGTTTAGATGATTAGTAGTAGAATCACTTTTTATATTAGTAAATTAATAAGAAGGGTATGATTTGATTAAAAGTAAGAGAGAGGAAAGATGATAGAGAAGAAAGAGGAGAGAGAAGAGAGTGTAGAGAGGAGAGAGACAAAAAGAGATAAGAGAAAAGAGAGAAAAGAGAAAAAGAGAGATAAGAGAGGAGAGAGGAGAAAGGGTGTAAGAAAAAGTAGGGGTAGAATAGTAATTGAATAATCCATAACCTAGGTTTCAAACTAAAAGCTATTTTCAGTGGCTTATTCAAAACTTAGGTTTCAAACTGAGGTTTTGCTCAAAATCAATTCTCAACAAAAATGACTGTTTGTGTAAAAAATTTCCAAACCGCGATTTCGGCCAAAATCAATTCTTAGAATTGATATCCAAACACACACTAAGCTTGTTTGGAAACCTTCAATAATCGCTTAAAAAGCTCTTATATGCTTTACGAGACAACTCATCTGGTATGTTTAGCTTGTACAATGTAAAATCACTTAAAATAAATTAATCCAAACATACAAAAACTAACCATTGAGTTTGTAAGTACAGAATGAAGCTTTGAACGGAGGTGGGAAGCTGTTTGTGGACAAACACCCAAACCTTAGGGTTAGAGTTGTTCATGGAAACACACTTACTGCTGCTGTCATCCTCAATGAAATCCCTCAACGTGTCAAGGAGGTTTTCTTAACTGGTGCTACTTCTAAGCTTGGAAGAGCAATTGCTCTCTACCTTTGCCGAAGAAAAGTCAGAGTTTTGGTAAGTACCATCATACTCCATTTACTCCTTTTTTTTTTTACTGTTTGGATAAAATTTTAAAAAAAGGCTTATGAAAAAAATGAATTTATGGATAACTTATAGAAAATGGTTTTTAGAGAAGAGTTTATAAAAAAAATGATTATGAATAAATAAGTGTTTGGATAATTATTTTTAGAATAACTTTTTATATTGGTAAATTACCAAAAAGGGTATGATTTGATTAAAAGTAAGAGAGAGGAGAGAGGTAGAGAAAAGAGAAGAGAGAGGAGAGAGGGTATAAGAAAAAGTAGGGGTACGATAGTAATTAGATAATCCATAAACTATTTTACTGTTTCAAAAGTTAGTTTCAATAACTTATTCAAAATCATAGTTTTAAACTATGGTTTTATCCAAAAGTACTTATAGACAAATATGGCTGTTTGTTTTAAAATTTCCCCAAACTAAAGTTTGGGCTATAAGCACTTTTCAAACCATGGTTTAAAACAAAACCAAATAGGCCCTATAACTAGCTTTTAGAATAGAGTTTCTCATCATACTTAAATATCCACTAAAGTTATTTAAGTATTTTTCCCGAAATAAAGGAGATGCTTAAAACTCATTCTACCAGAAAGTTAACAAAGTTTCTAACTTTTTGTCCATAATAAACACAGCCCTTCAAAAGCCCAAAAACCATAATATGGGGAAGATATAAGATATACCACCCTTTCCTTATAAAAATGACCAAAAATCTTTCCTCCAAGTTTTTTATAAAAAGGACTGAATAGAGTGTTATATTTCCTTCAGTCCTAAATATAAAAAGTAATTGAATTTTTTAGATAGATTAAGAAAATCAAATAAATCAGTTATTTATAATTAAATTCAACTCTTCAAGATTAATTTATATTATATACTCTTTAATCTATTTAAAAAAGTCAATTAGTTATTATAATTAATATTTGCAGTAGTATATTACTATATTATACTGTGGTTAGGGGTATTGAATTTAGCGAATGATTATATGCTGATAGCTGCCACTGAATAAATTTCTTGACCTACTCAAAGTTGTTAGAAAGTAGCAATAATAATGGATGTGTATGATGATAAGGTTGCCAACCCCACGACATGGGTCCATATGGGTGGCCCATGTTTGTGTGTAGCTATAACACCAGATCATACTTCATGCATATACATGTTCTCAATCATAATAATAATTACTTCTGTCTTTAGGCCATTCATATGCACGTGGTTTATTTTGTTTTGTTTTGTTTTTTGTTTTTTTTATATAGAAAGATGGCCATGCATATAAGTTAAATTATAATCACATTTTCATAGCTTAGTGATCCAATTAATATTAATACTAAGGTGGATATATAGCTACAATTATTACTATGTTGCGTGCAGATGTTGACTTTTTCAACGGATCGTTTTAAGAGCATTCAAAGGGAAGCCTCTCCAGAACACCAAAGCTATCTTGTTCAGGTCACAAAATACCAAGCAGCACAACACTGCAAGGTACTACAATATAATATAAAATTGGTTGGAAGTGATCTCTTTATTACATTAGTTTAACATTCTCAGAATACTTGCTTGAGTGATTCCTTACAAGTGCTTTTGAACATTTTTATATGCTATATTATTAATGGCAGACATGGATTGTTGGAAAGTGGATCACGCCCAGAGAGCAAAACTGGGCACCAAGTGGAACACATTTTCATCAATTTGTTGTTCCTCCTATATTACACTTCAGAAGAGACTGCACTTATTACGATCTAGCCGCCATGAGAGTGCCTGATGATGTGGAAGGTCTTGGCTACTGTGAGGTAAGTAATGAGCATTCTTACAATAACTCGGTCCACAAAAGACTTATCATATATCAAACCATTTATATAAAAAAGGCGGTCCAGTTCAGAAAGCTCCCAGGTAGGATATAGGGAGGGACAAATTACATATATATGTAGCCTTACCCCAAAAGTGGAGAGGCTGTGTTTCAGGATGCTGCCATTCAAATCAAACCATCTATATATAACTTGATATATAACTTGAGAAAAAAACTAATATATGGGTTTTATACAGTACACGTTGGAGAGAGGAGTAGTGCACGCGTGCCATGCAGGAGGAATGGTTCATAGTCTTGAAGGTTGGAGTCATCATGAAGTTGGAGCCATAGACGTTGAGAGGATTGATGTTGTGTGGAAAGCAGCACTCAAACATGGTCTAAGACCTGTCTCGTCAAAGCCTGCTGCTCTGAAGAATTGATCTCTCTTTCTCTCAATCATAAGATGATGGAGAAATTACTTAACTTTGAAAGAACATTTTAATTAATGTGCATGCATGGCTCTCTTCTGTTTTGGAGGCCCATATATAAGTAATTAGAGGTAGTTCAATTTTATGTAATGTTTTGTTTTCTATACTGCATTGATGTTGTGATATATATCATAAATGTTTATATATATGCGCATTGCCTTAGTTTTGTTTCTTCTTCTTTATATCCAGCTTGATACTTATTGAACTAATCAACACTAGTTTTCTCTGGTCATGGATATCCTATAAATAAATTGTCAGCAATTACTTAAGAATTTTAAATTGGCAAAGGGAAGCTTGAAGGAGAAGTACTGTTCTTAGCATGAAAGATGCAAAATCAAAAGCTGAAGGAACTTGTTTGTACTTTCCCCTCAAGACACACACACACACACATTATAACATCAAGAGTTACAGCCATAATAATGGTTAGATTTTGAATACCCTCTAAGTATATGTTAATATAATCCACACTTATATTCATTTGAAGGAAACATTGGGAAAATGACACTTCAAGATCCGAGGAAGACAAAAAATGATGACCTATAAAAACCTTAAATTCAAAAAATGACGTTGAAGAACTTAGGTTCTTTGCTGATATTAAAAAAAAAAATCAAACCAAAATGCCCTCACATAGTTGGAGACAGTGACTCTCTTAACTAAAAACTCAGTTGTAAGTACAAGAAATTTAATTACAAATATCTGAGCTTCCATGATTTATTGCTCATGATCACTAATTAAGCTTTTGAATTTTATAACTCAATTAACACACGCATTTAAAAATGAGGTTTTATATAATTTACCATTAAGCTTACAAGTTTTTTTTTTTTAAAAAAAAATAGTATGTTTCTAGGTTACACGGTTGATCAAATGAGCCCTTGAAGTAAACATTGGGCCCACCACACGTATTATGGGCCACCGTTTTGGGTCAACAACATATTGGGCTTTTATGGGGCCTCTTGTACAAGCACAAACGAGCTCGGGCCATAAAGCAAAATGACACGTGACACTAGCTGTTTCTGAAGACGACACGTGTTTCCTTCTGGAACCTCTCTGTAACCGCCGCAACGGGGGGAACTTGAACTTCATTCCTTCCGGAACAAGTCATACTCGCATTTTCGGTTTCATAGCGAGAGGTAAGGAGAGAAATGGAGAACAGAACATGCCTACGAGTTCAAAAGACGCAAGGTTTCAAGAATGGGAAGAAGCATTTGGTGAAAAGGGTCGTCGATTATCTCAAATCCGATACTTTCTTGTATGCCCCTTTGCTTTCTACTGGACCCACTGATTTTCGCTCGCCTCATACTCTTTCTTCTTCAACTAGAGGTCAGATTATTCCTTGAAACTTTTTCTTTTAACTTTTTATTTTTTTGGGTGTTGGTTTACTATAACGTTCTTTGTTTTTATTGAGACAGTGGTCGAATTTAAGAAACCCATTATAGAAAACAAGCCGTTTCTGGAGCAGCTTGCGGATTATATGAAATCTGATGTTTATATGTATGCTCCTATAGCTGGTCCTCCTCCTTCGCTTCAAGGTATGCTTATTTCTTCCTATTTATATATACACACTGGCAGAATATCTTGGTTGGCTAAAGCTGGTGGCACATTTTTTACTACCTTGATGTTAACTTCGTGTAACATGACCTCTTAGTTCTTAGTTTACTTTATTACTGTGTCTTTTCTTGGTAACTGCTTCTTGAATTATTTGTCTGAATAGTGAATAGCGCTTGGGCTCGTTGGTTCTTCCAATGATTGCACTGGCACTATTCCATAGCTACCGAAATGGACCTCAAAATTCAAATTTTCCTGTAGATAAATATGAAAAAGGATTTAATATCTATTAGATATATTAATTTTATTATCAGAATTATATCAAAATCATATCAATTTAAGTGGATAAAATATACTTGTCACAACTCTCTGAAGATCTTTAGCATCTTGGTGAACAGAATTAGCCATTATGCCCTTATGATGCTCCAATAATGCTTGCATATACAATTGTCTTCTGTAGATCTCAGTTAAAGTTAAAAGAGAGCATGAAGCCTAGTTGTATTCTACCAAACAGTTTAGTTAGAAATGTAGAGAATCAGTCATCTAGCAGAATTCTTTTACCATCAGTTTTGTAATTAATGTGAAGATGGAGAAAAACAACTTACAATTGCATTTTACCAGCATCCAGAATTATATTTTAGGCTTGTTTTTCCTTGGAGGTCTGTAGAACATTGTCTTGTCAGATAATGTTAAAGAGGACATTTTTATTAGCTACAATTTATATATAGATAGTTACAATCACAAAAGTTTTGAGGATATGTCAATGTTATAGCCAATTGATTATATTTGTCTAAAACCCGTTTTGTTGATGATATATCTATATGTATATGTTCTTATTATGCTCTTTAAATATAGCCCCCTCCATTTCCTCATTGCTTGTATTGTGACTTCAAGAAAGATTAAACTAGTTATTAATTTTTTGTTGTTCTTATATGTGCAGAATCTTTGCTGTACTCTGAAAGGATAAGGATGTCTGTATCAACGACAAGATTGACTATGAAAGTGAATCAACCAGCTGATCATTTAGTAAATGCAAATCAAAGGTCTGAAAATTGTCTTCCTCGATCATTCCCCTCTGATCAGCATCCTCAAGGGAACACAGAAACTACCAAGCACACTGTATACCAAAGTTGTCACTCGAATTCTGCTCCAGGTATTAGTTGTGGCTCATTTGACAATCCATTTTCTTATCTATGTGGGTCCATTCTACAGCCAGTGGATGCTGACTTTGTTATTCAAGTCTATGTGCTTCCCTGTTGCGCTAATCAAAGTTCCATGCCAGCTTGACAGTGCATTAGACATCAGAGAAAACTTTGTGGCGAATAATATATTGTAGACTTGTTGGATTATAACTTTACTACATAAAAGGCATGGAAATTGAAGGGTCCTCTGATTTTGAAAAGCTTGTATTTTGGGGTGCCTAGTTATGTCACCTACTTTATAGCTTGTATTTTGGTATGCCCTAGAAGCTATTGTATGAAATCCGGCTACAAACATGAGGTTCTTTTTTTGTGCTGCAGGGAATGCGACCCTCAACTCTCATTTAACAGCTCATTGTTGATTGCAACTTTGGGATGTGGAGAAACGTAAAAGTTATTTCTCCTACACAGTTTGTTTTAGTTGTATAAATTATGAATTTATGTATAAGTAATTTCACTAGATGGTTGAGTTATTTCATTTGGTAGTTTGGACGTCTCCTCAAAGCAAAGCCTAATCTGTTATGTCAACATATATCCATTTCTATGTCTGGAATAGTGGAATTAGAGGAAGTTGGCTTGTTCTGCTCAAGCTGTTTTCTAAATGATTGGACTGAGCAGGGAGCTGAAATGGATTGGATCAAGTTCCTCATGATAATTGGGAGACATGGGTACTTCTTTGAACAGTTAAAACAGGTGGGTGATTGTAATATGTACAATAGTCAAAGTATTAGTTGGAATTGGAGATGGGCGGTATGACTAAAACTTATACCAAACCAACCTGAGTATTGCTCTGTTTCTAACAATTAATCTGCCTTATGATTCGTCATTTTTGTGACAATCACGTTGGGGGCTTTGAAGTCGTAAAATGAAACTAAAATTAGGAAAAAAAACAGAGACAAGAATATATATGTGTGTGTGTGTGTGTGTGTGTGAAGGATAGAAGTCACTCGTGTTACAAATATTGACTGTAAATGACATCAGTTGATGAGGAAGTATAGAAATCCAATTAAAATTTTGGTTGTATAATAATGAAAGCTCAATAAATGTGATGCATGCTTTGAATGGTTGTAATGCCTAGTTCAGCAATTATGGACGTACGTACTAGAGAGTATTGGGAAGTGCAAGGACTTCTAAGTCCCACATTTGATGGTTTTAAGGGTTACTGTTGGAAGAGATAGATTACAGTTTGCAAGCTATGAAGAGGCATTATCAAAAAGAAGTGAAGAATGAAAGTGGTTAATAACTAGAAGGGGATTTGATCTATTGGAAAAGGTTAATTTTTCATAATGGGGTATATCAAGATTTTCAAATAAGATTATTTTCGATAGAAAGATATATATAGGTGATCAGTAGAAAAATGAAAGGTGTTGTCGAGAGGGGAATAAGAGAGGTCATTGTCAGGAGTGGTACAAGAGCCGAGGATCTCTCGTAGTGGTGCTCTCACTTGGATCTGCCATATGCCATTTAGAGGCACTGATAAAAAGGTTAAAGTTAAACTTGAAAAAGTGAGAGAGAGAGAGAGAGGGAGGGAGAGAGTAAGTGCACATGCATTGATCCTATGAATGAATAAGAAAGGCATTAATTGAAAGACAAGTTGTAAGAAAGGAGGCGAATAAGTGTATGAGAATTGAATTGAAAGGTCCCCTCCCCTATTGGTTGTTGCACGTGTGTTGCATCTAATTCTACCTCCTAACTCCCTATATCCCTACTCCTCCCTATCCCTTCTTTCTTCCTTCTAACTTACTACTACATTTAAAGCTTCTTTCTCCAATTAAGCAGCTCTAATCATATAACCGGAATTAAGGCCTATTTAGAAAATAATAAAATCATGATTTTAGAAGGATTTATGGTCCAAATTTCAGTTTAGAGAAATAGTTTCAGATAAGCTGATCAAAGTTTAGAACAGTAAAAGAGCTTATGAACTACTCAATTACTATGTTACCCTTACTTTTTCTTATACCCTCTATCCTCTATCTTTTTCACCCTCTCTCATCTCTTCTCTATCTTTTCCATTATCTCTCATATCTTCTCTATCTTCTTCACCCTCTCTCCTCTCTCATACATACTATTTTTAGTAATTTTTCAATTACATAACCCTTTTTAGTAATAACTATCAAAACACTCATTTATTCAAAACCACTTTTTTTCATAAGCCATTCTCTAAAAGCCCTTTTTCATAAGCTATCTAAAATCCCATTTTTTTTTCATAAGCTATTTTTTAAAATCTTATCCAAACATACACTAAGAAGATATAGTCAAGTCATTGACTTATTTTTTATTTTACTCATATTTAAATGAAAAAAATTTTCATATTCATATTACATTCTTTCTTAGAGTTAATGATTTATATAAGAGAGATATTTGAAAAACTTAAGTAATATCTCACCAAATGACTTAATAAGGATCATTCATATCTTCTAAAAAGCTTTTTATATAATAAAAAGGGTTAAGGTGCTCCTAGTGGCATAAGCTAATTTATGATACAATTTTACCCATAAAGTATTTAAAATAGTGCAATATCATCTAAACTAACAAGAACTTTTAACTTTGACTATTAAAATGCTGAGTCAATTAGAGTTTGACTAAAATAATTCTACATGGTATTTGACATAAGAAGATGAGTTAGAGTTTTTTTTTTGCAAAAATAATGAAGTTTATTTTTGTTCATTCTTTCTTTCGATAACTTCATTTAGGTGGGTTGTTACCATCATTATCCTGCATCTAGGTGCTAAATTAATAGTATGGGTTGTCGCCTGTAAAAAGTTGAAGGTTATTGAACCTCTAGTCCTTCACCCTCTCCACCCCACCTCACCCTGCCCCATTGCCAGCAATGACCCCTTGCATGTGTGACAGCGATTCCGATGGCCAACGACGGTGACTCTAACAGCCAACACTTTATGGTTCAATAACCTTCAACTTTTTACAGGCAACAACCCATACTATTGATTTAGCACCTAGATGCAGGATAATGATGGTAACAACCCACCTAAATGAAGTTATCAAAAAAAAAGAATGAGCAAAAATGAATTTCTTTATTTTTGCCAAAAAAAACTTCAACTCATCTACTTATGTCAAATACCATATAGGATTATTTTAGTCAAATTCTAGATGACTCAGCATTTTAATAGTCAAAGTTAAAATTTCTTGTTAGTTTGGATGATATTGCACTATTGTAAATACTTTATGCATAAAATTGTACCACAAATTACTTTAGAGCACTAGACGCACTTAAAAAAATATTTTAAGGCACTAGACACACCTTAACCCTAATAAAAACTTATGAGAATATCATATTTATGCTACCTAAATTACTAAATAGAGGAGCTCTTTCAATGTAATCATTTTCATTCATAACTTCTAAATTTTTACTTTTTTTTTTCAAGATATCAGGTACCTTTTAATCAACGGTAATCTTGATTTGCTAAATACATAAAAAGTTGGGAGTTAAACTTTCAATCGCTTTAAGAAACGAGAAGTTTTACCACTCATATCAATTTTATATACATATTGGTGCAACGCAGATAGCAGCAAATTTTACAATTTTTTATATTCTAAAATTTTAATCCTTTATAATTTTTTAAATTTGTGAACATATAACTTATCTGTAGTTGACTGATCTCCCTTACTTATCTGAAAGAAATGCATTTAATTTATAATTTAAAAGTTTAAGAAAAATTCATGAAAATTAAATTTGAAGACAAACGTAACATTATTGATTTGTTAATAAAAATAAGAGATTAATTAATTCATGGCAAACCAATTATATATATAAATTTGAAATTTAAAGGAACATAAAGTTTAAAATTGAAAATTAATTTGTAGAAAAATATATTTATCAAGTGTCAAGGTGGCCGAGTGGTCTAAGCAGGTGGATTCAAATCTCACTTCTGACAATTTCCCAGTTATATTGGTTTTTAAAATAGCACATACGTAATTTATTTTTCTTCCAAAAAATAAAGCAAAACCACCTTGGAAATGAGATGAAAAAATAACATGAAAAGTAAACTTGAATATGTACAAACAGCTATCTTTATAAGGTATATTCCCCTCACGCCTTTAATAGGAAAGTAATTAATATCCTAAATATACTCAAGCACAACTCTTTCCCTCCTGAACTTAGCATTATTGTACCGGCACACACAAGATGTACTCAATTAAAGGAAAATAATTAATAAGAAGGATTTGTTTCAGGACTCTTAAAACATCTGAATATAATATATCTAAATAATTAACAAAATTATATTGGAGAGTTATATATATAGCAAGAATAATTGTTTGGCTGAGAATACTTGAACAGGGCAATATATATATAACAGTGATGATATAGATAGTGAGACTAATAATAGAAATAATTAATAATGGAGGAGTATGTACAACGTACATCAATCTTTATCTGAGTTAGGCTGGTATGTTTTGGCCAGTTTCAAAATGTTGGTCACGCTAGAAAAAGACCTCCTGCATCGTCATACACAAATCACAGGTAAGCGGTACAGAAAAGTCAAGCAATTTACGCCCTCTCTCTCTCTTATAGACTCTATAGAGCTACGACTCTTCTCTCCCCCAGATCCAATCGAATGATTTGTATCACTGTTTCTTCACGGATAAGTCGTTCCAAATCTGTGTTAGGTTCGGTTCTCTTCTTCTTCGTCACAGTACTGTGAAGTGTGAAGGATGAGCCCTAGCAATCGTGCGTATGATTGGCATATAATTCATTGTCCGTGTGATTGGACCTTATAGCTTGTCAGAAATAATCAAAAGCTCCAATGTAACCTACAAGTTTCATCACCTCTTGATAAGAAGCATGGCCTTCAGTATCTTTGAACATGGACAATTGTCTTCATGATTATTGTACGACCACGAGCCATTGATTTCATTCACGGATTATATGATACTAAATTATTGCCTATTCAAAGTCACCCTATTTCATGCGTGCGTGACATAAATTGATTGATTCGTATTTTTTTATTATAAAGATATTTTTTAAATAATAATAAATCTTATCCCATAAAATTAACTATATATATTGTATTATATTATTGTACCCTATTAACAATTAAATCTTTAAATAGATGGTTAATTAACATATCATGTTTAGTGATTTTATTGAGTATTTTTTTTGTTTTCCATTTCTTTCTAAAGATTCTATACTTCTTAATCTACTTTTATTACAATGGTTTCCTTTGCACATATCAGAACCACTCAAACGAGTTTCTCATCAATATATCTCTCCAACTCTTTCACGCTAAATACAAATCTTATCTTTTCTTATATAAATACATTTTTATTTCAACATTATCCTTAACTATCTCTACTTTATACTCATATTACTCCTATATTAAGTATTTTCTGGTTACAAATAACTTGGGTGGCCTTTTTCTATTTAAATCACCCCACTTGAATTCTATAATTCACATTTCTATCCATTTCATCATCTTTTTTAATAACAGGTTCCAAATATCAATTAAGATAATTTATTTTTTAAAAACAATATCTGATTCCAGCATTGTTGAGTTCAAATAATAGGTAGTTCCCAAAAATAATTTTTGCATTCACACAGTTTTATCTCATGCTAATTATGTCATTTATTATACTTTGACATAGACATCATAAAGTTCACCCAAGTTTCATCTTGATCACATATATATAGAAAGTTTCCTTGAGTTTGGATTCATAAGTAGTGACAATTATCTTATAAGGACTCGTTTTCATTATCAGTGTAGACTGATTTGGACATCCACTCAGATGATTCACCAAAAATTTCACCTTGATTATAGAAAAATCATGCAAATTTATGCTCATAATAAGAAAAGTTGGAATTAATTAATTAACAATTGGCTTATTATGAATAAGACTCATTTGGCTAAGGCTTTGGTTAGTAAAATTCACAAACACAAATGATTAATTGAAGATATGTTATTAATTAACAGCACTGATGAGGAAAGAAGAAGAAAAAAGGCAAAGTTCGTGAGTTAAGGACGCTGAGAAAAAGTTACCGACACAACCAATAAATGATATATTTGAATTGGCTATTGCAAGACAACTGTTTGATGAGAAGCAACCCACTTTGAGGATAAGTAAACTAATAAGATGAAGCCATCTGTCAGCTGCACCGGCACATATAGACGTTTCGTAAGAGAGAAAAACGAGTGTGCGTAAGTCATTTTTTCCCCTTATATATATATATATATATATATATATAATGAATTGTTGGGCTTGGTGGGTCCTATGGAATTTAATAAATTAGGGTTATTTTTGTGTGTGTGGTGTGGCGGAATGAATAAGAGTAGTGTCGTTTGCTGTAGTTGCTGGTAGAACCAAACGAGGGGAAGAAGATGATGAATTTGCCTGTTTTGCAGCCAAGTCCCTCAAAAAGCCAAAACAACGCAGGAGACAAGCGCACGAGCGCTGCTCTGACGGCGACTTTTGCATCATATGCCTCAATGAATGGATCAATACCTTTGCCCAACCTTATCTTTCACTTTCCATTCCCTAACCAACCATTTTGCTTCTCATTAATTATGTCCAATTAACATCTTCCAAAATCTTCCCACATACTACTTTTTCCCTTGATTCATTTTGTGTATATGATCATAACAAATTATATATATATATATATTAGACGGGTAAAAACTGATGCTATAATGCAATGTGTAAACAATTGTAATTTATGATGGGAGTGTGAGTGGTCCATTCTATGCCTTGTTCATTTGAAGAGACGTTTCAAAGTTTTGAATTATAATTTGATGTTGTGGGTGGTGAGTAAATAAATTGAAACTTTGTGTGTGGTGAGAAGATGTGGTTATAATTGAAGGGTGGGTTCCATTTAGCTGTTCTCCAAAATAATTTCAAACCTTCTGTAGTGTAAGTCTAGTGCTATATGCTACATTCCATCCTAAACTAATATATAAGTTATTTAGGAGATTAAATTTGATTTTAAATATAAAATCTCAATTTATTTTATTTTTTATATTTATAATTTTTCCTAAACTAATTTACTTAATAATACATCCGATCTTAATTATAAGAGCTAATTGACTTTTTTAGATAGATCTAAAAAATCAAATAAATCAATTAATTATAACTAATATAATAACTAATTGACTAATTTGGGTTAATTGAAGATTATATAATATGAATTCATCTTGAGGGATTATATTTGATCATAATTAACTAATTTATTTAACTTCCTAAATCGATAAAAAAAAAGTTAATTTGCTCTTATAATTAGGATCAGAGATAGTATGATACAACCTAATGTTACATAGGGTCATATAAAGAAAATTATGTCATGTTTATTATAATTAATTAATTTATCTTATTTATTTAATGTATTCAAATTAATTAAGTAGTTATAGAGAGAGTATCACTTTTGATTAAAATAGCTTGATTTTCGTTTCTCTCTTAAATTCTCAACATATGTCTGTCCGCTCTTGACAAATTTCACTAAATATAATAAACAAAAGTTTTTGACATATCGACATAAAAATTAGAGTTTAAATCTTAAAAATAATATTTTTATTTGTAGGATAACATTGCGTATATCTGTCCTTACTTTCTCCTTAAATCCCATCTAGTGAAAGGCCGTGCACCATTTGCCGCCCCTTTTGTAATAAACAAAGGTAGCAATATGGTACACGCATGCATTTCTATATATAATCAAAGCAAAAGAAGATGATTAAAATATAAACTTGGCCTAAACTCAAATGTAATATGGAGGGAAAAAAAATCCTATCTTTATTATTCTATATATAGTCATTTTCTGTGGGGACAGATTTGCATTAAGCATATATATCTTCTCAATATGCAAACTGTAAAGTTGTTGTGAGAGATTTATTATTATTATTACTACTCAACTTTGTTTATCATCTCTCAAATCAACAGAAATATTAGCTAAATTCCGGGGTGGGTGGTGAAGATCAATGAGTGAATATAGATCCACCAGAAACGAAGCTACTGTTGGAAAATGACATATCGCTATCATTCTCTATCAATGTACGTATGAGCGAAATGCAATTATTTGTCAGAGATAGTTGCACGTAGACTCTACTACTACTACTACCCTTTTTTTGCCTATATAAACACACCCACCCTAGGCCTCTTTGATTAAGCCATATATCTTCCAAAATATCCTTCGTAGCTCTCTCTCTCTCTCTCTCAGAAGCAAAAATTATGAGCACAAGGCGTGGTTCTTCTTCATGGGGAAGAGGAGGCTTGTATGTTAGAGGAAGGAAGAAGGCCAAGGTTTGCTTGGCAAAGAAAGATAATAATGCCTCGAAAGCTTCTTCTTCTTCCTTACAAAGGAAGCTTAAGCAGCTACAGAGAACTGTTCCTGGAAGCCATGGTGGAATGGACGTGCAAGCTCTGTTCCAAAGCATTCAGAATTACATTGTTTTACTTGAAGCTAAAGTGAGAATCCTCAGAAGCTTGACATCTTTTTATGGAGTCTAAATATATATATATATATATATATATATATATATATATATATTATATGGACCCTTTCAGAACACCACCCATCGTTCCCTTGATTTATTTTGGGGTTTTGGAGGGGATAATTAAGGTTATACTTAATTTAACTTCTTCTCTGTAGTAATTTAAAAGGTTAACTACCCTTTTAATCCTATGAATAAAGCTTGTTCTTTTATTTTCCATTGAATTAGTAATTCATCAACATTAATAGTAATTTTCGCATCTGTTAAAAGACGACAAGTCATATGCATACCAAACTTTGGGGACAAAGATTGTAAAAGATTTAATAATTAAATGTACCAAAGTGTGTGTGTCCTTGTCGTCAAATGAGATGTACAGAGAAATTATAGATAGCGTTGGCGATGAATTTGTATCACCCTCTCTTGTTACAAACACTTATAGCTTGTTCATACCCTCTCTCTCTCTCTCTAACAGGCTTTTATCAAGTAGTGTGAAGGGTGAAAATTCCCCACATCCACATGTGGTTCCACCTAACGTAATTCAATTCGGATTAGTCAAAATTTAATGTGACTTCTATGAACCGATATTGGATATTTAAAAAGGGGAAAATAAAAAAAGGTCCCATGGAAACGTTAAATATATGTAGTATTTGTTTGGTTAGTCAAAGATATATGTTTGCTTGTCTGGTTAATTAGTCACATATTTGTGGCTCCATTTTAGCATAGAGATTTGTTTGTTTTCATTTTCCGTGTATGTAGTTCTGTTAATTTCTTCCTTAATTGGGGTTCTAGATGATTGTGGGTGGCAAGTGGTGGGTACAATCTTTAACATGATTGTGTCAAGCATGTTCTTCGATGAAAAAGATGAAAAAGTCTCTGAGATATGTTTCTTTAGTATATTCTAATAGTTTTTTAAGTACCGTTATTAATTACGTATTCTAATTTTTAATGATTTTTTCTCAAAATCTCTAAACTTTTTTTTTTAGGTAACTATATACATAGATTTACGTTGTTTCATTTGGATAGGACGATGAAAGAAGAACGAAAGGAAACTGATACAAAAAAAAATATATTTACCATATTAAAATTAATTTTGTTTCTCCTTCAACTATATAGCTAGATTAAAATTCATTTTTTATTCAATTATCTCCCAAATAACGAAATATAGTCCGTTTCAGTCTCACGTACAGGCACACAACAACAACAACAAAAAAGAGAGAAAAAGAAAAAAATAAACAACTAAGTATTTCGTAAAATTAATTACATTGTTCAAGATTACAATTATCTTAATCATATTCACACAATCTATCATTTATTATTAGCTTCCTATATATATAGCACGAAGTTAATAGTTACAGATTGATTAGATGTAAAAGATCATGAACATTTATTTTGTACTATGCAATCGGATCTTTCAAGTTCGACCCGTTTCATCAAAATTCAAAAGTTTTAGTTTTTTTATTTAAAAAAAGCATACCTCTATATTTGACCCATTCTAATTTTTTGTTTTTACAATTTTCTTACTCGTGATGGAGCATTGTACCATATATGTCTATGTTTGAAACAAAAATTAATTGGATTACTCATCTCTAGCTTGTGGGTTAACCAGATAAACTTTGGTAAAATAATTTTAAATTTGATTAGAATATCCAAATATCCCATTATGATATAAATGGATATGATTAACACAATTTGTCTTTTGTGAAGTGATGAATTAATTGAACGACAGAAGCACGAGACTAGAGCTTAACCACTATATTAATTGTTAGTTAGCAAGCTCACTTGACAGCTTAACTTATGGAATTATACACATAACAAACACATCCATCTTTATTGAGATAATTGCAGTAGTTCAGATTTCAATGTTGGATGGAACACCAAGACTTGACACTTAATATTTCAATTAATTAAGTATGGCTTAATTAGTGTGCAAATTAATTAAATCGCTTTTAGCTAAGAGAAGATGATAATATAACAATAATGGGTGGTTTTAATTCAATCACATACATATGTGTGTGTCTCCATCACAGCTTTCAAATCCTTTCCACAATTTTTTTGTCGTCTTCTTCTTCTTTTCTTGTTCTCATTGAAATTGTAGTTTTAATTTGTGCTGTTAGAAAAATACACGTCTCAACTATTTATTCATAATACATGTTTATCGTCTTCCTTTGCCTTTTTTAAATTAAAAAAAGTAACTTTAAAGACCGAATCATCTATTTATAACACATTAGATCATATAAATCTCTTTTAAAGACAAAAAAAATTACATTCCATATCTTGCTCTTTTCATTATTAATTTTAATAAAGTTAGAGATTAGGGAGATTGAGAATATATGAAAATGTTTACATGTTTTAATTTCATTCCTTGAATTATATATAGCAAATGACTACTTATATTCATGGCAATATTATTTGTTTAGTAGCATGAAATAATTAATCTATGATTTTCTGAATATTTATATTAACGAAAATAATGTCATGGGTGATTATCATATATATATATATATATAAGTAATACTAGAGAGTGCATTGTCATCAGCTCGGCTCCGAGGGAGTCTAGAGCTTTGGGTTTTGTTTGTTTAAGAAAAAAAATCTTATAAATCACATAAAAATTTAATATTTACTATAAAACGTTTAGTATGTTATGTTCGATAAATTTAAAAAAATTAATAATTTGCCACTCGAAATTTTGATTAACTGCATGTTACTAAGCTAATTAATTACTTAATTTGAAAAAACTGTCATTAGTAAACAACGTACAATTCGCCATATATTGTCCAAAAAAACCCAAAAATCCTTTGCTAGGATATCCTGAACGTTGACTTATTGTATTTTTCAGTTATCGAAATATTATATTTTTTAAAGAATTCAAATTTAGTTCCACATTTCAATTCGATGAAAACCTTTTTTATTATAGATATTAAAAATCAAATGTATATATGAAGTTCTTAAGAAATTTATATAAGGATGAGTTCTTCTACCTCTATAGTAAATATTATTTCTATTACTCCTATGGTCCTAAATATAATACTTAATTGATGAGTTGATCTTTAGCCTAAATATAAGACTCATTTTCTAAAGTTATTATTTCTTAAATTATCCCTATTTGATACTCTTTTAATACTAATCGAGTAAGATAATAAAGAAGACAATTAAGAAAGATAATTAAGGTGCTTTAAATATGTCATATACTTAGAATCAAATAAGTATATTAGTAAATTTTTTTAGGACTTAATACCAGGTAAATTTAACTTGAAACCAGTTAAGATTAAAAAAAAATATGAATGATTATGGTGATGGACCAAAACTTGGGCAAGTCCATGAATAATATGTGTCCATGTAGTCTTAGAGCGCTTAGTCTTTTTTTCCTTTTATTTATTTTTATATAGTTATCTAAGTGGATCATATCCAAGCATTATCAGGCCTAATTGAGAGTAACTCTCCTAAAGATGTTTCCTGTATTCATATAGGCTCAAACTCAAAATCTCATGCTTAAACAGCTAAAGCCCCTTATACTTAAACCAACGCCTAGTTTTTTCCTTAAAATTTTGGTTTGACATTTAGCGTGCCTTCCTAATAATGGAGAAGAGTAAAAAGGATAAATCTCTCTATTAAGTTTGCTCCATATATAAAGTTTGGGATTGAGGTTTCAATTTACTCTATACAAGGAATGGAAGACATTTATGGCTACTCACACTATCGTGAGTTTATTATGGTTTATTTGTTTTAATTTACCATACTTATTGGGAGAAAGCCATTTTTGATTTGTTTGTTTCACTTATTTTTAATTTCTTAGAAGGTTCAAATGATTCTTTAAGTAAATATATATTTTTAATATCAGAAACATAAATACCCTTTATTTTATCTTTTAGTTGTTGATAATCTTTTTCTTTTTGTTGACTATAAGTTGTTTGGGATCATTAAAAAACTAGTTTAACTTTATATTCTAAATTGAACTAAATAATAAATAATAAATTATTAATGAAAAATGATAATAAATATTGATACTCTTTCTTTCATGTATGAAAGTTCATATATGTTTCGTTCTGTATTATTCATGATATAGAAAGGCTTGTTATATGTTCTTGTCATTAACATGTGGGTAAGTTTTGGTGTTTGAATTCGATGTGCTTACTTTGACAAATTCGAATTGCTCTTAAATTGTGAGACAAATGAATGGATATGCACCGCTGTTGAAAGCGACTTGTAAAATTAAGCATGTTTTTTTCATATTCTTCCCTTAATTAATTAATTTTGTTGGGTTTAATTTATTTAATCTGCTTTATGAACTAGCTTTCAACATTTGATGCCTTGTGTTGTGGTGGTGGTGCCTAATTCCGATTAAATAAAGGTGCAAATTTTGGTCTTTACTTGACCAACAAGGCAGAGAGAATGGCGTTTGAGGGAATTAGAAGCGACCAAGACCCTCCATTCAAGGGCATGCTGCCCCCACAATAAAGCAGCATGTTCCTAATCTTGGCGCTTTAATTACGCTTTTTGGCTGTAAAGTTCCTAATTCATATAATAATCCCACCCCTTGATACCCCCCTTTCAGTTTTGACCAAATCCTACCTTGAGACCCTCACCCAATCGCTTCTAGATTATAATTAATTTAATAATTAGTCCTATTATAAGCCTCCACTCCCGCTGATCCTAAACAGTTTTGTCTTAAATATAAGAGTTCAAACTACGGTAAAGAAGCTACAATAGAATATATCATTACCTCTAGTCTTATTATAAGATATTTCCAACAATTTCACCAAAACCATGGAGAGGTAGTTAAATTATTGAATTTGTTTAAAAATTGAAAAAAAAAATATACATATTAAAAATTATGAATTACATATTCAGAAGTGAAAAGGGGAAATTCCATCAAACTTTAAATAGGAATAATTTAAAAAAATATATAACTAATATCTTAGTTACTAACTTATAGTAAGTACTACTCGTTACTACTTTTAGGAAGTACTCCTTATAATGAGTATCAGAAGGAGAAGGAGTACTTATTAGTTTTGTAATTATTATTATTACATATGGTTTTTTGCTTGTTGTATAAATATAATAAATCAATCGTATAATTATTTATGACTATTCAATGGTATACTTCTTTTTATTGTTTTTATTGTTTTGAACTCTTATATGCTCTTTTTGAATTATAGGGTCTAATAATTAATTCTTACATATCGTCTCTTATTCCTTATTTTCCCCATGGAAGGTATATAGGAGGAAAATGACAATAACCTTTTAATGGTCTACTCACATTCGAATTCTCTTTTATCCCTCATCTTGCTCTTGGGAATTAGAATCTACTTTAAAATTGAAACCCGTTAATTTTTTAAAAAAAGTATTAATTTTTCTCACATGATGATGTTTGTTTAAGAGCATTTAATTTGGCAAGTTTATCTTTATGAAGTATAAATTCATACGTGATCAAAAGGTGTTAGAAACCATTATGATGAGGCTACGTGCATTGTTTATAATCACTGTAACTTAAATGTCTCAATTGTTATGTGTCTTAATTGAGTTGTTAGGGTCATGCCAACTTAAAGATAAGTTACACTATAAATATTGCCACTTAATACCTCACTTACACACTCACAAAATATTAAGCTAGCTATTTTAGTTCTGTATATGGAAGCAAAATGTCTCCAAGATCTCAATATAGTACATACCTCCAAGTCACTAACAAGTTATTAGTGAAGGTGATAGGTGGTGTTATCCCTATAAAAAAGAGAACACAATTTTAAATATCCAAAAGTATATTTGTTTAGAGAGATAAAAATTATTTATGTTCTAAATTTTAAAATAGTAAGAATAGTCTTCACTAAATAAAAAACGTACATGCCTCTGATCTGCGTCTTTTTACCAAGGTCACAACCTAAGCAAACTTAAAGAGAAGCATTTTGGGAGTAAGATTTTCTCAGGAACCTTCTCGTTGTCATTGAAAGCTTTCTACGTGTTAATCAATACTCACTTCAGCCTTTTTTATATATAAGCTCTATTTTTTTTTTTTTTTTTGCATCTATAAAGTCTAATTAACTACTTTACGTATATTAAAAAAATTAATTAAAATTAATTATGTCTTATAAAATTTTAAAATTATCTTCAATATAAAAGTCATCAGTTAGAGGAGTTAAAAAGTTTTGTAGTTAATTAGAAATCGTATTAAGTAAAAAAGGAGAATAATAATGTTTTAGGCAAAACATGCATGAGGTCTTAACTGGTGGAAGTAGGTTATTGATAGCTAGGGTGTTGATCAATTGGTTACTGTGGACTACGTATGGTTTGTTGGGATATCTTGTTAAATCTTTTTTGTCAGTGCCTTTCTTCTCGGAAGACTCTTCGTCATTAATTCACTTTGCTTTCTTGTTTGAATGAAAAATCAAATATGCATCACTGCAAGTTGTGATCGATAGAGTCAATTCAATAATTAAACTAGTAAACATTTCTACAGAAGAAAAAGAAATATGAACCATCTCTCCTGGTTATGTGTATGTGTGTATGTATATATATCTTCTAGAAAATAAATTGTTCTTTAGAAGTTCCACATAATATTTTATTTTAATATTATTTACTATATCTTATTACTAGATATCTAATTTTAGAATTTATGAATGTTTATTTTAGTATAAATATTTTTTTTAAAAATCAAATTCAATATATAAAAAGATCTAGTAGGACTTTATACCCCTAAAACAACTCTATATTGATTGAAGTTTCATATAAGATAGGGTCGGGTTAAATATATGCATTCTTTTATATATATATATATATATGTATGCAGTCTCTTGTGGATATATACTTGTAGATAAATTATTATTCCTATATATGTGTGTAGATCAAGTTATTATCAATACATATCAAAATACACGATACACACACGCATACATTAGACATGCAAACACAAACGCACGTGATATGGATTTTAATTTAAAAATTAATAAATGTGAAAGTGAAGTTGTCTGCTTTGAAATTGCGTAAATGACATGAAAGATCGAAGCAAATGATGTGAGACACTTATTTAACACGAATTTCCACTTCCACATATATGAATTGGTCAAAATATATAAATAATGGACGATGAAGATTCATGTTTAGTCAAAGTATACCCTGGTCAAAAAACATGTTTTGTCCGAGTATAGATGATAAACAATAAATTTATAATTGCTTATGACACATTATCAAGTTTTAATTTATTTTAAAATTAATTGATGAATGGACACGGCTAAATTTTTTTAAAAAAAAGCTTAAATGTTAGAGCCTGCCTGGAAACCTCTAAACCATGATTTCATTAATATTTTTATGTTAAACTCTTCTCACATATTTACTTAAAATTAACTTTAAAAAATTAATTTAGACACCCTTTTAAAAGAAGAAAAGATCACTGGGACAACATTAGAGACGCATGCAGGCTCTTGCTTCACCCCCTTCATTTTCCATACCACAATATAAAATTGTAATTTTTTAAGAAATAAATTAAATGATTACCCTCTCAAAACTCTATTTTCTCACACAGTGTAGTAGTAAATTTTATTATTTAGAAATGATTAAATTTTTTGAAAGTTTGAGTCTCTAGATTTAATATTTTCTATTAATTAATTAAAGAAGAGATGTTATTTAACCAATTAAAGACCTAAATTGAGAAAGGGTTAAGGTGTTTACTCATTAACATCAATACCAATATGAATATAAATATAATAAAATATAAAATTTATAAAAATAAGAATAAAGGATATGTGGCAAGGGAATGAACTTTTAAAATAAAGGGCCATGTGTGGGGAGCATGTGGGTGATTGCATGGTGCAATTTCTTGTGTTTTCCAAGCCCAAAGATTCAGCATTCAATCAATGGTGGGGACCTGATTGCCTCCTATCAGCTTCTTTTCCGGATCCTGCTCATTAATTTCTATTCTTATTTTCCCTCAAAATTCATGTCACACAAAAATCCACCCCAAGGAGTGAAACATGATATCATTTAAATATGTTTGATATATGAGAAATACTATTTTATTGTGATTTTAGTCGCGATATTCGGGGAGACATCCTAACTCCTGGATATCTATATTTACACATGAGGGAAATAGACAGCTTGCCCTACCTGATATTAGTATCACTTAAGAGGAAGAAAGATTTTACCCTGCCCTTGGATCGTGGGTGAGTCCAACCCTTTTCTAAAAATTTTATAATAAAAAAAAAAGTCACACAAAAATCCTATACATCAATGACATCGTTTTAAAAAAATACTATTTTTTTTAACTTTAAGAAGGCCTAATATATAATTAAGTTGAATTCTTATTCCATTTCTTAATTCTTCCCATTTCAAATTTTCTACAACTTTTTTCTCTAAAAAGTCCGTCATTCTCTTTACTGCAAATATCAATAATATAAAATATATAGTGTCTCCTATAATTTATAAGGTTAAGTTTCCTCTAGCAGCACTCTAAAATATTTTTCAAATATCACTCTGTATTTTAAATTAATTTGTGATTCATATAATATTCTAAATTTTTTTTAACAATACCTAATATCTTAAAATATTTTTTCTCGTATTATATGCATCTATCTCTCTAAAATATTTTTCTAGTAGCACTCAATACCCTAAGTTTAGGGTGTTTATTATTGCTGAGAAAAATATTTTAAAAGTAAAATTGTAAAAAAATATTTTAAGATACTTAGTATTATTGAAAAATATTTTAGGTTGCTGAATAAATTATCAATTAATTGATGATACTAAATACTATTTAACAAATATTTCAAATATTTGTAAGTCATAAATAGAATTACTACTCGCATCACATTTCATGCAAATATAAAATTATTTAGATATAGTGTTGTAAAATATAGACAAATAAAAATTAAATGTTAAAAAATTAAATAAATCTTACATGGTTTATGTCATATATATTCTCTATCATTATACTACAACATAACTATAGATGTAATATTAAGACTTAAAAAATTACTATATTTACGAAATTGCTTACAAATAAAACGTTATTTCGTATATTACATGAAGTTGGATAAATCAATCGTATTCTGTATACTCATGACTATAAATAACGGGCTTTCTCATAAATTTTATTATATATTGATATACATTGATAAGATATATTGCTTCTACCATTATTTTACTTTAAATTAGTGGTAATATAATAAACAAAAAGACGATTAAGAGCGTGTGAAAATATTTTTATTCATCAAAACTGATTCTGCCTTGTGCCATCACACTTTACTTTTTAAATTATAATAAGCCAGAATTTGTATCACATGACACAAAAAATTAGGGCATTTTTTTCTGTTTTTAAAAATAAAAAAAATTGTTTCGCAACTTATTTTCAATTAATTGTTTTCTAAAAAAACTAAAATCTGTTTTTAAAAATAGAAAAATAAGAATTTAGATGTTTTGTAAAATTGTTTTATTATTTTTATTTTAGAAAAGTGACCCATTATTACAAAAATAATTTCTTAGCGTCACATGTCACCAATACCACTACAACACAGTTGACGATTGTCACCGATAATGGCCTCCACGGATGACCGCCACTACAGCGGCCTCCACAGACGACCACCACCAAGCACGATCACCACGAACAACTAACACCCTTGACGAACGCCACTTTCAATGACCAGCGGTGACAACGGCCCCTACCAGTGACTGTCATCACTATCAACCACCACCATACTAACGACTGTCACCACCACCAACGATCTCCGCTGATTATCATTTAACTTGATAGTAAGAATACTTAATTTTTGCTCGTCTATGTCATCTTAATCTTCTAACTCTTCATTTGTCCTTACTACACTCTCCATTATATTTCTCATATTATCTTAGATATCAAAGTTGGGTTTAAAAATAATTATTCTAAATAATTTTTTGCATTTTATTGTTTTCAAATACAAGTTTTAGACAAATTATCCAAACAGATTTTTTTTTTGTTTCCAAAATTTGTTTTTAAAAACTTTTTTATAAAACTGTTTTGAAATAAAATAAGAAAACAGAGAATAAACACAAATAGGCCTTTAAATTCACAATTTCTTACATCTCTGTACTACGTACAATACCACAATCAGCGGCGTAACCCATTATTTCTCATTTATGCACATAACCGTGATACTGATACGACAGAGCGAAGAAAACCTGTAGAGTAGCCCTCTCCCATTAAAAATTGGAACTTATAGCTTTACTTTTTAATTAACTAATTAAGTTTAATTAGCAAAGTTGACAGATTCCATTTTAAAACTTAACTCGCCTATAAAAAAAAGTCCTAAAAAAAAGTCCATATACGAATCCTTTTTTTTAATAACTAGTCTGTAAAAGTATAGTCCCACATCGGGGGAGGTTGAGACGAAGCAACCCTATATAAGGGTGTGGAGACTCCTCCCACACATAACGAGGCCTTTTCGGGAGCAAGTGCCCCGAAGAACAAAACCCTGCACCTATTATGGTGTTCAAGCAGGGACAATATCGTTGATGTTGTTTAACATGGTATCAAAGCCGGGTGGCACCGATGTGCCGGCACGTTGCCGGATCCGGAAAGTGGATGGAATGTAAAAGTATAGTCCCACATCGGGGGAGGTTCCCCCGATGTGGGACTATACTTTTACATTCCATCCACTTTCCGGATCCGGCAACGTGCCGGCACATCGGTGCCACCCGGCTCTGATACCATGTTAAACAACATCAACGATATTGTCCCTGCTTGAACACCATAATAGGTGCAGGGTTTTGTTCTTCGGGGCACTTGCTCCCGAAAAGGCCTCGTTGTGTGGGAGGAGTCTCCACACCCTTATATAGGGTTGCTTCGTCTCAACCTCCCCCGATGTGGGACTATACTTTTACATTCCATCCACTTTCCGGATCCGGCAACGTGCCGGCACATCGGTGCCACCCGGCTTTGATACCATGTTAAACAACATCAACGATATTGTCCCTGCTTGAACACCATAACAGGTGCAGGGTTTTGTTCTTCGGGGCACTTGCTCCCGAAAAGGCCTCGTTGTGTGGGAGGAGTCTCCACACCCTTATATAGGGTTGCTTCGTCTCAACCTCCCCCGATGTGGGACTATACTTTTACATTCCATCCACTTTCCGGATCCGGCAACGTGCCGGCACATCGGTGCCACCCGGCTCTGATACCATGTTAAACAACATCAACGATATTGTCCCTGCTTGAACACCATAACAGGTGCAGGGTTTTGTTCTTCGGGGCACTTGCTCCCGAAAAGGCCTCGTTGTGTGGGAGGAGTCTCCACACCCTTATATAGGGTTGCTTCGTCTCAACCTCCCCCGATGTGGGACTATACTTTTACATTCCATCCACTCTTGTATTTAATTTATACGCGTTTAAGATGCGTATAAGTAATGTAAATTTCCATGTGACATATTATAGATTGATTACCAAAGTGTTATATATAAAAGTGAATCATGTATATTGATATGTAGACAAATTAAAAGTTTTTTATCATACCTTGAGAGACTTTATCATCACGTATTATATATATTTATAGCTCCAACGTTGTACGTAGACAACATAGCGAATCTTGTACTGTTAATACTTTTTGTGGGGATTTCCTTGATTAACTTTCTGTCCATAACTTGGCTATGTGATCAGAACTTGGTCACATGTATGCATTTTAGATATTTAAATTATGATTTGTATGAACAACGTAACATTGTCAACATCATTTGGATTTTATATAGAAAAATTCTAATATTTATTGTTTTCAAGAAAATAATGTGTATTTCCTGCCAATTCATACGGCTGTGTTATGTTGCTTCTTAGTTTAATCATACGGCGATCGAATTCAATGTATTAACAAATGAATCATCGAATTTTCACGAACATATCTTAACCTAATCATGTGATAGAAAATTAATCATGTATTAACCTGATCCCTGAATTAATAACTTTTTCAACATCTCTCTAGAGCTTCTTTAATTTACGTTTCATGAAGGAAGAGAATCATTGAGTTAATTATAACAGGCGATGAACGTCTGCGAGATGGCATGAACTTGAACTAATTTAGGACCCTTCTCTGAAGTCTTTATCTTACATATTTATTACATTGATATGTTCTAAATTTTACTTGCAATGTTTTTTTTGGCCAAAAATATATCAATGCGAGCTTTACATTGAGAGAAATGTTGAATTTGTTAAATCATATAACAGAGACATAAAAGATAATACTTAATATCTGATACTTAAGTACAGTAATTAAAATTAAACTAGTGAAAGTGCATAAAAATTAAGATAAAATACTGTTCATGAACTGTGGGACTTATTCCTTTATTGGCTACTTGTTCAGATTATAAATATAAGAGATACTAGAGGAGTTAGTTTTTTTTTATCATAAATATAATATTTTATTAAAAAATGTACTATATGAAAAATTAACTTATATTTTTTTATAAATAATCATTTTTTATTAATTGTCATGAATGGGTGTGAAAGATGATGTTCTCAAATACATTGAGTGATTGAAATGTGTAGTGTACGTGTATGATAACAAGTGGACAAATACACACACACACACACACCGCGAGTTAAGGGATTATCTGCCCCTATTTCGTGGGCCATACAGTCCCATCGTTTTGAAAAAGAGTCTTATTTAGTGAGTTTTGTTTGTTTTCAAAACAAGATACCAATGTTAAGTTTCCATTGCATTAATTAACTTCACATGTGTCTATGTATATAAAACTTATAAAAAAATTAAGTGTACAGTAAATGGTATAACCGTATAATTAAATAGCTAGTCACCTCCTTAGCTTTCTCATCATGTCGATTCTCTTTTAGTTAATATATTAGTTATGGGCAATGATATCGTCTTAGAATTATATTAAATTATTATTAGCACCTTAACAACTCCGTTAATAGATAACGCACTTGTTTTATAGTAATCAACTAAATACTAATTAGCACTAAGAGTTCTTGCGTATGGTTAATTCAATGATCTTAATTTAGTTGATCATTGTACATAATATATATTTAGCTAGAGGAGGATAAAATATAAACATATTATAAGTGTAAAAAGTAAAATAAATCTCAAACATAATAGTATCATTTGTTTTCTTTAAATGGATATAGGTGAGATTAAAGCAATTTTAAATTTGTCGTATAATAATCCGCCCATATTATATTCTTCTTCAGTTTTAAGTTGTGTGGGCCATACCCTGCATGTGCCACCATGTGCCTGTCTTTCTCCCTACGCCCCACCACTTTCCTTCCTTCGACCACATAAATTCCCTTCTTCCTCATTCTTCCTCTCTCTCTCTCTCTCTCTTCTCCTGTGTTTTACTTTCTTGGATCCGTACCACTTCGTCGCACAGCAAAACGCATACATTATATCACTTTTAATTTCTTCTGAATCTTTCTACTGTCCAGTTAATAGAAAATTTTGGACAAGAGGTATGCATTAGTTTCATTCATTTGCAAGTTTAATTCTTTCTCTGAGAAAACACTAGTTATGAGTTGTATCTGTAACTTGCTGATGCCAAATTTTGAAACCTTTCTTACAGAATGCAAAATCCCAGCGCAGAGAAGCTAGAATTTCTCCAGAAATGGAGGGAGGGTATGGGAAAATGCACGTCCCTCAAGAAGAACATGAGCTTGTTGGAGAGGAAGAAGGCCATAAAAGTTTCAGCAGATTTAGCCATGGCTTCTACCAGAACTGAAACCAAGTGTTGGAGCCGAGCCCTTATTGCAAATATTGCTTCCAGAGATCACCACAGCAAACTCCTGACGGAGCACATAATAGGGTCTTCTCAGTGCTTCAGTCTAAGAAAAGCTTTCACTTCTTCTTCTTCGTCTTCTTCGTCTCTGCTTAAGAACAAGAAGATGCTTAATAGAAACTGCAGAACGAAGATCATGAAGAGAAGGAGCCGTACAGTTCGCAGTAGAGTGAAGAAAATAGCGATGGCGGATTCTCTTGCAAGGATGCTGGTCCAAAAGAGAACTCAAATGCTTAAGAAGCTTGTTCCAGGGGGCGAACTTATGGACGATGATGTCTCCTTGGTTGAAGAAACCCTAGATTATATTCGATCCCTCCGATCTCAAGTTCAAGTAATGCGCTGTCTTCTCTCTACCTCCCACCTCATGAAATGTTCCTAAATTTACTCGCTATATATATATATATATATAGCCATATATACTTCTTTATGTTTTGTATTATTATAACGTATTGTGCCCTTGTTTTTCTTTTCTTCTATTGGCAAAACTAGCTAGGTAGAAGTGAAGGAGAAAAGAGGTTCACACATAGCTTTTAATGGCTATGTACATATAGAGGAATTATATGTATGATTAAGTAAAATCAAAGCTTTATTCGGAAGCCATTATTATTATTATTATATATGTGTCTGTGTTCAAGTTCTTTCGACTTCGTTTTATTTCCCCCCCCCCCCCCTTTTTCATGGTGGATTTCGTGAGTCGTATATGATTAATTAAAGAAAAGCTAAGAAGAGAAGTTAAACCGAATGAATTCTTATGTGTATCAATGCAAATTTTTGTATGTGTCTGATTGTTTTTAATGCTACTTACGGTGATTTGAGTATATGTACGATGAAGTCCTACTTATATATATATATATATATATCGTATAGTATGATCAATACTACATAATAGTAACTCACTTGATCAACTGATTAAACACAATGATCACAAGAGAGGGGGAGAGAGATAAGAGAGAGAGAGAGAGGAAGAAGAAGAAGAAGAAAATCAATGCCACATGCCATTTGGGGCGTGTAAAAAGAACCGATCGATGGTGTTGACAATATTCATATATACAATTAATTACTACAACAAATTAAAGCAAGACTATATTATTGCCCACCATACACATTCATTACGAATAAATTTTTTAAAATAGGTAAAGATTAATATGGATGAGTTAAACAACACCAAGAAACCATCCTGTTAAATCCTTTTCGAAGTCGAATAACTGTCCTTCATAATGAGCACAAAAAATAAAAAAAATAGTATAACAATAATTTTGTAAATAATACTCCTCTAATTCTAAATGTAAGACATATTTAACTAATTTGATTAGATTAACAAAATTATTTAAATTAGCTATTATAATATATTTGTTCTAAATACTCCCTATTCATTCTTATTAACTTCCTCCTTTCCTCATTTTTTTTATTATTGTTGAGAGAATATTAAAAGAGACAATTTATAAAAGAGTTGATAAATTTAAAAAATATATATTATATTTAAAATTAAAATTAACTTTTAAATTAAATTTTATATTTGGGAGGGTAGGATTAATTAACAAGCTTATATATATTTACGAGATCAGGTTTTGCCAAACGGTTCAAATATGTGTTGTGTGTTCTTAGGCCTAGCGCCCTAGAAATCTATGGATTACTGTGTTGTCTTTTTCTCAATAAAAGGTTAGGTGCGAGCCGTGCTTGGGCTGGGCTACACGATTATTGAAGTTACTAATAATCAGATTATATCAGAGGTTAATTTTACATGTGCCATAGAAGATAATTAATTATCTTAAAATTTAATAATAATTGAGCAATTTGTAGTGTGACAAGTTATATAGTAAAAAATGACAATATATTTACGTTACCTATTTGTCATAGGGATTTTTTAAAATTAAATCCTTTCGAGACTACCTCTAAATACTTTTTCCTTTATTATATTATACTACATTATATATAATGAGCCGTATTTGTATTGCAGAACATAACAATATCTGTTCGAAGGATTGTGAACATATTTCCTCCCAATTCCATAGTAGAAAAAGATCTGGGTTGTAAATATGCTTTCAGAGTTATATATTATCGTTGCTTATGAGCAAAATATACGTCTAATTCTAGTATATATTCATATAATACTAGCAAGAAATATATTATGCTCCTGAAACAAGGAATAATAACCATTTATTGATTAACTTTGATATAATAGAGTAGTTAGACTTATTTATGAAGATGATGCTCTATGCATAATGATGGAAATGTGAAATATGATATAAGATATATTACCTCGTGTCCTATAAGAGCTAATTGAAAGTTAGATTTGATTATAAATATAAATATCTCAATCCATTTGATCTCCTATATTTATCATTTTTCACAAACTAAATAATTTATCTAATTTAAAACTGTTATATGATGTAACGTTACACAAAGATATTTTAGGAAGATCATATCATATTTATTTAAATTATTATATTTATTTTATTATTTTAATCTACCTCAATTAGTTAAGTAGATCTTACTCTATTTAGATTATTAACTATTGGTCTTATATTAAATATTAAAGGGAGTAATTAGAGTTATTTTAGATATTTAAGATTATTTGAATAATTATATTTAGAATAAATATCCCTTAGATTAATTTAATTGGATTTCCTTATCATTACTTTTCTTAGAATTATTTTAAACTTCATTTATTTTTTATAAAATAGAATATCTATAAGTTTTTTGGCATCATTCAAGCAAATAAAGAAACTCAGGCATCCATCATATCTATAGAGTCAAACTCTGAACCTCACGTTTAAGAAAAAAAAATTAAGGTATGCACTTGATGTTATTAGGTTAAAAGACCTGAGAGGTTATTTAGATTATTTGATTATGTTTGTTATCTTTTAAAGTTACATTAGAGTTTGAATTATTGTTGTTTTAATATTTCTAGGACTTTATAAATAGCCAGAGTTTCTCATCATAGGCGGACTTCATTGAAGGAATAATGCATATCGTATTTTTTCCAGCTCCTCCCCGTTTCCCTCTCCTTCTCCCTTCCCTCTACGGTAAAGTTGTGGAGAAAATTAAATGATAAGGTCTTAAAAGAATAAATATAATTATTAAAAAAATTATAATAAATAAGTAATATAGATATATTAATATTTTTTATATTAAAATTTATCATTATATATTATTTAATTATTATAAGATTTTTTTATAATTATATATATTTTTTTGCAACCTATGTAGACTTTTCCAAAGTCGTGATAGTTTGAAATGAGGAGGAAGGGCATGGTTGTGGAGGAGAGACTAGAGAGTGAAGTAGATAGAATGCAACAAGTGGAGGACGTTTGAGTATCAATTTTTTATTTATTTATTTAATTTATCATAATTTTGTCCCGACTATATCCGGATCAGACTCACATCGTGTACCTGGTTATGGTGGGTGAGTCTCCCAACAGAAATTTTATATATACGTTAAGGCTCAAACTCAAGACTTCGCTTAAATAATATTGAGCCGTTTATTATTCAGACTAACTGGTATTTTTTTTTTGGTTGTCTACCCGGTTCACCGGAGCTTTGCCCCGACTACATCCGGATCCGACCCGCGTCAGGCACCTGACTATAGTGGGTGAGTCTCCCAACGGGGATTTTCTGGGTACGCCAAGGCTCGAACTCGAGACCTCGCTTAAGCGATACCGAGCCGCTTATCACTCAGACCAACTCCCGTTGGTAGACTAACTGGTATTTGAGTATCGACTTTTTTTTTTTTTTGTTACCCACCCGGTTTACCAGAGCTTTGCCCCGACTATATCCGGATCCGACCCGCGTCGCGCACCTGGCAATGGTGGGTGAGTCTCTCAACGGGGATTTTCTGCATTCGTCAAGGCTCGAACTCGAGACCTCGCTTAAACGATACCGAGCCGCTTACCACTCGGACCAACCCCGTTAGTGCTTAGAGTATCGACTTAAAGTGCGGAGGTTGAGTGTAGAAAGGCGACACTGTGCTTGATTGGCCCAACTTGTAGCCCATCAGTCATCACCCTTCCTTTTACTACACCGCCCCTACCCCCTATACTCTATTCCTACACCTCCCCCTACTTCCTTCCCTTATAACCTACTTCTCCACTTCAATACAAGATATCCCGGACCTCTATGGAAATTTTATTAATTAGAAGGACCTCAATTTAAATATCTACTTTTTTGTGGAGGAGATTCTTTATAGTTACTCCATGGAACTCCCTTGTAACCCACTTCTCCACTTCAGGACAAGATATAACAAGATGCGTCTAGAAATAAGTCAGTCTCCTAGCCCAAATTGAGAAATAACTCCGTCTTTACATTCCCCAAACAAGGCCCAACCTAATACTTTAAAGGAGGGTCCACTATGTGTACTATTTTTTTATATGAGTTTAAATTAAATAAAGATATTAAGGTAAGATTAAAAAATTTGATAAAATAGATATAAGAAACTTAATATAAATTTTATTATTTTTGTTTAAATAATATATATATCTAATTTATTATTGTTTTTTAAATAATAATTCAGAAGATCTCAATTCCAAAATGAAAGGGCTGGACAACAAATCCAATATGAAAGGCCGAGTTATAATTTTTTCTTTCTTGAGGAGATTTATTTTAAATATTATAGTACCGATATTAAGAGCAAGATTTTGATAAAAAGAAGATATTAAGGGCAAGATATATTTAGTTTAAGACACGTGCCTGGTATGAGTTGTAGAAGAGATATATTGATATAAATAGGGTAAAAGTGCATATAATATCTCAAATTAATTTAAAAAAAGTAATTAATATCTTAAAATATTAAAAATATAATTAGCACTTTGAACTAATTTTAGATGTGCAATTAACACTCTAAAATATTTAAAGATGTAATCAATACCCCAAACTAATTTTAGAAAGACAATTAACACTTTAAAATATTTAAATTAATATAATTTTGCCTCATGTTAATAAAAGGACTAACTTTTATTTGATATATGTCACAGAAATTTTTTATTTTTACATATTATTATTTAAAAGATTATTTTTATAAATCTCACTAAATAAATCATAAAATTTTATAATATTCAAATATAAATTCTATATAATGTCAATTTTAAAATTTATTCAGTACTTTTATTTAAATAATATAATACATGTGACATTTTAAATAATAATATGTTGAAATAAAAAATTTCTATGATATAAAGATCGGACAAAAATTTATGTTTGTTATCAATAAAAAAGAGAAATTATATCAATTTAAATATTTTAGGGTGCTAGTCGTACCTTTAAAATTAGTTTAAGGTGTTAATTGCACTCTTAAATATCTTAAGGTACTGGTCGTACCTCCAAAATTAGTTTAGGATGCTAATTGTACTCTTAAATATTTTAAGATGCTAATTATTTCTCTAAAATTAGTTTAGAGTTCTAGATGTACTTTTATCCTATAAAATATTATAAAAAATGCAAGGAAGCGTATTATCGTAAAGTCATAATATCTTGTTATGTGTTTCTAGTTTCTACCAAAATTTATTTTGGATTCAGCGTGTTATTAAGAAATAAATTACATTGTTTATAACTTATAAATAATATGATTGATTGAAGCTTTTTAGATAATACTCCTATTATCTTTAATATAAGAACTATTTAAATAATTTACGTAGATTAAAGATATTAAATAAATTATTTAATTATTATAAATGAGAAATAATCTCTTTAAAATACTTTTATATAATATTCCTCCGGTTATAAGTATATGAACTAATTAGAAAGTTGATCTTGATCTTAAATATAAGATTTATTTCTTAAATTTATCAATTATTTTCTAAATTACCCCTATTGATACTCTAAAAATGAATCAAATAAGAGAATGAAGAATAAAGTTAATAAATATAGTTATGGTGCTTTAAAAAAATATGTTATAATAATTAATTTAACTAAAATATACTATAATAATTAACTTAAGTAATTTTAATAATCTAATCAAATTAGTTAAATATATTATATATTTAGAATTTGAGAAATACTAGATTATATATCAGTTAATGAGTTGAGTGAATTAATTGTTAAAAAAAATCAAATAATAAAGATAAAATAAATTAATATTTTATATTTAAAATAAATACTAATAAGTAACTAATTTTTATAATTATCACTGGTTGTTATAATTATGAGTATATAAATATATAAATGGCTTGATTAGATGAAATGACCCCAGATTCCTCCTAATCAACACCATAAGTACGGGCCTGTTTGGTAAGTTATCAAACCGCGGTTTTAAAAGGACTTTTGGCCCAATCTTCGGTTTGGGAAAATTTCAAAACAAACAGGCTTATTTATCCATAAGTGCTTTTGGACAAAACTATGGTTTTGAATAAGCTATTTAAAATAGCTTTTTCAACAGTAAAAGCACTTATGGACTATCCAATTACTATCTTACCCCTACTTTTTCTTACACCCTCTCTCCTCTCTCCTACTTTTTCTTACACCCTCTCTCCTTTCTCCTCTCTTTCTTCTCTCCTCTCTCTTCTCTTTTCTCTAACTCCCTCCTCTCTCTTACTTTAAATCAAATCATACCATTTTTGGTAATTTACCACAAGTCATTCTAAAAATAACTATCCAAATACCTATTTACTCAAAACCATTTTTTTTTCCATAAACTCTTCTCCAAAAGTCATTTTCTATAAGTTGTCCATAAGCCCTTTTTTTCTATAAGCCCTTTTTTAAAATCTTTTCTAAATAGCCCTATATCAATTATAAATGCAAATATTCTCTGGGTTCCCATCACTTTAAACCGCAGCCTCAATTTTTAATGAATAAAGTAGGACAAGTACATTGCTCTTTGGAATCTTTTGTTGGGGGTCCTGTTAGTTACTAAACACAATTTAGGAGACACTCTTAAGCATCTAACTCATAAAAGTCTTTGCTTGTCACGTGAACCCAAATCAGCAACAACAAGCATTTCTACCAATTTTTTAAAGAAAAATTCTTAAATAGATCCATCTGTTCAGTTATCAACAATTATTAATCAAAAATATTAAATATAAAACTTATAACAACTCATATTATTTATAATTCATGAATAATAATACTCATTTTAAAGTCCATACGACACATAAAAAATGTGTAATTTTAGTGTAAACTTTATTTAACACATCTTACAAATTATAATTTGGAAAACGGCTAAAAAATACCCCATTAAAATTTATATTGATTAAGGATATTTGAAATTTATTTAAGAACCAACTGGTATAATTGGGTGCAACTATCTTTTGTTATGTCTCTAAAATATGACATGTTCAACTCATATTTAGCATGCATATCTTTAGCTTTAAATAATTTATTTTTAATTATATATAAAAAATTTTAAACGAAAGATATTCGTATATAACTAAAGATATATTCTACATATATCGTTTAAGATGAGTTACACACATACTCAAGGACCTAATTTTTTAAACAAATTCTATATACTTTAAAGCAATAAAAGTTTTAATGGAGAATTTTCAACAATTTTCCTTTATAAATTTCAATCTCCTCAAAATATGTTATATAATATATATTAGAAGTGCCTTCCTAATTAAATTTAACAGGTCATTACCATGATGATCTTTTGAAAAATGTACTATACGCCATATTGAATATTACCAACTTTATGTGGTTCTTTTCAGACCACAAAAAGCTCTAATCTTCATCGGGCTTATTTAACAAGAATGTATTTATATGCTTCTGAATGGTTTAATTATTCTAATGATGGAATAGAGTGTAATTATACCTGTCTGGTGCCTTCTTTTTCAGGTTCATCATATCAATCATGCACGTCTACTCCCTTTACATCAAACACTATTGGCCCATCACCATGCTTCCTCATCATGCTCCCTTGCTTGCCTTTTTATTTCTAGCTTTTTTTTCTTGGATCCGAATCTTTTCAACTTTCTGAATATCTCAAGTTTATCAAGCTAATTAAACATTAAGTATTAATAATAATACGTAGTATTACACTTACAATATAGGTATTTCGAGTTCAATTTTGCCAACTTGTAACTTTAAATGACTACTTCTCAATTTAGTTGTGGCTCTTGAGATTTCAATTTTAATGTTTCATTTTCTGGTTTTAGTAGTATTAATTGGTTTCTAAAAATTATGTTGGACCTCGACTAATCTAAATCGAATTAAGTCAGATTATATGGATGTTTTCTAGATTTAAACTCGAAAAATCTTATTTAAAGGAAAAATAAATTTGTTAATGTGGTGGCCCTATACAACTCTGGCATGTAGGGATATCATATTATCATCTAAAAATGTTCCTTGTTTAGCCCAACAAGTTCAAGCTTTCATTTAATGATGCCAGAAACAAAGGGTCCCTTAAGAGTCTGTAGAAATCCCACAATGTTCTCTTATGGCTGCCATGTGTTTGTTTCTCTACTCTAACTGAGGCCTTGTTTTCTTCTATCAAAATCTATCTGCAATATAATTCACCTCTTTCAATCCCAAGTAGAAGTAGGCCCCTCTATTTGCAACCCACTAATGTCACACACACAGTAAAACTAAAGGTCTTGGTGCACTGTACTCAACATGAGCACATGTTTTTTATTGCGATAGATATAGAGGGATAGATTTACTTAGCCTTATTCCTAACAAGTAGAGAGAATTTTTTTAGAATTTAAACTTGTGATGTCCAGGATACATAGTAGTAACTTTATTATGCGTTAAGGCTCACTCACTCAATATAAGTACTGTGTATTTATAAATTTGATATTTTAAATTGATATCCTGATGAATATTTATAGATAACTTTATAGTAGTATCTGAATGAAAATTAAAATGAAGATAATATGCTCATATCTAAACATACCTTTCCAACTGTAATGTCTCACCCCTGCAATTCCTGTCCTCTAGAAACTTCAGGGTATGTTCCCTTGTAGTTGTGTAGGACACTTAACGTATTGCCACTTGGACAGTGGATTCATATGCATAATGTGTATACTGTCACTTTCATTTAGCTGATTCAAAAAATTGAAAAAGTGGGCCAATATGATCAATGGCAATGATGAAAAAGACGCCATAATTTCTTTTTGCTGCAGCTCTCTCTTTTTCTCTCTTTGCTGATTTAATCATTTACAGCCATAAAAGTCTCTTGATTATTGGGGTTGGTATGTTGTATTGGGCGTGTTTGGTTTAGCTTTAAAAAAAATTGATTGTAAAATCATTTTGAAAAATCGATTTTGTATAAAAAATAATTTTAAAAAAATAAGTATTTAGATGATTATGATTAGAATGAATTTTTTTATAAGTAAATTATTATAAGGGTAAAATAGCACCTAATATTCTAATCTTATTTCTCATATGCGGCCAATATCACAATATTATTTGTGATATAATTTTACCCATAATCTTTTAATTTGGTACAATTTCACCCATAATCTTATTTCTCAAGCACAAAATTATACTAAATTAAAAAGATTATGGGTAAAATTGTATCGAATTAAAAAGATTATGAGTAAAATTGTATCACAAATAAAATTAAGATACTGGCCGTATATGAGAAATAAGATCAAGATATTAGGTGCTATTTTACCCTTATTAAAAAGGGCACGAGGTAAAACGATAATTATATAATGTAATTTTAAATTTATATTTTTTATTTGATATTAAAATAATAAGTAATATGCATACACATATATATATTATTAGAGAATTAATAATAAATAATTAAAAATATATATTTATATTTTTTATTTTCTGTATATAATTAGAAATTTAATTTTATATATTTTAATTAATATAAATAATTAAAAAGAGAAGTAAAATTAGTTAATATATAAAAAATAAAAATATAATATAATTTAATAAGAGAAATAATCTCGAATAAGAGACAAATGTAAAAAGAGAGAAATGAGAGACAATAAAATATTAATTAATATGACAATTATATCAAGATAAGTTTTATAATGTACATTTTTGTATAAAGTAATATATAATTAAATAATATATATATAAGACGGATTTATTTATTGAATTAATTATTAATTAATATGTATTTATATTCTTTATATAATATAAAATTCTTTATATATATAAAAGACGTCTGATTTTTTGAATGGGAGGAAAGATATGTTTTGTGGAGGGTATTTTAGGTAAAATAATTTGACACTATAATAATCACCCAATCACATTTGTCCTGTGCTCCCAAAACCAAAAGTAAGCAAAGTTTACTTTTGTCAAAACCATAGTTTTACACCTAAAATTATGATTTTGTCAAGAAGTACTTTTAGAAAATTTTTATACGATTGGGTACAATATTTTGATACCATGATTTTGATCTCTAGAATTACTTTGTTTTGGGTAGCCAAAATATGCACATTATTGAAAGTCTTGTATTTCTTTTATCCTTTTTGGGGATTTGCATATTAGAATATTGATAAAGCTTATGTCTTGTGATTAAGCTTGTGTTTGGTAAACATTAAAAATAAAATTTTAAAGAGTTTTTAGTCTAAATTTTAATTTAGAAAAATTTTAAAACAAACAGTTATATTTATTTAAAAGATTTTTGGATTAAAATATAGTTTAAAACTAATATTTTTAATAAGCTATTGAGATTATAATAGTAAAATAACTTATGGACTATTCAATAACTATTTTACCCTTACTTTTTCTTATACTCTCTCCTTTCTCCTCTCCACCCTCACTCTTCTCTCTCCTCTCTCCTCTCTCATATTTTTAATAAAATTATACAATTTCTGGTAATTTTTCAATTACAAAAATTCTTTTAAACACTCATTTATTCAGAACTATTTTTTTTCCATAAGTTCTTCTCCAAAAACCCTTTTCTAAAAATTGTTTAAAAATATTTTTTTTAATAAGCTCTTTTTAAAACTCTCATCCAAACATGCCCAGCATGTCTCTATAAATATTCATGCATTGTTGCTTACACACGCATTTCTGAAAACTGTTGTACAACACAGCTCAGTTCTTCTGCTTCATCGGCAAGATCTTATCATCATCATCATCATCATCAATTCATCATCATGGCTTCCAACTTCAATCTATCTCCCTCAGATGCACACCCAGAGACAATGGATCTTCTGTCACGTGCATGGTGCAACTTCGCTGTTCAAGCTCTGCAACCAGATCCGCAAGATGGATTATCTCTAGTTCTTGGTGATAAAATCAAACAATTGGAGGGTAGTCCCATGGCTAGTCCTACAGTGAGTCAAACTCGTTGAAATCAGTTGTTTGACACACACTTTTATATATATATTCAATTCAATATTGTGAATATGTCTGAAACAGATGGAAAAGAGTGCTAGAATGGACCATGCAGATTTTGGGTCTCTCCCTCCATTGAAGTCAAATGATGTGAAGGTAATAACTGGAGTTTTTGGCTCATGGAATATAATATATATAGATCATATTGAAAAGAATTTGTTCATGTTTTGTTTTCTTTTTTGAATTTTCAGTCATGGATACGTATGCAGCAAGCGATGCATCCTGAGTTAAAATACAACAGCTACTTCAGAAAGAAATGGGTATGTCATAATCTGCATATTAATTAACCTCAGTTGTTTAAATTTGCATTTTATGATCATGGTTCTGTCTATGAAGCACTGATATAACACATTGATAGATTTTGTTTTGTTGTCTGCACATAGATGCCATGGAAGCAGATAATGCCACTGAAAAACGTGTCGATCAAGAAATGGTTTAAGGAAATAAAGCTGAGGAGAAAAGAGGAACAAAGGGTACAAACAGCAGAAGTGCATGCAGCAATATCAGTGGCTGGTGTGGCAGCTGCTTTAGCAGTCATTGCTGCAGAAAACTTGAAGGGAGATCGGTCATCTAACGCCGAGAAGGAAGCAGCAGTAGCTTCTGCAGCCGCCTTGGTGGCGGCTCAGTGCACAAAAGTTGCAGAAGCAATGGGGGCAAAGAAGGACCAGCTTAACACTGCAATTAGTTCAGCCATGACTGGTACAAGTGCAAGTGACATCTTGACCCTCACAGCCTCAGCTTCCACATGTAATTTGCTTATCTTGATGCTTCTTTTCATATGCTTTCCTAATTTTCTCTAGTATATTTGAACTATAACTCTGATACCAATTGATGGTAGGATGAAAATCTGATCCTAAAAGTTAACTGTTGAGATAAGAGAACCAAACCACTTAAATACCTTATTGAGCATCACATTCTGCTCATTATGGGACTTAATATCTTATACTATTAAATCTCCGTTAGACTCTTAATTAAGAATGTTGAACTACCTTGTTCAAGAACACTTTAGATCAGTTTCCTTTTATTTTGATAAATATATAAAGAAATTTGTTAGATAAATTACAGATCTTGTTTTAAAAATCATGATTGAAGGAAAAGAATGAAGAGCTTTACCCATTTGTTCATGTATCTGATACTGTTTGGTGCAGCATTGAAAGGAGCAGCCACACTGAAAGCAAGATCAGGATGCAAGAGCAGGCTTAATGGGGGAGTACCTGTTTTGCCTATTGAAGACAACAACAATGACTTGGACTTGGACTTTGCAAAAGGCAGATCCATTCTTGCAGAGGGAGCTGAGTTACACGTGCAGACACCTGAAGGTACATCATCAAACACAACAAAACATTTTCTTCTGAATAAAAGCTAAGCATTAAAAGGCCTCCATTTTATGACATATTCTTAACTCAAATTTATGTGTAAAACAGGGGAGTGCATGCTTAGATCAGTATCTATCATCTTGAACAGTGATGCCAAGGTCAGAACTATTACTCTCTGGTTGAATTATCTCAAACAATTGCTAATATATGCTACAAAAAGGTCGGGACAATTGCTGAAAATTAACCTATTTGAAGAATTTATTGTTTAAAGGTAACTAAGTTCTTAAATATGTGCAACTTTTCTTTAGATATTTTTAAATATTGTTTTACCTCTTAAATGTGACATGTGTAACTCTTTAACAATGTATAACATATATTAACTATATAAAAAAAAATCTTCTAAACAAAAGATATTTGTACATAGTTAAAAAAAAGTTGCCTCTGTTCAATGATGTAGGCTTTTAAACTAATTTTAAGTATCTTTAGGCAATAAATATTTTAATAGAGGATTTTTCGGCAAATATTTTTCAAATAATCATGTGACAGGGCCTTGAGAGGCCAGTTGACGTAAGCCGCACGTTGGTTTAACTGGTGGTGTGTGCATGATTGATGTACAGGTGGTTCTTATAATGAGGAAGCATAATCTGTTAAAAAGAAAGAAGGAAAGTAGGGGCCTTTTCTTCATCATCATCATCTCTTATTGTTCTGTGTTTTTAATACTGAGATATTTTTTTCACTAACTGGTGAATATGGTGGAATCAGGCATAGTGATGAATATGCATGCAGAGCTGTATAAAGATGGAGATGGTGCAGAAGCAGAGACATGTTATCTGATAGTTTTGACGACAAGCAGAGGCACTTTCAAGCTTGACATGGCCGATGATGTTCATTGCTACAAGACTTGGGCCACCATTATCAACCATTTCCTCACTCTCTCTTCTTCTTTCTCCAGATATGAACTCCAGTTTTACAGAAATTAATCATCATCTTCATTTTCTCTGTATCCTTCTCAATCTATGTCCTTTATTCATCATATATAATACACTTTTATGTAATTAACTAATATTGATCATGCCCACTATTCATTCAAGTGGAAGGAACAAGTACTAGTTTGTACACTTGCTTCACTTCAACATCTTCTTGAGAGATTAAAATATGGCAGATCAATTTATTAGTATATAAAAGATCAAATTTGATATTTGATCTGTTTATGCACACAAACACTATTTATGATTAGTTTGGTATATTTATTCTAATAAATTAAATATATTTGTAGTAGTAATATATTTTGCCTAATGAAAAAAAAAAGTTATATATGGATAAAGGTTACCTCAAGCAAGAATCTATTTAAATTAAAAGAACTTTGATGAACATGTTACCGAAAAACAAAAAGAAGAAGAACATTGGTGAACAGGAACTAGCTCTTCGAAAATAACGAATTAACGGTGGAATGATGTATTATGAAAAATAATCCTGTAAAGTTATATTAGGAATGATTCACTTAATAATAACAACAATATGATAAAAATTTTTTTATAAAAATTCAAAATTTAACTTTAAAATCGAGTTTATTATAAAATAAAACTCCTTATTAACTCATGACAAGTGCCCGTTAATCTTAATCTTGATTGTGTTGATTGTGTTAGGTTGAGATTGAGAGTTGAGACTAACAATTTTACATATTTTCTGGGAAAAAAACTATTTTACATATTTATTTTTAAACAATTATATCCATATTTTTTAAAAAAAAAAGTTCATTTTTGACAAAAAATATGAAGTGCAATATAGAGTATATATATGTGGACTTCCATCAGCATTTGAATTTCTTTTTTTTAATTCCTAAAAAAACCATAGTACCATTTCCGACGGGTTTTGCTGAAAAGCCAGTCAAATTCAAAAACAGCTCAAATCCCTCCGTTTGGGTTGAGTTTGATCGAGGAACATCCTCGGTGTTTAGACTTTGCGGCTTGCGGGTAAGGAGTAAGGAGTAAGGAGTAAGGACCTAGCTGAAGTCGAACTTTTGATTCCTGACCCAAAACAACAAAATCCCCCTTTCGACTATTGATCATTGATTACTGATTGGAATGGTGTTTTCTGGGTTCCATCACAGATAACTGTAGTTTCTGCTGTCTTCGTGAAAAGGGAGAAAATACATTATATCTTCAACAGAACTCTTCGGTAATGAGACAGACAGAATGCGGCTCGTCCTTCAGCGGCTGAACAATCCCCCGGGACTTCAAATTTATCCAAATCGGAAGATTCGAGATTCCTCTGCAGCTTTCTGTTTTCATCAGAGAAGAGAATCTTTGGTTTCTTCTTGGCATTTCCGATGATAAATGCTCTGTTAGTGCAGTCCTATTTCAATCCAGATGAACACTGTCAAGGGCCTGAAGTAGCGCACCGCATTGCATTTGGGTAGTTCAGATTCCACTGATGTGTGTTAATTTTCAGCAAAATTTTTCTCCTTCTTCGAGCAATCTTTGTGTTTAACAATGTTATGATGTGGATTGGAGTATGGGCTGATTGATCCAAATGGCAGGTATGGTCATTTGACATGGGAGTGGAAGGAAGGAATCCGTATCTACTTGCATCCGATTGTTTTTGTTGCACTCTACAGATTTCTGGCCTTACTTCGTCTTGATACGCCGTGATTCATGGTATATAGTAGTCTACAAGTTGACAGAAGATGTGGTATGTTTCAACATGATGGTAGTCATGGTTTACCTATCCTTCGGAAGCTTGGTGCATGTGTAGTTAATCTTTTTAGATTCATGCTAATATTCGGTTAATTCTTAAAAAGGGGGAAAATGCACATTTCATTTTTGATATATCAACGTATAATTCTTAGTTTCTGACCTACATGAATGAGCTATATGTTTTCTTCTGTGTTTAGACCTTTTGCTCGCCAAACTTAGTTAACATAAGCATGCATTTTTGTTTAGTCCCAATTGTTGCAATTCTTTCACAGTTACAATCCTTTCCATTCATATGATTCTTATAAACTTATCTTCTGCTCCATGTTTATAGATGAAGGATCCACGGCTGCTACAGTCCATATTCTCTGCAGTGTGTGATTTGTACCTGTACAAACTTTCCAATGTCGTCTTCGGTGATAGTGTTGCAAAATGGGCTGTATCCTGATATATATGGCTAATATTATTTTGAAGTATATCTCATATTGGAAGTTATTCCTTCTTATTTATCTTCTACCTTGATATATGGCAATCTTAACACTGCTGCAGCTCTTTTCCCAGTTGACAAATTGGTTTATGTTTTACTGTTTATCATGGACATTGTCGAATAGCTTGGAGACCGTTCATACTGTAGTGTCTCTATACTTTTGGCCCTGCATGAGACCCTTTGGCAAATTTTCCTTCAAATGAAGGAAGTGGGGTTTGATTATAGCAGCTTTAGCTTGTGCTGTTCGGCCAACAAGTGCAATCACAAGGGTGTATGTTGGCCTGCTTGAGCTTTTAACAGGACATGAAAGATTGAGATTCCTTTTTCTAGAGATGGCTCCTATTGGGTATGGCATCATTTACCAACTCTAGTATGACATGCATATTAAGAGGGATTAATTGTCCTCCATGTTCCATACTAAATATATGGAATAACCTTTTCTCTTGTCATTTGGCTGAAATTCATTTTCTTTTTCTTTCCACGAAAGTATTAACTTGCCAATAGTGTATTAGTAAAATCAGATATTGCATGTGGCAAATCTCAATACATGAAGACCATTATGTTACTGTTAGCTGTAGTTACTATCTTCTTTAACCAGTGTTGGACGCTCCTGAACAAATAAAGAAAGTGGAGCTCAACAAATTATAACTTCAAAACAGTGTTGGATTTATGAGTTTTCTGCTCTTACAATATATATATATATATATTTAATCAAATTGTCGATTAACATGTCTGTTAAATAGTTCACATACATTTTATGACAGATGGTAGCATCAGAACAGAAAAACGGGGGCAAACTAATTTTTAATTGCATACCTGCTTCTGGTTGTTTAAAATGTAGTTTATATACTTGTATGGGTTGATGAACTCTTTGCTCCAGACAAATCACTTTGTTTGGCTCCAATTTAGGTTCCATCTTTAGTACTCAGTGTAAATTCCACATGATCAATCCTTCCATATGAACTTTAACTGATGACTTCTGTCCATGAAAGTTTACACATTTTGACATGCATCTACGCTGAATCCACTTAATTTATGCAGATAAAGAGACATGTGACGATAGCTTCTGTTAATTCGCTTCTAAACTTTTCTATTGACGTGTATGTTTGTGTAAAGCTTGCAAGCATTCCTTTACATTTGAGCAGTTGGTTTTAAAAAGTAACTTTTGTTTCTTGCCCTCCAGCTGCTTGTTTCTTGGCATAATCCCTGATCAACCTCAAACAGGCTCTTTGTATTTTCAGTTTAGCCTTTGTTGAGCAAATTGTAAATATTTAAAGATAGATACCAATTTCTTTATTTGAAAAAAATTGGATTATTTATTCTTTAGTACTTTGCTTTCTCTTTTATACATATCATCTTTACGTGCCCTTGTATTTTCCAGTATTGCTTCTATTTGCTCCTTGTTATCGGTGCACTTGAATCCTTTTGCTGTTTAGGATTCAGAAGGCAGTTCACTTTCCAACCTCCAATTCTTATGTAATACTTGGCATTAATATTTAAAGATAAAGTACTCGCTAATGTTGTTGGAAAATACTTTTAAGAATGCTAAGATGCATATGCCTTGTGTTTCTCTAAGATTTTCCTTTATAAGCAGGAGCAAATGTGTTTTGGGTAGACTACAAATTATAGGAAAGTTTACAAAGTCTTCAATTTGATTAAATGCCAGAAAAAGGGGGCACCTACTCGTATTGTCACTAATGCTTGTATTGAAATAGATCCTGCAGAGATGGAGAAATAGTGGGCATTGCCATTATGAAAGTCTACATCCATAACTGATGCATTTCCTTTCTGTTCTCTTTTCCTTAAAATCCATCTTTCAATAATGATTTGGTTTCGTTCTTTTATCAGGGTCTTTGTGCTTGGACTAACATGCTTACTAGATCGTTTCATGTATGGCATGCGGATTCTAGTTCCTCTTAATTTTGCAAGATTCAATTTTAGTGGCACTGGTACTTCACTCAGGGATTTACAGTCATGATCTTCACTCCCTTACCATTGTCATTATCTGGCATAATTTACTCCAAACAATGGAAGTTTGCTGGCCTTATTGCTTGGGTTGTCATTTTACAGTGTGTTCGGTTACAAGGAATTCAGGTATTCAATCGGATTTTCTTACATTTTGCATGTTAACATGCAGTTGGGCCCATTAGTTTTGCTAGATTCATCTTTATAATTATTATAACATACAGGTTTGTCTTGCCAGTTCTTCCTATAGCTCTTATGTTCTCTGGTTAATCTTTAGCCATTGTGGATGATCCTGGTTCTGCAAAAAGTAAAGAAAAAGGATCCTTGAAGAAGTATAGTAGATTCCCCGCAAAGAAGGGAGTTGCCATCTTATTCTTGCTTGCAACCAATATCCCAATGGCCTTGTACATGAGTTTGGTTCATCAGGTATGATTTCCCATAAATTGATTTTAATGTACCTAAGTACCTATCTATTCCACCCACCTCTCGCATAATAGCACGCCCTTCATGTGCGCATATGGTATGGTATTTTTTGCAATTTATTCATTTCATATTGGATTACCAAAGGTTACGTATTTGTTTTGTTCTTTAATTTGATATACATATAACAAGGGAGATAGTTGAACAACTCATTTGAAAATTTTGATCTCCCTGATCTCAACAGAGAGGACCTGAGGCTGTTATGAACCACCTCGCCAGAGAAGCTCATGATGGGAAAGTGAAAAGGATACTGTTCCTAACACCATGTCATGCTACACCCTACTATTCTATGGTGCATTCTAACCTGCCTATGCAATTTCTGGACTATTCACCAAGGTTTTGGAATCTAAAACTTTTATGGTTTTCGTAGCGACTCTATCGTGATTTATTTATAATTATGTTTATGGAATGTTACTGTGTTGAGCAGTGAAGAGAAAGGAGTCCTGGATGAGTCAGGCCGTTTCTTGATGGATCCTCTTGCTTTTGTGTCAGAATATGCACAAAATTGGTCTCAGCCTAGTCACATTGTTTTATATGATTCAGAAGAACAGAAACTGAGGAATTATTTACTTTCGCTTGACTACAGAGAGGTAATTATTAGATAAGGCAATGATTATATATATATTTTGTGAGAGATTAGAATAAGTTTATAACTTCCAAACTTCATGATTTCATTAATATTGGGATTGAAACAGGAAAGTAGATTTTTTAATGCGCACTTCAAGGTGGATCGCGATCTCCAAGCCTCTATTCTTGTATATGTTCTAAAGAAGATAGCAAGGTTCCTCCAATCCACGGCTGATTCCAGTTTCATGATGGTTCAACTTATCAATCCAAGTGTCCCTTCTACACTTTAATTAGGGTAATTCTCTCTCCTTTGCATGCGTGCCTGTTTATAGTAATGCTTGCTGGAAAAAATACAGTAAAGGTAACAAAATTTTGGTAATTAAGGGCCATTCCTGTAACTCTTTTGATATTTTTTGTGTTGATGGGAGTATGAGCTTGCTAGAGTTCTTGGCACTCGGCAGCATCTGAGACTTTGAGTGCCACTAATGAGATTAGATATGAGGATATATTTTTTTTTTGGTTCGAACATTTGTTGGTGATAATGTTATACCTCCAAAAAATACATATGATAGATTGCATTTCAGTGAAGTTAATAGTATCTGGCACATCATCCGTGCATATAAATATTTATACAATTGGCTTAAATTCCTGTAGGTAAATGAAACCTTAAGCTTTGAGTCAGCACAAAGATGCAGTTTAGATGTTAGATAGTGAATATGTAATCAGATGTATCTCCAGGTTGAAACGGAAGTTCAACTTCAGCATTCTTGTCCATGGACTACGAGTAAAAGTGAGATAAATACTCCTCCGTTTCTTAATATAAAATCTATTTAACTAATTTGATTAGATTAAAGAGTAATAGATTTAAAATTTGTGGTCATATCAGGAAGCAGTTCAGGTTTTCTGATGTTTAAGGAATTTTCAGTAAAGAAAGAACAGAATAAGTGAGACCTCGTAGGATTCATCTCTATCATTAAATGTGTTAATAGAATATTCGGATGTTGATCCTTGATTTATCACAATATCAAATATGTGAAGAGTCATTTGGGTCATTTGATACTTGATTTAAAACATAGAAATGATAATTCCTCCCACTTTTTTGGATGGAATGACCATTTTCTTTCTTTCCTAAGGTGGTTGCTATCAAGTAACCAAACGTTCTTGGCAACCGAATTCCCGTTCTATTTCCTCAACTTTTTGCCCCTTTTCTTTTAAGGAAAATAAACCTCACAATTTTATGAGACCTAAGGTTAGAGTGAACATTAATGTTTGTATTTTTACCCTTTTGTAAATTAAGGGCATGTTTGTTTAAGTTTAAAAATAAGTGATTTTTAGATAGTTTAAAGATTTTGTAAAAATTGATTTCTTTTGGAGGTTTTTTTTAAAAAAAAGTAAATTATTTTCGTATGGTTACAATTATAAAAAATATTATTACTTAATGATTTTAAGATTTTATGATATTTTCTTGTATTTCCATTATAAGAAGTTATTTAGTATTTAATTATTTTTAAATTTGATATGTTAGTACATCTTCATATTTCTATGACAGTTTATCACATCTTGAGTAACTTCTCAAAATAATTTTAAAAATTTGTTTTGTAAATTGATTTTCAAAATTTTAAACAAACATTGAAAAATTTCATAAAAGTGAAATTTTTAAAAAATAATAAGAATGTTTTCATAAAAAGAGCCTTAAGGAAAGCCTGTAACGCAAATTCTCTCAAAATGAGGGAATTTATGTTTGAATAAAGGTATATTTAACATTTTAAACTAATTTTAGAGGAGTAATTAACACTCTAAAATATTTAAACTAATTTTAGAGATACGATTAGCACTCTAAAATATTTAAATTTGTACAATTATATCTTTTTACTAATAGAAATATAAATTTATATTCTTCTATGTCTTGTAAGTTTTTTATTTCAACATATTATTATTTAAAATATCATATATGTCATATTATTTAAAAAAGAGTACTAAATAAACCTTGACATTATATAAAATTCGTATTTGAAGATTTTATGATTTATTTAGTACAATTTATTAAAATAATATTATGCATGTATTCTTTTAAATAATAATATGTCAAAATAAAAAATTTGTGTTTTTATTAGCAAATAGATAAAATTGTAACAATTTAAATATTTTAGGGTGTTAATTATACTTCCAAAATTAGTTAGGGTCTGATTATACTTTTAAATATTTTAAGGTGTTAGTTATTCTTTTAAAATTAGTTTGGGGTATTTGACATAATTTTACCTTTATATTTTGCCAGGGGGTTTGAAATTTTTAGGCTCCTTTGAAACACATAATTTTGTCATTTTTATTCCTTTCCTATTCTTATTCCATTAAAAATGCAAATTCATCAGTAAATTTTTAGGCTTCATGAACATTGCTTTCACAATTTGACATTTGAGATAGAAGGACATAAGCATATTTTTTAAATCTTCATGATTCAACTGAAACATCTCAAAAACAGGAATAGGAGAAATTATTTTGCAGTTTCATAGGGAAAAACAATAAAAGATCTAAATTAGTCAAGATTAGCATATTTGGCAAGTTATCCAATTGTGAAGTTTTAATTCACGTGATTATGACATTGAAGAACTTATCGATAGGGTTTTGCTTTATGTTAGCTTTTACAGGCTAATACACACAAAAAAAGTGGAAAAGAGCATCGTTGTATAAGAAGCCTCTTTTCAAAAGTGTTCATTTCTCACAAAAAGATCTCAATCTCACTTTGCAGGATGCCTCCATCCATTGTATTTCTTCTTTTTTCTCCCACTTCAATTACTCTCTATGTTCCATTTGGAATGTACCTAAGTACTAATGTCCCTTTATAGGGTATACGTCCTTTACTTATATTTATAGCTTCCTGTTAACTAATCCATCAAATTTAAAAAAAGAAAAGAGTATTTCTTTCTATCCTTATTATAAGATCTCTGCACTTCATGATATAATATATTTTATCTAAATTATTAATTTTTTACCTAATATCCTTAATTAATTATAAAATTTATTATTAACTAATTAACTAAACTCATCTAACTAACAGGGTACTTTTGATATTTTATCATGAATCACTAATTTTAATTAGGGAAATTTTTAGAAAAATATGTTTGAAACATCAAAATTATAAATCAATTTTATTTACTACACTTTATTAGTTATCTATTACATTTGATTAGCAAATAATATGTTCTACTAGGAAAATTGGACCTTATATATATATATATATATATATATATATATGACCAAATCAAAAAAATTTAAAGACGTATATGGTCCTATTTATAAGTCATTTCTAACATATTTCATCCGAACAAAAAAAAAAATCTTTAAACATCATTAACTCTGTTTTAAAATTTAATAATTTTTTAACTTTACTCTTATTTAATATACACTCTATCCCAAGAACATAAAGTTTGCCCAATAATAAATAAAAGGTAAAATATACCACTTTATTCTTATATATAAATTACTTGTAGGGTAATTAATAATTTTTTTAATTTTATCCCTATTGAATATAAAATCTTATAGGGTAATTAATTACTATTTCTTTTAATATATTTTTTAATATGAATAAATATGAAAAAGTTTATCAATTTAATATATTTTTTGGTATGTGAGATTGTGATATAAGTAACTTGTATATAGCAAAATAGTAGTATATTGGTATAAATAATAACATGAATTATAAATAAGGTAAAAAAATGTTCTCTCCCAACCTTAACTCATATGCACGCGCGAGTATTTTCCTTTCTTTTTTCTTTTTTTTTGGGAGGAGGCAGGGGGTTTCCCGTGAGCAATTAAGATTGATTGAATTGAAGCCACTAAGAGCAAAATCCTCATCCCAGTACTGAATTTGTCACAAAACCCATCAAAGAATTAAAGCTAATTCGTTAATCTCCTTCAACCCTCAAGCACCAGACAAGTAGAGATTCTCGCTTCTCTTTAACAAACATTCGCGAATCGAATATCATCTGCCCTACAAAGCACCAGACAAGTAGACAACCATCCACACAATGCCCCATACATATATACTTCAGACTTCGATACACACACATTTATCAGTCGTAGTATGTTACTCGCGGTTAAGACAAATATACCATGTTTATATATCTCAACGACAAAACTTCAGGTTCTGTAAACGAGTGCTGTCTTTATTGTTTAGCATTTTTACATATTTAGTGGGAAAGATAATGATGAAAACTGACATGTGTGTGTGTTTTGTTATATCTTGTATGTTTTGGTACGAAAAGTATACAGAAAAGGAGATGAATATATGAGAGTGAGTACGTACAAAGCACTCTTAGCTTGGTCATCGTCTTTATTTTGACTTTTTTTTGTGTGTGTTTGGATTCTATTCGGTTTGTTTAGGGTTGGGAGAGATTTGCAAGTGTGCAAGAGCAAAGTATGAAGTGGTCTCATTGTAGAAAGAAACATGAAAAGGAAAAGGGTGTGTCTCTCTCAGTTGGTGGGTGCTTGCTTGCTGTTTGAAATTAGGAATTCGCTTTATGCAGCATCATGCAAAGTCAGTACCAGAATCCCACTACCCCAAGAAAAGAAGGTTAAAAAGAAGACTTTCCTACCTTCAAAAGAAAGTTGAAAACAAGTTTTTGTCTCGGGCTTTGGACTCCATACCCCTTTCTTTATTTTCTTTTTCTAATTAGTTTTTTTCACCCCTTTTTCCATGTTCTTTCTTCTAATAGCTATGTTTGGATGGAGATAAGAGTAGAGAAGAATAGGAGGATGGAATACTATGAAAAAAAAAATCAAATGGTAAAATAATTTACTATTGTTAAGAGTTTTTTTTTCTATTATTTTTTCTCTCTCTAATTTTCTTTTTATCTAAACATAGGGTAAAAGTCTGATTAATCCATACTCAAGCTAAGTCCATATTTAAACTCATGCTTTAATGAAGAAAGAAAGAGCAACAAACATTAAAAATGAACAATATTGAAAAACTAAGATGAATTTAATACTAAATATCCCTTCTAGAAGTGTCTTAAAAATGAACAATATTGAAAAACTAAGATGAATTTAACAAAGACTAAATATTCATTCTAGAAATGTCTTATAAAAAAGATTAGAAGTATGAACAAAAAAACATTCATTTGTTATTTGGATAAAGAGAAAAAATAGGAATGAAAGAATACTAAGAATAAAATTATAGTTAAATGAACGTTTTTTGTTTGTACAAAAATTTTTGAAAAAGGGTTGGGCTCACTCACGATCTAAGGGTAGGGCGAAATCTTCATTCTTCCTAGGCGATACTAATGTCGAGCAGGACGAGCTGTTTATTATCTTATGGCATAAACCTATGCACCTAAAAGTTAGGATGTCTCCCTAAGTGCTGCGACTGGAACTATAATAAAATAATATTCTATAAGGATAGAACACATTTTAAATAATTATATATTCTACCTATTCGTCAATTGAACTCATAGACTATAGAAATAGTTGAATGAAACCTTAAAAACCGGAAAAGAAATGAAGAAGCAGCTATTTATAAGGCCCACATAACCAAATGGCCCAATGGAAAAAATACGTCCAGTTAATGCCTCATCAGAACAATGTTATCATAGGTTGTAAGAAATTATAACTACATTATAAAAACGTTATCTAAGAGTATAAGTATGTTACTGTGAGAGTTTAGGTATAACAACATTACAATCATGATTACAAGTGTTCATTTCCAAGGTTTTTATAAAGTAGTGCTCCTATATACTTTTACATCACAGTAGTAATTTTTCTAAAAATTAATAGGGATATTGTTATATAATTCAGGTTCTATTATATTCCCTATATTTTTTTTTAAATTAATTTGTCTTAAAATATAAAACTATTTTTAAACTTATCTCAATAATAAATACTTTTATACCTAGTTTACCTTTATTTAATTTTATTCTTTCTTCATAATAAATACATTATTTTTCATCATTTTACTTATTATTATTCTATTATCTAAATATTATAAATAAGGGCGTATTTTAAAAAATATTTTTTATGTATTTATTACTTTTAATATAATATACATTGAAAAAAAAATGCAATACATTCAATCAAGGGTAAAATTAAAAAAAAAAATAAATATACAGACAAATCCTAAATGAATTTTATAAATTGGACTAGACCTTCTATAAAAATAAGGTTTATAATAAGAAGCAGAGAGAGTATGCTATTTTGTAACCCTAGAAAGTGAATAAGATATATTTCTCTTCAACTTCAATTCTCTCTAATTCCCTACTTCTTCTTTCACTCTCTACTAACAGGAGGGAGTATGCTATTTTGTAACCCTAGAAAGAGAATAAGATATATTTCTCTCCGACTTCAATTCTCTGCTCCTTCTTTCACTCTCTACTTTAATTCTCTCCAATATCTTACCTTTCTTTTTTAATTATAACATTTTTTTCATATTTATTATCGCTCCCAACCCTTGGTTTTGTTGTCTTATTCAAGTGACCTTGGTGACAGGGCTTCGGATTGGAAAAATGGGTTAACAGAATGTGATCAAATTTAAAAGAAGCTTCATTTATGGGGAAATGCAAATATTACAAGGCTAAAAAATCGAAATCCAACCAAATACTCCATATTTTTTCACATGCTTGCGGTCCACAGGCTATTATTTTAAGCATACTTGCATTAATTAGGCCTTGGGCTTGATGCAGAGCTTTCTTCAAGTCAACAAAAAACTGCGTTTTATTTAAGAGAGATCTTTCTAAATACAACATCTTATCTTAAGTCTTACCATGGATGGTTTTATTTTACTGTTTTGTCAGCTTTTGGAAGCACTACTACTAACTACTGGCTTATTTCCAGCTAATCACAGGCCTAGTTTCGAGTTTTTAGAATTATAATAAAGCTTCAAATTCTGCAGAGTCATTTAGTTTTTCACTGTCATGGATTTATTTGATTCACGAGCTTCCCGTCAGCTCTCTCTCTCTCTCTCTCTCTCTGACTTCCACTATCAAATTACAGTGAAGTTAAACCATAAAAAGAAGACCGAGTCTCAGTTCTTCAATCTCCATTATTCACTCTCGTATTCTGTGTGATGGAACCGGATCTTCAAACTGCATGATTCAACTCCAAAGTCACAGTTTCTGTTGAGTTCTCTAAATTCTGCAGAAATGGGAAGACGAAGAAGAACTCTAGCACAACTTAAAAACGAAGCCTTTGAGCCTCCTCCTTCAGAACAACCACCACCGTTCTATCTCTATCAGCCACATCTTCCTTCTTCATCTTCTTCACCACCAAATTTTTTATCTGATACCAATGGTTTCTTGAATTTAAACGACAAGGTAAGTCCAAGCATGCTACTTGTCATCATAATTCTGGCCATTGTGTTCTTTATTTCTGGGTTGATTCACCTGTTAGTTAGATTCCTTTGGAGACCCAGAGAACCAGATGATTTGGACAATGTGTCTGCTCTTCAAGGTCAATTACAGCAACTGTTTCATCTTCATGATGCTGGCGTTGACCAGTCTTTCATAGATAACACCCTCCCTGTGTTCCATTACAAAGCAATCATAGGATTGAAAGACCCATTTGATTGTGCTGTGTGCTTGTGTGAATTTGAAGCTGATGATAAACTCAGATTGTTACCCAAATGCAGCCATGCTTTTCACATGGAATGCATTGATACTTGGCTCTTGTCTCACTCAACTTGCCCTCTCTGTAGAGCTAGCTTGCTCTCTGCTGATTTCTCTCCCACCACAAACAACTCTTCTTCTTATTCTTCTCCTTTCGTCTTCGTTCTGGAATCTGGGAGTGAAAGTTCCAGAGAGATTATTGTTCCAGAAAGAGACAGTAGGACCAGTTCTGTGATTGCAGATAACGAACATGTAGATTTGTCACACAAATCTGTTGATTTGAGTTCAGATTCTGGTAATCCTGTTGGGGAATCACCTGAGAAAGTGGTCACTGTGAAGCTGGGAAAGTTCAGGAATGTGGACCGTGTTGCCGGTGAAGGAAGAAGCAGTGAAGCAGACATGGGAGGAGAAGAAGCTAGAAGGTGTCTTTCAATGGGGTCATTTGCTTATGTTATGGACGAGAATTCTTCACTTCAGCTACCAGTAAGAGCGACGATGAAGAAGCAATCAAGTAAGAAACCTGCTTTACCTTTAACACCAGGACGAAGGATTGCCATGTCAGAATGTGATTGTGAATCCACGAGAGATTTCAAGTTCACAGGTTTTGAAGCAGTGAAAGGTGTTGATGAGAAGAATTCTTCTGAAACTGCAAGTATTGAGGGAAGCAGAAAAGAGAGCTTTTCAGTTTCAAAGATTTGGCTCCGGGGAAAGAAAGAGAAGCCACAAGCCATGGCTGATGATTCTTCCTCAAGGAGGGCTGTTTCGTTTCGATTTGCAGCAGCAAGGGATGATGATGATGATGATTCGAAGGAGAAGAATCAGAAATCTGAGATTGTGGAGATTGAGAATGATGATGAAAACCAGAGCTGTTACAGTGTGGATTCTCAGGGCAGAGCACCGTCTTCTGCAAGAAGAACTCTGCTTTGGCTCACCGGGAAACAGAACAAGGTTGTTCATTCATCTTATGATTCAAACTTGTAGTTTTTTTTTTCTGTCATTCATTGCTTGGTAAAATCTATCATTATTCTTGAATCTAGCTTTGTTAGTTCAAGTATAAGTGTACTCTGATATGCAGTGAATAAATGTCTTTACCACACAAATTCATGATTCTGGAATCTGAATAGTGAATCACCATATCTGCTGCATTTGGTTTTTCACATCTCCTTGTTTATGCTCCTCAGAAAGAATATCTAATCTAAGTTTCTTAACTTCGAGGGAAACAAAAAAGTTTCAGCAGACATTCTTTTGTTTTCATCTATAAGAATCTGGCTGTTTTCGTGGTCACATATAATTGGTGCTACAGCCTTAAAAAGTATTTCTCAAGTTTCGTCTTATTATGTTCTTTTCCTGCAGTTCTGTTCATGGGTAGTTAGATATACCTTTTGAGATAGAGAAAATGTTTCGGAGATACGGAGTATAAACGACAAGCGGAATCCAACAAAAAATAGAGAAAAATTGGATTTTTTTTGTTCCCAAACGTTTTTAACCGTACTGGAATGTAAACGATGAAGTTCATTAAAAAAATCTTGGTTCAATTACGAGTTGTACATAATCACCTTCGTTCACTTTCAAAAAAAAGGGAAAAAAAACAACCAAATGAAACAAAACTTGTCTGTTTAGATTAGAAGAAGGAAAACCTGTACAAATTCGAAAATAAACTTGGAGTTATCTACATTTTTTGTAATGAATAAGATTAAAAAAATGATGGGGGCATTTATTAGGAGCAGTAATTAGTGGTTCTGATGTAGCAGAAGCAGAGGAGAGTGTTAATGAGAAGAGAGGTTGGAGAGATGGAAGTCAGTATCAACTGGGGCATGAATAATAAAGATAGAGAAGAGAATTTAAATTGAAATTTGTATGAAAGGGTGACAGTGCAGCTGCATCATGATCACTGGCCTTTGCCTTGGTGGACTTATCAATGACAGTGCTTAGCAGAAACAGGGGAGGGACTGAGGGAGGCACCTGTGGGAACAGAGCAAGGCATTTAATGGAAGCCATTTTCAAAGATTGGTGGTGTTAAGTGTTAACAGTTAGTAGTAATAAGGCTAACTACCCAACCCCAGATCTTGCTCTGCCCTTCTGTTTAAATAACACCAAAGCTAATGAATGAATAAATGGTTCGAAGGCACGATACAACCCCACAATTGACATGCCAACAGATGGGTCAAGTTTGTGAGTTTAGTTGAAAATGTTGGAACTGTGAGCAGAATGGAGATGATTTCCTAAAATGATAATCTTTGGTGAAAATGACAACTTTTTCGTTTAACAAAGTACTCAAAATTGGACTATCACTAAATTAGTTAAGATAATGATTCAAGAGTTAGTAATTCAATAATAATTAAAGTCAATCCAACTATAATTAAAATAATATAATTTAATTAAAATAAAAAATATATATTTATATATAATTCAAAAAAAATACTCATACTAAATGAAACAAGAGTTACTAAAATATAAATATGATAAATTTTTATTTTTATTTTAATTTAAAATGAGGGAAGGAGGACTGACTTCTTCTTCTTTTTTAAGTAAGGATTTTTTTTTGGTAAATTTTTTTTTAAAAAGGGTCAAACTTATTTATAATTTAAAGGTAGTGCAAAATCTGTAAGAAGTTTTTTTTTTTTATACAAAAATCTGTAAGAAGTTGAATAAGGAATGAGAATTCATATGTTTGGACGACTGGCTTGAAGGTTGGAGCCCACGTTCACTGCTGTTCAGCTTTTTTTCCCTTCTTAAAAAAATTACAGCATAGAAAGGGACAAAAAAATATTCAGAAATTGAGGGAAACAACAAATAAACAAAGAAAATAAAAGAATAGAGGGAGCCTTGATGCTAAATCGGATCTCAGACACGCATGGTCAATGGTGGAGAAGAAGCAGCAACTTCTTTTGTCATTTGTTTCCTTCTGTGCACATTGTTCCTTCTTCCATATTTTTGTTATAATTTTTCTTCTCTCTTAAATCCCGTACTATCAAATCAATATACAAAATAAAAATTATTAAAACAATCAGATTACCATAATAACATAAATTTTTTTTTGTCCACCCGGTTCATCAGAGTTTTGCCCCGACTACATCCGGATCCGACCCGCGTCGCGCACCTGGCTATGGTAGGTGAGTCTCCTAACAAGAATTTTCTGCGTACGCCAAGGCTCGAACTCGAGACCTCGCTTAAACGATACCGAGCCGCTTACCACTCGAACCAACCCCGTTAGTCCATAACAACATAAGTGGCACCGTGAAAGAGATATTAGCCCAATTGAGAAAATAAACTGGGCCCAGAATTGGGCTGGCTCTTGCAGCAATATAAGGGGTGAGACATGCGATCATTTGAAGTGTGCTTGATCCCTAGGGAGTACTACTTTATTGTAATTCCAGTCGCAAAGCTTGGGGAGGCATCTTAGTTCCTGGGTGCCTAGGTTTACGCCTGAGGGTAATAAACGGCTCACACTGCCCGATATTGGTATCGCATAGGAAGAAATGATACTTCGCCCTACCTTTAGATATTGGATGAGCTCAACCCTTTTCCAAAATTTTTTGTACAAAAAAAAGTTGGCCACACTATGCCTAATTAGTATAAATTTACTGACAAATTATTAGTTGAAGTAATAAGTAATTTCATTTCCGTACAGAGTAAAATACAATAATGCAATGTAGTAAGCTTCAATAATGCAGTTATGTTAATTAATTAGCCTTTGCTCTCAGTCCTAAGTCTAGAACTCCAATGTAGGATTGTTAATTATATCCAAAGTACCAACACAACTTAACCATCAAGATACACTCTTCTTTGTTTTTTCTTTTTTTGGTCAACCAATGCCCATATGTTATCCGGCAATAGAAAATGTTGGTTCTTAATCGATCACGTTCATCGAAGTTGAACCGTCTTGTATTTGTATATATCGAAAGTGTGATTCAAGCCGCATACAGTTTCAATATGATTGTGATGGCCCTGCATATGCGATAATATCCTCTTCATCTTACTGGGCGTATTCAATGTTGATTTTTCCTTCGTTAGGGTCAGCGATGGAAGAGAAGGCTTGCTGAGAGAGATCGATGGTTCCTCTGCATGCCGGAGAAGGGCAGCGATCCACAATCTTGACGGAGACGGCTCCACCCCGGCAAGGCTGAGCCTCACCTTGGTTGGTCCCACTCATGCACCTGACCCTATACAGTCTCCCGCATGCAGCTCCGTTGTCCCAGATGGAGTCGCTGGCCGCGGCGATCATAATTCCCTGGTCTTGGAATCCATTGCATGCAGATGCTGCAATTAATAATCACACCAACCACAACTTGTGTTATTATCTGCAAACTGACCACTCTGTAACTATTTGTCTGATAACTCTTCTTAATGCTAATTAAAGTATAACACTAGAATATAAATATGGGATACTCACGAACGTATTGAGTGTAAAAGGTGGCAGTTCCAGAAATAGCATATGCCACAGAGATAAGGCTCAACATGGCAAGTCCCATTACTAACACTACTTTCATTTTGAGAGCCATTACACTTATTTTTTTCCAAGTGTGTGAATGTACTGCGTTGTGCTAGAGGGATTAGTTAGTCCTCCTTTTTATAGTAAAATCTTAGAACCTAAATGGTAGATTTATTTATTTTTCTCCACGAGAGACGGCCAGACTCTTCTTGTTGTGTGACATAAATAAATGAAATTATATGCAAAATTTATTTCTCTATTTACACTCATTCGTTGTTTTCTCTTTCTCTATGTAAATTATATGTAGATTTTACTAAAAAAGTGTGTATATATATAGAATATATTAATATATAGATATACTCTATAGTCTATATTATGAATTTTATACTAATTTATATTGGTATTTGAATTTAAGTTAGAGTGAGTTTTGTATATGAAGTAAAAAACATGAGTTGTATTATGGCTCAGGAATATAGTGGCTTCATGAGTAACATTGAGTATATTCCGCATAGAAAATATTAAATATATAATAATATCCTAGTAACATCGTATAGGACAATGAAATTAATTTGATTGGCCGGTTTGCTCCCACGCCCTATCAGCCACACAATTCAGAAAAGATAATTAATTAACACATATACGATATGTAGATCAATTATATTTTATTTGGTAGCTGGAGTGAACTGAGTTTTGTCAAGGGAAATATGGAAGTTTTTGATGCCTTCAAAGTCACTTATAGCTTATATTATCTTAGAATTGAAAAGAATTAAGATGTTACAACTGGTTTGAGGCTAATTTGAGTGGTTTACCGTCGATCCGATCCAATTATCAGAACATTGATGATGACTTCTGAAAATTTTAGTACATAAATTAGCATGCACGTAGCCTTGATTGTCACGTACAGAAAAAGCAAAACGATGTCCTGACAGCATTATAGGGCTAGTAAATTAATTTTGGTGGCCGGCGTGCACCCAGCAGCTCAATTCAGAAAATGCAAAACGATACCTAGTGGTAATTATTATGTTTTGTTTTACTCTGATGAAACTTGAAAAGATGGGCTCTAATAACGTATGCATAAGACAGAGCGAAAGCAAAACTATGCGTAATTTTATCAAATGTACGAGGACAAGACGTTCTAATCCCTGTCGATGCAAATAAGCCTGTCTTACTCAATACTACTAGTTGCATATCTGAGGAGTCGTTAGAAATAAACTCTGTTTTTAATATGGATACTCAAGCTTATATACAGTGTAAAAGGTGGCAGTTCCAGGAATAGCGGATGCCACTGAGAAAAGGCTCGAACATGGCAACAAGCCCCACCATTACTAACACTGCTTTCATGTTGAGAGCCATCTTCCACCACTTTAACTGTTTGCAAGTGCCAATATGATTAAGTGTTTTGTGTTGTGCGTTGAAGTTTCGGGGATATATTGCTCCTTTTATAGCAAAATCTTAGCCCATAATTTATAGTATTATATTTTCCAGATATTGCGACGGTCTTCACACGTTTCTCCGGCTCCGGCGGCCTAAAACTCTGAATATGTATAACCATGACCATATCTTTGATTTTTCAAATAGAAAATCTGGCACTTCATTTTTCAGTTTATACTCCCTCCGTCCATATTGATATAAGATCCCATTTTTTTAATTAATCCATCCGTTTTTATAAGATTCTTTTTAGGTTTCTCTAAACATGAAGTATATCTTTATCTATTTTACCTTTAATTAATATAATATGTTTCATTATCTTTTTCTTATAGATTCTCTCTCATAATCTCTTTTCTCACCCTCACCTACCCACTCATAAATAAAGGCATATTTAAAAAATAAATTACATTTCTTATATATTTATTATTTTTAATTAATTTTAACAGTTTTTTAAACAATTTAATTTAGTTAAAAGTTATAAATAGAGACAGAGGGAGTATTATATTCTGTACGTTTCCACAAGTAACCGAAGGACTTTGCTGCATTAATTAATTACCTGGCCTTAATTACCACTGAGCAGATCATTAATCTACATAACAATTTTATAACATGTATAATAATTTTAACTATTTTATTAATTGAGATTGATTATTCCGTTTAAAAATATAGTAGTACAAATAATAGATTGTGTTATGGGTTAATACTAGTAATGAACTTAACCACACATATAATTATTTTAACTATTTTAATAAAAAGATTGACAATTACCTTTAGATTTTGAGGTATTTTTGTCTGTTTTTCATAAATATTAAAATACTAGATTGATACTTACGACAATTCACGTCACTTTTTGGAGTTTCAGAATTCAAATAGTATCTTTTGAATTTTTCCAAAACTAAAATTGAAACGTATATTCATGTGTTCTTCCTCATCCACCATGCGCATACCATAATTTAAGCATCTATTCACGCAGTAAGAGTCCAAACCTTTGGAGCAAAATCTATGGAAATTCATTTTATAAGGTTTCATGAAAAATGGGCAATTAATAAAAAAAATATGTATTATAGGAAATTTCCTGGTAGACAAAGGACTATTTGACATGATAAAAATTATAAAATATATTATGTCAGGATCTGTTACTATAGAGGCCTGGATCTAATTGGACTTATCCAATTGATATATGGACTGAGTCAACAATATGGGTCTGGTGATGCGGGTCAAGCAAACCCATGAAGACATGATAGAATATTCTAATATCTTGATTGCTCGTATAGATTGTAATATGGGCAAAAAACATGTAATACTAATCAAATAAAATATGGGTCTAGTTTATATTTGATTCTAAATATAATATTATTTTTTATTTTGATAAAAATGCAGAGCCAATACTTATGTACTAAATATAATACTTTAATTTATTTTATATTTATTATTTATTATTTTTTAAAAATTAATTTATCTAAATTATAAATTGATACATAATACTTCTTTAGTTCTAAATATAAGATCTAATTAGGGAGTTAATTTTAGTTCTAAATATAAAACCTATTTTTTCTATGTATCAACTTTTTTTTAAATTACCCTTATTTATACCCCCTCAATAATAATCAATTAAGAGAGAAAGGGAGAGAGTTAAGGAATATAATTAAGGTATTTTAGAAATTATGTCATATTAACTAACTTAATTAATTTTTTTAATCTAATCGAATTAGTTAAATAACTTATATATTAAGGATGGGAGGAGTATAATATTTTACATGAATACTTTGAGAATATTATAATTAACTGATTTATTTATTTTTATTAATATATCTAAATTAGTTAACTAAATCTTATATCGTGAGTATCATATATAAGAAATGAATTTGCATTTATGAGTTCCATAATGATAATAACTAATAAGCTCAAAGTGGTATTACAGTTGGCAATTAGATAAACTCATGCACATGTGTAAAACGATGAACACCTAAAGATCATCCCATTTGGACCATCTAGATCTGAGTTGGATGGTCTACATTTATTTTTTTATCTTTATTTTTTAAAAAATTATTTTAATAGGCATAGAATATAAAATAAAAATAATCTCTTGACTATTATTTTTTTAAAAAAAATATTTAAAAAATATTAGTTGAAAAAAATTAAGTATGAACCGATTAAATCAGATTTAGATAGTTTAGATGGGATATATTTGTCTATGAGTACCCAAACCAATTTCGACTATGCGGATATGCTTCCATGTTCATCGACTATCATTAATTACCAAAATGGTTAACCACTATTGTCTATAGACTATAAATGATCTTTAATTATCTGACACAGGCCAAAACAATTAAGTAGTAGTTGTCAACTCTAAAAGTATTCTAATTTTTCTAAATCCATATTGCATTGAATTTCTTGTATAGAGATTATGTTAGGGGTGCCCAAGTTAGCTCATAGTTTGGCGAATTACATGAATCATCTTTCATTTAAAAAACAAAGTGTCAACTGAACAGGAACAAGAAGGATTAAACGAAAACAACAGGCAAAAACAAACGGTCAAGAATAAGTTCGTGGGATAGAAGAAACGTCTCTGAAGACATCATTACAGTAAAGTTCACTAATATAACTTGTTCATGAGACCATGCATCAGCAGCAAGCATAACGGCTGGCCAAAAGTTCAGCGACGAAACCTGAATCTTCACAAACCTTAAATTTTAATGATTAAATGATAGGGTTATTTTTGAAAACCCATCACAAATTTCTACTATTAATTATAAATAGCTAACTTATATATATTTTTTGGATTCTACCAATTAGTTTAGAGAATCTTATATTTAGAATATATATAGGAGGGAGTGAGTATATTACTCCATTGTGGGGAATTTCCTGGTAGACAAAGGACGAAGCATGATATTAAATTAAAATTATAAAATATATTACGTCAGACTCTAATCTCTATTACCATTCGGGTCAAACAAATCCATGAGCGCATGCTTGTATGTATAGATTGTAATTTGGGTAACAAAATGTAGCACCAGACACATAAGACATTGGGCTAATTGTCAGACCTAATGCTTTGCTAAGATGTTTTCGGCTAGTCTCTACATACTTCAAAAGGCTCATACCTTTTTCTTTTTTTTATGTAATTCATTTTATCTTTATCATAAAATATTCTTTTAATTAAAAAAACATATTTTTCTCTTGGTTGGTCCAAGGTTGAGTAGTGCATATGAAAGGATGAAACAGAAGAGCCAAGAATAGAAGCTCCTTCCATGCGTAGTAAGCCTTAAAAATGGAGAATAACGGTGTCGTTGGTACGCGTTGAGTCGTACCCAATTTGCACGACAAACTTCCTGGATTTTTTAAACAGAGAAATTCCAGTTTTTCGTTGCTTCCACATATAATTAGTTATGAGAGGAATCGGGTTTTTTAACTTTACAAGAAATTTTATTTTTTTAGTAAATATTAAGCCATTAAAATTGATTTAGTTCATAAAAGAGTTTAGAAATCCAACTAATATACATTACTCCCACTGGTCCTTTTTATTAGTGGCATTGGCAACTACTCAAATCACATAAATTTAAATAATGATTAAAAATATTTAAAAATAATAAATGTTTAAGAGATTTAGTAATTTTTTTTAAATATATCTTTATTGATGAAGGTGTTGAGTGAGAGAGAATGAGTGGAAAAAATAGATAAAAAAACATATAATTAATTAACGATAAAAATAAAAAATATATATTAAGTTTTTAAATAAACACAACTTAAATTATTACTTATATTTAGAATCGGTCTTTTGTGAGAAAATGTTACTTATAAAAATAATAAGAGGGAAGTAGTACTTAAAGTACTCTTTCATGCACTCATCGAAAGGAGGGTAATCGCTTTAAAATTTAGAAAGTAAATTTCTTGATATTTGAATTTATGTTTTTTTCTTAGAAAAGTGAGGTTGTTTATCACCTTAATGACTACTTGATAATAAACCAGTTCTTTCTTTATTTTATTTATTATGTATTAAGGCATTCCTAATTGATAATTAATTAAGGACTAATCCTATTCTCTTGATAATAAACCAGTTCTTTCTTTATTTTATTTATTATGTATTAAGGCATTCCTAATTGATAATTAATTAAGGACTAATCCTATTCAAGACATAAAGATCATAGAAGTTAGTTTTGTCTCTGATCTTAACAATATTTTTTTGATACACAGATAGTAAGAGATCGAACCCACAACAACGTGCTTATATTTTCGGGCCAAACAAAAATACTAATAACAATACTTTTATTGAAACATAAGAGATAGAACGGTACATACGCTGTCCATGGAAAATAAACTCTATCATTTTCCATGAAGTACGTACATCTAACCAATGTAAGTATTATTAGTTATTAATTATTCTTATATATTATTATTTTTCTTGACTATTCTCTTCCAGAAGCATCAGACCCTGAAAATACATAGAAAAGTCATCATCAGTAGTAATAATATGAACTTGAAAATCTAACAAAAGTAAAATATCAAGAGTAATGTGTATAATGCAAATAGAGAATAGCATACCGGACGTAGTTAATGTTGACTTTTCCTGCGTCAGGGTTAGCGATGATACGGAATGCTTCCTGAGAGAGATCCAAGGTTGCTTGGCATCCCGGTGAAGGGCAGCGATCGACGACCTTGACGGTGACGCTTCCGGCCTTGCACGGATTAGGCACACTGTTGGTACCACTAGTGCAGGTAACTCTGTACATTCTTCCACACGCAGCTCTATTGTTAAAGACCGGGTCGCTTGCTGCTGCAATCATAGTCCCTTGATTTTGATATCCATAGCATGCCGATGCTGCACATCAAGAAATTAATTTCTCATCATCTCTAAGATGAACCAATATGCATGCTTGCTAAACCTACAATTGATATCTAAATATGCATGTACATAAAAATTAATATATGGGATACTCACGAACATAAGTAGTGTAAAAGGTGGCAGTTCCAGAAAGAGCAGACGCCACTGAGAAAATGCTCAAGATGGCAAGCACCATTACTAACACTGCTTTCATGTTGAGAGCCATTTCTTCCACCACTAAGATTGTTTGAAAGTGCGAATAATATAATTAAATGTTTTGTGTGAGTTGAAGTTATGGGAATAATGGGATATATTGCTCCTTTTATAGCAAAATCTTAGCCCATATATATGACGGTCTTCACACGTTTCTCCAGCTCTGGCCGCCCGCAGACTCTATATCTAGAACCATGCATGACGCCATATCTTTGATTTTTCACATAGAAAATCTTACACTTCATTATTTACTACTCCCTCCCTCTAGTCTAATATATAAAGAGTTTGTAACCGAATCACAAGATACAAGAGTAATAGTTAAATTATTAAATATGTCTTTGATAAAATTTACTTAATTTAATCTTATTAAATAATGTAACTAAAAAATAATAAAATTATTTTTTAAATATATTTTTATTAAGTGTCACCTCTCTCTCTTATATTTATGAATTTCTGTCCTCCTTTTAAGTATTTTGTAATAAAGATAAAATAGAAAAATACACATTAATAACTATATCTACTTATATTTAATATTATTATTAGTTCCTTCTAGAGGACTTCCACAAGTAACTGAAGGACTTTTCTGATGTATTAACTGACCTTAATTACGACTGAGAATATCATTGAATGTATATAACAATAATTTTGAATAGCGCGTCTGCGTCCGGACGCAAATAATTCAGAGGGTATGAATTTGACATAAAATGGATTAAATTATTGATAAGATTCTATTTATAAATTATTTTTAGTATTTTTTTACAGAAAAGGTTTAAATTTTATTAATTATATAATAAAATTTAATAAATTTTTAATTTTATCTCTATTTAATATACATTATACTAAATAAAAATAATATTAATATAAATAAATAAGGGGTAAAATTATATATTTATATAAATAAATTTTTTCTCTATTTTATAAATAGCACCAAAGCAAATATTCTCTCTCTGGAGTAAATATTAAAAATTGATTTTTCTTTTCCTATATTTGACAAAAATATAATCACGTCGAAGAATTCAATGGTCTCACGACTCGGCTCACGTCTCATTTCTATTACCCATCATGTTTTTTTTACATTCTCACACAGACACACCCAATTGCAAATGTTAGATATGAACTGTATATTTTATTAATGATGAATTATTTTGCCTTGATTTCTCTCCATGGTTCTTGCCTTATCCTTGTATTCTATATGAAAAGGTTCAATGCTTATTTTTATTAAAATTACTCATAGTCTAATATACTAAATTTCAGATTAAAAACCAGTTGGTATCGTAACAAATAAGGAAAATATGAGTTATTATTTATTTACTTTTTTTTCGTGTGAAAGAACTAATTATTTCAAAATACATAATTGGAGGAATTTACACACCCATTATATCTATAGAAGCTCAAATTCGCAACCTCACACTTAATAAATAAGGGGGTGCTTAATGTCTTTGGGTTAGAAACGAACAAAATACAACAAAGTCAAAGTGGAAAAAATTTATATAAGCTCTTAGTTTATGACTTTACCACAAAAAAAAAATCCTAATATGCCAGAAGAAATCCGTTCGTTGCTTGATTCTTGAAGTCACCTTGGGGAATGGACGTTGATTTTTTTGTCTATTCATGCAATATTTTAAAATGAAAAACTAAAATTGGAAACGTATATTCATGAGTTCTTCACCATGCGCATACCATAATTTACGCATTTATTCACGCAGTAAGAGTCCAAACCTTTGAAGAAAAATCATTGGAAATTCATATACGGAATAAGGTTTCATGAAAAATGGACAATTAATAAAAAAATGTGTATTGTAGGAAATTTCCTGGAAGGCAAAGGACTATATGATATTATAAAAATTACAAAATATATTATGTCAGGCTCTGTTACTATAGGGGCCTGTGGTCTTATGGGACTCATACAAATATGGGTATGGGGATGCGGGTCAAGAAAATCCATGAAGACATTATGGAATAATATTCTAACATTCTTGATTGCTTGGATAGATTGTAATTTGGGCAACAAAATATAATATGGTAAGATAAAATATTGGGTTTGGATATATATATATATATATATATATATATATATATATTATTATCTCTAATTTTTAATATAAAATTTAAATAATTAATTTTAATATATTAAAAAAATTAAATATATTAGTTATTTATAATAAATATGATTTAGTTTTTATAATTAACTCTCATATTTTAGTATGACTACTTTTGGATAGAAATCCCTTCATATAGGGGTATTCATGGGCAGAGTTGGGCAGGGCAACCCCCTGCCCGGTGCCCTACCCGAAAAAAGTATGAGTTATATTTTGCAGCCCGATACCCAGTCCTGCCTGGTAAAAGCCTTAACTATTTTGGGCTGGGTATGAGCGGGCTAGGCGTGGGCGGGCTGGGCATACCCAAATTGTGATGTCATGCTCATGTTGTGGAAAAAAATCTACAATTATAAATTTCTAAAATAATATCATATTCATATATCTTCAAGAGTTAAATAATATTTATAATTCACTAAAAATAAGATAACAAAAAGATAATAATTAAAGTCTTGAAATTCATTGCATGTAAAAAAAAGCCTTGAAGTCTAAATAGTTTGTAATTACAAATTTACATCAATTTTTCAAATGTTGATAAGGATGAAGTATCTAAAAAAAATAAAATAAATAATTATAATTTGTAATGTAATCATATTATGATTAGTAAAGTTAAAAAAAATTAATATAGTTATAAATATTAAAAGACACAACTTACGTACTTAACTACTTATATTTCTAAAATTACCATTTAGTCACCAGTAACTATCATATTCTCCCTTCTAAGTGTAATATCTAGAGAGAAAAGTAAAAAAATAAAAAAAAAATGGGTGCTCATAGGCAGGGCAGGGCAACCCCCTGCCCGGTGCCCAACCCAAAAAAAGCATGGGTTGCATTTTGTAGCCCGATGCCCAGCTCTGCCCTATATTTATCGGGCTGGGCAGGGCCTTTTTTTCGCGGGCTCTGGTGGGTATATAGGGCCGCGGGCTTTATGAACACCCCTACCTTCATGTGTATAATCAATAGAAATATTTTAAGAGAAAAATTATAAATTTAGAGGATAAAATAAATTTAAGTCTTATATTTAGAACCAAATTTAACTTCTCAACAAACTCTTATATTAAGGATAAAATAGAGTATTTAAGGAATGAATTTACATTACTGATTAGTTTCAAATAAGCTGATAGCGGCATTGCAGTTGGCAATTAGATGAAGCCCATATTCTTCCTTGCTCACCGATTATAATTACCATTTGATTAAATTTTAATCTTAATCTTTATACTTTTAATAATTTTTTTAATTTTTATCTTTATATTTTTAATAAATTTTAGCTTTAATTTTTAAAATTAATACCATTAAATATTTAAATTTTTATAAAATTATATCGACTAAAAAAATATGATTTGGCCAACAAACATTAATCCTAATATATGGAAAAAAATTTAACTGTTTAAACACGATGACTTAAATTTAAACTCGTGTGAAGTAATAAAATATTTTAAAAAAAGTTATCGCTAATTAAATTTAATAATATTTAAATATAACTTAAAATTTTAAAAACTAAAACACGATTTAAAATTATAAAAATTAAAATTAAAATTTTATCGAATTATAAGTATAAAAAATAGTATTAACCTATTACCAAAATTGTTAACTATATATTATCTATAAGCGATCTTTAATTAAAAAAAGTGTTGGGAAATGTTTCGCGAAGGCTACTTCGATGAGTTTTTAGTTTTACTCTTTGGATTTCCAATTTCTACTATTCGATTTCCGTTCTTCTTTTGCTTCTTCTGCAATTCTTCCTTGTGCAAGCAATTCACCTTTTTCAGTTTTTATTTCGTCTGCTACCCCAAGCTTTCAATCTGCAAGGCACTAGTTCGAGTGTTTGGCTTCCAAAAAAATGCCACAGCGCCACTCCACTCTCTCTGATGTTTAAGGAAATCTTCAACTTTAGATTCCATGGTTGCCGTCGATTTCATTTCTTCTCCACCGTCTCCCTACAGTTAGTGAAATCGTCCTCAATCCCAGGTTTTCTACTTTTTTTCAGCTAGCGCTCTGCTCCTTCCTTTCTTTTTTAGCTTCTAATCTAGATCTGGTCCACCCTTTCTTCTTTATCCTCCAATCAGGATCTCCTCCTCCTTTTGTTCTTCAGCCTCGATCAGGATTTGTGTTTAAACGTTTTTTCAAAAAATAACCCCGATAATCCGCCCAATCCAGCGGGTTACTTGGGTTAACATAGGGTTCCACAGTTCAGGATGGGTTATTCTGGGTTAATTTTCCCCGGTTCAGATGCCAAACCAAACCGGACAAGTGGCTGTTCACTGGTTTCCGGTCTGAAACCTGAAGCAGTCGATTCGGTCCGGGTTTTCAAACATTGTGTTAATCAGTTCATGTTTGATCTCCAAAATACTCATTATGTGGATGTTCTTCGAATTCTTCAGTATGTCAAGGGGACCTTTTATTAAACCTTTTAATTATAGTTCCTTCCAGTTTGTATGTAGTTAACAAACTCAAGTTACTTTCTCTCAAACCATCTTAAGTGTAAAGAGTGTTTATATAATATAATTTTATTTTATTTATATTTATTTAATTTGATTGTATATTTATTATTTTTATTGAAATTTATTAAAATATATTTTTCTTTATATATATTTATTAGTATGCTCAACTCATTTAAATATATAAACAATATTTTATTCAATAATTTTCTCTCTTTCTCTTTCTCTTTCTCATAACAACGTTTCCTAATTCTATTTTTGGTATATGTTCAATTCAATATTGTGAATATGTCTGAAACATATGGAAAAGAGTGCTAGAATAGACAATGCAGATTTTGGGTCTCTCCCTCCATTGAAGTCTAATGATGTGAAGGTAATGACTGGAGTTTTTTGCTCATGGAATATAATATATATAGATCATATTGAAAAGAATTTGTTCATGTTTTGTTTTCGTTTTTGAATTTTCAGTCATGGATACGTATGCAGCAAGCGATGCATCCTGAGTTAAATTACAACAGCTACTTCAGAAAGAAATGGGTATGTCATAATCTGCATATTAATTAACCTCAGTTGTTTAAATTTGCATTTTATGATCATGGTTCTGTCTATGAAGAACTGATATAACACATTGATAGATTTTGTTTTGTTGTCTGCACATAGATGCCATGGAAGCAGATAATGCCACTGAAAAACGTGTCGATCAAGAAATGGTTTAAGGAAATAAAGCTGAGGAGAAAAGAGGAACAAAGGGTACAAACAGCAGAAGTGCATGCAGCAATATCAGTGGCTGGTGTGGCAGCTGCTTTAGCAATCATTGCTGCAGAAAACTTGAAGGGGGATCGGTCATCTAACGCCGAGAAGGAAGCAGCAGTAGCTTCTGCAGCCGCCTTGGCGGCTCAGTGCGCAAAAGTTGCAGAAGCAATGGGGGCAAAGAAGGACCAGCTTAACACTGCAATTAGTTCAGCCATGACTGGTACAAGTGCAAGTGACATCTTGACCCTCAGCCTCAGCTTCCACATGTAATTTGCTTATCTTGATGCTTCTTTTCACATGCTTTTCTAATTTTCTCTAGTATATTTGAACTATAAATCTGATACCAATTGATGGTAGGATGAGAATCTTATCCTAAAAATTAATTGTTGATGTAGGAAAATCAAACCACTTAAATACTTTATTGAGCATCATATTCTACTCATTGTGGGACTTAATATCTTATACTATTAAATCTCCATTAAACTCTTAATTGGGAATGTTGAACTACCTTATTTAAGAACATTTTAGATCAGTTTCCTTTTATTTTGATAAATATATAAAGAAATTTGTTAGATAAATCACAGATCTTGTTTTAACATCATGATTGAAGGAAAAGATTGAAGAGCATTACCCATTTGTTCATGTATCTGATACTGTTTGGTGCAGCATTGAAAGGAGCAGCCACACTGAAAGCAAGATCAGGATGCAAGAGCAGGCTAAATGGGGGAGTACCTGTTTTGTCCATTGAAGACAACAACAATGACTTGGACTTGGACTTTGCAAAAGGCAGATCCATTCTTGCAGAGGGAGCTGAGTTACAAGTGCAGACACCTGAAGGTACATCATCAAACACAACAAAACCTTTTCTTCTGAATAAAAGCTAAGCATTAAAAGGCCTCCATTTTATGACATATTCCTAACTCAAATTATGTGTAAAACAGGGGAGTGCATGCTTAGATCAGTATCTATCATCTTGAACAGTGATGCCAAGGTCAGAACTATTACTCTCTGGTTGAATTATCTCAAACAATTGCTAATATATGCTACAAAAAGGTCAGGAAAATTGCTGAAAATTACCCCATTTGGAGAATTTATTGTTTAAAGGTACATAAGTTCTTGAATATGTGCAACTTTTCTTTAACTATGTGCGACATATTTTTAACTACTATTTTACCTCTGAAATAGGACATGTGTAACTCTTTAGCTATATATAACATATGTTAACTATATGAAAAAAAATCTTTCAAATAAAAGACATTTGCACATAATTAAAAAAAAGTTGCATCTATTCAACGACGTAGGTCTTTAAACCAATTTTAAGTATCTTTAGGCAATAAATATTTTAATAGAGGATTTTTTCCGTGAAGTTTTTTCAAATAATAATGTGACAGGGCCTTCAGAGGCCAGTTGACGTAAGCCGCACGTTGGTTTAACTGGTGGTGTGTGCATGATTGATGTACAGGTGGTTCTTATAATGAGGAAGCATAATCTGTTAAAAAGAAAGAAGAAAAGTAGGGGCCTTTTCTTCTTCATCATCATCTCTTATTGTTCTGTGATTTTAATACTGAGATATTTTTTTCACTAACTGGTGAATATGGTGGATTCAGGCATAGTGATAAATATGCATGCAGAGCTGTATAAAGATGGAGATGGTGAAGAAGCAGAGACGTGTTATCTGATAGTTTTGACGACAAGCAGAGGCACTTTCAAGCTTGACATGGCCGATGATGTTCATCGCTGCAAGACTTGGGCCACCACTATCAACCATTTCCTCACTCTCTCTTCTTCTTTCTCCAGATATGAACTCCAGTTTTACAGAAATTAATCGTCATCTTCATTTTCTCTGTATCCTTCTCAATCTATGTACTTTATAATACACTTTTATGTAATTAACTAATATTGATCATGCCCACTATTCATTCAAGTGGAAGGAACAAGTACTAGTTTGTACACTTGCTTCACTTCAACATCTACTTGAGAGATTAAAATATGACAGATCAATTTATTAGTTTATAAAAGATCAAATTTGATATTTGATCTGTTTATGCACACAAACACTATTTATGATTAGTTTGGTATATTTATTCTAATAAATTAAATATATTTGTAGTAGTAATATATTTTGCCTAATGAAAAAAAAAGTTATATATGGATAAAGGTTACCTCAAGCAAGAATCTATTTAAATTAAAAGAACTTTGATGAACATGTTACTATAAAACAAAAAGAAGAAAAACATTGGTGAACAGGAACTAACTCTTCGAAAGTAATAAATTAATAGTGGACTGATGTATTATGAAAAATAATCTTATAAAGTTATATTAGGAACGATTCACTTAATAATAACAACAATATGATAAAAAAAAACTTATGAAAATTCAAAATTTGACTTCAAAATCGAGTTTATTATAAAATAAAATTCCTTGATTAACTCATGACAAGTGCCAGTTAATCTTAATATTGATTATGTTAGGTTGAGATTGAGAGTTGAGGCTAACAATTTTACATGTTTTCTGGCAAAAACTATTTTACATATTTATTTTTAAACAATTATATCCATATTTAAAAAAAAAAACAGTTCATTTTTAGACAAAAAAACATGAAGTGCAATATAGAGTATATATATGGGGACTACCATCAGCGTTTGAATTTATTTTTTTTAATTTCTGAAAAAACCATAGTACAATTTCCGACGGGTTTTGCTGAAAAGCCAGTCAAATTCAAAAACAGCTCAAATCCCTCAGTTTGGGTTGAGTTTGATCAAGGAACATCCTCGGTGTTTAGACTTCGATAGTTGCGGCTTGCGGGTAAGGGGTAAGGAGTAAGGAGTAAGGACCTAGCTGAAGTCGAACTTTTGATTCCTGACCCAAAAAAAACAAAATCCCCCTTTCGACTATTGATCATTGATTACTGATTGGAATGGTGTCTTCTGAGTTCAATCACATATAACTGTAGTTTCTGCTGTGTTCGTGAAAAGAGAGAAAAGACATTATATCTTCAGCAGAACTCTTCGGTAATCAGACAGAGACAGAATGCGGCTCGTCCATCAGCGGCTGAACAATCCCCCGGGACTTCAAATTTATCCAAATCGGAAGATTCGAGATTCCTCTGCAGCTTTCTGTTTTCATCAGAGAAGAGAATTTTTGGTTTCTGCTTGGCATTTCGGATGATAAATGCTCTGTTAATACAGTCCTATTTCAATCCGGATGAACACTGGCAAGTAGGGGTGTCCATTTTGTCCAGTCCGGGGTGTCCCGACCTGGTCCCGATAATTTCGGGACGGGTCCGTCCCGTCCCGAAAGGGACCGGTCCGGGACACTACCGGGACGGGACAAAAGGAGGACCGGGACGGGACGGGTCTCGGCCCGTCCCTCGGGAATCCCGTCCCTTCCCGAAGTATTTTTTTTTTTTAAAATATTACATTATCCTATCTTTCTCACTCTTATATAGATATTTTTATTCTTATACAGATATTTTTATATTGATATTTTTATTCTTTCTTACTATTATTTTTTTTCTTATATGGGTAAGTTATTATTTTCTATTAGGGAAGAATGTTGGTATTTAGAGTAAGTTGCTATGGCATTTATATGGAATAATTTATTGAGATAATTTTATTATAATATTTTTTTTAAAAAAAATAAATCGGGAATTCCCGTCCGGTCCCGAACCCGTCCCGGTCCCATCGGGACCGGGACAAATTCGGGACGAGACGGGATACAGGACGCATTTTGCGTCCCGTGTACTGTATCGGGATGAAACACGGGACGGGGTTGTCCCGGTCCCGACCCGTCCCGTGAGCACCCCTACTGGCAAGGGCCTGAAGTAGCGCACCGCATTGCATTTGGGTAGCTCAGATTCCACTGAAGTGTGTTAATTTTCAGCAAAATTTTTCTCCTTGTTCGAGCAATCTTTGTGTTTAACAATGTTATGATGTGGATTGGAGTATGGGCTGATTGATCCAAATGGCAGGTATGGTCATTTGACATGGGAGTGGAAGGAAGGAATCCGTATCTACTTGCATCCGATTGTTTTTGTTGCACTCTACAGAATTCTTTCCTTACTTCGTCTTGATACGCCGTGGTTCATGGTAAATATAGTTGTCTACGAGTTGACAGAAGAGGTGTTATGTTTCAACATGATGGTAGTCATGGTTTACCTATCCTTCGGAAGCTTGATGCATGTGTAGTTAATCTTTTTAGATTCGTGCTAATATTCGGTTAATTCTTAAAAAGGGGGAAAATGCACATTTATTTTTTGATATATCAACGTATATAATTCTTAGTTTCTGACATACATGAATGAGCTATATGTTTTCTTCTGTGTCTAGACCTTTTGCTCGCCAAACTTAGTTAACATAAGCATGCATTTTTGTTTAGTCCCAATTGTTGCAATTCTTTCACAGTTACAATCCTTTTGCTTGTTACTTGCCATTCATATGATTCTTATAAACTTATCTTCTGCTCCATGTTTATAGATGAAGGCTCCACGGCTGCTACAGTCCATATTCTCTGCAGTGTGTGATTTGTACCTGTACAAACTTTCCAATGTCGTCTTGGGTGATAGTGTTGCAAAATGGGCTGTATCCTGATATATATGGCTAATATTATTTTGAAGTATATCTCATATTGGAAGTTATTCCTTCTTATTTATCTTCTACCTTGATATATGGCAATCTTAACACTGCTGCAGCTCTTTTCCCAGTTGACAAATTGGTTTATGTTTTACTGTTTATCATGGACATTGTCGAATAGCTTGGAGACCGTTCATACTGTAGTGTCTCTATACTTTTGGCCCTGCATGAGACCCTTTGGTAAATTTTCCTTCAAGTCAAGGAAGTGGGGTTTGATTATAGCAGCTTGAGCTTGTGCTGTTCGGCCAACAAGTGCAATCACAAGGTGTATGTTGGCCTGCTTGAGCTTTTAACAGGAGATGACAGATTGGGATTCCTTTTTCTAGAGATGGCTCCTATTGGGTATGTGTTGGCATCATTTACCCACTCTAGTATGACATTCACATTAAGAGGGATTAATTGTCCTCCATGTTCCATACTAAATATATGGAAAACCTTTTCTCTCGTCATTTGGCTGAAATTCATTTTCTTTCCTTTCCACGAAAGTATAGACTTGCCAATAATGTATTAGTAAAATCAGATAATGCATGTGGCAAATCTCAATACATGAAGACCATCATGTTACTGTTAGCTGTAGGTACTATCTTCTTTAACCAGTGTTGGACACTCCTGAACAAATAATGAAAGTGGAGCTCTTAAAAGATTATAACTTCAAAACAGCGTTGGATTTATGGGTTTTCTGCTCTTACAAAGTATATATATATTTAATCAAACTGTCGTTTAACATGTCTGTTAAATAGTTCACATACATTTTATGACAGATGGTAGCATCAGAACAGAAAAATGAGGGCAAACTAATTTTTAATTGCATACCTGCTTCTGGTTGTTTAAAATGTAGTTTATATACTTGTATGGGTTGATGAACTCTTTGCTCTAGACAAATCACTTTGTTTGGCTCCAATTTAAGTTCCATCTTTAGTACTCAGGGTAAATTCCACACGATCAATCCTTCCATATGAACTTTAACTGATGACTTCTGTCCATGAAAGTTTACACATGTTAACATGCATCTACGCTGAATCCACTTAATTTATGCAGATAGAGAGACCTGTGACGATAGTTTCTGTTAATTCGCTTCTAAACTTTTCTATTGACGTGTATGTTTGTGTAAAGCCTGCAAGCATTCCTTTACATTTGAGCAGTTGGTTTTAAAAAGTAACTTTTGTTTCTTGCCCTCCAGCTGCTTGTCTCTTGGCATAATCCCTGATCAACCTCAAACAGGCTCTTTGTATTTTCAGTTTAGCCTTTGTTGAGCAAATTGTAAATATTTTAAGATGGATACCAATTTCTTTATTTGGAAAAAATTGGATTATTTATTCTTTAATACTTTGCTTTCTCTTTTATGCATATCATCTTTACGTGCCCTTGTATTTTCCAGTATTGCTTCTAGAACCCTTTTGCTCCTTGTTATCGATGCACTTGAATCCTTTTGCTGTTTAGGATTCAGAAGGCAGTTCACTTTCCAACCTCCAATTCTTATGTAATACTTGGCATTAATATTTAAAGATAAAGTACTTGCTAATATTGTTGGAAAATACTTTTAAAAAATGCTAAGATGCATATGCCTTGCGTTTCTCTAAAATTTTCCTTTATAAGCAGAACCAAATGTGTTTTGGGTAGACTACAAATTATAGGAAAGTTTACAAAGTCTTCAATTTGATTAAACCGTATTGTCACTAATGCTTGTATTGAAATAGATCCTGCAGAGATGGAGAAATAGTGGGCATTGCCATTATGAAAGTCTGCATCCATAACTGATGCATTTCCTTTCTTTTATCTTTTCCTTAAAATCCATCTTTCAATAATGATTTGGTTTTGTTCTTTTATCAGGGTCCTGGTGCTTGGACTAACATGCTTACTAGATCGTTTCATGTATGGCACGTGGATTCTAGTGCCTCTTAATTTTGTAAGATTCAATTTTAGTGGCACGGGTACTTCACTCAGGGATTTACAGTCATGATCTTCACTCACTTACCATTGTCATTATCTGGCATAATTTATTCCAAACAATGGAAGTTTGCTGGCCTTATTGCTTGGGTTGTCATTTTACAGTATGTTCGGTTACAAGGAATTCAGGTATTCAATCGGATTTTCTTACATTTTGCATGTTAACATGCAGTTGGGCCCATTAGTTTTGCTAGATTTATCTTTATCATTATTATAACATACAGGTTTGTCTTGCCAGTTCTTCCTATAGCTCTTATGTTCTCTGGTTAATCTTTAGCCATTATGGATGATCCTGGTTCTGCAAAAAGGAAAGAAAAAGGATCCTTGAAGAAGTATAGTAGATTCCCTGCAAAGAAGGGAGTTGCCATCTTATTCTTTCTTGCAACCAATATCCCAATGGCCTTGTACATGAGTTTGGTTCATCAGGTATGATTTCCCATAAATTGATTTTAATGTACCTAAGTACCTATCTATTCCACCCACCTCTTGCATAATAGCACGCCCTTCATGTGCGCATATGGTATTTTTTGCAATTTATTCATTTCATATTGGATTACCAAAGGTTACTTATTTGTTTTGTTCTTTAATTTGATATACATATAACAAGGGAGATAGTTGAACAACGCATTTGAAAATTTTGATCTCCCTGATCTCAACAGAGAGGACCTGAGGCTGTTATGAACCACCTCGCCAGAGAAGCTCATGATGGGAAAGTGAAAAGGATACTGTTCCTAACACCATGTCATGCTACACCCTACTAGTCTATGCTGCATTCTAACCTGCCTATGCAATTTCTGGACTGTTCACCAAGGTTTTGGAATCTACAACTTTTATGGTTTTCGTAGCGACTCTATCGAGATTTATTTATAATTATGTTTATGGAATGTTACTGTGTTGAGCAGTGAAGAGAAAGGAGTCCTGGATGAGTCAGGCCGTTTCTTGATGGACCCTCTTGCTTTTGTGTCAGAATATGCACAAAATTGGTCTCAACCTAGTCACATTGTTTTATACGATTCAGAAGGACAGAAACTGAGGAATTATTTATTTTCGCTTGGCTACAGAGAGGTAATTATTAGATAAGGCAATGATTATATATATATATATATTTGGCGAGAGATTAGAATAAGTTTATAACTTACAAACTTCATGATTTCATTAATATTGGGATTGAAACAGGAAAGTAGATTTTTTAATGCGCACTTCAAAGTGGATCGCGATCTCCAAGCCTCTATTCTTGTATATGTTCTAAGAAGATAGCAAGGTTCATCCAATCCCCGTCTGATTCCAGTCTCATGATGGTTCAACTTATCAATCCAAGTGTCCCTTCTACACTTTACTTAGGGTAACTCTCTCTCCTTTGCGTGCGTGCCTGTTTATAGTAATGCTTGCTGAAAAAAATATAGTAAAGGTAACAGAATTTTGGTAATTAAGGACCATTCCTGTAACTCTTTTGATATTTTCTGTGTTGATGGGAGTATGAGCTTGCTAGAGTTCTTGGCACTCGGCAGCATCTGAGACTGAGTGCCACTAATGAGATTAGATATGAGGATATATTTTTTTTTTTTGGTTCGAACATTTGTTGGTGATAATGTTATACCTCCAAAAAATACATATGATAGATTGCATTTCAGTGAAGTTAATTAGTATCTGGCACATCATCCTTGCATATAAATATTTATACAATTGGCTTAAATTCCTGTAGGGAAATAAAACCTTAAGCTTTGAGTCAGCACAGAGATGCAGTTTAGATGTTAGATAGTGAATATGTAATCAGAAGTATCTCCAGGTTGAAAGGGAAGTTCATCTTCAGCATTCTTGTCAATGGACTACGAGTAAAAGTGAGATAAATACTCCTCCGATTCTTAACATAAAGTCTATTTACTTAATTTGATTAGATTAAAGAGTAGTAGATTTAAAATTTGTGGTCATATCAGGAAGCCGTTTAGGTTTTCTGATGTTTAAGGAATTTTCAGTAAAGAAAGAACAGAATAAGTGAGACCTCGCAGGATTCATCTCTATCATTAAATGTGTTACTTTCTCTCCTAAATAGAATATTCGGATCTTGATCCTTGATTTATCACAATATCAAATATGTGAAGAGTCATTTGGGTCATTTGATACTTGATTTAAAACATAGGAATGATAATTCCTCCCACTTTTTTGGATGGAATGACTATTTCCTTTCTTTCCTAAGGTCTTTCATAAGGTGTTTTAAATTCCACTTTTTTGGATTTAAAACATAGTCATTTGGGTCATTTGGGTCTTTTTTGCTATCATGTAACCAAACGTTGTCGCTTAAATAGGGGTTGGTCTGAGTGGTAAGCGGCTCGGTATCACTTAAGCGAGGTCTCGAGTTCGAGTCTTAGCGTATGGAGAAAATTCCCGTTGGGAGACTCACCCACCATAGCTAGGTGCGCGACGCGGGTTGGATCCAAATGTAGTAGGGGCAAAGCTCCGGTGGACCGTGTAGGAAAAAAAAAAACGTTGTCGCCAACCGAATTCCCGTTCTATTTCCTCAACTTTTTGCCCCTTGTCTTTTAAAGAAAATAAACCTCACAATTTTATGAGACCTAAGGTTAGAGTGAACATTAATGTTTGTATTTTTGCCCTTTTGTAAATGAAGGGCTTGTTTGTTAAAGTTTAAAAATAAGGGATTTTTATATAGTTTAAAGATTTTGCAAAAATTGATTTCTTTTAGAGATTTTTTTTAAAAGTAAATTACTTTTCGTATGGTTAAAATTATAAAAAATATTATTATTTAATGATTTTAAGATTTTATGATATTTTCTTGTATTTCTATTATAAGAAGTTATTTAGTATTTAATTATTTTTAAATTTGATATGTTAGTACATCTTCATATTTCTATGACAGTTTCTCTCATCTATCACATCTTGAGTAACTTCTCGAAATAATTTTAATTTTTTTTAAATTGATTTTCAAAATTTTAAACAAACATTGAAAAATTTAATAAAAGTGATTTTTTTAAAAAATAATAAGAATTTTTTTCTTAAAAAAAGCCTTAAACATATGGATCCTGTATTAAATTTGAAATTTTTATTTTTTGCTAAAAGCCAGGTGGTATCCTACCAATAGTTTAAAAATTAATTATTTTAAGATGTAGAAATTATTAAAATAAGTTTTGTCTCTTCTAATAATTTAAGATTATCATCTCATTATGAGATTGCAAGCATGTAAGCTCATGTTTATGGGCTAAAGAAGTAAGCTCAATTTAACTAGTATATTTTTGCGACTAATTTCAGACATTAGCAATGAAGCAATAAGATTAATGACTTTATGGTTTAGTGGCCCGAAAATTTTCTGTGAATAGGAAATTGTAGGTTCAAATCGAGTCTTAAGTTGTCCGTGCTTGTTCGTTTAAAAATTGAAAAAGAAGGAAAGAAATAAAAGGAAGCAACAAATAACAAGAATTATGTATGTGGACAAAAGAAATGGTGAAATGATCATTCGGCAAAGAGACAACTAAAAATTTGGTCTGTGGGAGATTTTGTCATGAAAAGGGGGAAAAAATAAAAAGGAAAGCCTGTAACGCAAATTCCCTCAAAATGATTTTTATTCCTTGGAATAGGAGATTTTATTCCTTTCCTATTCTTATTCCATTAAAAATGCAAATTCATCAGTAAATTTTTAGGCTTCATGTGAAACATCTCAAAAATAGGAATAGGAGAAATTATTTTGCAGTTTCATAGGGAAACACAATAAAAGATCTAAATTAGTCAAGATTAGCATATTGGGCAAGTTATCCAATTGTGAAGTTTTAATTCATGTCATTATGACATTGAAGACCTTATAGATAGGGTTTTGCTTTATGTTAACTTTTACAGGCTAATACACACACAAAAAAGTGGAAAAGAGCATCGTTGTATGAGAAGCCTCTTTTCAAAAGTGTTCATTTCTCACAAAAAGATCTCAATCTCACTTTGCAGGATGCCTCCATCCATTATATTTCTTCTTTTTTCTCCCACTTCAATTACCCTCTATGTTCCATTTGGAATGTACCTAAGTACTAATGCCCCTTTATAGGGTATACTTCCTTTAGTTATATTTATAGCTTCCTGTTACCTAATCCATCAAATTTAAAAAAAGAAAAGAGTATTTCTTTCTTTTTTATATTTTTTTGTTGCCCACCTAGTTCACTGGGGCTTTGCCCCAACTAAATCTGGATCCAATCCACGTCACGCACCTAGCTATAGTGGGTGAGTCTCCCAACGGGGATTTTTTGCATACACCAAGGCTCAAACTCGAGACCTCGCTTAAATGATACCGAACTACTTACCACTCGAACTAACCTCGTTGGTAAGAGTATTTCTTTCTATCCTTTTTATAAGATCTCTGCACTTCATGATATAATATATTTTATCTAAATTATTAATTTTTTACATAATATCCTTAATTAATTATAAAATTTACCATTAACTAATTAACTAAACTTATCTAACTAACAGGGTAATTTTGATATTTTATCATGAATCACTAATTTTAATTAGGGAAATTTTCCGAAAAATATGTTTGAAACATCAAAATTATAAATTAGTTTTATTTACTACACTTTATTAGTTATTTATTACATTTGATTAGCAAATAATATGTTCTACTAGAAAAATTGGACCTTATATATATATTGGACCAAATCAAAAAATTTAAATATTTACGTAGCCTTATTTATAAGTCACTTCTAACATATTTCATCTAAACAAAAAAAATATTTGAACATCATTAACTCTATTTTAAAATTTAATAACTTTTCAACTTTACTCTTATTTAATATACACTTTATCCCAAGAATACAAAGTTTGCCCAATAATAAATAAAAGGTAAAATGTATCACTTTGTTCTTATATATAAATCACTTGTAGGGCAATTAATAATTTTTTTAATTTTACCCTTATTGAATATAAAACCTTGTAGGGTAATTAATTACTATTTCTTTTAATATTTTTTAATAGGGGTAAATGTGAAAAAGTTTATCAATTTAATATATTTTTTGGTATATGAGATTGTGATATAAGTGACTTATATATAGCAATATAGTAGTATATTGGTATGAATAATAATATGAATTATAAATAAGGTAAAAAAAAATGTTCTCTCTCAACCTTAAATAAATAAGATTGATTGAATCGAAGCCACTAACTAAGAGCAAAATCCTTCCCAGTAATGAATTTGTCACAAAACCCATCAAAGAATTAAAGCTAATTCGTTAATCTCCTTCAGCCCTCAAGCACGCATCATAGAGATTCTCGCTTCTTTTTAACAAACATTCGCGAATCGAATATCATCTGCCCTACAAAGCACCAGACAGTAGACAACCATCCACACAATGCCCCATACATATATACTTCAGACTTCGATAAACACACATTTATCAGTCGTAGTATATTACTCGCGGTTAAGACAAATATACCATGTTTATATATCTCAGACGACAAAACTTCAGGTTCTGTAAACGAGTGCTGTCTTTATTGTTTAGCATTGTTACATATTTAGTGGGAAAGATAATGATGAAAACTGATGTGTGTGTGTGTGTGTGTGTGTTTTGTTATATCTTGTATGTTTTGGTACGAAAAGAATATAGAAAAGGAGATGAATAGATGAGAGTGAGTACGTACAAGCACTCTTAGCTTTGTCCTCGTCTTTATTTTGACGTTTTTTTTTTGGTGTGTTTGGATTCTATTCGGTTTGTTTAGGGTTGGGAGAGATTTGCAAGTGTGCAAAAGCAACGTACGAAGTGGTCACATTGCTGTTTGAAATTAGGAATTCGCTTTATGCAGCATCAAGCGAATTCAGTACCAGAATCCCACTACCCCAAGAAAAGAAGGTTAAAAAGCCTACCTTCAAAAGAAAGTTGAAAACAAGTTTTTGTCTCGGGCTTTGGACTCCATACCCCTTTCTTTATTTTCTTTTTCTAATTAGTTTTTTTCACCCCTTTTTCCATGTTCTTTCTTCTAATAGCTATGTTTGGATGGAGATAAGAGTAGAGAAGAATAGGAGGATGGAATACTAGGGGAAAAAATTTAAATGGTAAAATAATTTACTATTGTTAAAAAATTTTTTTATTATTTTTTCTCTCTCTAATTTTTTTTTTCTATCTAAACGTAGGGTAAAAGTCTGATTAATCCATACTCAAGCTAAGTCTATATTTAAACCCATGCTTTAATGAAGAAAGAAAGAGCAACAAACATTAAAAATGAACAATATTGAAAAACTAAGATGAATTTAATACTAAATATCCCTTCTAGAAGTGTCTTAAAAATGAACAATATTAAAAAACTAAGATGAACTTAACAAAGACTAAATATCCGTTCTAGAAGTGTCTTATCAAAAAGATTAGGATTATGAACAAAAAAACATTCATTTGTTATTTGGATAAAGAGAAAAAATAGGAATGAAAGAATACTAAGAATAAAATTATAGTTAAATAAATGTTTTTTTTACAAAAATTTTTGAAAAGGGGTTGGGCTCACTCATGATCTAAGGGTAGGACGAAGTCTCCCTTCTTCTTAGGCGATACCAATGTCGAGTAGGACGAGCTGTTTATTACCTTCTGGCGTAAACCTATGCACCTAAAAGTTAGGATGTCTCCTTAAGTGCTGTGACTAGAATTACAATAAAATAGTATTTTATAAGGATATAATATATTTTAAATAATCATATTTTTTATCTATTCGTCAATTAAACTCACGGACCACGATAAATATACGTGAATGAAACCTAAATAACAGCAAAAGAAATGAAGAATTAGCTATTTATAAGGCCCACATGACCAAATGCCCCAATGGAAAAAATATGGCCAGTTAATGCCTCATCAGAACAATGTTATCATAGGTTGTAAGAAATTATAACTACTTTATAAAAACGTTATCTAAGAGTATAAGTATGTTACTGTCAGAGTTTAGGTATAACAACATTATAATCATGATTACAAGTGTTCATTTCCAAGGTTTTTATAAAGTAGTGCTCCTATATACTTTTACAGCACGGTAGTAATTTTTCTAAAAATTAATAGCGACATTATTATATAATTCAGGTTCTATTATATTCCCTCAAAGATCTTTTTCTCCAAATTAATTTGTCTTAAAATATAAAATCATTTTTAAACTTATCTCAATAATAAATACTTTTATACCTAGTTTACCTTTATTTAATTTTATTCTTTCTTCATAATAAATACATTATTTCTCATAATTTTATTTATTATTATTCTCTTATCTAAATATTATAAATAAAGGCGTATTTAAAAAAATATATTTTTTATATATTTATTACTTTTAATGTAATACACATTGAAAAAAAATGCAATACATTCAATCAAGGGTAAAATTAAAAAAAATATATAATAAATATACAGATAAATCCTAAATGAAGATTATAAATTGGACTAGACCTTTTTATAAAGATAAGACTTATAATAAAAACAGCAAGGAGTATGCTATTTTGTAACCCTAGAAAGTGAATAAGGTATATTTCTCTCCGACTTCAATTCTCTCTAATTCTCTACTCCTTCTTTCACTCTCTACTTTAATTCTCTCCAATATCTTACCCTTCTTTTTTAATTCATAACATTTTTTTTATATTTATTATCACTCCCACCCCTTGGTTTTGTTGTCTTATCAAGTGACCTTGGTGACAGGGCTTCGGATTGGAAAAATGGGTTAACAGAATGTGATCAAATTTAAAAGAAGCTTCATTTATGGGGAAATGCAAATATTACAAGGCTAAAAAATCGAAATCCAACCAAATACTCCACATTTTTTCACATACTTGCGGTCCACAGGCTATTATTTTAAGCACACTTGCATTAATTAGGCCTTGGGCTTGATGCAGAGCTTTCTTCAAGTCAACCAAAAACTGCGTTTTATTTATGAGAGATCTTCTAAATACAACATCTTATCTTAAGTCTTAACCATGGATGGTTTTATTTTACTGTTTTGTCAGCTTTCGGAAGCAACACTACTAAATACTGGCTTATTTCCAGCTAATCACAGGCCTAGTTTCGAGTTTTTAGAATTATAATAAAGCTTCAAATTCTGCAGAGTCATTTAGTTTTTCACTGTCATGGATTTATTTGATTCACGAGCTTCCCGTCATATCTCTCTTTCTCTCTCTCTCTCTCTCTCTCTCTGACTTTCACTATCAAATTACAGGGAAGTTAAACCATAAAAAGAAGACCGAGTCTCAGTTCTTCAATCTCCATTATTCACTCTCGTATTCTGTGTGATGGAACCGGATCTTCAAACTGCATGATTCAACTCCAAAGTCACAGTTTCTGTTGAGTTCTCTAAATTCTGCAGAAATGGGAAGACGAAGAAGAACTCTAGCACAACTTAAAAACGAAGCCTTTGAGCCTCCTCCTTCAGAACAACCACCACCGTTCTATCTCTATCAGCCACATCTTCCTTCTTCATCTTCTTCACCACCAAATTTTTTATCTGATACCAATGGTTTCTTGAATTTAAACGACAAGGTAAGTCCAAGCATGCTACTTGTCATCATAATTCTGGCCATTGTGTTCTTTATTTCTGGGTTGATTCACCTGTTAGTTAGATTCCTTTGGAGACCCAGAGAACCAGATGATTTGGACAATGTGTCTGCTCTTCAAGGTCAATTACAGCAACTGTTTCATCTTCATGATGCTGGCGTTGACCAGTCTTTCATAGATAACACCCTCCCTGTGTTCCATTACAAAGCAATCATAGGATTGAAAGACCCATTTGATTGTGCTGTGTGCTTGTGTGAATTTGAAGCTGATAATAAACTCAGATTGTTACCCAAACAGCCATGCTTTTCACATGGAATGCATTGATACTTGGCTCTTGTCTCACTCAACTTGCCCTCTCTTTAGAGCTAGCTTGCTCTCTGCTGATTTCTCTCCCACCACAAACAACTCTTCTTCTTATTCTCCTCCTTTCGTCTTCGTTCTGGAATCTGGGAGTGAAAGTTCCAGAGAGATTATTGTTCCAGAAAGAGAGAGTAGGACCAGTTCTGTGATTGCAGATAACGGACATGTAGATTTGTCACACAAATCTGTTGATTTGAGTTCAGATTCTGGTAATCCTGTTGGGGAATCACCTGAGAAAGTGGTCACTGTGAATCTGGGAAAGTTCAGGAATGTGGTCCGTTTTGTCGGTGAAGGAAGAAGCAGTGAAGCAGACATGGGAGGAGGAGAAGCTAGAAGGTGTCTTTCAATGGGGTCATTTGCTTATGTTATGGACGAGAATTCTTCACTTCAGCTACCAGTAAGAGCGACGATGAAGAAGCAATCAAGTAAGAAACCTGCTTTACCTTTAACACCAGGACGAAGGATTGCCATGTCAGAATGTGATTGTGAATCCACGAGAGATTTCAAGTTCACAGGTTTTGAAGCAGTGAAAGGTGTTGATGAGAAGAATTCTTCTGAAACTGCAAGTATTGAGAGAAACAGAAAAGAGAGCTTTTCAGTTTCAAAGATTTGGCTCCGGGGAAAGAAAGAGAAGCCACAAGCCATGGCTGATGATTCTTCCTCAAGGAGGGCTGTTTCGTTTCGATTTGCAGCGCAAGGGATGATGATGATGATGATTCGAAGGAGAAGAATCAGAAATCTGAAATTGTGGAGATTGAGAATGATGATGAAAACCGGAGCTGTTACAGTGTGGATTCTCAGGGCAGAGTGGCAGAGCACCGTCTTTTGCAAGAAGAACTCTGCTTTGGCTCACCGGGAAACAGAACAAGGTTGTTCATTCATCTTATGATTCAAACTTGTAGTTTTTTTTTCTGACATTCATTGTTTGGTAAAATCTATCATTATTCTTGAATCTAGCTTTGTTAGTTCAAGTATAAATGTACTCGGATATGGAGTGAATAAATGTATTTACCACACAAATTCATGATTCTGGAATCTGAATAGTGAATCCCCGTATCTGCTGCATTTGGTTTTTCACATCTCCTTGTTTATGCTCCTCAGAAAGAATATCTAATCTAAGTTTCTTAACTTCGAGGGAAACAAAAAAGTTTCAGCAGACATTCTTTTGTTTTCATCTATAAGAATCTGGCTGTTTTCGTGGTCATATATAATTGGTGCTACAGCCTTAAAAAGTATTTCTCAAGTTTCGTCTGATTATGTTCTTTTCCTGCAGTTCTGTTCATGGGTAGTTAGATATACCCTTTGAGATAGAGAAAATGTTTCGGAGATACGGAGTATAAACAACAAGCGAAATCCAACAAAAAAATAGAGAAAAATCGGATTTTTTTGTTCCCAAACGTTTTTAACCGTACTGGAAACGATGAAGTTCATTAAAAATATCTTGGTTCAATTACGAGTTGTACATAATCACCTTCGTTCACTTTCAAAAAAAGGGGAAAAAACCAACCAAATGAAACAAAACTTGTCTGTTTAGATTAGAAGAAGGAAAACCTGTACAAATTCGAAAATAAACTTGGAGTTATCTACATTTTTTGTAATGAATAAGATTAAAAAAATGATGGGAGCATTTATTAGGAGCAGTAATTAGTGGTTCTGATGTAGCAGAAGCAGAGGAGAGTGTTAATGAGAAGAGAGGTTGGAGAGATGGAAGTCAGTATCAACTGGGGCATGAATAATAAAGATAGAGAAGAGAATTTAAATTCAAATTTGGATGAAACAGGGGAGGGACTGAGGGAGGCACCTGTGGGAACAGAGCAAGGCATTTAATGGAAGCCATTTCCAAAGATTGGTGGTGTTAAGTGTTAACAGTTAGTAGTAATAAGGCTAACTACCCAACCCCACATCTTGCTCTGCCCTTCTGTTTAAATAACACCAAAGCTAATGAATGAATGAATGGTTCGAAGGCACGATACAACCCCACAATTGAGATGCCAACAGATGGGTCAAGTTTGTGAGTTTAGTTGAAAATGTTGGAACTGTGAGCAGAATGGAGATGATTTCCTAAAATGATAATCTCTGTTGAAAATGACAAACTTTTTCGTTTAACCAAAGTACTCAAAATTGGACTATCATTAAATTAGTTAAGATAATGATTCAAGAGTTAGTAATTCAATAATAATTAAAGGCAATCTAACTATAATCAAAATAATAATTTAATTAAAATAAAAAATATATATTTATATATAACTCTAAAAAAAATACTCATACTAAATGAAATAAGAGTTACTAAAATATAAATAAGATAAATTTTTATTTTTTTTTAAATTTAAAATGAGGGAAGGAGGACTGACTTCTTTCTTTTTTAAGTAAGGAGTTGAATAAGGAATGAGAATTCATATGTTTGGACGACTGGCTTGAAGGTTGGAGCCCACGTTCACTGCTGTTTAGCTTTTTTTTCCCTTCTTAAAAAAATTACAGCATAGAAAGGGACAAAAAAATATTCAGAAATTGAGGGAAACAACAAATAAACAAAGAAAATAAAAGAATAGAGGGAGCCTTGATGCTAATCGGATCTCAGACACGCATGGTCAATGGTGGAGAAGAAGCAGCAACTTCTTTTGTCATTTGTTTCCTTCTGTGCACATTGTTCCTTCTTCCATATTTTTTTTTATAATTTTTCTTCTCTCTTAAATCCCATACTATCAATATACAAAATAAAAATTATTAAAACAATCAGATTACCATAACAACATAAGTGGCACCGTGAAAGAGATATTAGGCCAATTGAGAAGATAAACTGGGCCCAGAATTGGGCTAGCTCTTGCAGCAATATAAGTTGGCCACACTAACCTATCGTTTGTGGATTCAACTGACGAAGAGGTAAGACATATGACTATTTAGAACGTGTTCGATCCCTAGAGAGTACCACTTTGTTGTAGTTCCAGTCGCGACGCTTAGGGAGGTATCCTAACTCCTGGGTGCCTAGGTTTACGCCTGAGGGTAATAGAAGGTTCGTCCTGCTTGACATTGATATCGCTTAGGAGGAAAGAAAACTTCGCCTTGCCCTTAGATCGTGGATAAACCCAACCCCTTTTCAAAAATTTTTGTACAAAAAAAAAAGTTGGCCACACTATGCCTAATTAGTATAGACTTACTGAGAAATTATTAGTTGATGTAGTAATTGATTTTATTCCCGTAAAGAGGAAAATATAAATTTAAATTTCAAAAAATATACTTGTTAGGAGAGCCAAAAACTTTATAGTATAAGCCTAGAAGGAATTTTTACCCTTGATCAAATAAAATAATAAATTAGGAGAGGTCTTTTTACCTTTAATATCTGAAAGGGTATTAATCCATGTTGTTGACGAAGGATCCTCTAGGTATCTCACAAAAGAATTAACACTCATTTTTTTAACAAAAAAAAATTAGATGAGTTGAGTCCTATAAGCTCACTAATACTAAGGTGTACTTCCAAATTTAAAGCACTTATAAAAATACTTATAGATCAAAACTTCAGACTTTATATTTTGATGCATAATATATATATGCTCGAAATATATTTGTGTGCGCGTATATATATATTAATTGAAAATAGAAAATGTTGGTCCTTGGACATGATTATCATAATCCATCGTGTTCATCGAAGTTGAACCGTCTTGTATTCTTTCTTTTTATAAATCTCGATATCTAGCGTATTTTCTAGGTATTATTATCAAATATTTAAATAAATGACTAATCAAAATCAATACTTTATAACCGTCTTGTATCTCTTCTTATAAGTCTTTTATAACAAGGTAGGAATTAAGTCCCAATCCTCTCAATTTTTTAGTTTAATTGGTCCACCACTAAACTAAATGGAGTACCTTGGCTGTCTTGTATTCTTTCTGGTTTCTACATATTTTATCACGTTAATTTGTATCTAAGCTCATAATATAGTTTCAACATATGATTGTGACCGCCCTGCATGCAAGATTATATTCTCTTCATCTTGTTTTATTACCCTTTTCGTTCTCACAAACAAAAGTTCCATTTCGTTCTATAAATATTTAACTACAAAATTTGATCTAATTCCCTATTATAACAAACTTCCCTTTTTCAATGTAATTCATTATTGTTTTGTACGTATTGAGCAAGAGAAAGAAGTTAAATTTGATTAGCTTGAGTCGAGCTATCTTTCTAATTCATATATGGAAGAGGATATATATATATATATAACTATTATTATTTTATTTATTAGAACTTAAAAGACCCTGAAAACACTCGACTCACACTTATATTACATGGAAAATGAACTCTATTTTGCAGGACGTACATCTCTTGTACGTTTTATTCACCATTTGTATAATTCTCTCCCAGAACCTTCATAACCTGAAAGAATACACCAAAGAAATATAGTCAGTAAAGTAAATAAAGTAACTTGAAAATTACGAAGATGTAGAGAGAATTTGAATTACGGGGTGAAGTCAATGTGGATTTTTCCTTCGACGGGGTTAGCAATGGCAGAGAAAGCATGGCGAGAGAGATCGATGGTTCCTTGGCATCTTGGGCAGAAATCCACAATCTTGACGGTGACACTTCCTTGCCGGCAAGGGTGAGGACTGCCGGTGGTTCCACCGGTGCACCTCACTCTGATCTTTTTCCCGCATACAGCTCCGTTCTTCCAGATTTTGTCGCTCGCTGCTGCGATCATCGTGCCCTCCTCTCGGTTCCCAAAGCATGCAGATGCTACAATTAATTAATAATTAATCACAGTTAACTCTTGTGTTATTATCTGTAAATCACCGTGTTAATAATATTTGATAGATGTGTGTGAGAATGGGTTATTCATAATAATTATAATTACAATGATAATAATTAAAAAACGGATATAATTAAGAATGCTATATATATGTAGAAGGGGAAGTGATTAATAATATGGGAACTCACGCTTTAAGTTAGTGTAAAATGTGGCAGTTCCAGAAATGGCAGAAGCCACTGAAACAAGGCTTGCGATGGCCAACATGATGACAAGAACTGAGTTCATGTTGAGAGCCATTTTCACTTAATTTTTTCGCAAGCTAGCTACGTGTGAATGTAGTTGTGTTAATTGTGAGAGGGATTAGTCCACCTTTTATAGAAATTTTTAGAGCGTGGATTCCATATTTTAATTATTTTATTCACAGCTTAGAAACAGCTAACATCACTTATTATAAGTTTTGTTTTTATATTAGTTGATAATAATATTTTAAATTTAAATGAATACGAGCCTCGTTTATGGAACTTAAGGAATGAGTTGTACTCCATTACTTCTAATATAATTGTCACTTTGAAGATGAATGAGACTTCATCTTATATGTATATATATCTTTGCGCGCATCACATATGCACTTAACTTATTGTTAATGATTATCATAAAAAATTCTAATATACCTAAATATTTTTATCCCCTCCTTAATTTAAGGTCATGTTGGTGAAAAGTTTTAGATGGTTTAAATTAATGATTACACATATTAAGAGGTATCTACTAATAATAATTTAAATATACATAATTAAATAGGATATTTTGAAAAAACTAATATATAATCATTAAAATTAATTAATTAACATAATTTTTTAATATATTAAAATTAATTAAGTAGATCATATAATTAAGATCGTAGATAATAATAGTATCATTGTAGGGGTACGAAGAAATTAAACCACACAATTCAGAAAACTTAAGCTTATATTATATCACTTATAATTAACTACCCTTTGTTTTGTCCTTCTATGAAGAAATTTGGATGTATTTAGCGCACAAAGTTACACTAATTCCCTCTTGGAATCCTCGAAATAAGTCAAGTACGGCTTGTCTTCATTGCTGGACGTACATGTCTTGTTTTCCTCTAGAAAAGTCGATAAAGGATGGGCTCTAATTAATAAATGTAAGAATACGGGAGAGATCAAAGCAAAACTATAAATAATTTTACCAAAAGTAGAGGACAAAAAACCCCGTCGCATTGCTAATGGAAACTTAATTAATTGTTAACTAAACTTTATTTTCAATCAGGTAGGTTAGATTCTTTAGAATTATTATGCATTTGCAAAATTAAATGATAAATTAACAGAAAAACATACATGAGATTGGATATCTTTTATTTAATTTAAGATTAAGATTCTATTTTATCTTAAAAGTTTACACGTTAAAACTACGTTGTCCTCAAAATTTGTTGTGTGCTCATTACCACCTTAAATTTTTTAAATCATAGCAATTTAATCCTTATTATTATCTAAGTTAAGTTTAATCCTTAATTAATAGAATATGTTACTGACTTGGTAGATCCACATATTATCCGTGTTATTAATTTTACTTAGAAAAAGAAAATGCCGTATGTAGAATATCCTAACAATGGCATTGTACTAGCTGCAGGACTGCGAAATTATAGGGAGAGATTGGCTGGTTATGTTGTTAGCCTGCTTCGTAACTAAATCTCACAATTCCAAAAACATAGTAATTTTTAATTATCTGTTGTCATTTACTACGTACGTACTTCCCTTTGCCTTGTTCATGTTATTTATTACTCTATCTCTCAAGAGAATGGGAGTTCTAATATTTTTAAATAATTCTACTGAAACGTATTTGAACAAAAGTAATTCTACTTTTCTACAACCTCCACTATTTGGCATCTCTATTTTCATAATACATATTAATTAACATTGTTTATCATTTTTTTTATACAAAAAAGAAATAAAACATATTTCGATAAACTGAAATCTATTTTTGTGGATGTATGGGAAGAGCGCGCACGTATATAATATAGAAGTTTATCCCTTGCCTTTAATATCTGAAAGAGATGAACCTCTGTTATGGATGGAATATACTCCAGATATATAAAAATAACTCATTTTATAATTTCAATAAAAAATTATATGTAGCTTAGTTACAACTAAAGTGGCCCGAGGTCCGTGAAAACTCCAACGCAGGTTTTGTTAGTTACAAACAAAGTTACAGTAAAAGTGTCTGTAGGCAGATCAAGCTTCAATAATGCAGTTATATATGTTAATTAATTAGCCTTTGCTCTCAGTCCTTAGTCTAGAACTCCAATGTAGGATTGTTAATTATATCCAAAGTACCAACACAACTTAACCCTCAAGATACACTCTTCTTTGTTTTTTCTTTCTTTGGTCAACCAATGCGCGCATACATACGTACGTACATATGTTATCTGGCAATAGAAAATGTTGGTTCTTAATCGATCACGTTCAACGAAGTTGAACCGTCTTGTATTTGTATATATCGAAAGTGTGACTGAAGCCGCATATAGTTTCAATATGATTGTGATGGCCCTGCATATGCGATAATATCCTCTTCATCTTGTTTTATTCCCTTTTTTTCTCTCCAACAAAAAGTTCCATTTCCTTTTTTACACATATTTGACTACAAAATTCTAATCCCCTAATACTATACTCCCTTCCTCCATTCTTTTTTATAAGATGCAATTGTTGGGCATGTCATGTTTCCTTTTATAAAATACACTTAGAGACTCTCTCAAAACTTTTTTTTATTGATTTTCCATTTTGCCCCTATTAAATTACTTATATTACTAATAATCTTATATTTAATTCTTGCACATTTTATCTCTTTCACATAAATGAGGGTATTGTTGATAAAAAAGTTACATTTTTTAAACATTTATTTTTTCTAACTAATTTTTCTAACAACAACGTAATTCAGTTAATTGTATTGTATTAAAAGGAATGGAGGGAGTAATAACTTACAGCTTCATTTTTCATTGTTCATTATTGTTATGTATGGATCAAGAGAAAGAAATAATTAAATTTGTTCAGTTTGAGTTGTGAGAGTTCTGATATATGTACGATGGTATATATAAAAGAATAAATATTTTATTAATTAAAACGTTGAATACACAGATCAAACACTTGACACATTGTTCATGGAAAATGATTTCTATGTTCCATGACGTACATTTCATGTACTTTACGTTTTATTCACTATTAACTCCACACACTCCTTGATATATATTGCATCATTCTCCCAATAGAAGCTTTATACCCTGAAAATTGAAATACACCAAAGAAAAAATCAGTAGTAAATAAATGACATGAAATGGTATTAGTAAAACAAAATACCAACAGAGATGTATACTTATTACTCCAAAAAAAAAAAACAGTGACGCATACTTACTGGGCGTATTCAATGTTGATTTTTCCTTCGTTAGGGTCAGCGATGGAAGAGAAGGCTTGCTGAGAGAGATCGATGGTTCCTCTGCATGCCGGAGAAGGGCAGCGATCCACAATCTTGACGGTGACGGCTCCACCCCGGCAAGGCTGAGCCTCACCTTGGTTGGTCCCACTCATGCACCTGACCCTATACAGTCTCCCGCATGCAGCTCCGTTGTCCCAGATGGAGTCGCTGGCCGCGGCGATCATAATTCCCTGGTCTTGGAATCCATTGCATGCAGATGCTGCAATTAATAATCACACCAACCACAACTTGTGTTATTATCTGCAAACTGACCACTCTGTAACTATTTGTCTGATAACTCTTCTTAATGCTAATTAAAGTATAACACTAGAATATAAATATGGGATACTCACGAACGTATTGAGTGTAAAAGGTGGCAGTTCCAGAAATAGCATATGCCACAGAGATAAGGCTCAACATGGCAAGTCCCATTACTAACACTACTTTCATTTTGAGAGCCATTACACTTATTTTTTTCCAAGTGTGTGAATGTACTGCGTTGTGCTAGAGGGATTAGTTAGTCCTCCTTTTTATAGTAAAATCTTAGAACCTAAATGGTAGATTTATTTATTTTTCTCCACGAGAGACGGCCAGACTCTTCTTGTTGTGTGACATAAATAAATGAAATTATATGCAAAATTTATTTCTCTATTTACACTCATTCGTTGTTTTCTCTTTCTCTATGTAAATTATATGTAGATTTTACTAAAAAAGTGTGTATATATATAGAATATATTAATATATAGATATACTCTATAGTCTATATTATGAATTTTATACTAATTTATATTGGTATTTGAATTTAAGTTAGAGTGAGTTTTGTATATGAAGTAAAAAACATGAGTTGTATTATGGCTCAGGAATATAGTGGCTTCATGAGTAACATTGAGTATATTCCGCATAGAAAATATTAAATATATAATAATATCCTAGTAACATCGTATAGGACAATGAAATTAATTTGATTGGCCGGTTTGCTCCCACGCCCTATCAGCCACACAATTCAGAAAAGATAATTAATTAACACATATACGATATGTAGATCAATTATATTTTATTTGGTAGCTGGAGTGAACTGAGTTTTGTCAAGGGAAATATGGAAGTTTTTGATGCCTTCAAAGTCACTTATAGCTTATATTATCTTAGAATTGAAAAGAATTAAGATGTTACAACTGGTTTGAGGCTAATTTGAGTGGTTTACCGTCGATCCGATCCAATTATCAGAACATTGATGATGACTTCTGAAAATTTTAGTACATAAATTAGCATGCACGTAGCCTTGATTGTCACGTACAGAAAAAGCAAAACAATGTCCTGACAGCATTATAGGGCTAGTAAATTAATTTTGGTGGCCGGCGTGCGCCCAGCAGCTCAATTCAGAAAATGCAAAACGATACCTAGTGGTAATTATTATGTTTTGTTTTACTCTGATGAAACTTGAAAAGATGGGCTCTAATAACGTATGCATAAGACAGAGCGAAAGCAAAACTATGCTTAATTTTATCAAATGTACGAGACAAGACGTTCTAATCCCTGTCGATGCAAATAAGCCTGTCTTACTTAATACTACTAGTTGCATATCTGAGGAGTCGTTAGAAATAAACTCTGTTTTTAATATGGATACTCAAGCTTATATACAGTGTAAAAGGTGGCAGTTCCAGGAATAGCGGATGCCACTGAGAAAAGGCTCGAACATGGCAACAAGCCCCACCATTACTAACACTGCTTTCTTGTTGAGAGCCATCTTCCACCACTTTAACTGTTTGCAAGTGCCAATATGATTAAGTGTTTTGTGTTGTGCGTTGAAGTTTCGGGGATATATTGCTCCTTTTATAGCAAAATCTTAGCCCATAATTTATAGTATTATATTTTCCAGGTATTGCGACGGTCTTCACACGTTTCTCCTGGCTCCGGCGGCCTAAAACTCTGAATATGTATAACCATTACCATATCTTTGATTTTTCAAATAGAAAATCTGGCACTTCATTTTTCAGTTTATACTCCCTCCGTCCATATTGATATAAGATCCCATTTTTTTAATTAATCCATCCGTTTTTATAAGATTCTTTTTAGGTTTCTCTAAACATGAAGTATATCTTTATCTATTTTACCTTTAATTAATATAATCTGTTTCATTATCTTTTCTTATAGATTCTCTCTCATAATCTCTTTTCTCACCCTCACCTACCCACTCATAAATAAAGGCATATTTAAAAAATAAATTATATTTCTTATATATTTATTATTTTTAATTAATTTTAACAGTTTTTTAAACAATGTAATTTAGTTAAAAGTTATAAATAGAGACAGAGGGAGTATTATATTCTGTACGTTTCCACAAGTAACCGATGGACTTTGCTGCATTAATTAATTACCTGGCCTTAATTACCACTGAGCACCTGGCCTTAATTACCACCGAGCAGATCATTAATGCACATGTATAATAATTTTAACTATTTTATTAATTGAGATTGATTATTCCATTTGACAATATACTAGTGCAAATAATAGATCATGTTATAAGTCAACATTAATAACAAAATTAACAGTACGTATAATTATTTTAACTATTGTAATAAAAAAAATAACAATTATCTTTAGGTTTTGAAGTATTTTCGTTTTTTTTATAAATATTAAAATACTAAATTGATACTTGACAATTTACGCCACTTTTTGGAGTTTCAGAATTCAAATAGTGTCTTTTGAATTTTTCCAAAACTAAAATTGGAAACGTATATTCATGGGTTCTTCCCCATCCACTATGTGCATACCATAATTTACGCATCTATTCACGCAAAAAGAGTCCAAACCTTTGGAGCAAAATCTATGGAAATTCATTTTATAAGGTTTCATGAAAAATGGGCAATTAATAAAAAAAATGTGTATTATAGGAAATTTCCTGGTTGACGGGACTATATGACATGATAAAAATGATAAAATATATTATGTCAGGATCTGTTACTATAGAGTCCTGGGGTCTAATTGGACTTATCCAATTGATATATGGACTGAGTCAACAATATGGGTCTGGTGATGCGGGTCAAGCAAACCCATGAAGACATGATAGAATATTCTAATATGCTTGATTGCTCGTATAGATTGTAATATGGGCACACAAAAAATGTAATACTAATCAAATAAAATATAGGTCTAGTTTAGATTTAATCTTAAATATAATATTTTTTTTATGAAAATGTAGAGCGAATACCTATGTCCTAAATATAATACCTTAATCTATTTTATATTTAATATTTATTATTTTTTAAAAATTAATTTATCTAAATTATAAATTGATATATAATACTTCTTTATTTATAAATATAAGATCTAATTGGGAAGTTAATTTTGATCATAAATATAAGACTTATTTCTTCTATGTATCAACTTTTTTCTAAATTACATTTATTAATACTCCATCAATAATAATCAACTAAAAGAGAAAGAGAGAGAGTTAAGGAATATAATTAGGATATTTTAGATAAATTATGTCATATTAACTAATTTAATTAATTTTTTTAATCTAATCAAATTAGTTAAATAGCTTATATATTAAGGACTGGAGGAGTATAATATTTTACATGAATACTTTGAGAATATTATAATTAATTGATTTATTTATTTTTATTAATATAAAAATTAATTAACTAAATTTTATATTAAATATCGAAGGGAGTATCATATATAAGAAATGAATTTACATTTATGACTTCCATAGTGATAATAACTAATAAGCTCAAAGTGGTATTACAGTTGGCAATTAAATACACTCATGCACATGTAAAACGATGAACACCTAAAGATCATCCCATTTGGATCATCTAGATCTGAGTTGGATGGTCTACATTTATTTTTTTATTTTTATTTTTTAAAAAAAATTATTTTAATAGGCATAGAATATAAAATAAAAATAATCTCTTGACTATTATTTTTTAAAATATTTTTTTATTTAAAAATGTTAGTTGAAAAAAATTAAATATGAACCGTTTAAATTAGACTTAGATAGTCTAGATGGGATATATTTGTCTATGAGTACCCAAACCAATTTCGACTATGCGGATATGCTTCCATGTTCATCGACTATCATTAATTACCAAAATGGTTAACCTATCTTTAACTATCTTACACAGGCCAAAACTAGTAGTAGTTATTAATGCTAAAAGTATTCTAATTTTTCTAAATCCATATTTCATTGAATTTCATGTATAGAGATTATGTTAGAGGTGCCCAAGTTAGCTCATAGTTTGGCGAATTACATGAATCATCTTTCATTAAAAAAAACAAAGTGTCAACTGAACAGGAACAATAAGGATTAAACGAAAACAACAGGCAAAAACAAACGGTCAAGAATAAGTTCGTGGGCTAGAAGAAACGGCTCTGAAGACATCATTACAGTAAAGTCACTAATATAACTTGTTCATGAGACCATGCATCAGCAGCAAGCATAACGGCTGGCCAAAAGTTAAGCGACGAAACCTGAATCTGCACAAACCTTAAATTTTAATGATTAAATGATAGGGTTATTTTTGAAACCCCATCACAAATTCTCTACTATTAATTATAAATAGCCAACTTATATATATTGTTTGGATTCTAGAATTAGTTTAGAGAATCTTATATTTAGAATATATATAGGAGGGAGTGAGTATATTACTCCATTGTGGGGAATTTCCTGGTAGACAAAGGACGAAGCATGATATTAAATTAAAATTATAAAATATATTACGTCAGACTCTAATCTCTATTACCATTCGGGTCAAACAAATCCATGAGCGCATGCTTGTATGTATAGATTGTAATTTGGGTAACAAAATGTAGCACCAGTCACATAAGACATTGGGCTAATTGTCAGACCTAATGCTTTGCTAAGATGTTTTCGGCTAGTCTCTACATACTTCAAAAGGCTCATACCTTTTCTTTTTCTTTTTTCTTTTTTTAATGTAATTCATTTTATCTTTATAATAAAATTGTCTTTTAATTAAAAAAAACATATTTTTCTCTTGGTTGGTCCAAGGTTGTGTAGTGCATATGCAAGTATGAAACAGAAGAGCCAAGAATAGAAGCTTCTTCCATGCGCATTAAGCCTTAAAAATGGAGAATAACAGTGTCGTTTGTCTTCAAAGATTCAAATTTTTCTACAGTCATCATTTTATACGCGTTGAGTCGTACCCCAATTTGCACGACAAACTTTCTGGATTTTTTTCAACAGAGAAATTCCTGTTTTGCGTTGCTTCCACATATAATTAGTTATTAGAGGAATCGGGTTTTTAACTTTACAAGAAATTTTATTTTTTTAGTAAATATTAAGCCATTACAATTGATTTAGTTCCTAAAAGAGTTTAGAAATCCAACTAATATACATTACTCCCACTGATCCTTTTTATTAGTGGCAACTACTCAAATCAGGTAAATTTAAATAGTGATTAAAATTAGTTAAAATCAATAAATGTGTAGAGATTTAGTAATTTTTTCAAATATATCCTTATTGATGAAGGTGATGAGCGAGAGAGATAATGAGTAGGAAAAACAAATAAAAAATATATAATTAATTGATAATAAAAATAGAAAAAGTATATTAAAGATTTTAAACAAACATAAATTATTACTATTTTAGAAAGTAAATTTTTTATATTTAAATTTATGTTCTTTTTATTAGGGAAATGAGGTTGCTTACCAACTTAATGACTATTTGATAATAAATAAGTTATTTCTTTGTTTTATTTATTATATATTAAGGCATTCCCACTTGATACTTAATTAAGGACTAATCCCATTCAAGGCATTAGTTTTGTCTCTCTTAATAAGATCTTTTTTATACACAGATAGTTAGAGATCGAATCCATAACACATGCTTATATTTTGGGGCCAAAGAAAAATAATAATAACAATACTTTTATTGAAACATAAGAGATAGAACGGTACATACACTGTCCATGGAAAATAAACTCTATCATTTTCCATGAAGTACGTACATCTAACCAATGTACGTATTATTAATTATTCTTATGTATTATTATTTTTCTTGACTATTCTCTTCCAGAAGCATCAGACCCTGAAAATACACAGAAAAGTCATCATCAGTAGTAATAATATGAACTTGAAAATCTAACAAAAGTAAAATATCAAGAGTAATGTGTATAATGCAAATAGAGAATAACATACTGGACGTAGTCAATGTTAACTACTCCTGCGTCAGGGTTAGCAATGATATTGAAAGCTTCCTGAGAGAGATCCAAGGTTCCTCGGCATCCCGGAGAAGGGCAGCGATCGACGACCTTGACGGTGACGCTTCCGCCCTTGCACGGATTAGGCACACTGTTGGTGCCACTAGTGCAGGTAACTCTGTACATTCTTCCACACGCAGCTCCATTGTTATAGATCGGGTCGCTTGCTGCTGCAATCATAGTCCCTTGATCTTGATATCCATAGCATGCCGATGCTGCAAATCAACAAATTAATTTCTCATCATCTCTAAAATGAACAAATATGCATGCTTGCCAAACCTACAATTGATATCTAAATATGCATGTACATAAAAATTAATATGTGGGATACTCACGAACATAAGTAGTGTAAAAGGTAGCAGTTCCAGAAATAGCAGACGCCACTGAGAAAATGCTCAAGATGGCAAGCACCATTACTAACACTGCTTTCATGTTGAGAGCCATTTCTTCCACCACTAAAATTGTTTGAAAGTGCGAATAATATAATTAAATGTTTTGTGTGAGTTGAAGTTATGGGGATAATGGGATACATTGCTCCTTTTATAGCAAAATCTTAGCCCATAATTAGTTATATTATAGTTTCCAGAAAATATGACGGTCTTCACACGTTTCTCCGGCTCTGGCCGCCCGCAGACTCTGTATATCTAGAACCATGCTTTACGCTATATCTTTGATTTTTCGCATAGAAAATCTTGCACTTCATTATTTACTACTCTATAAATAGGATAGGAGTAAATGTCAAAAGTTGATTTTTCTATATTTTCGATCAAGTTTTCATATATTTGACAAAAATATAATCACGTCGAAGAATTTCATTGTCTCACGACTCGGCTCACGTCTCATCTATATTACCATCATGTTTTTCCCCTTCTCACACAGACACACGCAGTTACAAATGTGAGATTTGATCTGTATATATTAGTTAATGATGAATTACTTTGCCTTGATTTCTCTTTCTCTTTATGGTTCTTGCCTTATCCTTGTATTCTATATATAAGAAAAGGTTCAATGCTTATTTTTATTAAATTTACTCATAGTCTAATATACTAAATTTCAAATTAAAAACCAGTTGGTGTCATAAAAAAATAAGGAAAAAATGAGTTATTTATTTACTTTTTTTTGTGTGTGAAAGAATTTTTTTTTATAAATAATTTTTTGTAAAAAGGTAGGACTCACCCACAATTTAAGGGTATAACAAAATCTCTCTTCCTCCATCATATCTATATAGAAAGTGAAACTCACAACCCCACATTTAATAAATGAGAAGGTACTTAATGTTATTGGGTCAGAAACCCACAAAATAGAACTAAGTCGAAGTGGCGAAAATGTAAAATAAGCACTTAGTTTATGACTTTACCACTTAAAACTCCTAATATGCCAAAAGAAATCCGTTCGTTACTTGATTCTTGAAGTCACCTTGGGGAATTGACGTTGATTTTTTTGTCTCTTCATGCCATATTTTCAAATGAAAAATTAAAATTGGAAACGCATGTTCATGATTTCTTCAGCATGCGCATACATAATTTACGCATTTATTCACGCAATAAGAGTCCAAACCTTTGAAGAAAAATCTTTGGAAATTCATATACGGAATAAGGTTTCATGAAAGATGGACAATTAATAAAAAAATGTGTATTGTAGGAAATTTCCTGGAAGACAAAGGACTATATGATATTATAAAAATTACAAAATATATTATTTCAGGCTCTGTTACTATAGGGGCCTGTGGTCTTATTGGACTTATACAAATATGGGTATGGTGATGCGGGTCAAGCAAATCCATGAAGACATTATGGAATAATATTCTAACATTCTTTTTTTTTTTTGTTACAATATTCTAACATTCTTGATTGCTCGGATAGATTGTAACTTGGGCAACAAAATATAATACTGATAAGATAAAATATTGGGTATGGATATATACATATATATATCTTACTACCTCTTGTACTTACTATAAAAATTAGATAATTAATTTAATTAGATTAAAAAATTAATTATGTTAATTATTTATAATAAATATAACTTAATTTTTCTAATTAACGTCATATTTCATCATGGCTACCCTTGAATAGAAACCTCTTCATGTGTATAATCAATAGAAATATTTTAGGGGGAGATTATAAATTCGTTTTGAAGGGTTAGATTTTGTTATAATTAATTAATTTATTTAATTTTTTTAATATATCTAAAAAAATTAACTAAGTCTTCTATTAAGGATCGGAGGGAATAATGATTAACTAGAGATATTAGGTGAAAAATATCAATGCTTTAGACAAAACATATTTATATTATGAAACATGCAGAGGTAATATTTAGTTTAAGTGATGAGAGTAAAATGGAAGCAATGGGATAAGCTTGAATAAGTAAAGCATATATCTGTAGCAGAGAAATGGGAGTACTTAGTAAGGGACACTCACGAACATAAGCAGTGTAAAAGGTGGCTGTTCCAGAAATAGCATATGCCCATTGCTACTAACATTGCTTTCATTTTCAGAGCCTCAATATGGCCGCAGGCATTTTTTTTTTGTTGCCCACCCGGTTCACCGGAGCTTTGCCCCGACTACATCCGGATCCGACCCGCGTCGCGCACCTGGCTATGGTGGGTGAGTCTCCCAACGGGGATTTTCTGCGTACGCCAAGGCTCGAACTCGAAACCTCGCTTAAGCGATACCGAGCCGCTTACCACTCGGACCAACCCCGTTGGTATATGGCCGCAGGCATTGGTTTGCCTTTTATTTTCTATGGATCGGGCCATATATATCAAGCCCAAAATAATTGTGTATATTTAGGCCCAAATAAACAGTAGGTATATTCAGCACACCGTGCCCATGGTAAAATGTTTTATCCAGAGAAATACAAAACTCATTCTAGTACCAACGAGGTTGGTCCGAGTGGTAAGCGGCTCGGTATCACTTAAGCGAAGTCTCAAGTTCGAACCTTGGCGAATGCAGAAAATCCTCGTTGGGAGATTCACCCACCATAGCCAGGTGCGCGACGCGGGTCGGATCTAGATGTAGTCAGGGCAAAGCTCCGGTGAATCGGGTGGGCAATAAAAAAAAAAAACTCATTCTAGTGATCTCTATATCTTAAGAGAATTAGTTTTTAAGTTCTACCTCTCGCTGATTTTTATAAAAAAATAAAGTGGGTATATCCTCCCCCCCCCCCCCCCTTTTTTAATTTTGTTTTGCGGCTAGTTACGTCCACACAGCTAAAGACCTCAAAGTCGTACCCCAATCTGCACGACAGGCTTTTGTGACGGAGTGGCCATTTTCCTTCAAGGCTCATTCAAAGTTTTAACCTAAGTCATCATCTTTTTGAGCTTTGGGGATGTTTCTACACAAATGCCAACTTTTAAAAAAATATGTGGTATATTACATGGGATTTTAAAAGATAAATAGTACTCGTACTATCTAACTTATAAATAATGTCATTACAATATGTTGTTGTTTTTTCCATATTCACATATTGATAAGTATTTTTCTCTTTATTTTTGGATATCAAAACTAGCCAATTCTTTGCAATCAAGGTATGTTAGATAGGATAGAAAATTTTTTTATAGAGGTGGAAGAAAAAATAAAAGTAAAAATAGAATTAAGTTAGAAATGAGTTTTAAAAGTTTATTTGGTAGGATAGAAATGATTATAAAATTTATGTGTATTTTTTTTATAACTTAGAGTACAATAATTCAAAATATTTTTTTATAACTTAGGAAAGATTAAAATTGTCTAAGAATTTTATAACTTAAAATAAAATAGTCTAAAATATTTCACTTCCACTTCGAGTATATCATTTTTTTAACTTTTTTAATAGAATTAAAATGACTTAAAATATTAGAAATAGACGTGACTTCCATTGTACTAAACATGTCCTTAATGTTAACATGGGAGAAGAGAGAATGACACCTAGGTCCTAACAAATTAATGTAATAATGTTTAATTTCCAAAACAATAACTAAAAAATTAGTTGTATATATATTTCAAATATTGGCACATCAGTTATAAATCGAGCTTTCAGATCTTATAAGACACTCCTAATAATATAGTTGCAATTGAAACTTCCGCTTGCGTGGAAATCTGACTATCATTAAATTAATCTTTTGTATCTAAGTGTCATTCTGTGTATGTAGTAAGTGATATATATATATATGTTCTGTTTAAGGAGTGTTTCTGATTCTACTAAGCTAGCTTTGGAAAGCAGTACACAAGGTTCACCATATTATTTTTGTTATGGAAAATAATCTACGCATATACCCATTTAATAATATTCTTCCGTCTTTAATATAAGAGTCAGTTGATTAATTTTAATAGATTAAAGAAGTAAAATTAATTAGTTAATTATAATTAATATAAGAGATGATTGATTAATTAATTTAACTGAATTAAAGAGTATGTAATATTTATACTAGTTAGATAAATCAGAGGAACCAGATTTTTTTACTACTTCTAATGCAGTGTCATTTTAATTCTTAAAGCCAGAGGATTCAGTCTATTTAAAGACGTCAACAGTAATAAAAAATGTATTACGTTTGCACCAAGTTTCAGAAAACTCAACTCCTAATTAAATATGAGTATAGAAGTAACAAACTTTGACTAGTATTAGTTATTCAGTGTACACATGTATATAAGAGGCCGGCCCTTGACTAGCATGCACTAGTACTGTGAACAAGTAAAATCATCAATTTTCCTTCCGGACTAATTCAAACTCTCATCATTTTTTTTATTCATTCAGGCAGTTTAAAAAAAAAACATCACTTTACAAGGGTTGTTATCTATTTTATATAAATTAGCATATCTCCAAGTAATTCCCTTCCAAAATCAAACTAGTAATATAAGACTGATTCAGAAGGGAATATTAAAACTCCAGGCCTAATATAAATAGATAGCCATTGCTTGTGCTATTTGCAGTACCAGAGTGTGTAATCCGAGATATATATCACCAATCTTGTACAAGAATGGAATCCAATTCGGTTTCAAGTTTTGTGAGAATTCTAAGAGAATCTCTTGTTATTTTTCTGAAAAACAGATTCCTTACTGCCTCCATAGCCTTAATCATCCTTCTTCTTCACTCCTTGCTCTTTTCATGCAATTACTTCTCCATTGAGACTTTAACCAGAGACTTTTTCATGAAGCGAGCTAAGTTGTTCTTCGCACGTCCGCGTAGCTCTCAGCATACAAACATTGTTACCTCTATGACATCAGATTTTCACAAGTTAGCAGCACTTGAATGGTTCTTCATTCTTGCTTTCTCCATGGCCTCCTTATTCTCATCAGCCATTACTACTGTTTTGGCATCATCAGCTGTAAATTATGCAGAAGGAAAATTTTCTTTCATAAATTTGCTTGCTGGAGTATTCAAATCATGCAAAAGACCAACAATCACTTGGTTCTACATATCTCTCTTTGATCTTGGCTATTTCTTCCTTGTATTCTCTTTGATTTTTCCCTTCATGGTGAATTTTGCTTCTCCATTATTATTTCGCCCAACAACCTTTGTTTATGTCATGTTGATTTTAGCGTCAACTTTCCATACGTACCTCACTGTTGTTTGGAGAATGTCTGTTGTGATCTCGGTGCTTGAAGAGAAAAGTGGATTTGAAGCATTTGGGAAGGCTTGGCAGATTTTGAAGGGGTTCAAGTTACAAGGGTTTCTGATAAATCTTGTGTATGACGTACCGGTGTTGATTGGGTATATCTTGTGGTACATGAAGAGCCCAAAGAAAGGAACTTATTATTCTATGGTTATGGGAGTAATTCTGTTGAACGTTGCTTGTTTGATTAAGATGTTAGTTGTGGTGGCGTTCACAGTGTTATACCATAAGTGCAAGCAGAGCCATGGGGAAGAGGTTGAGTTGCAGGGAAGCTTGAAATATACTAAGGTGTCCGATAATGAACCAATGATGATTGGATCAGAAATACCATAAGGAAGAAACATGTTACAATAATTTCTTCATGTGCCTCAATGCTTCATCATGCAGATTGTCTACATGATTGAGCCTTTTTATTTTGAAGTGTCATCTGGTTATTATACCTTTGTAAATAGTATGGATTGTTGTATTTTTTTTTATTGTTTTTTTTATAAGATGGGAATATAAAAGAAGCTAAACTACTTAACGACTAAAAAATTTAGTAGAGTACGTCTTCAAGATGACAGAGATGAAACCACAGTGGCATAGACAGGGCCTATTTGGCTAGTGCGTCAGCTTCGAAACATGCAACTAAGAATTTATGAAGATCATTGCGCCATCCCTGAGCAATTGTATCGCCTCCAGTGAGTCATTAAACATGCAAACTCTTCTGTGTCCCCCTTCCCAAGCTCGCTTGAGTTCAGTCAAGCCCGCCCAGAGTTCAGCAACTAAGAATTTATGAGCTTCAAGAATATTGCCGCCAGAATCTGTAATAATCCCTCCACATCCTGCCCTGCCATTATAGTGAGAGTATGCTCCATCCACCCGAACAATAACGCTCCCTTCCATCATCCCACTAGGATGTGAGGAGGTACCTGTATTATTTTTTACTCTGTCAATATAATTAGTTTCCGTGTAAGGTCTAATAGTATTAATAGAATAAAATTATAGAAGTTAATAGAGCAAATAGAAGGATTTAATTAGGTAAAAATAACATAAGTATCAAATTAAAAATTAAGAGAAAGTATAAGTATCTCTAAATAACTTTTCCTAATTTTTTTATATATACTTATATATATGATATGTTAATTCTGCAAGTTGGCCTTTTCAATAGTATGGATTGTTATAATTTTCAGCCTCTTCAATATTATTGATTGTTTTGCTGTTGCTTTGCATAATTCGAAAGTTGTGTTGACTTTTATAATTGTTTTATCATTAATAATTATACATGACAACCACATATATTTGACCGTTAAAAAAATAAAAAACCTTGGACATCGCTGAGAGAGAATCCTGTTAGTATTCCTTCGCCGCAAAATTTTAGAAAAGTCAAAACACCAAACCAAACCCTTTTGTCCAACAGTCTGTGTGGGTGTGAAATATAATTAAGAGCTTTGAGCTAGAATAATACACACAACAAACCAGCCATGTACAGGAGGAACAATTTATAATCGTCCTTTATTCTGTACAACAAGTCTGAAGATTTTTTTAATACAATGCACAATATTCTTACAGAAATCCCTGTTTGCTTCATTCTAAAGTTTGTGTTGACTTCTAATTACTTTTTTAAGTTGGGTTATATGAACTGGCACTAATCCCTCTATAATTTATATCCATCGAAAGTCAAACCTACGAGACTGTTGGATTATTAATCCCACAAAAAGATGGCGCCAAGAATAAAAGCTTGTTGATGTCCTATTATAAATTATTTGCGACGCATGCATATGATTTTATCCATTAGGAGCTTTGACTAGTATACGTTAGTATTGAGAAGGACTTACGAACCAATAATAATCAATTTTCCCGCAACGACTAATTCAAAACTCATCATTACTGTACTCAACAGTGATGACTACTCCATCGGTTCCTTAATCTAAAAATTAGTTAATTTTTTTAGGTAAATTAAAAAAATAAATAAATCAGTTAATTATGATCAAATCTAACTTTTCATATTATATATTTCTTAATCTACCCAAATTAAACAACCAGCTCTTATATTAAAGAACGAAAGTAGTACTCCCTTCAGTCTTAATTATAAGAGCTAGTTAATTTTTTTAGGAAGATTAAGAAAGCTAAATAAATTAGTTAATTATAACTAGATTTAACTTCTCAAGATGAATTCATATTATATACTCTTCAACTTACTCAAATTAATTAACTAGCTTTTATATTAATTATAATTAATTGATTTATTTGACTTTCTTAATCTAACTGAAAAGGTTAATTAACTTTTATATTTAATACCGAAAGTAATATTGTTTTTCTTTTGAATTTGGTTATATAATTAAATTATCATATTTCCCAGAAGTTTCCTTCCAAAATCAAACGCGTGAAATATAAGACTAATTCAAAGGAAAAACTCTAAGCCTTATATAAATAGATAGCCATTTCTTGTGCTATTTCCAGTACCATATAGTTCAATATCTGAGATATCTACAACATGGAATCCAATTCGCTTTCAAGCTCTGTGATGATTCTGAGAGAATCTCTTGTCATTCTCCTGAAAAACAAACGCCTTATGGCCTCCATAGCTTTACTCATCCTTCTTCTCCATTCCATTCTTGTCTTATGCAATTTTTTCTCCACTATGCCTTTAGTGGAAGATTTTGTCATGAAGCAAACAGAATTGTTATTCGCAACTCCAGGTAGCTCTCAGTATACCGACAAGGTTGCGGCTATAACATCGTATTTTCGCATATTTGCAGGACTTGAATGGTTCTTCATTCTTGCTCTCTCCATGGCCTCCTTATTCTCATCAGCCATTACTATTTTGGCATCAGCTGTAACTTACTCAGAAGCAAACTTATCTTTGAGAGATTTGCTGTCAAGAGTATTCAAATCGTGCAAAAGGACAATAATCACTTGGTTCTACATATCTCTATTTGATCTTGGTTATTTATTCCTTGTTTTCTTTTTTATTTTCCCCTTCTCTGTGAATTTTCCTTCTCCATTATTTCGCCCAACAACCTTTGTCTATGTCCTGCTGATTCCGGTGTCGGCTTTCCAAATGTACCTCTCAGTTTTCTGGAAAGTATCTCTGGTCATTTCTGTACTCGAAGAGAAAAGTGGGCTTGAGGCATTTGGGAAGGCTTCACAGATTTTAAAGGGATTCAAGTTACAAGGGTTTCTGCTAAATCTTGTGTATGGAACACCGGTTTTGGTTTTATATATCTGGTGGTACATGAAGAGCTTAAATCTAGGAAAAACTCACAATCCGCTGTTAATGGGACTGATTTTGTTGAGCGTTGGTTGTCTGATTAAAATGTTGGTGGACATGGCGTTCACATTGTTGTACCATAAGTGCAAGCAGAGTCATGGAGAAGAGGTTGAATTGCAAGGAAGCTTGGAATACACTAAGGTGTCCAATGAATCAATGATTGGGGCAGAAATACCATAAGGAAGAAAGATGTTATAATTTTTTTTTTTATGTATTTGATCATTTAATTCTAAATTTTGATGCGTAAGCTTTGTCTGCTGTTTCCACTTGTGAAGTCTATTGTAATTTATATATGTAAATGGTTTTAATCTTTTGTCGTTACTACTGGTTGGAATAGATTCTTATCATTGATCCAAATCTGATTTATGTTCATATATATCTACCACATATATCGAACCAGTTGTTCTCATAATTTTTTAAGTTTTTTATAAAATTTGGTACCCTATAAAAACTATTTATTTAACTAATTTAAATAAATTAAAAAATTAATTAAATTATTTAATTATAATAAAAATATTTTTGTATAATATTAAATTATATATAAATTTATAAATTAAATAAATTAATTTAAAAAAATAAAAAATATGAGAGATAAATTGATTGTAAGTGTCTTGGAGCGATCAATTGTTAGGTCGCCATCCATAATTGAGTATGTATTATTTGACCAGGAGAACGTGACTAATAAATGAAAAAGGACAATCAAAGAATTTGGTCTATCTCCCTAATTCAATGGTTAGATGAATGACACGTGTAATAGTAAGCCGGTAGGTATAGATTTTTTAAATCCAAAAGAAATTTCTTCGGTTTGCATCCCAACCTAGCTTCTTCTTCTACTTCCACTTGCAATTTTGTCAGCGTCAATTGATCCTTTTTCTCCCCATGTTCGTCTTCCTCCATGGGTCCCTGGTGGCAGTGGCATTATGGCAGAAACAAACAATATGTAGAAGAAGAAGAAAAAACAAGATTATAATGAAGATGAAGAACGAAAATTAATAGAAATAACAAATAAAACTATACAAGCACAAGTCTAAGGCCTGTTTGGTTTTTTTTTTTTTTTTAATTTTATGAAAAATAAATGATTTAAAAAAAATTATTTTAAATAAAAAGTGATCTGACAAAAAAAGAAGAAGAAGACGACGACGCAAAGGAGAAGCGACAACGTCGTCTAGATCCTCCACACACCACAATGTTATAGATCTGACAGAAGAGGAAGAAGACACAGAACAAAAGCGATGACTAGGGATGGCAGATGACGAACGTAGAGTAGACGTGACGATTGGGGACGACGGACATCAGAAGAGCAAGACATGTGACAATGGAAGAGAGAAGAAATAGAAGAGATAGTAAAAAATATGAATAAAATAATCATTAGATAGCCTATAAATTATTTTCCCTTTCTATAACTTATTCTTATAAGCTTATCTAAAAATATAGTTTAAAATCATAATTTGATCTATAAGATCTTTTAGATATTTAAATATTATTTATTTTATTTTTTTTAAATTATAGTTTAGACTAAATTTTTTTTTAAAACTATAATTTTCCTTTAACTCCAATCTAAACACTTGCTCCATCTAAAAGGAGAACCACTCACACAAAACTAGCCCTGTAGATGAGAAAACCCCTTATGTGGGACTCATGGTAGAAATGCAGCCCCTCCAACCTACGGACTAGGAAACTTGTAGGGATTGCGTATCTCTCTCTTTGATCTTTGGTTAATCTATCCTAGCGTCATTTTGATTTCCCCCTTCTTCAAGAATTTTCCTACTCCATTTCACCCAAGAACATTTCTTTATGTTATACTATTTATGGGACAAGAGGAAGGGGGAGTGATTAACATAAACTACCTAGTTAATTTTTTTAAATAAATTTAAAAAATTAAATAAATTAGTTAATTATAATTAATATAAAGATAAATTAATTAATTTAAGTAGATCAATAAATATATAATATAAATTTATTTGGATGAGTTGAATTTGATTATATTAATTTATTTAAATTTTTAAATTTATTTATAAAAATAATTATTTTTTATAATTAAGATGGAAAAAAGTAATATGGAACTCACGAGTTACTTTGGGGTAAAATGTGGCAGTTGCAGAAACGGCAGATGCCACTGAAACGAGGATTGCGGAGGTGGGGATGGTCGTGGTCGGGGCTGTGATGCTGATAATCGTAGCCATTCAATTCATCCAGCGGGTAGAAACATTTCACTTACCAAAACGATTAAGCACATCCTGACCGCTGACATTACACACGCAGTCACATCCGCCCATTAGTTTTTCTTGCATATGAAGTAGATAGATAAATTGAAGTCAGCAAGATGTCACACGTGTAAGCATATCAAATAGATGGATAAATTGGACGGATAAGATATTTCATGCAGGACTGCTTCTTAGGATGAAGTCATTTATTTCTGATTTTTCTCGAAGCCGGAGGATTCAGCCTCTTCAAATATGTAAGCCTTGATAAAATATCTATTACTTTTAGCATCAAGTCATATCGTACATATAAGCGCTTTTACTAGTCTCCGCTAGCTACTATTGAGAATGACTAATAATCAACTAATTAATCACCTAAATTTTCCTTTCAAGACTAATTCAACTCATCATCTTATCCTAATACACAATCCCTACGTCAAAATTTTGATTAAGTAAAATATGCCACAAAATTCCTACAGAAATCCCAATTTCATCCTTGTTCCCATCATGAAGGCTGTGTTGACTATTTTATAAATTAGCATTATATCTCGCTCGCTGTAATTTCCTTCCAACATCAAATCCAATAAAATAATAAGAATAGTTCAAAAGGAAAAACTCTAACCCCAGTATAAAATAGATAGTCATTTAGTTTTCCGGTCATATTTCTCCCCTCTCTCACTTAAGGTGTGTTTGGATTAGCTTTTGAAGAATAGACTCTGGGAAGAATAGATTTTGGAGAATAGATTTTGGGTAGAATAGATTTTAGGAAGAATAAATTTTGGGAATAAAGATGTTTAGATGATTAGTAGTAGAATCACTTTTTATATTAGTAAATTACTAAAAAGGGTATGATATGATTAAAAGTAGGAGAGATGAAAGATGATAGAGAAGAAAGAGGAGAGAGTAGAGAGGAGAGAGAAAAAGAGAGATAAGAGAAGAGAGAGGAAAGAGAAAAAGAGAGATAAGAGAAGAGAGAGGAGAAATTATAAAGAAAAGAGAGGAGAGAGGAGAGAGGGTGTAAGAAAAAGTAAGGGTATAATAGTAATTGGATAATCCAAAACCTAGGTTTCAAAGAAAAAACTATTTTCAGTGGCTTATTTAAAACCGCGGTTTCAAACCGAGATTTTACCCAGAATCAATTATCAACAAAAATAGCTGTTTGTGTAAAAAATTTTCAAACCGCAGTTTTAGCCCATAATTAATTTTGAAACGGGCTCCCAAACACACACTTATTCTCTCGTGTCTTAGTTTAAACTTTAGGTGTGACCTTTAGTGATTAGACCCGACCCGGTTTGTTTCTCTTTCCTCCTCTTTTTATTTTCTGACACCTTATAACATCAAATGACATAATATAATAAGAATGATTCAAAAGCAAAAACTCTGTTAGATAGCCATTGCTTGCTCCAATTTCCAGTACCATATATAGTCCAACCTGAGAAATCATATCAGCACTCATCTGATCTACAAGAGATGGAATCCAATTGGCTTTCAAGCTTTGTGAGAATTCTAAGAGAATCCTTTCTCATTTTCCTGAAAAACAAAAGCCTCATGGCCTTCATCGCCTTACTCATCCTCCTCCTACACTCTTTCATCTTCACTTGCAAATTCTTCACCATCAAGTTTTTACTCAAAGATCTTGCCATGGATAAAACTCGCCTGTATTTGACAAGTCCTAGTAGCTCTCAGCATACCAACATCGTTGCCGCTATAACAGAAGATTTACACCTAATCGTTGGACTCGAATTGTTCTTCTTTCTTGCCCTCTCCATGGCCTCCTTATTCTCATCCGCCATTACTGTTTTAGCTTCAGCCACTGTAACTTACGGAGTAGCAAACTTGTCTTTCAGAGATTTGCTTTCAAGGGCAATCATATCTTGTCCAAGGCTACTTATTACTTGGTTCTACGTATTTCTCTTTGATCTTGGCTATTTATTCCTAGCAATCTTTTCGATTTTTCCTTTCTTTAAGGATTTTGCTTCTCCATTTCGCCACCCGACAACATTCCTTTATGTGATACTGTTTCTTGTTATAGCTTTTCATATGTACCTGTCAGTTGTTTGGATTATGTCTATTGTTGTTTCAGTACTTGAAGAGAAAAGTGGAGTTGAGGCAATTGGGAAAGCTTCACAGATTCTCAAGGGATTGAAGTTACAAGGGTTGCTGCTAAATCTTATGTATGGAATTCCTGGTTGGATTGTGTTTATCTGTTGGATCATGGCGATAAAAAGGAAAGGAGCTTACTCTTCGCTGTTTTCTGATCTGATTTATTTGATCGTGGGTTATGTGATTAATATGTCACTTATGGTGGCTTATACAGTATTTTATCATAAATGCAAGCTAAGTCATGGAGAGGAGGTTGAGTTGCAAGGAACCTTTGAATACATTAAGGTCTCCAACGAACCAATGATTACAACATAAATACCATAAGGAAGAAAGTAGTTATATATAATAATTTCTCCATGTATTTGATCATTTATTTCTTTCACTGCATATATATATATAAACATTTTCTTCTGTTTCCACTCTTAGCTGGTAGTCTCATGTGTGTACGTAGGGTTATATGGCCCTTAATTAGGAGTATTTTATAGGTATTATGTATACTTTTGTCTCTCCCCAAAAATTTATATGAACTTTTATACTATATATATATGTATATGTTTTTAAATCTCAATCTCCTTTCATTCTTTTATAATTTTTAGAAGTCAAACTTTCCTATTTATAAGTTTTTTTTTGTAGGGCAGATACTTATATATTTTAGGAAAAATCCCAAAAACAACCACTTGAATTTCAAAATCCCAAATCAAGTTGTTTACTATATTTTATAAGCTATTGACTACTCTTATAAAATAAATAATAACTTTTTCTTATAGTAAATCTTGATATGGGATTTTGAAATTCAAGTGATTGTTTTTTGAGATTTTCCCTACATTTTAAATTATAAGGGTAGACTAATGACCTAAAAATTAAAATTACAAGTGGTATGAAACTTACAAACTCTAATTATAAAAAATTATTTTTTACATGTCATTAACAAATATAAGTATATTTATGAGTTTATTTAAACCATCAATTAATTATTATCAACTATATTTTTAAAATATTATAATATTCAGTTAATGAAAAATAGGTATAGGTCAATCCGATTTAATATTTTTAATTTATTTATCTTTTAAAGATTAAAGTGGGGTTTAAAATCTTTAGAAGAACAAATTTAAATTTTTTATAATATTTCAAAATTTTAACCATAATAAAAATTTATAATAATTATAAATAATTAATCAATTACAATATATTTTTTTCACTTCCCATGTTTCCCATGTAATGTACGGGAGAAATCCCTAGTTTATAAGTAATTTTTTTGTAAATATTGTTTTTAGAATTTATTAATATTAAATAGAAATTGAAAGACCTCTCTCTCTCTCTCTATATATAATTTTAACTTCCTCGCCTCGAATCTTTGGGGTAATTCTCCCATGAATATTTGTTCAATAATACTCCTTTCACTCTATCCTAATTATTGTTTTAGTATATTGTTTTCCCCATATTAACCATCATTTTATGATCTTAATAGATAATTAATGTTATTTTCATTATTATACTTTATATAAGTAATTAATAATTAATGTGGGATTCTTGGGTAATGTACATGTACAAATACAAAATTATAATATTCTTTCTGTGATTAATATATAAATTAATTGAAAAATTGATATTAATCTTTAATATAAAATTTATTTTTTATATTTATTAATTTTTTAAATTAAAAAAATATTATAATATTTAAAAAAAATATTATATTTATTAATTTAATTACTTTTTTTAATTTAATTTAATTAATTAAATAGATTACTGAATATTTATAAAACAATAAAGCAAAAAGATATATTAGTAATATAATAAAGCAGACTGTTAAATTTTGTGGCCACATAACTAGCAGACGGTCGCAAACAGATAAACGGGGACGAAAGGAAGCCTGTGGAAGATGGCCTCGACTGTTCTGCCCCCGATTAACGGTCGCCTTCTATCTTCTCCATTAAGTTTCCCTGCTCAACATCGCTCTGCCAAAATCCTCAAGTAAGTTTATTTATCGTCTCAGGGGGCCTCTACTTCCCTCCAAGTTCTTTATAGTACTTGTTTCCAAGACCAAATCTTTCAACGAAGGAGAAACATGTTTCGAATGAGTTCAATCCTTAATCTGATATTCTTATATGTTTGGGTTTCCATATTTTCTTATACTCACGCTTGTGCTACTGAAATTTTAATTGAAAAGAACCGAACTGGGCTCTCGAATCCTCGAGGATTGTTCTGCCATTCTATTTCTTCCGCTAATTCTTCGAACTTACATTGGCGACTGGTTATAAAGCATAAATTTTTGTGAAATATGGAACCCGCATTAGTGATTGGTGGGTATTTTATTTATGAAGCGGTACCGTCGCCTATCTTGATATTATCATACTTCTCCATTCAGGTTTCACATATGTGTATGGAATTTGAACAATAATTCCGGCTTGAACTTGCTGGTTTCCTTGGGGATTCTAAAATATATTTTTGCTTCCAGATTGGTTATCATGCTTTGTTGTAATAACTTGTCATTTCTTTAATAATTGATGTGACAGAAGACAGCATACCATGCAGAACAAGAGAGTTGATTTTAATATGGTAGTGAAAATAAGAGGGATCAATCTATTCTGGCAGATTATCGCTAGATTTTGATGAACATCCAATTAGTCTATGATATGATGGGTAGTTTACAATAAAGAGATCATTACCGTTACTTGGGGTTTAGCACCTTCAAGAGCTACCGGTGTTTTATTGCTAATTTCTCAAGAAAAATGCCTCAAGTGCTCATCAGATTTACTCCGTTCTTGATGTAATCTGTGAGACTCTCTGATAGGCCCAATTAGTTTTGTAGCTTTCATTCCATTGAAATTTGTAATGAGCTTATGCTTGTGAAGCTGAAGTTTGGTTAAGATATCTTGTTAGTTATTGGTAACCCAATGAAATTGGGAAAAGATAATAATCCCTTTTCATTTCAGGTGGCAATGGGGAAGGGACCAAGATGCAAGTTTAGTTTCCAGCAGAACCAGGGGTCAAGCATTTCGAATATTGGCAAATTCTAATGTATGCATCAAGTGGAAATCTTTGTGCTGCTTATATATATATATATATGGTTTGAATAGACTAGAAAGTGGGGTGATTTGATTGAGTGATTTGCTATAGAAGCATGTGTGGAGATTATTGGTAGAGAATTTATTCTACAACAATTTCTAATAGATTTCAATCTTAATGATATTAGCAACTTCTTTGATCTTGGTGTCATCTTTTACTCACTTGTGTGGTATCTGGTATGATGATTTATAATCTTCTTCCCAGACGTGGAATGCTTATAAATAAGAGACACCTTTGGACCTATCAAAGTTTATTTAAAAGAACTAATCTTAGGATAGGAAGGGATCATATGTCTCTTTCTAAATTACTCATAAATTGTTGGGACCTATCAAAGTTTTAGGTATGATCTCATTCGTGGTTTATGAAGTAATGTTGAACTAAATATGTACTCGCAAAATAATACAAATGAATGAGTGAAGCAAAATAACTGAATTGTGAGAGAAAAGTGGGCAGTTAGGAAGGTAGAAGTGGTGCTATAATTAGGAGTTATACACATTTAAATACTTTGAATTATATTCGTGAATCAGTTGGCCTGAAAAAGCTTAGCTAATCTCGAAGGTAGACTGACCTGGCATGTCCCAATCAGTCCTGATCTTAGGGTTTGTGTAGTTGACCCCAATATGAGGCATTAAGGATGCTTGTTCTATCCGTTTTATGATTAATACAATTGATGCCCACTAGAAATAGACATGAAAACTGGAGTTTAACATTGAAAGCATTCTTAAACTCCTTAAACTTCAAGACTTTCAAACTAGCTAATATCATTTGTGTCTAAATGCTGTGATATATATAAAAGTTGTGATCATCATCATTTATATGCTAAACATCAACATCAAGCTCTTTTACTGCCTTTTGGCTCTCTATTAGAAGATGAGGACTGCTATTTTCTTGAGAAGTAGGGTCTCCCATGGGCCATGACATACTAATTACATGCGAATTAATTGGTTATTTGCTAAACTAATTCATGCTCAATATGGATCTGTGTCATTTAATATACCATGATGAAATCTTTCTTTGGATTATATTGAGTTCTATGACCTTCTGTTGCTTATATTTTTTTGCCTTCCATCTTTAGCTCGTGTTAGGATGACAAACAAATGTGTGTCCCCTTTTTCTCCTGTGACATAATAATTCATTATTGTCTCAAGATTAATTACCTCTGCTCTTTATGGCACGCTATCTTTCCTTTAATAAAATCTTCATTTTTCATTAATGCCACAGGTTTCTTCAGGGAAAGATGGTTCAAAGAAAGATGTGATCATGGTTGATCCTGTGGAAGCCAAGCGATTGGCTGCCAAACAAATGGCACAAATTAAAGCGAGGGAGAAAGTCAAGGTGAATAAAATATTTATTTGGATTTGATATGGTTTGCCTTGTATGAATTGCACACAATTTGATCTCTTTTTACTTTCTTTGGGGGAGCGTTTTAGGTGAAATTACATCTTAGGAGAAATTACATCTGTTGAACTCTGGTAGATCTCAAGAGGTCCGGCATGTCCCATAAGAAATTCCAGGAATTCAATTGAATAATAAGGAGTTTCTTATTTTCCAATAATTATTGCCATCAAATGAGCATGGCGATTGGTACTTGTCTGCTGGTGAATTTTAGTTTCCCAAGCACTTGGGAACCTGCTTATAAAATCTCTGGGATTGTCAAATACAGAAATTTCATATTTATTCTGTATTATATGTTTATGAGGATATTCATTTATTTATACTTCCTTCGGTCTTTAATATAAGAGCTAGTTGACTATTTTAGAGAGATTAAGAAAGTTAAATAAACTAGTTAATTATTACTAAATTCAACCTCTCAAGACAAATTTATATTATATACTCCTTAATCTACTCAGATTAGTCAAATAGCTTATATTAATTATAATTAACTGATTTATTTGACTTCCTTAATATTTCTAAAAAAGTTAACTAGTTCTTATATTAAGGACTGGAGGTAATACATACATACACACAACTCAATATTTTTATATATGTTTCCTTATATATGGTAAATTAGGACACCCGTTGCCATTTATAACGCTTTAATGTTACTTTAGAAGTGTAAAAGTTTAGTTGGTCTTTTTCCTCTGACCACTGTTGGGAACCAAAATTTTTTTTCAGTAATTGCACAGGTATTCTAGTGGAGCCCTGTTAATCTATTCAATTGAATCAACTTAATGTTGTGACTGTAGAGGAGACGTCAAATTGAGGCAATCAATGGAGCATGGGCAATGATTGGTCTCACAGCTGGCTTGGTTATTGAGGGTCAAACTGGAAAAAGTATTCTAATGCAGGTAAAAAATATACTCCTTCAATGCTTAATGTAAGAATTATTTAATTAATTTGAGTAGATTAAACAAGTTTGATAAATTACTTAATTATAGCAGATGAGACCATTCTCTTTAAAATATCCCTGTGTAACATCATATAAATTAGGTAAATTAGTTTGAGAAAAAATATTAAATATAAGAGATAAAGTGAATTTAAATCTTATATTTATGACTAAAACTAATCTTCTTACTAACTTCTATATAAAGGATCGGAAGAGTATAATTTTTTTAGATTCACTCACATCCTTAAGTCATATAGACACACGGTTCTTGCTGGAACACAATTACACAATGCACTGAAAAGCACAAAACACTCCCAAATGGAGGAACATTTGATATGTAGTCAACTTCTTTTAGGTCCCTTCGGCTTAAAATTTTACGGGGATGATAGGTAAATATTGTTTATTTCTTTCAGTTGGCTGACTACTTGAGTGCAGTTATTCATTTTTTTGTGCGGTAGACCCTTCCAAGAGGTGTATGGTTACATCATATTCAAGAACAGCAGATTCTTTCACATTCTTTGGAATTAATCTTGCACAAGATATACCAATGAGATAAATTTTCCTCAAATGTTATAAAGCCATGCCGCGTGCATCACTCAGCTTTCCTGTAACCTGTAACTACTTATCCGATCTGATGTTACTTCAGAATTAAGATTCTCGCAATCCATTCAGTTTTGCTATATGTGGTGGCTATTATTTTCTGGGTCTGCAGGAACTAATCTTCAGTTCACCGGATAATGTTTAACAGTACTCTCTCTAGTCCCTAATATAAGAGTTAGATAATTAATTTTAGTATATTAAAAAAATTAGTTATATTAATTATTTATAACAAATGTGTGTTAGTTTTCTTATAATATTTTTCTTAATTATGTAAATTTTGATAGATTAAAAAAATTAGTTATATTAATTATTTATAATAAATATGTGTTGGTTTTCTTATGATATCTTTCTTAATCATGTATATTATAATTAACTTTTGATCGAACATTTTTATCATGGGCAATTAATAGGGAGAATTTAATGAAAAAATTATAAAATTAAAAAATAAAATGAATTGAGTTTTTATATTTGTAATTAAAATAATTTTTTTATCTAATTTTTATATTTAGGATAAGAGATGATATTATTTTCTGTGCCATATGAGAATACCCTACAAAACGAAAACTTTTTCACACTTTGGTCTTGACGCCTTTCAGCATTTTGGTTAGTGATCAATTTTGTGCAGTTCTTCTGTTTTGAATTAACAACGTACTATGGACCTTACAGACAAGAATCAGTGGCGGAAAGGCCCAATCTCAATGTTGATATCATAAACTAAATGACCTGCTCCATTTTTTTTATTTTTATAAAAAGAAGTCCACGTTCCATACTTCAGTTGGTCTCATTTTCTCTTGTAAAATAAGAAGAAACATAGACAACAAATTTAGATCTAGTGATGGACTAACAGGGATTAGTTCGAGTGGTAAGCAGTTTAATATTATTTAAATGAGATCTTGAGTTCGAGCCTTGACGTATGCAGAAAATTATTATTGGGATACTCACCCACCATAACCAGGTACGCGACGCGGGTAGGATCTAGATGTAATCAGGGCAAAACTCCGATGAACTGGGTGGGAAAAAAAACAAAAAATATATCCACTTATGGGAAAGGAATTACAAAGAAAGAAAGAAAGCAATTAACAATTACCAATTTGCATGTTCTACTAAATTTGATGCAAAATATAGAATTTTTTTTCCCACCCGATTCACTAGAACTTTGTCTCGACTATATCTAGATTAGACTCGTGTCGTGCACCTGGCTATGATGGGTGAGTCTCCTAACGAAATTTTCTACATACGCCAAGGCTCGAACTCGAGATCTCGTTTAAGCGATACCGAGTCGTTTATCACTCAGACCAACTCTTATTAGTGCAAATATAGAAACTATATCTTCTTTCCTTCACCACTTTTGAAGAGAAACCCACTTACAAACTTCCTTTTCCTTTCCTTTGCATGAATGGCAAGCGAAATAAGATTAAATGTTGATTTGTTTCATTCCTGGCATTTTGTGAGCATTAAGGATAATCCACCGATGACAGCATAACATATTAGTATCTTTTATGAAACCAGTCTTTTAAAAAGTCCATGTTCTAATCTTATCTAGTCAAAAAAGAAACAAAAATTCATAGGAGTAACAATTAAAAAGGAAAATTAGAGAAAAGTCTTTATTTAGAAATTTTATTAGCCGGAAAGATATAATACATTTTTATACACAAAATATTAATACTCTAAGGATTTCATATACTAAAAGTATCAATATTTAAACTTTGATATTTTTTTATTAATAAAATTTTTAAACAAAGATTTTTCATTAATTTTCTTTAATTAAAATGATATTGTTCCCATTTAATTTTTTAGTTCAGATCAACAATCATAGCTAATATAAGGCCATCCACATTACAGTTGACCAAAAAAAGGAAAAGCCTTCGTTTGAAACTTGACTACAATAAATTGACTTGGGAAGAAAAAAAAGGTTTGATTTGTATTTGTATTTTTATTTTTGGAGTAAGAACATGACTTGGCGTATGGAAAAGTATGGAGGATATATCAGATAAAGCAAAGAACAACTGGAAGTAAGTAGAAGTTGAGTTGAGAAAATTGCGTATTCAACAGGAACGGAAAGAATAATATGAGAAGACTAAATACACAAAGTTAAAGAGAAGCTATAATAGAAAGGCTATAGAGGCATCTTCCTTATAATATTTAATTTGGCCAAACGACTCCGTTGAGTAGCGCACATGATATTTCAACTGTTTTTAGTTTCTTAGGTTTACTATTACATCAATCAACTTTTCATTCCCACGAATTTAGTTACGAGGAACTCTCTCAAATGTTTATTTGCCGGTATCACTTCTTTTTCCTTTCAGCCGTAGCTTAAGCTTACACAGTGATCTTCTTTAGTACTATCTCATTTCCTTAATATTACCCATATCCTAACTATAAAAGTTAGTTAATTTTTTTAAATAGATTAATAAAATTAAATAAATCAATTAATTATAATTAATATAAGAGTAAGTTGACTGATTTAGATATATTAAAGAGAGTATAATATAAATTCATCTTAAGAGTTGAATTTAGTCATAATTAATTTATTCATTTGGCTTCATTAATCTATAAAAAAAATCAACTAACTCTTATATTAGTTATAATTAATTAATTTAGCTTTATTAATTTACCAAAAAAAAGTTAAGTAGTTCTTATATTAAGGACCGGAAGGAGAACAAGAGGTAGTTGACTTTCTTTAGGTATATTAAAAAAGTCAAATAAATTAGTTAATTATAACTAATATAAGAGTTATTTGACTAATTTGGATAGATTAAGGAGTATATAATATAAATTCGTCTTGAGAAATTTAATTTGGTCATAATTAATTGATTCATTTAGCTTATTTAATTTATTTAAAAAAGTGAACTACCTCTTATATTATCCTAAATATAGAAGAAAATGCTTTAGTTAAAGTTTTCGTAATAACATCATAGAAGATAACGTATGGGAGGAGCATCATGCATGGACTTAGCTTGTTTCTTTATGTAGTCCTTTTTTTCATAACCACGTTCATTCCCAAAAATAATTTTTGACCAAAACATCTTCAGAGACTATTCAATTTTTAGGCCTTTGCTGACAAAGATTTATATGATTAGGAATAATAATCAATCTTATATTCCAAAAAGGAATTTGAATTTCATTGTCAATGCAAAAACTTGTTAATAAGTGATGGGGAGGATGACAACAAAGAATCTCATAAGAAAGTTAACATCCATAACATGACTTTTTAAGAATTTTCAATACTAAAATATAGAAAAATGAGTGCTAGATTTTTGAAATTTAAGTTGTCATGAGATAAGATCTTGAACTGTAACATATCAACATGTCCCTACAAGCACATTATAACGTATAAATTTTTCCTTAAATTATTACCTTCATTTTAATTTATCAAGACAAAGACTAGACTTTTATGGCATGATACGGCATCTTATCTTAGAAAGGGCATAATTTTTTTAACAGATCGAGTCAATTAAACATATACACACAAACATATCAAGGTTGGGTTTAAATCTAGAACTTTATCCAAACGTAACAAATAATACTGTTATCGGTATAACTTGCTGTCGACAATAAGATTGTAAGTTGAATGTTGATAAATCAAGAAAGAGGAAGAAGACGTGAGTATTTGAATAGTGAGAGAATATGAATGTAAAGATGAAGAAATTAGAGAGAGAGAGAGAGAGAGAGAGAAGATAGGAACAAGTTGGGAATAAGAAAAGAAGAGACAAAAGGGGAAGAGAGGGAAGAGTCAACAAAAGAAGCAGGTTCCGAGGAAAGAGGCATTGTTTGATGAAACCCAACAAACGATCAAAGATAGAGATAGAGAGATATATGCGCGAGCTCTTGAAGCTATCCAATCCAATCACTCTTTTGGAGAAGTTTGTTGCCATTTAAACTCTTCAACCTCCATCTGCCTAATTTCCCCACCAACCATTTCTCCTTCTTTCACTTACTTTTCTAATCCTATCTAACACACCTACATATATAATATTACATGAATAATAATAATAATAATAATAATAATAATAATAATAATAATACAGGCTAATTTGTCTCACGATATAGATGGGGAAAAAAAGTAAATTCCTTTTATTTATCTGAGTTTGTACTTTGTAGTGCTTATGTATTATACACACACTTTCTCATTTTCAAATATAAAGCAATTTTATCAAATACGCATTATTTTTTCTAAAAAAAATTATAGTGCGTTGCATAGGGAGCAGAAAAAATATTTTATAATTGATTAATTATTTATAATTATTATTATAGTTAAAAATTTAGAATATCATAGATTTAATTAATAAGATTATTGATTAATTATATTACTATAATAGATTTAAAATCTTTTAAAAATTAAAATAGAAGTAATTTTTTTTTAGTTGTATAGAATATATCTTTAATAATATGTAAAATAAAAGACATACATATAGTTAAAGATATTATGTATATAACTGACAAAAGTTTTATCTGCTAAAGTTCATTCATATAATAAATTGTGCAATAAAAAATTTTAATGATTTTTTTAATTAAATATATATTTTTTTTAAATATCTTATATTTAAGAATTAAAAAATATATTAATGAATGATCCTAATCCTCTTTGCCTTTTTTTTCTCTTTCCAATCTCTTATCAAATCTTGGTGGGGTCAACTCAATTGGGTGAGCTCGTGTTTTTAATTTGAATAGGGCACATGTGGACGAATCGCCTAAAGCGCTTATGTCTTATCCTTGACCAACGTGTTGCGTCCTACTTCATACGTGAGGGCTTAAGGAATCTTCATCTTCAAGAAACAAATATCCTCTATTTCCTCATCAAATTTGACCTTAAATTTCAATTATAAAACTTACCACTAATAGATATATCATTATTTGAAATAGATTGAGAGGAGCATGTCCCGTTCTTTAATTTCCCGATGTGTGTATAAAGTTCCTAGAATATACGTATATATAATTAAATAATAAAAAATGTCACTTCGATATATTATATGATCAATTTAAAATATTTTTATGGGCTTTAATTTTATTTTATAAAATATAAATATTCAATTTCATCCACACACCAATATATCAATTAATATACCAACATGTATAGTAAAATATATAATAAGTCACAATTTATACAAATTATAATAATATAGCTTATTAGTCAAATTTATGCCAAAAATATAGTTTAATATAACCCTTTTTAGTGAATGTTTTGAAAAATATAATTCTATAATTTATTCTTTCTTCAAAAATAATTTATTTCTGTTGATACAAAAAAATAATTTCTTTCACTTCTTTGTAAAATCGTTTGAAAACTTTTCATAATGATAAAAAGAATTAATCCACAATCGTTAAAAATAAACTAATTAACTTGAAAAGGAATAGAGACGTGGAAAAAGAGAGAACTTTAATTTCCTCTATTCTTCAAATATATTCAATTTTTCTAATGAATTAGAAAACTAATTATATATAATAAGCTTGCATTTAGACTATTAATTAGTAGGCGCCTCCTCCTATATAAATTTGGATTCAAATTGTGGGAAAATTAATTCAAAGAGGACTCCAATAACACCACTGTCCCACCAGCTTGAGATTAATTAATTAATTAATCAAGTCCATCTACAAATTGTAATTTTGAAAAAGGAAAAAGGTCATTAAGCATAATATCGTTAATGAAAGACAGGTGGACAATTTGTGAGTGTTAACATATGCATGGGTCTACCTAATGTCTGTATATTGTTCAAAGATGCTTCTAGCAAACCCGACATGAAATGAAGCATCTCCTAGAAACCCTAGCTTTAATTTTCTGGTACACTATTAAGGATAAGAAGAAGAAGAAGAATACATTATTATTATTATTATAGGTAAAGCCAGCCAGCCTGCTAACCAACATTATTATCATAGTTTATATGGTTTTGTTCAGAACATGCCGGCCAATCACAATTAACGCAATGTTTCATGGAACATCTTCGCATGATTTTTCTTTGGTTTGTTTTTTGGTTCATGTATCATTGCGTGTTCCAAGGCAAAATGTTGATAAGCATTATATATTCGTCAAAATTAAAGTTCATTAAGAGGAATTTTATATATAGTGATTAGCACAAAGAAAAGAGGATAAAGAAGGACGAGCAGAGACTTAGCTTGTAGTATTGTTCTTCTTGTTTGAAGTTTGAACCAATCTCTCGAGTATAGTTCACTTGTGTTGAAATTCTAAAATGCTCCCATGATGTCTTGTTTCTTTTTTTTATTATTGGGTAAAAAAATGGAGGTATTATTCGGTTAATAGCTAGAGACTAATCTTCCTGAGACGTAAAGATTATTAGAGTGAATTTTATCTCTTTTGATAATTTTTTTTTCATATGCACACCTAATTAAAATTTAAAATATTATGTTTAAGGATCTAACTGTATAATGTCTTCATCTTTTTTTAGCATGACGTATATTGCATCTCTCTAGCATTTTTGTTAAAATGCTTTTGTTTTATAAAATAAAGACTCGCTCTTCAATTAAAAGATCAATTTTCTCTAACTTTATTATTATTTTTTTAAATATGGTTTCTAAATAAATTAGGTAACATGCTATAAATAAAACACGACATGCAACGTTAACTAATGATTTGAACTTTTCCATTATGTCTATATATATTGATCTCCTTCTTCAAATAATACCTTTTTTCTTTAAATTTTTAAAACTCATTCAATATATATGGAGAGAATAGATCAGATCAAAACGAAGCAAAATGAAGTATTTAATTCGATAAAATGAGAGGGATCAATATTAACCGAGTTTGACTTAACATAAAAGGAATAATTTTTAGTGGGGATTTAAATAAGATTATTAATTTGATTTTTTAGCTTTCTTTTTTTTTTTCTGGGAGGGATCAATAACGGGGCCTAAGTTAGGTTTATGTCTTTCAAGATAATAAAGATATGGGTACAGTACTATCACATTATATTATTAATACACACAAAACCCAAAAAAAAAAAAAAAGGACAGATCGACTCTTGTCCTTTTCTTGCACGACCTCGTCTTCTTTATTCTTTCAGCATCCAAGATAGGACATACAAATCCTATAATATTATAATTCATAAAAGAAATGCAGATGAAGATAATGTTTTAGTTGAAGTGCTTAATACTTAATTAAATATCATCTTAAGAAGTTACCTTACATCTCGACTAATTCGATAAAGAGAAAAGCTCTTTAATATTTATTTTTGTATTATTTACTCTATTAATAATATAAATATGCTGATGCATCTTAACCCTTCTAGCTAATATATATGCATTGGCATTTTCATTTTCAACTAATGATCATGAGATTGTAGAAAATATTCTAGATTAATATGAACCTTTCAAATATTTTATGCTTTTAAAAATCAAATTGCTTCTTCTTCTAGATTAAGATAAGACGCATTACAGATGGTAGAATTCGATTAGTTTTAGAGTGTGGAAACAAATACTCGAACATTTATCGAAATTTTTGTCCATAACCCAATGATTAAGGAGTACTTAACAAACAACGAGATAGAGAGAAAGCTAGAATGGTCCAAAATGGCTTATACTCATGAATATTCCCATCTTGATTAACTTATTCTAGCTACACTTATACTATGCAAAAAGTTGTTTGATTCAACTCTATGTACACATAATTTAATTTAATAACACTAGCTTATCTGATTAATTATATTGGATGGATGATGGACAAGACACATGCTTACGATGACACATAAGAAGACTCAACTTTGTCTTTGTGAAGTGCTCTATTTGACCAAATTAAACAAAGTTGGCGGACTCAACGTGCTGGCTGAACGCCAATGAGTTTGGTGCATGCGTTACAACTTTAATTAACTTATTGGGAAAAGTTTAGCTCAAGAGGTAGCTTTCATTTTAACAATATTACTCCTCTTGTCCTAATATAAGATTTAATTAATTTTTTAAGATTAAAAAATTAAATAAATTAGTTAATTATAATTAATATCAAAGTTAGTTGACTAATTTTAGTAGATTAAAGAGTATATAATATAAATTTATCTTTAGGTTAGATTTTGTCATAATTTATTTATTTAACCTTTTTAATCTCCCTAAAAAGTCAACTAAATTTTATATTTAGGACCGGAAGAGTATTTTTTTTTTAAAAAAAAGACTTAGTTATAGTTTCAAGATGATCAATTTGATTATGGTTTTTCAAAAGATCAAGTCCTCCACAGTCAATTTTACCCCTACAGATATAGAAGATATTTGATTAGCTTAAAATTTCACTAACTTTTATTTGATAAAAAAATAGGGAAATGTACCTAAAATTTTGATTCGATTAAAATTTAGGGCTTAAACTTGAATTTGATATAACTTATTTTTTATAGTTTTAATTTAGCTAGACTTTTAGTCTCTAAATTTTGACTCAGTAAAATTTAATTTAATAATCCATATAATTTTAATCATTTAATTGCAGAGATACTATTTAAATTTGTTAAATCAACATATTCTATTAATGAGATTAACCATATTAATATTAAGGGATTAAAAATATATTTTATAAATTTAATAAATTAAATTAAAATTTAAAATAAATTTAGAATACCAAATGTATATTTTAACTTTTATTTAATTATTTTTATACTTTAATATTTTATAAAATATTAAATTCAAAGCATTGAAAATGTAATCTAATTGAGAGGAAGTGAAGAGATAAATAAACAAATGGAAAGAAGCCTCACATGTGAATCACTCATTAAGCATAACTGTCCTTCAGACCGAAAGAAAAATGAGACACGCTTCAATGAAAACAAGATTGATATAAACCTAAATTTATGAGGTAGATGGTCAATACTTTAAAAATTAGATTTGCTTTAATCACCCAATACCGCATCAAAATATTTTTTTTTTATTTCCTTTTGTTTCCTATCCATCAAATAATTTTTACAATAAAGTGAATACTACACATGCGAAGAATCCGAATCTAAAATTTTTATATACATGCATGTAAAAATTTTCTTGGGTCAAAAATTAAATGCATATACAGATTTTGCTTCCCCTTTAAATACAAAGCGGCACAAAACACGACGTGCCTCTTTAAATATGAATACATTGTTTTTATTAATTATTAATTCTGTAATATTCCCATTCTTGTCCACTACTAACATTCATGAATCACCGGCGTCATAATTACGTGAAAAAAGAACATTGAAGAACGAAGACATCGAAACGTTGAAAATAATCAATTACAGTTATCTCACGGATTGTCCCAGAAAAAAAAGGATCACGAAGATCGTGATTTCAATGAATCTGGACCGTCAAAATTTCCATATATAAAAAAGAAGACTCGTTTCGGTCTCTCTTCGTTCTTATCCGCACCACTGAGCATTAAGTTTCCTTCGACACATTGCTTGCTGTCATGGGAGGGCGTATCAGTATCGAGAACTTCCATTTCTCGAAGATTTTTTCTTTTTAATCTTCCATTTCAAACTTTAACGCCCCCTATATAAATTCCCTCACCTCAAAGTTTTGATTTTTTTCTTTTCCTTTTTGTTTGTTTATTTTCTCTGGGCAATCTGATTTTTCATTGTTCAGAATAATGCTTTCGAGATCTTGCTTAGACCTTTTGAGTCTGGTTTCCGTCGATGATTACCGAGCACTGTGTCAGATCCCGAGAGTCTCGACGGTGCCGGGAGTTGTATCGAAATTCGACGCCGCCGAAGACGACCACGCCGACTCTGGGTCCGGATCCGACGACGTCGATTCGTCCGGTTCGCCAGAGCGCAGGATCATAGTCGCGAACCAGTTGCCGCTACGGGCTTATCGGGATGTGAACACCAAGAAATGGAGTTTCGAATTCGATAGCGATAGTTTGGTGCTGCAGCTCAAAGACGGGTTACCGTCCGACGTCGACGTTTTGTACGTGGGCTCCTTGAAGGTGGAGATCGACCCGTCGGAACAAGACGAAGTGGCGCAAGTTTTGCTCGAAAAGTTCCGGTGCGTACCAACCTTCTTGCCCTCTGAAATTCACAATAAGTACTACCATGGCTTCTGCAAGCATTATCTTTGGCCTCTGTTTCATTACATGGTTCCCATGTCGACGAGCCAAGGTGCGCGTTTCGATCGCTCGCAGTGGCAAGCTTATGTTTTGGCCAACAGAATCTTCGCGAACAAGGTAACAGAGGTGATCAACCCAGACGAGGATTTTGTTTGGGTCCATGATTATCATCTCATGATCTTGCCTACACTACTGAGGAAACGGTTCCACCGTGTTAAGCTGGGATTCTTTATGCATAACACATTTCCGTCTTCAGAAATCTATAGAACTATACCCGTTCGTGATGATCTCCTTAGGGCCTTGTTGAATTGTGATTTAATCGGATTTCACACCTTTGATTACGCCAGACATTTCTTGTCCTGTTGTAGCAGGATTTACGGTCTGGATTATGAGTCTAAGAGGGGTTACATAGGACTAGATTATTATGGTCGGACCGTGATGATTAAGATCCTGCCGGCCGGAATCCACATGGGTCAGCTTGAATCGGTGTTTTCCTTGTCGGAGACGGCTGAGAAGATTAGGGAATTGAAGAAACGATTTAAGGGGAAATTTGTGATTTTGGGTATGGATGACATGGATTTGTTCAAAGGTATCAACTTGAAGTTCTTAGCCATGGGGCAGCTCTTGGATATGCACGAGGAATTAAGGGGTCGAGTTGTTTTAGTTCAGATTCTGAACCCTGCAAGGAGCGAAGGTAAAGACATTCAAGGTTTTCAAAACGAGACCAATGCGATCGCGAAGGAAGTCAATGAGAAATACGGCCAACCAGGGTACCAGCCAATCATCTTCATCAACGGCCCAGTTTCAACACTTGAGAAAGCTGCTTACTGTGCCATTTCTGAATGCTGTGTTGTGAATGCTGTGAGAGATGGCATGAACTTGGTGCCTTATATGTACACTGTTTGCAGACAGGGCAGCCCTGTTCTGGACAAAGCACTTGGAGAAGATGATGACAATGATTCAAAAAGGCCTAAGCAGAGTGTCATCATAGTCTCTGAATTCATCGGATGCTCGCCGTCTCTGAGTGGTGCCATCCGAGTGAACCCGTGGAACATCGATGAAGTCTCCGAGGCCATGAATCTGGCGATCACAATGTCAGAGGCAGAGAAGCATTTGCGCCATGAAAAGCATTACAAGTATATCAGCTCTCACGATGTAACTTATTGGGCTCGAAGTTTTGATCAGGACTTGGAGAGAGCATGCAGAGAGCATTACCTGAAGAGGTATTGGGGTGTTGGATTAGGCTTGGGGTTCAGAATTGTCGCTTTGGAACCTACATTCAGAAAGCTTTCAGTGGATAACATTGCATCTGCTTATAGAAACACACAAAGTCGTTTGATCCTTCTAGACTATGATGGTACTATGTTGCCACAGTCATCCATGGACAAAACCCCGACCAACGAGGTTATTTCCATCTTGAATTGTCTATGCAGTGATCCCAAGAACATGGTGTTCGTTGTGAGTGGAAGGGATAAGAAGTGCCTCAGCAAGTGGTTTTCTCCATGTGAGAAGCTGGGTCTCTGTGCTGAGCATGGTTACTTCACCAGGTACCCTGATGTTACATTACATGTCAAACGTTTGATCCATTTGTTTTTGTCTCGATGTGTTTGCCATGATCAATCTTTGTTGTTGTTGTTCTTCTTCTTCTTCCATTTGACAGGTGGAGTAGGGATTCTTCTTGGGAGACATGTGGATTGGCAATGGACTATGATTGGAAGAAGATTGCAGAACCAGTAATGTTGCTTTACACAGAAGCAACCGATGGCTCTTTCATAGAACACAAGGAAAGCGCACTGGTTTGGCATCACCAAGAAGCTGACCCTCACTTTGGATCATCCCAAGCCAAAGAGCTTCTCGATCACCTCGAAAGCGTTCTCGCCAATGAACCAGTCATTGTTAAAAGAGGACAACACATTGTGGAAGTAAACCCTCAGGTACGAAAATCACAGTAGCTATGAATGAGATGAGATTCATTGATTGAGTTGTCTGATATGATAACGGGATTGTGATGTTTCTGAGATGCAGGGTGTGAGCAAAGGCATAGCAGTGGAAAGCCTGATATCGAGCATGAGGAAAGAGGGAAAGTCTCTGGATTTTCTGTTGTGTATTGGAGACGATCGCTCGGATGAAGACATGTTTGAGAGCATTGCTGGAACAGTCTCAAATCCAAAGCTACCAGCCATAAAACAGGTGTTTGCATGCACAGTTGGTCAGAAACCAAGCATGGCTGAATATTATTTGGATGATACTTGTGAAGTCATCAAATTGCTCAAAGGACTTGCTAATGCTTCTTCATCAACTGCAACACAGCTATCACCCTCATCAAGATCTCTTCTCCATTCTCAGGAGGATCAATCACAATGGTCTCTATAGGAAAAAAAACCAAAAAAAAGTTAGAAACTGATGAATGATGATGCTGAAAGAACAAATCGTTTGTACAGATAGGGATGATATGCTTACTTCTCCATAGGTTCATTTGAACAAGTCAAATACATAGAAACAACCACAGGTTTAGATGATTCTGTTGTTCTACTACATACAACAACTGGCGGTAAATCATTTTACAAAATTGAAAGTTCATTCTCCGTGCAAAGAAAAGCATTCCTCAATAAAAATCAGTATTTACATCAGTTCTTGAGCACATTACATATTCTTGTTCTGTTTCCTGTTCATTCTCGACTGTTGTTAACTAATTAATCCTCAAGGTTCATTTAATTATTCACTGGATAGAATTTGTTCATTCATCAAGTGTTAAGCGTGTGAATGCTTCAATTTCTCCAACAGATCATGAAGCTTCAGTGTGAATATATATATAATAGCAGTTAGCAACTTATGCTGTCAAACTGTCACCTCGCATTAATCCATGGAAACTTTTATATGCACTTCAGGTATATATGCCGAAATTCTTGACTTGGAAGTAAGTTATTAATGAGAAGGAAAATATTGAAAGGAAATCTTATAAACTTACGTAATATGAAGAGATTCAAATTCATTTAATGCAATGATTGCTTAATTCAACAGAAAGATAAGATGAATCCATCATGACTGCTACTCCAATCTATTCACTTGTTATTATATCTTATCAAAAAAAAAATCCAATTAAAAGTTTGATATTTTGTAGTAGAGATTTATGATGTCCCTGTGGACTGTTGTACTGAAATACAAAAAGAACTACTGGTTATTATTATTGTTTTTTTTGAAGCACACGGCCATTTGTGGGATTTGTGAAGAATTGTAAGGCAAGCTTTAATATTTATTATTATGGTTGATGCTAACTACTAAATTAAGGAAGGAAAAATGGATGAAAACTGAAATGAAATGTTCACTATAGGTTAAAAAAATTAAAGTGTGAATTGATGATTAAAAAATTGTCTGTAAGCTAAGGAATAAGAGTTTTTTTTCCTTTGCTTACTGTTAAAGATTGCCATGTATCATAACTATAAGGTGTCCTTCTACGTCACAATCATATCATTGTGTCTACAAATATTATTCTATTGGCCATTTCCTTAAAACCCTTATCCCAAGATGTAATTTTAGTCATGAAAGTAACAGATGAAGAGAGAGAGAGAGAGAGACCTGAAAATGCAGACAAGGGAAGAGACATTCGAGATAAAATGGGAAGTTTTGTTTATCTTCTGTGTAGGATTTCAAACACGGACAAGAGAAGAGAACATGATGGGATGAAATGGAAAGACTTGTTTATTTTCTATGAAGGCTTTATAGAAAGATTTAAAAGATGGACAAGGTGATTTTGTTGAAATTCGTCAACCAAGCCTTAAAAGGAGAGAAACTTAACTCCGTTTTATGCATGCTTCTATGCATTTGCCCAAAAAAAATAAAGTAAAAGAAAACAAAGAAAAGAGTCAAACTCAAAGGAGTATAAATTGGTAGAGTATGGCATTGCGGATATAATTGAAAATTTAAGTAAAAATTAGAATCAAATGATTAAGTTTTTCTATTAATTTTTATTTAAATGAGTTTATATTTAAATCTATGTTGACATGACAAAAAATCATTAAAACCGAGTTCATAATTGAAGGAGTGAATAGTTATCAATTTATAGATTAATTTCAGAGTTTGATTTTTTTGAATGAAAATAATCATGTTAAAAGAATTACATTTGGGTCTAAAATACTTACATTTAAATTAGCCGAAATGATCAGACACTAAATAGTTATTAAGAAATCATATATGTATGAAGTTTTTTTTGTTACAATATACAGTCACTCACTAGGGTTATGACGTATATCTAGGCTTAAATTAAGAGTATTTATAAAGGTATTTATATATCACCGATCAATAAGATCATCATGTCGATAGTAAGACTTGAACTCACGACTTTATAAACTATAAGTTAACTCTTTATTAATTAGATTAACTTTGGGTGATTATATATGTGAAGTAGAATAAATTGTTGGATCAAACAATCCTAACTCTCTAAGATCCTATGACAACGAAGATAGGCCGAAGTTTTATTTAGCCCACTCTAAAAGCCCATGGTCCCTCAAACTAGAACTTTGAATTCAAAATCTAACTGAACTATCAACGGGGGTTGGTCCGAGTGGTAAGCGGCTCGGTATCGCTTAAGCGAGGTCTCGAGTTCGAGCCTTGGCGTACGCAAAAAATTCCCGTTGGGAGACTCACCCACCATAGCCAGGTGCGCGACGCGGGTCGGATCCGGATGTAGTCGGGGCAAAGCTCCGGTGACCGGGTGGGCAACAAAAAAAAATCTAACTGAACTGCTATATTTCAGTTAGATTTTCAAACTGAACCAATCCCCATTAGTTGCGGATGCACTAATAAAAGAAGTTTTTCTAAATCTGCTATATTTTAAACGTGTCCTTCATATTTGAGGCACTTAGTGAATTTAGAGTTGATAGGATTTAATTCCTCAATAGACTAATTTTTTTTACCTTTGGGCTTAGGCCTTCTCATGTACCAAAAAAAAATCTAACTGAACTATGTACCAAAAAAAAAATCTAACTGAACTACTAATAGGGATTGGTTCGAGTGGTAAACAGTTTAATATCATTTAAGCGATGTCTCGAGTTCAAGCCTTGGCGTATGCAAAAAATCCTCGTTAGGAGACTCACTTACCATAGCTAGGTTAGCGACGCAGGTCAGATCCGGATGTAGTCGAAACAAAGCTCCGGTGAACCGGGTGGGCAACTAAAAAAAAGAATCTAACTGAACTTACCCATTATTTGTGGGTTTAGGTGGCAAAAATGTGAGACATGTGACTATTTCGAGCATATTCAATTCAAGAGGCATCCTAACTCTTAGGTGTCTAGGTTTACGTTTGAGAGTAATTGACTGTTCACCCTGCCCAACATTAGTATTACATAGGAGGAAGAAAGACTTTACCTTACTCTTAGATTGTGGGTGAGTCAAACCCATTTTTAAAATTTTTATAACAAAAAAAAAAATCTGACTGAACTTTAATTTTTATTCATGCAGTGATATATCTATCATATGAGAATGTGATTATGTATGGGTTTTACATTTTATCATTATATTCAACCACTTTGTTTCATATATATTCATTTGTTTCGTAAATGATGTTGTTAAGCAAATGATAAAAGATGATTAAACTCATTCAGGAGATAATGAAGACTTGATACAAAAACATTCCTTGAAGGGTGAAACATCCAAAAACCTTCAAGGTCAAGACAGATCCATTTTGCCCTTGAGAAGCTTGAGCCATGTTGAAATGGAGATGGAAGAAGACGATAGGGAGTGAGAGAGTTCGTTCTGTCCCTTCAAGAAGAACAAGCCATAGCCGTATGAGATATAGAAGAAGAAGAGAGGAAGCTATTTTTTACATTTTTATAAGGTAATCGCGGTAAATTAGTGTCGGTGCATTTGAAAATGCATGCGTAAATGCTGATTTACCGAACAAGCAAAAATGGTTTTCTCTAATGGTTACTCTTTCACCTTAAATAAGACTTCACACTGTTTTTTTTTTTTATAAAAAAATTTAGAAAGTGGTTGGACTCACTCACGATCTAAAAATAGGGTAAAATCTCCCTTACTTCTAGGCAATGTCAATATCAAGTAGGGCGAGCCGTTTATTACCCTTATGTATAAACCTAAGTACTCATGAATTAGGATACTTCCACAAACATGCGATTGAAACTGCAATAAAATAGTACTCTTCAGAAATCGAACACATTTTAAATTATCATATATCTCACTCCTTCCTCAATTAAATTCATCTCTACTTTAGTTAGTAAGACAAAAATATGCTTCAAATATTATGACTTTATTTACATAGGAAGGGAGCCCGCACCCAAAAGAAACTATCGGCCTTCTTTAAATTGGTCAATTGATATATATATTCTTTTTCTGTGAACATCTTTTAGGTAGATAACCAGTTTTTTTTTTTTTTTGGTTTAAAACAAGAAGTTGGGTAGCCAATTTATAGTTAAAAAAATAATTAATTCAGAAGGAAAAAAAGAAAGTATAGGAGAAAAGTTCCAAGTTAAGTTGACTAATGAATTTCAAATATATGGAGTAATTAAAAATTGTATTCATGAAAATACTTTGGGTGAATTAAATTGATCAGCCTGCGATACAAAAAATTAGGTGTGAGAAAAAGGGACAAAAATCCGCTCATTTTCTTAGTGCCTGTTTGGCACCTTGGTTTGATAATTAATTATGGGGCAAAACCTCGGTTTGGAAAATTTTCACACAAACAGCAATTTTTGTTGAGAATTGATTTTGGACAAAACCTCGGTTTGAAACCTAGGTTTTGAATAAGCTACTGAAAATAGCTTTTTCTTTGAAACCTAGGTTTTGGATTATCCAATTACTATTATACCCTTACTTTTTTTACACCCTCTCTCCTCTCTCATCTCTATTATCTCTCCTCTCTCTTCTCTTATCTCTCTTTTTCTCTCTCTTCTCTCCTCTCTTATCTCTCTTTTTCTCTCTCCTCTCTCCTCTCTACACTCTCTTCTCTCTCCTCTTTCTTCTCTATCATCTTTCATCTCTCTTACTTTTAATCATATCATACCCTTTTTAGTAATTTACCAATATAAAAAGTGATTCTACTACTAATCATCCAAACATCTTTATTCCCAAAATCTATTCTTCCCAAAATCTATTCTACCCAAAATCTATTCTCCAGAATCTATTCTTCCCATAATCTATTCTCCAAAAGCTAATCCAAACACACCCTTATAAACAGATCAGAGTCGGCTGGAATGAGACACGTTTGGGCATGTATAATTAATTTAGAAAACTATGACCAGTCACGAGAGAGGTTAAAGAGAGTGGAGAAGAAGAACAGAAAGTGGAAATCTGGATTCAATGAATGAAAATGAAGCTTATATAAGTAGTATTGCTTTTGTCATGCTGTATCCTCAAATGTGAGTGTCCAATATCCAAGTTGTTTTTCCTCATCTTTTTTACAACTAATAATTAATTAGACGCTTAACAAATATTATGTTTACCACTTCTTACATATATAATATATTGCATGGTTTGCAACATTCCCACTCTTGTAATAAGCACACACTTAATAACCTACTAATTTAAAAGCTTTTTTTTGTAACAAAATGGTGGTATATTCAATTTTGTTTGTAATCAAATCAGTGTTTGGTTTTAAAAACATAATAATATTTTTGGACATAAACTATAATTTTAGTCTAAAAGAACTGTATATTTTTAAGCTAGAATTAATTATTAATATAATTATGATTTCCCTCTTTTAAAGTTATACTTTTTTAAAAGTGAATCTTAACAGCTTTTACATCTATTTTTTAAATATTCTCATGAGAAATTATGATTTTACTTTTATAATTTTTTTTATTTTTTTGATATCTCTCCTCTCTTTTAATATTAAGTTATCATTTTATCTCCTATTATTTTTAATAATTTACCTATAAAAAATTAGTCTGAAAACAATCATTAAAATATTTATTTATTTAAAATTATTTTTTATAAAAAAATTATTTTATAAAATCTATTATCTAAATTCACTTTATAATCAATTTTCTAATTCAAAACAAAAAAAAAAAGCACGCCCATACTTTAAAAGTGAGAAAATGACAAAAAAATAAAAAAACTTAATAAATACTAAAACAAAATTTTATATTGTTAATATTAGATATATTGTTATTAATAAACCTGAGCATTTTCCAAAGTCTTTTGACATTTTCCTTTTAAAAATATGGTACGTTGGTGTTAGAGACTTTTTAATGACTTCTTTTTCTAACCGGAAGTTTTAACGAATTCATTGATCTGTTGTTCAAAATTAAAAATATATTCTATATTTAAACTTTTACCGGTAAATAAGTAATTATCCTTGTTAGTGTTAGTAGTATTAAAGGAAAACATGCATAGATAAGAATAGAATTGAGTGGACCATTAAGATTTAACATCTATATTGGATGTAAATTATAGACAATAATAGTTAAATAGGTAAATGAAATTTGATATAAATAATAAAAAATTAATTTATATCTCATAATAATACGAGTTTAATTTTAAGTCTCTTATAATTATTATCTGAACTTTGAGATTGTGGTTGGTACTAAAATTACTTAATTTTTTTAAAAAAAAAACAAAAATAATAAGTAAATAGAATCAAAACCATGTACAAACAAAAAATCATTTTATTAAAAATTAATTAATCTTACTGTAGAAAAGAAAAGTCATTTACTGCGGATACGCGTCCCATGTCAGAATTAGGGGTGTTCATAGTGCCCGGTGGCCCGGTCCGCCCGCCCGAGCCCGGTAAAAAATCGCCCGGCCCGGCCCTAAAAAAAGTGCCCAAAATATATTTGGGCAGGGCCGGGCCGGGCCAGTTGTCAGGCCGGGCCGGGCACCGGGCAGGGCATGCTGCCCTGCCCATTTGGCCCGGCCCTATATATATATATATTTATTATTTTTTTAATTTTTTTCTTAACTTATTTTATTTGTAATTTTACACTTTTCACTTTAACTGGCAACTCTCCTTGCTCATTTTTAAAATATTAAACATAACTTTTATATTTATGTAGATACCAAAGTTGCTCCTCTGCTTTACTTGCCAAGTATTCAATTTTTTGTGTTGCAATAACGCTACAAATATCCGACCTCTATATATTTTAATATTTCTTTTTTATATATGTAATAGACTTTGAGACTTTAATTACTTTTTTTTTGATACCTTATTCTTAGTGAATTATATATATTATTTAACTCTTAAAAATATAAATATGATATTATTTTATAAGTTCATGATAGCAGATTTTTTTCTCACAATATGAGCAGGACATCACTATTTGGGCATGCCCAGCCCGCCCATGCCCAGCCCGCATATGCCCAGCCCGAATTGGTTAGGGCTTTTACCGGGCAGGGCCGGGCATCGGGCTGCAAAATGCAGCCCATGGTTTTTCCGGGCAGGGCACCGGGCAGGGGGGCTGCCCTGCCCAACCCGGCCCATGCACACCCCTAGTCAGAATTGTATTTGTTAGAACTTAGAACCATGCTCCGCCTTTTCCTCGCCATTTGGTTAGTCAGTTTTACTTCTCTACCCCAACTAATATTTCATAATTACTATTCTATCCCTTCCCTAGGCCTCCCCCCTCACTCTTACCCAAGGAGGCAGCGAATCGGTATATCTCCGGCCACCATAATCTCCGTCGAAGTCATCTTCAAGCCTAACAACTAAGGATTCACCATCGTTACTCTTCCCGTCCAACGTTCTCTTCAATTGCTTCAAGCTCGGAACTAGTGCCTTCTCTATCCATTCATCCAAGCTTGTTTCGCTTAGCCTCACTCCACTGGTAATCTTTCGAAGAGCCACCTCTTGTACTTCAATGCATATGTCTTTCTCAATCATGTCGGAAAATCTTTTCTCGACGGCGGCGGTGAAACTGTGGCGAACGGTGGCGGCATCAATGGGCTTGAAGACGACACAATCATCAACGCCACCCAATAATTCTCGAGGCAGGGTAGAACTGGTGGGTGATTGGATGTTGTGAGTGACATGGTTGTCTTCATCATGATCCACTGTAAGGTCACTAGAGTTCATTGATCCATCTGTCCTGTCTTCGTCTGCTTCTACAGCTTCGTTTAGATCAAAGGTTAAACCCGAAGCATTTTGTTTTCGACGCTTTGTGAGTCTTTCTTCATGGCATAACCAATCTGGTCGACGCTTGGGAGTTCTCTTTGCAATAGAAAGTCGTAATTGCCAGCTTCTGTCTTTTAGATTCGCAATGTTTTGTTCATTGATTGAATTCTCGTTTGCAGTTAGGATGAACATGATGCTACCGAGACTGATTTCTCTGCCATGGGAATCACAAAATCGACCCTGCTCCATCGCTCGTTTTATACTGCCACGAATTAGCGAATCTGCTTCATGAATATCCTCCAAGATGATCACAGAGAATGGATTCCTCCTTAAGGCTTCTGCTATTCGATCCAAAGCTGTTTTACCACGGATATGGAAGTCGGTTTTCCCGTCGCCACTCCGTGCACCAAGAGAGAACGTTATCGGACTGGACCCAGATACGATCTCAGAAAGAGCTTCTGCCATCTTCTTCTTGCTTGCTCTGTCAGGGCCCAAGAAAAGCAGCCATGTATCACCCTTGGTTACTCCTCCTCGCTTTCTTCCATTCCCCATTTTACATTGTGTAACAGTTGTTGCTATTGCAGATGCTGCATCTTTCTGCCACCATACCTTCTCTATCAAAGCTTGGAGGAGCTTCTTGAAGGAGTCGTCGTGATCCAACGATTTGTTGCTCTGAGTTTGAGAATCTGAAGAAATGCAGCCCAGAAAGTCCTTAACATGACCTGATTTAGCTTGCCCAAGTGCCAGTTCGGTGGTCACCGGACTTCCAGGTGGGTTAACTGAACATTCCGATGGCCCCAATTGAAGCGAGCACCCAAGACTTTTGTTGAGCTGTAACTTGGGTTGACCTTGACGTCCCAACAAGTTTTGATTGTAAAGACTCATAAATGAGAGAGGAGTTGGAGCAATTCTCTCTGTGCTGATGAGATTCTGTTGAGGAAATTTAGGATGCAGATGCAGGCAAGTTTCGTGCCATTTCTTCTGCAATTCTTGAGTCTTCATTACTTTTTGGCTATCATTCTAGTGAAAGACAATTACAAATAAAATAAGTATCTGTTCTATTTGAGAGAAAGGAATATAGTACAACAGTAGATAAATTTTTACCTGCATCTTCTGATATTCCTTCAATTCATTATTGCAAGTTCTAGCATTTTGCAACCACTGTGGAAGGGATGATCGAGTTGATTCTAATATGATCATGGAATCAGCTTTCTCAATGTCTTTCGACGCATCTTCTACTTCTTTCTCGTAGCTCTGCGGGCATTGTGGGCAGCACATTATTGTTCTTGGAGCTGAATCTGCGTTCTCATGCCTGGCCACCGTTGTCGTACTAGTTAAGCCATTTAAAGATTCAAGAGACGCACCAAGAATGCCGTTCGTCCCAAGCCTATTTGTCGCAAAATAGAAAATCATCACATATTACTACCAAACAGCCGATCGACACACTGTAAACATGTCTTAGAGCTTAATCAAGCTTTTCAATTACTATTCTCCTTTTTTTTTTTTGCCAAAAAATTACTATTCTCCATTTAGTATTAGACTCTGTATCATGAAACAGGAACACCGTATGATTTACATTCCAAAACAGAATAAATGGAAGAAGTCCGAACTCGTTAACTAAAGTTCCAAAACCTCCAAATTAAGCAAGTTTCTGTTTAAAACTAGCAGTGTTTCTTCTTGATCAAGACGGCATGAATTAAACAGAAGAAGTAAGCACCTTGGAAACGTTTGAGGCAGACGTGCTCTGGCTGCAATAGGGACTGCTTGAAGATCCCAATCAATCTCCATGGAAGGATGATAAACCTGACACCTCAAGTAAGTCTCACATGTTGCAGTACCTATTAACCAAAGCCGACGACATGAATCTCTGAACTTGGCAACCAGTTTTGTCATTTCTGCAACTATGGCACGCCCAATCTCTGTGAAGGCTTGTTGCTGCATATTACTACCCAAACCAGCCGCTCCAAATCCCACAGGCTGCTCAACCAACCATTTCGAGTCACCCAGGTTCAAGAAAACACCTCCAGAACCAGTCTCGATCAAATCCCCCAACTCCTTTAGCCTTACTGGTATTTGTGCTTTATCTGAAGGTAGCACTTTCTCTAAGAAAATCACACGAGCATTGTTGAAACCCATCTCTTGCATCTCATTGTTTTGAATTCTTCTCAATAGCTCTTTTATCAAAAACTCTGGCTCAGATTCACCCACCAAGATTGGATTCCTCTTCTTTGTCCTCAACAATATATCAATAATTCTTTTCAGTTCGTCAACCTTTTGCGGTCCCGATTGGAGTCTGGGATTTATGTATAAATTCCGACTAGGTGTAGCCAGCGGTGCCACTGTCTTCGGCCGGATTCCCAATACGATTGAATTCGAAGTGACGGAGGAAGACGAAGAAGAGAAATTCAACGACTGTTCAACCATGGCTTTCACGGCGGGGCTAGAAAAACTAGCTTCCCTCATAACTCTGCTAACACTTGGGTCATCGAGAATGGATATGATAAGCTGTTCGAGTTCAACTTTCAAGGCCAACAAGGGTTGCTGCAGCTGCTCCGGACAGCCACGACGTTGATGAGCTTGAGCACGCTTAAGAGCGGCCATTAAAGCATTCGAAATCGGAGGTTCCGTCCCGGCGCTCATATTCTGCGAAGTCTGCAATCGGTCCAGCGCGACACTGAAACAGAGTTCAAGGGCCCTGCACTGGAGAGGGTGAGATGAATTGGGGTGCGATTTAATACAGGCTTGCCGGAGGAAGCCAGAAGGCGAGGCCAGAAGCGTCGCCGCCACATGAAGAGGCGTCGTTTGGCTGTGGTTGCGGCGACCCGCTTCGGCGATCGAACGGTTGAGAACGGTCGCTGCTTCTGGCGTTAGAGTTTGGTGGATCGTACTCAGCGCCGTTCTCATTTCCACGATTGAAATTCTGATCAAAACACACAAATGACTTCCTGGTCTGATTGAACAAGATGAAGTTAGCGAAGTGAAGAGTCTAGGAAATTCCACAAAGCATCTTACTTTGTTAAACTTTGATGAGCAGGCGTGTCAGCTAGAAAGCTAGTAGTCGAGAATCCAAGGCGAAAAGGAAAAAATCAGATCCCATGGAACATCCCTATTCTCTTTCTCGTATATCTCTATAGAATGAAGGAAGGAAGGGAAAAGGTAAAAGAGAAGAGGAAGGATGGGAGTAGTGAAAGTAAAAGAGGAGCTTTTTGGAAGATTAGAGAGAGCATGAAGAGAAAGGTAGTAATATTAATATATAGGACGGCGTTGAGGGTGATGATACTGGTTTACGTGTCATGTTGTGAAAAGCCAAGGTGAGGGATAAGAAGGAGAAGGAGGAAGAGACAGAAGGAGTAAAGAAGGAGACTGGTCTTCTTGCAAAGCGTGGGTCGTGTGACAGTAACAGATGCTGTCTCTCTCGTCTTTTCAGCCTCTCAACGACTTTTATACTTTTCACACGCAACCTGCAAAAAAGGTTATTCCTGCCTTTTTGTTTTCAATTCTCCAATTTTCAACTAACCCCCATTTTATTTTAATCATAATTAAAACCTAAAATCATCATTCATTTAATATACCCCATATATATATATATATATATATATATATAATCCCCCTCCCGTTTCTAGTTATATACTTTCTCCTCTCTCTCTTGGATATAAGTCCCAATATAGATTTGTAGGTTTTATTAATATTTATTTTCAAAATAATCATGTTAAATACTCGTATAGTCATATTTATAAATTATTTCTATCATATTTATAAAAATTAAAAAAAATTATTAATTATACTTTAAAATTTAATACATTTTTAACTGTGTCTATATTTAATATACATTATACCTTATGAAATAAAATTAACACAATACTAAATTAAGAGTAAAATTATACAGTCATATGATATAATTTATAAATAAGATAAAAAAAATTTCTTTACCTTATAAATAAGATCATATGAGTATAAATACAAAGATAAAACTTAGTTTAAGTTATCTATATCTATTAGGCCAAATTTTCTAATCATATTTGTTATTTTAATATTATTAGTTGCTAAAATACATGTGTATTATAAATTAAGTTTAAAAATATTATGATATTATAGAAATGATAGAAATAAATAATAATAATTTTTATATAAGACATAAATTCTGATAATTTTTAAATGGAAAATTTGTGGAAATTTTTCCCAATAAAAGTTATAAGTATGGAGGACTTAATAATTTTTTATACACAAAAAATATAGTATCAATACTCTATAAATTTTATTCATATAGAGTACCAGTAATATAATTTGTCTTTCTCACAAAAAAAGTCCCCTAATTTTCCCTTTCTTAATTTATGTGTTTTTTAATATTAAAATTTATTTTAGAGGCATAAAAAGTATTACCTCAGTTTTTAATTATAATTATAAGATCTATTTAATTTATTTGGATAGATTAAAGAAGTTAGATAAATTTGTTAATTATAATAATTATGCATTAGTTTTTTAAAATATCATATTAATCATATGTATTTAAATTACCTTTGATTGATACCTTTTAATATATACAATTATATAGAAAAATATTGAGAGAAAAATTATAATTTTATGAGATAAAATATATTATAATTTTATATTTATGAATAAATTAAATTATTATCTAACCCTTATAATTAATAACAGAGAGAGTATATATATAATGTTGACTGATAAAAATGAAAATTTTATAATAACAAATCATTCATGAACCATTTGACTCTATTCACAACTATGAAGTCAAGCCCCTACATGAGAGTTGATCAATTCAAGTTAATGTTTGTTTAGATTTGGATGATCTATGATTTTAGAAGGACAGATGGCGAAGTTTGCACTCTTTTAATGGATTGACACATATAGCTAACGTTTCCTTTATGATAATATTTGGTGCTCCCTCCTTTCTTTTTTTAATGACAAACAAGATTGTAATTTTGTTTCGGAAGAATTTGTTTTTATTCTAAATTTTTATTATTTTTAACATATATACACGTATTAAAGGGATGAGAGAAAATATTTTTAAAAATAGAGTCATTAATTAATAAATAATAAGTAAACAACTTTAGTCAATCTATAAAGGTATTATTAAAAAAAAATCTATCAAAAATAACATATACTTCTCTATTCCTTAATTTAAGAGTTATTTAATTAAACTGGGTAAATTAAAGATAAGTTAAAGTCTATTTTTGTTTTGAAGTTTTTCGTGTAGAAGTTATAGGTATTAGAAAATTTTCATTGGATCTATTTTGCCTCAAAAATATTAAAAAAGAAATAAAGACGTTCTAACTATTAAAAAATTAAAATTAATAAATAATATTTTTAAAAGGATAATATTTATTTATTTTTTTAATACTTACAAGACGAAATAGATCTAATTAAATTTTTTGTATATCCACAACTCCTATTAAATTTTTTTTAGATAAAATTAGACATTAACCTATTAAAAAAATAAAATAAATTATTTAATTATAATAAATATGACCTAATTTTTTTATCTAAAATATTATTGTATACATTAAATTATACATATCACAATTTATAAATGATGTTAACTAAATGAGAAAGTAGGTATTTGTTGCTTATTAAAAGGAGTGATTTCTTTCAAGCTGATGGATGGCGGTATATGCTATATATAGTTGCATTGACTTGGCTAGGGAAATAATTAAATAAAGTACATGAAACAAGGGGGAAGACATGTGATTAAATAAGAATGTCTCAACAAAAAGCTGATATATGCCGCCCAATTAATAAATTCAAACCTAAACTAGGAACGAATGCCGTCCCATAAATACATAAATTCACCCACCAAATATTCAAGAGTACGTAAATGCCAAATTCATCTAATTTTTTATTTTATTAAATATTCATCTTGAACTATAAATAACTTGATTAGTTTTACATTGAAAAATACAAAAACCACAATTTAGATTGTCTTAACCATAAAACTAAATTATCGGGACCTTCTGGTACAATGATACTAAACACTTTTTTAAATTTTTTTAAGCAAGAGATTGTGAGTTCGGTCTCTAAAAATATAATAAATGTGTGAGGCTCTTCTTCAGAGAAACATAAAACTAAATACGCACTAAATAAAATGGATGTGTTTAAAGATGATGCGATTATTAATTATTATTTATTATTTAATAATAGAAAGAATAACACTCATGATTCATGAATTAGTCTACAAAAGGTTGCAACCTACGTAGACGTTATATCATGAGCAGGCTGACCAAAAAGGTTCACTACTTAAAGTTTTAAGGGTCAATAAAGGCAAACCATCTTCCTTTTTTGATTGGGACACTATAGGAGAAGGTAAAAGCCAAACGGCCAATTTGAAGAAGCGAAAGAGATTCTCACAAATTAACTTGACTTTGCCCGAAATTAATTAAATAATAGTGAAGGGATAACGGCCCGTTTAGATAAGAGTTTAAAAAAAATTATAAAAAATATATTTGAATAATTTTTAAAAAAATAGTTGTTAAAAAAAATTTATAGAACAAAAATAGTTTTAAATAAATAAATATTTAGATAGTTATTATTAAAAAGATTTTTATAATTAGTAAATTATTAGAAAATATATGATTTTATTAAAAAAAATGAGAGATGAGAGAGGATGGAGAAGAGATAGGAGAGAGGAGATGGGAAAAATGAGAGAGAAGAGAGAGTGTAAAAAAATAGGGGTAAAATAGTAATTAAATAGTTTATAAATTATTTTACTCTTCCAGAAACTATTCTCAGTAACTTATGCAAAATTTTAATTTTAAACTATAGTTTAGTCCAAAAATTTATTTGAACAAATATAGCTATTTGTTTTTAAAAAAAATTAAACCAAAATTTAAGCCAAAAACTATTTTAAAACCTAAAATTTAAGTGAAATTAAACAGCCACAACAAGTTGCTCTTGATTTAGGCCCTGTTTGTTTTTGTTTATTAAAACAAAAACACAAAAAAACTTGTCCGACAGCTTATTTTCATTTAATTAAGTATTTTCTAAAATAAAACAAAAAATATTAAAAATTATTTTTAAAAATAGAAAACTAACAACAAGTTTTAAATATTTTATAAAATTCTATTTTACCTTTTTATATATTTTTATTATAGTTTTGGAAAAATGACCAAATGTTAAAAAAAATTTATCACCACATGTAGTTGCTGCCACAAACAATTACCCCCATCAACCGCCAACAACGATTGCCCTAACAGCGGCGTCCATCGACCCTGTCATCACTTTCAGTGACCGTTATTACTATTCATCATCACCCGACGTTGACCCACTTCGACCACCACCATTGTCGCCATCGTTAACCACAATCGCCATTCGTAGCCATTCGTAGTCACCTGACGACGGTCAATGATGACCACACCCCCGTTATTGTTTGTATCACTGCGAGCGACCACTACCACCATTCGCTGTCATCTAGCAATAGTTGATAACTACCGACGATGGTGACGACGACTACTACCAGTTCATTGTCACTCGACGAAGATGATGACCACTATGATCAATTAAGGATGACCACCACCATTATTAAACAGCGAGGGTCACCTTGACAGTTGCCAACCACCTAGCATGCTTTCTCATTACTTCTACACTTATATAATGAACGATAATCATGTCACCAAGGTCAAACTTGAAGCAAACGCTAGCTCACAATAGGAATCTAAGAAATCACACCCATCTGCAAAAGAAATGAGACCCATTTTGCTCATCAAATAAGTTATATCAGTGGCTTCTTTGCACTCAAAGAAAGCAAACTTTCTTCGATCGATCATGTTAATATCCTTCTACTGAACTCCTTCACAACCCTATCTCATACTCTTTTTTTTCCTTCTTTCTCTTTACTCTCTCTCTCGAGATTAATTCGAATCAAGAGAGTGGGATTGATTGGCGAAAAAGAGCACCAATTAAACAAAAAGGAATTTGTTAGTTGCACCAATTAGGATGATTATAGGAAAAGTTTATTTATACATGCGTTGTTGTTACTCCATCTGAAAGTTAAATGAATAAGTGGATATATTCTTAATATTTTTGTAATGATTAGCAGATCATTATTAGCTTCTCCTGCCACTGGTTGATTGAAAAATAAAAATAAAGGGAAAAAATGAAACAAATATAATGTTAAAGACAAAATCAAAATTTTAAGGGCTAAAGTGTCTAATTTTCTCCGAAAATTCTTACCCAAGAGTTATAGGTATTAAAAAAAATTAATGTATGTATCACTATTTTCCTGGTTTTTTAAAATGTTAAAAAAAGAGCAAAGGTTACATTAGTACTGGAAATATGGGCTAGTTCACGAGTGGCGGGACAGCTCGTCATAATCCGTGGGTTAGAAGGGAGCAGGCTGTACAACTCGTCAAAAAATAAGTTAGCTTTTTGCCAGCCTGAGCCTGCCATCTTTTGTTAAAAAAATTGAATAAAAAAATAACTAAATACTACAATAATCAATCACAATCTAAATAAATGTTAAAAATATAATATTAATCCATCAGATAATCATTCAAGTGTCAACACATTAACAAAATAATAATTGTCTTTGTTAGTATTCGATATTTGGAGTATTTGAAACAATATCTGAAGCTGCAACAGTATCATCAACACTACAATAAGCACATTCCTCTTCCTTTGACTCATCTGCCACATAGCACATCACACAACATTTAAAAATAAAAGAGTTAATATGATTGAATTAATATAGACAAGAAAAATATAAAATGGATAAGAAAATCTAATTAAATTATCACCCCATAAATAACTCAGCATCCAATTGCGAGCGCAAATAATAGCTTCAATATTTTCTGGAAGAAGACAACTATAGTACTTTGTAAGAACTCGTGAACCAACACTAAAAGCTGATTCACTTGCAACTGTGGTGATTGGAATAGATGGTATGTCACATGTCATCTTTGAAAGACAAGAAAATCGAGCTGCATTAGTCATCCAATAACTCAACAAATTAAATTTGACAGACAATCTAGGATCAAGTGTTGCTTCTTCCAAATAAATGTTTAGTTCAAATTTTTGAAACACCTCAGTATCTTTATTCTTTGTTTCAAAAAAATCCTGCATCAGATAAATTAAATGTTAACATCGATAATATGACAATTATATAAATTAAGAACTAATATTAAATATTTCAAACTTATTTCAAAAGCATCCAAGTAGTTGTTTTCATCATATATAGAGGACTCAACACTACTTTATGTGAAAGATATTGTTGTTGCCACATTGATATTAGAGCTTGATTCACCTCTGACAGAAGGGAATGAAGATGATGAAGATGATCCTATACTTTATATTCATTGAACACATAGTATAACTTTCTCCTAATGTGTTCAATTTTCTCTTCATAATTTATGGAATCAAGTTTTGCATAAAAAACTTTACAACATCAACCTTCATCCGTAGGTCAAGAATATTTATTAATGCAAGAATGGCACTACAATCATCCCAATATTTATCAAACTTTCGAAGCATCCTCTCAACATATTTTGAATCAAAAGATCATCACTTTTCACATGTTGTTTTAGTAGTGCCTCAATTTTGTAGATTTGTATGAAATACATGTTAGCAGTCAGATAATATTACCCAAAAAATAGATTTGTAATCACTACAAATAGCTTCAAGAATGCGTACATCACTTCTGCTCTAATCCACTCTTCAGGTGATGGGCAATGTCTATAATTGCTATCATGCACAGATAAGTTCACAAAAGCACAACGATATTTGATTGTATTTTGGAGCATTGCATGTGTTGAGTTCTATCTAGTAGGGACATCTAATCTCAACCCCATTGAACTATCAATGCCTCCAACCTGTTGAACACATTTCTTAAAGTTTGTCAATCTCAAATCCGAGTGCTTCACATATGCAATACTGCTCCTAATCTTTTGCACAGCAGAACTCACTACTGTCAAAACCCTCATGCACTATAAGATTTAAGATATGGACATAACATCTCATATGGAAGAACTCCCCATTACATATTAAATCGTTATATAAGTTTAACCTATCTCTCAACTAAGTTTGCATATTATCATTTGCTGAGGCATTATTCAAAATAATAAAACATATTTTTCTTTCACAGCCCCAGTCTATAATGATCTCATATGCTTTATTTGACAATTTAATACCAGAGTGTGGAAGCTTCATCCTAACAAATGCTTATATCTTGCTATTGAGATTATATTTCTTATTTTTTAACCAGAGGGTGGAGGCTTCTTTCAATACCCGAGAGCTAAGTATATTTTACTAGCTTTAGATTTCATATATAATTGTTATAAAACTAACGGTAAACATTAATATTTTTTTAACGGTCAATATTTTTAACAAGATGCTGACACTGCTATCATTTTAAGGGTAGAAATTTATATAGGAAAAAACATACTTCTAGCAATTTTAAATTAAATACCACATCATCACATCTAGTAATTGCAATTAACATGCGCGTTGCCAGGTTTAATTGCAATTTTTTATCTCTCTAGCTATTAATTTTTAATAAAGGAAGGAAAGAAAAAGTTTCTAGATAAGCCACTTTCGGTTTCTAGCTTTCGAAACATGACTGGTTGATTGAGAAAATAAAACCTAGTCAATCATAATGACAGAAGGCACCCCTACATCGAATATCCCTAATCCATATGGTAATAATGTAATTATTTATATACTTAATCAAAAGCTCTGTTTGGTTAATCTTTTGGAGTGTTAATAATTGGAATCCTCAAGGCGTAATTAACGAGCATTAGAAAATCCCACTTGGATTAAAGCAAGTCTTGTTTTTTTCAACCACTAATTAATTAATTAATTTTGCTCGTGCTAGCTAGCTCAGCACTAAATCCCCTCTCAAAGCTTTACACCAAATCTTTTGGCTTCTTTCAATGTTATGAGTCATCCCTTGCTAATTGGATTACATATTGAAAAGGAAGCACGCCTACGTAATACACTTTAACCGCACCATAAGATCGATCATCATCATTTCAAGTTGTAATAATTACTATCCAATTAGGTTATGATACGTATAAAGCAGTGTTTTACAAATAATGTGCTTGTTAAAGTTATGACAAATCCTTGAGATACCCGTTCCCTCCAGAGTCCTACTCCTACACTTTCTAGTCTAGAGAGAGAGAGACAGAGATTAGCTCATATTGATCATCTTGCTTAAAGATGTTACTCTTATCCTTAATACATTATTTTATTTAATTAATTTAATTAGGTTAAAAAAATTAATTAACTTAATTAATATGATATATTTTTTTAAAATACCTTAATTATTTTTTTAACTTATTCCTTCCTTCTGTTATTTGATTATTGTTAAAAAAATATTAATAAAAATAATTTTAAAAAATTAATAAATATAAAAAATAATTTTTATATTTAAAATTTAAATCAATCCTTTAATTAAGTTATAGGGTCTGTTTGGATAGGATTTTGAAAAAGGGCTTATGAAAAAAAAGGGCTTATGGAAAAGGACTTTTGGAGAAGAGTTTATGGAAAAAAAAGTGGTTTTGAATAAATAGGTGTTTGGATAGTTATTTTTAGAATGACTTTTATGGTGGTAAATTACCAAAAAAGGTATGATTTGATTTAAAGTAAGAGAGAGGAGGGAGTTAGAGAAAAGAGAAGAGAGAGGAGAGAAGGAAGAGAGGAGAAAGGAGAGAGGGTGTAAGAAAAAGTAGGAGAGAGGAGAGAGGGTGTAAGAAAAAGTAGGGGTAAGATAGTAATTGGATAGTCCATAAGTGCTTTTACTGTTGAAAAAGCTATTTTAAATAGCTTATTCAAAACCATGGTTTTGTCCAAAAGCACTTATAGACAAATAAGCCTGTTTGTTTTAAAATTTTCCCAAACCGAGGTTTGAGCCAAAAGCCCTTTTAAAACGCGGTTTGGGTGTTTTCCAAACACACCCTTAGTATCAGTGCATTAGAGATAATGTAGGGGAGGATATAGAGAGAGGGAGATGTGTGTATGAGAGAGATCGAGAGAAATAATAGACATAAAATACATACATACATTCTTAATTATTGTTGCATATGCCATCTTTTGTTGCATTTCATATAACAAAAAATAGTTAGAATTAAATACCCAAATGATTGAATAGTTAGTTTTTGGGAATTAAATGATTAAACAATTAGAATTTGTTTCCCTATAAGAGACCCAAATGATTGAATAGTTATTTTTCGGGAATTAAATACCTACTTTTTTAGAAAATTTAACAAAAATAATTAGAAGTTATCATTTGCCCAAAAATTTTTAGAAAAATTGTCTAATAAGTTGAAAAAGCTATTGGAGGAAAAATATTGTTATTTTATTAATTATATTATTTTTTAAAAATTATTTGCTAAAAGGCAGACTTTCAGCGGCGACATTATTTTGTCGCCGCTGAAAGTGGTCTTCAGCGGCGACCTTTTTGTCGCCGCTGAAAGTGGACCTTCAGCGGCGACTAATTTGTCGCCGCATAAAGTGACCTTCAGCGGCGACATTTTTTGTCGCCGCTGAAAGTAGACTTTTAGCGGCAATTTTTTTTGTCGCTGCTGAAGGTCAATTTATTTCCCGCCTAAAAGAACCGCGCGCCCGTTTAATGATTAAAAGAAAAAAACAAAAGGTCGAGAGAAAGAGTAGGTGAGACACAGCAGCGGAGGCAGTGTGAGGAGCAATGAAGCCTAAATCTTCTGAACACCCAACAAGAGCTGTTTTAATCTTTGTTTCCAAGGATATCAGAGACCACGCTGCCTATGTGTATGATGATGATTGTGAGAAGCTTTTGTTCTCAGTTTTCTCATTACTTCAAAACCTTGGAGCTGATGAGAGACCAGAGGTATGATGAATTTTGTCATTCATTTTACTTGTTGAATCCCCCCTTCCCTTGTCTCCTCATTTTGTTACCCTGGGCGTACCCAGGATTTGGAAGCGTTTGAGAGTGATTGAGGTTGGGTTTTTGTAGATAAAGAAAAATTGCAGCATAGGAATCAGAGGATAATCATCGGCATGCATTAGATCTGGCATTTTAGCGGTACCTGGATTTTTTTTTTTAAAATTTGGCCTGAAGCGGTACCTAGTCAGAATCAGTAGAGAAGGATTGCAAGTAACTGCTTCATTGTTGAGATTGAGACATAAAGGCTTTGAGGCTTCCTAATCTTGACTTTTGATAGTAGCGGCCGAGTGAAGAATGAAGATTGTGCATTGTAGTGATTTTCATGAAAAAAGTTATAGTGCAAGGGAAATAACACTTACTGAAAATGCCAAACTGAGCACGGCCAATACATGATTGCTAAATCAGTGATTTATCTGTTTGGCTCAATATGGAAGCTCATTTGATATTAGAAAAAACCCATGCAGTTACAAAATATAGGGGGTTTGTGTTTCTTTGAATTCTGCTGGTGGGCTGATAGGCTGAACATGGACAGCGAAAGGTACTAAACTAATGTATTCTGCAAAGTGCTTTTGTTCTTGGTCCTTAATTGAAACCAACTCATTCTTCAATTCTTGTCCCTATTCATCACGCCGATTAATAAAATATCTCTCAATATTCATTTATATTGTCCAGGAGTTGTATACTATTGAGAAATCCACAATCTTAATTCTGATTAATTATAATTCTTCTATGCAGTGGGTGCCTCCAAATTTGAGTGTTCCCATATTGGATATGGTTGATGTTATCTTCCAGCTTCAAGATGGTGGATGGATTAGGTAGTCTGAAAAATTACATTTTGTTCATGTCCATATAGATTAAAGCTAAGATGTTTGGTTTTAGATCCAATGTCAAGCTCAGATATGATTACAGTATATGTTTTTGTGCACATTACAGGCGGAAAATTTTTTGGGCTATTAAACAGATCCTACAACTAGGAATGGGTTATGCCTTTGATAATTGGTTGCTAGACAAAATCCAGCTGCTAAGCAAATGTGAAGACTGGTACTGTCAAAGGATATGGATACTTCAACAAGAAATTGCAGCTGTTTTTGGACCAACTAAGTATCATTTGCATCACGCACAATACAGTGGAGGCGTTGACATTCTCAAATTTTTTGCTTTCTCTTGGATGGTTACATTTAAATTGTAGTGTACATCACAGCCTCCCTATCTCCCTCCCTTATTGGTCTTTTGATTGAAATTCATCATCTTGTTGTTTTTTTGGTATATGCATAACTTGTTTATGTGAAATTAATCAGTAATTAGCTTCATTGTGGCAATGTTCTGTTTCTTAAAGTTCTTTATTTCAGGTCAGGAAATCTGCTGTGAGAACACTTTTTCAAACTTTAGGAACTCATGGACAAAAGCTTACAAATGGAATGCGGGAAAATTGTCTTTGGAATTATATATTCCCAACATTGGAGCGTGCTTCTCACATGGTAAGCTGAAACCATTATCAATTGAGAATTGATAGTTTGCTTCGACCACAAAGATGGATCAAAATTTTTGTTCACGTATAGGCTGCCACTTCTTCAAAAGATGAACGGCAAGGGAAAGAACTTGGAACTCGAGGGGGAAAGGCAGTTCATATGCTTATACATCATAGGTATATGAATTTGATTGATCTTGTTTCCCTCTAGTTTATCTATGGCCTTATTGTTATGTTCTGTTCTGTTAAGAAAGTAAGGAGACTGAAACATACGGAGAGGCACAAGTGAAAAGACAAATATGCATGTGCAGGATCTCGTATTTCCTCCTTCATCTATAACATAACTTTACGACTAAAGCCATAGTAAACTGTAGATGCTTTTGCAATCATGTGTAACATACCTTCGTAGAATAGTAATTTCCGACTTGCTTTTTCTCTGCATTGAACCGAACTCCCTTCGCAATGATAGAATTGCACCTTCCACACCATATATTAAAAGGCATTTCAAACCTGAAAGAAATAAAATTCAAAATTAAGGAAAAATGGTGTTAGCATATTATCCCATGAAAACCAATTTAAGCTTTAATGAGAAAAAAGACAATTCAAGGACCAGTTTCTAGGCTTACCTTATAATTAAGATGCCCTTATCTAATTTTCTTGCTCTCTCCCTCAAGGCATGCTGACCATGAAACTTGTTCAGAGAACCCTGAAAAGGAGAAACATGGTGTAAGCCTCCTGATATTATACTATTCTGGAAGAAAGCAAAAGAAAGCCTCTAACATACCTGACTTGGGTCCCATTCTGGAGGGTAGTAAAAGTTGTCTGTTCTAGCAGCCGCAAGTGAAGACTGTAGAAATGAAAATAATGTGAGTTTAGTGTATTTATTATTGACAAATCATCTATCAACCAACAATACCACAAAAGCATGAAAGTAGCAAGCCTCTATAGTCTCTATTCTTTTATTAAGTATTATAATATATTGAATTATGTCCAGAAAAACATTCAACTTCCATGGTTTGTTTAGTTTAATTTACAAACAATTATGTTTCCATTTGATTCTATGCAGGATGGGAGTTTTTGCTGTATTTTGTTGAAAATAGCTACTTAAATGGTAGTAAAGAGGTAGCACTTGCAGCCATTAACTATTTGCAGACAAGTGTTATTTCCCACTCATCAAAGGTAATGATTATTGTCCGAACTCTAGCTAATTTTGGCTTGTAACTGAAGAGATAGGGCCTCTTGATATCTCCCTATTTGCCAATTAAATTTTTTTACTACAACAACCAAATTCCTTTAGTTCATTATCGAACATAGTCTACCGTATACATGGTAACTGTTATATATTCTGGTTAAGTATTGATCTTTTTCCCACAGCATCAAATGCAGTGTATATTCTTTTCCCTGGGTTTTATGAATATTTATGCTTTCGGTGGTACTCCTCAAAATGTTTTAGGTAGCTGTGTGATTCGAAAATTTATAGTATAGGTTGTAAACTTGCTGATTAATTCGTCTTCTTTAGCCTGTCTTTTGAAGATTTCTCATTGGAGTTAAAGGGAAGAAGGAATGTATGGAGGCAGAGCGTGAAAAGATGCAAGAAGAGCGTGTGCAATTCGAGCAAAGACTAATGGAACAAATGGAGCAAACGATACAAGCTCAATTTGCTACCTTGATGCAGAGAGGGCAATCACATTCGCCTACTTTTTTTACTTCTAGTATTGGTCATTCTATATAATGTTTATGTATAAACTAAATAATTTTATTTTAATTTTAAATATATTTAAGTAATTCAAGTAATTTGATTTTTTATACGATGATCGAAATTATTTATCAATATTATTAGATTCTGGTTTATTTATTTATCATTTATTATTTTTGCTATTAAATTATATTTTTCATATAAGAAAAATAACAAAAAAATTAAAAAATAATATAAACTTTCAGCGGCGACAATTTGTCGCCGCAGATTCAACTTTAGGCGGCGAAAATTTTGTCGCCGCCTATTCCACTTTAGGCGGCGACTATTTTGTCGTTACCTATTACCTTTTAGGCGACGACTATTTTGTCGCCGCTGATTCTGTTTTAGGTGGCGACTTAATCTGTCGCTGCTAATTGTTGACATTCAGCGACGACTTTAAATTGTCGCCGCCAATGTGTATAGGCGACAATCTCATAGGCGGCGACTTGGCGGCGACAAAATATCGCCGCTAAAGATCTTCAGCGGCGACTTTTGTATCTTCAGCGGCGACTTTTGTCGCCGCTGAAAGTCAATTTTTTTTATAGTGATCTTCCTTACCATGTCCACATCAAAAGCTTCCACATCTATATATCTTCTAACTCATTATTTATCTTGTTCATAATATTAATAATATGCAACAAGAATCAAAATGTGTATACATATATATAAGTTGATAACCTATTATCGGCAGTAATTTTGATGTGGTATAACTGGCTTTATTCAAAATTGGGGTAGACTTATCTTTTTATATATATTCCTTTAGTTTTTAATATATAATATATTTAACTAATTTTATTAGATTAAAAAAGTTAGTTATGTTTGTTAATATGATATATTTTTTCTAAAACACTTTAATTATTTTTTTTAACTTCTACTCTTACTCTCTTATTTGATTATTGTTGAGAGAGTATCAATATATATAATTTAAGAAAAATTTAATAAATATAAAAAATATATATTATATTTAATATCAAGATTATATTTCTAACTAGGTTTTAAATTAAAAGTCGAAGGAGTATATGGTTTTGGGTATGTTTGAATATATTTTCTTGGTGTTATATATAGTGGTGTTCCAAACACTACATAACTCTCACACTCATTGACACACATTTATAATACTCTCTCATGCACGTACCGCTACTTCATTTTCTTCTTTCGCAAACATCACATTATTATCTGTATAATCTCTTCTTACTACAATAACATGTGAAATTTCTTTATCTATTATTTAAAAATAATATTATTTAATAATTTAATTCTATACATTAGATAGTTGCTTCATACCCCCGTGAGTTGGGGGAAATATGCATGCAGACTTTTAACGGCGACATTTGTCGCCGCTGAAGGGTATAAAAGTTGCCGCTGAATCCCCCTTCTGCGGCGACAAAAAATTGTCGCCGTAAAAACTATAGACTTTATGCAAAGGGGGGATTTTTTATTTTTGACTTTCTGCGGCAACAAATAAAGTCGCCGCTAAAAGTCTGACTTTCAGCGGCGACAAATATTGTCGCCGCTGAAACTCCATTTTCAGCGACGACATTATTTATCGCCGCTGAAAAGTCGTCGCCAAAACTTAATATTTTTGGAGTGGATGTATAGGCAATAATACAATTAATGCTCAAGCTGGTACCATAAAGATTAAAGACAACATTGAAGTGGGACCATGTGAAGAAGCATGGTAATTTAAGTGGCAACAATTATTGTCTCCATGAAACCAGTTATTTTGTTCATATGAAACCAAAATAAATAAATAAATGATGTGAAATAATTGTGCCACCTAAGAAGACGTTTAGAATCGACTCATCTCATGTCACTATTAATATAAAGGATTTTGCCATACTATTCTGGCGGCCACAAATTAATTAAAAGATATGTAGAGGTAACTTTTACATGTTGTAACGAGACATTTTGACAAAATTATACTTTTTCTTCATGTTACATATATATATATATATATATAATTGAAAGTGAGTCATGACTTAGAAGTATTGCAACTTACTATAAATTTTATTTTACATATTAAATATTTAATATTAATGATAATCTATCATTAGCATATTAATGTGTATATATAAACATGTCTGTTTGGTAATATTTGTTATTAATTAATTTTGTATTTATTTTATGTAATACTTTCTTCGATCCTAAATATAAGAGTTAGATGATGACTCTACTTCAATCCTAATTATAATATTTAAATTAACTTTATTTTCGCATATTGTTTAAAGTATCCCTATATAATTAAACATATTAAGGGATTTATATTAAGTATAGTTTAAATGCATATGATTAAAGGGATATTTTAGATAAATTAATACACAATCAATACAAATAACTAATTTAACTAATTTTTTAATCTATCTAAATTAATTAAGTATATCTTATATTAAAGATCGGGGAGGTAGTAACACTTTTTCATCATATGAGTTATCCGAAAGTGGCTTATTCATAAAATTTTATATTTAAAAAGCTAATACTAGTATCATCAATAATTAATATGAATTATGGGTCCCAATTTTTAATGTATTGTGAGAAATCTAACATAAATAGCATAATTCATTGTTAACGAAGTTTTCAATTAATTTTGTATGTATATTTATATTTGATAAAAAAATATAAAATTTATGATAAATTAGAAAGGACCCATGTAATAAATGCAATTACGCAAATAAATGAAAGAAGTGAGAAAGCACAAGAAACATGCGGCGGCTGTACCCACAACAGCGGAGGAAACACAAACCCACAAAAAAGTCTGATTTGATTTTGACGTTTCAAACTGCAAAATGCGGAGGGACGCTTTTGGATTGTATTCTTTTCTCTTCTATATCGGATAAATTAGCCATGATTTTAATCAGTTAGATAGGTAGCCGAGTCAATAATATTATATCGCTATAATAACACCACATCCTATAAAGTTTTTAACAAAATAAAATCATAGGCCTACAAATTATTTAAAAATATATTGATCCTCTTGAGAGGGTCACCTTTTTTTTATTGTTTTTTAATAATTTTTCAGCCTTTTCCCTTGGTTCCAAAACTAGTATGATTTTCTATAAGTTATGCCAGAGTGAGTATAGGTCTAATTCTAGATTCTGACTCTTGGCGGCTTAACCTTGCCTTGACTAAATAAAAAAAAATACATTTTTTTAAATTATTTTTTGAATTGAATTGGACTCAAAACTTAGGACACGCACTTCAAATAGGGTATTTTTATGATCCTCACTTGTGGGATTTTTTTTTTCTGAACATAGGTATCCTCCTATTAGAAGTAATTATATTTGAGACATTATCATGTACTAGATGTAGGTACATCTCTTAACAGAAATTTAAATATTAATTTATCATATTAGGAGGGACCAACCTTTTCTATTAGATCTAACCTCTATTAGTCACTTATGGGCCTCCTAATTTCAGATAACTGCAATCAATGAATGCAAGCCCAATCACCCTAAGAAGCCCTATACTCTTTGATTTACTTCGTCCTGGCTTGGGTTTTTCCGGCCTAAAGATATCATCTGTGAGCAGACGGAAAACAAAAAGGGCCCATTGAAGGGGCTTCATTGGACGGGTTTAATTCCGGTTATAGTGGATTTTTACGGTTCTCATATTTACCCCCGTTTTCCCATTATTCCCAACCGGACCGGGCCCATTTTACCATAGTGACCCACAAAAATCCATTATTATAAAATTCTCCCATTGTTTGAAAAATGTCCACACAAACTCAGCAACATGAAATAATTGCAGCCCCTGCAGCAGAAGCATTATGTAAATGTCTTTTGTTATGGCATTATATCTTTAAAGGGAGTTTGATACATCACGCCGTTTGGATAGGTTTTTAAAAATGGCTTATATAAAAAAGAGTTTCTTGAGAGCTTATAAAAAAAAAGTAATTCTGAACAAATGAGTGTTTGAATTGTTATTACCAAAAAGACTTTTGTAATTGGTAAATTATTAAAAATAGTATAAGATAAAAAAATAATAATTACCTTTTCTTCCTTTTTTCCCCTCTCTTTTCTCGTGTTCTTTCCAGGCAAAAAGAGAGGCGCCGGAGATCTGACAACGGAAGAAGCAGAAGCAGAAGCAGCAAAGATCTGACCCAGACCATTGATGCTGGAGATATGATGACAGAAGAAGAAGAAGCAGCAGCAAAAGAGGAGATCTGACTCAACGACGCTCGATGGACCACCAGCGACAACGACGACGAGAGGAGCATCTCCCAACGGCTAGTGACGTCTGCTTCCTCCTCTGGCGATGACCTGTCGTCTCGTCTCCTTCCTTTTTCTTCCCCTCAAACAGAAATTGCGGTGGGGAGGAGACATTGGTGTAGAGAGAGGAGAGAGGGAAGAGAAGAGAGATAGGAGAGAAGAGAGAATGTCAGAAAAAGTAGGGATAAAATAATAATTGAGTAGTCTATAAACTCTTTTACTGTTCTATAAACTATTTGCAGAAGTGTATTTAAAACCATGGTTTGGTTCATAAGGCCTTTTAAACAAATATGACTGTTTATTTTAAAAAAATTTAAAACTAAAATTTGAGCAAAACACTCTTTTAAAACCTATGTTTAGGAGTTACTGCACATCATTTCAAATAGTATTGTTAAGTGTGCAAACCAGACTCTTTTCGCATTTACTGTTTAACAGCAATATTGAGTTGGATTTATTGCTCGAGCTTTATATCATAATCAAACATGTTAGATATTATTTACATCAACAAGACTTTTATTGCCCTAGCATCTCCTCATCTTTCTATTAAAAAGACAGTTTGATCAGAGATTCATATAATGTTAAGGCCTTTTAATTTGGTTTCTATTAGAATTAGTAACTTTAATTATTATTCTATACTAAATATTAGGTCCGTTTGGATAGACTTTTAGAAAAGGATTTATGAAAAAAAAAGCTTTTGGATATCTTTTGGAAAAGAGATTCTAGAAAAGAGCTTATAGAAAAAAAATAGTTTTGAATAATGAGTATTTAGATATTTATTATCAGAAGGACTTTTATAATTGATAAATTACCAAAAAGAGTATAAGATAGAAAAAAAATTATCTCTCACCATCATCTCTCTCTCATCGTCTTCCTCTTTTACTTCGACCATGAAAGAAAGAAGAAAAAAATGAAAGCGATGAAGAAGCATACATGAATAGCGATGGAGGAGAACACGGAGAAGTGATGGCACAAATAGCGACGAAGGAGGATTGTCAACCAAGGACCACCGTCTTCCTCCTCTCCTTCTTCTGATAATGTGGACCACGACCTCCTAGTGACAACAACGATAGAAATGGGGACGACAAAAAGGGAGATAAGATAGGAGAGATGATAGAAGGTGTTAAAAAAAATAGGGGTAAAATAGTAATTGAGTAGTCAATAAATTCTTTTATTGTTTCAAAAACTACTCCTACCAGCTTATCTACAACCATAGTTTTAAATCATGATTTAGCTCAGAAGTACTTGTGGACAAATATGATTGTTTATTTTAAAAAAAATTTAAATAAAAGTTTGGGCCAAAAGCCTTTTTAAAACCTAAGTTTTTTTGCCATCCAAATAGGCACATTTTCTATATATTCCTCCGGTCTTACATATAAAACATAGTTTATAGTGACACTATAAATGATCATAGGACCTTTGGGGGAGATATTCCCATTATAAAATGATTATATTATCCTCGTCTATTATAAAATGATATGTAAAATGACACAAATGATAATTTTATATGTTGTAATTGAGAAGTTAGAGAGAGCAATGACTAACAACTCTATTTCTCTAAAAATATTATGTCTATATTATATGTATTGTCATTTATTACTCTATCAATTGTAGCATATAAAATTATTATTTATACCATTATATTTATTATATTTTAATGAATAAGAGTTAAAAGTTACTTCACGATTGAAATCTCCTTTTCCATAATACCCCGTAGAATTGGTTAATGATTTCGTAATTTTATAAGACTTTATAAAAATATATTCTGTTAATTTTCTCATATTTATTTGACCTTATGGTCAACCAAAAAAATAAAAAAGAAAGAAAGAAGAAATCATTACTCCCTTCCCTTGTAAGTGTGAAACTACGTTGCCGGGCGCGATCAAAATATCCCGTCTTGCAAGTATAACATAAACACATTAATGTGAAATCAACCCCTGTTTAAGCAAATCCACCATTGTCATGAAGCTCAATTTTCGTCCTCGTTTCTCATCTCGCAACTACCGCTCCCACCGAAACCAAACTGATCATCCACAAACCTCGGACTCTTCCGAATGTTCGGGGCTCACAGTAACCTTAGTTCTTGCTGCTGTTTCAGTTACCGCTGCTGTTTCCGGTATCAACTATAAACTCTGTCTTCTCTATCTGTGTTTATTCTCTTTTCTCCTGTTTAGCTCCGCTCAAGCTTCAAACTTTTGAATCCCCAACCTTCAAACAAGAACTTCATGCGACTTGTTGAAAGTGCAGTGTACTTGTTCAAGACGAAAATGAAAACTTTGAACTCCAAGGTTCGTGAGCTTGAGGCATCCCTCAAGTCATCCTTAGAGAAATGCGCCTCTGAGAGGCAAGGCCGCATTAGGGCACAACAGGTTTCTTTCCTGCCCCCATTTATTTCATTCAAATGAATGTATTTTTCTTTTGTTTTTTTTTTCTTTTTAACTATTAAGTGTTAAACAGTAACTGAAATCTGGTTATCCCCCGCTTTACGAAGAGGAAAAAGATTGTTTTGTTGTTTAGGGAGAAGGGAAAGCCCCACAGAGGGACAGAGTGATGCTTCCTTTTCATTCTTGTCATTTTTTAAAAACTGTCAGCAAGATTATACCTTACCATTCCTTTGATCCCCATCTATCCAAATAAAGCATTAAGCTTTTATGTTGGAGCTGTTCTTGAAATATTAATCTGAATGACTAAGTGGTAAGACTAAGTTGTTTGATTCTTATTACTCAAATTTCCTTTATCAAAATTAAGTTTTACCATAAGGTATGGTGACCGTGCACTCTGTTTACACTCGAAGCAGAGAAGGCTTTCATGTGAGAAAACTATAAATTTGGTTTTTGGGCGAATGAACATAGTAGAGATATTAATAAAATCAATAATTGGCCTTAAGTTAAGAGGAGTTTGTTTTTATAACGGATGGGTGCCGGGTGGAAAATGATGGCGCGAGGCAGGAACACAACCTAAAGCATTGTTTGTATCTTATAAACTTAATGGAGTGGGATGGATTATGATGAGTTCCCAAACCATTATATCCCACCCTGCAGCCGAACTTTCAAACACTTAAAAAAAACAGTTGGAAGATTTAGAATGGTTTGCCTCATCACTTTTCATTCAATTAATCTTTTGCCCTCTCTAACATTAAAGGAAGTGAAATGCTGGGGTAACTTGGAAGTTTATATCTCTAACCCTCCCCACTCAAGTAATTACTACTTGAAAGTTTAACAAGGGACGGAGGGAGTAACTGAAAAGGGTTACCCTACCTTTCTACGCTAGACCTTAAAAAAATATTGCGTTATCTCTTTCTCTTCCCATTCTACCCCACTCTCAAAACTTCCAAAGCCTTAACTTTTGAGTTGAAGAGGCCTTATATGTAAATTTACTTGGTTCATGAGAGAGTGAGCCTTGATGATGTGGTGAATAAAATGTGACAGAACTTGAATTCTTATTACAAGGACATTTTTGAATTACTTGGTGGCTTGCATTCTTGGGTCAGTGTTATAAAGTCTAGGAGCCTTCATGTTATTGTTTGTCTTTGCTACTTTCTTTTCTCTTATGCTAATTTCTTTGCTTAAGTATTTGCAGTCCTTGAGAAAAGCACTAACACAACCTAAAAGTGAATACGTAGAGATGAATTACTATCCCATGGCACCTATTGGCATCATCCAATCATGCTTCTCTACAAGGTAAAATATCTGTTGATTATTTCATATCTTATTTGATGAATAAACATTCCATTTATGGTAGCTTGATATTGCAGAGTCAAGCAGTTTGAATTGCTTTTCCATTGAAATTCAATGGTTCAAAACACCATGCTTGCCCTAGGATTCAGAAACTGGATTTTGATTTCAGTCCATTTTATCAGACGAAGAAGAAGTGACAACTACACTATTAACAGCTCTAATTATTTCTTCAGCTTGTCTCCATTATAATTATTTATACTAATTCCATAGTAGTCACTAGGCATGTGTTCAGATAGATAAATCATGTTCTAATCTGCGTCCACTTAGACCTTAGGTCAAAACTCTCCATCTGGTTGAGTCCATTCTTGTGTTTAGTGGCCTCATCCCGGGTTTTGGGAAATAATTGCATGTTTGATGCTCCAGTCATTAACTATCACTTTACGTATGTGCAGAAATGGAACCCCAAGGCAACCATTACTTGTACCTCTTGCTAGAGCATCTTTGATTTTCAATATAACTCGTGTACCACCAGCTTCACTTGAGGGTCTTGCAGAATATTCTCATTGCTGGGTTATATATGTATTTCATCTAAATACAGATCTTGAGAAGCTATGGAATCATCCATCTAAGTCAAAGTTCAAGGCAAAGGTGCGTTCCTATCTGGAATACAAGATATCTGTTTGACACTTCTATTGAAAAATAATGTTGAGCGGATGGATATGTAGGTTAGGGTTCCAAGATTGAAAGGTGGAAGAATGGGACTGTTTGCCACACGATCCCCACATCGTCCATGCCCCATTGGACTGACAGTTGCGAAGGTGATAACAAATGTTGGCTCTGTGTAGATTTTTCTTACATGCTTGCTGAAACAAACACGTGTTTGCATAATTGCATGGTACTAATATTACTTCATGTAGATGGATACCTAGATTATTCAATTTAGGAGACCACCAAACTATCTAGACCTTGATGCCCCTGAAAATATCAAATCCTAGATTTTTACACAAATCCTCATAGCATTTCTTAATTGTTGCAGACTTTAAAAATAACTCCTGTAAAATAATATCTGTGATTCAAGGTTCTTGTTCACATTTGTAGTGGTTGTACACATATAATGAACTGTCTTTCTCTCCCCTCCCTCCCTAGTACAGATTTAGTATGTGAAAGGAAGTAATTTTTGTTCTGCTAGACTCCCCACTATTGTCATTAAAATTATGTGCAAATTAATTATTAATCATTGAAATTAAAAGTGCTCCTTTTTCCTTTTTCTCTTGAAACAAACAAAACGAAGTGTAGTAGTCCAATTTTTCATTCCTTGAGCTAACTGTGTTTTACAGGTGGAAGCTGTCCAGGGAAATATGCTTTTGCTCTCTGGTGTGGACCTGGTTGATGGAACTGTAAGTTGGCTAATCTATGCTTCACCTTGCTAACATTACAGTAATTATGGGCTACTTAGGCTTTTGATTATTTTGTTTAACTATGAACTTGATGCATGATACATGATGCCTAATGTCTGAACATCATCTACAGCCAGTGCTTGATGTCAAGCCCTATCTACCATACTGTGACAGCATTGTGGAAGCAAAAGTGCCTAGTTGGTTGATGGTAATGATCCATTAACCTTTATTTGTATTTAATGCTGCTTATGCTTATGTTTGGGTCTTGTAAACGAAAGATCTACGTTTAGTGAGGAATGTGGGATATTGCAGACCTTGTGTTGCATAGGTTATAAGAGCATGATTAGTTGATATTTGTGAAGTAAAATGTTTGCACAGTTTAAGGTGTTAGCTCATTGGAGAATAAATTTCTTATGCATCTAATAAGAAAGAACTGTTATTAATCTTAAGGTAGACTATGTAACTTGGGCAGGAGGAGAGGGCTAAATCTGGGAGATGCATTTCTTCAATGATTTTTAACTGAAAATAATGAGGGAAGAAAAGGAGATACACAACCATCATACTCGTTAGTAGTCAATAAAATCCTAATCTTGTATTCCAACAATTATTTTTTTTTACCAATGATTCACATAAAGGATACTCCTCCGGTCCTTAATATATGATCTATTTAACTAATTTGATTAAATTAAGGAATTTAGTTAAGTTGGTTAATATGTCATGCTTTTTTTTAAAATGCCCTAATCATCTTCCTTAACTCCCTCCTCCCTCTCTTACTTGATTATTGTTGAGGGAGTATCAATAGGGTTAATTTGGGAAAAAGTTGATAAATGTAGGAAATAGGTCTTATTTTAGGACCAAGATTAACTCTCCAATTAGGTCATATGTTAAGGACCGGAGGAGTTTTAAATATCTGAGTAATATTGTTTATTTTTTCTTTCATCTCTTGTATATAAACCCAAAATGTTTTATTTTCTTTTTTTTTGATAAAGTTCAATTTATTTTTCAGGAAGATAACTTACTTGCGGTAGCTTCTATAAGCTTCTCAGAGGGATTTACTTCAACCCTAGAGAATTGCTGGAGAATAGCAGTGAGTTGTTAATTACTTACTTGAAATATTGAATTCAATACCTGCCTCTGCATTGTCTTAGCTTGAGGTACCTATATGATTTAGGACAAAATTTAAGCAGAGTTTTTAGAGATGTTAGCTACCATGTTCTCCAATAAAAACACGACACATTAACATTTTTCGCAGCAGCAGTTGATTGACTATTTCAATAAAGTTTCTTTACATGCTATGTTTTGGTTGGAGAATCAAATAGGAATCACCTGAAAATCTCAAGTTTTGTTAGTTAATTCAATGCTAGCCTTGACAAGTACAGAATTGTGATGAATTCTGATATACAATTTGTTGACTTGCAAAGATAAATATCTTATTCGAGAAAGAGTATCCTGAAAAAACATAATGTTTTTCAATCAATAAAATACTCTACCTTGCACAAACACTCTTTTTTTTAACAATTTCTATTAATGATGTGAAGACTCTTTTGCCCTTCTTAACGACTTGCATAAAGCCTGCTTGCATTTTCTGCATGACTTGAGATGGCACGTGGCTAATGAGACTTCTCAGTTCATTATGAGATACTGAAAATGGAATGTCACCTTCTAAGCGCTGGGTTGTTGTGTGATGTTTGTGCGTGTGTTTATATTTCCCCCCTTTATTATCACTCATATCGATGATATCTGTTGACCATCTTGATGCTTTTTAGGAAAAGAAATCACTTTATGCATCAGCAGGCGAATTCCAAAGCTTGATAAGGCAGGTTCTTTCATGGGATATTCGGTCAGTTAGTCAACGGAAGAGACCTCATGATGCCATCTCAAAGAAAGACAATGATGAACATATGGGTGATCCTTCTGATGTAGATGAGAGCCTAGAGGAAGCAGCTTCTGTGCTTGAAAGAGAGAAGAATTCTCTATATTCCAAGGAAGTAACTTATCACCTTAATTTGGAGGGACTGGATGTCTCCTATAGAATTGATGACAATAGTAATGTCATCGTCGAAAAGGTGTCACCTTTTGCTGGCCTAAGCAATGATCGTAATTCTGTAGCTAGGTTGTTTCTTTGTATCTTGAAGTCTATTATTATTTATATTAAAGTTACTTTTTGACACGTTTGTTTACTCTCAGCCCACCAACATCGCCAACAAGCGTTTCGCCAGGGAATGATTTATCGACCAATGAACCCCGTATCTCCATTTCTAATATTGCCAATATGAAGGAAGTATGTTTTTTTACAATATCATGTACTGAGATTCTGTATTTCAAACAAAATAATCAATATTAATAATTTCTAATAATTTTGTAGCTTTCCTCCTTTGTGGTACGGTCTGAGGTAAAGAAAGTCGAGAAAAACTTCGGATGGTATTATGAGGGATGCAACAACCACAGCTGCGGTGCAAAATTGAAGAGTAGGGTTCTAGAAATCAACTGTCATGGGTGTCAAAGACCAGTGTCAGAGATTGTGCGTAAGTAAGTTATGTTCGTTAACAAAACATCTTATACATTCTAATACTCTTTCGGTCCTTAATATATGACCTAATTAGGAAGTTAATTTTGGTCATAAATATAAAACATATTTCTTATATTTATCAATTTTTTTCTAAAGTATTCCTATTGATGCTCCCTCAACTTAACTAACTTTCTTAATCTAATCAAATTAGTTAAATAGATCCTATATTAAGGACGGGAGGAGTATTTTTTTTTAAATTTTGCCCTGCTTAAATGTTTCTGTTTTTTCTTTTTCGATGACAGTCAGACAAGTAAAATTACTTTACTTTTACCAATCAAAACAAAAGAAAAAAGAAAAAAATTAGCAATCCTTTTTGGATCTAATTTTGTTCACTTCTGCTTTTCTGACATTCATTGACAGGAATTAGTGCTGTGTCTCTATGTTGCATAAAGAAAACCTTGACCATTCAAAAGTATTGCTGATAATATTATCTGTTTTTGTTATTGATGATAGATATAAAGTACACTTTACTGTGGCTGATGATACTGGAACTACATCGGTTGTCCTTTTCGATGGTGTTGCCTCAAGGCTATTGAACAAAAGTGCTAAGCTCTTAAAGGACCAATTGATTTCGGTAACGTTTTTATTCAAAATATATTCTGCTTGATTCAGTACAATTCAGTTTAGTTAATATTTTCGTTTTAAAAAAAAATAAAAATAGGAAGGACGGCCAGATTCTTTTCCCGACGACTTCGAGGATTTGGTTGGTCGGACATTTGTAATGAAATTGAGATTAAGTGAATACAATTCGAAGCACAGATCATCAAGCATTAGTGTCCAGGATGTATCTGATGATGCAGACATCATTAGAGAATTCACTCTTTCTCATCCCCAGGTAACAGATTAATGTCATTAAATTACACTTTGTGACTTTTGTGTTTGTTTTCGATCATTCAGATTTTACACCATTTCTCTTGCATCACACTAATGTTTGCTAACATCATGAAGGACCCTGATATTTCTGTTATCACTCCCTCCTCTGCTTAACCTACATAATCTTATTCTAAAATTCTTTATCATGTTCTTTCCCCCCCCCTTTATTTGTGTTAATTATTTCTGATTTTTTAATACAATAAACAAATTAACTAGATCATATTCTTGTATAAAATGTAGGATAATATTTCTGGATGTGGAGACAATGAAATGATGCTTTCAACTCCTAGCAACTGATCCGGATGAGTCTATCAGATATTCTTACCTTTTGCTTTTCATCTTCAAAATTTACAAAGGTTATCAAGCACGAGATAAATCTGTGATTTAGGAGATTGTGTTGCTTATGTTATTTTGTGGAACAACTGGGATGTACCTTTTTTTAGTCTATATATGATTTAGTTTTTTGAGAAAACCATTTTCAAATTGTTCTGCAGATGTTTTGTGCTCAAGACTAGATTTAGAAGCTTGATGCCAGTTTGGGGATCAACAAAAAAAGATTTTTACGCTTTGCGAGATGAAATTCTTCATATAAATCACTTAAAATGAGCTAATCTTAACAAACTATTGGCCGGTTTGGATCGACTGTAGACAAATGGTTTTGTATTGTAAGAGAATTTTGTGAAAAGAATTTTACAGGTTAGAAATTCCTTCTTGTATACCAAGGCTTTGTTGGCTTAGTGGCACAGGTTGTGGTGGTGACTGATAACAGGTTCGATATTGCCACTCTCCCTCCTACAGGTGTCAGCTTGCCATTCTAATTAAAAAAGATTTGAAAAGAAACGAAACCATCTTGATGATCTCACGCCATCCGGATGGTGTAGTGGTGTTGACTAGATTTTATTTTTTGCTAAGCATAACTATTACATCATGCCCTCGGCAAAAGAGGGGGGAGATTGTTTCAGCCCTTTTCCTTTTTTTAATTGAATAGGGAGGAAGCTAGTGGGCCTAAACACATATCATCTGAAGAGCGAAGAAGAACATCAACCACCAACGAGGGTTGGTCCGAATAGTAAATAATTCGGTATCGTGAGGTCTCGAGTTCAAGTTTTGGCGTATACAAAAAAAATTTGTTGGGAGACTCATCCATCATAGCCAGGTGCGCGACGCAGGTCGGATCCGGATGTAGTCGGGGCAAAACTCTGGTGAATCGGGTGGGTAACAAAAAAAAAAGAACATCAACCCCATATCTTTTTGTTGTGGTTCTAGTCGCGGTGTTTGAAGAGGTATCTTAGCTCCTAGGTGCTTAAATTTACGCTTGAGAGTAATAGACTACTCGCCCTGCCCGACATTGGTATCGCCTAAGAGAAAGGGAGATTTCGCCCTGCCTTTTGATCGTAGGTGAGTCTAACCGCTTTCCAAAAATTTTTGTACAAAAAAAAAAAAGAAAAAGAACATCAACCCCACACCCCACATAGAAAGTACTATTTTATTGTGATTCCAGTCGTGACGTTTTGGGAGGCATTCTAGCTCCTGGGTACCTAAGTTTATGTCTGAGGGTAATTGATGGCTCGTCCTGCCTGATATTAGTATCACCTAGTAAAAAGGAAGGTTTCGCTCTGCCCTTGGATCGTGGGTGAGCTCAACCCCTTTTCAAAAAAATCTATACCAAAAAAAATGCCCACCTTTTATTTTTGACCAGTAATAGTTTAAATATATTTGCTTTTTTGAGTTTTAAAATTATTTTTGAAAATTAATTTAAATCATTTAAATTAACTTGAACATCTAAGAAGAAGAAAATAAAAGATAAAATAATTTTTTTTGTTACAAAAAAGTTTAGGTGGGTTCAGCACCAATCCTCTACCAAGGCTAAGCTATAGCCCCAGGGTTCAGAGAACGTTTACAGGGGATTTACGAGATCGCCTACTAAAAAGAATTCTAATAGATAAAATAATTGAATGGAGTGAAAAGAATTCAGTATACTTTTTAAATACATTCTTAGGTTTAAGTAATATGAAGGACAATAAATAAATTGGAAGTGTTGGCTTATATTTGAGAGTGAAATTAACTTAAGTCCAACAAGTTAGTGGATGAATGATTTGGCATTTTGAAAAGGGAAAGAAAGAAAGTTGCCTCCCCCTTGTCAAAAAAAGAAAGATAAAGAGAGAGGAAAAAAAAAGCATGGAAAAGCAGATTCATAATTAAGGGCTGGGCCACCTAAACACTGACGTCTCCTATTCATAAATGGGCACTCCAATGGGTCCTCATACCTAGCTAATATGTCACAAAAATATACTCCTATAGCGTGTGTGTATACATATATTTAAATATTTTTTTTTTATTAATTATGAGGTTTAACATAGTTCAGACTTAACTAGATTCTTTAAGCATTTAGGTAAGAGTTTGATCTCTGACGGTATGTAAAGATAGTGTCTCATAACTAGTACTAAAACTCTTTCAGAGTTATTTACAATATGATGGGATTAGTCCTTATTTTTTATGGTAGATATCCTAAATTTATCTAAAGTATACAGTTAATATTTTTTAAATCTCAAATGCCCTTAGGAATATATTGAAAGTACTTTCCTAAGCTTCATTAATAATTGTATACGGTCCATTTCTCAAGTAGTATTATTAAATAAGAGCAAAGTTGTTTTTAAAAAAATTGTAATCTTAACTACTACCTTGCTACTTGTTTTTGGCGGGTGTGCATTCAATACACGTCTTATATTTAAAAGAGAAATAATAATTCACTCAATTTTTTTTTATTAATTATAGGAGGAAAAGTATAAACGAAACCCACTGAGAGAGAGTTTTTATACTTTCTACTATTTTTTTAATTAATAAAAAAAATTGAAGTTATGGGAGAAGGGAGCAGCAGATCTAGGTAGGGCAAGGAATTAATAATAGCAGCACACATTCGGTGGCTGTGCATGTGTCCTTAATTCTCTTGTTTTAAGATTGGCATAAGATTCAACAAACGAATTTAAGGAATTCCAGTTGGGGTTTGCTTTCTGAGTTGCCAATGTGGAATGTATAATACTAATTAATTGGACTAATCATAATTATTATACGGTACTCATAGTACCATGTCGTAGATGTGAACATTAAGAAGCTGATGAAAAATAAAAAGATACATAAGCCCATTTCCCTTAGTTTCTGGAAAAAAAAACGAAGAATTAAAAAAATAAATATTTAAATAGTTATTATCATAATAATTTTTTTTATAAATAAATTACTAAAAAATGGATAGAATAAAATAATAAAAAAAAGATATGAATAAATAATTATTATACGACTCAAAATTTTTTTTTTACTCAGAAAATAATCCTATAAATTTATCTAAAATTATAATTTTAAATTATAAATATTATTGTTTAATCCAAAAATATTTTTAAATATTTAATAGGTGTTTATTTAATTATTTATCTATAATTTAGGCTAAAAGTATCTTGGAAATTATAGTTTTTATGCAAACAAAACATGCACGTATTCTTTGATGAGAAGAAACGAAGTGGCACAGCCTGCACATAGGTTCTAGAACAAAGAGCAAGATGGAGGCAAAGCATAATGGCAGGGACAGGCCATCCCTTTTTATTTATCACCTTTCCACATTGACTTTGTCATAAACATTTCATTATGGTTTCAGGAGTCGTACAAAACTGCCACAACGCTCACCCTCCCTTGTGGACCTTCTCTTTAAACCGCGGGGCCTGCTCTCCCAACCGGCCAGTTTGGGAGCCGGTCCAAAATGCTTTGCTTTTGTTTTTATTTTTGTTAAGAACCAAACAGTATCCTTTAATTTGATAATTAGAAATTAATTATTTTAAAATATAGAGATCATTACAATAATTTTTATCTCTCTTAATAAAAAATTTTCCATACATATAGTTTAGCTTAAATTTAGGATATTATATTTAATAAATTTAACATCTACTAATTATATCAAATTTTATCAGTAAATACTTTTTTTTTTCTACAATTGGTAGTAGTATTAGATTTCATTCAACTCTTAAAAATCAGGGACCGTTAAATCAAAACTTGACGGTTTTTTAAAAAAAATTATAAAAAAATATAAAATTGTATTGTAACATTAAAATATTTCTTATTTTATATATAAGTTATTTATCAAAAACTTATTTGCCAAAAAATACCAACAAAGCTCAAAATTTGAGATCCACAGCCTTTGTCAAGGGAGGCCAACTCAAATTATCCCTACACGATGATCAATCATAGATGAAAATGGGTCATGTCACATCAGGATTTGACTAAATAAACCTAAATTTACGTATAATTGTTTTTTTTATTTAAGTCTAAATTTTTAAAAAGTTTATAAACCTGAAACCTTTTTTAAAATATATTTATAATATACACCCTTAAAATTATCTTATATTTCAAACTTTAAAATATTATAAATAGACTTTGACTCTATTAAAAATTTATATAAATATAAATTTTTGATAAACTTAAAAACTTATATAATTTAATATATATTAATAAAATAAATTTAAAAAATTAATAGGCCAAATTTTAAATTAAAAAGCTTAGGTTATTTATTTTAAAAGACTTCTAAATAAATCTTAAACTTTTATTTATTAAATAGGCCAGCTTGTAAGCACTATTGCCTATTTTTATAAATTATTGTTGTCCCATCAATATTTACAAAATCAAAACATATTAATTCAAATATAAAATATATTTATATATGTTATATTATTCACCATCTATAAATAATGCATATTTTTTATATTATACCGAAAGAGTTTGGATACTTAACAATTACTTATATCCTATCTCATTTTTTCATCCACGATGATCACTTATTCTATTCTACATTAAAAGAATTTAATTGGGAATAATTTTAAAATTTTAAAAGTATTAACTAATTTTAATTAAACCTCTCAATTTATACAAAGTTGTTAATATGTATTTATAAAAAGATTAAGAATCATTTTTTAGATTCCATACAATTTATAAATTAAACCCGGCAATGGTGGTAATGATTTTATTTTTTTAAAACATAAATATATTTTTATTAAAATAAAATAATATCGAGTACTAAATAATAAATATAGATATATTTCAACAGAGATCCAAACTTTTTAATTCACGGTGTTAATACTAATAATTTTCAAAGATAGGGTGATTCTTGGCGTTACACTCTTATAAATGTTTTAAATGTATTTTTTGATATATATATATATATATATATATGTGTGTGTGTGTGTGTGAGTAAAAAACTAATAGAAGAAACCCATCTCCTGTCTCTTCTATGGTTCCCTTCGTGAAGCGACATGTTATGGTTTCTTGCATTTAACGCCCAACAACTTCCGCTTACGACCAGCTAATTGATCGCGCAGCAGACTGTTAGAAGATTAAATTAATTAAATAATTAATATTAATTATTTAAATACTAAATTACTCTAGTATTATATATATAATATATAATTTTTTTTAGAATAAGTTATATTTACTCACAATATATTTTTTAGACGATATCAATGTCAAATAGAGCGAATTGTCAATTATTTTTAAATATAAACCTAAATACTTAAAAATTAGAATATCTCTCTAAATACTATAATTAGAATTATAATATTAAAGATAACTTATAGAATATTAAATATAAATATTTTTTTTAATAAAAAATTAAATTTTGATTCATCGAACTAAAAAACTAATTCATTGGTATACTCTCTCACACCCATGCCGCCACACAAGCAGGTGACAACACATGTCTACTCATTGTATCCAACAAAATGATGGTCCCTTTGCCAATATATGATTTTGCATAACTATGTATTTCATTATTCTCTAATTATAGTTTTAAGACCCAATTTAATTATAAGTTTCATTTCAGAGTTTAAAAAATAATTAAAAATACCCCTTATAAATAATGACATGTAATTGAGGGCACCACAAAAAAAAAGAATAAATTTGTACACATCAACATACACAATACAGGACTTTAACTAATTAATCAAAAGAGCAAGTGGGAGAGAAAATGATGCATGATGAAATAGATATTGTGTTGCTAATTAGAGCATCACTGCAATCAAAATCCGTGATGGTCACCAAAAGTATGCTGACAGTACGTGTGTATATAATATATATATACATATAAAAAAGGTTAGTGTATAAATTTATTTTGTAATTTTCTATTTAGGAGTATTAGATATTTTAAAAAAAATTAGGAGTAACGCTATTTTAGAAATTTTTAAATTGTAGCAATGCCGTCCTGACTATTATCTAAAGTTAAATTTAACTGTTACTTGACCAATATGTTAACATAACATGTCATGTTACAATCACATCAACTTTTAACTTGGGTTAAAATATAAATTTATTTTAGAAATTTTCGTTTAGAAGCGTTAAGTATCTTGGAAGTTTTTTTTTTATTCAATGTCACCTGACTATTATTCAAATTTAATTTGACCGTTAGTTTGATTAAATATGACATCCTGATCAATATACATATCATTCACTCTATTTTTTTTACCAAATATGCCAAGATTACTATTTCTAAGCTCTATTATTATTAGAATATTACTCTCAGCAAGCCATACTCTGGTAACCTCTCAAAACATAATATATAATAGTTCTATATATTATCTTCTTATACTTATATGTTAACATAAGCCAATAATTATTCCAAGAATCGACTATGTCATTCAAACTTTTTAAGAATTCTCACGAGTCCTTTTACATATGTTATCTTCTATATTTTTATGTTATACTTTATGCTCAAAAAATATATCAAAATAAAATATAGTCTCCGAAAGTAATAATTTGTTAATGGATGAATTTAGAGAAATATATTTTTATAATTTTTTTATTTATAAATTTAACTTAAAAAAATAAAATAAATAATACGTAGATTTATTAGCTCAAATATATTTAATCAAACTAAATTTAAATAATAATTCGGTAAACCTAAAAGCTTAAAATATAATTCCGTCCCTTCCAATACTATATGGCACGTGGAATATTTTCAATTTTTTTTTCAAGTCGTAGTTTACTTTGATTTGCCTTTTACTAGTCAGATTTGAATTTTAAACCTAAAAGCTTAAAATAGAATTCCGTCCCTTCCAATACTATATGAACTATTATTTATATTATTTTAAAAGAAAATTATATTATGAGTTCTTATAATTTGAAATAATTGTTTATTTTCTTTATGCTATCATTGTATCGATTTAAATATCTTATTTCATGTGAGTTTATTTTATTTTATTTTATACTACATGCTTAATTTGAGTTTATTAATTATATTTTGTATATTAATTTTGAATAATAATTACTTATATTAATAAAATTCACCAAATATTATAATATTTACAAATTTTTATGAATAAATAATAAACAAATTAAAATAGAAAACTCTAATAAGCTGTAGATTTTTTTTCCTATTTTATTTTACCAAGGAAAATCAATCCCATATTGAAGATATTTTTAATATATGAGGGTAGGAATAAAACCTAATATAGTATAAACGATAATAAATAAACATGAATGCTCGTCCAGATGGCCGAAAAAACCGTTGGCAAAAAAAAGCTAAATATAAATGCTCGGGCCAGTTTTTTCTTCCTTATATTGATTATTGATATATATATATATATATATATATATATATAATTGGTTACAATTTTGCATACCCAATATGTGATTAGAGTTACCAAAGGAAATATATTCATGAAATAAAAAATTTTGCTAAAAAAGGAAGTAAATATCCGCGATTATAACTTGTTAATATCAACGTCAATATAAAACATGAAATTTATCATTCATTCATCCACTAAAAAATCATCATAAATTTTACAATTAATAAGTTGTAAATCGTATCTCATACTTTGCAATCTGAAAGAGTATGAACCTATATCAACAGGCTTTCTTCCCAGTGAGAAGGGGCTCGAAACCTTGAGTTTAAATTTATGTATATATAATCTCCAATCGAGTTATTCTTTAAATTAAGTCTGACATTATTTAAATTTAATTTAAATAGATAATTATATAAAAAAGGAAAAAAAAAAATACCAACCTACAATCTGTCTAGCTATACTATAATTTCCATGTTTAAATTTTTTAATAATCTTTTAATTTTAAATATAAAATTTAATTATTAAATTAATTTTAATCTTAAATATAACATATATTTTTTAAATTTATTAACTCTTTCTCAAATTATCCCTATTAATATTTTTTTAATAATAATTAAATAAGAGAATGAGGGATAGAGTTAAAAAAATTAATTAGAATACTTTAAAAAATAGGTTATAATAATCAATTTAATTAATTTTTTTAATTTAATTAGATTAGTTAAATATATTATATATTTTTATTATTATTGTGGCTAATTTTTTCAATTTTCGTCAAGTCAGAACAACTGTTTGAGATACAACGAAGGCAACGTCATACAGCCCTAATTTACATAGAAAACATTGAAATAAGAAACAACAATCTAAAAAAGAAACAATTGATTCCTTAAATCATAATCAACGGTAATTAGGTTCAGACTTTTACAAAGCTCCAATAAAAGATGCTTCAACATAAAGCGACGTACCCTTGAGTGAATTGATTGCAATAATAATTATAGGTTAATGTCATTACCAATAAATAATCTGAAAGCATAATTTGATGGCAATTTTTGTTTGTTTAGTATAAAAGTTTTTAGAAAAAAAATTGGGTTCACTCACGATCTAAAAATAAGGCGAAATCTCCATTCTTTCTAGGCAATACTAATAGCAGGCAAGACGAGCTATCTATTATCCTAAGGCGTAAACCTAAACACCCATAAACTAGGATACTTCTCTAAACACTACGATTTGAACTATAACAAAGTAGTACTCCTAAAAAATAATCACTATCTAAACTGGTTTAACTGCAAAAAAAAAAAAATGAAGGCAAGACCCTTGACGCTTCCAGTACTATTTTTTTTCCTTTCAAAATTTAGTTTCATCCTCCTAACTGATAGTTTATAGGCTAATTCTTTTTAGATATAGAGATTATCGAAGTGTTTTGTGCTTCTTTCAATAAAGTTTTTTTTTTCTATGTGTACGACCTAGTTCAAATTTAGGATATAATATTTAAAAAATTTAGCTATCTACTAGTTATACTAAGTTTTATTGTGACGAATTCATATTATATATTTTTTAATCTACCTAAATTATCAACTAACTTTTATATTAATTTTTATTAACTAATTTATTTAATTTATCTAAAAAAATTAACTCTTATATTAAAAAAATAGAAATAATAACTTATTTAAATTTACTTATAATAGATATACTTTTATAGGTCGTGATAAAACTCCTCCTATATAATTATACTATAAAATTATGATTAAAAAGTTAAATTGTGGAATCTAAACAACCACATTTCTTGCACTTAGTAAAACTCTCACGACCAATTTGGTTCGTAAAAAATTTGGGGAGGAAAAGGGAAAATTTAATTTTCTCTCTAGTAACGAATGTTTAGTTCGCCTATTTTTCAATAATCAATTTTCACGCCTCCTTTGACTTTCATTTAAAGGTAGGAAAATCATATCTCACCTATTTTGGTAGGATCCTATTTTTTCTCCATGGCGATAAAGTGCTAAATATAAATTTATCTTCTGATTATATAAAAAATACACTGGAGCGAGTAAAGCCTTTAAGATCATAGCTATAAAGAACTTGCCGGAGTAAGCTTATGCTCTATCCAAAACTCTTGGAGTATGTGAGATACAAAAATCTATTGACAAAATTTGTGCTAAGACGTGAGTTCGTAGACTTGCATATACATCATTTGTCTTTGTTTTTTTGCGTGATAGGAATCTTAGTGAAAAATTGTTTATTCGATTAATCAATTTGAAAATATTTTTCCTTTAGTCAAAACAAACTCTATTAATCGATTAATTAATATATTAATTTTAATTAATTGATTGTGCATTCGATTAATCCATTTATAATTGTTTTTCCTTTGGTCAAAATAAACTCTATTGATCGATTAGTTAATGGATTAATCTATATTAACTGTTCAATTAATTAATTCAGAATCATTTTGTGAAAATCAAATCTAAATTCATTAATCGATTAGTATACATTAATTCATTAATTATTCGATTAATACTATAAATTTTATTGATAGAATATATTGAATATCCTAGAACAATGGTCACACTCATGAGATGATGACCTCCTCAGCTATAGAATATATTGAATATCCTAGAATAATAGTTATATTTCAATTATCACAACCTCCTCTATTTAAATCCAAACATAACAAATGATCTATCCCCAGAAAGCTCTCTATATCTACTTTTCAATAAATAAAGTTTGACTCTAAAATTCATTGTAGACAGAAAGATATGATCCATTTAGTAAGTAGAGGTTATGACTAAAATATTAATCATAAGTTCCATATTGCGAACGCCATATCTCCTTCATACAAAACTCTTTGGTGATAAAATTAGTATCATTGAACCGCATTCTGAGTGTCATTGAGCGGGATCTCCTGGTCAATAACCTATCCAAGGATTTAGTTTTTGACAGAGCACAATGGCATCGTATGATCCATGTAGCCGACCCCATTTAATGGGAAAAGGCTTTGTTGTTATTGTTGTTGTTGTTGTTGAACCGCATTCTGAGTCTAATTTCATATGAACCAAATTTTATCTCAATTGGATAAGTAGATCTTGATATATGATCGAAATACTCAACCTATATCGACACAGAGTAGAACAAAGTAGTGAAAAATGAAGAGATTAATCGATTAGTTAATCGATTAATTGTCATTAATGGATTAATTCAGTAAAATATACATATTTGAATAGCTTTTATAAATTAATCAATTAATTAATCAATTAATCTCTTTATTTTTTACTATTTTGTTTTGCTGTGCGTCGATATAGATTGAGTATTTCGAGCATATCTCAAGATCTACTTATCCGATTAAATTGAAACTTGATTCATATAAAACTAGATTTAGAATACAGTTCAATGATGATAATTTCATCACCAAAGAATCTCATATGAGAGAGGTATGTTGTTTAAAATATATAATATAAGATTAACGTTTTGACAATGACTTCTACTCACTAAATTAATAATATCTTTCTGTATACAATAAATTTTGGAGTTAAATTTAGTTCATTAGAAAGTAGACACGGAACTTTCTAGGAATAGGTTATTTACTATGTTTAGAATTAAATAGAAGAGGTCATGATAATTGAAAGATGAATATTATTTTTTTATATAAGATTGCTCTATTGGAACCAAATAGGTTAAATTGTGCAAGCGTCAATTCTTCGTATACTTTGAGAAATAATTAATATAATAATTATTAATTATTTAATATTTATAATAATTTTTATATTTATATTTATTTAAATTATAATTTGTATGTCTTATGAATTATTATATGAGTAATTGAATTTTTTAATATTTGATTTTTAAATTATAATATAAATTTATTAATAAATACTCATTAAGGTAATAAAGTAATTAGTATATTTTTTACATAATTTTTTTTATCATTTTTAACTAATTAAACATAAATTTTTTTATCAATTATTTTTTTAAGGGTCAACTAAATATCAATTCCGTGGATTAATTTTCTATTCTATTCCTTTATTTTCTATTCTCTTCTTTTTTATTCCAACTATTTTGGTGAATCAGACGGGACCCAATTCTCCACTTGAAATAGTAAAAGAGTTTATGAACTATCTAATTACTATTTTACCCTAACTTTTTCTTACAATATCTCTCATCTCTCTCTCTCATCTCTCATCTCTACCTATTTTCCTCGCTCCTCTCTCTTTTCTACCCTCAAGCTTTTTCTCTCTCTCATATTTTTAATAAAATAATATATTTTCTGATAATTCTTCAATTATAAAAGTTATTTTAACAATAATTATCCAAACACTCATTTATTCAAAACTATTTTTTTCATAAGCTCTTCTCTAAAAATATTTTTCTAAAAGTTGTCCAAAAACTCTTTTTTTTATAATCCATTTTCTAAACTCTTATTCAAGTAGGCCCATAATAAAAGAGACCGTTTTCTTCTAATATAATAAATTAATATTACTAACAAGGGCGGTCTGCGTGGTAAACGGCTCGATATCGCTTAAGCAAGGTTTCGAGTTCGAGCCTTAGCGTATGCAAAAAAGTTTCGTTAGGAGATTTACCCATCATAACCAAGCATGCGACGCGGGTCAGATCCAGAAATAGTCGGGATAAAGCTCCGGTGAATCGGGTGTGCAACTAAAAAAATTAATATTTAAATTTTAAGATGTTTATGTTTATTGTTAATGATATTTTGAATATGATTATTTTAAATAAAAAAGTATTTATACATAAAAAAAAACAAAACTATTTATTGATATAAGGTTAATTCATTGGCTCATGATCCAATTATCACAAAAATGAATTAAAACCATACTAAAATACTTTTAATCTAGGATTACCTTAAAGTTTAATTTATAATTTTCCCTTTTGATAACATTAATAATTTATGCGACTTCCCGTTGACCCTATTATTAATGAATTTTCATATATATAATAAAAAATATACAATGGAATATACCATCAATTTCCCGTTGAAACTCTTATCATTTTCTAATTCTAATTCTAATATCAGAAATAAAATATAAGTAATTCTGTATTCAATTTTTTACGGTCATACACAAGATTCACGACAGAGGAAACTTCGCAATTCGCAGTTAAATTGGGTCCAATGTCGTAAAAGGTGGCTGCGTTAATTCTAGCTCAGTGGTGAAAGAGAGAGAGAGGAAGTTTCTGCTGAATTGAAATTTGAACGTGCAATCTACTATTTGATGACTTGAGCTGCCTTTTGTGTAATTAAGGGCGTGATGGAAGCGCAATTCAGATTGAGAAGAAATGTAGTTTCACGAGAAGAATATCCACTTGATCGACCAATCAACTTACCCTACCTTACCCGCACGCCTACTTTTCACCTTTTATCTCTCCATAAGTACGCTTTACGACACTGTATCTATAGAGAGAGAATTATGGCCACGAACCTGCGTATATTAAAAAAAGTTATTATTATTAAAGATTTTAGTATTTTTGAGAATCTGAATTGAATAATATATCCAGCGACGACAGCTTGCAGTTTCAAAATTGAAGTTTGACAATCAAATCAGCCAGGTCTGCTTTCTTTTTCTCTTTCTCGCCGGGGACGAAGATGGACGGGCCGTCTACGGCGAGAGATTCCCACAAGATTACGGTCAGGTCGTCGATGATCGAGTCGTTAGGGGCGTGTGGCCTATCGGGGCTCCGGATTGACAAGGAGGAGTTGAAGCAGAAACTCATGATGCCTCAGTACCTCCGGATGGCAATGCGTGATTGTATCCGCTTGCAGGATCCCACCGCCGGAGAGAGCCGCTTCATAAGCAGCAAGAGCGACGGTGACGGCAATGTCAAGCCGCCGGAGATGCCTATGGTGATCTTTATTAATCGCAAGAGTGGTGGCCGCCTTGGCCCTGTGCTTAAGGAGAGGCTTCAGTATTTGATGGGTGAAGAACAGGTGACATATATATATAGTTCTTTTTTTGCTTTTCGAAATTCAATATTTTTAATGATTTTTAAACGGCGTTATCACGGCCGGTTAAGATTTTTTGTTATGTGCTTGAGTTGATTTCGTCTGAGAGCATGCATTTGCTGTCTGGCAATGATATGAAGAACTTGGAGTTGGAGTGATGAACAAGGAGAGCGAGATTGCTCCGGGTGGTACCATGAATGCGTTTCTTCGATTAGCTCTACTCTTAATGAGTTTAATTTGAGTTTTTTTTGGCTGAAGACCCTGGAGTACTCTTGCGTTGAGCAGACCAAATCAGCTGCAAAAAGACCAGAGGGTCTCCCACGCCGATGTCATCTTAATTTTTTGGCTTAAAACTTGAGAGTAACATGAAAGGAAGAAGAAGAAAAAACAGGCAATCACAACAACTGAGAAATTAAAGATCTACTCAGGAAGCCACTGAAAGATGAAAAATGAGAATTGATTCTGACAAGGGACTAAATATTTAAGTTTCTTCACCCCTCCTTGTTTTCATCTCCCGTTTAAGGCCTTCCCATTTTCACTCTTACTAAACAAACCCAGGACGCCTTACAAAAAGTCCATTGCTCTTTTGTTGGTAGTATGCCTTCATCAAACCTAATCATCAGAAAGGAAAACAACAACAACAACAACAACAACAACAACAACAACAAAGCCTTATCCCATTAAATGGGTCGGCTACATGGATCATACGACGCCATTGTGCTCTATCAAAAACTGAATCCTTAGTTAAGTTATTGACCAGGAGATCCAGCTCAATGACCTCGTTGAGCGTTCTCTTTGGCCTTCCTCTATTCCTTTTAACCGGGCTCCATACTATTTGATCCATCCTCCTCACTGGTGCATCCCTTGACCTTCTTTGTACGTGTCCAAATCACCTAAGACAGTTCTCTACCATTTTCTCTTCAATAGATGCCACTCCAACTCTTCCCCGTATTTGTTTATTAGGAATCTTATCTCTTCTTGTATGCCCACACATCCATTTCAACATCCTCATCTCAGCTACCTCAACTTTATGCTCTTGCTGTCCTTTTAAAGCCCAACATTCACTTTCATAAAGCATTACTGGTCTTATAGCAGTGCGATAAAACTTTCCTTTTAATTTATTTGGTACTTTCCGATCACATATAACCCCAGTAGCCTTTCTGCATTTAAACCATCCAGCTTAAATTCTATGATTAACATCCTCCAAAATTTCACCATCCTTCTGTATAATTGATCCCAAATATTTGAACTTATCTATTTGTGGAATAACTTATCATCAGAAAGGAAATATTAAAGAATTATACTACTGAAAGTTAGAATTCGCCGTTCTTAGTTAAAGTCACCTCCAACATTAATCTGATCTGTCTTCCTTTCCCCTATTTGTGATCAACATGATAATGTTCCGTTTATCTTGGCTCTAGAACATATTTACTCATGAGATTTGTGTGACATTAACATAATGCAAGTTTAGTTTGAGACGAAGCAAAATGAATGCTGGAATCGCTTTTTCTTGCTTCGTTCTTGATTCTTTTATGCTTCCATGTCATGATTAATTATGTTTTTTCCTGTAGATTTTTGACCTATCAGATGTGAAGCCTCTTGAATTTGTCAAGATGATTAATTATGTTTTGTACTGTAGGTTTTTGACCTATCAGATGTGAAACCTCATGAATTTGTCAAGTATGGATTAGGTTGCCTGGAGATGTTGGCTGGTCTTGGTGATTCTTGTGCTAAAGAATGTCGTGATAGAATAAGAGTTATGGTATGTTGAAGAATATACTGCAATCATGAATTTGCATTCTACATCCATTTTGTAGTATATAAAAATATTCCTCTTCCTCTGTTATCAGCTACAATGCCAATACCGCATAGTTAAATCCATATCCTACTAAGATATAATTACATTGGATTATGCTGGATGGTTGTGCAGGTTGCAGGAGGTGATGGTACAGTTGGTTGGGTGTTAGGATGTCTTACAGAACTTCATAGAGAAGGCCGACTGCCAGTTCCTCCTGTTGGGATTGTACCACTTGGTACGGGCAATGATCTATCTAGAAGTTTTGGTTGGGTAAGCATCCATATATGAGGAAACTTTGGGCTAGATTAGCGCTATCTACTTTGTTAATCTGTGCTTTTGACCTGCTATCAGGGGGGGTCATTTCCTTATGCTTGGAAGTCAGCTGTTAAGAGATCTCTTAACAGGGCCAGTACTGGTCCAATTCATCGTTTGGACAGGTGAGCTTATCTTAAGTTTGCACTTTGCGGTGTGATATTGCAGCTTTTATCAATTATCTTTCTGCTGTGGCAAGAAAAGGTTGTTGGCTGATAATTATGTCTTTTTTGGGTTATTAGATGTTAATGCCCAAAGGTATAAGTGTGGGGATTTCATATTAGGGAAGAGCTATGTGGCAATGGTTGTGTTTTCATTCTATAAGGTCTAGCTCTTGTTTAATAACATCATCTTGTTCTTTTTGAGGCATTAATTTGACTGGAGTCATGAGTTTCTGAAATACAGTATGATAATAATTCCTAATGCTAAATGCAATATGAGAATTTCTAAAAGATTTATGCAGGTTATGGGACTGTTCCATTAACATATATACTTTTTCTTGTGGCTGTCAATGGTTGTAATAGAATAATAAAATCTGTGTTTTCAGTAAATAGATTGAGGTGCATGAAGCTCATTTAGTAAATTTAGTTCGTAAGCTTACTTGTCAACATATATTTTGGTAATTGCATGGAATGCCCAAAATAGTTCCTTACACTAAATTCAACAAATAGCTGACAAGATTTGATAATATTGTAGGAATATTGGGAATTAAATGAGAGAGATCATAGGAGAATTAGAGGAAAGAGATCATAGGAGATTAATTAGCTGATTATATTATGATTTCTTACCAGATTCTATTCCTGATTCTATGTTGTCAATCCCGTGAGATTTGGGAGACCGTTATGTGTATATGTGTATATATGTACCTCATCACAGCAATACAATAACACAGAAGAATCATTCTCATCTTCCTTGTTGTGCTCTCTGCCTAAGTGATTGTTTTCCGGCACTACCCTTAAAGAATGCCGTCCCACATGGTATCAGAGCGAGAGGAGGGATCTTCTGCTGTTGAGTCCACCGCCACCTTCAAATCTGATGGAGGTTCGCGAGTCAACCCACCCAAAGTCACTGGACTTGAAGGATCATCAATTTTGATTGTACCAGATCGCCTCACCGGAGATAATTACATAGAATGGAGCCAATCAATGCTCCTTGCACTTGATGGAAGAGATAAGATTGATTTGCTCCACAATGACCAATCACCCACCGACGATGATGGTGTCCGCCGTCGGTGGAAATCAGACAATTCTCTGGTTGCCTCCTGGCTTCTAAATTCAATGCTCCCCGCTGTCAGGAAGAACTTCATATTTCTTTCTTCTGCAAAGGCAATTTGGCTTGCTGTGAAAGAAGCCTATGGAAAGATACCTAATGCCTCTTTGCTGTTTGACCTGCGCGCTCGTCTCTGGGGCATCAAACAGGGCCATCGACCTCTGAATGTGTACTATCTTGAAAAGAACTCATTGTGGCAGGAGTTGGACATGCTTCAGCATCGGGTATGGACGAACTCAGAGGACGCCGCTGAATATCGACGGTCTCTGGAAGAAGAACGCTTATTCGAATTCTTGGTTGGCCTGAACTCCATCTACGACGACGCCCGTGGTCGCCTTCTCAGCCGCTCTCCCCTTCTGTCGGTCTCTGAAGCATTCGCCCTTCTGCGTGATGAAGAGTCTCGCCGACAAGTCATGTCACCAGAAATCGTCGCCCCTGCCTTCTCAACCGTCGCTGCTACCCATGAAACCTCTTTGGCTCTCGCTGCACAGATGACCGCCGCCAAGAAGGACCGTCCCACTTGCGACCACTGCAAAAAGCAAGGCCACACGAAGGACCGGTGCTGGGATCTCCACGGCAAGCCGCCTGACTGGAGACCCCGACAGAGAAAGCCCAGAGGTCATCTGGCGGATGCTCACGGTGCAGATGAACTGGGCTCCATAGCTGGTGGTTCAACGACACAAGGCGTCCCTTCTCAAGTGGGCTCAGGTGTTACAGGCCCAATACATAACTTGGGTTCTGGTGTTGCAAGAGCAGGCCCTATATATGGATCTTCTCAGGTGGGCTCTGGTGCCCTAGGAGCAGGCCCAATACATGGCTATTCTCACGTGGGCCACGTGGGCCTAAGTTCTGCAGGCCAAGTCTATGGTTCCTCAACTCAAGACCCATTGACTCACATCCTAGAACGCCTCATTGCCCTTGAAAATCAGTCTTCTCGTAAACAACCTGTTGCCAGTGTCGTCCAGAAAGGTAACTTCTTTAAAGCCCTTGCTACCATTAAAGGTAAGAGTACAGGGCCTTGTTGGATAGTAGACTCTGGTGCCTTTGATCATATGACTGATGATGTCTCCTTATTTACCACTTATACTCCTGCTACCTCCTATCTCATGGTGAAAATTGCTGATGCCTCTGATTCCTTGGTAGCTGGTAGTGGTACCATTAAAGTTTCTGCTACACTAACACTTCATGATGTATTACATGTTCCCAAATTAAAATGCAATTTATTGTCAGTAAGCCAACTGAATAAAAGGGAAAAATGTCATGCTGATTTCTTTGCTACTCATTGTCTGTTTCAGGATCTGTTCACGGGGACGACGATTGGTGTTGCTAAGGAGCTTGATGGATTGTATTACCTGAATGACTGTCACAAACCAGTATCTTATTCCTGTAATAAAGTGTCTCTCCCTCGAGCTAGTGAGTTGGAATTATGGCACAAAAGATTAGGGCATCCAAATTTACAATATATGTGTAAGGTGTTTCCCTCAATCTGTCTAAATAAAGACTCTGAATTTTATTGTGATTCATGTGAACTTGCCAAACACCATCGCACATCCTTTCCGAGTATCACCTATCGCCCATCCAATCCTTTTTCAGTTATTCACAGTGACGTGTGGGGCCCATCCCGTATCCCAAATCGTACTCGTTCTAAATGGTTTATGACACTCATTGATGATCACACTCATGTCAGTTGGGTTTTCCTCTTAAAGGATAAATCTGAGGTATGTCAAACCTTTATTGACTTTTATCATATGATCCATACTCAATTCCGCACAAAAATCCAAACTCTTCACACCGATAATGGTACCGAATATTTTAATCACCCATTATCTATGTTCCTTAAACAACATGGTGTTACTCACAGGAGTTCTTGTCCTCATAGCCCTCAACAAAATGGCATTGCTGAACGCAAGAATAGACACCTTCTAGAAACAGCTCGGGCTCTTCTCTTTAGTAGCACTGTTCCTACCTACTACTGGGATGACGCAATTCTAACAGCTACTTTTCTGATCAACCGAATGCCCTGTAAACCATTGTCCTTCCAAACACCTCTTTAGGTTCTTCATAGTTACTTTAACCTACCCTATCTGGAGAATACTTTACCACTAAGAGTATTTGGTTGTATTGCCTTTGTCCACCTCCACCACACTCATAAACTCGATCCCAAAGCTATCAAGTGTGTTTACCTCGGGCCTGCTGGAAACCAAAAAGGATGTTTTGACCCTATCTCTAAACGCCTCTATGTCACCTGTGATGTCACCTTTCATGAAACCATTCCTTTTTATCCCTCGTCTTCAGTTCAGGGGGAGAGTTGGAAGGAACTTCAGACTCCTGCTCAGATAGACACTGAATTCCCATACCCTCGCCCTGACCTTGATCGTATCTATGTCCTTGAGGAGTCGGTACATGAGACACCTAAAGAAAGTGAAAAGAACACTAGTTCAGGGGGAGATACCAACAAGTGGGGTCAAGTCTATATCCGTCGTAACATAAACATGACAGGCAGTACATCCCAAGCACCTGACACACTCCAAGAATCTGAACCAAGAGCAGGTCCTGACCCAGAAGAACAAAGTACTGACGATCTTGATCTCCCAATAGCAATACGAAAGCAACGCAGAACATGCACGAGGTATCCTATAGAGAGGTTTGTCTCTTATCAAGCTCTGTCATCAAAACACTTTACTTTCGTATCTCACCTTGATCAGATCAAGATACCAGAGAACATAAATGAAGCCCTTGCTAGTTCTGAATGGAGGCAGGCAGTGACTGAAATGAAGGCCCTTGAAGATAACAAAACGTGGGAGATAGTTGAGCTACCCAAAGGGAAGAAAGCAGTAGGTTGTAAATGGGTATTCACTCCTAAGTATCGTGCTGATGGAAGCATTGACAAATATAAAGCCAGGTTAGTGGCAAAAGGTTTCACTCAAGTATATGGGATGGACTATACAGAGACATTTGCTCCAGTTGCCAAACTAAACACCATCAGAATCCTGTTCTCTCTTGCCGCAAACCTAGATTGGCCACTACACCAGATGGATGTTAAAAATGCATTCTTGAATGGTAAACTAAAGGAAGAAGTGTACATGAAGATGCCTCCAGGATTCCCCAGAAGGAAAGCCAATCAAGTGTGCAAACTAAGGAAGTCACTGTATGGACTAAAACAGTCTCCTCGAGCATGGTTTGAAAGATTTACCAAAGTGCTAAAGGTTCAAGGGTACATACAGGGCCAAAGTGATCACACCCTATTCTTCAAACATCAAGAAGGAAAGAGTGTGATCTTGGCAGTATATGTGGATGACATTGTCCTCACAGGTAATAATCCAACAGAGATAGATAGAATAAAAGGGGCATTGAATAAAGAATTCCAAGTTAAAGATCTCGGAGAGATGAAGTACTTCCTGGGTATGGAAGTCGCTAGATCTACGAAGGGTATTAGTATCTCGCAGAAGAAATATATATTGGACCTCTTAGAAGAAACAGGCATGCTGGGGTGTAGGCCAAGCGACACTCCTATAAGAACAGATAAAATCAGGGACGATGAAGACATGGGGAAAGCTGTTGATATGGGAAGGTACCAGCGTATGGTTGAAAAATTAATTTATTTGTCACACACTAGACCAGACATTGCCTATGCGGTTGGTGTGGTGAGCCAACATTCCCATAATCCTAAGCAAAAGCACCTGAATGAAGTCTACAGGATCCTTAGATATTTGAAAGGTTCTCCCGGGCTAGGTCTCTTATTCAAGAAATCCGACAAAAGAAATGTGGAGATGTTGACCGATGCTGATTGGGCAGGAGATCAGGATGATAGAAGATCTACCTCCGGATATGTCACCTATGTCTGGGGAAATTTAGTTACATGGCGAAGTAAAAAACAAAGTGTAGTGGCTAGAAGTAGCGCTGAGGCTGAATTCAGAGCTATAGCTCTTGGAATCTGTGAAGGTCTGTGGATAAAGCGAGTTTTGGAAGAATTAAGAATGTCAATCGGATTGCCCATTAAACTATATTCCGATAATATGGCAGCAATTAATATGTCACATAATCCAGTCCAACATGATAGAACAAAACATGTGGAAATAGATAGACATTTTATACGAGAAAAGGTTGATGAAGGAACCATTCATCTCAGGCATATCCCCTCAAAAGAGCAGATTGCAGATGTACTTACAAAGGGATTGACTAAAGATAAATTTGAATACTTAATTGGCAAGTTGGACATGATAAACATCTATGTTCCAACTTGAGGGGGAGTGTAGGAATATTGGGAATTAAATGAGAGAGATCATAGGAGAATTAGAGGAAAGAGATCATAGGAGATTAATTAGCTGATTATATTATGATTTCTTACCCGATTCTATTCCTGATTCTATGTTGTCAATCCCGTGAGATTTGGGAGACCGTTATGTGTATATGTGTATATATGTACCTCATCACAGCAATACAATAACACAGAAGAATCATTCTCATCTTCCTTGTTGTGCTCTCTGCCTAAGTGATTGTTTTCCGGCACTAACCTTAAAGAATGCCGTCCCACAAATATCAATAAGTAAATAACTACTATCTTTCTGGAAATTTTTTATTAATAGTTACTTGATATTCATATTCTTTTTAACACAGTTTGTTTTGGTGCTGGATCTGGATTACTAAACTTGAATGATCGAGGCTGATAGATAGTGGCAGAGAGAAAGAGAAAAGAGAGGGGGGGGAGAGAGATTGAGAGATCGAGATTGAGAGGATTGAATATTGCACCGGATTACTTAAAAGTATAAGCCTTTGGATACCTATAATTCCCTTTTATATAGTTTCCCAACTTCTAGCATCAGAGGTTTGCTGCTTCACATATCCATTAATAGTATTATTGAAAGCATGGGGTTTATGTGTTACAAGGGCAGCTTTCATTGTATATGTCAAAAAGGACAAAATTCTATAGATGATTAGAATTGTCTGAAATTTCTCTTTGCTCTAATGACCTTTCTTGTTTTCTCACATTAGTTGTCTTTTCTGGTTTGGTGTGTTTTTAATGCAGTTGGCGAGTTTCACTTTCAATGCCAGATGTCACAGTTCTGAAAGCACCATATTCTCTGAAGCCTACAGAAGAGTTAGCTATTGATGAGGTTGCGTATTTGGTCTCTTTCAATATATACTTGGTTTTCATATGGCACTATGCTACCTTACTTTTTATTTAATATTTGCAATATGTGATTTTATTTATGGCATGTGCTTCAGGTTGAGCATATTCTGATCTTATTTTTGAAAATTTGATTGTTGTTGCCGTTCTATAATGTTAGGGAAGGAATATGTCATTAGTTTGATTTTGCTTCAAGGCATGAATATGATTGTTTTAACGAGGGAAAAATCAAATATTTCTATAACAAATTATTTAAGTATGTTTAATTTGTGCATATTGCGAAAAGTCAGACTTTTAAGCTCTCCGAAGTTTTTGTTTTGAACGTAGAAGCTTGCCTAATATCTAGGAGGATTTGAGCTAACAGAAAACCCTATCAGATCCAATATTTAAATCTTGAAAACAGAGGAAGTCCATTTGCCAAAAGTTAGTTTGGTGTTTAAATAATTTTTGTAATGAAATTTATGCCTGGATACATTCTTGAAAAAGTATGTTTGGTAAACTGAAAGTTGTTTGGAAAGTAACCCAGACCATCTATTATCATTGGAAATTAACTAAAAGTTGTTCAAAATTCAAAAGTAACTTTTAGAAAGTAATCCATATCAACTTTTGGCAAATGGACTTTAGAAACATTGCAAATGGACCTTCTGAAGTAAAAAAAAAAAAAAAAAAACCCAAACAGCTTTTGGCTTTTGAATGTTCCCTGAAAGGACTATAGGTTTCCCAAAAGTTGTAACCGAACATGCTCGAAACCCTTCCCAATTCATCATTATCAGAGCACTTTATCAGTCTTGTGTAACTGAAGAAAACTTAATATATTAGGCAGAGGCAGATGGCACAAGTTTTTCTTACATTGTTGTGAAATTGATTTGTGAGTGTTGAATGTTTGTTTTCACTTCTAAGAATGCCCATATTACTATGATGAATTGCTGTGTCGGCATATTGGAAAAGACTGCGTAGTATTAAAGTATGCAATCTAATAATAAAGTGCTTATGTACTAAATTAAGTTTTGTAGTATCAAATATAATTTATTCTAATTCCATTTCCATGTTATATCGGCAAAAGAACTTTTATTTCAATATAGAAAGTTCCTTGTGTATGCAGGATTTGGAAGTTGAGGGAAAACTGCCTGAGAAAGCTAAATGTCACGAAGGAGTGTTCTACAATTATTTCAGTATAGGTACTGTAATGTGTACAATGGTTGTATCATGGTCTTTCCTTGAACTGTTAGTCAGAGATTAACCTTTAGGATCTGAGGGTGAAGCTACCAGACAAGAGGGAATTCAATCCAAGAGATTATCAGTTTGATTGGTGTCTGCCTAGTATTTATTTATCCTGAGAATAGTTTAAGAATGGTGTCAAGTTGGCTTTAAAGTCTACTGCTTTTTGCAAGAAAGGGTTCAGCAGCTTTTGCAAGCTGCTTGACACCATTGGGATTGCAATTTTTCTTTTCAATGAGAATGCCTTTACACCTGAAATTTTGTTTTTGCTCTTTTCCAAGTTTCTTTTTACTGGTACAAGACAAACTTAGAAACTATGAATATACTGTTTTTGCATGTAGGTTTGACATGTTAGCTGTTTCATATGCCACAAATAAATAGTTATTCTATTTGTGAACATTCTCCTTATTCATAGTTTGTCATTTTGTTATACAGGAATGGATGCCCAAGTGGCTTATGGTTTCCATCATCTACGTGAAGAAAAGCCTTACCTTGCAAATGGTCCAATTGCTAATAAGGTATGATATACCTAGACCAGTTGGCTAATGCTTGCTTGGGTACCCTAAATTATTCTTGCCCCCAAAGTAGGGCTCCTCTTGTTAAATTGCTAAATTATATGGTAACCTGTATGAGCAGGTAATCTTAAAATGGTAGTTCTTTTTTGTGTTTTCACGACTATTTGTTTAGAATAGCTTCTTTGTCTTTGCATTAACTGGCTAACAGCTTCCATTTATTCACGAGCTCTTATTGATATATTATAGCTTTTAGTCATTCCCATACATGATTGTGGACCAATCTTATTTTCTGGGTTGCAGATTATATATTCTGGTTACAGTTGCACCCAGGGCTGGTTTTTCACTCCTTGCACTAGCGATCCAAGTTTAAGGTAAGACTATTCTAAACTATCAATAGCAATGATGCATAGAAATTAGCCTCAAGTGGAAGCCTACAATTCTTCTTACCATTGCATTGTCCCATAGTTCACATCTCTACTATTGCCAAAGTGTTCAATAACAACTCTTGCAATCTTACTTATCACAACTCCTCAGGTTGTACCAAGAACTTTGGCTGGAGCTTCTTTGATAGCTAAAACAATACTGAAAAACATGCTCTACTACAAAATACCACAACTGCCAGACTGAAATTTAACATAAACTTCTCCATAAAGGGAAACAGTACCTTCACTGATTGAAATTCCATAGTAAATCTTGAAATATAATATTAAACAAAACATAACTTAAGTAGCTGGATTTTTTTCATTGTGTCAATTAGGGCTGTGATTCAAGGAGGGTAATGCCTGTTTATTGATATTATGTTGAGAAAATATGGAGTGAAAAGGTGAGAAAAATATACTGGACACACAAGATATTATTGAAAGACCCAATAACTGTTTGTGTAATGTTGAGAGTGATCTCTGTTTACCTTTGTGCCAACACTGCCCAAAGAAACTTATACCCTTTACTTTGCTTCACTATGAGTAACTATTTTCTTCCTCTTTTAATATTTCCAATTTTTCTCTAAATAGTTTAATCCTTTCTTAACCTGGAGACTTTTCTACATTTTCAATTTTAATACCTTTTAACAATAGATATTTGTGTTTTATGAAAACGGTAAACTCGATTTCAAGTTGAAGAAATTGTTTAGTGTTTCCAATGATATGTGATTTAAGGCAGAATTGCAGGACCATATTCTTGAACTAGGCTATGTGGCCAAAGGTAGAATGGTGATGTTTTATTGTAGCATTAGAGATCAAATTTCCTGCTAAAAGTGAAGTTATTCATTTATACTCTTTTGTGGATTTAAGGCATGTTTGCTGGGTTAGACAAGTTTTTAGGAATTTACTTTTTCTGTTGTACTCCTTTGGCATAATGTGGCACATGATCTGAATTTTGATTTGTCTTACCTTATAGATGCATCCCCTTTTATTCCCTTGTTTTAACTCTCCTTTATATTCTCTGTCAGAATTATGTTTCTATTTATGTGCATTTTCACTTGATGCCTGCATTATCTACAATAATCTCATGAAAACCTTTTTCTTGAGTAATTAGGGATGATGATTGACTTACTAATTTGCTGCTGTGTTCCTAATGATTTAAGTATTAATTTTCTGTTATTAGGGGACTCAACAACATATTGCGGATGCATGTCAAAAAGGTCAATTGCTCAGACTGGGAGAAGATTACAATTCCTTCGAGGTACTTATCTTCTTTGCTGTGCATTTGTATCAACGGGTAACAAAGGAATGGTTGATTAAGTTGAAAATCGTTACTTTTTACATTCTAGTTGCCGGGGGTTTTTGTGTCTCTTCCCTTCTTGGTTTGGTTCTATTTCAATGCTCATAGATGCACCGTCGTTCAGTAACATATAGTGTATCACCAGTCAATTTTATGCTATTCTTTTTGGTTTGCCCCCTTTTATGTGATTAGATTATGTTTATTTCCTTTCAGTGTAAGGGCAATAGTTGCTCTGAATCTTCATAGCTATGGAAGTGGAAGAAACCCCTGGGGTAAACCAAAACCAGAGTATTTGGAAAAGGTACTGTATTTTTGTCATCTGACATTTCCTGTTATACTGATAATAAACTATAAAAGCATTCATTCTCTGATTATATCTTTTTAGTGGTTGGAATAGCCCAAGTATTATTTTGGAGACATTAATAAATTCTTTGTGCCCCTTCTGTCCTGGAATGTGAATTCAATTTTTATTTCCCATATGTATTTCCATAAAGCAGTATTTTTTTTCTCTGTGGTATCACATCATGGACTATATTTGCCTATGAGTTTTTCCTCAGCCTCTAGTGCATGGTGGTTGTGGTTGGTGAGTATTACTATGGTAATTGCGATGGACATCTGATTAGTGATTATTGCTGAAAATGAACTTGCTTGATGAAGCTGTTAAGTATGTCTTACAACTTAAAAGGCTTTTCGGTAATTCCAGAGACGCTTTGTTGAAGCCCATGTTGATGACGGACTTCTGGAAATATTTGGTCTAAAACAAGGATGGCACGCATCATTTGTCATGTTTGAACTTATATCTGCGAAGCACATTGCTCAGGTACCATATATTTTAGTTTGGAACTATTTATGGGTTGTGTTTTTGGGTAATTTGTACTTTTCAAATGCAAAATATGACTTAGGAATCCCATTGAGATTGGTGCCATGTGAGCTATTAGCCCATTGTCTTGTCTATCTAATTAGCATCATTTGGAGTAGTGAAATTTCTGTGATCTCAGATGAATTCTAATGACCTTTACAGGCAGCGGCAATCCGATTGGAACTGATAGGTGGGGAATGGGGAAAAGCGTATATGCAAATGGATGGAGAACCCTGGAAACAGCCGCTGAACAAGGACTTGTCCACAATCTTGGAAATAAAGAGGGAGCCTTATCAGTCATACATGATTCGTGGAGACTAATTCTTTCTCTGATGCATATAGCTGGGATTCTTTCATGGCTTGTAAATTGTATGTATTATAGGTACTTACCCTTTTACTTGTTTGAACAAGTTCATATATTGTCAAACAATCTTCTTCACTTTATTCCTGTAATGAAATGTAGTTTTCACAACATTTGGAAAAAAGGGAATGAAAACATTGCTTAGACCATACTAATATATCTACTCGCAAAAATTTTATTTATTCCACAACTAGTCTAATCCACTTCAGCTTTTATTGAGTAGTCAACGTTATTGGTTATGAAAAAAAATTTAGGAAGAGTGATAGTAAAATCCCCAATGATTGAATTAATAACTGTTAGGTCTTGAAAATGTTCATGAAGGAGAAGTTTGAAAGCATTCTTTGTTGAGAATTCTAATTCTCAATCTGGATTTATGTTCCAAAAGCAGAGGCAGTCTCTAACCTTTAAAGTGGATTATGGGAGTAGTGAGAATTTCTGAGGTAATCTGAAGAGAATATAGATTCCTGATTCTGCTTTTATATCCCATGTCTTGGTTTCTTAAAATTATGAGATCACCAACATTATTAACAGACAAAAGTGATGACAATCAACTCTTAATGCTATCAAGAAACAATTTTTAACTTTATTCAACGGTGGAACTAAGGTTCTTAATCAATCCTAGTAGATTGTTATCAATTGGAAGTTGAAGTTGAGGTTATACAGCAATATTCTATACTTTCGGTATAAAAAATATCAAAAGGTCCATGCTGTTTACTTATAAAATTTTTTAATGATCATATTTCTTTTTTAGAACCTCATAATAATTTTTGTGTTTAAGATTGAGATCCATCATTTTGTGTTTTATTTGATGTATCACACAACTTAAACAAACAGATTCTCCTACCTCTGATTCTAAATTTATGCCCTACAGCCGCATATTAAGATCATATTCACAAATGATTTGTTATGCTATAGTAAGAAAATATGAATATGAATATTTTTCCTAAGTTGGTAATAAGTAGCTACAAAATATTGGAGATATATATTGAGTTCCTTTCAACCATAACATCACTTTCAACTGTTTGTTTGTCTGTTATATGGAGTATGTCATCACTTCCCTCTTATTCCTCTAAATCCATATTATTTATCATTATAATTTCAAAATTTTTACCACTTCAAGAGAATGCAATATAATATTTCAGTAATTTTTTATTCAAGGCGTCTAAGAATATAAATTTTTTCTAATAATTAAAAAAATAAAAAAATAGATTTTTTTCTAGTATGAACATCATAGTCAATTGATCAAATAATTTGGTTAAAGTAACACCTTGATATATTTTTTCAATAGTACCCATTATTTTAAGTTAATTTTTGGTGTATCTAAAACCCAATACCTTGATTCAGATTTTATGAAAACAATTCCCATAAAAACAACTAAAACAAACTTAGCACAACTAGTAGATAGTTGAATCATTTAAATATAATATTTTAAATTCGAATCAGACCATGTGTATGAAAAATATGCTTGTTAAGAGAAGTAAAATATACTTCAATAATCTCTACTCTTTAAAAATATTAGTTTCTAAGCTATTAATTAGAAGATACAGCTTAGTTTCCACTAAAAAATTTATGATAAAGGCAAGATAATCAAACTTGAAAGTGAAACTAAAGATTGAAAGAAAATGAGTGGTGAGAGAGAGAGAGAGAGAGGAGTCCACTATAAAGGGCCATGGATTAAGCAATTAATTAATGATAGGCCATACTTGTGTCTTCTCTACAGGAAGCATCCATCTGTGCTCTTCCCACCCATTACTCCTACTGATCATCTACTCACTTTCCACATTCTCATTTTAGATGTTACGTTTATATGTGTGTGTTACTGTATTTTTGCCTTTCTCTAGCTCTGTCATCTCAGAATGTTAAATCACAAGATTCACATTACGTAATTATGGAGAATTGATTGTGTGGTGTGAGAGTGAATTTAAAGAGTAAAACAAGGTATAGAATTGATCAGTGCATCGTTATGTGGGACCACCAATAAAACAAATAAATTAAATAAATAATGATCTTATCTTGAGGCCACAGCCCTACGTTCTTCTGGCTGCTCCCATTCCCTGTTATGTTATCCTTTAGATATACAAAGAGATGATGAAACTGATCATTATGAGATGATGATTGTATATAACTGGGACCTTTGAAGGAATGTTTGTTTCCTTTGTCCTCTCTCATTATTTCTATATTTATTATCTATAGACTAAAATAAAACAATCTGGGTTTGTTTTGCATATATACTGACAAATATTAAATTTGATGAGCTATATATATTCATTTTATTTTATTTATCGTCTCTCTTTTTCCTTATCATGCATGCAATGGAATCCTCTAATTACAGACATTATCTAGCTAGTCTCTAAAACTGCTACACGCTATTTTTTTTTTTTTCAGTTCACGTTTAACTAATTCCATCCTTCAGTTTTGAGATGGAATCCTGATTCTACTGGATCATGGAATGTGGCTTCCCAATGCAAAGGAAAGTCATCTCATTCTATCAACCAATGCAAGTATATAAAGCCAATCATTCTTTCTTATTTTATCCAAGAAAAGCATAGCCAATCATTGACTGCTTCTAGATTTAGATTGGGATCGAGAGCTTTTAGCATCAGTTGATCAAAGTGGAAATATATAATAAAGTGGATCAAAATGATTTGGTATAATGTGGGATTGAAATTAAAGTACAAGGCACCATGAACAGTGCTCTGAATCGATCAATGCCGACACGCCACTTCTTCATTATATATATGACTTCGTATTGAAACCTCAGATCATGTTATCGCTTTTCAAATTCAGTCTCACACACACACACACACACACACACACACAACTAAGTTACTTATTTGCCAACATATTGCGATTCAGCATTAGCAATTTAATTTGTGGCTAAACGAACCTCCTCGAGGCACATCGTGGGGTCTATATATAATAAATTTATATTTTAAAAATCAAAGTTTTTTTTTTGTCGTCCTACTCCTAATATGCATCTTAATTAAGGTCTCTGGCCACAACATTTAATTTTTTTTGTTAGAACAAGGAGGCTTCAAGGCTAAAATATAAATAAAAAATATTAAATATGAAGTGTATCGACTGGATATATGATTTGATTAAATTTGAAGTATTCCATGTTGAGATGACCACGAACGTTGTAAAGGTGGCTGACTTCCATTTCAAATTATTCAATAATTAATCACAACTTTTCCAAATCACTTCAATATCCATTAATTGACTGACCAAGTCTCATCTTTAAGTCGACGCAGTATTGAAAGCGCAAAGGACCCTCCTCTTGTTCCCTTCTTTTATCCTCGCCTATACTTCTCTGATCATATTTATTATTAGTTATTTCTAATATATTTTATCATAATAAAAAAAATCTTAAAACTCATTAATTATGTAATAAAATTTAATAATTTTATAATTTTACCCTCCTCTTGTTCCCTTCTTTTATCCTCGCCTATACTTCTCTGATCATATTTATTATTAGTTATTTCTAATATATTTTATCATAATAAAAAAATCTTAAAACTCATTAATTATATAATAAAATTTAATAATTTTATAATTTTATCCTTATTTAATATATATTATGCCTCATGAAAATAAAGTTTACAAAATAATAAATAAAAAATAAAATTGTACAATCATATGAAGTATTTAATAAAGCGATCTACTTATAAATAGGATAAAAAATACCTTCTCTCTATATTTTGTAAATAGAATAAGAATAGTGTAAATTTCAAACAAAACACAGTCAATTAATTTTCTATTCAATACACAGTTCATTATATATGGATTATCCACAGCCCATGCAGAAAAATTTTAGAACACAAGCCATAAGTTTATTGTTAAAATTATCTCTCTCGGTATATATTACACCAAAGTCATGACTTAGTGAGCCAAATATATATATATATATATATATATAATTTAATACCAAGTGGGGGTGGTAGGTCTAAAGATCACTAAAGTATATTTTGTTTCTCCGAATAAAATATTTTTTTATACACACGACTTGATTCGAACATAGGATATTATGTTTAATGAACTCAATTATCTACTAGCTATGCCAAACTTTATTAGTAACTGGCGGGTGGGTTTTAATTTGGAGTTATAACTAACGAGAATAGACAAATGGGATGTGACAAGAAAGACTTATTGTACTACAATTTAGAAAATAAGATTGTTAAGTATCAATATCAGAGATAATATTAAATGATTAGAAGAATACTAATGTGAGAGAAACCGTCGGGAAAGTTAAGAAAATTTGAAAAGTATAGTCCACTTAAAAACTATTTTAATAATGTGATGAGTGGGATTTGGTTTAGAATGAGTATAATTAATTATTTTGATATATTATTAGATAAGATGGGATTAATTAGTGGGAAATGATGAAGCGAACAATAAACGTAAATTAATGAAAGAGATTCTACGATTCTATGGGCTGATTAGGGTATGCAAAGAACAAGGAATCCTAATATTGTCCTTAGCGCGTACGTCGGGTGGTGGAAGCTGACAAGGCGACGAGATCTTCCTATTGGAGGGTCCCAATTAAGTTTTTAATTCAACCCAATTGCTTCTTTAATTCTTTTTACTCTCACTGTGATTAGGGTTATGCTCTTTGGGGTCACACATGATTTTTCAAAAAAGAAAAATATTATTTTCCAAATGGGGGAGTATATTGCAATTCTTTTTATTTTTTACCAAAAAGATATATCTAATAGTAGAATATAAATTTAAAAAAATATCTCTAAATTTAAAAAATATTTATAAATTATCTACTAATAATATATTCATATAAGTAGTTGAATATGAATCTACAATCTGATGTGATATAAAATAACTCTGTAATAATTGAACTATTTTTTTATTAGTATTATTAATTGCAATTCTAAATTAAGGATGATTTGCTCATGGCAAACACTGAAACACATGCTAATTAAATTTAGATTACTATATATTTGCTTATATATAGAGTATAATCGTATGCTTGTGTGTGTGTGTGTATATACATATACTATATTCGTTAGAACTTAGAAAAAGGAGCAGTGTCCAATCCTAGGTCATTAATTAACAAGAGACTCCCAACACGTCACTCGAGGGCAGAACCATCTTCTCTGCTTCATTGTTTTCATTCACCCCCCTTATCCTCTACTATATATCTACAAACAAATCAATTTTTTTTTTATATATACTTATCGTTTTGTGTTGAAGTTAGCAGCTTTTTTCAGAACCAAACCGTTCCCACTTTTAAAGCATCGTAAATTTGTTTGCTCGAATTATTCCCTCTCTCCCCCCCTCAGCGAAGCAACCAAACCGACAGAAAGTGGGGAATTCAGTGACACACAAACACACGCAACGCAGTTTACGAGAAAGTTTCAAGACAATGATTCGGGAATCCACCGGCGATGGAGCTTCCACGTCATCAAAGATAGATATTTTGATCATGATGGGATTCGATGACCATTGATCCGTAAGCTTGAGTGGTGGTGGGCCCCCACCAATCTTATCCGAAATGGGCCCACCCTGCTTGATTTCACGTGACCATACCTACGCAGCACGCATTACCTTAAACATTGTATTAGGAATCTCAAGAAATTGCTATGAATAATTTCATTTCTTGTTGGGGAATCGAATTTCAGGACTTACTAGTTTTATTTAATTGCGAAAGGAGCAAATCGCATGATTTTTAAGCTGGATTCTCTCTGTATTTTCTTGATTTGAATTAAAAGAAATATATTAATGTTTCTTCTTTTATTTTGAATAATAACAATGAATGGTTAAGAGAGTATATATTTCATTCATTGAATCATGCACTCGATAATTTTGTTTTGACCAACCAAATTATGAATCCCTATCCCTATAAATAGGATCCTGATAATATGAAATATGTACTTATACCAATCATATCAGGACACTAAGTACAACCGACCACAAGATGAAGAAGCAATGGAGTAATGAACGAAACTGAGACACTTTTTTGTACGTAAGATTTAATGTTTATTTGGATTAACTTTTTTTTAAAACTTATTTTAAATAATCTTACATTATACAAAGTAAGTAAATAAATGTTCTTGTGGTATCCAATTGTGATCCTAAACTAGTACTAAGTGCTCATATTAATCATTTTAAATTTATATATACTCTTTCGATCCTAAATATATGATACAATTAATGAGTTAATATTGATCTTAAATATAAGATATATTTTTTAAATTTATCAACTTTTTTTATCTCTATTAATACTCTTTTAACAATAATTAAATAAAAAAATGAAGGAGGAAGTTAAGAAAGATGATTATAGTACTTTAAAAAAAATATATTACAGCAACTAATTTAATTAAATTTTTTAATTTAATCAAATTAATTAAATATGTCACATATTTATTATTGGAGGATTATAACCATTCCGTTTTCTCTTTCGTCCCATCAAAGAGAAGTGTGTTATGTGCAATAAATTATGAGACCCGGAACGCTTACTTTTTCTACGCAAAGGCTAGCTATGCATGTAATCCAAAAATATTTAATCATTTTTATCTACATATAGTGCTCTCTTTTTAGATAAAAACATTTTTAAAGGGCTTGCTTTGATTTTGAAAAGAAAATACTTAAACTTGAGAACATATCATGAACTGTGGTTTGTAGTAAAAAAGTAAATAATGAGAATTACTCACGAGCTGATAGAGGAGAGGGAGGTAGTGATATTGTGCCAGGTGTACCACAGTCGTACGGTACAATGTGAATATACGTCTGCCATCTAACTGCTTTATCGATTGTCCATTACTAGATTTAAAATTATAACTTTATAAGTTACAAGCTAATTACTTATTAATAGGATTAACTTTTTGTTGGGTTCATATTATGAATTAATTGAGATATAACTGGAAAGTGATTTCTCTCAATATCTCTATTATTTTCTTTACAAAACTTTGGATCCAAAATACTTACAAATGTAGCCAGCTTTTTATATAAAAATGTTAGTGGCCTTACATATTAAATTATCTTTTCCCCATAATCCCATACAAACTTTAAATATATACAGATCCAAAATCACATGTCCAAACAAGAGACTTGTGATGGCCCACCAAATTAATCTGAATGACGCCATATATCAACCAATTATCAACCCCACCACCCTCTATATATACCATTTATCTCCTCCTTCCAATCATCCTCTTCTCAATAACCCATAATCAATCAATCAATCACCTCTTCCTCTTCTCCTCCTCCTCCTCCTCTCTAACAAACACTAATATGACTGCTTACAGAGAATCCATGAACGCGGGAGCCAAATCGCCAGAGCCGGCTCAGCCACACTCGCCGTGGCATTCTCCGGTGCCTTACTTGTTCGGAGGTCTGGCTGCTATGTTGGGTCTGATCGCTTTTGCGCTCCTGATTCTCGCTTGCTCCTACTGGAAGCTTTCTGGCTTCCTCGACGAAAACGGCGAAGGTGAACCGGACCTGGAGGCCGGTGAAGCCAAACTAGACGGAACCAACAAATCCTTCGCTCCGGTGGCTTGCGAGCCTAAGTTCTTGGTCATCATGCCAGGACAAGAGAGGCCCACATGCTTGGCCACGCCGGCGTCCTCGACCCGGTCTTCTTCCTTTGCCGGCGGCACTTGTACCTGCGACGACAGCGACAGATCGGCGGAAATGATCGTGACACTGAAACAGGAGACTCGGAGTGGAGGCCGTCCCGGAAACACGGCGACCCAGAACGCTTCAAACGATCAGAACTGATAAATTTGAGAAGTGGGAAGCTCGTGTACAATTTTTTGGACGTATGGTTCCTATATAAGCTTCTGTGTATATATACACGAGCTTGCATGCGCACGGCTTGCCGGATTGGTAATTTGGGTGGAAGCTTTAAAATTTTCTGCTTTAGTATGTAAATTAATCGGGATCGTTGTAAATTTCGTTGAGGTGGAATGGAAAATTTTACCAGTTTCACAACTTTGATTTTGGTTTCAGCAAATAGATTTGGTTAGGGTAGCTAGTTTTGCACAGAAAGGGAAAAAGGTTTTTGCGTGCAAATCTGATAGAATTGCTACGCGGATGTGAGAAATACAAAGGTGAAGGTACGTGTAAAGCCATGGAAGCAGGTATCTCATGCGGCGGAAAGAAACTGTACTGAGAGGGAGCAAAGAGTTCATTAATAAGCCTACGATTTACGAAGTTTCCTATATTTTATTCTGTTTGTTGGGTTTCTCTTCTGTGTCTGCCGTTATCATCTGAAGCTGTGGCATTTTGATTATTCGTTGCAGATTTTTCGAACTTTATTTTTTAAAGGTTAAAGATGCGGTTAATGAAGCAATTATAGTAGTAGAATATTGGGCGCAATGCGAGTTTAAAGTTTATATCCTTTTCAAGATTATTGAAGTGTTCATTGAAATAGGGGTGAGACAGAAAATAGTAGAACATAATTCAGATATGAGTCCCACAACGAAACAATAGAGCTCATGTATTTGTATAGTGGGTTTTATTTATTTATGTGGGTGGTGGTGTGCATCAGCAACATGGTGACCAAATTTCAATATAATGATTGGTTATGGCATTGGTGGAGTATTATGGTGCAATTACATGGCGACAAAATAGTTGGTTATCTATTTGGATTCTTAAAAAATGTTAAGAGTTGTTTGGATTAACTTTTCAAGAGTAACCCTGATTTTTGTAAATTGGAGTTGATATAAAAGTCAATTGATGTGGGGTAAAAAAAAATCAATTCGTGTAGTGTGATTTATGTTTGGATAACTTTTATAAAAAAAAATAGGTTTAACAAAATCTTATTTTGGATGATATATTAAAAAGTTAATTTTTCAGAAAATTTAAATCTAAAGAAAGATAGAAAAAAGTTGCTTCAATTTTAAAATAGTTTTTGAGCAATAAAGTCAATTGCCTCCAAAGTATATCAAACATCATTTTGGATCTAAATTAACATTTTCATATGAAAAAGTTTAAACACGCCATGACACTACAAAGCAAACTATGTTTTTTCTGTATAAAAAAATTTAGGTAAGTTGAGTCTTAGATCTCACTAAGGATAGAGTATGCCTCTAGATTTAAAAAGCTTTTATAGATTACTCACCAACAAGGTCTTCACATCGATAATAAAATTTGAACTCATAATATTATAGATTATAAGTCAACTTCTTATCAATTGAACATATTTTTATTAGCGGAAGCACCCTATGCTATGTTTTTTTTGTACAAAAAAATTTAGGTGGATTTGGTACCGGTCCCCCACCAAGGTTAGGGCACAATCCTAGGGTTTAAAGAGTATTTACAAGGGACTTACGATATTGCCTATCAAAGGAGTCTTCACAATGACAGCTGAATCGAACTTGCGTCTTTATGAGATATGAATATGTTTCTTATTATATATGCTAATTCTCATTGGCTTTCAGACAGAAGGGTGAGATTGAGATGAGCTGAGGCAATGCTTTTGGGTTGAGTTAGGCCCTCCCATATAGTGATCATTTATTTTTTTTTTTAAAATATCCATAAATGGAATTTGAAAGCTGAAAAGTAGGCAACTTCTTTTCAAAAAAAAAACAAGAAGAAGAAAATCTCCCTTATTTTAATACTAGCTAGAAAAGTTGGATGACAGAGATATATTTTTCAAGATGGAAAATAATAAAATCATTTTAAATTTAAAAGTTTAGAGGGATAAGATGGACCTAGGCAGCTTGCTGTGTGGCTTTTTTATCCGCATAAAGTCTCGTAATGCTTGGTTAGATGATCCTTCATTGTCATAATTAAATCTTTATTGACTTTGATGGTCACAGTAATTTAATATTAAATTATGGCACTATATATTAAAGAAGGCTCAAAGTGCATATATAATAATGTTCCCTCTAGAACCAATTTTGTTATGTATAAATAAAGTTAACACTGCAGCATGTACCCAAATATCTTGTAATAATTATTGTAGATTTTAAATTTCTCGGAATATTTGGCAACTTGCTTGTTGCCTCTTTGTTTCGTTGCAAATCATTCCACCATTCCTATCTCATATTTTAGTTGTAAATTTATAAAATAAAGTTATGCTTGATGACATATTTGATACTACCCAATCACAATATGCTCATTATTTAGGAGAATATTGCGGCAACAACTTTCTTATTCTGTGTGCGTACCTCTAACTTTCCTATTTTGATCTTCCGGATTTTATAGTGTCTTTCACCACTTGGCACTTGCTATTCAAAATGTCCCCCTTAGTCTGTGCCCTACTAAAACCAAAAAAAGATGTCGCATAAAATGTGAAAACTTAATATCATCAACTCTACTCTTAAATTTTATAATACCCATTCAATTTTAACTGGATTTAAGTCGATTCAACTCAATATTTTTAATTCTTTTATCTATACGTAGTCATCAATAATCTCATTAAGTAATAGTCCCATTTTGATATTTGAAAGAGTCGTAATCAATGATCTCAATCAGTAATCGCACTTTGATATTTGTACCCCACAATAGTAATTAATGAGTAGGATTATTAACTGATCTATGATATTTTAAATTTTTAACCATAGACTTAATACTTTCAATTTTTTTATCTACAAGCCGTAATGAATAATTTTAATAGATAATCATATATTGATTTTTAAAATATTTTGAGTCCAATGTTAGTTATTAATTGGTAATCCCATTAACACCACAAAGATAATTCATAATAATCATAAATAATTAATCAATTAAAATATATGTTATATTTTATGCTAAATATCGATGATAGGTTTAATTGGCTTGCTTATTTTTCATTTTCTAACTAGCATCTCTATCATCAAGATCAGTGTCCTTCCCGATTCTATCATTTTGTACAATTGTAGAAAGATTAATTAGATCCTAATGAGGTAGCTAGCCCCACCTATGCAAAAACGAAATTCACCACTAATGTAGTTGTTTCCCTGTTGTGTACAAATTGCATGGTTGTAGATACAAGTTCAAATATGAAACTTGCTGTTGCTTGGTTAGCATCCTAGAAATAAGTTCTCCATGGAAGTCCATTTTCCTATTATGTTTTCACTAGGAAAATAAATGCATTTTTAGAAATAATTTATAAATATATATTTCTTTAAAATTATAATAGTTCTTGTATTAATTACTATATAAAGAGAGATCTGGAGTGAGTAAAAACTATATAAGGATTTTATATACGTACCTAACATGTTTTAAAAATCTACTCATCTCAGTATTCTTCTTTCCATTTCTCATTTCCCTTCCTTCAAAATCATTTCCAAAGGCCATTAGGTTTATTATCATCATCCCATTGTCTCATACTGTTATAGCTAATATAATATATAACTTAGTACTTGTTCATCCCAAACACGAACCATATTCTTGTTCTTGAAACATGTCTTCAACCATAACTAAACTCGTAGCTAGCTAGGTAATCCATGAGCGACCACTGTTGTGAAGATTACCATCTGCTGTCATAGAATCTTCAATGATTAGAATAAGAAAATTTCTAACTTTTAGGAACCATTGATGCGGTCATGTATTCCAAGCTGAAACCTGCGGTCATGTTTTCTCTCAACCGAAACATGATGACAAAGATCGAACATAGGCAATGATAACAAGCAGACGCTTGAATAGTTGCAAGCAATATATATAGAAGCATTACAGCAACCTCCATTATTTGCGTCAGCATCCAACCATTCCATCTTTTTGCTTGCTCAGTGCTACTAATCATTCTATCTCTCTTCTACTGATTTCTCTCACCAACAAAGCCCTTTGTTTTTTTCTTCCTTCTCTTTCAAAACTTTGACCAACTCTAATAATAATGGAACCACCATGTATGTGTGCATAGATATATTCTTGTGGATGAAGATTGAGGTTTGTGGATTGAAGGAGGATGAGGTTAGCTCTCTAGCAATAATGGTGAGATGCATTATATATATATTTATGGACTTGACGTCAAATCAAAACATTCCCATTTATAATGATGATAAGCTATACCACTTGCTCTTTTCATTCCTTCTTTCTTTTTTCCACAGAAAACCTCGAAAACTACTACTCCTATTAATGTGACCAGCTCCATCATCACAACCTACACCTCACATTCGAATAAGAAAATAAGCCCTATTAGTAATTATATAGATATACCCTGATACACACACCTTAGTTATGTGATAAGTGTCAATATTTACATGTATTTTATATGTTATTTGTTAGCTCCTTAACACTATTATTAGGTATTTTAGGCATAGAAGTTAGTGAAGTCATTTATTAAGTTTTTAGTGCATTTTTATATGTTTTATAGGATTTTTATATATTTGTGCTTTGACCCCTTTGACTTGGTATTTTTGGTATAGGGAGCTTTGGTCAATATTCATCAACTGGAGAGTAATTTCAGAAATTACAGGTAGGGACTTAAAGTTATCGTTACTCAAGGACCTGAAATTGTAGAAATGCAAGGAAGGATCAAGAGATATTGACAACTAAAAATCTGAAATTGACAAACTATAGCGAAGGACCTAAAGGCAGAAACGGTGTGTTCCAGCCTTCTTCAGATCACACTCTCTCTGATTCATATTTTGGGGGGATTGAGCTCAAACATAGATGATCGACCCACGATCGGACTTGACTCCCAATTCACACCTTTGACACTCTCCTCCTTTTCTCCGTCCATTCACCATCAATTCCGATCACATTCCACCGTCTCCGCCGATCATCTTCATTCTTCCTCCAAGTCCGCGCATTCCTATCTCCAGATCACATCTCGAAGGCTTTTGGAAGTCCTGAAGCTCAGTTGAGCTCGATTCCAGCTATGGAGTCGTGATTTCTCCTCTCCTTGATGGTTGGATTCGACTATCTTAGTTTTCTGCACCTTAGGGAAGTTTTGTTGCGTTTATTTTCAGATTCCACTCTCTATGCATCTAATTTATGATTTCTAGGTTTCTATGGACCGTAATTGATTTATATGGTTGAGGATTGCTAGCTAGGTTTTAGTGTAATATGGAATCTGTAATTTGTTTTGGATTTATGTTAAAATAGATTGTAATTGCCTAATTAGACCGATTGTCTAAATGATTACTTTCTATATCATTGATTACTCTTGATTATATGCAAGGTTTGATTTAGAGTGCTCTGACCTCTGTAAGTTTAATGCAAGCTAAGTTCTAAGGTTCTTTATCTAGTTGACCAGTTAGGTGGCTACTAATGTTAATTAGATATTAATGGAGTTGGCTTAGTTAAATGCAATTGAATTCATTCATCAATGGAACTAGGAAGCTTAGTTAGTTAGGAGGATTCACTTCACTCATAATCCATAATCATCCATTTCCATCATAAAAATAGAAAATTATAAACATTAGTTTAATCTTATCCTATACTAGTTAGCTATCCACTTCAATCTCACATCGGCTCCTCAAAGAGATTGACTTAAGTTAGCATTACTATGTTGCATTAGTTAGCTTAGTTTTTATTGTTTGATAGTCTCCACCACATGGCTTGTTATTATGTTTTTGAGCTTGATTCATAAAAATATATAATTCTCGGATCTTTAATATAAGACATATTTAATAAATTAATTAGATTAAGAAAATTAGTTAAATTAGTTAATATGACATACTTTTTATAAAATATAATAATTATTTTTTTAACTATATCCCTCGATCTCTTACTTGATTATAGTTGAGTAAGTATTAATAGGAGTAATTTAGAAAAATTGATAAATATAGAAAATAAATATTATATTTATGACTAAGATTAACTCATTAATTAATTCATATATTAAGGATCATATCACTTCTTGCAAAGTTTAGATGACAAGACAATTTTTTAAAACTATATCTCTCGAAATCAAACCTTGTAGACTAAAATATATAGGCCCCTTTGGTTCAAATACACACATCCTTTTTATAATGCAGCAAGGCAATATTGATTACGATTTATTTGTTTGGTATGAGTTAAGAAAAATGTAAGTATAATTATTTTAAAAAGATATAAATGATTGAAAAGACAGAAATATCCCTAGTGATTTAAAAAGGTTCCTCCATCTTCCATCGTCTCTTCCCCCAACCTTCATCACATCAATACACACCGATGATAGTGCAGGCATCAAATCAAAATCTGGAAAAATGGTAGAGAAGTAAACAAAATGAAGATAGAATAAAAAACCCTTCAGAATAAAAACATATCAATAAATCACATGATTACAAAAAATTAATTTAGAAAATCAGTTCAACTGATTCACCGCGTAAACCCGTTCCTAGAATCAGAAAACTGTTTCTTGTTTTTTCTTCCAGCGAATCAGAAAACTTACTAAAATGTTTTGGTAATTAACTTTTTACTACGATTATACATTTCTATGTTTAAAATAACAAAACCACTCGGTACAGGAGTCAATTTTTTTAGTTTGTTTTCATGTAGTCCGACTTTGATTGAACTTCCACATGAACATGGCAGAGAAGATATGGTAAGCGATGCTAGTCAGGTGGAGTATGAGGTGAGCAACAGTGGAGATGAGTGATGCTGTAAAGGCGGAGGAGAACATGAGTGACGGTGGAGATGAGAAGCGCCAGAAAGATGGAGAAGTTCATGTGAGAGAAAGGCGGCAGATAAGAGGTAGAAGGGAAGGAAGACGAGATAAGGGATGTGATGTTGGGGGTTATTTTATGTCTTTTCACATTAAATATTCGGGTTAAAAAAGACATTTAAAACTATGCCAAGGATGGTAATATCCATTCGGGCACCTATGAATGGGGATTACCCAAAAATGTGCAATCTATATCAACCAAACATAAACATCATGGTAATGCAATGTTGATTATCCTTGCAAGGCTGCAATGTGATTGAACCAAATGGCCTCATAGACTTTGAGAGAGTTCTCTCTTTTTTTTAAGATAACTCCCTTGATGAATCCATAAAACTTGATTTCAATTAATCAGAATCCGATTAATCGAAACGAGTATGTAAGATTGAAATTAATTATTTCACTTAAAAAGGAAAAAAGTTCAACGGCTTAATATTGTAATTAATTAGTCCATATACCTACTGATGAAATAAATGAAGTTAAATACTTATTTTCCTATGCAATTACTAGCTAATTGTTAATTTGATTGAATCAATTTCATTTTTTTTTTTTTTTTGCTAAATACTTTGTATATTCCATTACCCGATTCGTCTCTGTATTTGGGTCTTTTTGTGTATTCTTTAGGACTTTTGCCCAACTAGAATACATATGCAGGCTCATTAGCCAATAATCTGGGCCTGGCCCGTGTATATGCAGAGAAGAGAATTAATAATAGCCTGTATGCGTTGGCAAAACAAAGTTGTAGATGAATTGGAAAGGATAGGTTGAATAATACGATAATATTATATGTATATCCTCAATATTTAAAAAATTTTATGATAAATGAGTGTTTGAGATTGAATCCCCTCTTAGTGTAGTAGTTTATTTTGGGTGTTTGACCCTCTCTTATACAAAAAAAAAAATAATGGCCTAAAGCACACAAAGCTATGCAGGCATGTTTGATAGTATAGAAGTAGAAGTAGGAAAGTCGAAGTAGAAGTGGAATCGAGTATTTTTCTTATTTAGTACAGTGGAAGTCACTTCCACTTCCACTTTAAATATTTTGGGTTATTTAAGTTCCATAAAAAAGTTAAAAAATGATATAGGAGAAGTAGAAGTAAAATATTTTAGACTATTTTACCTCAAGTTATAAAATTCTTAGATAACTTTAACCTTTATCAAGTTATAAAAAAATATTTTAGACAATTTTATCTCAAATTATAAAAAAAAAATACATCAATTATATACTTATTTCTAATCTACCAAACAAATTTTTAAAGCTTATTTCTAACATAATTTCATTTCCACTCCTACTTCTACTTCCATTTTCACTCCCACTTCCATAAAAATCTCCATGTTGCTCTCTCCCTCTCTCTAACACATTGGAGGCTTGAGCTTTTCCTCTAAGGTGATTTTTTCATTCACAAATTCCAAGTTTTCTTTAAATCGATATTAATTTTTTTAAGTTCTTAATATAAAATTTATTTATTTAATTTGATTAAATTAAATAATTTAGTTAAGTTAATTTTTTTTCAAAATTAGGCTATATCTCCTAATCAATAACTTAGAGACTAATCCTTCTAAAACGTAGAGATCACTAAAGTGGGTTAATATGATATATTTTTTCTAAAACACTCTAATCATCTTCTTCAATTCCCTATTTAATCTCTTATTTGATTATTGTTGAAGGTAATTTAAAAAAATTAATAAATATAAAAAATAAGATTTATATTTAAGACTAAAATTGACTCCCTAATTAGATCTTACATTAAAAAATAGAGAAGTATTTAAATTATTGTTCATTCACTTGATATAATAATTGAAATAGAAATTTGATCCAATAATTAACATATATATAATGCATTGTACAGCAGTGGTTGGATAAATCCCTATTCTATATATTAGATTAAGAAACTAAATTTTAGGCAAAAAAGAATAATATAAAATTTATATTCAATTGTTTGATATTTGCATAAAATGGACTCAAATGCTACCAAACTGCAACTCTTAAAAAATAAAACCAGCAAGAAAAGTCAATGAAAAGATTGGAAAGAGAGTCAACATACATATACTTTGAATGTCATTTAGTTATGGGATCGATCAGATGGATAGTATTAATTTGACTTGCAAGTTTTCAAATTTCATATTAATGCATCCCCAAAAACCCTGTAATTCGTCCACTTGGCGAGCTAGTAAATGTTCAAAACTTTGAATCAATTTATGGAAAATGTCAAAAACAATATTGTCCGTTGACCAAATATTTTAATTAATTAAAACGGGCCTCTGTTAAGGGCATTCTCTTTTGAATGAATCATGGAAACGTATGGAACTAGGGATGGTTTCTACTCAATTAAAACACAAACATGAGCTTCATGAAACAAATTAAAAGCTTCGAGAGGTTGAGATATATCCTTTACAATCTTATGTTTTTAAATTTAATTAATTTTTAAGTTCCTCAATATCAGATGCTATAAATATAATATGTAAAGTGAAAATCCTAGGTGTATATATACTTTAGTTGATATTTATCACATTTCAACACGGCTTCCTTAAATTAATTAAGTCAGTGTTGCCCTTTAGTAATTAAAAATAGTGCAATTTAGGGCTCATTTGTTTAAGAATAATAAAAGAATAATTTTGATTAAGTTTCATGATGGAGTTTTTGAGAAAAATCACAAGGTATTTGTAAGGGGTTGTACTTGGAAGAAAATATATTTTCAACTTATCTTGATGATAAGTAAATTTGAGCTTATCATGTTTAATTAACTTTTCTTTCAACAACATCTCATGCTTAATTAAATTAAAATTCTCCCAACAATTCCTAATTCACATAACTTAATCAAAATCATTTTTTAAGTTTAAACAAACATTCCCTTAATCAAGGCACTGTACTCCTATTTTAATGATTGAAACAAAAAAAAAAGAACCGGTTGTAGTTAATTCATATACATTATTTTTTTTAAAGTGAATTTGTTATTTAACTTGTTAAGGTGTTAATCTAATTACGGTTCTATATATGATTCAACTGTGATAGAATCATGATCAGAATTTATTGTACTTAAATTATCATAAGTTTATAGCTTAATATTCAAGTTTGAATAAATTAATGTCCATCAATAATCATAAATACAATTTAAAATAAACAATTAATAATCATAATATTCATGAAATCAGTATAATTGATAATTTTGAACAAAAAAAAAGTATAATTGATAGTACTTTCGATCCTAATTATAAGATCTAGTTGACTTTTTTAGATAGATCTAGGAAGCCAAATAAATCAATTAATTATGATTAAATCTAACCTCTCAAGATGAATTCATATTATATATTCTTCAATTTACCCAAATTAGTCAATTAACTCTTATATTAATTATAATTAATTGATTTATTTTATTTCCTATATCTATCCAAAAAAGTCAATTAGATTTTATAATTAAGACCGGAGGTAGTAATAATTATGTATAAAAATAATATTTATAGAACATTCTAATATAGATTAGAAAGAAATATTTTTACCCAAAAAAAGTACTCCTCCGGTTCTAAATATAGAACATATTTAACTATTTTGATTATATTAAAAAAATTAGTTAAGTTAGTTATTGTAGCATATTTTTTCTAAAACACTCTAATTATCTTCTTTAACTCTATCTTTCATCTCTTATTTGATTATTATTGAGAGGGTATTAATATGGATAATTTGAAAAAGAGTTGATAAATTTAAGAAATATATTTTATATTTAAAATTAAGATCAACTCTATAATTAAATCTTATATTTATATTTAGTACCAGGAGGCGTATCATTTTATACCAAGATATGAAACTTTTCTTTTTGAAAAAGAATAGCAAACTTGTTAACTTTTTTTTTACGATACGTGAACTTGACTCGATGTGATATTAAATTTTTAATAAAATATGTATGCATAAGGACTCATAAATTTAAATGTTAGAATTTTGAGTTAAGATGTATCAATTTTACCACTCGCACTCTTCACTCATTTTGAGGTGATGCTAGCAGCGTATCAGTTGTTTTATATACTAGAAACCAGTATCTAACACTTTTTATAAATCTTACTAATAGATATATGAATAATCGATTAATCTAATTTTAAAGTTCATAATTATCTCTCCTAGTATAGATATCACTTTTAGAATTTAAAATCAAAAATAGTAAAACCTTTAAACTAACTTTATATAATTCTAGCAGTTTTTTATTAGTACTATTGTTGAAATCCTTTCCAGTGATTCCCTATGGTTGGACCGTCCGGTTTAATCACATGTACGTTATACATAGCCGTGATTTTGGTTACTCATACACTCACTAATCATAAGCCAACTTCATTTTTAAATTTCACTCACATGCAAGGGGAAAATATTGGATTAAACTAATATGCAATAGAAAATATATAAAACAATATGTTAATAAAACATAAAACAGTTATCATTACAAAATGCATAATTACTCGGATATTTAAGTTGGGAAACATTTTATTCGGCCGGGGATATCAGATTCGCACATCTTTAATTTGTTATTATTTATTCTATACAAGTACAAGGAAGATAATTAACCAGACACAATCAAAACTTCTATTACAATGAATGGACACAATGATACACCAGAGCTTCTAAGAGACGAATTCATAATAAATTTAAACAGCTCATCAGCCCTTGTTGTTATGAGTTATAATTCAACTAATTAACCCATGATCAATTTTTGGCATTATGGGTGTTTTTTTTTTTTTTTGGAAAATTATCCATATATTCTTGGTCAAATAAGTCTGCCGAATTTCATTTAATACTAATAGATTTCAAGGGCTTTAATATTTATAAATTCAAGTTGTGTTATTTACAAGTCAAATTTAACAATTCAATATTTACAAGTCAAACTTTCATATTTACAAACTGAGTTATATAATTTACAAATCAAACTTATAAATATTATATTAAATCTTTAAAACCTATTAATATTAAATAAAGTTTGGAGAAACTTAGCTATAATTTTTGTAAACAATGGATAATTTTTCCTCTCTCTTTTTCGCCATGCTGAGTATGAAGAAATAGTAAAGAAGAGAATAAACATATACATATGGATACATTTACACGGTACATATACATTAATACACATATAAATATATATATTTTTATATAGCAGAAGTCTAAATTCCATTGGGAAAACAATAGTTAATGAGCCGGCTGTCGGCCGGCAGGTGGAGACCAAAAGGAATTTAATGAGCTTTAAAAGAGAAGATTCCACTTTGTAGATCGATAAACAAAGGCATTACAGTGATCAATTTTTCTGGAGCAAACCTAACCATTAACTTGTGATCCCATAGTTTCAATCATGGGATCCAACCTCAGTTGCTTTGGTTCAGACAAAGTCGAAGAAGTGTATGTGGAAAATTGCCTTCATTTCAATTTCCCTCTCTAGCTCTATCTTTATCCTCAAATTCATTTGCTTTGCAAAGTAAACTTAATTCGTTGTTATGTTGCTCATTCACAGGCTAGGATCTGGTAGTGTAGCGAAGAATAAGTCATGGAGAATATTCACATACAAGGAGTTGCATGCAGCCACCAATGGTTTCAGTGAGGATTGTAAACTTGGTGAAGGTGGCTTTGGAAGTGTCTACTGGGGAAAAACCACTGATGGTCTCCAGGTACTAATTAATTAAGAGTTTAATTAGTTCAGAGCTTCGTTCCATTAATAAATCTTGATGGGGAGTGTTCATAAATGAGTGATTATTCTTCAAAAATTGCAGATAGCAGTGAAGAAACTGAAAGCAATGAACTCAAAGGCAGAGATGGAATTCGCAGTAGAAGTAGAAGTTCTGGGAAGGGTAAGGCACAAGAATTTGCTAGGCCTCAGAGGTTACTGCGCCGGCGACGAACAACGACTCATAGTTTACGATTACATGCCAAATCTCAGCCTTCTCTCTCACCTCCATGGCCAGTTCGCCGCCGAAGTCCAGCTCGACTGGAAAAGAAGAATGAACATCGCTATCGGCTCAGCTCAAGGCCTACTGTAAGCACCCATATATATATATACATATATATGTTCATTCACATTCGTGTCAAAAGAAACACCATTGATCTGTTCTCAAAACCATGTTCATGAAAAATAACCCGAAGGATGAATCTTTAATTGTCAGTTGCCATTGTCATTCGTTTAACTTACTCCACCATATGTTTGTTTTAGCTAGTTGAACAACTTGAGTTAAGTGGTGTCAACTTGATAGGCGCATTAGAGAGAATAAAGTCATCTTAATTAGTTGAGACGCTATATAAAAGGTCCTTGGTTAATGTGTTCACGTGGGTAGGATGATGGTTTAATCCTCACCAAAAAGGGAGATTAACATAGGTCTTCATCTCATGTGTTACCTAAGAGTTTAGAGTTTGTTGCCAATAGCCCTATAACCTAATCACATGTAAGCTCTTTATAAGTAGAAAATTGTAGGTCATCATGTATGTTTGTGTTAATATTCTCTTCCCCTTAATCTTTCCTAACATATACACATATACTTGTTAGGTACTTGCATCATGAGGTAACGCCTCATATAATCCACAGAGATATAAAGGCAAGCAATGTTCTGCTAAACTCAGACTTCGAGCCACTGGTTGCTGATTTTGGGTTTGCGAAGCTAATCCCAGAAGGGGTAAGCCACCTAACGACCCGTGTGAAGGGCACTCTAGGGTATTTAGCTCCTGAGTACGCCATGTGGGGTAAGGTCTCTGAAAGCTGCGATGTTTATAGCTTTGGGATTCTTCTGTTAGAGCTGGTAACAGGAAGGAAGCCCATAGAGAAGCTACCAGGAGGGCGAAAGAGAACCATAACTGAGTGGGCCGAACCATTCATAAGCAAAGGCAAGTTCAGGGAAATGGTGGATCGAAGACTTAGAGGTAACTTCGATGAGAAACAAGTGGAACAGATGATCAATGTGGCTGCTCTCTGTGTTCAGAGTGAGCCTGAGAAGAGGCCAAACATGAAGCAAGTGGTTAATCTGTTGAAAGGGTATGAAGCAGATCATGGGATGGTGATGAAGACGAGGATAGATAGTATTAAGTATAATGAACAGCTTATGGAGCTTGATCAGAGTAGTGATAATGATGATGAAGATGAAACCAATGGAGGTTATGGTGTTTTTAGTGCTCTTGAGGTCCAAAAGATGCATGATCCTTACAAGCAACGCCATGGTGATGCAAAAATGGCGAAACCAATTTGATGTGAATCTGAAGGACAATTCTGTCATTTTGCATGAGGCCGGTGATCGGTCAAGAGGAAGAATGCCTATCACCACAATATGAGCAATAATACCATATTTATATGTATGTACTATCTTATATCAGTTGAAATTGCCTGATTTGTATTGAATTCAATTATAATTTATGAGGCGCATAAACCTCTTTTGGGGCATCATGATGGTTGATGATTAATGTCTTGTGAGAATTGTTCAGATTGAACATCAAAAATTGAAGTTCAACATCTAAACTATATTGATTGAAATTAATCCCCCCCGGATTATGATCAAGAGTTTAGAATTTAGATCACTCAAAAAAATGTTAATATGGATGTAGTTGTGTTTTATTAGATATCTATCATATGTAAAAGGTTTAGTGTGTGTTTGGGTGAGCGGTGCAGAATCAATTTTGGCGCAAAACCGCGGTTTAGAAAATTTTTACACAAACAATAATTTTTGTTGAGAATTGATTTTGTACAAAACCTCGGTTTGAAACCTAGGTTTTGAATAAGCTACTGAAAATAGCTTTTTCTTTGAAACCTAGGTTTTGGATTATCCAATTACTATTATACCCTTACTTTTTCTTACACCCTCTCTCCTCTCTCCTCTCTTTTCTCTATTATCTCTCCTCTCTCTTCTCTTATCTCTCTTTTTCTCTTTCCTCTCTCCTCTCTTATCTCTCTTTTTCTCTCTCCTCTCTCCTCTCTACACTCTCTTCTCTCTCCTCTTTCTTCTCTATCATCTTTCATCTCTCTTACTTTTAATCATATCATACCCTTTTTAGTAATTTACCAATATAAAAAGTGATTCTACTACTAATCATCCAAACATCTTTATTCCCAAAATCTATTCTACCCAGAATCTATTCTCCAGAATCTAATCCAAACACACCCTTAATTTTATCCTTTGATATGTTTATTGAACACTCTACTACGAAAAGTGACTTTAGTAACATTTCTTTGAGAAAATTCTACTAAAATGAAGTTAGTAAAAAGTGTAGCACTTCATTGGCCAAGTGCTATCGTTATAATTAATCAAAAGGTGAAGTGGCAATGCCCTGTCACTTGCCTCTAGTGTTTACTAAGCACTATCTAATATTATGTGGCACTGGTTTAGATAGCTTTTGAAAAATGCTGCCAATTTTGAAAAAAGAAAAAGCGCTATTGCTCTTCTTTTCCTTTGTAGTAGTGTGATGTTAGATGCTTCATCCTTATTGTTGGCAAGCTTGCCGCTTTTGATGGAGGGATGATTCCATTTAAAGGGAGAATTGAGGGAGTTTTTCACAAGCTAATAATAATAGTATTAGCAATGCCAGCAACATGAATAAAAATAAAAATAAAAACACAAAATATAATAGTAAATTAGAATTAAAATATCAATTTGTTAGACATAGTCCTCATAATTTTATACTAATTACTAATTGTTCATTTTTAATTTCTACACCAAGGTTTAGAGGCTGCTTAAATTGAAAGTAAGCTTGTTTAGCAAATGGACCAATCCAGCAACGAGCAGTTAGAATATCCTTTTAGGGCCATCCAACTAAATGGGCATAAGAGCCATGACAAAGCTAGGCGGGGGGGTGTGGCGCTGAACTGGTCTTTTTACTTGAAACTACAGTTTTTCTTTTCCTTTCTTTCTTTCCTTTTTTTTATTACAAAGTTTCACAAATAAATTATATTTTTTCATAATTTATTAATAATTTTATTTGTTGTAAATTTTATATAAGATATTAATTAAAGGTTTCTTTTGGGGTTTGATTTTTTTATGACAAAAAAAATCATCAATATAAAATATAGAAACTCAAACAAGTCCCATTATTCATAAATTGAAACAATGTGACTCATTTTTGTAAACTATGTATTTATACACATGTATTTTTGCTAATTTTAGATAACACAATGATCACAAAAATATAAATTCTGCTTCAATAATAAGGCTCTTTTTTTTCTAAGTATATTGCACTTGAGTGGACTTCATGCATTTGTTAAATAAATGAATGGAGAATGGGAAAAAAACATGTAGGCCATGAAAAAGGAAAAAAGCAAGCTTAACAACCAGCTGGGGCCACAGATTAATTGAAGGGAAAAAAAATGGACAACAAAAGTTGCAAACTTGCAAATTGCAATAAAACTAGTTATATATGTAAAAATAAACAAGCAAATATAGAGAAGACGCAAATGTGTTTTATGAATTAAAAACAAAAGACAAAAAGAGAGTGTGTGGTAAGATGTAAACAACTTAATTACAAAATTGTGCTTTATAGGGTTTAATGAAGGATGGAGAATCCCTGTCTGGGCAGTTCCTTAATCCAAATCCTTTTGGTGTGCCTTCTTAACTTAACCTTTTATTTAATGTCATATCTTTTTGTAACATTTTCAAGCTGATGCAAAATTTGTGTCCTTTTAACTTAAACTTGTTAAAGTTTTGTCAAATCAAATTTGATTCAACCACTGATAGATCCTTCCCCCACTTGACAAATACTATGATATGAGATAATGGAGATTCCAATATTTGACTTATAGATAGACAATGTACAATGATCCTCACATATTTATATACTACTGATGTGAGAATCTTGTTAATAGGTAATCTGTCTGTAAACGTCTTTTGAGTCTAGAGGTATACTTGACCCTGATAAGTTCTCTGGGACCCAACTCACTCAAATTTTTTTTTGTTAAAAATTGTTTTTTGACATGAACATTTAAAACTGTTGTGAAAAAAAAAAGTCAATAGAAAGAAACTAAATTTATCCATTTAGTACATTTAGAATTTAATGTGAATGTTAACTCAGACTCCTCTTGGTTTAATTTAGGGCACTTAATAATGAAATTAGTTGGAGGATAAAACTTGGGGAGCAATTCATGGTATGATTTGCTCATGATTGAGTACACTTTTACGAGCCCATTACTCCAAGTTTAATATAATTTTGTGGTGCATGGAAAGCATACATATGCCAAAGTTACAAGCGTTGTCAACGCAATAGTTGAAGGTAGTTATACGGAAACCTCTTTCACTTTCTTCTTTTCTTCTGCCCCCCACCCCCCAAAAAAAAAATACCGTTAGTGTCCTCTCAAAGCTTCATTGATTATAAAGTGAGAGAGCCTCTCCTCTCAGAACCCCTCAAATACCCTTTTTCCTACCAAATCAAAGTAAACCGATCAAAAAATAGTTCTCAGGGGCACATTGTTTGCTAAGTTTGAGGAAGAGCTTTTTTTTTTCTTTTTTGACTTAGATGGCAAGATAAATCAAATACGTGCCCACCACCTTTGCTTATTCCACAAAGCACCCAACTACAACACTTAATTGTCACCAAAAGAGAGAGAAATTAAAGAGAGACTCTAATCTCTTTCTGCTACATTGCTCACTGTTGAAGAAGCCCTTTTAATTTATTTTATGCTTCTCCAACAAGAATGATCCCAATTGGACATGGGGTTGGCCTCACTCTCTCTGACTGAACTTAATCATTCTTCTTTTCCTTCCCCTACTTAGTCTGCATGCCTGTGTCTGACAAGAACAAGTAATCCAATTTGAACTGCAACCAAAAAAAATTATGCTTTCTTCTTCTTCTTCTTCTTCACCTAGTGAAATACTTATTGGTCTGCCTTTAGACCCAGATGACAGCAGAGAACTTCTCTCGTGGGCGATTCGAGTTCTTGCCAATCCAAATGACACCATTGTCGCCCTCCATGTTCTAGGTTAGCCATTTATCTTGATGCAGAGTTTGGTATATATGCCTGCATTATCATCACATACTCATTGTAATGCAGAGCTTGTTTCTTACATTGCAGTTTCTATGGATAGGAAGAAGAGGAAGAAGAAGCGTGCTTCAGTGGCTAGAAGGCAATCGCAACTTCGACAGGCTAAAGCATATGCCATTTCTGTGCTTGGTGAATTTGCAAAGACGTGTTGGTCTAAGCAGGTAATTAATCATCTTCGTTGCTCATGAACATTAAAGTTTGACCTTATATAGGTAATGATTCTGATTAAGACATTGTTATTATTGTCAGGTGAATCTGGAAGCCAAAGTGGCATTTAGTTCCAATGTAGGTGGAGGTTTAGTTGAAGAAGCCAAGTCCATATCTGCTGGCTTTCTTCTTCTTCGTGGCTCAAGAAACCAGTCTAATAAAAAGTAGAAAAAACAGAACACAAGAAACTTCTAAATGTTTTTTTATTTTTTGTAGACATGATAAACCCTTTTCTTTTTACTGAATTGGTTGTTTTTCTTAGGAATCAGGCCTCTGATGGAATTACCAAGTTCTGCTTTGAGAATGTTCATGAAAGCTGCACTGTTGTCTCAGTTGGTAAAACTTCCAAACTCAGTTTTACAAATTCTCAAGGTAAGTCAATTCTCTGGACTAGGGTGTGTTTCGATGCTTATTAAGACTATAATTTTAAGAAAAACCATTCAAACACTTCATAAAATTCAATAATTGATTCTCTATGCCAAAACTATAGTTTTAAGGCTAAAAGCCTAAAAACCATGAAGTCAATTTTTTTTTTCACTTTTTAAGAAACTATTCTCTACAAATCACTTTTATCACATTTTTTCTGGAAGCTATTAAAGTTAATCTAAACACATCCTAAAGTAAAAAAAATGAATCAACACTGGAAAATAAATTCAATTTTTCTTATGATTAGCAGATAATTATGAATCAAGCTCAGGGTGGTTTAAGGAGGATAAGCAGAGTAGTAACAGGGGAACATCCCCTGTTTTGAAGGCTTTTATCGCAGACTCTAACAAGACTCAGACACGCTCACCAAGAACAGTATTGGACGCACTTGAGGGTCAATCTAACAGCACAGAAGATGATAATACCTTTAGCACAAGGGTTTCAAGCATCACAGACACTCCTTCAACAGGTTCTAATAAGATCAAAAGCCAATGCAATGATTTAAGGAAACCACCACAGTCACCATTCAGATTCATAGCCTCACTTATTGCCTCACCATTATTATTAAGAAGGAAGAACTCCAAAAAGTCCCAAAATGAAAAGAGACAACCCTTGTTGAAATGCTTCAGCTATGAAGAAATCTCCACCGCCACAAATGGCTTCCACCAAGGTAAATTGAACACACCCTTCAAACCTCTAATAATTGCTCACTATATGTTTTTATATAGTTGTTAGGATATGCGGTTTCTGCTGCCCCCTCAAAATTCCACAAATTTTCAAATGCTTTTTTCTTGTTTCTTTTGATAATTAAATTTTACATAAAATGAGTGAAATTTTGATATCTTATGAATAAAAAATAGTGTTTTTTCAATTTTTTACGTTTTTTCAAAAAATTAATACTCTAAAACTATGTAGTTTTAAATCTTTGACAACAACACCATTTTTGGTCTATAAGATATCAAAATTTTATTCGTTTTCTATAGAATTTTATTATCAAAAGAAATAAGAAAAAACATTTGGGAAGTTGGGGATCTTATAGGGACAACTGACACCCTGATCTATGTTGTTACTTGTTTCACGGTTTCTTATATTTGGAGTTTTAAATGCTTATGTGTGTGTGTGTGCGCGTGTGTGTGTGTGTGTTTTGTTGCTGCAAACATCAGAGAATTTGGTGGGACGAGGTGGGTACTCTGAAGTATACAGAGGAGATCTTTCTGATGGACAAACACTTGCAGTGAAAAGGTTGTCCAAAGACAACAAGGATGCTAACAAGGAAAAGGAGTTCCTCATGGAACTAGGAGTCATCGGACATGTCTGTCATCCAAATACTGCATCCTTAGTTGGATGCTGCATTGAAAATGGACTCTATCTGATCTTCAAGTACTCTCAAAATGGAAACTTGGCCACTGCACTGCATGGTAAATAAACACTGTTTTATAAAAGTCAAACTCACCTGAAAAAAAGACAGACAAAATTTGTGTTTAACAACGTTGGCATGCTAATATGAAACAGGTAAATCGGCAACATCACTTGAGTGGCCAGTGAGATACAGAATCGCCATTGGAGTAGCAAGGGGATTGCATTATCTTCACAAGTGTTGCAAACGCAGAATAATTCATCGTGACATTAAAGCCTCCAATGTGCTACTTGGTCCAGATTATGAACCACAGGTAGAACCAAAAAAGAAAAAAGACAATGCTGTGAATGAAACCCATCTAATAACTATTAGATTTTTAGATATATGTGTATGTTTAGGTTGTCTTTCTGTCAAAATAACTTAGACTTCCTTTGATATTATATATCTTTAATCATCTCTCTAATTAAGCAATGTGGGACTTCTTCTTTATATTCTAATAGTAACTTGTGCTTTGAATGGCCACCGTAGATTACTGATTTTGGGCTAGCAAAGTGGCTTCCAAACAAGTGGACTCATCATGCAGTAATGCCAGTGGAAGGCACGTTTGGGTATTTGGCACCAGAATCCTTCATGCATGGAATAGTGGATGAGAAAACTGATGTTTATGCTTTTGGGATTCTTCTTCTGGAGATTATAACTGGAAGAAGACCTGTTGATTCCAAGAAACAGAATCTTCTCCTCTGGGTAACTTGTTTTTCTTTTTTTCTTTTTCAAATTCTGTAACTTTCTTTATGTTCATGAACTGATTGATTGAGCCACAGTACTAACAATTATTAATCTTACGTCCACACAAAACAGGCAAAGCCTCTGATGGAATCAGGGAACATTAGGGAGCTAGCAGATCCGAGAATGGAAGGCGTATACGATGAAGATGAATTGCAGAGAGTAGTAATCACAGCTTCATACTGTGTGAGACAATCTCCTCTTTGGCGTCCCCCGATGAGCGAGGTGAAATCAAAATCATCACCATTAACGATATCACTTTGTGTTGGTTATAATTCTTTATGAGAAAACATGATGATGAATAATGAAGTGTTGTTACATGATTTGTTTGGTTGTTTGGTGAAGGTGTTGGAGCTGCTGACCAGTGGAGAAGAAAGTGAGGCAGGGAATAGTTGGAGGATCCCAAAGTTCACATCTGATGAATTGGATGATTATTCTATGGCTTTTGGATATGAACTGCCTTCTGACATATCTCTTGAGGAGTTTTTGTGAGGGTGAGAATTTGTAGTTTCAGAGGGTTTCTTCTTCTGATGTTTTAACAGAGAGTAGTGTGGAGATAAGAGAAGGTTTTGTTATGTTTTGGCTAATGTAGAGAGATTCATTCAGTTTGTTCTCAACAGAAAAGAAGGGTTTTGGTTCTTGGGATTTCTACGCTAGTGTCATATAAGGTAGTCTAGTGAAAATGGAGACCCTATTTTGTTGGTAGTTATGATGAAAAATCAACAATTAATAAATTAATATAGTTTCTGAGCATTTTAAAAACGCGAAAATGCATTTCAGATGGTTTTTGTGCATTACATGAAAATGAGTCATACTATGCTAATTTATAAACAATAATTTGATATGACTGAAGGATTGTTTAAAACAAACAACTAAGGTTGGTCAAAAAAACTTAAATTTCAAAGTTAGGCTCAAATTAAAAGTATCTTTACTTTTAGAAATGGCAACACAGTGTGAATTAGGTGTTTGTCACACATGAACTGATCAAAGAACGTCTCCAAATGAAAAATAATAATAATCCAAGCAAGAGTTTAGGAAATAAATATCTCCCATGTGCCAAACAACTCCTTAAGAAAATGCAAAGAACAAGATATATCTTCCTTCAAATTTCCTGTTTATAGTTTTTCTTCGTAGTATTCCCTCTCTATATTGTTCTGTCAGTTTTTCCCGCTTTTATGTATTAAAAGAAATCATGATTGTCTTTGCTATATATTTTGATACGAATTTGATTAAGAAGATTTTTTCAACATGAGAAACGAGTTCAATATAGAAGTGGTCCAAACACAGCAGAGCTTGGAGGTTTTAGTGGATGAGTAACGCAGACGCAATAGGAGCTGGCCACTGAAACTTTCCAATAGTGGTGAAATGAATTAAGTGGAAAACTATAAAATCACTTCAAAATTATTAGAATCTAAGCATGTAAACATGACTCTATATATGCACGCTCCACTGGTTTTGTTCTTCCCACTCATCCAAAAACCCAGCCCGCTCATATATACGTAGTTCAAATGTTAATACGCACTTAAACCAATAAGTCACAATAACTAAGGTTAAACCCATTGGTAAGCCCAAGATTATGGCCTAACCGCTGTCCCATAACCGTGATTAGCCATTGTCTTAAGCACGCTTAATTCTGACAGGTAAATTCTACTGTCTTAATTAAGCTTCTTTTTGCTATTGTTATAAGTTTGCGTCGCTATAACATGCTTTCTTGGTAGGGTATGAATGCAGTTCTACCAAAAAACAAATAAATTGACGAATACTCTTTATGGGGGAGAGATCAAATCAAGTGTGAGGAAAATTTGGGGTGTATGAGTAAATTCTATAAGAATATTTTTATATTGTGAATGTTGTAAAATAAAATATCGTTAAACAGTTCAAAATTATTTTTCATTAGATATTCTATTCTACAAATCATTTTTTACGGAAGAAATTATCAAAATAATATGTTTTTTCATTTTGTCCAAGAATTATATTTTCAGAAGTTGAAAAATATGAGAATTTTTTTTTGGTAAAAACCAAGCGATTATCTCTAAGCCAATAGCTTAAAAACTAATCCTCCTCCTTAGACATATAAGTTACCGAACCTAACAAAGCATTTTTTCCAATATAAGAATTCTACATTAAAGAAACAAAAATAGTCTAACGGAGGAGGTTAGTCCCTTATAATGTGACAAATCAAAGTTCGAATCCCCATTAGTTAGGAGAGGTGTCTAAATTTAATACTCGTACCTCAAATAAAATTATTTTTAATAAGAAAATATATCTGCTTAACAAAAAAAAAAAAGTCTACATTTGCTTAATTGGGCCAAGAGATTGGGCAGTCCCCCAACTTGACCCAAATAATGTGGAGCCTAGAGAAGGAAATTCATCGAAATATTGATAACATTTTATGATAGAAATTAAAATATAATTTCTAAAATGAGAAGATTTTAAACACTAGAAATGAAATTAAATTTAGACTCAAACTGATCAAATCTGTATCAACCAAACAATTTTAAATATTTTGATTCACATGTTCAGTAAGCGGACATTAAAACAATATCTCCCATGCACATATTCAATCTATTCCGTAGGTTTTTGGCCCAAAATATAATCTATTAATTAGGTCAATGATTAGGCAGGAAGAATTTTTATTGTTATTCGGATTATACCGTTTTTGAACGGAGATAAATTATTGAGTGGATTAAATAGATTAATAATAAATAAGGAAAAAATTTCCTGTTGTCAAATTTTAAAATTTGATTAAAGACTAAAGTGTAACTTATCTTATCTTCTGAGATTTTTTTTCAATTGTATCATTCAATATAACCTATTTTTAATTATATATAAAATAAAAGATATTTATATATAATTAAAAATATATTGCACATACTAATAAAGTTGAAATAATAAGAGATATCAAGAAGGAGAATATAAGTTTAAATTTAGAAAGTATACTTATTAGGATAAATAAAAATATACTCTATTCTAAATTTAAAAAAAATATGAATATTTTTAACTAAATGAGAAAATATTGTACAGAGTAAAAGATATATTGCACGCATATTCTTGGATGCTTTGAGTAATAAATTTTATGATGGAGAAATTCTTTTCAGCAATTTTTTCTAATTAATATGTAAAAGTTGTATAATTATGACTTTTGACTAATTAAGCAGGGGTAGGGGCCGGAGGGGGCATGAGCGGGAGGACCACTTTGATTGGAAAGTGACGAGGGTGTTGCCGGACACGTGGACCCCACACCCAATGGGCTGGGCCTCTCCTCCACGGGAACCCCCTGTAGGATCTGGACCCCACTTGATTACGACCCCCAAATCAGGGCCCCACACCATCCCTCCTTTCCTTCTTCATTGCTCCATTATCCCACCCGCCATCAACACGCTCTGACCTTTCTTCTTTTAGTTCTTTGCCTCCCACAACATGATTCTCAATTGCCTCTCCCCTTATTTATCCATAAACACTTTTTTTTTTTAAGATTCTCTTCATATAAATATGGAATCGAAATGAACAGAGAAAGAAATAGAGATTCCGGGGATCGATCACCTTATCTAAACCTTCTTGCACCTAGAGAGAATCCTTTAACGCATTTTCTTTACGTGGCCTTGTATCTCCATCTGGTTGTCAAAAATTATTATTTTTTTATAAAAAAATGCATGAAGAATCAATCATACATCAATACTAATACTAGCTAATAAGAGTTAACGCATATAGTAAAAAATAGACTCGTATTTTATAAAAATACGAGTTTGATTCTCGCTGCCGTTATGAGGACTCTTTTAGTAGACGATTTTATAAGTTCTCTGTAAACGCTCTCTGAATCTTAAAACTATACCCTAACTTTAGTGGGAGACTGGTATCGAACCTACCTAAATTTTTTATATATATAAAAAAAAGATACTACTATGCATGAGGAAAACTCAAAGGTTAATTATGAGCGTGTGAAACATTAACAAAATGAAGTTTGAGTTGGATGATGTGGGTGGTATTTGACAATGATGCCTTAATTAAAGTTTATTTGAAAAGTAATTAGGATTGAGTGGCAATTGATTGAGCTTGTCTAATAGGACAGGCACAACAGATTGGAGGGAATTCATTATTAATTACTTAAATTAAACAATGTGATAATGGTACACGTGGATATCTTTGAAGGCCAAATAAATACTTTGTTTCATTATCTCTTCTTGTCCAACGTAATCCACTACTACCAATTTAATTTTTCTAATAATGCCCTTAATTGAGGGACTCACTCATAAGTTCTCGCTTTCTGTGGACCTCACAAAGGGTGATGATTATGTGGCTTTTTATAATGTTTCGTTGCCCCTTGCACGGTTCCTAATTATTGATTATTGGTCAAAATTAATCTGGTAATTAGGTGCCAAAATCCAGACAAAAATATCACTTGTCAAAATATTGTCTCCAATACATGATAACACCACCTTTCACACCCCACGATAAAATAGATATTCTGCCATATGAGAAAGAGTGACGTAAGAATGTAATTTTATCTGAGATTAATTTCCGTTTTATAATTATATATTATATTCAGTCATAAATATAAAAATTAGTAGATTAATTTATTTTAATCCTAAATATAAAATTTAAATTAACTTTATCTCTTAAATTTATAATTTTCTCTAAACTCTCTCTATTAATTAAACATATTAATATTAAAAACGTTTTCTATTAATAGAATAGTTTTTTGTATAAATAATTAAAAAAAATTCTTTAAAAAATTAAAATTATAAATAACTAACTTAAATAATTTTTTTGACATCTATAAATTAATTATCAAATTTTTATATTTAGTATGGAAGATTTTTTTTTATCCATTGTTTTTCCCTACATTTTTTCCCTAATGCATAAAGATGAATTTAGATGATTTTGCAAAACCCGAGGTAACACATGACCTACATTCCACAGGCAAAATGAACACATTAAAAATTGAAGGGTAAAGATATATCCAGTACCCCAAATTAATTTTAGAAGAACAATTAATACCCTAAAGTATTTAAAGGTGCAATTAGCACCCTGAACTAATTTTAGAGGTGCAACCAGCACTCTGAACTAATTTTAGAGGTGCAACCAGCACCCTAAAATATTTAAAAGTGCAATTAACACCCTAAACTAATTTTGGAGGTGCAATTAGCACCCTAAAAAAATTTAGTGTAATTTATTAAAATAATATTATACATATGGCTTTTAAATAATAATGTATCCAAAAAAAATTTATGTGATATGTATCAAATGAAAGTAAGTATTTTTGTTAGTGAAAGGGTAAAATTGCACCAATTTAAATATTTGAGGGTACTGATTGCACCTCCAAAATTAGTTTAGGGTGTTAATTACACTTTTAAATACTTTAGGGTGCTGGTTGCACTTTCAAAATTAGTTCAAGGTGCTAATTGCACTTTTAAATACTTTAGGGTGTTAATTGCTCCTCCAAAATTAATTTGGGGTGCTAGATGCACCTTTACCCAAAATTAAAAATATTTTGACCATATTTAGAATCAAACAATTTAATATAATAGTCATTTAAAATTAAAAAAATTAGAAAAATTATTTAATTAATTATAAAATATTTGACCTAGTATCTCTAATATAAAATAATCATATATAATATTATATTATATATCATTTTATAAGTTAAATAAATTAATTTTAAAAAAATAATAAATATAATAGATAGATTAGACTAATATTGATTTTATATTTAAAATTAAAATATATCTATCCTATATTTAGATTAAGAAGGGTATTATTTTACATCATAAAACATTAAGAAGTCACTACTTGGCCAAAATTAATCAATGGAAATGACACGAGATGAATTTATGAAGGGCACATCTTAAATGTTATCCACAGTACGCTATTCCAGTCAAGATACTATTGAATTTATATTTTTTTTTAAACTTGGATGAGGCGTAGAAGTTGATGGTTGCTTTCAAATTTAATAAAGGGGTTGAATAAAATCAGAATATATGGGCCCTCTGAGTCTAATATTCGATATGTACCTCTTGTTCGGAATCAATATCGTTCAATGAAGCTTCAATTCATTATTTCTTTCTTCTGCCCAACCCCAATTACAACGACCACTCAATCCCAACAAACTCATCCTTTTTAATAATGATGATAAAAAATAATACGCTCTTCATTTTTTAATATAAAAATTATTTTACTAAATTAATTAAATTAAAAATTTAAATAAATTAATTTATTATAAAAAATATGATATAATTTTTTTAAAGTATTTTTATATAATATTAAATTATATATCAATTTATAAATTTTATAAATTAATTAATAATTTAAAACAAATGATAAATAATATACATAAAATAGATTAAGATATTATATTTAGAATAAAATTTAACTCTAACAAACTCATATATTAAGTACTAAAGGTAGTATTATTAATCTTCTATTGCGCAACAAATTAATAAATCTTTTGAGGAGAACAGCATGATGATATTCATAGTTATATATACGAGTTTGAAGCTCTTCATTCCTTTAGTTTTAGTGGTAGTCTTTATTGGTAATTAAAAATAAGAATATTGTTTGTCTTTCTTGGTAAACAAAGAGAACATAAGAAGTGTGTAATTAATTAATTAATTAATTAATGGGAATGGTCAAGGTCAACAAAAATTATAATAAAAAGCCTTATGGGTCAATTCAGCTAGCTATATTAGTGTTGTTGTGCATGTTGAATGAATTATTTGGTTCACTTAGTGGCCACTGATGATCGAAGTTGACGAGAGATTTTGTGCATTCAACAAATATAAAGTTCTAAACACATATGCTTCTAGCAACTTCCCCATATCCAGCTTCATTGTTCTTCTGTCCTCATGTCCCTTTGACTTTATTTTTCAGATTATTATTTAAGTCAACTAGATACATTTTGGATTTGAGAAATTGATTATCGCCCTATTTATAACTTATAAATAACATGTTTTTAATTAGTATAAATTGAAAATTTATATATTAATTTAAATGAAGTAATCACAACATTTTCTTCCCCAAAATAAACACATCTTGTGAAAAAATTATACATATATATATAGTCAATAGATTTTATGAGGGGTCTATAATTTCATATTAGCTCCTCGTTTAAATTTTTTGAATGAATATTTAATATTTTTGTACCAACTAGAACATAGTGTTTCTACTTGTCCTAGATGTAAGAGCTAGAAAGTTATAGATTAATTTTAATCACAAATATATTATCTTAATTTATCTTATCTTTTAAATTTGTAATATTTTTTCAAACGATCCCTATTAATTTGATATATTAAAGAATTTTTTATCAAGAAGTAGTTTTAATATATATGTTTAAAAATATATTTAAAAAATATCACATATTTTTTACAAATAATAAACTTAATTAATTTGTTTAATTTTTATAAATTAGTTATCTAATTCTTATATTAAGAATTGAATGGAGTATTTTATCCTTGAATTATAATGATTAATTAGAATTTTAGTTTATAGGTTTTTTAAATTTACAAATTACTAATTAAAAAGTTCGATCTAGTGGTCCTAATGGTAAGATGCATTCCTCATCTTAACCAATTTGAATTCAAACCAACGATTAGAAAAATTATAAAATTATTCCTCTATATATATTGAGCTCAAATGAAGTGGACATTTGATTAAAAAAACTTATTCAAGTATCTGTAATTAGGTTTAATAATACTTAAATTTGATCAAATTAGATAGTCATAAAACAAAACTTGCTGGGGAAAATAATTCTTTAAGACTAAAATACTTCCTTATTATATTTCTCCAAAGAAAGAACACTTCCTTGGATTTTATACCACATTAAAAATAAATTTTTAATTACTTAAACTATATATGTGCGCATCATAAGAATTTTTAAAAAAAATATAGATTGTGGATCAACCTTCAAGTAAGGTTTGGTTACTCTGGAATGATGCGAACCTGAAGGCGGAAATCATAGAGAGACATATGCAATTTCTGCACTGTAGAGTTGAGAGCTATGGTTCGATGTCGAGGTGCTTCACTGCTGTGTACGCTGGTCCTCATGTGAATCAAAGAAGGGAGTTATGGGACTGTTTAAGTCAGATTTCTGTGAATATGGAGGAGCCATGGTTGATGGCTGGTGAGATGAATGAAATTTCAAGTCCGTTGGAGCAAAAAGGTGGAGGAAGGGTTAATGAAGGAAGATGTAGACGATTTAATGAATGGATTGAGGCTTGCCATTTGGTAGATTTGGGTTCAAATAGGCCTTTTTATACTTGGAAGGGTCCTAAATGGCAAGGACAAGAAAGAGTATACAAGAGGTTGGATGGGGGACTTTGTAACTTGAAGTTGCAGGAAGTATTTCCGGAAACAGATGTGAGAGTTGGTGTTAGAGTAAGCTCTGACCATCACCCGCTGATTATAAATTCTAGCCCGATAGATGGTAGTAGAAGGATTTGGCCTTTTCATTTTGAAGCAGCATGGCTTAATCATAGGGATTTCAAAAGTTTCTCAAGGGAACATTGGGTTAATGATGATTTGGAAGCCCATGTGAATCTGAATTGTTTACAAGGCGAGTTGTCCAGAGGGAATAAGGAGGAGTTTGGTAACATCCAATACAGAATCCGGGGATTAAATGGAAGATTGGAAGGTTTGCAGAAGAGTATGGACAGGTTTGATAATCCTCAGTTAAGGATGCTAGAAAGAGAGTTAGAAGAAGGACTCGTGGAATCACTGAAGCAAGAAGAAATTATGTGGTTCCTGAAGTCAAGAGGAGGGAGGTTTAGTCAAGGTGATAGGAATTCCAAATATTAACATGGTAAGACAATTGCTAGAAGAAGAAGAAACAAGATTCGGTGCCTGAAAAATAGTGGAGGTATCTGGGTTGATGATGAAGATGCTATTTGTGAAATGTTTCAGGAATTTTATTAAAAATTGTTTAGGGAGGACTCTGTTGTTAGGAGTTGGCACATTACAAGTCAAAGCTCTAATCATTACTTATAAATATCCATTTATATCTTTGATGTAGGAATTAAGTGAACCGTAGTCATTTCCGAATACGTCCTCATTCACATGCACTCCCTTTAGAATGCTGATCACAACATTAACTCCTTAAGAATTTCATTCATATATATACATAAATAAAACATTACACAGCACTCATCCGGCTCCCATATTTATTTCCTTAAAATATGCAAATTGATAAAGTAACATGTAACTTGAAGGGAATATGCTGCAAATTCCTGCGGACCAATCCTAGTCAAACTGTCCCTAACACTTGAGAATAATAAATAACATATCAGAGAGAGAGAGAGAGAGAGAGCTGTGACCCAATAGGAAGGCAGAAAGAGATCCGTGACCATATTTGAAGAAGAAGACAGCTTTCTAGTTTCTACTTTCTACTCATGAAAAGAACGGGTGAACCAAGTTTACATCCACATGATCCTAAACTTCATTTCAAAAGTTACCCTTCTTTTTTCCCCCTTCAAATCTTCATCATTTTCGCCTTCTTTCTCATCGTTAACCACATCGACGGTTCCCACACCACCATGCCCCCGCCGTAATAATCGTACCTTCCCGCAGACTAAAACAATTCCCTACTCGTATTATTGATTTTAAAACGATGGTACGACGCCGTACTGAGCGTCCATCACCAGACCCCCTGAGCTGACGGGGCTGTACACCCGGTCTACCTCAGATTCGGTTTCGATCCGTTTAGCGAACCGACCCTTGATCCTGGGTCGGGTCTCCGCGTACGCTTTCCTTGAAGCGTATCGGATAGTTTTCTCGAACTTCCGGTTCTTCCTTTTCTCTCTGTACCTCAACACCCTCGCTTCCCGGTCCATCCCGCCCAGTTGGGTCGCCTGGTTGTTACCCGCCGACCCGATTCCGCCGGATTCGGAGCTGTTGCTCTTGTTTCGCCCCAAGGAGAACGACATTTCTGACACTGAGTCTGGTACAACCCCAACATCAAGCGAAGACGACGAAACCTATAAATATATTTTTTTTTTGCCTTTCCATAATTAGTATTAATCATGTGGAAATCTGTTTTTTTAAAAAAAAAAAAAACTAAACAATTCCTTTGGAGCGAAGTCAATGGTGTTTAGATGTTATACTCACACTTTGGCTTGGGTAGCTGCTAAAAGAAGAAAGCTTCGATCTGCAAAAATCAATATCGAAGCAACTCTCCGAGTGATTGATCATCGGAGCCGTGACAGGCTTGTTTTGAACTGGCACCACGCTGTCGTTTGCCGCGTCGTGATTGCTGTTATTCTGATAAGAATTGGAGTAATCGAAATCCATAAACGGATCCATTTCCGTGAAGAACATATCGCCGGACTTGACTTCCGGAGCACACACGACCTTGGAATTGAAATTCTGGTTGGGGACCATCCACGGAACTGGTTCGGGATCGTCGGTTTGGAACCCATCGGAGCAAATCCCGTTGTTATCGCTGGGGACGAAGAAGTTGAAAGCAGCAACGGCGGCAGAGGATTTCACCACCAACTCAGCGGAGTCATAAAAGGGCTCCACCAGGACGCGCTCGTGGCGGCGAGCGAGCGGGTTGGCGGAGTGGATGTCAGAATCGCAGGTGTCACAGAGAGCGGCGGCGTCGGCCTTGCAAGTGACGGAAGCAGGGGCCTGCTCACAAACCTCGCACATCCAAACACGCTCGTGGCGGGAAGCGAGCTTATTACCGCAGTGAATTCGGGAGTCACAGGCCATGCAGAGGAAGGCGGAATCGGCGCGGCAGAACACGGCGGAGGCGGCCGATTTGCAAGAGTCGCATGGCTTCGCGGGGACGCTCCACCCGCCACGTATGCCCTTAAGGCCTCCTCTTTCAATTCCCATATGAACGAACAAGTTGGGAGCTTTGTGTTGGGGGGATTACCTATTTGTGTTGGAAGCTCTGTGTTGAGGGAAGGAAGCTGCAAGGATGTTGGGGCTTTTGAATTGAGCTTGTGTGGGGAGGTTTGGTTTGGTTTTCTATTATCTATCACAGTGACTGGTCTTAGAGAGGAAATCTAGGTGATGACGAATGAGGGGAGGACACGTGGGGGGCTGGCAGCCACAAAAAAATGGAACTTAAGACCATAAAATAATAGAATTAATATTATTATTGGTAGCTTAGTACTACTAATATTAGTTGTCCTTGCGTTGGGTTTGCCGACGTGGGACCCACAGAGATGGAGGGGCAGAAGATTATTATGAGAGGATGAAATAGAAATTAACGTGTGAGAAAGATGTTGAAATTCACTTCACATGGGCTTCTCTGACCACGTCGTCCTAGTTGACTGTTTTAGACTCTAGAGTGATGTTTTCTTAGGGTGAGTTGGTGTGGATGAGCGCGAGAGATAATTTTTATAAAAAAATTTGTTTAGATGAAGATTCAAAATATAAAAAGAAATAAAGATAAAGAATTCAGAAGTCAAAAATCAGAAACAGCTACAAATTGCTTTTAGCATATTAATCTAGAGGTCTATCAATCTAGAAGTAATACTAGATATGTATATATGTTTAGATGAGAAGTAGCCTTTTCCCCATCCTCCCGTGATACCAAATACACCCTGCCTGTGTTATTATCAAATTTTGCAAGGTTTAAATTGGATTTGGAGGAATTGCGATTCCACAGTTTCAGAAATTGAGTCAGTCAGGCAGGTCATAATAATAAGATTCGTAAGGCAATAATAATATGTGCGGAAATTTTAATGGAAGAGTATGGATATGGCGTCGGGAGGAACACGGTTTTGCGTACCATGAAATCGAGAAGTTATTGACTCTGAGGGGGGCATGAAACATGTCAAGAGAAGCACGAGAGGTGTTTGTTTGATATCGAATGAGATAGAATTTTTCAAACCGTCATAAAAATTGCAGAGTTGGGGAGGTGAAACAATTAATTAATTAATAAAAAAATTGGTTCAAAGTATCTCTCCATAAATTTTATTAGTAAAAACAACTTAAATTTAAGTCAACGTAATTTTTGGTAATTATATACAATATATTTTTAATTATATATAAATAACTTATATTTTGAATTTTTTTATACATAATTAAAAGTATATTACACATAATTTTAAAAAATTATGGGCATCTTGAAAATAAATTTCATCATGATCTTTTATCTAATAAAAATTTTAAACCAATATTTTTAACCAATTTTCCCTGGATTAAGTTCGCAGCTACCAGATTGATTGGCATAGAATTAGTAAAGCAATGTCGTGTCGTTTATGGGGCACAAGCTGTATAAAGGGTGTGTTTGAAAAATATCTAAACCGCCGTTTTAAGAGTGTTTTTTGCCCAAACTTCGGTTTGAGAAAATTTTAAAACAAACAGGCTTATTTGTCCATAAGTGCTTTTGGACAAAACCATGGTTTAAAACCATGGTTTTGAATAAGCTATTTAAAATAGCTTTTTCAACAGTAAAAGCACTTATGGACTATCCAATTACTATCTTACCCCTACTTTTTCTTACACCCTCTCTCCTCTCTCCTACTTTTTCTTACACCCTCTCTCCTTTCTCCTCTCTTCCTTCTCTCCTCTCTCTTCTCTTTTCTCTAACTCTCTCCTCTCTCTTACTTTAAATCAAATCATACCCTTTTTAGTAATTTACCACCATAAAAGTCATTCTAAAAATAACTATCCAAACACCTATTTATTCAAAACCACTTTTTTTCCATAAACTCTTCTCCAAAAATCATTTTCCATAAGTTGTCCATAAGCCCTTTTTTTCATAAACCCTTTTTCAAAATCCTATCAAACAGGCCCAAAGTCTAAAGACTTGTTTTGGGTAACACATTCAAAGCCGATTCTATAATTTACAAATTACTTCTTTTATTTATATTATATGATATATTTAACTAATTTAATTAATAATTAAAAATATAAATTAATATTATATATATTTTTTAAAATATTTTAATTATTTTTTTTCTTATTTTATTATTGTTAAGGGAGTATTAATAAAAATAATATAAAAAATTAATAAATATAAAAAATATATATTATATTTAAAATAAATATAATTTTTTAATTAATTTATATATTAAAGACTTGAGTGAAAGAGGGTATAAAATTCATATACTAATATTTGAAGCGAAGACAACTTGAAAAAGGCATAATTAATATATCACTTAGTGAGTTATAATAAGAATCATATATTTTTTTTTAAAGTATATTATAATAATAAGAACGGATAAGAGTGTGGAGTTAATTAAGTAGATATTCAAACATGACATGAGATGGGTTAAAAGGAGAGTAGGTTGAGGGGAAAAGAAGTAAGTAGGGCGATGTTTGTGGGTTAGGAGGGAATTGGAAGTAGGTTTTATATGTGATATTAATTGGAGAGATAGGAGTGAGATGGAGGGTTGGTTCTATCTGAAAATTTGGCAGCAGGTTCGTTTTGGGATGCCGGGAGACAAATCCCCCCCCCCCCCCCCCCTAATTTTCGATTATACTTCGTCCGTTTTTTTTTTATAGATAAATTAAATTGTTTAAAAAATTAGTTAAAAATAAAAAATATATAAAAATATAATTTTTTTATGAACAATACGTCCATTTATGAATAATAATATGAACTATTAGTTAAATAGTTCATATTATTATTATTTTCATAATTGGGGAGGGTCATATTTATAGGGAGCTTTGTTCCCTCAAGAATTTAATTTTCTTATATCAAAATGTTTATAGTAACGTAATAAAATATTGTTTTATGTAATAATATAAAATTGTTCATTATATATATACCTGTCGAGGTGCCACCAGCTCATCAGTTGGTTTCTAAGTTTAACAACAATCATATATCTGCACTTCAGAATACTTTTATGTTTTTGGAGGACCAGTTTTTATTTCGTATTTTCCTGACAACTTTCTTGGTGTTTTCTTATAACGTCATGTGTTTGGCTAGATAGCTTAGTTAAGTTAGATAGCTTAGTTATATATATATATATATATATATATATATATATCCATCCCATGTTTTTCTGTATCTGTGTCTCATTCAAATATATGTATGTGGTATGTATGTGTGTTTTCCACCAAAATATACTTGCTTTGAACATATTGGCTTTCGTGTCCCAAAATATTGTTGGCCAAAACCAAAAAAAAAAAAGGATTTAAGTTTTTCTCAAAGAAATTATCTTGGCTGCCTAAATTAAAGTATTTTTTATAGAACCTGTTTAATTTATTAATAATTCTGAAAAAATTAATGGGAAAATGAAAACTAGTTTAAACAGCTAACTTTATTATTATTGTTGTTGATTTCTCTGAGGAGTTCATCTTTTCTCTATTTTCATTTTTTGGGATGATGAATTTTTTTTTTTATTTCACAAAAGTTGAAGGATAAGTGAATGCCCATTTCCTCTCATTTTTTGTTGTTGTTTACAGAAACATTTCTAAAATAACTACTGTTAATATAAAACAATTATAACGATACCATATTAATTAATTGCTATTATTTTCTTGAATATTATAAAAATATTAAATATTTGAATATATAGTTTATAAAAAAACAAAATAATTACCATTAAACTTCATCATAATATAATATTATATTCATACCATAAAAATGACTTTATAATTGACATTGTTAAATTTTTTTATTCATATAAACCTTAAATTTGCATAAAAATTATAAATCTATTAATTTATTCTTTTTTTAAATTTGTGCGTTGATAATTAATATAAAAATCAGTAGAAAGTCCCTATTTAAAAAATTAATAAGTCAGAATGATCAAATATATTTTTATACATAAAAAATATATGCTTAATTCTTTATGTTTATATTAAAGTCAATTTTAATCTTTTATATTTAAAAAATATATTTTTAATTATTTATGTGTACATCAAATTTCTAAAAATATATTTTTAAATTTAAAAAATTAAAATAAAATTTGATATAAATATAAAATATTAAACGTATACTTTAACTAAAAATTTATATAAATTTTTAGATAAAGATATTTTAGTAATTTTTTTTTATTAATATGAAAAATGGGAGGTCTTTCTCAAGTCAGTGTCAGCTTGCTAGATGTGCAACACCCTTATCCTGTAAGTCGTGTTTTCCGTCTTGCAACCATTATTGGGTTTACTTGCCGGCACTCACAGGTCTCTTCGGCTACTTTCGGCAAACCCTCTTCTCCTTTTCTCATTACTGTCACAAAAATCTCTTTTCTCCTTTCCTTTCCCCCCTTTTTAATCCCTTAATTATTCAATTAATTATTTCCTTTACCTCATTCATGAAACCATTTAAGAATATCTTCTTTTAGCAGTGAAACACAATATCAATAAAAATATATAATTTCAATAATATTCTTTTAATCTTAAATATAATTGATTTTTTAGACTTAAGAGACTCGTTTTAGCCTAAAATATAAGAAACATGCATGAGCTTATATTTCATTTATTGTTTACATTATTATTTTAATTATATGCCCTTTCATTAATTTGTGAGAATAATAATTTAAGATTTATTAAATATAAGATAGAAATTCAAATATTAAATTGTGGGTACTTGTGAAAATAAAATTTTAGTCCTTCTTGTACAAAAAAAAAAAAAAACAGCCCTTAACACACTTAATAAAGATAATTGCTTTAAAGATCTCTAAATTCTAGGCCACTCAATTCCATTGCATGCTGCCATAACAATAATCGACGCCGTTCATAAAGCCTCACTTCATAGAAATTTCTTAAATTTAATATTTAAATTTTTTAAATTCTTAACTAATTCTTATATTAAAGACGGGGGATAATAGCTAATTAAGTAGTTTATTTTAATCTTAAATTTAATATTCAAATTCTTTTGCCTCTCATATTTATTATTTTTTAAACTACTCCTATTAATTAAATGCATGACTTGTACAAATAAAGAAGATAATTCTTAATGTAAATAATTAAAACTTAGGTTGTTTAAAAAAAACTAACGCACAATTTTTAATAAATAATTAATTTAATTAATTTTTTTAATCTGTAAATTAATTATCTAACATTTAGATTTTGAATTTGAAGAAATGCCACCAAAAGTAAGGCTAACCACCATAGCATAAGATTTTAAATTTATAGGATTCATTAAATATTGATAAAAATTCATTATAAGAAATTAGGTTTCATTGTGGTGATAAATAATTTGAAGGGTGCCAAGAATCTTTTATTGGGCTAAAAAAAATGTAATGGATGGATTGCCATGGTTGAGATAGCGAAAAGAGGGGAATAAATAAAATAATGATTAGTGAGTGCTAATATGAGATCACATACTAACTAATACGAGTATATGAGAAGGAAGTGCGCATGCATCCTTAGTTGCTGAGGTCACTCCCACTCAATAATAATATTCTTTTTGAAAAGAAAAATACAGAGAGAGAGAGGAGGAGGGAGGGGGAGAGAGAGACGGTGGTGGGGGACCACCGAAGTAGGGAGGGAGGCGGAGGCCGGAGGAGGAGATAAAGTTAAATAATGAAAAGTCGGTTATGACATGACGACCTCTGTGTGTTTTGTGCTCACAAAAATACAAATGCAACCTCACATCACGAGTACAAGCTACTGCCTTCCTTCCATTTCGACAATTTTTATACTCTTCGAGACTGTTACAATTAACATTAAAAATTTTAATTGGCGAAATTAATCAGATAAATTTTTATTTACATAATGTACTATACTTTCATAAATTTTATATACACATGATACTAATATTTAAATTATTCTTATAAAAAAAATTTATAACGCGAGACTTTCCCAAAATTTTCCTAAACTTTAACCATCTCACCATAATTGAAGTGAAGTAATTAAATTATTAAATTAGTCTAAAAATATAATAAATTTCTAATTTTACCTATATTTTAAATGAAAAAATTTCATATTTGTATTAAATTCTTTTTTATAATTAATAAGTTTAAATAGAGGTTATATTGAAAAAAATTAATTAACATCCTATCAAGTGGCTTATAATAAAAATAAAACCCATCTTTTCTAGAATATGCCTTATAATAATGGTAAAAGCGAATATATAATTATTATTTTTTAATTTTAAATACAAAATTTAGTTAAGTAATTTATAAAGATAAAAAAATGATTAAATTAGCTATTCGTTGTTTTCGTGTAAAAAATGTGTGTAACTTTTTTATTTGTGATTAAATATTGCTCCTAACAATACTTAATATAAGAGTTAATTGATTAATTTATATATATATTAATAAAATTAAAAAAATTAGTTAATTATGACTAAATTTAAAATTTTAATACTCATTAATCTACTTAAATTATTTAACTAATTCTTATATTAAGTAATAAATTTTATAATATAATAATGAATTATAGGAGTAGGAACAATAATAAGATTTTTTTTTGTTGCCCACCCGGTTCACCGGAGTTTTGCCCCGACTACATCCGGATTCTACCCGCGTCGCGCACCTAGCTATGGTGGGTGAGTCTCCCAACGGAAATTTTCTGCATTCGCCAAGGCTCAAACTCGAGACCTCGCTTAAGCGATACCGAGCCGCTTATTATTCGGATTAACCCATTGGTAACAATAATAAGATTTGAAGATTAGAATGGAGGTAGAGATTAAGGAGAGGTGGGTTTCATGTGGGCGGTGCAAATGGTGAAACGTAGAAAGTGACTGCCTTGCCAATTCATGTGGCTGCTGCTCTCTCCTACTCTTACAAAAAAGCCTTCCATCGTCTTCTTCTCTTCTTTGCCCACCTTTTCTACTCTTATCCATCAAAATTCCTATTCACCCTTTTTTAAAAAAATATTTTAATATTATTCAATTTGTTTTATTAAAAGAAAAACAGTTGGGATCAGGTTAAGCTCTAATTGATTTGCCCTATTTCCCAAGGCAACAGCTTTTAGCATTTATTTCACATTTAATGTCTCCCTAAAGTTGGCATAAATATATCTTCATCTTTATAATAGTCCTCACATTATTTATTTAGTTCATTATAATTTTATTTCAAAATTTTAACGAAGGGATTGATATCTTTTATTCTCTTTTGTTCACAGGAGACCTATTTTTCATTTTAATTTCAGATTCCTGAGTTCCATGATCCTAAAAGGGAAACAAACCTTTTGCTCATTTCTGCTAATGTGAAGTCAAGATGTTCCCTCCCTTCTTCTTTTTACATTTTTAGCTTTTATTCCCATGAAGGCCACTAATTAAGGTTAATTTTGACATTTAAAATTAATAGAACAAGCAAGATTGTTTAGTATATAAGTTCCATGAATATCAATATCAAATATTATAAAGTTGGACTAAACCAAGGTAAAATAGTATATGCCATACTTTATGTTGATATATGAATTTCAATGTCTCTTGATTTTATTCTCCTTCAATATCAAGAAATGAGCTTAAATACTTAATTTTTGATAAAAAAAAAAAAGTCAGTGCTAGAGCAAACCCCATAGGGGAGATGGCACTAGCGATGGTGTAACAACTAGAAGCCTTTTCAAGTGTACGTATGGGTCTTATTAATAAGTTCTTCTTTAACTATTGTTAATTGATTAGAGAGTAATAATAAAAAAAAAAAACAGGCGAAGAAGAATCATACTCCCTCATTCTATTTTAGATATAAAATTCAATTTGTAGTGTAATTTGAATGACTTTGTAAAACGAAGGTGGGAAGAAGGAAGGGGAGTGAGTACGTGGAATTTATTTATTTGGTTGCAAATAATGAGGAATTACGTTGAAGTGGGAACTAAATTTATTATTAGCATTAAATTTCCGAAACGTGGAATCAAATTACTATAATTCGAAAGGACGATTGATATTCGTCATTTGTGTGACTTCTATTGGCCATATGTAATAATAATAATAATAATAATAATATAGCATGTGAGATAGTATCTGTTTAGAAAGTATTTAAATCGTAATTAAAAAAAAATTAGCCTAATTTTTTTAAAAATAAATAGTAATATTTGTCCAAAATTTTGTTGGATCAAATTATGATCTAAAACTAAAATTTTGAATAAGTTATTGAGACTAACTTCTAAAAGAATAAAAGAACTTATGAATTATCTAATTACTATTTTACCTTTATTTTTTCTTATACTGTCTCTCATCTCTACCTATTTTTTTCTCTCTTCTCTACCTTCTCTCCTCTATCCTCTCTCTTTTTACCCTTTCTCTTTTTTCACTATCTCTCTTCTCTCCTCTCTCATATTTTTAATAAAATCATACCCTTTTTAATAATTTTTTAATTATAAAAATTCTTTTAATAATAACTATCTAAATAATTATTTATTTAAAAAAATTTTCTTAAAAATTATCTAAAAACTTTTTTTTTTTTATAATTTTTTTTAAACTTTAATCGATAGTCACATTACAATTCTCCTTCACGTGATAAACAAGAGTTTTGCACAATTTCATCGTACCACCGGGACCCATGATGGGACCCGCTAATATCTACGGGTAAATATTTCTTGTTTTAGAATAATTAGTTAAGTTTTTTTTTAAAATGAGATTTTGTGCTAATAATAAACACGATGTTAAGCTTCACAAAAATTGGAAATGCGTCTCCTCTTCTACTTGACGATAGCCCCTCTGCTCAAGATTCTGTTTGAACAACGCTGTCAAAAATGATTTTTATTTTAATTGATTTTTATAAATTGAAGTTGGAGTTAAAATTATGCTATTTCATGTTTGAATAAACTTTTATCCCAACTAATTTTTGTAAAGTGAACTTGTTTTGATAATATATTAAAAATTAAAATAAACTAATTTTTTTAAAATTGGTTTGCTAGAACAAATAGTAATAATCTTACACCAGTTAACATGACAGAATTAAATAAACTAAAGTCAAGTGCAGGAGGCACGATATCCAGGAATAATATTACTTTTTATTTATGCTCACTGACTCTGTTTTAACAGCTATACCCCAAGTTTACCTTCAAGTTTTCCCAAGCATTGAATCGAAAATACAGTTTTGTAGGGTTTACCTGTGCATGAGATGGCAAATACCATACGAAATTTAATGAAGAAAAGCAAAAGATGAAATGAATTTTGGTTCTTCAGAGGTGATAGTGCAGAACTACACATACGCAATACTTTGACGAATGTCGATTATGCATATCAGAGAAGAACTTTTGTTAAGAGGCCAAAAAAATAAACCACTGACCAATGTCCAGATCTTTGCCACAAGTAAATACAATAGGAAAGATAATAAAATACATGTATATGAGTAATGAATGAAAATCGTAGTGTCAAGAAATCGATCATGACAAGTATTCATGTGAAAGTCATACCGAATCATATGTCAACCTCCCCTTTAAATTCTCAAGTCCAAGTTCTCATAAAAAAAGTCTTTGAAGCTTAGCCACCTCCAGATTTGAGTGTATTACTCAACCTATGCACATATCAAGCTCATATATTAACACCGCATAAGATAACAAGCCAAAAAGTGCAACCAGAAAAGGAAAGAAAGAAGAAACAGAACGGAAAATAAATAATAAATAAAGCAAATAAAGTCATTGCCATATCTTTCTTCAAATTGACATTTCCATTTATCTTCAAAACTATTTTTATTTTTTATCGTCCTTAAATTAAATTCAATAAACGGCGTTAACGTTCAATCACAGTATAGAGTACATTCTATCAATCTGTAACTTACGGGTTCAAAACAGGTTGTTGCTAAGCGAGTTACAGATTATTGTTGGTTGGAGAAGAAAAAGGGTTCAAAACAGATATTATTACTTCAGTTTATTTGACTTACCAATCCAGGCCCTCAAAAAGCCCTTCACCTTTTATGGCAGAAGCTTTAAAAATAGACCATTGGCGGTTTTTGATCTTGTGTAGCTCTAAAGCCTCAGTCACTGCAGCATCATCAAGGGCACCAGGAAGGTCCTGTACAGGGAGAGAATTAGACAAGAAGCAAAAAATTTAATAGAAGTATATTTTTAACAAAGCAAGGATTATCGCCAATACTATCAGCTTTCTAACTCATTTAAATGTTTTCCATGTTCCTTGGATAGCAAAATTGTACAAGCCAAGACCAAGATCAAGTTCAGACCTGTTTGTTGGCAAAAATGAGAACAACCGCACCTTTTAGTTCTTCCTCCTGAGAAAAATGATCCAAGAAAGTAACAAGTTATTATTATTATTATTGCATACTTTAATAATCTTGTAAATTGCAACCACAAGCAACCTAACCCAGTCATGGGAGATTGACGGCAAAGGATGACAGTAAAAAAGAAAAATTATATTCCAACATAAGCATTATAATCCATAATTATGTCCACACAGAGTGTCCACTATATGACTTCGTTACTAGGAAGCACATCGCAGCAACCGTTGGGTTAGCTACCTCTCCTCAAGCGGAAGGGCATTTGAAATTGACCAGTGGGGTGAATGTTATTGTGTACTGGTATTGCATTTCTTAGCTACACAAATTAAGCCCTATAGCACTCAATTAATATTGCGATGCTGAAAAATTACTCATGCAGTACTGTTATTTGCTTGATAGTCTTTCAACATAGAATAGGCACTCCTTCATGATAGCCGCAAATGATAAGTAGAATAAATAAAAGTGATAAGCTAGACAGTAACATTACTAACACTTGTTACAGGGGGAAACACTGCTGTAAGCCTATAACGTTAGCAATATTAAGCCTCCTCCAAGCTTAAATGTATAATGCGATGGTTGGTGAAGAAGAAGTTGATATTAGTGCTTGAAATTTCTCAATACAATTGTTAGTATGTCTTTGGGATTTCTAACCTCCTCACTGATGCAGTAAAAGGTAGCAATCTCCACATTTTCAGTTAGAACTCAATACCCACGTTTTTCCATATAAAAAGGGGACAAATTTTAATAACTCTTGAACATTCTGTTATTAGAAAAAAATAAATATTCTTTTCCACAAACTCTCTCTCACTCATACCATACCACATAATGCTCTGCTAAGATCTTTATCAGGGATCTCTAATGATTAATCACAGATATCGAATTTGGGTAATAATGTTAGCATGATCAAGCACACAAATCAATTAATAATATCCTCAAGCCCTTGTCAGGAATAGACTCAACCAAACGATCGCTCATCTTTTCCTACAGAGAGCTTCTTAGTACCAAAAACACAGTTCCATTCTTATGCTCACACCATGGCCCTGTTTTGTCACTCACTATTTCCTTCGTCTACAAAGATTGTTTTTGTTTTGGGGGTGGGGGTGGGGGCAATTATTAGAAGGGAGATGAAAGGAGAAATTAAGAAATAAACAGGGAAATGAAAGAGGCTATGTCAGAGTGGGAGAGAGAATATATGTTAAAGCATGATAATTTCTTTTTCTTATTGTCTAAAATATGATAACTTCTAATGAAAATGTCCAGAAAAATTACTTGAATACCCACCACTTGTTTTAGTTTCATCCATAAAAGTCAGGCATGCATGTGGGCATGCACATATGGATGCTCCCACAACTCCTATTTCATACTTGTTAGACTCTATTTCCACTTGTTGGCATCCTATAATTCTTGGGAAGAATCCATGGGATATGTGCTGTTAATGAGACATGATTCTTTGGTCCAATCATGATTGTATATTGTGGTTGGAACTGAAATGTTTTGTTTCCCTTTTTTATTCCGGTTTTATCAGGCTTTATGTTGCATGTTTATTATTCTTTTAAGTTGAAGATTGATTACGTAGACTTTTGTGGCTTCCTTTGTCTAAATGTTGCCTCTTCGGTTTCGGAAAAAGAAGTTTCATGGTGAAATTCTTCATGGTAACAGCGCATTTTCAAGAATGATGAACCACTCTCATTAAGTACCACACCAGACACCTCATAATTTCATATTACTCAATGTGAAACTTCGATGTCCTATACTAACCACCACGTCACTAACATAGAGCCGACCATCAAGAGCTAATGTCTTAGCTCGACTCTTCACCCTAGCTTCTTGCTGATCACCTCCTGGGGTAGCCTTATAAAGTGCCAATGACTAACTAGCTCTGATATCAAATGGTAGACACAAGAAGGCAACAATAACCCAAACTTAAAGGTGGTGGTAACATGCTGTCTCATAAAGAACCACACCAAATATTCCATAACACTTGATGCGGAACTTAGGCGCTCCATTCTGCCCAATTCCTATTAGGTTCCCTTTTTATTTCAGGTTTCCTGAGACTTTCATGTTTATTTCCTTTTATGGTGAAGTTGATTACTTCATTTTTCAGTGGTCCACTACGTCTACATATTGTAGCATCTGTTTTGGAATAAAATAAGAAATTTCAGTGTCTTCAATACTAATAAACACATAGATACAGCTACTTTTGTGCACTACGAGTATCTATTTACAAATTTTCCAGAATTCTTATACATATTAACACTATATACTGATAACAAGATTGAAAGACAAGCGTTGACATCATATAAATATACTGCAAGTGTGGAACATAAACCAGGAATGGCATACCTCAAGAATTGCATGAAATTCTTCTTTGGCTATCACCAGTCTGTCAATGTCACTTGAATCAACAACATAGACTATTGCTTGAGTATTTGGAAAGTAGCACCTCCAATATGGCCTATGCAATGGGAATCAAAGCAAGTTGTAACACTTGAAAAAAATAGAAATTTCATTTTGAACAATCAAGAGCTTAAGAATAAAAGACTGCATATAAATGCAGACAAGATAACTTTTCTCTAATATCTTGTTAAACCATTCATAACCCAATTTAAATCTGCAACACATTGCAAGATGATGTTCAGTCTTAATTGTAGGCTTGTTTTCTAAATTTTCTGTTACTGTAATTTCAAAAAGAGTGCGTACACAATTTCAATAAAATTATAAATGTATGACATTGGGTGGTAAACCAAAGTTTCTTCCTCTTGTTCATATATATAATCTTGAGAGTAAATTACTTCATCCCTGCCCAGAGATTTCTCAAAAAATCCCTCTACTTTCAGAATCTTAATCTTCCCTATGTTATAAGATTACTAACAGACCTTATACCTCTTCCAAAATGTCCAAATTACTCAAGCCTACGTCCCTGAAACACTGGAGGAAGCATGGATTGAATTTTGAAGGTTTACTTAATTTCTCATTTGGCCCAAATAATTTGAAAGTTCTCGATTAGTCAATTATAGTCATAAAAAATTTTAACCTGGTTCCCTTTCATCAAAACTATGCCCAAGAGCTGTGAAAATTGTGGTTGGTTTAGTGCATCTCTAGAAGCAATCTCCCCCTCTATCTTGACTTTAGGTGCACTGTTTGTCTAACAATCAAAATGCAAAATTGATGTTTCACCATATTCAGAACGGACGTTGGAGAAAACTCAAAGTAAAGGAAATTAGCATAATATTTGAAACTAGAGTTGAGAGTAGAGGTTTTAGAAACATTTGGGAAATTGGATATATTTACTTTAGTATCTAAAAATAACTTCACGTGCTAACTCACAGAGTCACAACATGTCAGTTGGGCATGATTATAGTACATAAAATTAAAAAAAAAAAAAAAAAGAGCACATCTTTATAGAGCGGCAACAATTCTCAAAGTTTAAACTATCATAAAAGGGAAGGGCCAAAAAAACCAAGAAGAAGTAGAGAAGCAGGGATATGAAAAGAAAAACAAATCTCAAATCAGTATAATGAAAAAAATCTAAAACCGTGTTACCTGATACTTGTTTGCCCACCTGTTTCAACAAAGATATACTATCAGAATAAGAAATTGAAATAACTACTATTTGATTAAAACATGCTAAATCCCCAGCAATTACAAGTTCACAGATTGGGAAGGATAAAATATAACAAATAAAAGCACAAAAGTCCCAAAACGCGCTCAGAGAGGGATTTTATTTCCTTCAATATATAGATGCAAGAAAATCCACAAGGATCAATATGAAACAAGATAGAAATGAGTCAAAATGACTCCTTTAACATTCAAAGGTTTCAAAGGTGCCCGTACATATGTACACAAGTGCGTACTCATCATAGAAAGAGAACATAATTATGTCATCTTCTCACTATTGGGCGCTAAACTTGTGAGTTTTAATTTAAAAGAAGAGATTTTGTGCCGAACATGGGTCCCTGTGTGCTAGCTTGAATTAAGCATATACGGAGAAATGTCATACAGATGTAATATAGTCAAAAGGGTATAGAAATACCAGGAGATTTCATTGAGAAACAAATTTAGGAGATAGAAAACCATGTAAGTTATTCATTTTGTTAACCATTCATTTAAAGTTTAAAAGACACATATGTGAACATGTAGAAGGATCACTGGTTAAATGATGTAAAGAAGTCAAAGCAATAATAATTTCCACAACTTTCCACATTCAACCAATGATATAAGATTATCTCTTTTATTTTAAATTTGTCTCGTATGACAGTTGCAATGAAATTAGATGCCACCACAAAATAGACACAGAGCTTGGTCTAGGTTACTAAATTGCTTACCTAAATCCCAAACTTGGAATTTAATGTTGTTATATTGCACTGTTTCAACGTTAAATCCAATTGCTGCATCCAATAATAAAATCAATCAGCCATTTACCATAAAGGAAATATCAAAGAGCATAAACAACGTCAGTGATGAAACCACTTCAAGTATGCAGTATGCAGAACAACCAATAGAGTCACACCAAAATTCAAATTCAAAATTGTCCCTATATCTTGAACCATGAAATATGAGGAACAAAGTATAGTCACACAATACACCCAACAAAGTGATTTGTCTTATACAAAAAGACTTCCAGGAAGATCCAACGAAGACCAAACCCACAGAAGTTAAAACTCAAAATTATATAGCCTGCTATCTTCCTAGAAGCTTTAGCAGATCAGCAATGAAAGCAAACTATTAAACAAAGGGAATGCAGATTATTAGATTCTGATGATCATAAAACGAGAAAGAGTTGCCAACTTGGTATGGTGGAGACAACTTCGCCCATTTGAAGCCGATCTGAAAAGGTATGGCAGCAATAACAAAAAAAAAACGTCAATATCCTTGAAACGGACATAGAAAAGCTTGATCAGGTTAGGCAGAGAGTTCGGATGCATACAGAGAATTGTGGTTTTTCCTGCATTGTCTAGGCCAAGAACAATAATTCTAGCTTCCTTGTTACCGAAAAGGGAAGAAAACAATCTGGTAAACACTAAACCCATGTTGTGATTGCGCCGAGAAGGAGGAGCAGAGTGCACTTACTGCATCAATAGTAATCAAATCAGAAGAAGAAACTCCGATTTACGAGAAAACCAAGATCAGATCTCAAAGCAGAACCCTGAAGTTTCCCGCAAAACCACGGATAAGAATGGATGTCAATGTCAGTGTTGTGAGTCTGAAATGCGCTTTAAAACATGTAAGCATGCGTTTGCGAGCCTGAGAAAGACGGGAGTGCCTGTGATTGAATTTCGAAAGAAGCAGCAACACTCCAGAGGAGAGGGAGATAAAAAGCGAGAGAAGGATTTGGCTCTGCGTCCGAATGACGATCTCGCTCTCTCAAAAAATCGAATAAAAAATGGAATAGGAAGAAGCTACGCAGGGAAGAGGACCACGACTAAGCACAGGGGATCTCTCCTTCCATTTTCCCATTTGTTTCCCCGAATTTTTTTTTCCAGGGAGAATATTTTTTCCACCTTTTTGGTCCCAGTCCCTTCAGGGAGAAATTATATTTGACCTAAATATTTAAAAAATATATTTCAATGCAAAACTAAAAAAAGTAAGAATCAAATATTTTCTATTATATATATTCATCAATGAGAACGTAACTCTATTTTTTTAAACTTTCACTAATTTGCTGACTTTTGTTGAGTAAGTATGTTATTGTTTAATATATATGAGCAAAACAAAAAACAAAAGAAAAAAGACAAGAATACTAGGGACAGTAGCTTTTAAGTAATTTTAATTTGAATAACAGTGGTGATAGGGATAGTAGTCAGTTTTAATTTTTCTTACCAGAATAATCATTTCACTTCATATTATTACAAATAATTATAATTATTATATTTAAGAGTTTTTGTTCCAATATTTTAATTAATCTTGCTGGGAGTTTAATTTTCTTATTTTCTCCTTTAATAGTCCATATTCTTTCTTTAAGTCTGTTTGATTGGAAGGAGAATAGATTTTAAAAAATTCATTTTTAAAAAAAAAATGGGGAAATGGAGTTAAAAGTTTTCAATTAATTTGTATAATTCTTTTATCTTATATTTTTTATTAAAATGTTATCACTCTAATTATTTTATTTTTAAAAAAATTAAATTTGTTAAAAATCTCTTCACTTACCTCTATTTGCTTCTAAGTCCTAAGGTCAAAGAAATTACATAAATGTAACTTAACCAATTGGGTAGCCGCAGATTGATCCACATAGGACTCGTTTCTATGGGCATTGGCTATAGGCTCCCCCGTCTTTTACTGCGTCCGTTTCAATGCCAATCCCACGATTAATCAAGAACAAGTTTCCTTATCCAATAAAATGCTTCTAATAGAAAGGAACAGTCTCTTGAAAAATAATAAATTAATTTTTAAATTTTTATTTAAAAAATATTTATATTTAATATTTAATAATATCTTAAATAAAAGTTATAATGCATATAAGTACAATTGTTGAAAGAAAATTTGGTTTACCAACCAATAAAAATAGAGTCTAATTAAAAAATTAGTATCTCATCCTGATAAATTAAAATTTAAATTTATATTAAAAAATATACCCAATTTAATGGCAGACAATTTAGTATATCACTTATGGGATAATATGGAGAAAATAATTTGGTTTACCACTTCTTACTTAGTTTCCTTCGATATTTTCTATAACTAGTATAGTACTCGAGCGATGGATGCAAATGGATGTCCGTTTATGCATTATAAAAGATGGAACGAGACAAAATGGTTAGTCATTTAAAACTCACATATTTAATTCAATAATTATATAGGATAATTTGATAGTCAATAAGATAAATATAATATTTTTCTTCGATATTATAAAAGTATGCTGCGCAATAATCACAGAGGATAATCTCCTTCCTCATCGCTGGAGGACCTAGTGGCGTCTGGATCGGGGACGGATATCCGTACCACTATGGGATCTATGGAACTGTGAACATCGGAATCCCTGTTGGCCGCCACCGGATTGGTTTACTTCTTGGCGACATTTTCGTGGAAGGTTTATTTGCATAGGATACTCTATCTGTTGTATGATTTCGATCCCAAACAGTGCGTATTCTGGGCGAAGCAAATAGGCCCGGCCTATGGAATAAAAGAGAACCGTGAAGAAGAAGACAGAAACTTTAAGAGGAGCACTCCGAAGGACACTATGTGTGGTAGTGGGCCTGGAGAACATGACAAGAGCAGTGATGAAGGCGAGAGAATGTTTTGTCCATAACATGCTATGAACTAGTTGGAGAAAATGTAGGAAACATATTCTACGATCTATATTATACTTAGGATCGTATTATATAGTCTCCAGTTTAGTTTACTTTTATTTAAATATTTTTTATTCCCTCTTTTACTATATTATATGGCCCAGTTCTCATTTTGTAAGAACACCTAATAACACATGTATTAATCCATGTAGGCAGTAGATTTGCAGTATAAACATGAAACGATCCTTTTAGAGTGTTTTATGTTTTCCCATTTCAATTCAAGTCTTCTGCTACTACTATAATATTCTGAGATTCTATGTATTCATTTGGTTATCATTTTCATATAGTTTGTCTTTTATCTGGCATTAGAGCCAGGTTTAGATCTTCCTCTATTATTTTTTTCTTATATATGATCTTTAATTTTATATTTAGAAAATATTTTAAATTAAGTAGAAGGAATTAGTAATAATATGATAAATTAAGTTATGAATTCTTGATAAGAGATGTGCCCATATTTAATAAACGATAACATTTCAAATAGGATTACCTCCAATAAGATAATATATACACTTAGGAATAAAATGTTATGATTTTTTCTTTAACTTTCTCATATATATATATATATATATATATATATATATATATATGGCATAAAAGTATGATAAGAACATCTTTTCAAAAAATAATAATTTGCATTACGTAAAATTTATTCATAATTTATAATTGTTGTGCATGACCTTTCATTATTTTAAATTAAAATTTGCAAAGATAATTAATAAGTAATGATTATTTAAACAAACTAAATAAAAATTAAAAGTGATAGTAACAAGTTTAGAATGCCATAATATCATTATTTAAAAGATATATACACCCATACTGTTTCTAAATATTTAAAAGAATAGCCATTAAGTTGGCAACAAGTCAAAAAAGAGAGAAAAGAATAGCCATTAAAATAAAAACTTAAAAAAAAAATGATGCTTCCTACAAAGCAGACTGAAAGATCAGCTCCGCAAGCTCCTGTAACATTGCAGAAAGACATATTAGAAGAATGTACATAACTGTTAAACAAACAAATTATTCCCTAGGATTTCTAAGTTTTTTTTTAAAATTTATTTACATAATTTATAAACCAATATATAAGCTAATATTACATATAAATATTTAAAAAAATTAAATTAAATTTGTTATATATATATATATATAGACATTACCTGCTTGGCAGAAGCAACCTTTGGCTCTCCCCATTCCTTGACTTTCTTCTCCAAGAATTCAAAGTCAGCCTTACCAGCCTATGACAGCATATTTTATAATCACCAATGAGTTAACAATAGATAACATTTCCTGCTGAGGACAATAAGAAAGAAAAGCTCCATGTTACCTCGATCAGAGAACCGATTTCAGAGTCAAAACTCTGGTATCTCTTGCGGACAAGCTCATCCAAAGAACCATCCTAGAGTCCAACATAACAGAAAAAGGTTTATTATTTGTCAGAAAAATTAAATATAAGTTTCACCAAAGACTCAGACAAACAACAACAAACTTTATTTTATTAAATATAATCGACTATATATATTACATAATACTATTATATCTTATCCACAACAAATATTCGACACACATTTAGAAGAATTCAAATAGGTACAAATGACGTAACAGTGTATCACCTCAATTAGTTTGGCAGCATTTCGGAGGCCACGGGCCATTGTATCCATCCCAATAATATGTCCAATGAACAAGTCTTCAACATCAGTACTCTCTCTCCTCCTGCAATATTGTACGTTCCATCAAGAGATTGAGCAAAACAAACATGAAAGAGGCACCGTTATTAAACACTTCTTTTATATGTTATATATGACAAAATCATATTCGAATTTGGAGAACTTAATTAGGAGTAATTCATTCAATAATATTTTTTGTATCTATATGAACTTAGGCTTAGATTCGAAAACTTATGTTTAAGCGACTAAAATCTATTTTATTAGAATTGACGCCTGTTGATATTATTTGGCATAGGGGTGTTCATGGGCAGGGCTGGGCAGGGCGACCCCCTGCCCGGTGCCCTGCCTAGAAAAAGCATGGGCTGCATTTTGCAGCCCGATGCCCGGCCCTGCCCGGTAAAAGCCCTAACCATTTTGGGCTGGGTATGGGCGGGCTGGGCATGCCCAAATTGTGATGTCATGCTCATGTTGTGGAAAAAATCAGCAATTATAAACTTCTAAAATAATATCATATTCATATGTCTTCAAGAGTTAAATAATATCTATAATCCACTAAAAATAAGGTAACAAAAAGATAATAATTAAAGTCTTAAAATTCATTGCATATAAAAAAATCTTGAAGTATAAGTAGTTTATAATTACAACTTTACATCAATTTCCCAAATGTTGACAATGATGAAGTATCTAAAAATATAAAATAAATAATTTTGGCATATGTGTATAACCACAATCAAATTTAAAATATAGACAAGCTAGCTAGGCTTACAATTTTGCATCAAAGTTGAAACCTCCCGGTGCAATTCCTCCCTGAAAAAGATACAGCAGGCAAAATTTATGAACCACAGATATGAGATTTCAATTTATTACTGATAAAGTATGTTGGACATTATTATGATTCAGGTTAAGAGACAGGAACATAGTACATTTCTTATCACAGTGAGCATAATGTTTGTTGCCTCTCCAATATCTATGAGAAACTGATCAGTGTCCCAACCTGTAAAGAGAACAACTTCTTATAATTAACTTGCTATACTTGGGACATCTCAACATGGTGTGTGTTTTAATCCTGAAAGTTACATTGTTGTCTAGAGAAGAAAGAAACACACGTACGTACCGACTTGAGGATCGCCGGTATTTGCATCAATATTTCCCAACAATCCATTGATTCTCGCGGTTTCGAGCTCATGATGACAGCTTCCATGTAGAAAGGCATCAAAAGTTAATAACACTTGCAAAGGATAAGATACTTTATTACTATAAGTTCAAAATACAATGTATGATTCACCTATGGCCAGAAAGGGTGGCGTGGTTGCACTCTATGTTTAGTTTAAATTCATCTGCACAAGGGAAAGAAATGAAGTTATATATGCAGTCAAGTTGTATGAAAGAGGAGAATATTCGTCATGAAAAAAAATTGGTAAAGAGTTCCATTTGAGAATTTTATTAGTCAGAAAGACTTAATAAATTTGTATACAATACATACTTAAATTTAAATTTTTTTAACTAATAAAATTTTTAAATAGAAACTTTAATTTTCACCGATTTGCTCTATTAATTATTACCTATAAGTCCATATTTTCGCAAGAAATTAGCTGTGGTTGCAGCATCCCAATCATACCTGAAAGAATACATAATCTAGATCAGATAACATGTAACATAAATAAAATTAATTAATTAATTACAAAAAAAGTGAAAAGCATACTGGTGTTTTGTAGGTTCTTGTGGCTTGGGTTCAATCAGCAGTGTGCCTGAAACAAGTAAAAACGAAATCACAAATCAAACTTCATTTCTTAAGGAACTCAAGTTATGATTGAGAATTCCATATTAGTTAGTTACCATTGAATCCAATCTTCTTTTTGTATGCAACAGCAGATTCAAGAAACCTAGCCTGTAATAAGCATATAAACAAAATAGTTGTTAACTACTTTTCTGGACAAACAATTTACTTCATACATTTGACAGGAAGAACAATTATTGGCTAACCAGATGATTAAGCTCTCTTTCCATGTCTGTATTCAACAGAGATTGATAACCTTCACGGCCACCCCAGAAAACATAATTTTCTCCCCCCAAATAGTGTGTGACCTGCAACAATGTGTAAACATCAGATAATTTTAAAAGAAGTTTCCAGAAAAATGAACTGAGGAACTTACTTGTTAATTAATGTTCACACAGAAATGTATTATTGTATATTTACCTCCATGGCTTTCTTGACTTGAGCAGCAGCATAAGCATACACTCCTAATTCAGAGCTATATATAAGGGAAAATCAAATCGTTAGCAGCAAGTGTAAGATGCATAAATATTATATAACTCACTTTAAATATAAGACCTCAATCCACTTTTGTTTCCTAAATTTATAATTTTTTTCTCAAAGTATCTTATTGATTGCACATAGTTCTCTCAAGAGGTAGTCATAATACATATAATTAGAAATAGTATTCTGGGAAAAATTATAACTAACTAATTTAATTAATTTTTTAATATCTATATATTAGTTATCTAATTCTTATATTAAGAATAAGAGGGATTACCTTGTAGCACCGCCATGCATATAACGAGGATGCATGAACAACTGAGCGGTCCCCCATAGGACTTTCTTGTTTCCCTGTATAGTAAAATAAAATAATACAGATTTTACATACATCACAAGAACATGATTTTGAATCAAAACCAATATTATTATTCTCTGGGGTTTTGAAAAAAAAAAATGAACTGGTTCATTGTGTCAATTTACCTGAAGCTCTTTAGCAAGGGCCACCACTTCATCCAAGTTTGCATTAGCTTCCTGTAAATATGCCATCCAAAGGGATGAGGAAGTGGATTTAAAGATCATTGAAAAATAGTAAACCATTATTTCAGAGAACAAATTACAACAACAATGCCTCTTGTTGAAGTAGTGAATTAGAATTTCCAAGCTTCAAAAATATTACCCATCCAGTCTAGTTAGTTAATTAATTTGGATTGATTAAGGAAACTAAATAAATTACTTCCTCTATTCCTAATTATAAGAGCTAGATGAGGGTTGAATTTATTTCTAAATGTAAGACCTCAATCTACTTTATCTCCCAAAACTTATAATTTTCTCCCTAATATATCCCTATATGAGTGCACATATTAAGGGTATCTATTAAGGAAGTTCAAATGCACATAGTTGAAGGGGGTATTTTAGGAAAACTAATAAACAATCTTATATTAGTTATAATTAAGAGATTTATTTGACTTTATTAATTTACTCAAATTAATCATTTAACTAATATAATATAAGGATAGGAGGGAGTACAGCATCCAATGAATTCATGGAAATGAGGTACAGAAACTTCAGATTATTGACTCACCTTCAGAGTTTTACCATCAGGGGCAATATCTCTATCATGGAAGCACCAATAATCCACTCCAAGTTTATTTATGAACTCAAAGTTGGCTCTCACTGGGTGAATCAGAAGAAGAAGCATTGGTCTCAGTATTAAATTTTTATAATTTGAAGAGAAATAATTAATATTTGTAGAATCAGGGTTATAACATACTTCTTCTTTTAGCAATTTTTAATGAATTGGTACCATCTTCCCAGGGCCAAGTCTTAGTAGGGGAACCAAATGGATCACCGCCTGTTCCACGGAATGTATGCCAAAATGCAACACTGAATCTAAACCAATCCTGTATATATATATATATATATATATATATATATATATATATATATATATATTATAGTGGTTTCAGTTTGATGCCAACATTTACTGGATTATTAAAAAAAAAGTTGATAATAATGGGGAAAAAACCAACCTTCATTTTCTTCCCAAGAATTTCTTCCTCTGCATTATAATATTTAAATGCCAGTGGGTTCTTGCTGGAGGGACCCTGTTATTCAATATATGCAAAAATACAGAAACTCTAGTGGGAGTGGGTAATTTTGTATTAGAAGATCAAAGGAGCAACGTCTAACAAACGCATAAGTTGATAAATTATTACTTCCTCTGGTCTAGTACAAGGGTTTTTTTTTTAAAAAAAATTAAGTGAGCTGGGTCTAGGTCTATGGTCACTATTGAAGAACTTAAGAGTCACTTATCAATAAAATCTCACATTAACAATGTGATTTGAACTAAGAAATTTGTAGGTTATAAGTCAAGTTAAATATAAAGGTTTGCTTCGGTTTTAAATATAAAAATATTTGTTTTTATTAAAATTGACAAAAGTGACTTTTATTCTTTATGATCTTTATTTAGATAGACTTTCATAAAAAATCAGTTTAACAAAAATTTAAATGATATATATATTAAAAAATCAGCTATAGAAGGTTTAAATATAAAGAAAAATAATAAGTTAAAAACTAGAAAAAGTTGATTCTTTAAAATAGATTTTGATTAAAAAGTGAGTTGTCCTAAAAGCCATGCCAAACAAAGTTTTTTTCCTCCAATTATTTTTTTGGTCGGCTTCCTAATACCATCCCAAACAAGCCTTTCGTGATCTAAATTTTTAATTTCCCCCCCATAAACTCTTAATATCTATTGCACATATATTTAGAGCAGTTAGCTCCTAATTAAGTTTAAAAAGGAGAGGATTACCTCATATTTAATTGGGGGAACGCCAGGAAAGAATTCCCCTTCCCATCCATCGCCACAAATTTCATTATTGGTAGCGGGGCAAGTCTGCGAATTGGCAATCTGCTTCCCAAACAAAGAAGAAGAAAGAAAAGGATCTCGCACATTAGGCACAGAACCAAACATGCAATAATGAGCAAATTTGATCATGAAAAAGCAAAATGGAGAGTTGTTATTATAGTACCACGGCAAAAGCAAAGACTTGCAGAGAAAGAAGAAGCAATAAAATCTTCGGAGCTTTCATCTTCGTAGATTGACAATATCCACCTGAGCGATTACAGATTATGAAGAAAGATCATCATTTACACAGTCAGGAAACTAATTAATGAACAATTAGATCTCAGAGCCTTACCTTCTTGTCACAATAGCTCCAAACTCTTATTAGTATAAGAAGTTATTAAAACATGACTACTTCAGGACCCAAACTATATATATATATATATATATACACACACCTTGAATATCAACTCCAAGATCTAAACAGTATCTTTTTAATATTTATACAGTTAGGAATCAAATCAGAACATGTGCATGTAAATTTAAGAGTTCAACAATAGTAAAAAAAAACAGAGAGATAAAATGGGCAAGATTTGATACTGATACCCTCATTAAAATTCATTTAATTATTATCTTTCTGCTTTTTTTCTTTTTTTTTTGCCAAATTTAACCATTTCGCTTGTTGAATTGCTGCACTATCGTTGAAGAAATTCAATATCTTTTTATTTTATTTTTACCTAGTGAGAGTCTGGTCTTGCGTATGTTATACAGAGTCTAAGAAAATAAACCATAATATTTATAATTGATGAATAACAAGGACGTGTTAGAATTTTTATATGATATATATAGATATATAGATAGATCACGTATTATTATAACTTATATATTACTTATCCGATCTTTAGGATATGACCTATTTAACTAATATAATTATATTAAAAATGTTAGTTCAATTAGTTAATATGAATGGATAATTTAACTTCCTAATCATTTTTTTAACTCCCTTTCTTATTCTCATATTTCATTAGTATTAGGTCAATATCGATAATTTAAAAAAAATTTAAAAAATATAAGAAACACATCTTATATTTAGGATCATAATTAATTTTTCAATTAAGTATTTTATTAAGTACAAAAAGAGTATTATGATATCACTTACCTTCTATCTGATTGATTTAAAATGAAATCACTTTCTAATAATAAAACAGTATTTTATTTTTTTGGCTCTTAAAACAGTATTTTATTAATCCAAACAACAAAAGTGATTTCGTTATCCCTTATTATTAAAAACAAAGGTATTTCGTTTTCAATTAAATAAATATCATAAATATAATACTTAATACTCTATTGATCCTTAATATAAGAGTTAGTTGATACTTTTAGATAGATTAAAAAAGTTAAATAAATCAGTTAGTTATAATTAATACAAAAACTGATTGATTAATTTGAGTAAATTAATGAGTATATAGTATAAATTTATCATGAGAGATTAGATTTAATCGTAATTAACTAATTTTTTTAATTTTTTTAATCTATCTAAAAAAATCAACTAACTCTTATATTAAAAACTGGATAAAGGAGTATATAATATGTTGAAGGATACTACTTCTTATTCAAAAACGATTATTTACTTTGCAAATAAAAAGAAATTAAATTATACATTTAGTATTCCATAATATATTTTAGAACCATTTGATATTTTAGAGTAATTTTTTTTTGTATAATTTCATTCTTAAAATATTTTATCACTACTACTAACCCTTAACCCTTGACATAGACCCATTGTCTAAATTACTGATGGTCTGATTTTTAATACCTTAATAATAGATATTAAATATTTTTAAAGTAATTTGCAATATGATTTTATCTTTAAAATATTTTTTTAGAAACAATCAACACTCTAATAAACAAGAACAAAGTTAAAGAGAAAAAATGGTTGATGGTGTTTGTTATCGTTGAGAAAATATTTAAAATAATTTGTAATACGATTTTATCTTTAAAATATTTTCTTAGAAACAATTAACATTCTAATAAACAAGAACAAAGTTAAAGACAAAAAATAGTTTATAGTGTTTATTGTCTGTTGAGAAAATATTTGAAGGGTAATATTGCTTCTGGTTGTACTGCCATACGAGACCTTCCTGATGCCGCCATTGACGCTATATTATTGAGACATTTTTTTGTTGTTGATATATATATATATATTATTGAGACATTGAAGGCAGGAAGTTAAGCTCATAGCAGTCGTGGACTCAAGCACTGAAGCGTCGTCGTTTCCAGACATTGCCTTTTCATCATGCTGTTCCTTGTTTCCTGAAGCCGCTTCTCAACGCAGCTTTCGGCCACGACTGTGTTGTTCTTGTTGCTGAGTGTAATTCAACTCTGTCGACACGGATCCATTTGTGGAGATCCCACAATAATTCGATATTTCGATTTCACTTCGGCAATATCTCTCTATAGTACCTTCTCCTAATCGACCTCTGCTTTACATCGGGTTTGTTCATCTTTACCCTCTCCATTTGCTCCTGTTTGTATTTTCTTGCTTATAATTTCATCTATACATAAAATCGGTTACTGCATTAATAGAAAGGCTTCCTTACTCAACTTGTCTTCTGGTGCAGAGGATGAACAAGAGGCCGAGAACGAGCATTGGCAACGCTGGAGTCGATGTCTGGCCGCGAGAGGTCGGCGAGCTATCTGGCAGGAATCTCGTTCGCAGTCTCGGTGTCTCTGACGTCTGACTATCCATAATTCTCTAGTAAATGCTTCACTTTTATTATTATGCTCGCATTTTTCCTTGTCAGTTATTTGCTTGCTGTTGCATATGTTGATTGGAGGAAATATGATCTTTCTTGGTGGAAATTCAATGGTTTAGAGGTCTCATCTGTTGTAGGTTGAAGCTGGGTTTCTTTTTCACCTTTTTCTATGGATTTTATTTCCTTTTTTAATTGGCGACTTCTTTTGGTTGGCGAGGAAAATTTAAGGTTAACTTTTAAACAAAGAGGAGCTAGGAATATGGTTCAAAATTGAAACTGTAGCCTTGTTCTTGTGAAAAATGCGGTGGGCTTCTAAATAACGTAGCTCTTTATGGGGATAATTAGGTTTATTTATGTATGAACTTTAAGTTTTTTGTAGACAGATCCAAATTCACTTGAACTGAAGTCTTTATGTTGGATGTATATTTTTTGCTTTTCTACCATTCATGAAAGTATGCTGCTGACTGTTTCCAAGCAATGCATGGGCTTCAAATTATGTTGAAAAGTAGACCAGGTTTAGCATTGATTTTACAAGTTCCATGAGTAATATCTCAGCTGCATTATGTGTATAAGATCGTATTTGTTTGGTGTGCTGACATGTTGCCATCTAGAACAGATAAAAAAAATAGTTTTAAAACAACAAAACCATTTCAACTAGTAGTACCTCTTATATATCAATATTACAGGGTAATTTATCTACTCCTCCATTAACAAAATATCTTATCAAAAGATAAAAAGTTTAGGTTTTAGAAATATTCAGACAACTGCACCAATCTCATAGCCTGGGGCAGTGAACTTGAATTAGAAGCAATTTTGTCATTATAAGAGCTGGTTGAGATTTTTGAACTGATTTATTTTGAAATTGTGTCACAATAGCATGCCAATTTTAATGATTCTTCCTTGATATATTAATACACTGATAGTACTGGACTCGCATTATTTTACCTTATTTGGTGTAGGTGTAATGCACATCTGTTGTACTTCTACTCCATCTTCACTTAGGTTGGATATACGTGCATTGCTGCTCGCTGCCTACCTCAGTGCTTGCCGAGCATTTTGGCAATGTTCTTTAGGGCTGTAATGAAACTGAGCACATTACCTCTGCTTCCTTGTATGCCAGCCCTAAAAAATAGGCTTAACTATGATGGTATATTCTTCTGTTATTGTGGCTTGCCTTCCTTAATCAGGAGCTTTTCTCAAACACCAAAATTGTACCAGCTAAACAAAAAGATATCCCATTTAATTCGATCTGGCAGATTAAATGAAGCGAGAGCTTTGTTTGATTCCATGAATGAGAGAAAAATAATTACTTGGAATTCAATGATTAATGGTTATGTTCAACAGAGAGAGATGGCTAAGGCACGGCAGTTGTTCGATGAAATGCCTGAGAGGGATGTTGTGTCATGGAATTTGATGATATTGGGCTACATATCATGTCGTGTTAGTCGGTATATTGAGGAAGGAAGAAAATTGTTTGATCAAATGCCAGAAAGAGATTGTGTTACATGGAATACTATGATTAGTGGGTATGCGAAAAATAGGAGGATGGACGAGGCTTTGAAGCTATTTAATAGAATGCCTGAACGTAACATTGTGTCATGGAATGCTATTATTACTGGATTTTTATTGAATGGTAATGTGGCTTTGGCTATTGAATTTTTCAAGAAGATGCCGAAGCGTGATTCAGCATCTCTTAGTGCACTTATATCAGGACTCATTCAAAATGGTGAATTGGATGTGGCTGCTAGAATTCTGCATGAATATGGGAACATTGATGAAGGAAAAGAAGATTTGGTGCATGCCTATAACACCCTAATTGTTGGCTATGGCCAAAAAGGGAGGGTGGAAGAAGCTCGACACCTATTTGATCAAATGCCAAATTATCAAGGTGAAACAGATGTAGGTAAAAATAAATTTAAACGAAATATAGTTTCCTGGAATTCCATGATGATGTGCTATGTCAAAGTGGGTGATATTGTTTCTGCTAGTGATCTCTTTGACCAAATGATAGAGCGAGATACCTTCTCTTGGAACTCCATTATCAATGGCTATGTTCAAATTTCAGCTATGGAAGAGGCTTCAACCCTTTTTGGTAAGATGCCAAATCCTGACACAATTTCATGGAATTCAATAATATCTGGGTTTGCACAGATAGGTGATTTAAAACTTGCAAAAGATTTCTTTGAGAGGATGCCTCACAAAAACCTGGTCTCATGGAATTCGATAATAGCAGGCTATGAGAAAAATGGAGACTATAAATGTGCCATTAAGCTCTTCTCTCAGATGAAACTTGAAGGACACAGACCCGATAGACACACGCTATCTTCAGTCCTTAGTGTCTCTACTGGTTTGGTGGATCTTTTCCTTGGTAAGCAGGTACACCAGCTTGTCACAAAGACTTTTATTCCAGATGTGCCGGTAAATAATTCCCTCATCACCATGTACTCTAGATGTGGAGAAATTATTGAGGCACGTAATGTATTTAATGAGATGGAGCTAAAGAAGGATGTAATCTCTTGGAATGCAATGATTGGAGGCTATGCATCTCATGGTTTTGCTGCCGAGGCTCTAGAACTTTTCGAATTGATGAAGAGGTCTAAAGTTCACCCTACGTATATATCATTTATTTCTGTTTTGAATGCATGTGCCCATGTAGGTTTGGTTGAAGAAGGGAAGAGGCAATTTCATTCCATGATTAATGAATATGGTATTGTGCCAAGAGTTGAGCACTTTGCCTCCCTTGTGGACATTGTGGGTCGGCATGGGCAACTTGAGGAAGCTTTAGATTTGATAAATAATATGCCATATGAACCAGATAAGGCGGTGTGGGGCGCACTCCTAGGTGCTTGTAGAGTCCACAATAATGTAGAATTAGCCCAAGTAGCAGCTGAAGCTTTGATCAGGCTTGAACCAAAAAGTTCAGGTCCTTTTGTATTGTTATATAATATGTATGCTGATTTAGGACAATGGGATGAGGCAGAGAAAGTGAGAGTAGCAATGGAAAGAAGATCAATCAAGAAGCAAACAGGGTATAGTTGGGTAGATTCTTCCAATTGCCAATGATAGTTCGTTTATTGCAATACTCCATTTGTCAAAATCCCTCATTAGTGGGATATCAGGTCCTGCCATTCTGGTTGAGATTTGTGGCCTAACTTATTGTGAAGTTGCGTCACAATAGACTTGCCAATTCTAATGACAGGTCTTTCTTCCTCTTTTTTTAGTCATTTGACTGGATTTTTTTCAATGTTGTTACCATCTGAAATTAACGTTTTAATTATAATGACAGAGATTTCTTCCCTTTTTCACTCATTTACTGTAAACTTTTTTAAATGTATTACCATATAAAATCTATGTCATCATGCGGTTCCTTTTGCTTTTATTGTGATGCTGAAATTTACCTTCCTACATTTCCGTTCAAATAAGAGCCCCCCTGAGAGAGAGGGGATGAAAACGAATATGCTTCCAATTTCAGACTCAGAGATTCAAAGCTCTAAACTAATTAATGTCATGTTTTAGAGTCTTGTCCTTCGACTTGAGTTACACAGGAAGCTGGAAACGCAGAGTTTCTGTTAATAGTGTAAGCTTCCATGAAGATGGTGACATATTGGCGTCAGGATCTGACAAGAGAGTTGTCCTCTGGGACTGGGAGATTGGGCATATGAAGTTGTCTTTTCATTCTGGTCATGTGAGAAATGTTTTCCAATCAAAGTTTATGCCCCACTCAGATGATCTAAGCATTGTCACTTGTGGTGCTGATGGACAGGTATTCCCTTTCATATTCTGTCACATTCTGCAAAGATTAGCATCCGTTTTATTTGTCAACACTTTCCATTCCATCCTTTCTGTCATATCTGTTACATTTTGAGAAGGAGCAGACCGTTTCCATTTGAATAGGCCATATCAGGAAAACTATCATACAACGATTAGCAGTTATATCCCTAACGTATGCACGTATTTCATCTTCACGCACCAGAAAAGTATAATATGGTTACAGCGTTGCACGGATATATAGCCATTTTTGTTTATCTACTCCAACATTGAGATAAATATGATGTTCTAAGTTGTAATTAGTATTTATGAATCTTTATACATTATTCATTTGAAAAGGTTGATATTTTAGGTGATACATGCACTAATTCAGGAATGTGGAGGAGTCAAAACTAAGGTACTAGGTGAACATGAAGGATGGGCTTATAAGTTGGCGATTGAGCCTGGTAGCCCGCATATATTATATACTTGTGGTGAAGATGGATTAGTACAGCATGTGAGTAATTGATCTCCTTTGCCCTTTTTTATCTTAATTTTTTATTCTTTATTCTACTTTCACTATGGGCTACAATTGGGGAAGCCTTAGGTACTATTTCCTTTTCTTTATTGGGGGTGGGGGGCATTTGAGACCATACAAAGCCGATGAGCTGTAACTGCAATGATGTTTCCGTACTTAAAGTGATGGTTTATCCTTCTAAAACCTTTTCCATGACTTTTGTTGTTTTAGATGAAAATCCTAAACTTGTAAATCAAATGACTGGTTGATTCTTATCTCTCAGATGCATAGACTGTTTTAGATGGAAAACCCACTGTTGACGCCTATATCTTGCTTAGGGTAGGCTCGTTGAAATTTTTATTTTAGAATTGAATTTCTGTATTCAAGTGGCACTCGGCAACATTACAGTTTGATCTGAGAACTGGGGCTGCAGCATAACTTTTTACTTGCCAGCCAATTAATAAAGATAGAAGGAGTTTCATGCCAGTCATCAATCTAACTGCAATTACAATTGATCCAAGGAACCCAAATCTCTTTGTGGTTGCTGGGTCGGATGAGTATACTCAACTTTATGATATTCGCAAGTACAAATGGGATGGATCATCTCCTTTTGGTCAACCTATTGACTTACTTTGCCCACCACACTTGATTGGTGATGAGGGAGTTCAAGTATCAAGTTTGGCCTTTTCCAAACAGAGTGAGTTGCTGGTGTCCTACAATGACGAGTTCATTTATCTTTTTGCACACGATATGGGCTTGGGACCCAACCCAGATCCTCAGTCCCTGGTTTCTATGTGCAGTTATGCAAGTAAAATGGAAGGTGACCATTGCTCTGCAGTATCTCTATCAAACATGGATATGGATGAGAAAATGACTCCTCGAGTTTATAAGGGGCATATAAATTCTAAGACTGTGAAGGATGTTACTTTTTTGGGGCCTAAATGTGAGTATGTGGCCAGTGGCTCAGACTGCGGCGAGATTTTCATCTGGAGAAAGAAAGATGGAAAGCTTATTCGTGTCATGAAAACTGATAATAAGCATTTGGCCGATTGCATTGAAGCTCATCCTCATACAATTGTTCTTGGGAGCAGTGGATTTGATCATGACATCAAGATATGGACCCCAAAGGCCTCTGAGAAAGCTAATTTACCCAAAAACATTGAGCAGGTATGAAATATCTTCTTGAGCTAATTATTTCATGTTAAGCATACCAAGATATGATTTTATGTAGCATAATGCCAGTTATGTGTACGAAACACAACATTGTGTATAAAAAACTGTGTAGGTAAATCCTTGAACTTAAAAAATAATATGGAACCATCTTAGTAAAGTCCTTTTGGACATGACTTATTCTTAAACATTTATTCTAGACTATCTTTATTTGTTTACGATCTCTGATATCTGTGCGCGCATATTTCAGGGTTATCTGTGAGCCTTTTAAAGGAAGATTTGTATTTGATTATTTATTCTCTGGCTTGAGTACGGCACTTTTTGTGGCAGGTAAATTGAGTTGATTTACACAATATATGCAGCGCCTACTTTTTCAATCTAACTGCAATTGCAAAAAAAGCAGATACAAGGTAGGGGTTAATACATTTTTTTAGTACAAAAAAGTTTAGGTGGGGTCGGCACCGGTTCCCTACTAAGGTTAGGGTATAACCTTAAAGTTTAGAGAGTGTTTACAGGGGATTTATGAGAGGGAGGGGGTTAATACTTAATGTCCTTTGCCCTTCTCCATAACAAACAGTAAAAAGAGGTTAACAGTAAGAAGTTCTTGATTATATTTCAAGTCGGGTGCTAACAGCAAGATTACACCCTTTTAACTTATTCAAGTATCTACTAACGGGGGTTGGTCCGAGTGGTAAGCGGCTCGGTATTGCTTAAACGAGGTTTCGAGTTCGAGCATTGGCGTACGCAGAAAATCCCCGTTGGGAGACTCACCCACCATAGTCAGGTGCGCGACGCGGGTCGGATTCAGATGTAGTCGGGGCAAAGCTCCGGTGAACCGGGTGGGCAACCAGAAAAAAAAAAACTTATTCAAGTATCTGAAATGGGTCAATTAGCCCAGATCTAACATGGAAACCTCTTTTCAATATATATGCAATTAATAAAAATAATATAAAAAATTGTAAATTTGTAATACAAAAGATATTAAAATTTTATATTTAGAATTAAAATAAGCATGTCAACTATAACTTAGTAGTTGAAGGAGTATTCTATTATTTTATCAATTATTGCTCTCATTATCGATATCAATTTTGTTGGCTCACCTTAAATTGTTAACATTTATAAACAGTTTCTCCAAACAAGTTAAAATGCAAAATGTGATGTAACCTTGATTTAAGAGAGATATATATACCCTTCGTTCATTCTAGCTTAATGATTAAGCAAACTAATATACTCCTACATTTCAATGTGGACGTTCAAGTTTGATTCAAACTTTAAAGTGATTAATGCATATTAATGCATGGGCAGCAAAATGATCGTGGACGACAGCGTCTGAAAATTAAATGCGAAACCCGAAACGTGCACTGAACTAATTAGGTTTAAGAGTACTTTCAAGGATGAAGCCTGTTCCAAATAAACCTGCGACACAGTGTCTCTTTCGCAAGGATGGCCTATGGCAAGTTGGGAACGTTCGTTCCTTAATTATGAGCTGTTACGTTACGTAGGCATTCATTAGTCATATACCAAATTGTCAATTGGCTTCCATCATTGCTAGCTCCGAAAAACTTGAGGAGCACATACATCAATCATCAATCTGTCAATATTACCATTTCAATATTTATAGTAAATTACACTATTAATAATTCATTAACTGTATAAATTTTCTGCAACTGTTGGATCCCCACCCTTTTAGCAGTAAGATTACTCCCTCTTTAACTTGTTCAAGTATCTTAACTGGGTTGTGGCCCAGAAAATAACATCTGAAATTGGTAAATGAGCCCAGTTCAATCAAACAAAGTAAACGAACTTCTTCCAATTGGGACTGGGTCATAGTTCAGACATCTCAATATTATAGGCTGTTACCTTGACAATGTTGGTACGGGGTTAAATTTAATAGAAAAGATTCATCTTCTATAATATAATGAGTTAAAATTTAAATTACTCTTAGAAGAGATTACTAAATTTAGTGTATGATAATGTATAGAATAAAATTTTCGGTCTAACCTTCAACCAAAAGAGACAATGATGCAAATACCCTGATCTGATAAGGGAAATGACAAACAAGGATCTGTTTTAAATGATTTAATGTCAAACAAAAGATTTTAATTTTAAAAAACACTTCTAAGGGCTTTCTTGTTTAATAATATATCATCTACTTTATGTATTTTGTTTAGAGTGTTTGTGGATAGCAAGCTATCCCAATAGTAATATTACCCGCCATGTTAATGCTTCGATCTTGAACTTGGTGTTGATATATTTATATGTTTAAATTGATTGAAACAAAAAAAAAATGTTGACTTGCCATATAATATCCAAACAGGTATTTGGACTCGCTCAGTATATCTCCAATGCCAATAGTGATTCAGACACGTGAATCTCTTGAGCAATATAATATGATCTCTTTAGCTAATATTTTGCTGTAAAGTGGACCTTTTTTGTTTTCACATTGTTTTTTCCCCTAACACATGAAACTATTTATGATATGTCTTAGCTTCAAAATCTTTAGCAGATCTCTCTGTTCCTTTCTCAAGAAACAGCTTATTAATTACTAGGGCCATCATGCGTTTACATTGTCGATTTTTTCATTTTTTTTAAAAAAAGATCATTTCTTCCCCAACTTATGAAAGTTAATATTCCCACAAGCATTGAAAATTTTTATTTATATATATATTTATTGTTCTAGTTACACAAAAATTGTAAGTCAAAGATGGGTTTTGTTTGCGAGTATCACTCTTCCCTTTTATTTATTGTTTTTCTAAGTCGTATAACGTAGGAACTCTAATTGGTATAACTTGGCTATTTCAAGGTTATATATAGATTCATTTTTGTTCTTTATTATGTAAGTTCATTTTGTTAATGCTATTATAGTGTAACATTTACAAAAATGTGACGTGACCGTATACTTCCAATGTGTCGAAATTCAACTTCAGTTCAAACTTATATGCATGCATATTAGCTAAAAAAACATGATCGATCGTGATTGCATTTGAAAGATCAATATGTGAAAACCAGAAACGTATACTTAACTAATACACGTATGCTTTCCGTCCAAAGTTATGATCTTTTCATGTTTAAAGAAATAGAGCATTTTGGTATTTTCTAAGAGTAATTAATGATGTTTTCCCCAAAAAAAAATGACTTTAATGAATATTTGAAATTAATAAGACATCTCTAACCACTTTATAAAAATTAAAGAGATATTGTTGAGTCGTTAACTATGTTTAAAAATTGAATAAACTTAAGATTTTACCTACATTTAAATAAAAAACTTCCATATTATATTTATATTTCATTCTCTCTTATAGATAATGACTTTAAATATGATATTATTAAAAAAACTTAATTCCCCATTAAGTAACTTATAATAAGGATCATTCATCTAAACATACTTTATAATAATAAAGATCAAGGGTAGTGTGTGTGTGTATATATATGTAGGATGAACCATTAATTTCAATATTGTAGGTAGGTTGTTGATGACATTGTAGTATAATAATATGAATACTTTTTGAGCCTTCAGTGATTAATTGGGAGGTCATGGATTTAATCTTACTTATAACTCAGATTATTAATGCCTACCTTTACAATTCAAATATATATATATATATATATATATATATATATATCGTAGGTAGGTTTAAAACTTAATTAAAAGAGCTTCATAGATTTGGCCAACATTTCATTATATTTCCCAAACAAGAAGCCGACAAGGGGATAATGGATGAAGCCTCTTCCAAATAAAACTGCAAGACACTGTCTCTTTCACAGCCGATGGCTTTATTATTGGAATGGGAAGCTTCGTGCTTTAACTATATATGAGCTGTTACGTTAATTAGCAGTTCTATTATTGACAATTTCCCCATTTGTGTCAATTCACTTAATTAGAGCTTCAAATCCAACTTGGCTAGCTCCCCAAAAACTTGAGAAGCATGTTCGATCGGCGTAAGATATTGTTCTTCATTTATCATCCATATATCAGTGTATTAATCATTCAATATGTGTAATAAAATTTGGAGTAAATATATTCTAATAATAAGTCATGAGCACTATCTATACTTATTTTTTATATGCTTTATACTACTTTTTTTATTACAAGAATTAGCAGGCAAGATCGGACCGATGTTTTAAGAACTAAACCAGAAATGTTACCGGATCATAGATTAATGGTTCAGCTGACTCAACTGCTGGTTGAAATGATGAAAATGTAAAGTAAATGAAATATCAAATTATTAAATAATATAAAAATAAACTTAAATAGTCTAATTTCATCGAGAGTTAATAACCTCACATAATGATAAAAAAAAATTCAAAAGCTTTGAAAATCAACTCCAAACTCATACATGAGGGTATTTTGAGAAGAAAAATTGAGTCCAACTTTTAGATTCTTGGTCTGGTAATTTCCTATTCAACTATATATATACACACACATATGGTTTAGAAAAAATTCCAAAAAATATCATTTAAATTTTAAAATTTTAAATTAGTTTATTTATTAAACTTTATAAGCTATTGCCTACTTTTGTAAAATAAATAACATCATATTTTTATAGTAATTCTTAATTTGAGATTTTGATATTCAAGTGGTATTTTTTTTTAATGTTCTCTATAATAGTTTAATTGGTTAAATAGCCGTTTAAATATAATTCAAAGAAAAAATATCCACAAAAACAAATATAAGAAGTCTACATCTATCTATCTAGTTATCTATATATGCGCACATGCCAAACATAAAAAATCTATCAAGTTATATTGCGAGTAAATCATAAATAATATTATATCTGTTTCTTAATTTTATAAAACTCAGTTAATTAATTTAAAGAGATTAAAAAATTTAAATAAATTATTTTAAAATATTTATATTTATTATTTTTCTTCAAATTAATTTATCTTATTTATAAATTGATATGTAATCTAATAATTCTTAATATGTGTTATAATTAAGTTATTTATTTAATTTTTTTAATATTTTTAAATTGGTCAATTAGGTATTACATTAAGAGAGGGAGGGATGAGTTATTTTTTTTTATAGGATCATTAGTTTTAATTTGTTGAACAATATTTGCTATATTTTGTGTTAGATTGATTAAATGGTATCCACCTTGCATGGAGTAGGGATTTTCACAAATTGGATTAGTTTCGCATATAAATTAAATGTGCCGTATGCCACCCATCTCTTGGATTCTTGGGGGCCAAATTTGAGATTTACATGAAATTAATTAATTTCTTGGAGTTTGCGTTTAGGCTATAATTACGAAACCAACTAGTTCATCATGAGTCTTATTCAAGGAACGTTCCAAATAGAATAAAAGAGGATTAGAGCTGAAAATTGGGATCATCCAACCAAGGAGGTTGTTAGCTTAACAATCAATTCAAAACGTTTTTTTTAAAAAATATATATATAATTTTTTCAATAAGTTATTACTCATTCCAATTAATTGTACGTCAGAGATATAAATTTATCTCCTTTCCACACATGATGGATTCTTTTTCTTTACCTACTTTCACTCGTAAGTCATACGTACGACTGATTACAACATGGCTTCCTTATTTTCTTTTTCTTCTTTTTCTCAAATACTGTTTTTGGACTAAAATAAAATAAACACGTTTTGATTTATACGAAAGTGAAGAGGATGCTCAACTTAAAACTCAATTGCTGGCCAAAAAGTAGTGAAATAATAGCACAACTAGTAGTTTTGTGGGAAGAGGGTGAAACTATGGGATTAATTTAGGGAAAATAACTGTTGGTGAAAAATATAATTAAAAGCAAATAGTTCTCCCAAATTTACAGATAGGTCTCAAAAAAATTAACATTTACAAGTTTAATTTGTAAATTATGCAACTCAACTTGAAACTATGAAAGTTTAACTTATAAACCTTAATGTGACCTATTAATATTAAATGAAATTTGGAGGCCTGTTTATATTTAATTTTCTTACCTAGAACCTATGAGTAATTTTTCCTTAAGTTAATTTAATTGGTTAATTACTTAGTATACTTTGTGTTAAGTTTTGGAATATCTTGCAACCCTTCCTTCCACACGTAATCAATGAATCCTCCACTTTATGGTTTACCCTTAAACATTCTTATTATTATTTCTTCTTCTTCTTCTTCTTTTTCAAATACAAATATCGACATGCTTAATTAAGGATATATCTCTTAAAAATGTTTTTTATATTTTTATAAACTTTAATTTAAAACCTTATATTATTTAAATCCCTTTCTTTATGACTAGTTAATTTTTTATATATAGATATTTGATTGTGTTAAAGTTAAAGATTATTACATAAAATTGAAATGATTTTTTTAAATATATTTTTTATATTTATACAAATTTAAACTTAATATCTCGTACTTAAAAGTGAAAGCAATTTTCACTTCAACCAATGTCCAATGTATGTTTTTGGGCAAAGTTGGGTTTTACTAGTACTAGTATTATTTCTTAATTAACGGATTAATTCTTATCTCTCAAAAAAAAAAAAAAAAAAAAAAACTCCTACACACAAGCACAACGGGGTTTTACTTTTTAGGTGACAGCGTGTCTCCTGAGTAGTTATGAGTTAGATCACTTGGAAGTCACGTGGGCAGATATTTTCCTCCAAAATCTCATATTATTAGGTCTTCTATATATATATATATATATATATATATATATATTACCTTAGGGTCTTCTGTATTTAATTCATCATATATTCGTTTTTCTTTTTCCAACATCAGATATTTAATCTATAATATATATAATCAATAAATTTGGTCGTGATATTTTTTTGTTCTGTGAACTGTAGTGATATTTGATATATTTGGTTGCGTATGCCGTAATTTTGTGGCTTAATATTTAAATTTCTTTTTTATTTTGAAATTAGTGGGTCCTCTAGATGATTTTGTCACAAATATATGGTCCAAGAATGTATTTCTAGTATAATATAAAATACTCTTTGAATTCTAAATATAAGAGTTAATTAATTTTTTAAGAGATTAAGAAAATTAAATAAATCAATTAATTATAATCAAATTAAACTCTTTAAGATAAATTCATATTATATACTCATCTGGTCCTAAATATAAGAGCTATTTAATTTTTTCTGGATAGATTAAAGAAACTAAATAAATTAATTAAATGTACATAATATAAGACTTAATGGATTAATCTGGGTAGAGTAAATAGTATATAATATTAATTCATATTAAGATATTAGATTTGATCATAATTAACTGATTTATTTATCTTCCTTAATCTCTCTAAAAAAGTCAACTAGCTTTTATATTTAGGACTAGAAGAGTATTTAATCTATCCAAATTAGTTAATTAACTCTTATATTAGTTGTAGTTAATTTATTTATTTGGTTTCCTTAATTTATCTAAAAAAATAAATTATCTCTTATATTTAGAATCGGATGAATATATAAGAAGAGATTTGATATCACTTTTAAGTAAAATTGTGGTTTTATTTATTATGGATGGGGAAAATATCACAGTTTAAATATGTATATTTCATATTTGTGTCATTTCTTTAGAAAATATGGTAGTAATTAGTTTTTTGTTTTGGCCAAAGCGGGAGTAATTAGGTTGGTCACCTAAAATCAAACTTAAGATTTTATTACTATATTTTCATTTTAGGGGTTTTGTTTGGGGGGAAAAAAAGAAAGAAAATATCTCCTTGGAGAGCTTCAACCAGAAAAGGACACAGAACAAGCAAGAGCATGTTCAATGCCTGTAAAATAAACAACACTTTGTCCAAAAAAAACAACAACTAAACAAGCAATTCAACTAAACACTTTATCCCTATTCAATACTTTTCTCATGTGATTATTATAAAACATTGATCGACTCACAATTGTTATTAGTCCTTTTTATATGGCCTTTATTTAGTTTTAAGGAGGATTAATTATTTTTCCCATACATATTTAATAAAGGTAGTAGAAAAGAATAAAACTTAATACTTCTCCCATCTTTTTTATATATAACAATATCTCTTATACGAGTAGTGATAAATATAAGGAATAAATTTTTTTTATTTAAAATTTTAAATTGATCTTTTTATTTTTACCCTCATTAAATATATATAATTTATTATCTCTCTTTAATAAATTTGCCCTCATTATCTCCCATATACTATTTTTATGAACAAAGGTATAATAAAAAATATATATATCTTATGTATTTATTATTTTTAACTAAATTTAACTAATATTTTAAATCACGTTAGTTGCCTGTAAAAAGGAATGAAAGGAGTATAACGATAGAATTTTTCATGAAAAGACAAAATGATCATTACTAACAAAAAGTTACACAAGTCTTTAAAAATAAACAAAAGAAATAGCAATACATGAAGTAAGATCAGAGTAAATTGAAGCATGACAAGGATCAGATAAAATAGACGAAGGCCGATGAGAAAGCAGCAAATTTTGAATGTCCTTGATCACCAAAGCCTCAATATGTTGTAAAATGGCCCTCCATTATTTAATGAAGCAATGACCCACACGGCCAATGTGAATAGGCAGGCATTCAAAACCATTAGTGGAGACAAAAGTCCTGATCCAAAGGAGTGAGGCCCTTAGACAGAAATAATAGAAATGATGAAGCTCAGAACTCCTTGTTGTACAGATGAACTGATGAAGGGTTGTTCGATCCATTGAGACATATGAAAGCATAACAGAGTCTCAATCTTCTTTGTCCGTAATTTTATTCAGAATAATAACCCAACCATGATGACTGAGGGCTGAAGAAGAGGATCGAGACTGTGTAGACACGTACCAGCATGATCATTGGCAGAGCATGTACAATTGTGGCAAAATTTAATTGGCCAATAATTTCTTGGGTAACCTTGTCTAATGGGTCAATTTTTCCTTGATGCAGAGCTAAGATCCGCTTGAACCATAATGTATTGATGAGAATGATTATCCCTCTAACTAAACATAGCTCACAATCCATCCAAAGATAAAATAGAGTGTTTCGTAGCCAGATTTTAATTTTTTAATGATAGATTTTAATATAGTTAATAAAAATAATATTAAAAATTATTTAAATTTTATAACAAAATTAATTATTTTAATTATTTTTATTAATACGTGTTAATTAATTAGAAATAATACAAAGTATCAAAAAAATTTCTTCTGTTTTGTCTAATATAGGAACATAGTAGTGTAGTAATTTTTGAAAACAAAAATATCAATATACCATAATTGTCATTTCATACTTAATTATTATCGGTCTGTCACCTTAAATTTTTTTATTACTATTAATTATTTGTTTCTAATATGATTCAAGTAATTTTAATATTTTGTTGGAAATCCCTAGTGTACTCATATTTAATACATAATAATACTTTAAATAAGATTATTTATAATAAAAAATACTTATACATATTAAAAAAAGGTCCTTATATTTAGAATAAGAGAGAGTGTCTCGTAATCAAATTCAAATGATGAGTGGCTCCATTAAATTAAAAGGATTAGACAGACAAGAAGAACTGAAGGGTGAAAAGTGGCGAGGGACCATAAACTAAATGAGGAATCTAACAAAGGCCATACACTCCAAATTGCTATGATTGAGAAACAATGAAGCCCCTTTCAACGCTGACCTTCCTTTCAAAATCAAACCACGTTCCATCAACCAGCCCTCCCCTCACCTTCCTTTCCACCACCAATTCCTCCACCCACATTTAACTTTATTACTTTTCTAATTATCCAATTTATGATATTATCTGTTCACATTTAAGCATTATCCAACATAATTGAAAATAATTCTCCCAACATTAATATAAAAGAAATTGACACAACAAAATGGGGTTATCTGATCTCTGTATGGATCCTTGTTTTTTTTATATTATTCATAAGAGTAGACTTTGTTAAATATAAGAATAAGTTTGGGTGCTCGTTAAAGTAATAAGCATAAAACTCATCAGATTTAGACTGTTGATATTTAATTTTTTACAATTGGGGTTTCTTAAATAAAAAATTATTTTTTAAAAGAACTGATATTTAAAAAATTATTTTTATTTTAAATTCTATACTATTAATTTTTTTTAAAAAAATTAAATTTATACTGTCCAAATCTAATGAGCATCCAAACCGGTTCCCTTAAAGATATCGAATATCATCCTCTTGATCCAATAGTCTTTTAATTACAGCATATCACTTGTCTGGATAATATTCTAGCTATTGGTTATACTTGAGTATGGTTGAGTCATCTGATCTATTTTGAGTCCATGAAATTCAAACTTGTTACCTACCGTCTCACTCAGTCTATATAATATACCGTTACTGTTACTTCTATGAATAAGACAGATTTGGATTTAATAAAAGAAAAACATTCATCCCTCCAGGAAATTTCCAACACCTCTCAAATGCGAGAATCGACGTGTCCACTTTCCACCCAATATATTTCTGTATTCTTAAGGCAAGCGGCCACTCAACAAAAAGCTTCAAGTATGATTGATCTCTTCATCTCCAAATAAATTGGACTCCTCAGAGATCAGATCCTTATTACATAGTTCGACACAGACAAAATTTTAAGAAAAAAAGGATCTTAAGAGGGTCGAACTTTGGAGGATACTGAACAAAACGATCCTTATCTCTGTGGTAGGAAGCAGCAAATTTGATACTGAACACTACCAGTAATGGGGTTTGCAGGCAGTATTGGAAAGTATAGACTTGGGCGAACGATTGGAGAAGGGACATTCGCTAAGGTTAAGCTTGGTGTTAACAACATCAATGGTGAATATGTAGCGATCAAGATCCTTGATAAGAAAATGGTCATGGAGAGCCATCTCAAGTATCAGGCAACCTTCATCCTTGGACCTTGTCTTTCTTTCTGTCTCCCTTCAATGAGAAGAACCTAGTCATTGGTTGGTACACTATGTTTTTCTGCATATTCATGCTGAGTTACATGTTTCAGGTCCAAAGAGAGATAAGAACAATGAAGCTCCTGAACCATCCCAATATTGTCAGAATCCATGAGGTATGTTTGCTAGCTGGAGCTATAATTCCAGGCAAAGTTTTCTGAATCCTGTTTTACCGATGAAACGATGTGAAAACAGGTACTTGGCACGAAGACGAAGATATATATTGTGATGGAGTATGTATCAGGAGGACAATTATCAGACAAGCTGGTGAGAATTATCAGACAATCCTGTTCAAACTAAGTATTGTTTTGTTGTATGATGATCCAGTTCTAATCCGTGTTTATAATAATCATTTTCAGTCTTATTCCAAGAAGTTGAATGAGAATGAAGCAAGGAAACTTTTTCAGCAACTTATTGATGCTGTAGATTACTGCCATAACAAAGGAGTTTACCATAGAGATCTTAAGGTCAGTTGAATTGAATTATCAATCTCTCTTTGCCTATTTTGAAAGGTGAATTTCAAAAAATTAATTAACTTGGATGTATCTATGGCTTGTATTTCATATAACAGCCAGCAAACTTGCTTCTCGACAGCAAAGGGAATCTCAAGCTGTCTGATTTCGGACTAAGCGCACTGAGAAAGGTAGCTCCTATTCTGGAAAATTCACTGATCATAACTTGTTTTCTTCCTAACTCATTCAAATTTCAATACTTTGACAGCCTGATAATGTTCTAACAACTGCTTGTGGTTCCCCAAGCTATGTGGCACCTGAGGTAATTTCAAATTTTCTTCAACATAGCATTGCATGAATCGAATTATACCTTGCGGGGGTGAATGACCTTGTAGCATAGTGATATTAAAGCTCCCTGTAAGTAGGAGGTCGCAGGACCTTGTTGGTCATGAGTGACATTGTTCCTGTGATTTATGATCCTTCATCATTATGTCATGTTCAGCTTCTATGGAACAAGGGCTACGACGGAGCAGCTGCTGATGTTTGGTCATGTGGGGTGATACTTTTTGAGTTACTTTCAGGTTATCTTCCTTTTGATGACCAAAACTTGATGAACTTGTATAAGAAGGTATTTATATAGATATACACTCTTATAGGTACTATCCAAACACAGAATTGTAAAACTTAATAGAAAAACTCAGCAGGTAATTTACATTCTCTTGTAACTTTCAATTCTGCAGATATGTAGAGCAGATTATACCTGTCCACCATGGTTTACAGTAAGTCAAAGGAAACTAATTGGCAAAATACTCGAACCACGAGTTATAAAGGTAGAATTTTTTTTTAAAAAACGATGATGATCTGTGTTCTGTAGAAAAAATGTAACTAGTTGGTGGTAACATTAATTGCTGTTTCATCCAGAGAATAACTATGCCAGAGATCATGGAAGATGAATGGTTTCAAACAGATTATGTTCCTGCTTGTGAATCCGAGTGTGATCAGAACATTCACATGGATGATGTTAATGCAGCTTTTGATTCAGTTGAGGTAATTCATCAAGAAGTTAAAAGGAAAAATCTGTGAAGAAAAAAACATCTGACATTATCTTAATATCTTTGATTCAGGAGAATATTTTAGAGGAAACAATTCCCAAGTCCTCAAGTTTCATTAATGCTTTCCAACTTATAGCCATGTCTGAGGACCTCGATCTATCGGGCCTTTTCGAAGAACAGGTAAGTCTACAAATCCAAAAGCACCAATCTTGAAGTGATCTATATATGTTTCATTCGATCATTAATATTAGTGTTGGGCATGTTTCTTGCAATTAGGATCACAAGCAGAAAACAAGACTAGGTTCCAAGCACAACATCCATGAAACCATAGAGAAAATAGAAACTGCTGCAACAGATGTGAAATTGTCCATAGAAAAAATGAACAACTTCACGGTATAAACCGAGCTCGGTGGATTTCTTACTGAATCTATATTATGTAGTTTCACATAAGCAATTTAATCACTAAAGTATCCCACAACAACAAGTGAACAATATGCAATGACAAGATCTAATGCGGAAAATAACAATATGTTGCCTGCTACTCACTTGTTGTGTGAGACTATTTGGGGATTAAATTGCTTACATGAGACTATATAATAATTTTCCCTAGAAACTGATGACTTTTCCTCTGATATCAGTTAAAAATGCACCAGAAACGAACGATGATGACTAGATGTTCCAGATCATATTATGACCTATCAGCTAAGGTAATTTATTGTTCCATAGTATGATCCACTTTGTATATTTCTGTCTTTATTTTATTACTAAAGAATTGTTTCACCTCTATGTGAGGTAACTACCAGGTGATTGAAGTTGCTCCAGCTCATTGTGTTATTGAAATATCAAAATCTACAGGAGATTTAAGAACATACAAAGAAGTAAGAAGATGACATTCCCTCTTTACTGGTTATGCAAGTTCATTGCTTTTTTACTTACTGAGTTTCTTATTTTGATGACCAGTTTTGTGAAAATCTATCCAATCTACTGGCAGAAAAATCTGTTGCATCATCTCAATCCCAAGAGTCTGTGGAATAATACCAAGATGATGCTGGTCGGTAATTACTCCCTCTTGTCCTTAATATAAGAGCTATATATCTAATTTGTGAACATTTTAAAAAACTAATTAATTTAGTTATTTGTTATAAATATGTGTTAGTTTTACTAAAATACTATTTCTAACTATGTACATTGTAACTACCTCTTAATAGAAACCCCTTACTATGTGTAATCAATAGGGATATTTTAGAAAAAAAATTAAAATGGGAGATAAAGTAGATTGAGGTCTTATATTTAGGATCAAAATAAACCCTTTGTTTAGTTCTTATATTTAAGACCGGAGGTAGTATAACCCTATATTATATCACTCAAAGATCATAATTATGGTCATTGGCACTATGTACTAACTGGAAATTAACTATTTCAGCTCTGAAGAATCAAACTGTGAAGATCATGATAAAGGAATTCAAGATCATACATCTGCATGAAGATTGGATTTACCAATGTCTTTGTCTTCATCAATCTTCTATAGTGAATCAGTGCAATAAGAGAGGGTCAGGCTTTGTTTACGGAGAGATAAACCAGAAGTACAAAACATACAACAATTCTATCAAATTCAAATTCAAATTCAAGCCAAGGATTCTTTTCTCTTTTCTCTTTTCTCCTTTCTTTTTCTTTTTGTTTTTTTTTTCATTCACAGTAAACATATTGACAGATACAAACTTATCATTTCAACAGAACATCCCTTTGTCCATAGCTTTCATTTACTCTTATCAGAAATATTTGTCAATTATTATGTCTATTCAGAGCAGGTAGACAAATTAAAGGATCAAGTTGATCTATCTATTCTAGTGTATTAATAATTGGAAGTTGGAATTATGAATAATATAGAAGTGGGTCTTTTTTTATGTATTGATATCAGTGATACTTTTATGTCCCCAAAATATAAAAAATTATCATACTTTCTCGATATCATTTATCTCTTATAATAAATTTAACTGAAGTTGGAATGCAAGACAATTAGTATAATATTATTTATATTTAGACATCATTTTATAAAAATATCAATTTGACTAAAATTTATTTAAATAATATATTAAAAATAAGGTTTAGAAATTCTAAACATGAAGAAAAGCCAAAATGTCAGAAGCTCCAAAATATGGCTTCCAACCTAACTAGCTTTTTAAAGAAAAAGCTCTTTTGCTCCCAATTCTAAACCAAACATGAATTTTGGCTTCAACTGGCTTTTAAGGGTCCACAAGTCAGTTTTGAGATCCCAAATAAGTACATTTGCAAGGATTACTCACATCGCTAAAATCCATGCCAGCATTTTGAGCCATGAGATTTAACCTCGGTAATAATAAGCTCTTAAAACTTAACTAATATTTTAATATAAATCCGGACAAAAAAAATCAGGTAATGTATCACATCCTCTTATAAAATGACAATAAGAAAGTGCAAGAATCTTAGAAAATTTCTGATTTCCAAATTTAATTTAATATCAAAGAAGGAAATGTCGGTTGGCTGGCTTTTGGATTTTGTCAACTTAAATTAGAGATAGCTTTTCCAATGTAATTTTTTTTTTCTATTTATAAGGTTCGAATTCTCAATTTTATTTAAAAAGAATTAAGTCTCTTCTTCTCGATCTAACTATCGTTAGTTTCACCTATTCTTTATATATAGTCTTAGAAGGAGAGGAGAATAATGAGAAAAACTTTATATATATCATTTGAAGTGAATATTTGTGTACTAATTAGGGGACTATGATGTAATCCTAATCTTTAATTGTAATGATATGAACAATCAAGATGGAATTGATTCTATTCCAGTGTTCTCACTGTATGGAAATTAATCTATCAGAAAAATGTACTTAAATTTAAGCAATGTTAGCTATCAAGCACATTAAAATCCTCAAGTTCTTTAAATGCACCAAATTTAAGTATGCATGGCATGGTATTGAATTGTGGAAAAATAATATTAAGGACCCTCAAAGAATATTGAAGACAATTAAAGACATTAAGATTTTGAAATTGCAAAGAAGGACCATGGTTTTTGGCCAGAATCAAAACTTTTCTAAATTAATTTTTTTTAGCATTCATCTTTCACATCTTCAGCACTCATCTTACCCATTTTAGTACTCGTCTTTAGCATAATTAATTTTTCAATATTTTTAGTAGTCAGTTTTAGATATTCTCAATTCTTATCTTCCATATTTTCGATTCTTTTGTTTGATTCTTTTTTTAAATACTAAAACATCTAAAATGACTACTAAAAATATTAAAAAATTGAGTACTGAAAATGGAAGATGTATACTAAAAATATAAAATTATGAGCACTAAGAAAAATTAACTCATAAAAACTTTAATACCAACCAAGGATCATGGTCTTTTTTTGGTATTTCAAAATTTTAAATTCCTCAACTGTCATTAATATTCTTGTAGGATCCTTAAATCTTTTCAAGAAAACAAAGATACCAAAGGCCAGATAAATGAGTCATGACATAACTTTGTAAAGTACGTATTTCCCAAGATGGAAACTTTTTGTCCAAATAATTGTTGCTCAACGACTTTAAAAGAACATGTTGTATACAGTGACTCATTTCAATTTGAGCTTCAGTCGTATTCAATACCCATATCAGAAGCAACAATTTCTGAGAGAACATCGGCAATCAAATCAAGAGTAATGAAGAAGATAGTTTCTTGATTTGCAAGAAACAGCGACAAACATATTTCATGGAATCAAAAGCAGGCTACCACTTGCACAATTTTAGAGAAACAGGACGAGTTCTTTAAGGTTGCACCTCTCTCCTCAACTAAACAAAAAATGGAGAGACATAACAGGTTGCCTAGACCCTGGAGAGACATAAAAGGTTGCCTAGACCCACCACCTACCTTGAGTTTTATTATACTCCATCTTTAATATTTAATATATTATGACATTTAATTAATTTAATTGGATAAAAAATTAGTTAATATGATATATTTTTTCTAAAACAATCCAATCATCTTCTCCGTCCCTCTCTTTCTTAATTAATTATTGTTGAGGGAATATCAATATAACTAATTTAGAAAATAATAATAAATATAAAAAATAAATCTTATATTTAGAATTAAGATTAACTCCTCGATTAACTCCTATATTTAAAGCCAGACCAATACAAACTATCTTATAAGGACCTGAGATGGTAGTATGCTTTCTAGAGTTGTGATAATACTCCATCCAGTCCTATATATAAGTAACAATTAATCTAATTACTTATTTAAAATATTAGTTAGAAGTAGTTAAAAATAATAAATATGTAATAGATATAATTTTTTTTAAATATACGAGAGCAAGTGAAGAGGGATGCGTGGAAAAAATTGAGAGAATATGTAATACTTTATTGAATGAGAGAGAATGAATGATAATTAATGCACAATCATCTATTTGATGGGGGTAAAAATGTAAATAGTAGATTAAAATTGAAAAAATTGATGTGAGGTCTTAAACAAAGAATTTAATTACCTAAAAGTCTTAATGATAACTGAGAAGCTAACAATGACAATTTTTTGCACATAAATTAACAACAAATTTATGCTACTTAAGATATTTTAGTAATTCTCTTCTTTTACAAAAAGAAATTATCAATTATATAAAGAATCAGCTATATTCTAATCTAAAGAATGTAACTTGTATATAAGACTGGAGGGAGTAAGAATCAACGTGGAATATGTGGACAAGAAAAGCATGGAATAAAAAGGATTGCATGACAGCTTTTCATGTACATGTTCAATGAAGCGGATACATAACCATAGTTAAGAATGGGAACTATTGCACAAAAAGGGACACTCAGATGAGGCTTTGAGGTATTAGCTACCACGATTTGGTACTACAACAAATCATCTTCATCTGCTACAAAGCAGACCAACAGGGGAGGAAAACTAATTAAATACTTCCACCCAATTTTCAGACCACAGATTTATTGACAGAAAACTTGGCAAGAACTAAAGAAGGAAATTATCTATCATATGAAAAACCACATCAGCACCGTCTGAATTCAACCAGTAGGTTTTCACCTGAAAGCAGGGCAAAACAAATAAGAAATAAGAAAAAGGAACTAGTAACACCCAACAAATACTCAGATTCCTGATCTACCAAGATGATTGCCAGGTCAAGTTAGAAGAATTAATCAATTAAGCTCCAAGCTAGAAATAATCAACATTTGCTCCCTAACTTGAGGGGGATGGGGATTGATGAAAATCATGTACTTCTTACTCTTTTCCAAGCCGTCGTGTGCCCTAGATGTCTTATTTAATTAGAAAAATGGGTCCCTGATTTTGTTAATCTCCCCCTATATCTTACTACTTCACTAGTCTTTAATTCAAATATTTGTTAACTGATTTGGAAGGAAAATTTGTTCCCACCTCACTTTTCTTTCCCATGATTAAAAACAGTCAGAGCATGCCTTACTCTAATTTTATTCACCAATTACCTTAAGTAAAACTCATATTTGATTCATTCATTAGCCATCATAGAATCATAGATCTCCAAATCTCATGATCCTCTTAAATGACACGAGTACAGTGTCTTCTTCACTTAACATGTTTTTATCCAAAAAGAAAAAAAAGAAAGCAAGGTAACACAGTGTACTATTTTTATCCCCAAATACGAATGCCCGTTACATTTGATACATTTCTTAAAAGAACCAGAATGAAGAAAGCAGCTGATGCTAATCATCAAAAGGATAAAAGGGTTACATCACCCAGACTGCAAGGAAGATGAGAGGTTAAGCTATTAAATTTTACCTGGATTGTACTGTGAGCTATATAACGCTGTGTACTCTTGTGGAAGCTAACATCCACACGCTCCCATGGTACTTGAGTGAGACCCCTTATCATCTCCTCTACTTAGGGGAAGAATAACATATTCAGAAGAAAATACAAGAAGACACAAGTCTAAGGATCAAATGCAACATCCAGGAAATGCTAAAGAGCAGCATTTGGTTTAAGTGCAGCTAGTATAACATTCTACTGTACATTAGGAGTTCATAGTTAATGAAACCCATTGAGGTAATAGTTGAATGTTAACACTAAAAAGTGATCAATGAATTTGTTGACTATGATCAATTACAAGTTCCGAGTGGGACTGTATAGAGTTCCTCATAGAAGATGTTACATATACCCTACTACATGATTATAAAAATAAAATAAGCTGCAAATTTTCATATCATATTTCAACTTAATATGAAAGTGTTAAGAATTTATTGCATGGTTCAAAACACAGAACACTAAAATAGTAATTTGCATGCATATGTGCCCCAGAAAACCGCAAACTTTAACAGAAAGGCGTGAAGGTAACTTAATCTACTATAAGCTTATGATTGTTCCCTAGGACACTGCCCTCACCGGAAAATCGTGCAATCCCAAACACAAGACATTATTGTGGTAATTATGTAAATAGAATATTTATGTAAATATGATTAATTGTAAATATTGTAGGCTGATATTAGAGAGCAGATTATGGGATAACAATAGGAGGATATTGTGGGATTAGTTTTTTCAAATTCAAATCTCAACTAATAGTTGAAGATCCTCTTGTACTCTATATAACCTCTGTTTCTATTCAGAATAATATATCAGATTATTCAAACCTAAATAATCTACAATTATCTCCTAGATCATAGTTCCAATTTAAGTATACGGTATACCTCCTTGTACCCCTATTACGTGCCAAATTGAACTTTAACCCAAGTGGTAATAGTTATCTTGAAGAGATTTATTTATATGGGCCTTGTTTTCTCAGAAAAGTAACACACACATACACACTTGCCTTTCCACTTGTTTTCTCGTTGTATCTGAATGTTCTTGCACTAGACAGTCTAAATAACAATCAACCAAATCTCAAAACTAAAAATCCAAGACAAAGAACTCCTCTTCCCAAGCATATATCATATATCGTTATGTCTAATCACGCAAGATAACTGTGAAATCATGATTATAAAAACAGTATATTACAAAGTTTAAAAGAATAAAAACGAAAAAATACCTTCCAATTCAATTGATTGGTCGCTGATAGCAGAAGATGATTTATTGGGATCATGATCGTCTTTAACAGTCTCCCCTTCAATATATACAATATGAGGATATTTCTCATCAACTACAAGCAAATTGGCCTGGAAGAAAAAAAAGGGCAGAAGTTAGTGTGCAAAAGCCATATGACAAGAAAGGCAGAAGAGATGAACAAAGCCTCAACCTTTGGAAGTTCATATTGACGTCGAATTGATGATGTACGCCAGCCAACCATATCTTCAAGCTAAGTTAAGATATATTTTGGAAAATAAAACTTATTGCAAAACTTTTAATTTGATATGCTTATTCTTTCCAAATTGGTGATATTAATGCATGGTTGTTCATGAAGAGTAAAACTCTAACTCACATCATAAAGCAATTATCGTCATCCCATCATTCCAAGTTCCATTTCATGATACACTTGTGCAAGGTTCATTTGAGGGAGAACTTGGCATCTGCTTAGTTTGAAATAGATTCTTGACTTCTATTAATTTAGAGCTTTGCGCAACCGTAATTTTTGTAAATATCTCAAAATATAAATTAAAAAGAGGATACGATCATAATTTGCATTTGCATATGCCACACGACGCTTAAATGCACGTAAAGCTGATCTAAACCATCAGTAACAGTTGAATGAGAATAATGTAAATGGAATATAAGCATCTGATAATGTAAACTGACAAATTTATACTAACAGGAACTTTAAGTCATCAGAATCATCAGCCATACGCAGGAGAAGAGGAGGCTTTCCGTCATCATTATCCATAAGGAAGAGATGCTTCCCAGATCTCCCTGCAACTATATGTGCAGTTTGGGATGCTCTTCTCTCAAGGAAAGGAAGGCCACAAAGAAAGGGAAGCTAAAATCACAAATACAAACTAACAGAAATAAGGGACGGTCTTCCAATATAAGAACATGAGACTTCAATGCATGAATAAATTGGCACAGGGTCAAGAGACTATAACAAAATATAACACCGATACATTCACTGAAATAACCAGAACATAAAAAGATAAAAATGCATACGCAGAACCCCACATGGCATCAGACTTGTAAACATGTCTCCAATTATTCATAAACAGAATACCCTTAAAAACTTGTTTTTGTAGATATACAATTACCAAATCTACCATGGAAAAGAACAACGTACTCAAAAGGCAACTACTTTCTATGTTAATATGTCTCTTCATTCATCATCAGAATATCATAAAAAAAAATAAACACCAGAAGTTTCAAATGTCATAAAATAAAACAATAATGATTACAAATATATAGTTGATGGTGCTGGAATCAACTGGGCAACATCAATCAGTGTTACCCTTTTATGGAAGTGGATTGCAGAAGAGGGTGTGCGGTAAAACAAAGAGCAAATAAAACAAAGATTCCACTTATTGCACCATGTTTATATTGACATGCCTTCCAAATGCCACAGATGTTAATTTAAGTGGGTCAAATGAAAGTTTTAGAGTGGAGAGTGAAGTGGATAGATGAACCAGCCCCAAAGCACTGGCAGTTTGAGTGCAATTTGGCAGAAAATAGAGAGAGAGAAAATAGGAGACGAGCCAAAAATACCCCCAGAGTACAGAAAAAAGTGACTTAAGAATTATCCTCAATCTTGAAATGACAGTTCAAAGCAAGCTTAAGCACCTGTCTATGTCCTCTTGAACCAAGATGTGGTGTTGCAAATGTTATAAAGTTCATTGGCTCCAAACCAGCAATTGTGGTTTTGTAACATTGTTCAAGGCATTGCTTTGAATATTCTGCCTGCTCTTCACCGAAGTCATTTTTTGTCTCACTTGTACCTACAGGCCCCGATGTTGAAGAATAGTCATAAAGTCTCCCAATAGCATATCTTGCCACCAAACCTCCCAAAGAATGTGCCACAAAGGAGATCTTTTGCACCTCTGGCCAACGTCTAACAACAGACCGTACCTGCATAGAAATTATTGAAAGCCAAAGATTCAGATATGAAATAAACCATTTCAAAGTTGATGTCCCTATGAAATTACAACTGAATAGTCAGGAAAATACGAGAAAGTAAGATGTTTGTATGTCCTGAAAAAAAGTATAATATCATTATTACCAAAATACCTCTTCAGCTAGCCTCTCACCCATTGTGTCAACCCCGTCAAATGTCAATCTTGAAGAGTTGCATTCACTGCCTGTCCACAAAATATCAAGTTAAACACAATACATAATGTCCTCTGCAGAAAATGCAAGAGATTGTAAAAGTAGAAGATCATGAATTTCGCAAATTCACAGAAAGAACCAGAAGAATATACAAGCAGAACGATGTTTGTAATATATTATAGATAGAAGGCAAAACCAATACAAGATAACTTTTGCAATCACTCTCCCCTTTCCCTGAGTAAAATGATTTACATCATAATTACATGAAAGAGAAAGACAGAAAGAATTCATCTGAATAACAATCTAAATGAGAAAGTACATAGTTAGTCATGCCATCACTGGCAAAGAGATCATCGGCCCAAGAAAGAAAGTTAATAATCCATTAATATGAATTATGATATTGCTTATATTCCATGGGATTGTTGACAATGAACTCAGTAGCTAATATGATAGGAATACTCACGGTGGACAATAACTTTTTCCGGAAGCTTCTTCACAAACTGCTCTGCAGCGTATCGCCAATCTCCAGGACTGATATGAAGTGCATTTCAGTCCATAATATCATACAGAAAAATTATTTTCTCAGGATAAAAGTAAAGTTTAATTCCAAAGGATGTTCGACTAGGGACAAATTGAATTTGGAATGATGGTACTGCTTCTATCCTTACTGGAAAGCCATGACAAATTCACCTTTCAAAGCAACTAAAAGTAGATGGATATGCTCCCGTAAGCACACTCACACAGGAAAGCAGGAAAGGAAATAGCATAAATCTTCACTTTGAGATATAAGGACAGGCATGTTAATTAAGAGGGAAAATGAGCAAAGATTATCTGCAAACCGCTATCATGGCCTTAAAAGAGGCCCTAACTCATTTAAAGGAGCATGTTCGGGGGGAAATTATTCTACTGAAGCAGTATTAAGTTCAAATGCTCAAATCTTCCAATGCGTGACACTCACAAAAGATAAGAATCTGGGAAAATTTTGCTAAACATTGACTACTAAGTGAATAGCAATTTAAACAATCTTTAACTCAATTGACTACTAAGTGAATAGCAATTTAAACAATCTTTAACTCAATCTAAGTTATTCTCTCGTAGCATGCCTAATTTGAGAAAAGAAAACTCACCCGTTCCTTTTAAATTTCCTCATTCCAGTATTTTATGGCAACCATCTCCAATCAACTCTTGTTATGTAGTACGTAAAAGACTTAATTTATTTAATTATGAGATTCTTCCGCCATGTAATGTCCCAAAGTAGGCAGCAATGCCATAAGATTAAGAAAAGTACAAATCTTTCAGGAAACCATTGAACCATAAACAACTTACAGAAAAATAAATGATAAAGAGCGCGCGCAGTGGCATATTACCTCCCAATTATCCCATTAACCATAATTACAAGGTGCTCGGAGACTGGCTTAGACACGCCAGTGGAGACATCGAAGAAATCCTCTCCGCCACTATCAGCCTCCACCCTTAAACCCTTATCGTTGGGGTTCTTGAAGCAACCTCCGCCTAATCGCCGGAGCACCTCCATTCTGATCAAATTGCGGGAAAGCCTATGCGTAGAAGCGACGGTGGGTCTGGATCGAACCCGTGGATCGAAGAAAGCAGTGCCGAAACGAGAGAGGCCGGAATTGCGAGGAAGTAAAGGGGGTTTAGTTGGGAGAACAGAACCAGAATTAGAGGCGAGCATGCCAAAAAGTTGGGGGGAGAAAAGCAATAAATAGAGAAAGAAGATTGGAGATCTGATTAGTGATAGCTTAAAGTTAAAGGAAACCAAAAGATGAAGAAGCTTCTGTTGATTTGACGACGACGAAGACGTCGATGATGATGGGGGCTTGTGGCGTTCGGAGCCGGAAAAGATAACAGTGTAGCAAAGCGCGGACAATTCAGTTAATGTCGTTTCTATATTGTCCTTGCTGTTTTCTCCGACACTTCCTTCGCTCCAATGGCGAATCGACTCATTATTGCAGACACTGGTAGTTAATTATATTCTTATCATTTTTGTCAAAACCAGAAAAAAAAAAAATATTCTCGATTTAGCTTTATCCTGAGTTCTTGACTGATTCTGGAATCTGGAAGGAAGTAGGCTAAGGCTAGAGAGTTGAATTAAAAAATTTGTTTGAAGTTTCATCCCAAAAATATAAATTAGTTAAACAATGGTGACTGAGTCAATACTCCATATGCTTTGAAGCCTTTTTTTTTTTTTTTTTGTGTTCTTTAGGTAAATATAGTGAAACAGAGAGAGATAAGGAGAGGAATAGAAAGAAAATAAATAGTGGGTGGGCCTATTTTTTTTTTTTTTTTTTAGATTTGCAACAAAATTTATAAAAGGAGCTTATAAAAGAACTTGTTGGTCTCAATTATTAGAGTAAACTGAACATTTTTTATTTTTATTAAAATTATACAAGCTTTTTTTATTTTTAAATTTACACTGGTTTAAAATATAAATAAATAAATTTTACAAAAATGATAGAGGTTTTCTTTTAAAAAAAATAAAAGAATAATAAGATAAATATGTGGACGTGTGTATGGATTAGGGGCAGAAGGAGAAAAAAAGAAAAAGTAAGCATGCACGTGAGATTTTAGTTTCTTTTTGGGCCAAGAATGAATGTGCATATAAAATTTGTTATATTTATTATTATTTTTATTTATAACAAAGAGAGATACGGCTATTTAAAATATATTTAATTTTTAAAAAGTATTATTTTATTATAATTTTAGTCACGTCACTTAAAAAATATTTTAATTTTTAGGTATCAAAATTTATGTTTGAAAATAATTGACAGCTCGCTCTATTTAATATTAGTTTCGCCTAAAAAAATAAAAATTTCACTGTACTATTAAATTGTGGATGAACATAACTCTTTTCTAAAAATTTTTTGAGCAAAAATATATATATATTTCTTTTTCTATATAAATTTTTTTATAGATATCCTCTTATAAAAAATAATTATATTTAAAATTCTATAACATTTTGTTGACACTAACAAGATTAAATTGTTTTTTTTTTTTTTCCTCTTTATACCTTAAGATCAAATTGGTTGAAGATATGCCTCTGATAGACAAAAATATCACAGCCGCAAAGGATGTGGAATAAAATGATTATTATATGATTAACCTAGTTATTTTCTACCCAAATGCCTATGTCATTCTTTATCGTGCATTTGTAATTCAAATATTAACACATTTTTGTCTATCTAGAGCGTCTTTTTTCGGCTGGACTCTTAAGCAGGGTCTATGGATAATGTAGTTTATTTTAAAATATTAAAATTATGACTTGGTTTTGCTTTTTTTTTTATACAAAAATTTTTAGAAAAGGGTCAGGCTCACCCACAATCTAAGGATAGGGCGAAATCTCCCTTCCTCTTAAATAATACTAATGTCGGGCAACTTGGTCTTGCTTTTGATCTTGCTTTTTTTGTTTTTTACTTGGTCTTGCTTTTGATCTAATCAAGAGTGTTTGTACAGCAAATGTATGGGTCACGTTAAGTAATAAAATAATAAATAAATATTTTTTTTACGAGAATTTATTTTTAAAATTCAATCAAACAAAAGACTTAATAAATTCGATTAAGTTGAGGTAAAACTAATTTTGAATGAAATAGTAAACTTCAAAAAAATATTTTAAAAATAGAAAGTAAATAATAGCTAATGATTATTAACTTCAATGATAGGATTTAGAATTCTTTATCCCCTTTATATTTTTTAACATTCAATTTAACTCCTTCTAAATATTCTAAATAAAAATATGTGTTAGTCTAGAGTTCAAAGATACTTATAAAAGTTTTCTCAAATCAAGAACAAATGTTTAAAATTTTATTTTTAAACTTCAACTCTAATGTGACTATACAAGATTAATAAATATATTTCTATTTTATCAATAAAATCATTCATTTTTCTCTCAAATTTTAAATTCTTATATAATTTTATCGAAATTCTACATTTAACCTAACCCTGTCAAATATCAATCAAGTAAATAAAATATTCAAATGGTAATCAAATACTAAAGCGGAAAATAAACACGTATATACATTATTAATCACAAAAAAAGAAGAGTAATCTAATACTAATTCATACAAGGGTTCAAAATAATCTTAGAATAAAAAATTTAGCTACTCATAGTCAGCCACAAGCTACAAGTCCAAAGAGAAATCAAAGCTATAGTATATTACAAGAGGGGAAAGGGAGAAGAAGAAGAAAAACCAAGGAAATGGAGCTCCAAATCTCTTCCAAAGCTCAATCCCTTGCTCTAAGATCTTTCAAAACCCAAACCCTAGTAGAGAGAAGTTCCAAGAATGACCAAGAAGTGAAGAATGCCAGCAAAAGATGGGTTCAAGGCTTAAATTTTCGATTTTTCCGTATTTAATGTTGATGTGCATTTTGTTGTCAGAAACTGCGCTGCGGCCTAATTGTTTTGAGCTGCGGCCCAGTTTGCCTTTGTTTGAAGTTGTGCTACAGCCAAGGTGAACTGCTCTGCAGCTCATTTTACCTCTGGAAAATTGAATTCTTCTACCCCAATTGATGTGTTCTATCCATGATTTAGCCTCTATTTGTTCATCTCTAATTTCCATAATGTCTTTTCCTTCAACCTTTTTCTCAACTGCTTCCAAAGCATTTCCTAGTGGCTTGAGCTATTTAATTCATCTACCAAAATACACATTGCTACATCATAAACTCGATAAGCTCATAAATATCAAGGTTTAAAGCCAAAATATGCACAATTAATTAGCAATAATATGCAATAAAAAGCAACATGTACATTTTCCTATCTTTAAGTATCAAAATATGCACAAATGTATTAAAAAGTGTACAAAACTCAAGGAAAATGTATTGAAATGATATGAAATTATAGAGGTTAACAAAGAGTTTTAAATATGGTCAACAGAGTTAAATTTTATATTTGTCTGTCTATTTTTCTCATGATCTTGTTATATAAATAACACTAAAATATTAATGGGGTTGAATATAATAAAAAGGGTTATTTCTTCATAACATAACGAATCAATTTTTAACTCTCCGCTAGAAGATATATTAATATTTAGTATTTGACAGTACATCGGACATGATTACCTCCAATAAGAAGATACCTATACTTAACAAAAAAAATAATAAATTTAAGTATGAGTTTGTGAGTTCAGATATAATAAATGACGTGAGTTATGATAAAAAAAATGACACATTCTAAATTATTTTATTCAGTCTATAATATAAGTCACTCCAACTAATTTATTGGAATTAAGAAATTATAGTTAACTCATTAAATATATTTTAGATTATTTTTTTTTAATTTTAGACATATTAAATAAGGTTTTGAAAGGGAGAGAAAAATATAAAAAGTCACATTTATATATTAATTATTGGAACAAAATTGATAAATAATTATGGATTACTTACTTCAAATAATTTTTCTAATAATGATTTATATTATAGTTAGAAGGGGAGTATAATATTAATTGATCATGCCTCTTGGGAGAAGATTCAACCACGACTTTTTCAACTGAGCAACGGATGAGTTTCCGATCATAATTTCTGTTTGACTCGTTTGAATGATAGTACTAATTTAGTGACAAAGTTGATAATTGCCTCATCAATTAATAACTATAAGCCCTTGGCCATGCCCGGAACATCCCTCAATCATCAACTTGTTTGACTTGTACTACAACAAATACTTTTCAACTTAAACAAAAAGTAAATAAATGAGTTGGACTTTAGACCAAATCATTCAACTCAATCCTACGAGTACTAACTACTATTTCCTCCAATCCTATTCACCTATCTTCATAGGGAAAAAAACAAAGATCAAGAAAAAAGCAAAATGTATTTTTTTTTCAATTATAGACATATTTAAATAAGAGTTTAAAAAATAAGTTATGAAAAAAAAAATTTAGATAGTTTTTAGAAAAGGATTTTTGGAGAAGAGTTTATGGAAAAAAATGATTCTGAATAAATGAGTGTTTGGATAGTTATTACCAGAAAAATTTTTGTAATTAAAAAATTACTAAAAAATATATGATTTTATTAAAAATAAGAGAGAGTAAAGAGGAGAGAGGAACGATGGTAGAATTTATATTAATTGAGAACAGAATCCTCCCATCTCTCTTGGTTTAGTTTGTTTCTATACAATGTTTTAAAGTTGATGTACATAGATTAAAAAGTATAGTGTCAATAAAAAAAGATTAAAAAGTAAAATTAATATATTAATAGTTTTAATTTTCGTAATATGTCATTAGGAAATATTCAGTTCAAAAGAAAAATTAGGAAATATAATGTGTTCTAATTGTTAATCTTGATCTTAAATATAAGACCTATTTTTTAAATTTACTAACTCTTTTTTAAATTACCTCTATTAATACTCTCTCAACAATAATCAAGTAAGAGAATGAAGGAGGGATTTAATAAAAATAATTATAATACTTTAGAAAAACTATGCTATAATAACTAAAATAACTAACTTCCTTAATCTAATCAAATTAATTAAATATGTCATATATTTAGGACCGGGGGAGTATTAATAAAAAAACCTAGAAACAAAAAGAAAAAGGAAAAAACAAATTAGTCTAACTTGATCCTAATAAACAGGGTTGTACTGTGGCCGCTTAAATATAAAGTCTTAAGTTTGAATCCGTGTGAATATATAAAATTTATTTGAGATAGTTACCTCCAATTGGCCTTAGCAATGCTTAAAACTTGGTAAAATAGTTATACTAAAAAAATCAATCAAATTAAATTTATTAATCACAAGTTAGTCCCTACAATAAGCCCGAGGTTCATGAAAGGGTAATTAAACCCTATTCATATTATGAGCATTCTTTGTAAGAAGATCTGCACAAACCAATACTTTTATGTTTGAGTGGAGAATCTCAAGATCTCAATCAATAAAGATGAGAGCAATCTCATCTAACTTCCCTTCTTCAAATGTGATTTTATCCATGTTTAGAATTTAGAAATATGATGAAAATTAGTTTTTTTATAGCTTTTAACATTATTTTGATCAAAATGTGTTTTAAACCAAAATTAATGGTTTTTTAAGTATAACTGGTAAAACGGGCTCAGGCTAGCTTTGTGGTGAGCTGCATAGCCCGTCCTGCCTAGTCAGCCAACCTGCTTTTTAAAAAAAATATTAATATTATTATTTACTTTACTCAAATATTATTTTGAATACTTTTATTATTGAAAACTAGTAAATATATTTACTTATTTATTTATATATATTGACATATTATAATTGATTAATATTATGTTAATGTTTATTTAGATTTATAGTTGTAAAATTTAAGATATTTTTATAATTTTTTTATTAGTATTTTAAAAATTTAGAAATAATTTTTTAAGAAATATTTTTTTTTAAATGTGACGGGCGGGCTTAGGCAGGCTTGGGCGGGCTAAACTACACAACCCGCCCCGCTAAACCCGTGGGGGGCTGGCTAGTGAGCTTATTTTCCCACTTCTACCAAGTAGTCTACACATATCAACACAAATGTCATCCATATTTGTTTTATAATAGATTAATCCAACAACTAAAAACTCATACATACATATATACGATGGTTTTTGATCATGTCATTTTTTAATACTATTAGACTCTAGTGGTTATCTCTTTTAGCCTAAGTATTTTTTTAAAAAAAATTAAACTCAAGACTCACATGAATCTAACGGAGCTAAATCCTTGGATCTTGTAATTCTGTATGTTGGTGGTTTTGGATATTGTCATGCTCGTCTTCATAAATTAATGGCTATGCCTATTTTCGGTTTTCTCCATTAAAAGCTCAAAAATATTCACAAAGCCACGAGAAAATTTTTACTGTTTGTTTTTCTTCATCAAAAGAAAAAACTCATTTAACTTCTGAAACCTGACCTCCATGAAAGCTGCATCGGAAGGCCAGCACGTGGCCGTTTTGGCGTTCCCATTTGGGACGCATTCAGTTCCTCTTCTGAACATTATCCAAAGAATCGCATCAGATTCACCCGGAGTCATTTTCTCATTCTTCTGCACAGCCACTAATATTGCCGATATCGATGCCTCCATTTTCCTTAAGCTTCCCAACATTAAGCCTTATCACGTCAACGATGGCTTACCAGGGGATTATGTCCCTTCCGGCCATCCCCTGCAACCGGTTTGTTTCTTCCTCAGAGCCATGCCGGAGAACTACCGGCGATCTATGGATCAGGCCGTTGAGGAGAGAGGGAGGAAGATCACGTGCATCGTCACAGATGCGTTCCTTTGGTTCGGCGCGGAAATGGCGGAACAAATGCGCGCCAAGTGGGTCCCTGTTTGGATGGCTGGCCCTCATGCCCTGTTAACTCACGTCGTCACCGATCTTCTTCGTCAGAAATTTCCTCGCGATGATGATGGTAACCGCAATTTTCAAACCCATCTCCAGATCCTCTTCTCTCTTCCATCCATCATTCATCGTGTTCTTTCGACCATGGAAATTTCATTCAATTATATATGATAGCGACGACAACATCTCAATCTAAATCTAAACATTATATATAATTTGATGTTGTTGAATAATCTTAGCACTCACAAATTCATATAAAATCGAAATGTTTAGGGAGCTGAATTTGATTCTTACTGATCTTACAATTCTATTAATTCTAGAGTTAAGATGCAAATTTAACTCAAAATTTAAGTTTTTTTTTTTTAATGTTGCCTCGGACTAACGTTGACATTGACAGTTCCATTTTAATACTTCTCGAAAATTTTGAACCAAAACTTCTTTCAGGGGCAAATTTGCCCCTTAACCTTTAATTCTATGACAGTTTTGATTCTGTGGCAATTTTTCCTCCTTGAAGAAAGAGGATACTAGATTGTTGGGACCAGGAGTATTTGCTGCTCAAGTTAACTAACACTCATTTTTGTTCTGGGTCTTATTTTCATTGCTTGAATATTTTCTTCATGATTTAGATTCCGATTGACTGGTTCTTGGATTTGAATTATGATGTGAAGGCTGTGCTGAGCAAAGCTTGAGTTGGCTTCCGTGCTTTTCTTCAGTGAAGGTGAGGGATTTACCAGAAGGAATTGTGAGAGAAATAGAAGAACCATTTGCAGTTATGATCCACAAAGCAGGACAAATGCTACCAAAAGCAACCGCCGTAGCCATAAATTCATACGACACAATCCTCCCTCCCATTGTGAACGAACTCAAATCAAAGTTCAGAATGTTCCTTCACATAGGACCTTTAGCTTTAACCACACCGCAACCTTTAAGCCCAGACAAACACGGCTGCCTCCAATGGCTTGACAAGCAAAAACCTGCATCAGTTCTATACATTGGCTTTGGAAGTGTCATCTTACCTACACCCCATGAACTATCTGCATTAGCACAAGCCTTGGAAGAAGGTAAGTTTCCATTCATATGGTCATTTAGAGGAAACATTGAGAAACAATTACCAGAAGGATTCTTAAAAAGGATAGAGAAACAAGGGATTGTTGTTCCTTGGGCTCCTCAATTTGACATCCTCAAACACGTGGCGACTGGTGGTTTTATGACTCATTGTGGGTGGAATTCGATCTTGGAGAGCATGGTAGGCGGTGTTCCCATGATTTGCAGGCCGTTTTTTGGAGATCAGAGGTTGAATACTTTGATGTTGGAGAGGGAATGGGGGGTGGCCATGGCTGTTGAGAATGGGGTTATTACTAAGAATGAGATTATCAGAGTTTTGGAAGCAAGCTTGTTAGGTGAAAAGGGGAAGACGATGCGCAGTAACATTATGACTCTGCAACAGTCCGCCATGAAAGCTGTTGAACCTTGTGGCAGCTCTACACAAAATTTTAAGACTTTGATTGATTTAGTCACAACGTGAAAGGAGAAGAGAGAGAGTGGTGAAATTTGTTTACAGCAGGGAGGGTGTGAGGGGGGGAAATTTATTTCATGGATGGAGATGTAGGTGTAATTCCCCCCCCCCCCCTTCTATATTTCTTTAATTATTTTAGCTGAATTATATTTTAAAAAATTTAGGCAGATGCAGAGATTAATGCTTTCACGAATATAAATTTAGTTTTGGATTCATGTTAGGATCCAGTACTCCTTTCTTGGATTACTACATACTCAAAATAAAAGTAATTACCTTTTTGAGATGGAAAATAGTTTAACAGTTAATCGATGTTAATCATGCAATTAATCAAATTATATACAATCTGATGTTTGTATAAGTAATTCCATCATCAAAGTCCCACTTATAATATATGTATCTATCATACATTTCTTTTTATGTATATATATATATATATAGTGGTGAGAAATAACCATCTCACCTAATAGCGTATAATTATATATATAACCGTTTGATATGAGAGGAAAAATTATATGTGTAGTGGGATTAACAAGAGCAAAGAAATAAAATGACTGAAAAAAACAATCATGAAAGCGTTAAACAAATAAAATGGGCACAAATGCCTCCACTAAAAGTAGTAAACTGGCCTTATTAAGAGTTTGTTTGCTATAGCAGTAGAAGTTTAAATAAGTTTATTTGAGTCTAAAAAAACAATTATAAAATCTGTTTATTCTATTTGAATAACTTTTTCTAAATCTTAATTAATCGTGATTTCAATCTCCCACTACGCTTTTAGTATAAGTGAGAAGGGAGTTACTTATATGGTTAGAATATTTACCCTTGTTTCTCATAATAATAATAATAATTTATTATAATTATGAAAATGTTAAACACGTTATAAAAGTCATACCCTTCTTAATAAACAAAATCTAGATGTAATTAAAATTCTTAAAGTCACTTATAAACAAAATTATCACGTTACGGACTCAGCTAAGTAAGTCAACCTCTTCCTCGTCCAGGACCTCTGCCTCTTCCTCTACCTCTACCCACACGAGGTGGTTTGCGATCTGTACGGCTATTGGTTTCTTCCTGAACTTTGTCAATAATCTCATCTGGAACTCTTAGGTACTTAATCGTATTTCCTCGTATGAAGCATTCCGGCATTCGCCAAAATCGATCTCCATCTTTTGAGGTGCAGATAACTTCACGGAGATGGATATTCATCCATGTGTCACAGTTAACCAAATGTCCGTTATAAGTTTCCCCATTTTTCAGTTCTACCAACATAGGGTGCCCTTCGGCGGTCTTCAGAAGGGAACGAGGAAGCATGATGATCAATAATATATGCAGCTGGAATTTCTAGAGAGACAAAAAAAGAAGCTCCAAGGTCACGATGGTGAAGTCAGCTGATAATAAGGTTTTTGGCGGCGCACATGAGGAAAAATTTGAGGAGTGATGAGCGATGCAGAATTTGGGTTGGAAATAAAGGGAGGGTTTTATAAGAATTTGAATAGATTAAAATGTCCTTCTATATAATTAGATGATAAGATTTATCAATATCAACTAATTATTTTGTGATATGATGAGATATTTATATATATATGAATATTTAAAAATAATTATTTCCTATTTTCCATTCCCCCTTATTATCTTTTAATTATTATATGTGTATATATATTAATAATAAATGCATTATTTACTTTTTATGAATAATTATTTAACACAACTTCTAGCCCCACTTTTTACCCAAAAAAAAAAAGTAATGTTGGTATACTGGAATAATTACATTTAAAATGATTTAGTTCCACCACTTTGGAAGAAGATCAAATTCTTCTGCGAGAATATATATAACATGTACAAATATTTTTTTATGATTGCTCCGATAATTTCTATATCTTATAAGGATTCTTTTTTCATGATATTTGTTACTTATTATTAATACAACCTTTGATATGTCCAATACTCATATCTCCACAGAATTAGCTTCAGCCTTGTTTTAAAATCCGACTATTAGAAGGATTAATTAGAGATGTTTGCACAATTTATTTTATTTTTTTGTTATTTTAAAAAAAAAAATATTTTTCCCGTAATCTTCAGTTTTTAATACTTACTATTATCCGTATCAAAATGTTTAGAAACAATAACTTCAATACTTTTAATTTAATTTTTGGGCCAAATGAATTTTAATTTAATACTTCGCACATTTCCTCTATTCTCCGGGCAGCAAAATCTGTTGCGCATTGCACAGGCGAATGCTTCCCAATACCAAAGCGATTTTACATATTTTCCCCAGTAAGTTCGGGTGCAAATTTTTTATGGTTAGACATGGAAAGTGTTTTGGATTAGATCTTTTATCTTAGTGGCACAACAAGGGGAAACAAATATTTGAATATCACTTCCTGTCCGTTTCTTCTTCCCTGTAAGGTGGCAAGAAGTGAAATTACAACTATATGCATATATCGCCATTATGGAGGGCACTATAGTTTTGGTCAAATTTCTTATTCGGGCAAGGGGAAAAGGGTTACCCCATCATTATAGCTGAGTTATGGGGATGTTTGCTGGGTTTGAAACGTATTTGGGACTTTGGTAGATGAGACGTGATTATTCGTTGTAATTTATCAGATGCCGTAAACCTTATTTGAGGAGATGTTAATGTTGAATGGGCAATTATCCGAGAAATACAAGAGATGCGAAATTAGGATTGGGAAATTACCTTCTAGATTATAAGCAAATATTAGAATTAGATGGCAGATATCCTAGCTAAGAAGGCTCTAAATGAACCCCTGAGGCTTCAAGCTATTAGCAGAGAGACTGTTGTCTCCTTGCTAGCATGTGATAGCATAGTTTAGTTTGGTTTATTTCCGGGCATAAAAAAAAGTACTCCTATCATGAAAATGTGTAAATAAAAAATGTTTTTGGCCAAAAGTGGGAAGTTATGGATTGTTCAATTTCAAATGCATCCACTATTGGAAAGCTTACTATACCTTTTCTGGGGCCAATAAAAGGCGAATCTCTTTTATTCAAAAAATCATGCAACTGATGTTGCAAAAGGATTAAGAATATTTTTTTCAATCTTTGGAATATAATCCATTTGAATGTCATCAAATTCACTTGAAAGAAAAGAAAGAGGATTGAAAGGCTGAAGAAGAAAAGACAAAAAAGCAGAGAGGGCGGTTACAGCAACCACAGTGATTCGGGTCTCTGCGGTTAGATCTCCTCACGCGTCTTGTACGGCGTCAAAGATGTCATGATTCCTTCTACGTAATAATCATTAAAGTGTGTTTGTCTTCACGGAGGGAGAGAGGGCGACGGATTTTAATAGTTGAAAGAAAGAATGAGAGATTTTATTATTATTTTATTTAAATTAATATTAAAAAAGAGGAGAGGAAGAATTTCTATATTATTTTGTTTGATTTAAGAAAATAAGAGAGAAAAAATATTTGTATATAGACAAATTTACCCATATATTATTTTAATAAAATATAATATAGAAAAAATATTGAGATATTAAAAAAATTATGGGTATATTAATATTATAAAATATAAATATTACCTTTTCCCTCCAAATTTCCTTAATTTTGGAGGGGAGGGTAAACTTGAGAGGGTGGAAATTTTAAAAAAGATTTCCTCCCCTCCTAAAAGTTTTAAATATCCAAACAAGGGGAGGGGAGCAAAATCCCTCCCCTCTTCCCCCTCTCCGCCAAATTACCTATACCAAACAATGCGACATGTGTTTGGCCAATAGAAGGAAGAGGAGAGTAGGGATTTAATAGAGAGAAAGGAAAAGAATGAAAGATGAGAGATTTTATTATTATCTTATTTGGATTAATATTAAGAGAGAGGAGGAGAGGGGTGTTAATATTACCTTGTTTAGTTTAAGAAGGGAAGGGAGAAAAAATATTTATATATGGATAAATTTATACTTATATTATTTTATAGAATATTTTAATAAAATATAATATATGGGCAATGTTAGAATATTAAAAAAATTATAGGTATATTAGTAGGATAAAATAAAAATATTATCTTTTCCCTCTAAATTCCCCCAATTTTAGAGGGGAGGTTAAAGTTGAGAGGGAAGGGGAAGTTTTTTAAAATTTTTCCTACCCCTCTTAAAATTTTAAGATATTCAAACAAAGAAAAGAGAGTAAAATCCCTCCCCTCCTCTTCTCTTTTCCCAAATCACTCATTCCAAACAATACGTTAGTTGTTATTTTCCTCTGCAATCCACCGACCGGTTACAACTTGCATGTAATGGAGCAGATGATGGTTGACGAATGAAGCATATGTGGAGGTGTAGTGTAACTGGGTAAGCCAGATTTGGGCCAGAGCTGAAAGTGTCTAATTCCGATGGGGATTTGGGGATCTGTTTCCTGGCCCATAATATTAAGACATATGTGATGTTTATGACAAGATACAAATAAGACATACGTTTGTACCAAAAAAAAAATAAGACATACGTCACCAAGGAGAGTTGGTCCGAGTAGTAAGCAGTTTGATATCACTTAAACAAAATCTCGAGTTTGACCCTTGGCGTATGCAGAAAATCTCCGTTGAGAGACTCACCCACCATAGTCAGGTGCGCGACACGGGTCAAATCCGGATGTAGTCGGGGCAAAGCTCCAGTGAACCGGTGGACACAAAAAAAAGATAAGACATATGTGATTTTTATGACAAGATACAAATAAATTAGTTAACTAATTTATTAAGTTTAAGAAAATTGATTTAGTTATTTATTTGCCTATTATTATGTAATAAATGTGTCATTTTACCTTAAATATCTCTCTTGTATTAACTATCGATATATAGTAGGAATCTCTTGTTGAGACTAATTAAGTTGAAAGTGCTAGCCAGTGCTCTGTTATGAATAATGTATTTCTTTGATTTCTCTGCAAGGTTCACATTCTCATAGTGTAAAACAAACAGAACAAGATCGATCACGTTATTAAATTCCACAATATATATATATATATATATATATATATATATATATATATTCGCCATCTGCAGCTTTTCACTATTTAATTAGCAATATATATTCAGCACAGAAAATAGCCAGCTTCTCTTCGCGCTACCCTTCATACAGTATAAAACAGCAAGAAGCCTCCTGAAATCCTCAGTTTTAATATTAATTAATAAGATTATATTAACTTAAAAGAGCTTCTCAATATATATATACATAGCTATAAAGATTTTGGTTTCGCGCCAATAATGCGTAGCACTTGTATTCATACAATATAATTCATAAGTACCTCATACTTTGTAATAACTGTTCTGGTAAAGAAAATTAAAATCTACACTTACATGTGAGATTATTGAAATGAAAACCTAACCTATATATACATTATATATATATATATATATATATATATATTATACCAAACACTTTCTTGATCACATACCCTCAGTATTTCTGTGCTTCCAGTTAATTAGCTTCAAATTAGGGAAGCTTTTGGTGAATTCATATATTTCACAACACGATTGAGATTTACAACTTTTACATTCATTATTAAATATTCTCAATATTCACGACTCTGTTTACAAGACACACCGGCCTCCTGGATTCTTCATTTCCCCCATATTATGACCAATGAAACTGACACATAAAATTAATTACCACATATTGTTATATACCGTACGTACGTAGTAGTGACTACAAACTATAACCGGCCACGAGTTCATTATAATTATCTTGAAACATCCCTTCTTCTGGCTGAAGAACAGCAGTACTTGTGCTTGTACTGGAACCCCAAGAACTGGAAGATGCTGATTTAGCCATTAAATCATTGTTGGACCACCACATGTTCATCAAGTTCATGTCCTTTGAAGAATCGTTCGAATTCATCCCTGCAAAACAATCAAAATCAGACATCTGATCTTGATTATCCTGCTGTGTCATATTATTGCTGAGAATAATCTCATGCAACTCAGCTTGAAGTGCAGAAACTTGCTGATGATTCTGCTGCTGCTGATGATGAACTCCTCCTTCTAGTCTCATCGTTGCCATACTATTAGAATCCATTGGATCAATCCCAGTAGCCCTGAAAGGAACAGACATGTCAACCTGTGAAGAAGAACCATTGATCTTTTCACCATGTTCTTGTTGTTGAAGAGAGGTATTATTAGCCGTACTAGATGGAACTGTTGGTTTGTAGAATTGCTCATGTTCTTTTTGTGGCTGATGATCAAGGTTTTTATTATTATTACCAGTCATCATCAGAGGATGATGGAGCTTATTGGTGGTGGGCCAGAGAAGCGAAGGATTGTTGAAGAAATTAGAGAAAGTAAGGTTTAGGTTTTGGAGGCCTTGATGATGATGAAGTTGCATATGAAGTTGAAGGCGTTCAAGAGCCGAGTTGCTTAGGGCATTTGATGAATCATCAAGTTCGTTTCCCGATAATCCGTTTCTGTCTCTTGGATTATTGAAACCAGACGATTGTTTTCTTCTTCCCAGTAACTTCTTCTTCAATCTGGTGTTCCAGTAGTTCTTTATGTCATTGTCTGTTCTTCCTGGTAGCTGTGCTGCGATTATGGACCACCTAGTAACGTCATACCCATAATAATTAAACGCCAAACTTCCATGAATATTAACCTTAATTACAGAGACAAATTAAACAGATTAATTAATTGATTGATTAATTATTTACCTGCTTCCGATGCTAATGTAAAGGCTACAGATGATGTTGTCTTCTTCTTCAGTAAACCCGCCATGCTTGATATTAGGCCTCAGATAATTTAACCATCTCAGTCTGCAACTCTTTCCACATCTCTTGAGCCATGTGAATTACGTATTATTAAAACTAAAAACATTTGAGAATTCCGATGTTTGATGTAATTAGTAGAGAGAGAGATACCAATTTTCTGAGGAAGAGCGATCCAGTTGCCGCCAGTTCCATACTTTTCGATATAGGCTTTGAGTATAGCATCTTCTTCGGGGGACCAAGGTCCTTTCTTGACGTTAGCCTTGTCACAGCATGGAGCTCGACCCATGTTTCTCAAAGTTTGAGAGAGAGAGAGAGAGAGAGAGAAGCTTCAATGATCCCTAGGGTTGGCTTGTGTTGGGAAACTGAAGAGAAGGGTAGAGGGCAATTTATAGGTAGAAAGAGAAGGTCTTATTTATTATTAGAACTAATAAGGTTGGTTGCTTCAAAGGACAAAAAGTCTGCTGCTGGGCTAGCTATGGCTGTTCATTAGTATTATTCAACCTTCTCCTCATTTTCTTTCTAGGGTTTTTCTCTCTCTTGCCTTTTGGATTAGTTCGCTCATCAACGTTTAAATTATGCATGCAAGTGGACAAATCTCTTCTTCTTTTTTGCATAGAAAAATCACCCTACTTGTATAGCTCCTTCCATGATTCTAATATACATTATTAGAACCTCCCAAGCCTTAGCTATTTCATCAAAACAACTCTTCACCCTCTTAATCTGTCTCCATTATTCTCGCAAATATATATATATACACCACTCCAATTCTTATTATAAAACATTTTCTAAAAAGAATGAGTGATCCTTATTATTACTATAAGTCACCAAGGTATTAGTTATATTTTTTATGCAATTTTCCCTTTTCGCTTCTCAAGAATTCATGATTTTAAATAAAAATAATTTAGATTCTTTTCCATTTCAAAACAAACTTCATCTTCGGTTATAATAAAGTGATTATAGATGTCTATTGCCGCGGAATTTTTCAAAACTTGAGGGTGGAATGGATAGAAACCATAGGAAAGTGTGTTTCACGATTGGTCTTTTGTATGTGTGTCATCACTTCCCACCTATCCTACGTATACGCGCATTCCAATCAAGGTTGTCACAAATTTTTGTCATTTGGCTTACACATATATTCAACATTTAGAAATTTACATTTGTATTTAACCTAGGAAGGTGCATGGAAAATGCAGCTCAAGTAAAAGTTACAAGGAACACTTTTTTTCCTCCAAATGAAAACAAAACTACAATGTAAATATGAATGATTTCAATTTGTTGGCACAAAAAAAGTGAATGATTTAACAATTGAAATTTTATTTTAAACTATATTTAGAATAAAAATTACTTCCTTGGCTCCTATATATGAGGTACAATAATAGAATTATATACATTTAAAAGTTGGTTAAATGTAATAAATGTGTAAAAAAATGTATATCATTTTTTTAAAAATACCCTTATTTATAAAAAGAGTGCGTGGGCGTGTGAGATATATAATTAATGTAGTGATATAACATATCTTTAACAAACAAAAGAAAAAATAGTTAAAATTTCAAACATTCTATAAATGTATCTTATAGATAAGATTATACATTCCAAAAAAAAAATCTTATATACAATTTTAAGCCATTTAGATCATATCTCAACGGTGCCCAAATAAGAACAGCTCTCATATATAATCTCATTATCTGACAACGGAATTTGATTTTTATATCTCTTTAATATACTTTGACATAAAGACCACGTAAGAAAAAAAATAGATTAGTCTAAACCGTGGTGATCTTAAAAAGTATTAACCATCAACAAAATAAACTCTATAGCTTGAGGTGATAACATTAAATAAGAACAACACTAGCTAGCAACAAGCAAATAAGTTCAGAAAGCAAAGAAACATGCTTTGCCATGTAGTGGCATGTGTGTGTGTGTGTGAGAGAGAGAGAGAGAGAGCAAAGTGAATACGTGGCACATGGGATCTACAGAAATGAAACATGTGGTATGAATACTTTTTGGCTCTCTTTTTTGCTAGGCCTTTCCATATAGCTAGAATATATATATCTATACTACAAAATTAAAGTTTAACATGGCTTTAATTTTATGAGAAATTACTATAAAGCCCTAAATAAGTAACTTAATCATTAGTAAGTTTTAATGACAAGTGAGTAACATAAAATTATTATTATTTACAGCACTATAACTTACCATTGTATACTTCTTTTATTATTATATAGATTTTTGTATAATTAAATTATTTTCTTTAGATCTCATAATAATTCTCCCTTCATCTTCTCCATGTAGAAACCAGTTGCGCACTTGCAATATGAATAATTCACTAGTTTCTCAGAAATTATAGATTCTTCTAATTAAGTCTTGGAAGAAACATAATTTGAGAGAAATAATGAGGTGTCTGTACCAGAAACTAATACAGTTCCACTACCAAAAAAAAACTTTCAAATGGTGACTTTCAGCGCGAGAAAAACTACATACATAACAGTAAAGTCAATGCCTTGAAATTTAAGGTCGTCAGTTTCATCACAATATCATAACCAACTGATTCTTATTTGAAATCTTGTCAATGGAAACTGACAGATTTTGATTCATGACATATATATTTCTCGTACAAAATTTCATATTTCCTTTGACTCTCAACCGGCCTATCAAAACCAACATCATTGTTAGCTTCAACAAGTTCAAGACCAAAGTCTATGCCCTCGGCCTCGCCAATAGCTATATACATTAGTTTAATTAGTTATTAGTTCGATATAAGTTGCATTAATCTACATCCCAAAACTTGGTTTAGAGGACAGAAATTTGGTATTCAATATACTCATCTGATCCTATTTATAAAACTGAGAGAAAAAGATTTTTTTATCCTATTTATAAATCATATCATTAAATTTTTTTATATAAATATACAATTTTACCTTTTATTTATTACTGTATGCCTTTGTCTTTTTAAGGTAAAATGTATATTAAATAGGGGTAATATTAAAAAGTCTTTAAATTTTAAAATAAAATTAATGAGATTTAATATTTTTCTTGATTATAGTAAACTATGTAGGAAATGACTTATAAATAGAATAAGAGGATAATAACATTGATCCATCAATAATACAGTTTAATTTACATGTATGAGATTTTAAAATCAAAAGACGGAAAAGTCAAACAATTTTTTAACTAATTACTATTATTTATTGATGGCTTGGAACATTAATTGATTGTGCAATAATGCAAACTTTATATAGTTTAATTCCTACTGACAAGTTGGCCAAGGATATATTAAAAATATACTAAGTTAATTAATATACTGTACCAAAACAAGAAAAGCACGAAAAAACAAATAGAAGATGCAAATATGATTCGATATTTTTTTTATCAGAAGAAGCCCCACTCATTGACCTTTGTTTCCTATTTTAATACATTCTCTTAAATTAGTTCAGTTTTTTTAAAATTAAACAAGTAATTAAGAGGAAGGAGGAGGGTATAAGGAACCTCGCCCCCATAGAAATATAACAAGAAGAAACAATCAAATTTCAAAAAGCACTCATTTAATTAAAAATTAATAGTATATCCTTATCATCAAACAGACTCAGATCTTTGGGATCAAGAAAACATGCTTCTGTTTGTCGACTTTCTCCCTAAACAAGAATCTTCCCATTGACACTTTTTTTTCGTTTTTTTTTTAATTTATGATTCCCTTAAAAGGTCCAAAGAAAATGAACAGACAGTGCAATATATTTTTCATGACAAAGAAGACCGACCATTATCACGATTCTGATTATGAGAAGATAAGCACGCAAGTACATGACCTACCTAAACATCTTTGATAATTATTGGTGCTTTACCCATTCATTTATGATCATTAATTAATATTCTAATTTACTCTCATTGTTCTATATCAAGCTGGCTCTATTAGAGAAAATTATACTCTCTCTTATTCTAAATATAAGACCTAATTAATTTATAGATATTAAGAAAATCGGTTAAATTGGTAATTTATCATAATTGTGTAAAAATATGTACTATTACTTTCCCTAAAATACCCCAAGAAGAGTGAGAGCATTAAATACGGGAGAACACAAAAAAGTGAGAAAAACTGTGAAATTAATTAGGGTAATTAGAAAAAATCATTAAAGGAGGGATTAATATATGTATTTGATCTTCTTATGACAGCCGTTGTTAGTGTATCGTACCTTATTTTACTTTTGTAATAGTCCCTCTAAAATTTCATCACTATTATATATTACTTTCAAACCAGACAATAGGTCCTGTATTGTACGGTTGTTTTTAACTCGAAGTTTTATACACCGTAGACAATTTAATTTCAATGGATTCATACGCTAAAAGATTTGTTGAATTGGTCAAATTTTACTACACACACAATCGTCATCCAACTTTGATTTGAATTAGATTTTACAAGGTTTCTAGTACAGCTTTCAGCAAGGAAATTAAGCAAGTGAAAGGAAAAGGATCACCTCATCATATACTCCACCATATAAAAGGGGGAAGATTTTCATAATTTCACTTATTTAAACAATTTTCCACTCAGGTTAGTTGTGATTTGTGATGGACAAAGATTCCAAATTCATATTTGAGAGAGTGTGTAAATATAGATGACTGAAAGTAAATAAGTAAAAGTAGAGAAATGAACATATATAGTTGAGTTATATATCCTGATTGAATCCCATGACCTACGTCCAGTTTACTTAAAAACATCTAAGAGATTTTTTTTTCCACTCTAATCAACTAGTTAGTACAACTCACTCAATCATTCAAGATTTTCACATAACTCATCAAGAACTAGTCACATAGGGTTTTCATACAATTCACCCAGAACCAATACAAATTAAAGATATAATCAAAGGTTTGCTAAGGTGACTCTCAGTTAGATAGGCAGCGAATACAATATGCTCACAATATCATGGAATACAGTGTTTATCGTGCAATGTTTATTTCTTTGACTACATGTCTTCAATATATTCATATTTTCTCTACCTTGAGGAATCTGATCTTCTTTCCTTTTTATTAGGTAAATTCAATATCAGCTAATACAGATAATGCTTGAATTTAATTCAATAATAATGTATATTAGATAATTTGTAAAATAGTGGTGTGTGGATTCTACATATACTTCTATAGTTCTAAATATAAGATTTAATTAAAAAATTAATATTTGTCTTAAATATAATACCTATATATTTTTTAAATTTATCAACTCTTTTTTAAATTATCTCTATTGTTACTCTCCCAATAATAATCAAGTAAGAGAATGAAGGAGAGAATTAAGGAAAATGATTAAGGTGATTTAGTAAAAATATGCTATAATAACTAAATTAACTAATATTTTTAATATAATCAAATTACTTAAATATATTTTATATTTAGGATAATAATAATAAGAGTAAGAAAACTAAAATATAACAAAAAAAAACCTTCGGGCAGCGGATGTTTGGTTTTGGACAGAATAACTAGAGCATAATAAACATGAACCTTTTTAGGTAGTTCATGTAAATCAGAAAACTAATATTATCATTTAAGGAATGTGCTAATTCTGCCTTTTGGGTAATCACTTCGGCTCAAACGATAAGCAACCTACAAATATATAATATTCTTCTAATCTTTAATATAAGAACGAGTTAACTAATTTATGTAGATTAAAAAATTAAATAAATCAAATAATTATGATATAATTTAAACCTCCAAAATAAATTTATATTATATATTTCTTAATCTACCTAAATTAGTCATCTAACTCTTATATTAGTTATAATTGAATTATTTATTTAGTTTTTTAACCTAAATTAATTAATTAATTTTTATATTAAAAATTGAAAGGAGTACATTCGCCTTCGTAGCCTTATGTACCTTGTAATGCGACTGGAAGGAACATCCCGCATCGATTTTCTGCATTAATATATATAATTACTGATCTGATCAGTATACGTTTTAACTTTTGGGTATGCTATATGAATCAGGTCATGAACTTCATTGTCGTGCCACGTTGGACCATATATGTCTTTGTTTAATTCACTGCTTCTTTTTTTAACAAAGTTGTCTGAAATCTGAATATAAAAAAGGAAGAAAGATAAACACTCTTGTATGTGTCGTCACTGGGTTGACAAAGATGCTTCAATTAGACTTTGAGAGGCTAATAATTCTTAATTATTATATGCTAACAGCATTCTCTTCTAATAAGACACTCATGACTTATTGCAGCAGTCCAACGAATACGTGTTAGTGACACTATTAAATAATAATTATCTCAATCAATCAAACTGTTACTACTCACTATACATATATATATATACTATCAACCGTTGTCTAATATTGTTTTAGATATTATTACTAAGTATTCGAATAACTTATTAATCTAATGTCAAAGTTTATGGATGTCTCTTCTAGTATAGACATCTCTTTTAAAACTCGAATTCGATATTCAAAAAAATCTAGCAAAAATTTATATCACTAGACTAACTCTTTATATATATATTTAATTTATCTATCAATTTTTTGTAAAATATTAATTTAGCACAATACCTATTGATGTTAATAAACAGACCCGGTTGGTGAGTTGAAGTTGGTCTTAAATTACCCTCTCGTTTAGGTTACTCCAACAAATGTCAAACCCTTTCAAATATAATTAATTACTCGTTTTATTAATTAACAAACTTCTTATTATGAATATCATCATGATCGTCTTTTTACACACACACGCATGTTAATTAGGAGTAGGATGATGATACACTAAAAAATTCTCAGCCATGGGCAGATGATCATCTCTCGTTGACTTAACTCTACCAAAACACATAGGTTTTGTGCATATATGATTGATTACACCTAAATCTATATTTTAAGCAATGCAAACTGTACACAGTTAATTTCTTACCTTGTTTGGTGTTTTAATTAACTAATTACCTCTCTTTGGTTAGTGAGGTTATACTTAGCACTCGAGGATTACGTTTTAATGTGATATTCTTATTAACGGTTCAGGTTTTTATTTTTGGAGCTAAAAACAGTATGATTTAGCTTCGTGGGAAAAAATATATTCCGGTTTGATTTAATTCCGGGATTAATAGTATAAAATGTTTGACTAGTTATTCGATAATAAAAAATGTGACTGCCCATAATAATTATATGTATATATATACACACATGTGTGTGTGTGACTGGGTGTGCGGTTATACTTGAAAGTTGAGTTAAGATATGCTGTTCTTCTGTTATTCATTTTTCATTTGTTCTCCCATTCGTAATAAGTGGTAGAGGAAGATTGCCATCTAAGTGTGTGTTTGGAACCGTTTGAAAAATTCTTTTGGACAAAATTTTTTTAAACAAATAGCCATATTTGTCTGTAAGTGATTTTGGGTAAAACTATGGTTTAAAATCATGGTTTTGAATAAGCTACTAAAACTAGTTTTTAGAACAGTAAAAGAGCTCATGGACTATCCAATTACTATCTTTCCCATACTTTTTCTTACATCATCTCTCCTCTCTCATCTCTCCTCTCTCATCTCTCATCTCTACCCTCTCTCCTCTCTCTACTCTATACTCTCTCCTCTTTCTTCTCTACCATCTTTTCCCTCTCTTACTTTTAATCAAATCATATTATTTTTGGTAATTTATCAATATAAAAAAGTAATTCTGCTATTAATCATCCAAACATCTCTATTTTTAAAATCTATTCTTCAAAAACTAATCCAAACAGACCCTAAATAAATTTGAGTTAATGCGGAAAGTCAACATTGAAAAGAAGTTGAGCTTAATAATTATGTGTGTTTGTGTAGGTATAAAATAAAGTAGAAGAACAGATAATTTTAAACCCATTTGTTCTCTCCTTGGCTTTATATATATTTTTAATGAGAGAGAGTTTCCATTCATGTTCCAACAAGTGTGCAGAGTCAGACAGAAGAAGCCGAATTTGACTATTGTAGAAAAGTCTACCCCGCGTGTTAGGTTTAAAGGAACAGATGCTGCTTCTGTCACCCATTTTGACTTTCTAGATTTTCTACCCTACACTTTTTTCCTTTTTTATTTATTTTCAGGATAATTGCACGTCAAACGTAAAAGAACAGACCACCATTTTGTTTCATGATATGAGTTTGTGGGATAATTTTGTGCCTTCATATGATTAAACTTATAATTATTCTTACTTAAGGAACATCTATTGCATATATTTGTTAGATGTAAAACTATAAGGACATATTTGATAGCATGTAACTAAAAATAGAAGTAAAATAGAAATTATTTCTACTTCTAATATTTTAGATTATTTTAAGTCTAAAAATAGAAGTTGAAAAATAAGATAAGAGAAGTAGAAGTGAAATATTTTAGACTATTTTAACTCAAGTTATAAAATTTTTGGATAACTTTAATCATTCTTAAATTATAAAAAAATATTTTAAATAATTTTGCCCTAAGTTATAAAAAATATATATATCAAATCTATACTCATTTTTAACCTATCAAACAAACTTTTAAAATTTATTTTTAACCTAATTTAATTTTTATTTTTATAAAAAAAAATTCTATCTTACTAAACTTACTGGGAAAAAAAGAAGATATATGTGGATACGGATAAAAGTAACTTCTACTTGTATCAAAATTGATATTGTTAAATAATAATATACATCACATCGATTAAATAATTCCATTTTAATGCATTATTTTTTGTTTCTGTTTTCTTTAAGCAACCAAAAGAATCCCTAATTTCCTTCCATGGTGATTATCTCCCATTTCATCTATGGTTATTGTCTCTTTGTTAAACAGTGACATCTTACTCTAATAACTTTTAACTGTCTTCTCAATTCAATTTTTCATCAATAAAGAACATTCCATTTTAATCATTCAAAAAGTTATCTTCTAAATAAAAATTTTCGTTTATAAACTTTTGTTTCCAAACTTTATCTCCCACTATATATAATTATTAATAGCTAAACATATTTTCCGTAGATTGTACGAATTTTTAAAAATAAACTTTAAGATTATGGCTTAATATATTTTATGGAGTTAAGGTGTAAATTTGTTTTAAAAATATTTTGCTAAGAAGCGTGGTCCCAAAAAAAATTAACATACCAATGTATTCCTCATTCCATTAAAAATTTTACTTTGACTATTAAAAAATTGATATTAATTATTATCAGTAAAGGTCAATATTATTTTATTTTAACACTTTTAAAATAACTTTAAACCCAAAAAAACTTTTGAGACAAAGTTATCTCTAAATAAAAACTTTCGAAACACCCTATTTTATAATTGATAACTTATTAAATTGAGAAATAATCAAAGAAATTAAACCTGGATTACCATCCACGTCCCTTTCCACAGCACCTTAATAATTTAAATGAACATTGAGAAATACGCATGTAGGAAAATTTTCTCATTAAAAATATTTTACTTATGAGGAAACAAATTGGTATGAAGGACTACATTAAAAGATATCAATAATGACCAACATGCATTAGTCCTAAAGAAATAAATTTTGACTACTTTAAGTACGATGTTTCGACTTCTAAGTATGTATAAATATAAAAAATATATTTAAAAAAATTATCTCCAATTAGATCCAATATTACTTAAGTTTGACTAATTCAGATAGTCATATAAAAAAATCCCAATATAAAACTTTGTTGCATGTTCTTTGCCTTCCTAGAGTTGTAATCTCTGTAACGCATTCTATAGATCAAATATAGGACTCTTGTCCAATCATGTACTTCATACACACTACAGCAGAGAATCCCAAAGCGAAACTCAATACTCTTTCTTCTATACATTCATGGGGCAAAGAGCAACATGAGGCTATACGTAAAAGCTTTCCAACTCAAATTGATGACTTTTCATCCTGGGTCATCCTGTATCTTCCATGTAATTGTTAAATTGTCTAATATGCAGCTTAAATCCATGGCCTTGAAAAATCGATGTCATTTATACCAGTTAATAATCTTTTGCTCATACTTTCCTTATAATACCAACTAATTTTCACCAGTTTGAGCTCTCAAGCAGGTGGAGAAATTATGCCATGGCTTGAGCCATCATGGAACGATACGAGAGCTGTTGTTCATAAAGGCTACGGAAAATTTTGTATTTGGTGTCATGGTATCTTTTCACCTTAGGGTCTTCAGATGGACGAATGACCTGCCATAATTCACTCACTTGATTAGAAGATAAAAGGGAAAATAAAGAGAATCACAGTTTTATTCCATAAATTGAAACACCCTGTTTCTGGTGACAGTAATGAGCGACGACATTATAGGTTAGAAATCTAAATCTGATGAATCATTAAAGGTGATTAGAATCCATGGTCACTCATCTTTTCATTGCTATGTGACCTCTCCCCGCTTATTGTCACCTTTGCAACAAAAAAGTGCAGAAACAAATCACATCTTACATATGCAAAATTTAGTAGCTGGTTCGCTAAGGATGAAGGAATCTGACATCAATTTTCTACGCGCAGAATCTAATCAAGAGCTGTCTTTTTGTTTAATTATTCTAACAATGGTATGCATAAACGAAATTGAATTTAATTCATGTTATTTATGGTGGTTTCACCAGGCATTGTTGCTCCTAATACTTTCATGAAAATGCATTAATTTTTGTTTCAAGGTCAGTATCCATTTTATGAAAATGCAGACGGTGCAGAAACAAGGACCATTTGTAAGGTATAATCCCTACATGTACCTTTCTAAAACCAACCTTAAATCCTCATTTGAATACAGAAATAAAAATAGATCAGTTTTTTGAGATAAAAAAGCAAACACACCTGACCAGCTGCATTCAGGGCTTTCATGGCCTCACTAAGGCTAGAAAATTTCTTCGAAGCCACAGCACCCAAAATAGCAGCTCCCAAGAGCACAGATTCACTTTCCCTTGGAAGAATTATTGGGCAACCTAGGAAAATTATAACCATGATTCAAGTTCAAAAAATTAAATAACGAATACAAAATAGAGTGACCATTAGGAAATAAGCTTCTAAAGAAAATCACAAAAAATCCAGCAACCTTCGCCAATATCAATTGAATTTATATTACTAAGAATCCATCTTGTGGAACAATTTGACCTAGTTTTTGTAGGAGACCATAGGATCCCATATGCTTATACTTGTAACGACATTTGAAATGCTAGATTCTTTTCCCCCCCCTTGTTTCAAGCATCCCAATTGTGATTCTTAACACTAAAAAAAGGTCAATATTAGCGTAGCACAAAGATTCTTAACATGCGCAAGCACAGAGAGAGAGAGAGAGACCAGTAATATCAGCATGTTCTTGAATGAACAAAGGATTCTTTGAAAGGCCACCACATGCCAGTAAGGTCTTGATCTGTAAGCAAAGGGCAGAAGAATCATAAAATTGAAAAAAAGTCCGCACTGAATCAGTAATCCTAACCCAAATTAGTGACATGGCTTTACAACAGTTATTCATAAATTATTTTTAGCCTTATGAAAAAATATAGACTATTATACTGACACATACAAGTGCCTGTCATAATTTCAAAAATCCTAGTCCTTTGTTTAACTGGAAGGGCAAAATACAAAGATGTTTACCCTGGATTTTCTTTCCGACAATAGGCTTTAAAGTGTTACTTATCGAAACCATTGTTTAAGGTTTTGAACATCTTCTTAGGCTTTCAAGTCAGTTTGTTCTTTGAAACCAAGTTATATAAAGTTCAGGCTCCCTAGCTGATCAAGCATTAAATGTTTTAGCTGCAAACAGGATATGGTAAAATATTATATCTATTCATAGAAGCTCAGGGTAGCAAATTCCTTCACAAATCTTACAACAAAACCGCAATTTGATTGCTTTAGTTGTTCCCCACACACAATCAGTACGCAAGATATAGATCCTATACTAATTATGGACCAATGCTGTCACATAGGAGTCCGCCCAATAAGCATATACTGACAGTTTTAAGATCAATCTTATGCCATATAATCAAAATACAAAAGAACAGTTAATACTTAGAAATACAGCTGCAATCATATATCATCACTTATAGTTTGCCAAACTTCACCACTAACTTCTTAACCTAACAAATACACACCTCCCAATATGGTACAGAGGATGAAGCAAATATAGCATTTAACAAAGGCAAGTCTCAGACTCTAGGCAAATATCAGAAAATGTGCAGAGGGTATTAGATACAAGCCAACGCAAAATATATATATATGGGGCTGTTTAGATAAGAGTTTGGAAAAGGGCTTATGAAAAAAATGGTTTTTGGACAGCTTTTAGAAAAGGGCTTCTAGAGAAGAGCTTATAGAAAAAAAAGTAGTTTTGAATAAATAAGTGTTTGAATAGTTATTGTTAAAAGGACTTTTGTAATTAGAAAATTACCAGAAAGGGTATGATTTTATTAAAAATATGAGAGAGGAGAGGAGAGAGATGGTGGAAAAGAGAGAGGGGAGAAGGTAGAGAAGAGAGAGTGTAAGAAAAAGTAAGGGTAGAATAGTAATTAGATAATTCATAAGCTCTTTTACTGTTCCAGAAGCTAGTCTCAATAGCTTATCCAAAACTTAATTTTAAACTATGATTTGGTCCAAAAGCCCTTTTGGACAAATATTGCTGTCTGTTTTAAAATTTTCCCAAACCAAGGTTTGGGTCAAAAACCTTTTTAAAACCGCGGTTTGGATACTTTCCAAACACACACTATATCTCTTATTATTATCCTTGAATATTTGTGACATTTTAGTGCATCCTTACTTTGTGACCATGGGCATTGCAGTGCTCAACAATATGGCGTGTACCATACGCAATTCCCTGTACAGTTGCCAAGTATTGAAGGGCCAACTGTTTCTCACTTGTGTCAAGTGTCAAACCACATACAACTCCTTTTGCTTTTGGATCTGCAATGGGAGACCTGAACCATCATACAGAGAAGCCTGTTATTAAGAAGTCGTCATAGCTAAAACAGAGGAAAGTTTGTCACCAAACAGACACCTGTTCCCATGGAAGTCAGGGAGAACGTGTATATCTTCAGTCAAGGCAGCAACAAAAGGATGGTTCTGCTCAGATACCAATTTCTCCAAGATCTTGTTCAGGAGTTCAAAGACAGAAACCTCTGAGAAGTTAAAGCAAAGGACAGTCAGCATTGCTTATATATCAGTGTGGATATGCTCCAAATAAAGCAATAATCTTACTTTGAGAAGCAGCCTGATTAGCAAGGTGTGGAGAAGCAGCATGGTTTTCAATTATATGATCCAACAATGCACCAGTAGCACTCTGACCACCTTCCGTGAGCCAATATTCTGGTACCATCGCTGAACATACAGATAAAGAAAAAACGGTTCACCATATAGCAGATGCCAAAACGCGCAACTACAAATTGGCTAATTGATCCTAACAAAATTAGATGAATGAAGATGAAATTGGGCATCATTCACATGATAGTTGCCACCTCCCATTAAATTTAGCTTCTAATTTTATGTGCCAATACTTATGCTCTACAAAAAGCATTTACCGTAGTTAGATGTGCAAACAGCATTACAAGCGGGAAAAAAACATGCACACAATAACAAGGAATGAGTATGCAATCTTGAAAGTCTAAATTTCAGTGTTTAAATGAATTCAGAACCAATCAGAGTAGATAACAATTCACGAATTTTCAAGTACACAACATTGAAGCAATCGACAGATATCCTCATCCCAAGGGGAAAATTCCCCTTTTCCCCCATAGCAGCTATAATTTTTAATAATTAAGCATTACGAAGTTTGAATTGAATAAATGACCGTTATGGTCATTAAAAATGGTATCCACAACCAAAAATAAAGGTAAGTTATAGAAACCTCCCATTTATTTTTAAAGTATAGAATTTAGTCTTTTTATTAACTAAAATACCCTGTACGAATTTTAGTAAATGAATATGTATTACATCTGAAAATAGACACATAAAATAAAAGGAATATATTTTGTTATCAAAATGCACAAATAAAAATGCACAAATAAAAATAAAGAGTAGAATTTCATTAAATTTAACCAAAAAATTATGTACTTAGTTCAACGGAGGGTATTTTAGTTAAAAAAAACAAAGAAAGAAAGCAGATTAAAGCATAGAATAATTTTTCATTTGAAGTGATGCCCATGTATATTTTGAAAATCGAAGGCAAATCTACATGATTTCAGCAAAATTTACGAGAGGTCTATATAATTTATTCACACAATAGTTTGTGTCTATTAAAAGAAGCTACAATATAATCTAGATGTGGCAATTTGCTCATAAAATGGAGAAACTATAGTTAAGTACCTGACCAAAATGGTCCCCAAACCCCAGGAATGAACAGCTTGCTCTGTGATACAGCCATATGGCAAGTAGAAGTTCCACAAACTAACACCATGCGGTTGCAGATTTCTTCCTTATCATGTCCTGAAGATACAAAATCTCCTCTAGTTGATCAACAATGTTTCCTTTTTCTAACTTTAAGGTGTCAAGTCTCAGACCCAAAAGGGCAAAAGGAAAAAAGGATGTGTTGTGTCATGGTAACCTTTAGCTTCGGAATCTAATGGGGGCACACTTTCCATTACCCCAACACCACCAGCATGGGCATCGATTAGGGATGTCCCAACAGGAATTCCTGCTACCAGACCCAGTTCCTGGACATTTAAGCTCATTAGAAGAATTAAAAGATGCCACATGTTGGAATTAGTAGCAATAAACTAAAATTCACATTAAAGGAGGTAGGTTGTACTCATGTTATTGCCATTAAGTAACATATATGGTACATTAGGGGATACCTAAGGATCACCACTTTAAATTAATGTGAAATCTTGAGAACAAATTTCTTGCCTTTGCTGCAGTAGGAGTAAGGCCACTACCCAAAGCATGGCCAGGGAAAGCAACACTGCGTCCTGTTATCATGATACATTATCATGTTACGCTGCAGGAAGAGAGAAATGACAGCTGATGGCAAAAACAGAGTCCATCGTATTGGTTCATTAAATGAGCACAGAAGCTAAGGTTATGTTAACACAGTTTGAGCCAAAAGATTCCACAAAAATTATCTCCTAGAGTTCAAATTTGATGGACATGTAACAAAAAAACCAGTCCAGATAAATAAGGTCATTGATTGTATACATGCTTCCATCATTGTATTTAAAATGCTGTGTCATAGAGCATCCTATTTACAAATGGATTCTGCATATGATCCACATTAGGTAGTCTCAAAACTTGCCACTAATTTAAGTAGCTCAATATCAGTCATGAGTATACCTATCTTAGCATGATGGCCCTCAATAAGATCACCCAGCCCTATCTCTTCCCAAAATTCATCATCCCATCCACAAGCTTCCATATCTCGAGAGTCTTTATCATTTATTTGCTGCATGTGTGCATGACCAAGATATGTCCACTTACAAACCGTGGTGCACAGGCTACGGGTATCATCTCCAGTTGCCCTAGAAAATCACCATATATATTCATCAAAGTGAAGTGCATTTGGCTTGGATACACAGATCCTTGGTATCAAGAATACAGAATACCTGTATGAACACCAATCACTCAAGTCCATCCACCTAAAAACCATAGACCAGGATTCTGGCAAATTTTCTTTGACCCATAATAGCTGAAAATTATAACAGCATCAGTAAATAACTAATAAAGCTATAATTGAATTCACAAAAATTGCACCAATTTTGAATTTAAGTATGATAACATTAACAACACATTACAAGAACCAGCCCCATGCACAACTGATCAGATTTGGTAGCCTTGAATCTTTAATGGTAAATCTTGAGTATTTACTTATAATTGTCTCATAGATAAATATATTTACTCAATGCCACACAATAATACAAGTAAAGCTGGACACAAGGATCATTAGGACCAAAGTTTAAGGAGCCAAGAGGCATTCACCCAAAAAAATACCTTTGGAGACTCCATTTCAGGTGAAAGAGCTCCACCACAGTACTGTAATACAGGCGAGTCACTGGAATTGATCCTTTCAGCTTGCTCTACTGCTCTATGATCCATCCATACTATCACATTCCTTCTTGAATCAGCACTCCAAGAGACCGAAACAGGAGAGCTATCAGCATCTACTGCAACTGCCATAAATGACCAGTTACAGTTATGCACATACAAATCAATATTCACTGCGAGGAAGGAAAAAGCAACTAGGTCATAAATGCTACATACCAAGAGAACAAGTAGCCGCAAATCCCAGACCCTTTACTTCTTCAGGCGCAACTTCTGCTGAAGAGCAGGCTACTTTTACAGCTGCACAAATTGCGTGCCATATATCTGTCGAAGATTGCTGTTTCAAAACATAGAAAATCTTAACATTTAAGTTTAGGAAGGAACCAATCTGGAAATCAAAGAACACTTCATGTCTCAGTTGGCAGATAGACAAGCAATTTACCCAAATAACATCAAGTAGAAGCATGATTCAGATGGTTTTAAGTTGTTGAGGCACAAGGCCCACTCTAGCATAAAATTCTAGAGTTAGAAATCCAAATAAACTTACATCTAATAAATGATAAAGCCTTAAAGGCCACCAGAGCCACTAATGTTAACTGTGTTTGACAATATCAACTTCATAAATTTTAGACGAAATTCATTTGCCAAGATTTGGTAGTAATGAAATCATCTCAAGGAGTTGCCATATAATTTTCAGTCAGTTGAACAAAATATAGAATTCATGCCCATCAATTAGACATTCATAAATTTTTAGACGAACTTCATTTGCCAAGATTTGGTAGTAATGAAATCATCCCAAGGAGTTGCCATATAATTTTCAGTCAGTTGAATAAAATATAGAATTCATACCCCAATTATGAGATCAAGGAGACAAACATATTAAATCTGTGGCTGTCCTACTTGAGCTGCTTGTAGATTTATTGAAAGTCCAATTAGTCAAATATTGTACCTCAACATGGGCACCATCTTTCCATATCTGTATTGGGCTGCTAGACGAACCAAGAAGCTTCCCATTCTCGTCAAAGAGGCCTAAAATTATAGAAAAAGGATAGTGTCGGGAAGAAATAATCACAATGCTTGTTAAATGAAACTGAGATATGCTATAGCACTAAAGCTTGTGGCTCAATAGAACAGCTGTTGGCATTACACCACATTTGTAGTGTTGCAATTTCCATATTGCTCCAATACAGCTGATGCTACAGGAGCTCTTTGTTGTGTAGATATAGTTAGCACTACAGGTCGTACATATAAATAGAGCAATGAAAAACATAATTTAAGTTATTTTGCAAAGACCGCCTCTGGATCTTAACTTGACCGATCTCAGACAAACAATGTTGAATTATTTAGTATTCATTAACCATTTAAAGAGCAAGAGAAGAGAGCAATGACATTCTCTTCTTCTTGTGCTCTAATATCATAGATGGGGAAAAAACAGAACCCTAAGAAGATGAAGAGGAAATTGAGGCAATGGAGAAGAAGCTTAAAATCAAAAATTAAACAACACTTTTTATCATTTAGGTACTCAATGTGATTTATGCATGATTATCATGTTGTTATGAATTCTCTTTCGCTTTTCTAACGTGAGTTAAGTTTTGCATGTATATATCTGTCATTATCAACTACACTTCAAATATCTTAAAATTGTAAGGTACATTTTCTTGCAGTTCATGAAATGCTATGCGCTTTAGCGTGTCAGAGCCCTTGGTGCCACAAATGCCCTACACAGTATTAATAACTATGACATTGTCATTTATAATAATTTGACAGATTTAACAATTATTTGTTAACAAGTAAATACACGGTTTATAGTGCAGTGACCACGCATCATATATAATATTGAATTTTATGAGTTATCACTGTTGCAACTCAAAAATAATCATTTTTCGTGATAACTTAAAAATATGAAATATTAAGGAATGAAGGATATTTGTTGGAACGCGTTCAGATAAAACCGTGAAAAAGGAAGAAACAATCACAAAGGTTGTCAAATGAGAATCTAGATATGTTATGGCTTGCATAAAATTTACTTATAAACAGAATCCGAAAACGGAGTGCCAGAAATTGGCAATGGATCAAAGGCACGAAACAAATTCATGTGGTCTTGGAACTCGAAACAACAGTGATAAAAAATAACGGCATGTTTCAAGTCTCAAATTCATCCACAAACTACCGAGTACCGACATTGAATGTCCAAAACCACTTGAGCAACAATCGGTCACTTCAGTATAAATACGTCAATGGCCTCACTAATCACTAAGCATGATTAAAACCACCATCACTAACAATAAAGCAACACACGAATTTGAAATGCACATCAACATCAATGGACACAGCCAAAGAAAGCAAAATTAAACACCAAATCCCAAACCAAACTCGATGACCAGACCAGTAATCAACAAAAAAAACTCAAAAACGCACAAATAACGGACCTGCGCGGGCGCTGCCGGTGCCAACGTCAACACCGAGGAAGATGCAGCGACTAGGGTTAGCGGGAGGAGTGGGAGGAGAAGAGGACATCTCGAGGAAAACAGAGGGAAGGCGAGGGCTACAGGATGATGGTGAGCTAGGTGGCTGTTGACCGAGAAGTTGCGCAGTTGTTTTGGGCCCTGCTCGCCTTCAACCAGACATTCTCAAATTTATCTTTGGATTTTGATTATGTGTCTGTTGATTGGATAATCATTCCCCAGTAGTAATCCGAATCATCAAAAATGGGACTTTTTCCCCGTTTTATAGTAGATTTCTAAGCTGTATTTAGGATTAGGATTAGGACTTGGGAGCTCTGTTGTTTGATCCATTCCTTTTCATCTCAAAACGGTAGGAATAATAGGATAAGCACAGTAGACGAGTTTGTAAGTTGGAAACTTGGAATGATCAATCAACCAAATTATTTTGTTGTTAATAACGAAATAATTATTCTTAAATTAAAAAAAATAACGAAATACACATGCAGATATGTATCAAAAAAATAACGAAATAATTATTCTTAAATAACCTTCTATAATAATCTTAAAATAATTTGTAATAATTGAACTTTTATATAGTAAATTAAAAAAAAAATACACATGCAGATATGTGATGTGCCATTTATTTTTCTTAAGATGGATCCTGTAAATATCCATTTCTCTTACTTTACTTGTAAGAAACAAATAACTACTTTTTTAATATCAGGAAAATTTTAATTTTGCTCGTTGAATGCTTTAAATATGTCGCAATTTTTTTTCTTTTAAAAAATGTCCCTAATAAAGACATTAAGTGAGGTCACATCTTAATTAATTTTTTATAATTAAACGAAAAGTAACAAGAAAAATGTGCATTATGTATTAAAAAAAAGAACAATGTGCATTAAGTATGAAATAAATTCTTTTAATAGGATATAATAAATAATATAAAAAATATTATATAAAAAAAAAAGGATAAAGGTGCATCCAGCACCCTAAACTAATTTTGGAGGAGCAATTAACACCCTAAAGTATTTAAAGGTGCAATTAGCACCCTGAACTAATTTTGGAGGTGCAACCAGCACCCTGAACTAATTTTAGAGGTGCAACCAGCACCCTAAAATATTTAAATGTGCAATTAACACCCTAAACTAATTTTGGAGGTGCAATCAGCACCCTAAAAAAATTTAGTGTAATTTATTAAAATAATATTATATATATGACTTTTAAACAATAATGTATCCAAAAAAAAATTTATGTGATATGTATCAAATGAAAGTAAGTATTTTTGTTAGTGAAAGGGTAAAATTGCACCAATTTAAATATTTGAGGGTGCTGATTGTACCTCCAAAATTAGTTTAGGGTGTTAATTGTACTTTTAAATACTTTAGGGTGCTGGTTGCACCTTCAAAATTAATTCAGGGTGCTAATTGCACCTTTAAATATTTTAGAGTATTAATTGCTCCTCTAAAATTAGTTTGGGGTGCTGGATACACATTTACCCAACAAAAAAAATGAATAAGAAGGGAGATGTGTCCCTTTTTTTTCATATGAGAATGAAAACTCAGACTACACGCAAAGTGTCTATGTGGTAGCGCTCAAATCATTATTTAGCAATTTATCTAACTTGGGAAAACTACTGATAAAAAGAATGAACCTTTGGTATGCACGACAAGACCCTTTTCGTCAAGAGGTCCGCAGCTTTTTTGCACCTCTCTCAACATGGTTTAGATTCATTTTCCAAATATGATCAAATAAAGTTCTTGTTTCAGCGATAATGCTATATTCAGGATTGTCAAAAAGACAACCCCGTACTTCACTAAGTTGAAACTCGCTCGATATCCGACTCTAAAGATAATTCTCTTGAATCCAGATTTCTAAGTCAACTTTAGATCAATGATGCACTCTTAACATGGGCAAGATTAGATAAGGTAGCCCTGCCCGGGGTCCTACCTTAAAAACAAATGAATTGTATTTTATAATTTAATACTCAGCTCAACTTGATAAAAAATCTAATTATTTTAGGTTAGATATGGGTAAGCTAGGTATGAGCGTATTTGTATATTCAAATCGTGATATCATACTCATGTTATAAGAAAAAATTTATAATTATAAATTTCTAAAATAATATCATATTCATATATCTTTAATAGTTAAATAATATACATAATATACTAAGAATAAGATAAAAAAAAGATAATAATTAAAGTTTTAAAATCTATTGCATATAAAAAAAAACTTTGAAATCTAAATAGTTTGTAATTGTAACTTTATATCAATCTTCCCAATGTTGACAAAGATGAAACATATGAAAAAAAATAAAATAAATAATTATAATTTATAATGTAATCATACGATGATTAATAAAGTTAAAAAAATCAATATAGTTATAAATATTAAAATATTCAACTTACCTACTTAACTATTTATATTTCTAAAATGACTATTTAGTCACCAGTAGCTATCATATTCTCCTTTCTATCTGTAACATTTAAGGAAAAAGTAAAAAAAATAAAAGAAGATGTGCTCATGGGCAAGGCCGAGTAAAGCAATCCCTACTCAGTGCCTAGCTTAAAAAAAGTATAAGTTATATTTTATAACCAAATACTCAGTCCTACCCTATATTTATCGAGTTAGACGAGACTTTTTAGCATAACCTCGAGTGGGCATACTAAACCACGGACTTTATACACACTCTTACCTAATTCCTAATTTAAGATGTACCTATCTAACACGCATTCTAGTTATACGAACGTTTTGATTGGAGTATTTATGGGACTGCAACTTTGAAGAGGATAAGAAAGAATTTAAAAATTCCCTCTTAAACAAAAGGAGAGGTTCATTTGCCTAATGAACTTATTTTATGGTTTCATAGTGAAAATGTTCTATTTTCGCCTCTGAAATCATAAGTTTTCATTTGGTTGAAATAAAAAAAAAAAAAAAAAAGGAAAATGGTTGAAGATAAAAACTATAAATATCAAATAGGTTCGTCAGATCCCTTTAAACTCTTAAAATGCTAATATTAAGTACTCACACATTATTATACTACTTGTTTCAATTTAGTATAAGTTTTTTTTCCCCCGTTGAATATCACAATTTGAATGGTCCAGTGATTTTTGGACCATAGAGCTAATTAAACTTTAGGAGTATGGCATGCTACTCGAGTCAACGAGTCAAGCCATCGACTCGGTTTAAGACGCTGGCGCCCTTCATAACGCGATGGCCTCACAAGTCAGACAACATTAAAAAAACAAACGTTGGGTTAGGCGTAGCATTTTAAATTAGAAAAATTCCAAAAAATACTTGTCTAAATTTTAAAATTCTAAATTAAGACTTTTTAAAAAAAAATATTATAAATAACTTTATAAAAATTATAAATAACTTATAAAATATAGTAAACAAAACTTTAAAATTTAGATAGGTATTTTTTAAATTTTTTTCTTTTAAATTTTTAATGGATCTATTGCACAATAAATTTGTCTGGCCCACTGACATGAAATTACTACTAATTCTAATTCAGACTAAGCCTTTCTTAAAAATAATGCTGAAATTTTCCAAAAAACCTAATAGAATAACAAAAATCTCGTAAAATTACTACTTAAATTTCAAAACTCTAAACCAGAAATTTTTAAAAAATATATTATTATGAGTCAATACCTATTAAAGAACTTGTAAGAAACAAAATTAATTTGAAATTTTAAAATTTAAATAATATTTTTATAAGTTTTTTTCAATAGAATATATAGCGAAATAAGAAAGAACTAAAAAACTTTAAAACCCTCTCTTTAATTTCTTGATATATATATATATAACGGGGAAAACATTATGTTACTTAAAAGGAGTCACATTATTCATAGTGTTGATAATATAACTTCTAATGTATTTGACATTTTATATATAGGAAGAATGATATTAAAATCCGGTTGAAATATTAAAATATAAATTTAGGCTTACAATTTTGACAATTTTTTAATCAGGTAAAGAGGTTTTATTAAAGATTTTTTAATATTGTTAAATGGCTACATTGCCCCTCAAAGCCACCTCTTTTTTCCCACTGATTCTAATTTGGAGTAGAAATGTGGTCATTTAACAACATTAAAAAAATCTTTAATAAAACATCTTGACTTAATTAGAAATTTATTAAAAATATAGGCTTAAAATATAAATGTATAGAATATAAAATATAAAAAAATTAGAAAAACATATTATTCCCGAGCTCTAGCTAATACAACTCATTTTAGACTCTTGCAAATTATTTGGCTGTATAAACTTGAATCTGTGATATTTAATTTTGTGTAACTATAGTGAGTTACATTTTCTTACGAGGTATTGTACGTTTGATGTAAAATACACAAGGCATTAAAAACTAGATTAACCAATTAATCGAACAAATTATTAATTTAAAATTAGGTACGTAATTGGACTATCCTATATCACATTATTATATATTTGCAATTGATTTGATCACAATCCAACCATTAAAGTGTGAATTAATGCTTCAACTAGTTTAATGACTGATTTTATTTTAATATCTTAATCTCACCAAGTTAGATTATTGAGCTCTTTCCGTGTAAAGGACATAATTCACATTTCAATAATTGTAAAGAAAACAGACGAGTAGTCATTTGAAGCTAACTCAAATAGATCCTCAATTGCTAAAATAACTTTAAACCTAATTAATTTCACTTTAAAATTTAACAAATTTTTAACTTTATTTATATTTAATATATATATTATATCCCATAAAAATAAATTCTATTCAACTTTATTGATATTTAATATATATTATATCCTATAAAAATAAATTCTACACAATAATAAATGAATATTAAAATTATATATTCATATGATAAATTTAATATTATAACTTATAAATAGGATAAAAAAAATTCTCATTTTACCTTATAAATAGGGTAGAGGAGTATAGAATACTTTCAACAAATTTATAAAAATTAAAAAATAATAATTAACTCATTAAAAATATTTTAAATTAATAAAAAATTTAATTTTACGTCTTCTAATGAAGAATTGATGGAGAGTAAAAAATATGAAGAGCTACATTTAAACATTAATTAAAATGACAAAATTAGTAGATAATTAATAAAAACTCTTTAAATGACTTATATTAATTAAGATAAAAAAAACTTCTACAAATCGCTTTATAATAGGAGATGAGGGAGTAATAAGATTGAGGTAAGGTACGGATAAATTATCCCTCTAATCTTTATTATAAATTAATTGTAAAATAAATTTTTAATCATAAAGATAGATCCAATTAGAGATTATTATTAACGATTATTTTTTAATTTTATATTTACTAAACAAAGAAAGAAGTGAGAGAAAATATATAGTATATATATTTTTTCAATACATATTATTTAATAAGGATATATTTAAAAAATTTATAAATTTAAAATATATTTAATGATTTATCTTTTATATCTTCATATATAAAAATTAGTTGAAATACATCTATATAATAATGATAAGAGCGGGGATCCGAAGGTTAGGAGTGGATATTAATAAAACGGTGACAGATCCATGCAGCTCCTCTGATGGGTTTCAGACACATGACCCTTCAGTGCATCTAACATTTTGGGAAGTGGTCCCTTCATTATTTATTATTTATACTTACTCGTCAGTTACTTGGTAGACCCCTCTTCTAGAGGCAATTACCCGTGTCATTATTTTAAGAGAATACTAGTATGGTATTAACGTTGACTCATATTATATGTACAAAATTTAAGAAATGAGTCTGAACACATTATTTTTTGTGGATGAGGAAAAATTAAAAAAATCTGAAATAAGAATGTATCTATAACAAAATTATTTAGTAAGAGACCTCGATATTAGGGAAAATCCCTATAAAACACAATATGAATTCAAAAATTCTAAAAAAAAATTATGCAAATTTATAAAATGATGGATTAGAAATAAGTAGTAATTTAAAATTTTAATATTTGTGAAAAAAATAAAAATATCTCTAAATTGTGGATATTAACTACTAACTCCCTTTAACAAATTAGTGGTTCAAATAATTGTATTAGGTTCTAGGATATTAATTAGTTTGGTAGTAAAATTAAATAATAATTTTAATCATTTTGTCAATAAAATTGACTACTCTATTTGATAATTTAATAATAAAATTGATAACATATATAATAATTTTAACAATTATTTTAATAATGATATTAACTACTCATTTAAGTTTAATTTTATCTTTTTTTTTACAAATATTGAAATCATAGACTAATACTTGTGATCAATATGTCATTTATATATACGTATGTGCTTTTTAAAATTTTATAATTCAAATGGTATTTTTTTAGAATTTTTTGTTAATATTATAATTTTAAAATAATATTCAAATTTGTTTGGCCAAAGATAATATTCAAAATTTATGACACAAAATAACAAAATAAGCAGCAAAATAAAAGCCAGATCCAGTGCGAATTATAGCCGACGTGAAATGTAAGTGTTTTTTTTTTAAAAAGTAACGTTCACTGTTAATTTATTTATCTTTAAATTTTAAAATCATTTATAACCTGATAAACATTGTATACGTAGTATAATATTTTTAAAAAATTTAATAATATTCCAAGTGAAATTATATATATAATATCAATTTTATATTATATATGCTTTTAAATTTTGATACCTTCAAAACAAAATCTTCACTTTGTCGGCATTTAAAAATTATATATAGTAGCATTTTTGTAGATATATGTATTAGACATGTTATGATATCTTATATATAATAATTTTTTTAGATTTTAAATTAATGATATAAATGAGTAAGTATGTATAAGTATATATTTATTATCATATAATAATGTTATCGGAGCATATACGACATGAACAGGTTTACTTTTCTAAACTTATAATTTTATGAATCAATATATATAAAGAGATATTCTCCAGCAAATTATAGAGTCATTTTCATTATGTTATTGGTATTTGTTTGGCCAACAATTATATTATTAGTATTACAGTAGGTTTTCTCGACCATTATTAGTTAGAAGTAGATAATCGTACCATTAAAGAAAACAATGTCCACATGCCAATGCCTAATTTAATTAATATCAATAAAATCTATTACAAGTCATGTTACTTACGATTCTGTTTATTTAAAACAAATTTCTTTTTGTTTTAAAATAATTATCAGTTTAAAAATAATATGGTAAGTCATGAGTTTTATCGTTTTCTTAAAAATAAAATTAATATAAAAATATATTATAAATTTTGCCATAGTCTAAGTTATTTAATACCCATCCAATCTTAAATATAAGACATAGTTAAATAATGAGTTTTAGCTCTAAATATAACACTTTAATCCAATTTATCTTTCATGTTCTCCTAAACTAATTTACTAACTTATAAACTAATATATATATATATATATATATATTAATATTATGCATGAGTATTTTAAAGAGAACATGTATAATTAAGTAATTTATGTAATTTTTTAATATCCCCAAATTAAATAAATAGCTTGGTTAATATAATACTTGGTCATTATAGTTTGCCCTCATTTTAATTTTGATTCCTATAGTTTTAACTATAAGTTTTAGTCCCTTAAATTTTTATCAATTTAAAACGTTAATCTTTGTATTTTAATAAAATTTTAGGCCATTTTACACATTCAAAAAATAAAACCAAAATAAAAATAAACTATAACCATAGTATTAACTATAAATAGGCCTTACACTAAACTAATGAAAGAGGGAGTGTGTGTGGGTGTATATAGCTTCTTCTTTTTTAAACTTACGGGCCATAATAATTTTAATTAATGTATGTTATCAATATATATAATATAAAATTAATAGTAACAAGTAACTATGCTAATAATAGATCAATAATATGGTAATTTGGCAAAGGGAGATGAGAATTAGCGACGGAAAATACAATTAAAGATCACAACGAAACAAGGAGACATAACGAACATAATAATAATAGAGGTTTGGTCACTTTGGTGTACTGTTGGCAAAAATTAATACTACCCTCACCTCCGTGGATGTTTCTCTACCAGAAGTCTCTATCGTCTTCTATCTCATGAACCTCGTTCTTATTTATATATATATGGTCCCTCCTACAACTTCCATTAAATTGATCTAATCACTGCCGAAGAAGAAGAAGAAGAAGATGGGGGGTTTCTTCGGAGAAGCAAGAGGCGAGGTTTGTCTCAGAGTCTCTGCGATTCTCGTCTTGGTTTTAACGGCTTGCTTGGTTGCCTTTGATTCTCAGACCAAGGTCATTCTATACGTTCTCACCAAGAAGGCCACTTACCATGACTTAGAAGCTCTCAAGTGAGATATATATAAATATATAGATTTGTTCTTCTAATTTCACACACACATATATGTATATGGCGTCAAGTTTTTTTTTTCTTGATTAATTCCTAATTTTGTTGGTTTTAATATATTTCTGCAGAATATTGGTGTCCGCGACTTCTGCTGCCGCTGTTTGTAACTTTCTTCAAATATGCAGACACTTCTTCGTGCCAGCTTTTTCTGGAGGAAAATCCAATGGCTATCTTCTATACTTGTCTTGGCTTTGTTTCTTGGTGGATCAGGTACTTGCAAACTCTCCTTTTTATTACTTTAGTCTGGTCTAGATAATTATTCAATAGATTAAAAAAATTAATTAAATTAATTATTTATAAAAAATATATATTAAATTATATATAATATTATTTTTAATTATGTATATTATAACTATTTTTTGATATAACTTTTTTACCGTATGCAATCAATAGGAAGAGTTTAAAAAAAAATATAAAATTAAGAGATAAAGTAAATTGAGTTATTATATTTATAATTAAAATAAAATTATTGTTTACTTCTTATATTTAAAATTAAAATTATTATTATTATAACATTTATAGTTATCTCTTAAAAGCACTTAATGGTATTGGTTTGTGTGGTAGCTAGGAGGCAAAAGTTGAAAGTAAAGTTGAGAAATTAAAATCCATAGTCCTCTGAAAAAAAAATGAAACAAAATTATTGTGACTGATTACATTATAGTAATTTTCTAGTGGGGGTGTAAAGTAATTAGATCCATCCATGGGGATAAAGTGGTAAAAGAACCTAGGGAAGTGTTAAAATGGCAAATCGAAGGTGCTTTTTTTTTTTTTTTTTTTACAGAAAGAAATTAAATTGCAGGCACTCATAGCTAGAGGGCCAGAGGCTACTTCTGGTCTCTGTGTCTTTCACAATTTAGAGTTGGGCCCTCCCACATTAATATAGTGTATATTTAATAAATAAAAAAACTAAAATTTTAAAAAAAATTGACTCAAATTTTAATTTAATTTATTTTAAAATAAATAATCAAATATATTTAAAAGAGTTTTTAGATTAAATTATAATTTAAAATTAAAATTTTAGATAAGTTACTAGAAATAATTTATATAATAGTAAAATAGCTTATGAACTACTCAATTACTATTTTACCCTTATTTTTTTTAAACTCTCTCTTCTCTCTCTTTTCTTGTATCTCCTATCTTTTTTTTACCCCCTCTCATCTCTCATCTCCCCCTCTCTTATCCACCTTCTCTCCTCTTTTATCTCTGTTATTTTTAATAAAATTATACTCTTTCTAATAATTTATTAATTACAAAAATCTTTCTGTTAATAATTATCCAAACACTCATTTTTTTATAACTTTTTTTTTCATAAATTTTTTTCTAAAAACTTTTTTCTAAAATATGTCTAAAAATTATTTTTTTCTATATTTTTTTTTTTAAAGTCTATCTAAACAGTCTTGTGTTTGGTAGTTGGAAGAGAGAATAATTTCCCATCTTTATATTACATTGGATGATATATGTAAGAGAGAAAATACAAATATACTGTATAGAGAAAAATACTACTCTCCCTCCCTCTCATTCTAATTATAAAAATAAGTTAATTTTTATATGAGAGTTATAAAATAAAATTAATTAATTAATTATAAATAAATTTAACTATTTAAAATGAATTCATATTATATATATTTTAGTTTATTTAAATTAATTAATTGATTTTTATTTTAATTATAATTAATTTATTTAATTTTTCAGATTTATTTAAAAAAATTAATTAATTTTTATAATTAAAATAAGATATAGTATTTTTTTTTCTTTTTACAAAGAGAAAAAATATAAGGTCACGTGATGTTAGCTTACGTGGTATGGTATGTAAAAGTCTAAGTTTCACTCTTTGACCGCGTCCTTCGGATTGCATGGTTGATTTTGTGTAACTTTCTTAATTTTAGTTCTAAACTTGTTATAACTTGGGGCTTTCTTGTGTTGTTAAGATCTAAGTCTGTTATTATGTATCGCTTTATCTGGTTTAAATAAAATTGCCTATTGATAGAAAATAAAGAAAAGAAAATAGAGAACAAAAAATATTAATGTATTTAATTTAAAAAAAAATTATTATAAAGATATGACCCTCTTAAAGCAATTAAAATTTGTTCCATTATTATTTTATTGTATCCAACCATTCAAATAACTGGCCATGGTCCCTAATTTTCTTAGCTATCAAAATATTTCTCTTTCTTGGTTTTATTTCGTCTTCTCTTATTGAAGACCAGCAGTCAACCATATATTCAATTTAATAGCTTAGTGTATGTATTTGCTTTCATTTGGGCCCTTCATATTAATTTTAGTTATAATTAATCTCCATTTGAATCAGCTGAGGAGAATTAATTTTGCATAATATTCCTCTGATTTTATCTATTGGGCGGAGAGAAGATATTTATTTTAATTTTATTTATAAGGCAGAGAAAAAATTTATTATATAAATATATTATTTTAACTTTCATTTATTTATATTAACTTTGCTTCTATTTGATATAATGTACATACTAATTATAGTTAAAATTAAAAAATTATTAAATTTTATGGCATAGTTAATGATGTATAAATTTTTTTTATGTAAAACAGAAATGATTTATAAATAATAATAGAGAGCACAAAATAAAAATGTAACAGTATTTTTTGTCTTGCAGAGCATAAAAACACTTATTTTATAAAGTGTTTCCAAACTAGCCCCTAATGAAAATTCACTCCCAACTTATAAGGGAGGATCCCTTTTGCAAATTTACAATTTTGTCCTCACTAAGCTTACTAAAGACCCATGTGTTATGGGACAATCATATGCAGATTATAAATTATAAACAAATTATATGACGAATAGTAATACAGATAGAGTTGTATGGGAGTATGTAGGTAGGAGTGTATCTGACGTTCGGGGCGAACACGGCTGCGACAGAGGCCGCGGCGATCGCGTTGAACGGAGAGGAAGCGGTGCAGTGGATGAAAGTATGTGATAGATTCACGAGATTCTGCGTTCAAATAGGAGTGGCTCTCTTTTGTGGCTATATTGCTTCCTTGATCATGATCATCATATCATGTGTCTCAGCCTGCAACTTGTTCAGGCTCTATTCTTCTTCCTCTTTCCTCCGCTTGAAGAAGTGAAGGCATCTTAGTTAATTAATTAACTCTTAATTATCCCATAATCACTTTGTGATTAATTATCCTGAAACTATATAAATTCTAAATTAATGGATATTGTAATATGGGCTGAGATCGGGATACACAATGGGATGAAGGGGAGTGAAAGAGAAAGCTTTCATTGATGTTTTATGTATATGTGTTTATAAAATATCAAGCTCCAAACTGCAACTATTAAAAATAATGAACAAATTTACCATTTACAAGCCATATATTCTTTTTGGTCTTATATATAAGTTGCTATTGTTGAAATTAAGTCGAACACTATTATTAGTAAATACTCCTCCGATTCTATTTATAAGGCAGAGAGAAACTTTTTTTAATCATATTTATAAAGTAGAGATAAATTTTTCATATCAATGCACAATTTTACCTTTTACTTATTATTATATTAACTTTATTTTTATGAGATATAATGTATATAATATATATATATAATTGTAAAGTTGTTAAATTTTAAGTCAGAATTAATGAATTTTAATTTTTTTTAATCTATATGAAACATGTTGAAAGTACTTTATAAATAAGATTCATGATCTTATTTTTCATATACGCCCAGTATCATAATTTTATTTGTGATATAATTTTATCCATAATCTTTTTAATTTGGTACAATTATTAAAAAGATTATGGGTAAAATTGTACCACAAATAAGATCGTGATACTGGATGCATATGAGAAATAAGATCAGGATATTGGGTGCTATATAACCCTTCATATAACTAATAAATGATATTTAACTCATTAAATCTGTCTCAAAATAATAAAAAAAATTAACTTTACCTCTATTAATAATATTTTAAAAGAGAGAGAATAAATACGAAAAGTCACATTTAAATATTAATCATATTTAACAAAATTAATAAATAAGTCTTAATAACTTTTCAAATGATTAATATTAATGATCAAAAAATCCTTATAAAAAGTCCTCTAATGGAGACAGGAGGAAGTACATTAGTATGTGGTATAAGTAGGTTATTTTGATCAAAATAACTTGATAATGCTACACAAAACAATAAAAAAAATACTTATATAAATAAATTAACTTAATGACTTTAATTAAGATTATTTTAAAATATTATAATATTTTTTTAAAATAGAGACAATTAATTAATTTTAAACTTTTTAATAACAAAAAGTTTAGGTAAATTAATTAATTTTAAACATTTACAAAATATTTAATGGCACTCATAAAATCAATTTACATTTAATGAAGGGCATAAGGGGAATTTTCTATGAATGAATTAGACATGAGTAGTTAATAGTTAATCTCTTATAAATAATAAATTAATTAAATATGTATGAATTTACGGTTGATTTCGATGTTTTGATTTGATAGGAGTATTTTGCATGGTATTTTAAACTCTTCAAGACGCCAACTCCACAACAAATTGCATTAAAAGCATTGTAGTCAACTTCAAACATGTCCTTCAACACCATATAGATGGATTCCATTGAACCTATTGATTTCTATCTCCCCGGTGCTAATTATAAAAATTAATTAATATTTTTATATAAATCTAAAAAATTAAATAAATTTATTAATTATAATTAATATAAAATTTAATTAATTAATTTAGATAGATTAAATAATATATAATATAAATTTATTTTAAAAAGTTATATTTAATCATAATTAATTTATTTAACTTTCTAAATCTATCTAAAAAAATCAATTAGCTCTCATAATTAAGATTAGAATAATTATTTGGTTAAAATATACAAAACTTTCTTAAATTTTAAGTTAATTATACATTATCTCCTTAAACTTTAAAAATTTAAATTAAAAATTATAATATTTTATGTTTTGACTTTTAATTTCCCTAAGGTTAAAATTGTAGTAAAGGGAATCAAATTATATGGATATAACACTTTTTGTACTAACAAAATTTCTTCACACAATGTAACAAAAAAAAAGTTTTTTTTACAAGTACAAAATTTAAACTCGAGATTTTAAGTGTCAAACTAATTTGAATTCAAATAATTTTTTAATATAGAATTTATTTCTCAAATTTTACCATAAATACTTCACCTAATTTTTTTAAATACCAATTTATATAGACTCAATTAATCTGGACTGTCAAAATGTAATGACTATACATGTCCCAATAACTAAAATTGATGGTACCTATATTGTGCCCCAAAAAAAAATATTAACCATGCTTTCTACATCCATAGAGGCCCTACATCTTAATCTCAAGGACCACTGACATAAGTATATTTTGAATGTCGAAAAATAACTGAGATAAAATTTAATTAAATAATCAAGAATATTTCAATAATATTTTAATGGGAAGTAAAAATGGGAGGAGACATCAGTTTGAAGGGAAGAGAAAAGTGGAGATTATAAGTGTTTTCTCTCCTTATATTTAAATGAGCAATATAAAATATATTTAGGAAAAAAAATTCTTGTATGTTTATAATAACAATAGTGCTCATACGAAAAAAAATTGAGTCTCATGACTCTTTCTCTTCTGGTACAATTTTGAAAATTATGTCTTTTTATCCTCTAATTTTCTCCTTGTCTACTTTTCTCCCCCATCCCCATAACATATAGGAGAAAAGTTATTGGCAGCGTAATTTAATTAACACATGTTATGTTCATTTAAATAGAATAGTGATTTTCTTTCGCTACCATAAGATAACGAAAGACCCCCAAAAAATCTTATCCAACTAATAATTCAGATTAGGTGCATATGCAGAATTATGAAGGGTTGGTGAAAACTAAATGATGAGAATGACATAGCACTAATCAAACTGGAAACTACTTTAGTGGCCATATAGCTTTGTTTGTTACAATTCCGACCCCAAATTAATTGGTGAAAGCAAAAGGATGCAGTTTCGGGTCTATATATGTTTGTCTCTCCTACGTGTTCCATTAGAATTAGAATTAGCCTCCTCTCCTCGTGGTTGTGGTAATATCCTAGTGTGTGTGGATGTGTCAAAAAAAGAGTCCCATATTATTTAAGATTGTGGAAGTCCAAGTGGATACAAAATAACGTGTCATATGATATTAGGTTACTAAATGGGCTGAGAGGATTAGTGAGCTAGTATGCAATGGGAATCCAGTGATTTCTTCACTTCTCATGTGTCGAAATTCATAGCATCACCTTGATCTGAGCTTTTGAACAACTTTCTTTCCTCCTTTAGTGGGGGAGTACCGCATCTTGATTTGCCATTCAACAGTGTTGACGATATAAACAATTTTCTTATAAATATTAAATTAGAATAATTAATCTCATAGCATATGTTGATATATACTTCTTTTATTCTATTTGTAAGTTATTTTCAACATATTTTACTCAAAGTAAATAAAATCTTAAATCTCATAGACTCTGTTTTAAAATTTAATCATTTTAATTTAATATTTATTTAATATACACTTTATCTTAATAATACACAATAATAAATAAATAGTAAAATTATATATTTATGTACAAAATTTAATGATGTGATTTAAAGTTTATGTAAAAAAAATTTCTCTTTAGATCTTATTTTTTTTAAATATATTCATGCCTGTACTTTCTAAAATTTAGAAAATAGCTAGTCATGGTGACATGGTTAGGAGATTAGAGTGCTCTTGGGTCTTGGTGGGTAATTGGTGGATCCCTTCGAATAATGTTCCTAGACGAGTGATAGTTTGGTAAAAGTATCTCATGCATTGAATGTTATCCATCACCACGTTCTTTAGATTGTAGTGACTTTAATGAATTAGGTTTTAGTCTTATTGTTAGGCTGCTAATAGATTGTTGTTCAGTTTTTTCCTTTTGGGACAACTCTAGTTGGTAGGATTTAGATACCTGTATAATACTCTTTAGATACTGAATGGAAGAACTAGTTAAGTGTGTGTTTAGCTCAAATAAAAAAAATGAGAAATTTTAATAGAGGGAAAAGAAGGAAAAGATTTTAATACCGTCTTATTTAGATTGATTAGAAGAGAGGCGATGAGAGAGATTTTAATATTACATGTTTGATTTATGAGGAGAGAGAACAGAAAATATTTTTATATAGATAATTCTAAAATACATAATGAATATTTTGTGAATATTAAAAAAATATTATTGATATAATAGTCAAGATAAAATAAAAATTTAATTTCCCCCTAAGTCTCCCCAGTTTTTGAGGGGAAGGAAGGGAATTTTATCATGCTAAACAAGAAAAAATGAGTAAAATCCCTCCTTTCCCCTCTAAATCCCCCGTACCAGATGTGTTATAAGAGATTAATTTTGATCATAAATATAATATCTTAATTTATTTTGTACATCATATTTATCAATTTTCTCAAACTAATTTACCTAACTTATAAATTGATATATAATCTAAGGTTATATAAAGATAAATTAAAAAAATTATATTATATTTGTTATAATTAATTTTTTATTTAAATTAATTAAATAGCTCTTACAAATAAATAGATAAATACTTCACTTAAAATTTGGTGAGAATAGACGCAAAATGACAAAATGGTGAGCCCCATTTTTATAGGATTTATATTACTCCCTCCATTCATCTAAATTTTGTAATTGATTGCATATATTAAGATAAATTTTTATTAAAAGAATAATTTCTCATATAAATTATTAGAATTGATACTTTAAGAAAACTAAAACTTACTTTTTCTTAGAAATAACTAAATTAAATAACAATAGGGATTGAGTCTAGTAGAAGGGTTAATTAATCACAATATAACAAATTAAAGTTTGAATATTTACTAAAAAAAATGCCCACATTTAGTACTATATAGTGCTTTAATTTCTAATATTGAAGGAAGTCATACTTGCTACTACTAGTCATTTATTAACATGACAATTAGTATTAATTTATTGGGTGACTAAATCTTAATAGTCTAGTACCATATATGTGCACTTAATTTAATAATTATAGAAATCAATGGCCAACCATCCTTTAACTAATATGAACTTCACCATCAAGTAGGAGAAACAATTACTTGTGTAAGGGCAAAGTCAAACTTTAATTTTAAAGAAGGTTGAAATTAAAAGGCACATATAATGTGAAGTTTATATATATATATATATATATATATATAATATGAACAAGTAGTCATAGTAGAAGAAGTTTTGTCCGCTTAAGTACGATATCTCAAGTTCAAATATTTATGAATGTAAAAAATATTTTTATGAGATATACTCATAATTAAATCTGAAAATACTAAAATATAACCTAGTCAAAAAATTTTATTAAAAAAACAAAAAAGAACTCCCATTTCACCCAGCATTTGTATCAAGCATCAGTGTGCAGGCAGAGTACAGACTTTCAATGATTAGATCACAAGCGGTTCGAGTACTGTATCTTTGACGGCAGTTATGAGACAACCAAAATGTTATAAACACGAGCATGTTAAAATGTATGCATTATAATACAGCTAAAGAAGGCTTCAACTCTGTTTCAGAACATAAGCTTGCCCTCTGTTTTTTAAATGTTTCAAAAACAGGGGCTACCATGTTTGATGGATCACATTGATTAAAGCTATATTATTTTTGTAGGATTTTATGGACGAAAATTGCATGCTTGCCTTCTTTTCTTTTGTTTCTTGTTCATAGAGACTGATCTTTGCATTTGGATTTTAATAAAAATAAATAAATAACATAATGAATAATGATAGTTTAACATTGTGTAGATACGTTCGTCTGTGATCACTTTTAAGAAAAAGGGTTTTCAGGTCAAAAATCAAATTGACTTTTGTCTTTTTATCAAATTTAAATCTTCTACTGTGTAATATACTATTTAAATAAGTTTATGTTAAATTAATTTTTTTATAAAAATATATCTAAATATAAATTATATTATACTAATTAATTTTTATCTCAATTTTAATTTATAAAAATCAATTGAAATAATCGTTAATTCAAAAGAGCCGTCTATCATTTAAATGGGTTTAGCTTCAGTTTTGTTCAGAACTAACGGCAAAATGTTGTTGGGTCGTGGGTACTAGCTAACTAGTGTTTGAGATCTTAAGCAAGCTGCGTTATGAATAACGAGTTTACCAAATTAAACAGAAAATGTAATTACCGTATGGACTTTTGCAATTGCAATTTTAAGGAGTGGCCATGTTAATGCACAATTATCTCTACATCTTTTTTCAATCATATTATTTGACAGTTTGACATGTTGCAGCAACAAGTCATGTAGGGATGGGATAAACATATCATTGACTTCTTGGGAGGAGAAATCCCACTTCAAACTCAGTAATCATTGCTATATATATATATATACACTTCTAAGTTTTAGCCATGATGAGATAATTTATACCTATGTATCTTTTTCATACCTCATGTTATTGAGGGCATGTTTAGATATGATTTTAAAAAAAAATTTATGAAAAAAAAGGTTTATGGACAGTTTATAAAAAAAGACTTTTAGATAAGAGTTTATGGAAAAAAAATAGTTTTGAATAAATAAGTATTTGGATAGTTATTTTTAGAATAACTTTTTATATTGGTAAATTATCAAAAATGGTATAATTTGATTAAAAGTAAGAGAGAGGAGAGAGGTAGATAAAAGAGAAGAGAGAGGAGATATAGTGTAAGAAAAAGTATGAGATAGGGTGTAAGAAAAAGTAGGGGTAAGATAGTAATTAGATAGTCCATAAGCTCTTTTACTGTTCAAAAAACTAGTTTTAATAGCTTATTTAAAACCATGATTTTGCCTAAAAGCACTTATAGACAAATATGACTGTTTGTTTTAAAAATTTTCTAAATCAAAATTTAAGTCAAAAGCCCTCTTAAAATTATAATTTAAAACTTTACCAAATAGGCTCTAGGTCTTCGAAATTGATTGTATTGTTTATAAATATCTATAAATAATATCACTTGCTATAATATATATATATATATATATATATATATATATATATATATATTGGGTTTTGCGACCCGTCCACTCTTAATTAATGAATTAGAATAAACCCCAAGTTCATTTTGGAGGTTAGTGGGACTTATAAAGTGAATGAGTAATTTATGTGGATCATAAAATGTAATTTACTCTATTGTGAAAGGAGAAACTATTTTACATTTACCTATAATTTTTTTTCCATTTTTAATTGGTATCTATCTTTTTTTAATAAATTATTTAATTTTGCTCTAGTAATATAATTAGCTTATAAATAGAAGTTAACAATACTAACAAAATAAGGTTATAGAGGCTAATGATACTAATAAAATAAAATAAAATAAAATAATTTAATAAAAATAAAAATAAAATAGGTACTCAATTAAAAATTTTAAAAAATATAAATATCTATAAAATAGTTTTTTCTTATAAAAAACAGAGGAAGTGTCTATTCACCCCGCGCAAATAAGTTTTTTATATAAATTATAAATCATGTGACTTGTATTGGTTTCATGTCTTTCCTTTAAGATCATCATCATCTCTTTTTCTTACTTTGTATTATTTGAATTTCTATTTTGAATCACTAAGGTTAAAAGTATATTTCTTAATTTAAAGAATACTTATAAATATTTATGAATCACCTACTGATCAAATTTTTATAACGGTGGTAGTGAAATTTAATCCTAAGATATTTGTTACATTTTTGTTAGCTTTATTTATTTTTCTTTTGATGCCTCAAATTTTAAAATAAATTACATATAGATTTCCCGTAATTAAGTTTTATTCGAATTACATGCGTGCATAGGTTATTGATCTCTTGCAAAATTCATAGTAACCTTTTCTTAACAACAAGATGTAAACTACACGAATGTCTTCTAAATTTGTTAAATTTAAACACATTTTTTTAATTTAATCACTTTAAACAAACTTCTGATGAAAATAAATAGTAAATAATATTCTTTCAGTCTTAACTATATAACCTAATTAGTGAGTTGATCTTAGTTCTAAATATAATATATATTTTTTAAATTTACTAACTCTTTTCCAAATTGCTTCTATTGATATTCTCTCAACAATAACTAAGTATGAGAAAGAGGGATAGAGTTAAGGAAGATAATTAGGGTACTTTAAGAAAATATGCTATAATAACTCACTTAACTAATTTTATTAATCTAATTAAATTAGTTAAATATATCATATATTTAGGACCGGAGGAGTATAGATTATGCCTCGTGTGCACATATACTCCTCTAATTTATAATATAAGACCTAATTTATAGTATAAATTATATTTTATATTAAGGATCGAATGAGTATTATTTATGAAATATTTGTACACTTTCCTAAAGTAGGTTTGATAATATAATATCAATAAAATGCAAGAAAAATTCGTATAATTAATCTTTTATTTCAAAGGAAATTTGTCTGCAGGTCCCGATAATTAAAGAAAAGAATTTTTTTGTATGATTTTGACAAAACTAAAACTAAAATTAATTTATAATACAAGAAAAATATGTACTTTTTGTCACACACAAAAAATAAAATTATATAACTTCAATATTTCTTAAAAATATTAATAATTTAGTTCTAGCACAAAATGGTGCAAATAGAATAGAGAAAGTCGGTAAAAAATAATTATTTAAAAATTTTATTAGTCAGAATATTTTCCTATTTTACCTTTTTTTTTACCTATTTTCCTATTTTCTGAATATTTGGGGGTTTTGAAACTTTGAATTGAAAGTGACTGTTAAAGACTCCAAACAAGGGACTTGAAAGCTTGTTTCCTTGGCTAAAACAATAATGAGAGTGAAAATCTTGTGTCTTTATAGATAAACCAATAAAAAGGAAAAATTGAAAAAAAAAAAGAAGGAAAAATTCCAAATAATTCCACCTCTAGCTTAGCTCAATATAATCATGTATCACACACACATGTGGTTGATTCACATCCATATTATTACGTGGGTGTTTGGTTTTATTAGAAATTATAGTTTGAAAAACTCTTTTAAGCCAAATTATGGTTTAGGTAAAAAATAAAATAAAAAAGCTTTCAAATATTTAAAAGAATTAAACTATAATTTCAAATCATGATTTCGAATAAACTTTTGAGAATAGTTTTTGGGTGGGGAAAAGAGCTTATGGACCATCCAATGACCATTTTATCCTTACCTTTTCTGACAGACTCTCTCCTTTACATCATCTTTTTCATTGGTCTCACTCTTCGACATCACTACCTATTGTCATTGTCTTCTTCTTCTCCTTAGTCGCTATCTCTCTCGTCATTACCGGATGAGGAAGAGGCGGTGGGTTATTTTTTGTCCAGATATGCTTTGTCATCGTCTAGATCTAGTCCTCGTCATCTGGTTCTTGCCATTGCTTCTCTACTCCACCGTCATCGTTTCTCTGCTTCACCGTCATCGTTTCTCTGCTTCACCGTCATCGCTTCTCTGCTCTGCCTTCGTCATCATCTTCTGTTGTTATTGTCTTCTTCTTCAGATCTCGAGCTTGGGAGGGATGACGATAATTGAGAAGATGAACAATGATGGCATTTTTTTTATTTCATACTCTTTTTTATAATTTATCAATAACAAAATTCATTCCGATAATAACTATCCAAACGCTAATTTTATTCAGAATCCCTTTTTTTTCATAAGCTCTTATTCATAAGAGCTTTTAAATCACTTAGGGCCTGTTTGGTTTTGTTTCAAACCATGGTTTGAAAAGGGCTTATGGCCCAAACTTTGGTTTGGGAAAATTTTAAAACAAACAGCCATATTTGTCCATAAGTGCTTTTGGATAAAATCATGGTTTAAAACGATGATTTTAAATAAGCTATTGAAACTAGCTTTTGGAAGAGTAAAAGAGCTTATGGATTATCTAATTACTATTTTATCCCTACTTTTTCTTACACTATCTCTCCTATTTTTTCTTACACCCTCTCTTCTCTCTCCTCTCTCCCCTCTCTCCTCTCTCTTCTCTTTTCTCTACGTCTTTTCTCTCTCTTACTTTTAATCAAATCATACCCTTTTTGATAATTTACCAATATAAAAAGTTATTCTAAAAATAACTATCCAAACACTTATTTATTCATAACCACTTTTTTTTCATAAATTCTTCTCTAAAAACCCTTTTCCATAAGCTGTCCATAAGCCTTTTTTTTTTCATAAACCTTTTTTTAAAATTCTATCCAAACAGGTCCTTATTCTCACAAGAGTTTCTCTATAAGCTAAACCAAACGGCCAATATTTCCTACACAAAGGCAACTTTTTGAGGACTTAAAGACTTTTTTAGTCCTATAGACCTTAGCATTCTTAATCCTCATCATCTTCAACACCACCCCAGGTCAGCAATTCATATGATTGCAACCTTGAAGAGTCCCATAATTAATTTCTATGTATATTCCAATTTAATTAATTAAACCAATATTATGTCTTATACAATTTTTCCCTAATTATAATATTGAAATGATGGTGTATAATTAGCATGAAATATTATAGAAAGTTTAAAATTTTTAAGTGTTATTTTGGCTTTATTTTAAAAAAGAAAAAAAAACTAACATTACATCTATGTTGAAACTTATAATTATGGCCGACCATATCTAACCCACATCGGGAGTACTGTTTAAAGTACCAACAATCCTTGTCCGATTATATAATTTACCTTTACACATTTGGTGAATTATCACAGTACGTGCTTTTTTGTAAAGCCAAAATTACAATGTTAGTCATTTTATTTGTTTCAATTTCTACTTTTTCTTATTAAACTTTCATTGTAATTATTTAATCATTTGCTTAATTATAAGTATTCTTTTTTATTATTTCTCTTACTTTTATTTATCTTATCTCTTAAAAATCATTTATGTACTTTCTTTCTTATATAGCATTTAACAAAAAGGTCATATATATGATTTATAGTGTTTTCACACTAATATTATTGTAATTTTATATATTGTTTTTTTGTGTATACTAAAAGTATTCCTTAGTTTATATCTAAAAGCTAACATTTTCTAAGCATATAAGTAGATTTTACCTATTTAAATAAAGTTTTTCAATATATAATTGAACCCTCGACAATATATATATTTAAAAGATTTAACTATTTGCTAACTAAAAATCAAATGAGTATATTATATACTGCTTATGATTACATGATCCTGGCGTTTCTTAAACTCCTTTTAATTATTTAAGGTTAATAATCACACTATAAAATCACCATGGAATTTAATGTCTTTATTATAGTAATTGATTACTTGAGGTTTCTACATAAGAAATTAGATTTAGAATTCTGAGAAAAATTGTGAATTCAATAAAATTTATTTTGTACACATTATTTGAAATTTACAAGACATCGTTTTTTGGGTAGTTTGTGAGTATTTTTAATGTTTTAAATTATAATGAAATAACTTTTAGAAGTACTCAAATAAATAATTAAATTAAGCTAAGTCGAATTCTTTTTTGGCCAGAACTAAGTTGAAATCAAGAAAAGATAATGAAATCTCATTAATAAATTATAGAAGGCCACAAATTTTCACGCACGCGCATATATATATATATCCTTCATTCAAAGTAATTTCCGAAATATTATTACATTCTAGTACACAATTTTTTTTATGAATTGTGTTATCATTGATCCCCATCAAAGCTCAATTGAATTAAATTCACATATTTTCAATTGAATTAATATTTTAATTAAAATGTTATAGTTAGACTTATAATTGATGAAATAATCACTCTTTGTAATGATGTAAAGCATTTTTCAAAATTGTGATATTTTAAAATATATGATCGTTATTTGATCTAGCGGTGCAATATTTCGTTAGATCCTTCTATATTTTAAATTCAATTTTTAGAAGAGATATTTATATTGGGAGGAATAACTACGAATCTCAAAACTAAATACCTTGTAATATGATCCAGTATAAAAAAAATATGATCATTAATTAAAAGTACAAAATTAACTATAGAAATAAATGGGGTAGCCTTTCATTTCAAGATGAATATAAAATTCACGTTTTCTTATCTTTGAATGAAAAACAATATATGTAATACAACAAACAAAATGAAATCTATGATGAAAATTTTAAACAGAAAAGGGTACGTAATGGGCTTCATATAGAAGACTAATTCTAGTTCCGTAATGGGCTTCATATACAAGACAAACCACTTCTGCAAGAGTAAAAGGAAACAGATAGATGGATACAAAATAGAGACTACATAACCATACAACGGGAGTTGGTCCGAGTGGTAAGCGACTCGGTATCGCTTAAGCGAGGTCTCGAGTTTGAGCCTTGGCGTACGCAGAAAATCCCCGTTGGGAGACTCACCCACCATAGCCAGGTGTGCGACGCGGGTCGGATCCGGATGTAGTCGGGGCAAAGCTCCGGTGAACCGGGTGGGCAACAAAAAAAAATAAAATAGTGAGCTAAGTTACCAATGGGGGTTAGTCCGAGTGATAAGCGACTCAGTATCACTTAAACGAGATCTCGAGTTCGAGCCTTGGTATATGCAGAAAATCCCCGTTGGGAGACTTACCCACCATAGCCAGGTGCACGACGCGAGTCGAGTCCGGATGTAGTCGGGCCAAATCTCCGGTGAACCGGGTGGGTAACTAAAAAAAATAGTGAGCTAAGTTTTTAGGGTTTAAGCTTTTTATTCTTTTTCTTATTTACAACTGTATAAAGCAATGACATTAAACTATTTTGGAACTGCTAATCTATGCCTTTTGTTTGCATGCCTGCAAAGGATCCCTTTCTCATTCTATTGCTTCATTTCATTATACTCCCTCTTATGCTTGATACAAAAGTTAATTGACTTTTTTATATATATTAAGAAAGATAAATAAATTAGTTAATTATAACTAAATCTAACCCTCAAGACGAATTTATATTATATACTCATTAATCTACCCATATTAGTCAACTAACTCTTGTATTAATTATAATTAACTGATTTATTTGAATTTTTTAATCTATATAAAAAAAATCAATTAACTCTTATATTAAAGAATTAAAGGTAGTATCAAACATCTTTCAAATTTCAACACACACACGTGTGTGTGTGTGTTCCATGCTCAAAAGCAGATGACAAGTTCATTAACGATAATAAAAATGGTAACACAGCCATCAATTACTATATAGCTTCCCTTATAATTAATATAAAGTTAGTTCAACAATGTAAGGCCTAGATAATTCTTTTAGGTCATGAACTCTAAAATTAAATACTTGAGGATCTAGTAAAAAGAGTATCAAAAATATATATAGCTTCCCTTATATACCCTAACTGAAAGTACTTTCATTACTCAAATTGCTTCAACCAGAGCATATATATGATCGCCAATTTCCTCTCTGTTCAATCTCTCACATTGCTTCACTCTTTTCCATCACAGATGTTCAACAGAATCATTACTCAAATCAGAAGAAATAGTTATTTTTACTTAGTGAGCAAAAATTCCCCCAAGTTTCTCGTTTTTTTTTTCCTGCTACATGGATAAAGCTCACCTTAATTTTAAATTCATGAAGTTCTAATAAATTATAATCTGAATCTAAAGCCTTAAAGACAAGTCAAGTTGACCAATATCTTCCTGCTGACCATTACTGCTTTCAGACACGTAACCAGAAGACGACCTGGGGTTGTTGGAACCACCATAGCTAATAAACTCTCTTCTTTCATAGCTAACCCCACCAGCAGCTTGGCCATGGCTTAGTGAGCCGACACGCGCAAGATGGTTCGAGCCATTATTGAAGCTGCTGCTAGTACTGCTAGACCTGTGATGATCAGAGACGAGCCCAAAATTCTGCATTGAGCTGAGCTCTCTGCTCTTCTTGGCCAGTGTTCTCTCCAGCTTGTGGGCATTCTGGTGACCTCCCAGAGCTTGTGAGCTGTAGAACTTTCTCTGGCAATAGTTGCACGAAAAAACCCGAGGCTCGATAGTACCGTAATTATTAGCAGCTGGAGGAGAAGATGAAGAAAGCTCAAGCAGAAGATCTAGGTTAAGGTTATTCATATGATCACTTGAAGGATGATGATGATGATGATGAAAAGAAGTGTTAGAAGAAGATGAAGAACGGAAGTTCATGGCCATATGTTAATGATAGAGAGAAAAAGAAACAAGATAGCTGAAGCTTAGTGGCTCTGCAAGATAACGCAAGTGAAGAGGAAAAGATATAGGCTGCGAAGTGAGGTGATATAGAGAGAGAGAGACTTTTATTTTTTTTAAAAACAGAAAGAAATGTAAATTAGGAAGCTCAAAGAGAGGTAACTGTTCCTGCAAACACAAACTAGTGTAGTATTATTTAGTGAAAAAAGAGGATCGTACAGAGTGAGAGAGATAAGAGGGACATATATCTGCAAGATCAGTGGGGAATCTAAGAGGTTGTCGCCTTCATTAATGGCAGAGTTAGGATCCTTTGTCGGTCCATGCCAAAAATTTAACAACTAAAAAAAAAGATAATTATGCTAAGGATGATACTTAGTATACTAAACAACTAGTAATCTCCTAATTAAGACCATTATTAATAAGGTTCTCTTATATATTTTTTATAATATAAGAGTTTAGATAAGTTAGATCTAGAGGCTCATTAGGGTCAAGGCATGCCTTTAGATTCAAAAAATACTTACAAAAATTTTTACCGATTGCTCACAAATAAAATTTTCATATCAGTAATAGAATTTAAATTCACGATCTTATAAATTCTGAGCAAAACTCTTTACCAACTAGATTATCCTTTGTTGACATGTTCACTTATATTTTATCCTAATTTTTCCTTAGACATTAAGGGAGTGTTTGCAGTTGAAGCATCTAATCAGAAAAGTCCTATCCTGTAATTGTAATACATTCCAATGTGTATAATTGAAAGCCATATATATATATGATTCCTATCAAACTTCTAATTTTAGTATTACAGCATGCTCAAGTTAAGTCACCTTGACTAGTCTAAAAATTGAACTTGATTAGAGACCATCTTTTTACTCGTCTTGAGGCTTACCTTTCTGTCAGCACCCCATTGGACAATCCCCCATGATTTCCAAGATCAGTGGCTCAGATCATTCAATTATTAAAAAAAACTTTATTTTGTGCTATATATATATATTGCTACTTCACATAAGCCAATAACATATATATGTGTGTCTGCCATAGCTTGTACACATATATAAGTACTAAGCGCAAATCATTTTTGGTTTTATTCCATCTTTAACTTAAAGATTTCATATACATTCATTCCATATGCTTAACCCAACATGTATAAAGCAAGGGAATATACCTAACAGTCATATATATATATAGAGCATTTGGTATACTGATATTTCAAATAATCTTATCAGATGCCATCATGATGATATATCTAAAAGAAATGTTGAATTTACGTTTGGTATTGTTTATTTTCTTCTCAAACTTCCATATATATATATATATATATAGCTCTTGAGAGGGAAGCGAAAATACCGGCTCAATTATCATCAAAGCCTATGAGCCTACATATAAACAGGCATTATTGAATTAAGCTTTTTTATAAAATAAATAATAAATTTAATTAAAAAAGATCTGTTAGTAGTAGAGTATCTTGCTGAAGAAGTAGTCAATTATTAGAAACCAGACAACTATTCTATCAATATGACTATGTTTTGCACATCAACATGATAGTGAGAGCCTGAATAATAGAGTTATAACTTTTCTAGCATTGTAATATTCTACCATGCATCTAGCATCTCAAACTAATTTTATAAAAGTAATTAACACTCTAAAATATTTAAGGGTACAATTAATATCCTAAACTAATTTTGGAAGTACAACCAGCACTCTAAAATATTTAAATTAGTATAATTCTCCCTCTTTACTAATAGAAATACAAATTTATGTAATATACATATCTTGTAAGCTTTTTATTTTAACATACTATTATTTAAAATGTCACATGTGTCATATCGTTTAAAAAAGAGTACTGAATAAACCTTAAAATTGATATTGTATATAATTCATATGTGAATATTTAGAAATTTTATGGTTTATTTAGTGCAATTTATCAAAATAATATTACACATATAACTTTTTAAACAATAATATGTCAAAATAAAAAATTTACGTGGTATGTATCAAATAAAAGTTTATGTTTTTATTAATAAAGGGCAAAATTGTAGTAATTTAAATATTTTAGGATGTTAATTTCACCTTTAAAATTAGTTCAGGGTGCTGATTATACTCTTAAATACTTTAGGACGTTAATTACTCTTTTAAAATTAGTTTGAGAGGTTGAATGTACTTTTACCCTTCTGCAATTTGTTGACTTTGACCAAGCACATGCGTGATGGAATATTTTAAAAGATGATGGTAGCGTAGCAGGCAAAATTAAAAGGGATCGATCAATGTTAAGCTAATTAGGATTATTAGGGTTTAATAAATTAATAGAAAACCTATGATTGGGGGATCATAATCTTGGCTTCGGCTATGATTGCGGCGAACTTTGTCTGGGAATCACAGACACGTAATTAACCAAGAAACTACGTTCTGTTGCCGTATGGTCACTGAGATTTGAAGCCTAAGCAAACATTGATTATTGTGTTAATTAATTAATAATTAGTTTAATTAACAAGTATCCAATCAGTCAATTCAAGTGTTTCCCTTTGTACTTCAACAAACAAACAAACCCACAGATTATTATTTATGACTCATATGCATGTTCGCTTTATAGCTGATATACACACACACACACAAAGAAAAAAAGGAAAGAAAACAAGTTCTAAGAATTTGTCTGGAGAAATTGTTACAGAACTATATCAATCTTGAAGTTTGGGATCTTGAAAAATTAGAGACAAACATTAATCACGATGATATATATCAACTTAAATAAAAAGTTAGATTCGATAGAGTTTTTGGGCATTTAATTTGTTTGTAGGAATAACAAAGTAGAAAAAAATGGACGAAAACCAAATTATTTTGTTCCAAATTCCAAATTAACTGTCCATAATTAATCATATATATTGATTTTACATAATATATTAAAAATGATCTAATTAAATTGGTCTGTTTCTTTTCTTTTTGAATTCTTTAAAAAAGATAAAGGACGTGGATGATGACTTGGTAAACCTTTCGTTCCAGGGGAATATTCCCATCATCGATATAATAATTATATATTATATTATATTATGATAACATGTGTATGAGGAAAAACATGATCCCAAGTAGGAAAAGACTAGGTTAGTGATCTGAAGACCGTCATGGAGAGAGAAACTCACATCACATGGCGAAAATGAGACCACCCTTCTTCAACCTGTAGGAATGGTTGTGGACATGTTTGTGTTTGGTCGCGTCGCGTTTTGTATCAACAAAGAAATTTATAGAAGGACGAGAAATAGAAAGAAATTATTACCCTAATTCTTAATATAATATTTATTTAACTAATTTAGATAAATTAAAAAAATTAATTAAGTTAGTTATTTGTATTTATTATGTGTTAATTTCTATAAAATATCATATTTAATCATGTTAATTTGAATTACTCTTAATAGAAATTCCGTTAATATGTATAATCATATAGAAAATTAAAAAAAAATTATAATTTTAGAAGTTAAAGTAGACTGTGGACTTATAATTAGGACTAAAATAGACTCTTTATCTAGTTTTTATACAGGATAGAATAATTTGTATTCAAATATTATGTAAAATAGCCAAGCCCTATATTATGTATTCAAATATCTACTAGAAAAGCAAGTGTAAAGCGAAAGAAAGCTTACAAATCAAACGTTGTGGTTGATTAAGAACCTCCGGATGTAGCCAACAAGATTAGTCTAATATGTCAAGATTTAATTCATAACCCTTAAGGTCGTGAGTTTAAATCTCACTATCTATATAAGAACTTTATTAATAAATGATTTATAATTATCTCTGTAAACGTTCGAGTCTAAAGGCGTGTCCTAGCTCTTGTGAGCTCTTGAGATCCAAAGAACTTTTGGGATATAGACTTAAAATTATTTATCATCTTTGGATTTCATGAATACTCAATTAAACCCCAATTATATTTGTTTATAATGGATACTAATTTACCTTAATGCTCACTTTATCAATGGTTTCCAATAACTATGTGCTCAGTTCAGTTATCTCTTAATCTTGTAATCAATTAATTAAAGTCTCACTAGCAATTCAAGCGATTCAGTAAACATTGCAAGCTTCAAGTTCTTGAATGATTAAGTGGCTAAATTCTACATTCAACCTAGCTCTCTCAAGTATTAAATTAAGAGCTAAATCAACATATATATCATTAATCACAATTATAAAAGGAAAAGTTCGTATTCAATCCATACAAGTGTTTAAAATAATTCTAGAATCAAAATGTCTAGCCACTCACTTTCAATAAACCAAAAAGAAAAATACAGTTACATCAATCAGCACATAATCATTAAACTAGAGCAAATTAAAGAAAGGATGATGAAGAAGAAGAACCAAGAAATGAAGATACATCTCCCTTCAAATTTTCAAATTCCCTAGTTCAATCTCCACCAAGAGGCAAACTCTAACACTCAAAAGCACACCAAAAATTCCAAAATGCTTACCAAATTGTTGAAGGGGTTAAGTTATAAATCAAGTAAACCCTGATGTTCTAATGTTAATAAGCTATACACGGTGTCAGCCTTGTGGAATATGACACAAATTCTGTTACAGAAATTTTGGTTGTAAAAGAGAAAGAACTAATAATTTGGAGCAATCATGGAAGAATATGTAACTTGTAAAGAATGAGACGTGTTTTTCTGTGCATTAATTATGCAAAGTTTGACGATCATTAAGCCATTGTGCTTATAATAATTATAATAATTTGAGAAATGAGGACAACTTAAAGTAAATTTATATTTTTATATATTAATACTAATAATATGCGGTATATATGCAAGATCCAACGCAGAATAAAGAAGGAATAAAGTGAGAGTGCGAGTATGTATGTATTCAGATCAAAAGGGAAAAGGGCATATCAACTTGCATTGTAGACCTCTTTTTGGTCACAAAGCTGCAATTGTGTTTATCATTGAGTAACACAGTGCGGTGAATAGTACATTCTTCAATATTTAATATAAGAGCTACTTAATTTTTTTAGATAAATTAATGAAACTACTAACGGGGGTTAGTGTGAGTGGTAAGCGACTCAGTATTGCTTAAGTGAGGTCGAGTTTGAGCCTTGGCGTATACAAAAAATTTCCGTTAGGAGATTCACCCACCATAGCCAGGTACGCGACGGGGGTCAAATCCGGATGTAGTCAGGACAAAGCTTCGGTGAACCGGGTGGACAATAAAAAAATAAATTAATAAAACTAAATAAATTATTTAATTATAACTAATAATATAAGAGTTAGTTGACTAATTTATGTATATTAAGGAGTACTATAATATGAATTTATTTTGAGGGATTGAATTTGATCATAATTAAATAATTTATTTAGCTTATTTAATTTACCCAAAAAAGTTAACTAAATTTTATATTAACTTATGGAGATAATATCAATTTTTTTTGACTCAGATTATTAATTAATATCATAAAAAAGTTAAGATATTGCCAAAGTTTCTTTGAGCTGAGTCGACTAATCATCAGAGTGCGGCAAAATATATACTTGTGGATATTATTAATAAGTCTCTCTTAAATTCGTTTAGTTTGGTCCATTAGTAATTGAATAGAGCTTGAAATATTAATGACTTTATTTTTTCAACAATGACATTCTTGTGTTGTGACATAGATCAAGCTCATCAAAGCACTAATAAGTTGCTAATCCTTAATTAAATGGCGTGGACGTACGTAGTTTGTAATGAATTCATCATTTTCATGAGCTCCTTTATGAGTCATACTCCGTTCCTTTCAAATAACAAGATATTTCTTTAAAAAAAATTAAACATTTAAGATTATTTCTCAAAAAAAATTAGAAATATCTTATAATTTGAAACAGAAGGAGCATTAGATTATATGTTTGGATTAGTTTTTGAAAAATAATTTTTAGAGAAAATTGATAAATTGCCACCCTAATTTTAAAATCATAGTTTTAAAAGTTGGCCTAAACATGGTCTAGACTAGGGTCAACCCATTGAAGGCCACACCTTCGTATATTATCTTTTAAACTTGCAAGACGTGAGACTTGCACACTCTCAACATAATCATCAAATCACAAGACTGATCTAATACTTGAAGCATCGTCTTAACTTTATTATGACCAAATGGAAAAATATGTTCCAAGTCAGTTAAAAAGTTCTCATCTTATTATATATAAATGGTTTTATCCAGGTTTTAAAGTGTCCCAAGAATAGTTCAACTGTTACACGAATGAGTTTGTCGTTCAGTGCCTCATATTATGTCTGAGTTCGAATTCCACTCACATTTAAAGGTGGAGCCATGCTCCCATTGGTGTTTGCAATAATGTGCATCACCAATCTCTCTCTCTCTCTCTACACTATTCAGACATGCGTTTCACTGTACAGGATAACAGGGACACATTGCAACCCACTTTTATATATGGTTCTAGAATTTATACAATTTTGATGGATTATTCAACTGCCCAAAATCTCAGTTATCTGTTTCATGTGCTTCAAGAGAATGAATTCAAGACTTGTATAATTTGGCCACTAAAACCCCTTATAGTGTGTGCGCGTTGTTGTTGGTTATGGGCTATATATGGCTGGGTAGTGTTGGTTACTCCTAACTGTATTGCATTACATGTATATACGTGTAGAAGTGGGACTCCGGAGAAAACCAATACAATTTTTCCAAGAAGTTCATGGTAATTTATCTCACATTTTTTATTGACAATTCTGTGAGAAATCCGGAGATATGCAGATTTTGCACAAATTTTTTAGTTTGAAATTTGCAAGTTTCCAATTTTTGTTCATGGAATTTTCGTGAGAAGGCTACAAAGTTTTAGTTTTTTCACAAAAAAATTTTATGAGAAATTTGGGATTATGCATTGATTTGTGATGCAGACATTAAAACTAAATTAATATGAAATTATTTTCTAGTTGAGATTTAGTTGAAGAGTAATTTCTGCACGGTCCAATATCCAAATTTAGAAATAAATGGGGAGAGCGAGTCATCTATTATCTTCAGGAGTAAACTTAAGTACTTAGGAATTAGGATACCTCCTAAGCGCCACGACTAGAACCACAATAAAATAATACTTTCAAATTAAAAGTAGTACACCCAGGAGCCGTCTATATATTGAGTTAATTGTTCGATCATTGCAATAACTGAAGAAACATGGACGTTGTTTAATTGAAGTAAATGATGATCAAGCGCTAACGATAGAACGCATTGCCTTAATAATGGTCATATGATGAAGAATCAAAATAAACGTTCTAACTTATGAAAAAGATGGTTCCAATTAAAAGTGACAAATCAATTTTCATATTGTGAGCATGATGTGTAAGTCACAATGCATAATCTTGGCTTTTTTCTATAGATATGGCATCATAAGGCTTTTAAGTCATGCAAAATCAATCTTTTAATTAATTTCATCCAAAATATTGACCAACAACAAGTCTTGTCATGCCCTATTTTACATGATTAAGATCAAGATATACATACTATATCAATAGTCAATAATATTTAAATTTCTTATTCTCAATAAAACAATTAAAAATTATAAAAACGTGAGGATTTAAAAAAAAATTATACTCGTGTACAAAATATAAATATATCTAGAATATTCCCTCGTCTAAAATAGTATGATGTAGGAATTACGAAAGTGGTTGTTGCAGGTATAGGCATGAACATGTGGAGATATGAATAAGGACAAATAAGTAGTGCTAGCTTTGTACTGTCGAGGAGAATTGAAATAAGGAAAAGAAAAGGCTACTATATATACATATTTTTTAATATAAAAATTAATTCATTTTTTAAATAAATCAAATAAATAGTTAATTATGATTAAATCTAAACTTTTAAAGCAAATTCATATTATATAATTTTTAATATGCCCAAATTAATTAACTAATTCTTATATTAGTTATAATCAACTGATTTATTTAGTTTTTTTAATCTATCCTAAAAAGTCAATTAAATTTTTATTAAATAACAAAGAGAGTATATTTTAACATGTTAATTAAGTTTAAAAATATATATCAGAAAAATCCTAAAATCTATGAGAAATTGAGGAAAAGTCCCTGTTAAAAATTTTATTAGTAAAAATAACTTTTGATAAAATTTTATAACTAGAAAATACTAATTTTTCTCACGGACAAAATTTTCAATAGGAGACTTTTCTCTAATTTTTCAAAAATCTATAATCATGTTAAGAGAGTAGTTTTTTTTCTGTACCTGAGATGTTATTGTTGAGAAAGAGAGGAGAGTGGCAGACATAGAGTAAACACGAGTTGACCAAAAGAAATAGAGTGGTCGAAGGCTGTTTATGTATATTGGGATATGAGTTTGGTTACCGCTTCACCTTATCAGGTAAATGCTTGCTTAGTGTACGGACCCCTCTTATCCTTCTAAAAGTGGGAAAAAATGACATCTAGATCCCGTAGAAAGAATCAAATGATAAAAAAGTCCCAAGAAATGGCATAATTAATATCAAGTCCCATGGGACTTGAGATTAATTTTTTTCAATTGTGAAAAGACATAAATACCCCTGTGACTTAATCCTTTCCTCTCTTCAATGCAAAACCAAAACTTGCGCTGACCAATCGGATTCACATAGAAGAGATGAAGAAGATGAGCAAAGACGATAATGTTAAAGTCGTATCTGGCGACCCCAATATCTCCATCCTCCTCTTCCGCAGCAGCAATACCTGCCACCTTAATACGGTACTTTCCAAGGCGTCTCCAACTACCCGCAGCTCCTCAGATTGCGATCGGCTTCCCTCAGTCGGTCCTACCTCCTGGCGTCGGTGACCCATAAGTTCCTCAGTATTATCCTCATGGCTACCAAGCATCTCCACCAGGTATGTTTCTAGGCACCTGTTCTCCCTTTTTCTTTCACTGATTTGTTGTCTTTGTAGGTTCCATTGATGATTGGTGATTAATATTACTGTCTATTTAATTCAAAATTTATTTGATTTAATGCTAGAATGAATGATTTGAAATGGTTTTAGTTGTATTCGATCCAGCTTGTTGCTGCGAAATGATTTCATTCAGTTATTTGGGCTTATTTGATTTTGTTAGTTTAATTTACAGAAGTTTATCTTTTCTGGCTTTAGTTGAAAGTTGAAACTAATTCTTCATTCCTGCAGGGAATGGTCCAACTATACTGAAAACTTGAACTTTGCTTACTTACAGATGCAGTAATATAAACTAAATTGGTAAAAAAATTCTGTTGATACTATTAATCCTTATGAAACAGAGTTCGAGGAAGACATTCAGCCAGCTTACATGCTAGCTTTCTTGGATTGAGGCAAAAACCTTAGCCAAAGAATGGATCAATAAAATTGTGAATGCATAGGGGAGGAATTTGTAGATTATGCATATCTATGTAGTATCATGCATATAATTACTTCTAATCAATTGATTGGATAAATGAAAATCACATCCTATCGGGAAATATTGAAAGGATGTGAGTTAATGATCACATTATGGTTTTCTCATTTTAAATAAATTGTGCCTTAATGTTCAGACGCATGTTTAGTTCACAATGGATTTTTATCACATTACTTACACTAGAATTTTCACAATATTGCTAACTGTTCAATATTGGAATCTGATTTTTTTTTTGCTTTTCTTTCATTTCTGCATGTTAATGCTTATTTCAGTATAATTTAGTTTTGAAATGATTACTTACACTAGAATCTTCACAATATTGCTAACTGTTAATTTAGGACAAAAAGGATATTGGAGGAGGAAGCAAAGAGCTGCCAGTGGCTTATTTTATGGCTCGATTGTGATAGAGAGGGTGAAAATATTGCATTTGAAGTAATAGAAGTCTGCATCTTTAGGGTGTTTAATATTCTAATATCTGGTAAAGCTGTTTTTTGTGCTATGGAATTTAAATCCATAGTGATTAACTGTTAAATTTTGGTGCTTTCTCTTTCCTTAACATTGTGCTTGATTTCTTGGTTACAGCTTGAGGCTACTAAGAAGAAACTTTATGTTGATGTTGGTATGTTGGTATGATTGACAAACTATACTTTGGCATACAAGTGATGGAGTTTCTGAAAAAGTACGATCAATAGGGATTCTGAAAAAGTTTGGCATTGACAGGTTTCTGGGGAGGTATAATCCCTGAAAATGCACTTAATACGAGTATTTTAGAAGGTCTCTTATGTGCCGGAGTTCTCGATGTCAAGGTGATGTTCAAAAACCTATCCATTATTACTGTAATTCTATTCAGAAGCCAAGAAAATGTTCATAATGTTTAATATATTTCTCAGGAGAAGTTGAATTTTGCACTTTCTCTGACATTAATTCAATGCTCACTTTAATACTAAGAATCTTTGGAATCTGGACATGTCCAGAGTCTACCTCGTTATATATGTTTAAAATGGTACTTTGTTATCATGCTGATGTTGCTTGAGCTACTGTGTTTTATCTATCTTCTCGATGACCATTTGTTGTCCCCATAAACCTACTGAAATTGTTGGTATGGGTTTTGCTTTATATTAGAAGTTGTCTTATCCTACTTTTTGATTTTGGAAATTACCATTATTGCTTCAAATTTAAAAACTATATCAACTATTGATCACATCAAGGTACGTTCCTTTTCAAAATTTTAAAAATAATAGTAGTAGAGTATAAATTATATTAATTCATTGTAATTCCTTGCATTCTCTTTTCCTATTTCCTAATCAATTAGTATTAGTTAGCAATATTGTGAAGATTCTAGTGTAAGTAATCATTTCAAAACTAAATTATACTGAAATAAGCATTAACATGCAAAAATGAAAGAAAAGCAAAAAAAATCAGATTCCAATATTGAACAGTTAGCAATATTGTGAAAATTCTAGTGTAAGTAATGTGATAAAAATCCATTGTGAACTAAACATGCGTCTGAACATTAAGGCACAATTTATTTAAAATGAGAAAAACATAATGTGATCATTAACTCACATCCTTTCAATATTTCCCGATAGGATGTGATTTTCATTTATCCAATCAATTGATTAGAAGTAATTATATGCATGATACTACATAGATATGCATAATCTACAAATTCCTCCCCTATGCATTCACAATTTTATTGATCCATTCTTTGGCTAAGGTTTTTGCCTCAATCCAAGAAAGCTAGCATGTAAGCTGGCTGAATGTCTTCCTCGAACTCTGTTTCATAAGGATTAATAGTATCAACAGAATTTTTTTACCAATTTAGTTTATATTACTTCATCTGTAAGTAAGCAAAGTTCAAGTTTTCAGTATAGTTGGACCATTCCCTGCAGGAATGAAGAATTAGTTTCAACTTTCAACTAAAGCCAGAAAAGATAAACTTCTGTAAATTAAACTAACAAAATCAAATAAGCCCAAATAACTGAATGAAATCATTTCGCAGCAACAAGCTGGATCGAATACAACTAAAACCATTTCAAATCATTCATTCTAGCATTAAATCAAATAAATTTTGAATTAAATAGACAGTAATATTAATCACCAATCATCAATGGAACCTACAAAGACAACAAATCAGTGAAAGAAAAAGGGAGAACAGGTGCCTAGAAACATACCTGGTGGAGATGCTTGGTAGCCATGAGGATAATACTGAGGAACTTATGGGTCACCGACGCCAGGAGGTAGGACCGACTGAGGGAAGCCGATCGCAATCTGAGGAGCTGCGGGTAGTTGGAGACGCCTTGGAAAGTACCGTATTGAGGTGGCAGGTATTGCTGCTGCGGAAGAGGAGGATGGAGATATTGGGGTCGCCAGATACGACTTTAACATTATCGTCTTTGCTCATCTTCTTCATCTCTTCTATGTGAATCCGATTGGTCAGCGCAAGTTTTGGTTTTGCATTGAAGAGAGGAAAGGATTAAGTCATAAGGGCATTTATGTCTTTTCACAATTGAAAAAAATTAATCTCAAGTCCCATGGGACTTGATATTAATTATGTCATTTCTTGGGACTTTTTTGTTATTTGATTATTTCCGTGGGACCTAAATATCATTTTCCCCTAAAAGTATTATCTCTTGATTCGAGTCTTGCTTTTCCGTCTTCTTTTCTTTTTTAATTACAATAATTTGAATTCTATTTTTTTAGATTCAATGTTTTCAATATGTTTTTTTCCATTTATAGTGTTCAATTTTTTATCTTGTTTAAGAGAATTTAATCCCTTTCATTTGATCCATCATGTTTAGTGAATTCTAATTAGGGAAAACAATTTTATAAATATTTATACTTTTTTTAATTTTATATTTTATATTTTTTTTAATAAATCTTTTAACTTTGTTCGATTAGCACAATCAGTTTTTATATAAGGATTAACAGTACTAATAAAATAAAATTACAGGGGTTAACGGCACAAAAAGAATAAAATTAAATAATTTAATAAAGAAAAAATATATAAATATTAAATTGAAAATTGAAAATAATTATATATATATATATATGTCTACATGATGATTTTCCCTTCTAATATTAAGGGAGAAGGATGAAAAGAGATGAATGAATCCACAACTTATCGTGTGATGTGATGTGAGTCTCAAGTGAGTAGAACATTCATATTAATTTCTTCACTTATCACTTTCTATATCTTTAAAATGGATTTCAAAAGTATTTATTGATATGTAAAATTCAATAATCTAACGTGGCATATATCAACATATAAAAATAAACTAGTTGAAGTTGTTAACAAAATCAAGTAGAGAAGAACATCTTCATATTCATTAACTATTGAGTAGCATGCTCATTACAATTATAGTAACCCACTTGGGTTACACACTAATCTACCCTCACTTGAGGGAGATGAACTAACCCCACTTGGGGACTTTGAGGAGACCCAAGTTACCCTCTCCTTCACTATGGTGAAGATTACATGATCTCACACACTTAACCAATAGGCTAGAACCCTTTATATAGAATTAGGGTCATCTAGACACTAGTGATTAACACTAATCACATAACTAATTCAACCTTCTAACACCCCCGCTCAAGTTGACACTCCTTAACTCTAGGTGTTCAACTTTTCAACACAATACACAAGGAAGTAAGGTGAATTAAACCAAATCACTCTCATCTTACAAAATACAATATGAACATTTCTTTAAAACTCTCTTCAATCAATACTTAAGCAATTGTCTCTCATTCTTAATCCTAACGAATCATATCCATAAAAATATTGTCACTAACATCCCAACAACAACTAAGGATGTGCTAGTTAGTGAATTAGGAGACAAGCCCATCCTTGGCTTCAGCTGGCTTCTTGGCATTGTTTGTTGGATATGGAGCTCTGGCAGCAATTCTATCCTTTCTCTTCTCCAAGAACTGATGAAATGAAGCTTTTGCTTCTTCCAAAGTAGAGTGGAATTCTTTCAATTCCAATCTCACTGTAGACTTCTGACCATTTGGAAGTATTATGGTATGAGGTCCGATCCCATGGCAGCATTCGTGGCAAATTGTACGAGTAAAAAATGATTCAAAATCTACAAGTTCTTGTTGTTCCTTTGCAACACAGACTTCAGCAATGTGCAGAAGAATATACTTAAATTTTGCCTTCGAAACATTCTTAAGCATGACCATTGATGTTCCTCGATCATTTACTATACGCTCATCATTTGGTAGATTAAAAGCAACAATCTGTGGTCCTCCAACATCCTCAGCATTACATATAAGCTGGATAACACGGATAGGTGCAGCATTTACATGTTCTGATTTGTATACACTGTCCATTGGGAGATTTTGCTCCAGAACTTGCAAATTGTCACCAAAGAGTTTCAGTTGAGCTGTAGCTTGATCATCCCGGACTCCAATATATGCTTCAAAGGTGGCCTTATATCCAAATAGTTTATCTTCATAAGTCTCATATGGCCCAATAGTAACATCCAACTATAAGGAAATCCTTTGTTTCTTCTCCACTGAATCTCTATGTGATCACCGGACACAAATCATTCAAACAATTAGAAATATGAAGATCTCGTGGAGGAGTATCAACAGGTAAGGCACATGTCATGACTGAGTAGGCAAAGAACTCTGCTGCTTGCTGCAGCTATCATTTGAAGCAACCTTCAATAGTCTAATCCATGGAAAAGGCAACAGACTAAAGGGAAGAAACCTCAATAACCCCCTTCCTTTGTCTTTTCTAAGAGTGGCAACATCATCGTGTTTTGAAGCAATATGACATTGCCACTGCCTGTAAGCAGCTGGACCAATAACTCTACCCCATTTCTGTTTTGTGTGCCTTTCCCAGAAATAATCACTCACACATCTCTCCCTCATGGAACGGCAAACACCTGCCATTTTACAAAGCGCAGGAGGAGACAGCCTTTCAATAATGCATTCCAAGACCAGGTCTGGCAAGTCCAACACTGACAAGTCATTTGTGTCCTTCTCAAAAATGCTAATCTCTGCTTTTCTTGAAGGAAGGATCTTGTTCACCAGGCACATCCTTGGGTAGAGTGATGGTGCATACAGAAAAGATTGAGGATTGTGAAGATGAGGATGATGACTGATGAATGCGAAGGAAGGAACGGGTGGGGCCCTCCCTTCGCACCAACAAAATTCCTCACCAACCTTTCGTACGTTTCCGAACCTTTCCTGAGTCGATTTTCAGGTGATGAAGAACCATGAATAGGATACCCAGTTATATATATAAATGAAAAAGAAATGGGCGGTTGAGGTTAAAGTAGAAACTTTGTGGATGATTTCTTCTGTTAGAAAACAAAGCCATGTCAAAGAAGACGTCAAGATTTCGGTGGAGCAGAACACGCTGGTAGTGAAAGGTAAGGGAGCCAAAGAATCAGAAGCTGAGGAGGATGGCGTTAGATGGTACTCCAGCCGACTTGATATTCCGCCCAAGTTATACAAGATGGATTCTATCAAAGCTGAGATGAAGAATGGAGTGCTCAAGATCAAGAATCATCCAAGAACATGGCGCCATTAATTCAAACTTGCACAAAGAATTCATTCAAGAACCTTTCAATATTGAAAGATTTCAAGAACCAAAGTGTGATGATACCAGAAAAGATGAAGGAAGTATTGAAAGGGCATTGCTTCAACATTTCTGTCCCAAGATGACTGCTTTGATACCATGTTAACAAGATCAAGTAGAGAAGAATATCTTCATATTCATTAACTATTGAGCAACATGCTCATTACAATTATAGTAACCCACTTGGATTACACACTAATCTACCCTCACTTGAGGGAGATGAACCAACCCCACTTGGAGACTTTGAGGAGAGACCCAAGTTATCCTCTCCTTCACTATGGTGAAGATTATATGATCTCACACACTTAACCAATAGGCTAGGACCCTTTATATAGAATTAGGGTCATCTAGACACTAGTGATTAACACTAATCACATAACTAATTCAACCTTCTAACAGAAGTATTAATTCACAATTTAATTGTTAGATTGTTGTGGAACGATTGCAGATATTAATAACTTGTTTGATCTGATTTGTAATGCTTACAATACGCAGGAAAATGCACATCAGAAAATTTAACTCATTTTAGATCTACAAAATTAACTAATTATAAAAAATTCAAGTTTATATAGCCAAATAATTCTCTAGAGTCTAAAATGAGTTGTATTATTTATAGCTTGGAAACAATATCATTTTCTAAAATTTGCTATCTTATATTGATGCATTAATATTATTATGCAAGTTACAACTTTCTAACTTTCTACAACATCTTTCAGTTATTGTTTTAGAGAAGAACTCTAAAATCATAAATATATCGAGTGGATTTTATAAAATTAAATTTTTATTCTTCTAATATTTATCTATATATTCTATTAGATTTTGTACATTTTTTTATTATTTTAATATTTTCTACGTATTTTAATATGGCTTGAGTATTAAAAGAAAATTACTATCTTTACAAAAATTAAGTTATTAAACTTATTATTATCTGTCCCATGGATGCACCAAAAAGATAACTTATGGCATCAAAATATGTTCCACTCAACGGCCCAAACAACTAAGCCCAACCCGTAATGGAAAGTTGGGCTAAAAAATTAGAAACTAAAATATAAAAAGGCCTTAAATGTAGGCCCAGTAAGAAAGAAATGGATCCAACTTAGTAACAACTCCTTTTTACTGGTTTTAAAAAGGGAAACCACTGGTTGGTCCGAATGATAAGCGGCTCGGTATCATTTAAGTAAGGTCTCGAGTTCAAACCTTGGCGAATGCAGAAAATCCCCGTTGGGAGACTCACCCACCATAGCCAGGTGCGCGACACAGGTCGGATCCGGATGTAGTCGGGGCAAAATTCCGGTGAACCGGGTGGGCAACAAAAAAAAAGAGAAAAAATATACCAACGGGGGTTGGTCCGAGTGGTAAGCGGCTCGGTATTGCTTAAATGAGGTCTCGAATTCGAGCCTTGGAGAATGCAGAAAATCCCCGTTGGGAAGCTCACCCACCATAGCCAGGTGCGCGACGCGGGTCGAATCTGGATGTAGTCGGGTCAAAGCTCCGGTGAACCGGGTGGGCAACAAAAAAAAAAGGGAAAAAATATTTTTAATCAGGGGGATTTTTTTTATAATTCATATCAAAACAAATTAATATTTTTAGTTTTAAGATAAATTTGAACTGTTTATATCAATATGTTCCAACATTATACTATGATTTAATGCATATATATTTGAATTAATTTAAACGGTTATTAGTTATATCAAGCTAGTTGGTGAGGCTAATATTTTTTTTTTGGAATTAAATATGAGGGTATGAATATTGAAAGAGTAAATATGCAAGTAAATTAACTTGGCATAATCTTTTTGACCAAAAATCTTAAATTATTATGTTATTCATAAATTAGGACATCAAATAAGCAATGTAAAATATATTCTAATACAATTCATTCAAGTATGCCCTTCAATTTACAATATATAATTTGAAGTACTTACAAAATACAAGATCCAATTGCACTTATGGCAACAAACTCATGCAAAAGCAAATGAAAACATAAAACATATATATATAACCGCTAATAATAATTTATTAAAAATTCATACACAATATTGCTTGATATGTAATCCTTAATTAATTTGCAGTTGGATTAGGCTAATTAATTAATTAATTGCCCAAATCTGATGCAAGCCTTGCTTTTAAATCCTTTCTTAAAATTTTGCCAGAGACTGCTTTAGGAATAGTGTCTGTGAAAATAACCTTACGGATTCTCTTGTAATACACCACCTGCCACAAAAACAAATAAAAAACAATTAAATTATATGGTTAATTAATTTGTCTAATTATGAAACTAAACCTGTAAGTCATTAATTATAACTTAAAACATACACGTTACATAATATAATATAGTGTCTAATTAACCTTGTTAATAACGTAAAATTTTAACTGATTAATTCTCACATGTTATATAATATTCTACATCTAATCGTACATATGTTATATATATATATATATAAACACAAAACTGTTGTACGGGACAAGTTATATGTAAAATACAGTTTAGGATTAGGTTGTGTTGGACTAACTCTGGTTTTGTGATTTAAAAATTTACTATGGATATAATTTATGAAAATCTGTGAAATTCGAGAGTTTCGATGAACTATGGAGATTGAAATTATTATTCTTACTTAATTGATTGGCCAAATATTCTTAATTAAAATCCCATACTGTTTTTTCTACCTGAAATTTTCAAAATTCAGTACGTACACAACACTTCTTGAATAAAACTTTAACCTTGTTCATAATATTGCCCTCATAAATTCATAATTTTCTTATCAAATTCCTAATTTCTCATGCATTGAAAACTGGAAATTCTTCTGTTGGTAGATTGAAAATAGAAAACATTGTGGAAAAGCCCCTATTATTTTTTTTTATAAGAATGACTTAAATTAGAGTATAAGTACTTTCTATATATAAAAATTTATCAGATTTAAAAGGATAGACACAAATGATACAATTTAACCTCCAATAACTAGTATATCTCCAATTTGTTCTGAATATGTAATTGTCCACACGAAAAATCTCTAAATTCCTGTGTAGTGAAGATTAAAATCTCAGAGTCCACATTCTCACAAATTCTTCAAATTTTCCCCCTAAACAATGTTAAAAAGTTTGCCTCTTCTTGTTATTTTATATCCAAATGCTGTAAAATATACTTATCAATTGATCTTTAATTTTGATTTTTAGAATTTACTTATTAATATAAATTAAAGATTATTAAAACCATCATTCTTCTCCTAAGTCTCCCAGTCTACCTCTAATCCGAAAAATTAATCACTAATCACTGGATTTCCCATCATTCTATGCCAGTGATGTTTCTTTTATTGTCAAAGTCTCAAAGCGCTTAAATTACAATTTCATTACATATGTAGAGCCAGTAATTAATGCTGATCACATGATTTATGAAAATCCCACTATTATTAAATTTTTAATTTTGTTAATTAATAAGTTTCAGAGATTTGGAGGCAGATCTGGTCAGTAATATAACATGTTAATTGTCTTAAAAAAACCATATCGATCTGCTGACACGTATACACAAAAAAATGATTTATTCCCTCCATTCCTAAATATAAGTGGTTTTATAGAAGAATTCTTTGATCCATAACATAAATCACTTGAAAAATAATTAATATTTAGTTATCAAATTTACCCATTCTTTAATTATATAGAGAGTATTAAGAGTAAAGTTAGAAAACTTTTCAATTTAAAATATACTTAATGAGTTAATGACTATTCTTAGATAGTTATAAATGATTTATATTTTGAATGAGATTGAAGTAAATCTTAGGGGAAATGACAGAATTTTTTTTTAAAAAATAATAAATTTTAATCAGATTTGTTAACAATAATAAATATATTATTAACAATTCAAAGTCCTATTTTAACATTTATTATTTTTTAAAGTTTTTTTTCTTTTATTTTTCTTAAAATTTATTGGTATTATTAATTAAAACAGTAAAATAAAAGAGAAAGGAGAGAGAATAAGAACCTGTTGTGAAATGAAGTTTTTAATGTCATCCTCAGAGATCTTAGATCCGTTTGACCTAACCACAAATGCAACTGGAAGCTCCCCGGCAGCCTCATCTTTCATCCTGAAACCAACATTCAAGTTTAATAATTAGTTTATTATATATTCATATATATTTTCTCTCAATCATCTGTTCTCCTAGGGCATGAAACGAATAGTAATGTGATGGAGAACAGAGGAGAAAAAAATAAAAATAATGATAGAATAAAAAGAAGCAAATCCCAAGCACAAACCTGTCGAAAAGCCACGCTATTTAAGTATATCCATCAATTTACGTGGCTAGTAAATATAAGATATTATAAAAAAATATTATTTATATAACTTAGGAATAATAAAATCTGTATCAATCATCATAAATATGACATATAAAACATATAAAAAAAATTATAGAGTATTTTATTAATAGGTTATAAATATTGTGCACTATCGTTGCAAAATTTTATTTCTTTCGTTATTTGTTTTTTTTTTTTAATACAAATTCAGCAAGATTTGAATGACAGAGTTGGGAAATAGATTGTTGGTAGGGACATGCATGACTTTAAACAAAGATGACGCCAGTTGAAAGAAGGAGAGTTGCATTATTGGATCTAGTAAAGTTGAATTAGGTGAAACTGAATGATATTCAAGTGAAGCATGTTCTTTAAATTTTAAAATCAAATGATGCTAACAACAATAATTTCAGGGAAATTGAAAGAGTGACTTACGGAACAACGGCAGCATCAGAGATGAGAGGGTGAGAGATGAGGAGAGCCTCCAGCTCAGCAGGAGCCACTTGGAAGCCTTTGTATTTGATGATCTCCTTCAAACGATCCACAACGAACACCTCCTCGTCGTCGTCTATGTATCCGATGTCCCCCGAGTGAAGCCATCCTTCTTCATCTATCGTCGTTTTGGTCGCCTCCGAATCGTTTAGGTACCCTTACCAACCACCACCACCACCACATACATCCAAGTCAATGGTACGTAAAAGACACAGACATATAATCCAATATAAACAACGCCATATATACTTGTGATACACATGAGCTCTCATGAGAGTGAGGCTAACTTTTTTGTCATTTTTTTTTAAAATGAGATATAGGTAACTTTTTAACCAATTATCTAGTATTTGTTCCAACTAATTAATTTAAATTCAAGCAAGCATTAAAAGCTTAATTATATTAGAAAGAGTAGTAGTATTCGGTGTGTATATTAATTTTTTTCTAATTTCAAGCAAATATGATGCCTTTTTTCCTTTAATTTAGATAGATAAGTATTAACAGGCTAAGGCTTTACAAATGTGATTAAATCTGAGACATCTCTCTTATAAGAGAGTTTACATGCCCGAGATCATGAAATGATTGAAGTCATCATATACGGGGCTTTGATGTTTGATTAGGTAGTCTCACCAACACCCCAACAAAACAAAATACGAGTCAATTTATTGTGGTAGGTGGTAGATGACGATGTAGACTCGATGTTCATCCGTGGGATTGTCCTGCATCTCACTCTCTTGTAGGACACACAATTATAGAGCTCGTTCCATGAAAATTATTCAAAAGTGTAAGTTCGTGAGCTGTTTTTTTTTAAATAAATAAATGAAATATGTGGGGAAAATTTTCATAAAAATTCACTTGAATTTCAAAATTTTAAATCAGAAATTCCTACAAAAATATATTATTATTTGCTTATCAAGTATAGTCAATAGTTATTAAAATATAGGAAATATAAAAATATATCTCTTATCCTTAATATAAGAGTTAGTTGATTAATTTAGATAGATTAAAAATTAAATAAATCAGTTAATTATAATCAAATTTAAATACTCAAGACGAATTCATACTATACGTTACTTAATATACTCAAATTAATCAATTAACTTATATATTAATCATAATTAACTATTTATTTAATTTTTTTAATATATATAAATTAGTTAACTAACTCTTATATTAAATAGCGATAAAATAAATAAATAGAATATAAAGTCAATCAACAAAAATATAAGAAATAATCTAAGATTTGGTGTGTCTACATCGTCTAAAACTCTAAGTGTGTATCTTGATCATCTAAAGCTGACCAACCCCTACCATGGTGACAGGTTATCTGTTTTATTTCGTCCCATTTTTTTCTATCAAGTTTATTTTCAACAACCAATTATTCCCATTTTTAAAACTGTTAAAAGTAAATAATAGAATAAGTGGTTATGTATTTTCTTGTCTTTTTTTTATATAAAAATTTTTAGAAAAGGGTTGGGCTTACTCACGATCCAAAGGAAGGGCGAAGTCTCCCTTCCTCCTAAGCGATACCAATGTCAAGCAGGGCGAACCGTCTATTACCTTCAGGCATAAACCTAGGTACTCAGGAGCTAGGATGTCCCCCAAGCGCCGCGACTGGAATCACAACAAAGTGGTACTCTCTAAGAATCGAACACGCTCCAAATAGTCGTATGTATCACTCATTTGCCAGCTGAACTCACGGACGATGGGTTATGTATTTTCTTTTTTCTTTTTTTTTGTTGCCCACCCGATTCACCGGAGCTTTGCCCCGACTACATCTAGATTCGACCCGCATCGCTCACCTGGCTATGTTGGGTGAGTTTCCTAACGGGGATTTTCTGTATATGCCAAGGCTCGAACTCAACACATCGCTTAAGCGATACCGAGCCGCTTACTACTCAGACCAACCCACGTTATGTATTTTCTAGTTTTTTTTGTTGCCCACCCGATTCACCGGAGCTTTGCCCCGACTATATCCGGATCTGACCCGCGTCGCGCAGCTGACTATGGTGGGTGAATCTCCCAACGAGAATTTTTTGCATACGCAAAAGCTCAAATTTAAGATTTCATTTAAGCAATACTAAGTCGCCTAGCAATCGAACTAACCCTCGTTAGTTGTATTTTCTAGTTAGTGTTGAGCAGGAATATGAGTCTGTCTTGGGCCTACTGATTGTTATGTATATATATAGGACATTTGGTTAATTGTAAAGACCGAATATATATGTATTATCAATTTTCAATACATGTAACCAAAAAAAAATCAATACAGGCTGTATTACAAAAACTTTGTGGCCTCATTTATGAATCTTCCTTTTCTGACTCGTGAGTCCTATAATGGCAAGAATCTTGTTATATAGAGTTTTCAAGGCTAAGGGTAGGTTTGGTATTTCAAGAAACACAAATACTTCCTTCAATTTTAAATAGAAGACTTCTTTAACTCATTTTTTGAGGACGAAGAAAATATATTAATTTGATTATTTTTTATATTGTACAAAAGAATGTATATCACTTTTTTCTGAAATATCCCCCTCTTTCAATGAGGGACAGAGAAAAAAAATAGTGAAATTAATGAAGGTAATATGAAAAAAAAGTATTAAATGAGGAGGATAAAAAGATCTAAATCTCGTATTTAAGATTTAAATATATATATATTTTTGCTATATGCTATATTGAGGATAAAAGAGAGTGATAAGATATAATAATGTAATCAAAGTATAAATATTTTTGAAAAAAAATTCTATTAAAAATTTTATTAGAAAAAAAAAATCTAATAAATTTTAAATACTTTATAAATTTTATACACATAAGTATCTATACTTTAATTTAGATCCTCAAATTTTTCCAACAATTTTTTAAAAAATATAAGAGCCCCCAGGATTTGAGGTTATCGTGACGCAAAATGTCACTATAAGGACTTGTCCTAGTGCAGCAACAGCCTTTTGATATATTTTTAAGGCATTTGCACGGCCATACCTAAAACGTGTGAGCAAGTTTCACCGACACACTTCTTCATTCCCCCACAAACCCCCACCTTGTCCCCACCAACTCCTACAACTTCAAATATTATTTATGACTTTTTAATATTATGACTTATTATAATTTTTTTACTTGAGTAACATCTCCCATAGCAAAAACTGATTATAAATTTAATATTTTATGTTGATAGGGGAAATCATTGAGATAAAAAAATAATCGTAAAAAAATTTCAAAATAAGTAAGCATCTATAGATCTATTGTCATCTATTGTATTAAAATTGCGTATGGAAACAAAATTTTGTTGGGAGAGACAAAACTAATACCAAGGCACTATCTCTTATACTAATTATAAGAGTTAGTTGATTTTTTTGAATTATGATCAAATCAGTTAATTATGATCAAATCTAACCCCTCAAGATGAATTCGTATTATATACTCTTCAATCTATATAAACTAATTAATTAACTGTTATATTAGTTACAATTAATTAATTTATTTAATTTTTTAGATTTATATTAAAAAAATTAATTAACTCTTATAATTAGTATAGAAAATAGGACATGTTAAGAGGATCCCAACTAAATTATTTGGGCAACATCATGTCATACATGTGTGCTCCCTACGAAATAAAATAATATAAAAGCGGCAGATAATCACATGCAACATTCATCTAACGCAGATTTCATAACTTGATTTCCTCTAATGCAGAATAATAATAACGTGTACCTTTCATAACTTGATTTCCTCTAATGCAGATTTCACCGGCTCTGTTTCTTGGAAGCGAAGCTCCCGTTTCAATGTCCACGATCTTCATCTCTGCATTCCTTATCACGCTCCCGCACGCGCCTGATTTCATCTCCACAGGCTCCTTCGCGAAGGACAGGCTTATCGACAGAGCACCACCCTCCGTCATCCCATATCCCTGTTCGTTAATTCCATTAAGCTCATTTAACTCTAATCATGCTTATAATTAATCCATCAAATCAATCGCAATTATGTGTGTTAATGAACTTCATTAATTACCCAACCTGTCCAAGTATGGCGTGAGGAATCTTAGCTCTCAGGGCTTGTTCCAGCTCCCCGCTCACCGGCGCTGCTCCGGTAACGATCATCCTTATGGAGGACAGGTCGTGCCGATCAACTTTCTCACTCTTCACGATGTTTAATAGAATCGGAGGCACGAACGACGCCATTGTCACCTTGTAAGTCTCAATCATCTTCAACAACGTGGTGATGTCGTACTTGCTCATGGTCAGGATGGCTGCTCCGGCTCGGATACCGCAGAGCAAAATGGAGTTAAGCGCATAGATATGGAACATTGGAAGAACGCAGATATGTACGTCGTCGCTGGTGATGTACTGGTTCGGGTTTTCGCCGTCGACGAGCTGAGCCACGGAAGTTACCAGATTTTTGTGTGTTAGCATCACGCCCTTGGGAACGCCGGAGGTTCCGGAGGAGTACGGCAGTGCCACAATGTCGTCAGGGCTGATCTTGACGGCCGGCGTATCAGTTTCGTCAGCTTTGGTGAGTAGAGAAAAATGTGAAATACCTTCCTTTTCTGGAAAAGTAGAGTCAATGAGCATCAGTGAAACGCCATTGGTATCCGCGAAATCCTTGATTTTCTCAACGAAAGCCGCATGCGTTATGATCAGCTTTGACTTGGACGAGGTGGCTTGTTTCGCCAGCTCGGCGGGAGTGAAGAAGGGGTTGGCCGTGGTGACCACGGCGCCGGCGAAGGAGGCTCCCAGGAAGGCCAGAGCGAATTGGGGACAGTTCCGGAGCACGAGCATGATGACGTCACCTTGTCGGATACCAAGTTTGGTGAGGCCGGCGGCGACACGGCGGGCGGTGAGCTCAACATCGGCATAGGTAAAGGTCTCGCCGGTGTCGCCGTTGATGAGGCAGGGTCGATCTTTGACCTGAGATAGGTTCTCGAAGACGTAGGAGTGGAGTGGGAGGTGGGTTGGGATGTAAATGTCGGGGAGTTTCGACCGGAAGATGAATTCCGTTGGAGGAGGTTCCATGGGTAATTGCTTATTCAGTTTGTTGAACAGACAAAGAAAGAAACGGAGAGAGAAATGAAGTTGGAGGTTATAACAATGCGATGTTGCTTTAATGTGTGTGTGTGTGTGAAGATTCCCTCTTCGTGGCACCAAATAACTTTGAATAAATACTGATGAAGTTGGGAATTTGATGACATCACATATTTTCAAGGATAATCACATATCTAGTATCTACGGTATATATGTTTTTTTTAATATACACGTTGTTCAAAATATTATCTAATATTAAATGGGGGTATCTCGCTAAATAAAAATTTTAATTTTAATTTATGATATTATGGAAGATTAACTTTTTTTTCATTATACTTAATCACTATTAGTTGTATGTTGATTAATAATATATAACATTATTTAAACTTATCAACAAGTACATATTTTTTTCAAAATTATCTTTAAAATTGTTGGAAACCCACTCTTTCAATCCCTTTCAACCTAGCTACCTAATTAGACGTGGAACTCATACCCAGAAACTATATGCGTGTTTGGACGGGGTTTTCAAATCTCAATCTAACTTTTCAATTATAATTTTATAATTTATAAGATAAATATACGAGAAAAATATTATTTTGACTTACATACACATGCTTGTTAATCATAGATCCGAACAAGTTAGCACAACTAGCATATAATTATTTTTTTAAAATATATTATTAGGGGTTCGATCTCTATATATATAAAAAATATTTTATTATTTTGAGAGACAATACTCACTTAATTGGAACTAATAAAGAATTACTATATTTAATTTTAAATATAATAATTAGATAAATGAGTTTATTTTAATCTTAAATATAAAATATCGATCTATTTTATCTACTAATTATATAATTTTTTTCTTAATTTTTTCCTATTAATTACACATGTAAGGCGTTATATCAAAAGGTAGTTATAATATATATGACTAAAAAAAATATTATAAAAAATAATCATATATTTGTTATAAATAACAAACTTAACTAATTTTTTAAATTTTTATAAATTAATTATCTAACTCTTATACTAAGTGCCAGATTAGTTATTCATTGTGGTACATATAATTCACAAGATGCCTTATATTGTGAAACATAGATATATATATATATATATATTAAAATGGAGCCTTATAAATTACATGATCCACAAGATGCCTTATATTGTGAAACATATATATCTTCAAACATTGACTTATAAGTTAAAATGGATGAGTACAGTTTTGTAAAATGAATAATTAATACGATAGACAATTAGGGCAAATTTTCCAAAATGTTCCTATAAAATGGAGCAGAGGGATAAAATATACACTGGCAATTTCATTAAAAAGGAAAGAAAGGTAAAACTTTTGATTTAATTTTTCTAAAACTAAAATTTTTAAACTTAACTCTATAATCAAAATATCTCTCACACCAAATAAAATCGCGGGCCAGTTTATCAACAACAGAAAGCTAACAAATATAAAATAAATGTATCCCATGTAACAGTTAATAGAATGTTTAGACTTAGATACCATTTAATGAATTAAATATTGATTTTTTTTTTGCTGAAATGATTATTGAAAATTATTTCTTTTTTTTTCAATTTCATTAAAGACGAGTCAGTAAATCATGGGTTAATATAATCTTTACTCTTTTAAATTTGTTTTCAATTTAGTTTTGGCCACTCAATTTTTAAACTATAGATTTAATCCTTTTATTTTTTTTTATTTAAAATATTAGTCTCTTTAATTTAATAAAAATTTATTCTATTTTATCTTTTGAATTACTAAAACTTATGTTTAAAATTTGAGAAACTAAAATTAAAATGATGACAAATTTAAATAACTAATTAATGATTGTATTAACCTTATAATTATTAAAATTTTCAAAAGGAAATCATATTTACCATATAAATATTTTAAATTATGACTTATTTAAGAAATAATTATGATTAGATTAACTAGTTTAATCAAATAAAAAGTTGCATAGTTCGTCAATGAAAAATAGGTTGGTAGGTACCAACGGGGGTTAGTCCGAGTGGTAAGCGGCTCGGTATCGCTTAAGCGAGGTCTCAAGTTCGAACCTTGGCGAATGCAGAAAATTTTCGTTGAGAGACTCACCCACCATAGCCAGGTGCGCGACGCGGGTCGGATCCGAATATAGTCGGGACAAAGTTCTGATAAATCGGGTGGGTAAAAAAAAAATAGATAGGTAGGTTAATAATATAGAAAGGCAGACAATACACACACACACTTGGTTAACTTATATTATCCAATAACCTAAAAGGTTTTGGTGTCACCTACTCTTGGAAAGTCTTGGAGGCAGATCCCACACTTTCAGTCTTCTCACTAAAGTACTACTCAATCCCATTTCTTTACCAACCAAAAAAAAAACTACAAAGTTAAATATTATATATATATATATATATATATATATATATATATATATATATATATATATATATCTTGAAAGACTCGTGGGTTGCACGAGATAATATATCACAATATAAAAAATATAATACAATAGTGCCACCGTAATAATATGAACCTTTTCCATTCATCTTAAATCTAGCTACTTTAAACCATTCAAAGTCATGATCACTCAAAAACAAATAATCTTCCATTCTTTAATATAAAACATATTTAGAGAGTTGATCTTAATTATAAATATAAGACTTATTTTTTATATTTATTAATTTTTTTTAAAACTAACTCTACTGATACTCTCTCAATAATAGTCAAATAAGAGAAAGAGACAGGGAGTTCAGAAAATGATTATAGTATTTTTAAAAAAATATATCATATTAATTAATTTAATTAAATTTTTTTTGTTACCCACCGGTTCACCGGAGCTTTGACCCCACTACTTTCAGATCTGACCCGCGTCGTGCACCTGACTATGGTGGGTGAGTCTCCCAAAAGGAATTTTCTGCATATACCAAGGCTCAAACTCGAGGCCTCATTTAAATGATACCGAACTGCTTACCACTAGGACTAACTCCTGTTAGTTAATTTTTTTTTTAATTTAACCAAAGAATAAGAGAATATTAGACAAAAGCAGTTCATGGGGTTGAATCGGGATGACTACCAGTGGGCTTGATGCTGCTTTTCTCTTTCTTTGGGTTTCATTGTGCAAAATATTTACCACTGTGCCACACTTTTATATACACCAGGACCCACGGCAAGATCTTTTTAAATATAAGTATTCTCTTATTCAAAATATTATAAAATATTAAATATAGATACCTCTATACTAGTAGAGATTTGAACTTAGGAGAAAGTTGTCTCTTGATAATATTACACTCTTTTTATTATTTAAGTGATAATATTGCGTTTTTCTTGATTTTAGAATCACTAGTGTGTTTTAAAAAATTCAAGATTTAAAATATGCACCTTAACTCTAAATCTTATCAACTGTTTCAGTATTTCTATATTCTTTTAGTGAGACTAGTTGCAAGACTTTTTTTTTTAGCCCCCTTTCGGCTACAAGTTTCCACATTACACTTTGGACTTTATTTAAAAATAAGAAGAAGCAAATGGGCCTATCAAACCGGGCCTTGTCATTTGCTGGGAGTTTTATATTGGGCCTAGGATGCCTCACTCGCTGGACAGCCTTTGTTTGTTTTTGGTTACAACTCGCTGGATAGCCTTGCTCTTAGGTCTTTGCGCATAATCTTGCCGGAGGCTGTCCTTGGAATAGAGCCCACGAAGAACACCCTCTTGATTCTCTTGTAATACACAACCTGCCATTTTCACGCAACGAAAAAATATAAATTATATATATTCATTAAATATATATATCTATCCTGGGAATTTCATTGCAAGTAATACCGACATTTATATTGAGATGCACTGAACACCATTCTAACAAATGATCGTAGGAATAACAAAATACGGCGAAATTAAATCAAGTGATTCCATGTTAAATAAAACCCTATTTAATTGCACCTGAAGACATCCAAAAATATAAGTACCTTATGTGAGATGTACTCCATGATTTCATCTTCAGAGATGTTGAAACCTTCTACTTTCACAACAAGTGCGACAGGAACCTCTCCTGCAACTTCATCTTTCATCCTGAAACCAACCAACCAACCCTAGTTACGTTGTAAATTAACCAGCAATGAACAATACAATTTATTCTCTGTGTGTATGCGAGAAAGAAAGAAAGAAAGAAAGAAAGAAAGAAAGAAAGAAGGAAGATGTGGATACGGAAGAACTGCAGCATCAGAAATGGAAGGATGAGAAAGAAGAAGAGCTTCAAGCTCAGCAGGAGCAACTTGAAAGCCTTTGTATTTGATGATTTCCTTTAAACGATCCACAATGAAGAGCTCTTCATCTTCGTCTACATATCCAATATCACCTGTGTGGAGCCATCCTCCTTCATCTACTGTTCTCTTCGTTGCTTCTGGGTCGTTCAGGTAACCTTATACGCACACAGTGCACATTTCACTCAGTTTCAATCTCATTCCAACAACAACAATAAACTATAACTGAATATACGAATAATGAAACTGTTTCACCTTTCATAATCTGATTTCCTCGAACACAAATCTCACCAACTTGATTCCGGCCAAGGGATATGCCAGTGCCAGGGTCAACGATCTTCATCTCAGCGTTTCTTACTATAGTCCCGCACGCACCTGATTTCACCTCGTACGCCTCTTTCGCAAAACCTAAGCTCATTGACACCGCTGGACCAGCTTCCGTCATCCCATAGGCCTGCACTTTCAAATGTATTATTAGTGGCATTTTACGAGGTACCAAGAGTAATGAAGACAAGAATTAAATTACCTGTGCTAGAGTAGTAGCGTTAGGAATCTTAGACTTCACTGCATCTTCAAGCTCTTTCTGCAGTGGGGCTGCCCCGCACATGATCATCCTTATCGACGACACGTCGTACTGTTGCAGGTTTGGAGCTTCAACAATGGCCCTCAGAATGGGTGGCACAAACGGCGCAACCGTCACTCTGTGTTTTTGAACCAACTCTAGCATCGTCGCTATCTCAAACTTGTGTATGAGCAAAACAGCAGCACCGACTCGAAGCCCACACAGTAGAATAGTGAACAGCGAATAACTGTGAAACAGAGGACAAACACATGCAATCACATCGTCACTGTGAAAATACAAATTGGGGTTTTCTCCATCAACAAGTTGAGCTACATTTGTGACGAGTCCTTTGTGGGTTAGCATCGCTCCCTTGGGAAGCCCTGTGGTGCCTGATGAATAAGGCATCGCGGCTATGTCTTCCGGTGAGATCGTCACCGGAGGGATCTTATTCTCCTCGGCCTTCATTAAATCGGAGAAACGTACGAAATTAGTAGACGTAATAATATCCGACGACGACAGGGTTGCGTTTTTGTTATCGATGAGCACCAGTTTAACGTTGTTGTCTCCTGCGAAGTCCTTAACCTTGTCGGCGAAGGATGCGTGCGTGATGATGAGCTCGGTGTTTGAAGCGGTGGCTTGCTTTGCGACCTCGGCTTCAGTGTAAAATGGGTTGGCTGTGGTGACGATGACTCCGAGGTGGGAAGCACCGAGGAAGGAGAAGACGAATTCGGGACAGTTGAGGAGCAGTAGCATGATGACCTGGCCTTGTCGGACGCCGAGGTTGTTGAGACCGGAGGCAACTTTTCTGGCGATGAGTTCGACGTGGGCGTAGGTGAATGTGTCGTTGGTTTTGCCGTTGATCAAGCAGGGACGGTGGTGGAATTGGGACAGATTCTGGAAACAATAAGAGTGCAGTGGTAGGTGGGTTGGGATGTAAATATCAGGAAGTTTGGAACGGAAAATGAGTTCCTCACACGGAGTTTCTGTTTCCATCTCCATTTCCATTCAGGAGAGAGATGTGGATGAAGAGCCTGTGATAGTTTCAGTGATGAGCTTAAGATCAAAGCAATGAAGGGGGATGCGAAGAGAGAGAGAGAGAGAGATTATGTGATACTTTGAATGAAATTGATGGAAACGTAGGTACGTGGAGAAAAAGGTAGAGTTCAAGGAATACACTTGTCCAAGCCTCAGTTTTCTACTCCTATCTTGTTTTTCCCCCTAGATGGATCAAATTCAAAAGGTAAACCTCTTTTAAGTCCCTTCCATAGCTTCAATTTATCTCTATCAGAGCTTTCTCTCATTCCAATGCTCTTTACCTTCCCGATTCCTGTTACAAAGAAGTTACCAAAAATATATTCATCATAGTTCAAGGAGTTTTGATTGCTTAATCATAAAGTAAGTTTAGATTCATACGAAAGTAGAAAACTCTTTTATTTTTTTTTCTTTATTAAGTATATATATATCTTTATATTAAAATAATTTTATTTAATATATTGCCAGACTAAATATGATACATCTTTAGAGAGAATTTAAATTTTAGTTCGTTAGACTAATTTATTTCGCTAGATTTAATTTTTGTTGATAGGTAAAAATCTCTTTTAGAAAAGCTATCCTTATTTAACCTTAATAATATTTAAATCTAACAGATAACCATTTGAAAAAAAAATAGTTGATCATCCTTATTGTAACTCTCCCCCAAGAGTTACACTTGGGAAAGAGTCTTTGGCTGTTTGAAAAACAATAAAATTATGGTTTTAAAATAGCTTTGGGCTCAAATTTTGATTTGGATAAATTTTAAAACAAATAGTCATATTTGTCTAAATCTCAATTTGGACTAAACCATAGTTTAAAATCATGGTTTCAGATAAGCTAGTCAGAGTATCTTTTAGAACAGTAAAAGAGCTTATGAACTACTCAATTACTATTTTATCCCTTACTTTTTCTTACACTCTCTCTCATCTCTCCTCTATCTTTTTCACTATCTCTCCTCTATTTTTTCCAACCTCTCTCTTCTATCTTCTTCACCCTCTCTCCTTTATCTTTTTTACCCTCTCTCCTCTCTCATCTCTCATCTCTCATACATACCGTTTTTAGTAATTTTTCAATTACAAAACTATTTTTGATAATAACTATCTAAACACTCATTTATAAGCTCTTCTCTAAAAATTCTTTTTCAAAAGCTGTCCAAAAACCCATTTTTTTCATAATCCCTTTTTTAAAATCTTATCCAAACACACACTTTGTAAACTGCCACCGACCTTCTCTTGGTTATTGTATCCTTTGATTTTTTTTCCTTATTAGAAATAAAAAGAGATAATTAAAAAGGAAAATTGCACATAAATACTTATTTAGAAATTTTTTATATCATAAACATCTTATATATTTTTATATATAGAAAGTATTAATATTCTGAAAAAAAATTTATACAAAAATTATCAACAATAAAATTTCCAAATATTTCTGGATAATTTTCTCTAATAAAAAGGACTCATTTTTTTAACCTGAAAAAACGCACACCTACTAATGTTACAGAGATTTTTATGCATATATAAATATAATCCACTTGCAAATTACCCAAAGTACGTGTTTTTCTACCATTTAATTATTTTATATCGTGTTTATTAATCCATATTTCACTTATAAAAAAAGCTCAATCTACGCGATTGGATATGAGAAGAGTTAGGACATAATATTGCATTTATTTATAATCATTTCAATTATAAAATAATTTATAAGTAAATAAGTTGGCACACCTTGGATGAGTTTTCCTCTCCCATTCCACCTTTACCTTTACAAATAATAGTATCAACCCCCCATAACAGAGAAAATTAAAAATAAAGCGGGCCAAATAATTTGGGCCCCATATTTTAAGTGGGCTTAGGTTTGGGCCTAAGAGGCCTAATTTGGTATGAGCCTTGTCCTTAGGTCTTTGCGCAATATCTTGCCAGAGCGTGCCTTTGCAATTGAGTTTACGAAAATGACCCTATCGATTCTCTTGTAAAATACAACCTGCTCACAGAAAAAAAAACAAAAAGTAGCCAGATGTCACTAACAAAAAATGAAAGAGCATTAGAAAAATGCTGCTTTTTATTAGTTTTAAGATCATTGGATTTCCACTAATTTTCAACAATGGTTCTTTAAAAAAAATTACAGACGAGTTCCAAGTAAAAAACTTAATAACTAATAGATTCCTTAAATTTTATTTATTACTAGTAGATTGGTATCTAAAAAGAATTTGTACAAAAACATAGCATACAAGTCAAATAATCTAAAATTGTACAACTTATTCAATGTATTTTTGCACAAATTCTTCAAGGAATCTATTAATAACAAGTCAAATTTAAAGGATGTATTAGTAATTAAACTTGCTTATTTGATATTTATGCATAATTATCCCTAATTATGCAGTTGTAGGTTTTTAGGGGTGGAGATTCTGACACACCCTAATTTAAGTCTTGCTTATCAAATTGGTTAAGTTTCACCTAACCCTGGGACAGTTCAGCCATAATTTAAAACTGCTAGATATAGGTGAAAACAATTTAATTTATATTTAACAAATGTAAGTGATCAACACTGAAAAGTAACATGAAATATATTAAGAATAATAACATTGCCTGTTTGGAGATGTAGAGCTTGATTTCATCTCCAGAAACCTTTGAACCATTTGATCTGACAACAAAAGCCACGGGAACTTCTCTTGCAGCTTCATCTTTCATCATGCATCAAACCATTCAAACCCTACCTCATCATTCTTACCAATTCAATAATTTAAATAAAGTGTATCTAGCACCCTAAAATAGTTGTTTAGGTACATCCAGTATTTTAAAATATTTTATGGTATATTTAGCACCCTAAAGTAGTTTTTCAATTGCATTCAACACTTTTTCAATATTTTTTGATACATCAATCACCCTAAAATATTTTTTTTAATTGCGTCTAATACCAAAAAATATTTTTTAGTACATCCAACATCAAGTAATACAAATTTTTTTAGGACATTGAATGCATCTAAAAAATACTCTAGAGGTGTTAGATGTATCACAATATTTTAGACTATTTGATACACCTGAAAAAATATTACAGGGAGTGCGTTAATCTTTTAGAATATATAGACTTGTGATCGTAAATGAGCGGGTGTGATGTATAAGTAGGAAATATGAAAAGGATAGAAGTGAGAGGTGTATGTACGGAAGAACAGCAGCACCAGAAATGGAAGGATGAGAAACTAGAAGAGCTTCAAGTTTAGCAGGAGCAACTTGAAAGCCTTTGTATTTGATGAGTTCCTCCAAGCGATCCACAATGAAGAGCTCTTCATCTTCGTCTATGTAACAAATATCACCAGTGTGGAGCCATCCTCTTTCGTCTATTGTTCTCTTCGTTGCCTCTGGATCATTTATGTAACCTATACATTAAATTGTACACACACATTTATTTAAGGAGGTGTTAAGTGTCATTGAACTATACTCACATGTGGAAAATCCGTTCATTCCATTCCATTTCGCACATCAAACCAGCCCTAAATGAACGAACGTACTTAGCAATGAATTATATGAAAGCATTCTCCGTCTATATATAACTAGAGAATTAGAAAATAATGAATGAATTATTTGAAGTAAGAGTACATAAAAGTGAGGAGCTATTGAAGTGAAAAAGAACGGAGGAATTAAGTACGTACCTTTCATGACCTGATGTCCTCTAATGCAAATCTCGCCGGCTTGATTCCGGCCAAGGGATGAGCCGGAGTTAGGGTCGACGACCTACATCTCGGCGTTTCTTACGACGGTGCCGCATGCACCTGATTTTACCCCATACGCCTCTTAAGCAAACGCTAAGCTTATTGACAGCACTGGCCATGCCTGCCTCCGTCGTTCCATATCCCTGCACTTACTTTCACACATTTCAATTTTTTTTTTTAAAAGAAAAAAGTAGATTTAACAAAATACTCTATGTTAAGAATTTATGCTAATTAACAAACCAGTAGTTTGTCTATATATGCCATTTTTTAATTTCTGGGATAAATATTTTAGGGCCTCATTTTTAATTATGGCTGTCAATAATCAGTCATTGCCATGCATTTGTCGTCCCCGTGTCACTCATTATACTATTTAATGCACATTTGACTTTACTCTATGCTAACCGAATTTATTGGTCTCCATAAATCTCATGTACCTTTTATGAATTTTCTTTTCGATTGAAATATTGAAATCCTCTTAAATTTTAAGGTTATAATTGAATAATAAGGCTAATAATTAGGAGAAACATTGTTGTTGTAGTCCTCATATTGTACTCGATTCTGACTAAGACTCTGTAATTTTTCATCAATAATTCACTTTGTGGTCAATTTTAGTCAAAATCCTTATTACCATACATTATTCTTACAAGAGTGCCATATCATCTTAGGATTGAGTTTTGGTGCACCAGACCACAAAATCCGGACGGCCAAGATTTATGTTGTTTTTTAATATTTTTTTAAAAATATTTTATTAGGTAAGAATATAATCTCTTAATTGTCAGTTTTTTAAAAAATATTTTTATTATTTAAAAATTATTAGTTGAAAATTTTAAATCTATTCCGTTAAAACTGTATTTGAACTTGCATATAGGCACAGGAAAAATCGAATGTCATCTACCGGAGAGTGAGTTACCTGTCCGAGTGTGACTTGGGGAAGCTTAGCCCTCACAGCATCCTCAAGATCTTTTCCCAGGGGAGCCGCACCTGACAATATTATCCTTATAGACGACAGGTCGTATCGATGCAGGTTGGGGTTCTTCGCAAGGGCCAGCACTATGGGTGGCACAAACGGCGCAATGCTCACTCGGTGTTTCTGTATCAGCTCAAGCAACGTTCCGATCTCAAACTTCTGAACGATCAAAATCGCAGCACCGACTCGAAGCCCACAGAGCAACACAGAGCTCAATCCATAAATGTGAAACAGCGGCAAAACGCCCACAATCACATCGTCGCTGTGAAAATACAGATTAGTATTCTCTCCACCAACCTGTTGAGCCACACTTGTAACTAGGCTCTTGTGTGTGAGCATAACCCCTTTTGGAAGCCCTGTTGTACCTGATGACTAAGGCAGCGCAACGACGTCATCTCCTGATATCTTCACCGGCGGGATTCCCCCCTCGTCGGCCTTTGTTAAATCCGAGAAACGAAGAAAATCAGTCGTAGTCTCGTCGATACACATCACTTTGATGCCACTGTCTGTTTCTAAATCCTTAACCTTGTTGATGAAGGATGATTGTGTTATGATGAGCTTGGTTTTGGAAGCTATGGCTTGCTTTGCGACCTCGGCCGGGGGGTAAATTGGGTTGGTCGTCGTGACGGTGGCACCGAGGTAGGAGGCGCCGAGGAAGGCGAAGACGAACTGGGGACAGTTCTGGAGTAGAAGCATGATGACGTGGCCTTGTTCTATGCCGATGCGGTTGAGACCGGCGGCAACTTTTCGGGCGGTGAGTTCGACATCGGCGTAGGTGAAGATCTCGCCGGTGCTGCTGTTGATAAGGCAGGGACGGTCTTTGAATTGGGACAAGTTCTGGAAGCAGTAACTGTGCAATGGGAGGTGAGATGGGATGTAAATGTCGGGAAGCTTGGAACGGAAAATGAATTCATCATGATGTTGATGATGAGTTTCCATGAATGTCTTGTTTGGTTACTGAGAAAGGGAAGGAAAAGTAGGGGGTGGGTTTTTCTGGGAAAAAGATGAAGGTGGATTTCTAATGACGTACTTAGCCCGTAGGATCCTTGATTTAATTGAAGTTTCGTTCAGATTTGGTTGCGGTAAGGTAATATAGAGGTTTGGAGTGGACTCATTTGGTATTTTACCAATTTGCAAAGGGTAATTAAGTCTTCTCAATTAGTGCAGATCATCATAGTTCATAGACCCACTGGGCATGTCTAAGTCCACACTAAGTTTATTCCCCGACTGTCCAATGTGATATAAAAAACGTGGGGTGTATTTTTTTAAGATTTATCTTTCATATTTTTAATCCTAATATTTAATTATTTTTAATACTGAAAACAGGAAAGGTAAGTACTGAAAATATTTAAGATGACTACTGAAAATTGGAAAACTTTTACTTGATATTGAAAATAATTAAGATTAGGGTTGAAATATGAAAGATAAGTTTAAAATTATCTAAAATGACTACTAAAAAATTAAAAACAGATTATTAAAAATTTAAAAATAAATACTAGAAATATAGAAGATGAGTGATAAAAAAATTAACTCTAAAAATATTTTAAAAATAAAATTGTATCATAAATATTTTAGTATATTGAACGTATTAAAAATTAAACTTTTTCTATGTGAGAGACAAGTACATAGCATATTTGAATCTTTTACAACTTGTCATGAGTAAAAAAAAAAAAGTAGACCTAAATTCCCTGGAAAAAAAGTAGACATAAAGTTCACACAAAATTGTAACATTGACATGAAGTTAACTTGCGATTTTTACCGTACCACAAGGTAAACATAAGATTCTAACCTGATATAAATCAATATTACTTTGGATTTGGCAGGACAGATCACCACCCGAACTTGCAAATAGGCTCCTAATCATTCTTGACGCGTCTTTTAGGTACAGCTGGATGGATATTTCTAAGGTATTGCGTCTCTGGTTCATATGGGTCTTGAGAATCTAGCAAGTAAGCTGATGAGGATGGGGTTGATAAGATTACCAAATGAGATCGAACATGGATTGCTCTACTACTACACATTTCAAAAACTGTTCTTGTTTATAATATTTAGTTTGGTGGATTTTGGTGTTTCTTATTCAAGTTAGTTATAATCTAGAGAGAGGGAGAGTGTGTGAAGAAAATGTGAAGTAATAAAGAGTTGGGTATCACTAATTAAAAAGGTCCGCACGTTAAAAACAATATATTAATACTAGTATATTATATAAAATCTATATGAAATTATATTTTTTTAGATTAATATAAATTTTAGTCTCTCCAATTTTTTTCATATAAAATATTGATTCTTATAATATAATAAAAATTTAGATCATTTAATCTCTTGTGAGACTAAGACTTATAGTTTAAAATTTAAAAGATTAAAATTAAAATTGGTACAAATTTGATAGATCAAAACTTATATTAATCCTATTTTTTATATAACTCATGAACAATATATATATTATAATTCATCTTGAATTTTGTACAGGATTGACAATCTAATTAAAGTAAAATATAATAATGTCCATTTAAATTTGTTAAAATTACAGAGGTATCCTCTCTTAAAATAGGTTTAAACTTATAATAGGATCTTATACTTTTAACTTGTTGTGTTTTTAGTTCTTACATTCTTTTTTTTCCTGTTTTTTGTCCCTATATATATATATTATGTCATTCAAAATATTAGTCATTAATTATAGTTTCATAAGTATTTAAATTTGAGTTTAATGGTGTTAACTCTATTCAGATAGTGTTAACACTATTAAATAGGCTGGCGCGGACTGCTAATTAGGATATGATTATGTGTCTTATATATAAAATTAAAATCAAAACTCATTAAAAAGATAAGGACATGGAATGTTTAACTCAATGAAAAAAATGCAATTTAAATGCGTTATAGACAATAAAGAAATCAACTTTGATGCTTACAGTAAGATGTTTCAGCAAATTAACGGAGGATAAAATCCATTTTTGTGATTTTGCCGCATGAATTTAAATGTTAAAAATTAAATTTTATGGTCGATTTTGTCAGTTAAAGTCAATTTTTGTATTCTCTGTCACACATTTAAGTTGCAAAAAGAATTAAACGATTCCAAGTCTCTACTTTTTACAAGTTTAGGGTCCTATCTTCAAAGAGTATTATTTTTACATCTCTACAATGCATTCATCTTTTCTCATGTGCCATAGATTAAAATACAGCTGTGAAATCTACAAAGGATCTTTGTGCAATGTTTGGTACGAAGAAAAATGTTTTCTATAAAGGAAATAAGAATAATACACCTACTCGTTTTCTTTCCAAGTTCATTTTTCATTTTCTTTCTGAGAAAAAAATATATTTTGGGGAAATGACAGAAAAATACTGTAAAAAATGATAAATCACAAGCAAGTGTTACCAATAGAAGTAAAAAAATAGGTTAGCCCGTGACAACCCGCGGGCTGAGCGGGGCGAGCTGTGCAGCCTGCCTAACTTAGGTAGCAGGCTAGCCTACTACCTTTTTTTTTAAATTTATTTCTAAATTTTTAAAATATTAATATAAAATTTTTAACATCATATTAGCATAATAAAAAATTACTAATGTTATACTTTTAAAAAAATTTATTTTTTATAAAAAAATCTTAAATTTTACAACTATAAATCTAATTAAACTTTAACATAATATTAATCAATTACAATATGTCAACACATATCAACAAATAAGTAATCATCTTTACTAGTTTTTGATAATGGGAGTATTCAAAACAATATCTAAGTAAAATAAATAATAATATTACTAAATTAATAAAAAATAGTTGGGGCTGGGCACAACCCGTCACAAAAAGACCAGCTAGAGCCAGCTCCGTTTTGTGGTAAAATAGGCTCAACCCGTGTGTTGAACCTATTTTACCATCTCTAATTACTAACAATAGATCAATCATCACTAACATAACGTTATACTTTGATATTTAGATTTTTCATAATATTTTTCTGTCATTTTCTCATGCATTTCTCCCCTTATCAAACATTTACTTAATTCCCTTCTTCTTCTTTTTTTTTTTTTTACAAAAAAGTTTAAGTAGGTTCAGTACTAGCCCCCTATTAAAGCCAAGGCACAGTCTGAGAGTTTAGAGAGCGCTTACAAGGGACTTACGAGATCACCTATCAAAGGAACCCTCACGACGGTAGCGGGAATCAAACTTGCATCTATGTGGGATACGAGTTCGTTCCTTACCATCTATACCAACTCTCATTGGTTACTTTTCTTTTTTGGTATAATTTTTTTTGGAAAGGGGTTGGACTCACCTACGATATAAGGGTAAGGCAAAGTATCCATTCCTCTTAGGCGATACCAATGTCGAGTTAGGTGAGCCGTTAATTATTCTCAGATATAAATTTAAGTACCCAGGAATTAATATACTTCTCCAAATATCGCTATTGAAATTACATCAAAGTGGTTAACTTTTTTTTTGTACAACATCAAAGTGGTTACCTTTTTTTTTGCCCACCCGATTCACCGGAGTTTTTATCCCGACTACATCCGGATTTGACCCGCGTCGCGCACCTGGCTATGGTAGGTTTGCATACGCCAAGACTCAAACTCGAGACCTTATTTAAGTGATATCGAGCTACTTACCACTCGGATCAACACCGTTGGTAGCGGTTACCTAATTTCCTTCTCCTATTCCATTTCTTCATTGAGGTGTATGTGCTAACATCAAGGGCTTTTGGCCCAATGTACATTCTAGAGCTTTATTTTTTTTTTAAGAAAAAAAAGATGACTACATTAGGGAGTATATACATAGCGAGAACATAAAATATAATAAATGAGAGTTAACACATATGATAAAAATAAATTTATATTCTATAAGAACATGAATTCAATTTTTGCTATCGTTATAAAGGCTCATTTAGTAGATGATCTCGTAAGTCCTCTGTAAGCGCTCTTTGAGCTCTAAGACTGTGTCTTAACTTTAGTGGGGAATTGATGTCAAATCTACGTAAATTTTTTTTTTATTATAAAATAATAGTAGTCTGACACATACGATGAAATAGAAATAAAAAATAAACGTTGATGAATCATATATTAGATTTTAAATAATGCTATTGAGTGATCTCCAATACAATGTTGTTTAGTAGTAAACTAGTAGTAAATATTAGATTTTAAACGGAAAATAAGAGCATAGAATGATTGTAGCTAGGATGAAGATATTGAAATAGATATGTGATAATATAAGGAAGAATAATATTTGTAATTAACATACATAATAAAGCGTTAGAGTGATGTCTATTAAATAAAAAATAAAAAAAATTATTTTTGTGGTCTATACATAAGAGATATGCAAAAAAGTCATTATATAAGCAAATGAGAAAAACAGATCAAATAACCATTTAGTAAAGGTAGAGAAAAATCAAAGAGAGGAGTTATTTGGTAAATTTTTTTTATTAATAATTTATTTAAAAATTTAATTATTTATAAATCACAATGACACCATGTGATTTATATATATAGTTGATGTTATTTGTGAGATAATGGTGGTTGTTATTGTATTTAAATATTAATGAAGTTCACAAGCTCATTGTCTTACTTTTATATATTATATGGTTATTTAAAAAAAGTTAAGCAAATTGACCCCATTATATATGATTATTTTACAGAACAAATGTGTAACTTCCTTAAACGGAAAAAGGTACATTTCTTCTATAAAATATTCCATCGTATAATCTTAATAACCAAAGGAAACTAGTGAAGTATGACGAATGATTCTAAAGGCAGATCAATTCAACAACCTATTAATAAATAAAGAAATTTTAACATATTACGCCACGGACTTGACAATTAATCTTCCATAAAAAATATTTTAAGCTGAGTACGTAGTCTGTAACAATTAAATATCAATAAATTAAACTACAATCATGTTTGCAGATAAAAACAACAATCCCAATTGAATTGCTTAAACTCATTCGTATATATTCTATCAATAATGAATCTAACTTTCAGTACCCTTTTTATTTATAAATTAATTTTCTTTTATAAATTAACTTATAAATTAATATATAATCTAACATTATACATGAGTAACTTATTATAATTAGTTAATTTATATAATTTCTTTAACATACTCAAATTATTTAATTAAATATTATATTAAGGATTAGAGAAAATATTTATAAGTTTAACTTATAAATGACATAGCTTGACTACTTGTAAATGACGTAACTCCATTTGTAAATATGAAAGTTTAATTTATAAACGTGAATTTATAAATTTGGTTTATAATTGATGCAACTTGACTTATAAATACGATAGCTTGAACTTATAAATATTAAATATAATAAAATATATTAATATTGAATAAAATTGTAAAAGTTGCCTATAAGTACTTATTTAAAAATTTTATTATTAATAAAAATATCTGATATATTTTTATATACAGAAAGTATTAACACTCTACAAAAATTTATACTCATAAAATATTAGTATTCAAATGTATATATGCTTATGAATGATAAAATTTTCAAAGAGATATTTATATTTCTAAGTAAGTTTCCCAATAAAATTTCACGACCTAATTCATATTTTATTTTTTTATACCAATTAAATAGCTTATGTTTATGGATAATTTTCCCTTATTTGCTTTAACATGGAGAAGCAGTCAAACTTTTGACCATATAATTCCAACACTAAGTGCTAATAACAGCTCAGCCGCCGTGATAATAATTCGATAACATCAACTACGCGGTCCTCCATTTCTACACGCTTCTTTCTCCTCTCTTTACTTGCCTACCAAGTTCCTCCCCTCACTTCCTCTATATACACACACAGAGACGCCACTTTCCGTTTCTCAGTTTGCTACACATCAATCTAACAGTAACCCAAGCAACCATCGACATATGAACATGATGAACACGAAGAACCAGTCTCTGTTGAGCCGCCTGAAGAGGGTGGTGAATAAGGTGAGATTCCTGCTCAGCTCTGCCGTCCTCAGCCGCACCTGGCAGATCGCTTCCGTCATCCGCCGTGCTTCTTCTCTTCCCCCTCGACGCCACCTCAGCTTCTCCGATCGCTTACCGTCTGGCTTGATGATCTGTAACTCCGACGAAGTTACGATTACCAGCCCTGAATTAGGTTCGGGTTCTTCGAATAGGTTAATAAGGACGACGAGTTATCCTTCCGATGACGATATCGATAAGAGAGCGGAGATGTTTATAAATAACTTCAGGCGTCAGCTTCAAATGGAGAGGCAGATCTCTCTGCAACTTCGATATTGCAGAACGGATAGCTTTGAACTTTCTCCATGATCGCCTCATAATCGTTGCGGTTTGAAATTGAATTGGACAGGGTTCAAGATTAGTGAGGATTTGCGTATATATATTTTGGTTTTGGTTTTCCTTCTGAGTTTTTCAGAGAAGGACCTAATTCAATCGTTTTGATCCAATCGGCATGAAGGGATGATTGTTTCACTAGTTTTGTTTGCTTCTTCTCGGTTGGTTTTTGATTGATCATAAATTGTAAAGATTCTATCTCCATCGCTCTCTTTTTCTGGAAGAATGATCGGATATTTTTTTGTTGTTTAACCATTTGTTTATTATTTTTTGTTGGATTGTGAGATACTGTAAACTTCTTTCATGCAAATTCGCAAAAGTTCTTTAGGATATGAGAAAGTAATTTTGTAACTAAAATTAAAAATATATAAGTATTTGTATTCAAATGATAAATAATTATTTCTTCTCACAAAATGTAGTTTGTAATAATTTACATGTAACTCAATCAACATCCACATTAGCCTTAATTAATAAATTATAAGTATAAAAATTAATATGTAATTTATTTTTTCCCCTATTTTTTCCGTCTTTGGCAATAATTTTTGATAGGGTCATTGTAGGATTCTTTTATACTTCTAATATTTGTTGACATATTTTAGAGATATTTAAATGTTAAAAAATAGATATTATCAATTTTTTTTTGATAAAGAAATTTTTGGAAAGGGCTTAGGCTCACCCATAATTTAAGGGCAGGGCGAAATTTTTCTTCTTCCTAGGCGATACCAATATCGGGCATGGCGAGCCATCTATTACCCTTAGGCGTAAACCTAACCACCTAGGAATTAGGATACCTTCTTAAGCGCCGTGACTAAAAATATAATAAAATAATATTCCCTAAAATTAAAATACGTTATAAATAATCATATATCTCATTTTTTTATTAGTTAAATCGATAGGTAAATATTATCAATTTGGAACTATTATCTCCCCATAGCTAGTTAGTTATAATTGGGTGGGCCAAACGAGTAAATTGTGAAAAAGTATAAATTACAAAACCCAACTGAAGTACAAAAATTGTTTCATTACCGCTTTCTTGCCCCGCAACTATTTTCATGTCATCTCCATGCTTCTCCGCTACGTTTTCTCCCTCCTTCTTCAGAATTTCATTCTCTCCGTATTCTGAATCTGACTCTTCACGTCCTCTTTCTGTTCTCTCCTTCTCTGTTTTGTAGTCGTCTCCTCTGAATTTTCTTTCCCCTGAATCCCTCTTTCTAAGGAGTCGAGAAAATGTCACACAGCGATACCATACCTCTGCACCAATCGTCCCAGTCCGACATTGATGAGATCGAGAACCTCATTCGTGCTAGCGTCCAATCGGGCCCCACCACGGTTCTCCCTGCCAGACCTCCCAGTCCTCCTCGAGCTTCAATTCCGGTATCTTCGTCGCCTTTTATGCCCTCTGGGATTCCACCTCCGCCGAGATCTTCCAATCAGAAGCCACCGGCTGTTCCCGCTCCTCGTCCTCCTCCGGTTCCATATTCGTCCAACAGTGGCCGTCCTAATATGGCGCCCAGTGGATTCGGCTCGCCTCCGGACACGTTGACGGAGCCTGTATGGGACACCGTGAAAAGGGATCTAACGAGGATTGTTAATAATCTGAAGCAGGTTGTGTTTCCTAATCCCTTCCGCGAGGACCCCGGGAAGGCTCTGAGGGATTGGGATCTATGGGGACCCTTCTTCTTTATTGTTTTCTTGGGTCTTGTTCTTTCATGGTCTGCATCAGTCAAGAAGGTATGTATGCATGCAGTTGCAGATAGTCTCTTAGTTAATTTTTGGTGGCTCAAGAATGAGTAATTTATCTTTTAAAAGTTCAAGTGCAGATTCTACGAATTAATTAATCTTGGAAAGTTGAGTATCTTCGATTCACTTTTCAATTCAGATCGTGAAACTAACATCATCTGCATTCCTGTGTCAATGCTGAGAAATGAGGGCTTCATTTGTCAGTAAATATGAAGTGTGAATGTAGGAACCGTTATAATATCTTGCTGTGTTGAAAAGTGAAAACTTGTTATTTTGCATTCAGACATTTCATGGTGACTTCACCCCTTCAAGTACGTGGTGCTGAACTTCTGATCAAAGTTCAGTTGATGATTCTGATAAATTTCCGTGGATGATCTTTACTGGTAAATGCTATATGGACTGGTTTAAAAGGGTTCTAATTCTACTCATTCTTTATCCATTTAGAGGGGTTCTGGTCTTGTGGATGTTACTGTCTGAAGACTCTGAAAAATGTGTCAGAATGACATTCACTGAGGTCTCTGTTTAGGCTCTTGAGATTCATCATTTTTCTTTAATTACGATTAGGATACAGATTCAGAACACTCTTTTTCAATAGAGTCACCAGCTGCATGAGCTTGCAAGCTGTCCCTTTACAAAATAGCCAGGCTAGTTCTGTGACATCCACGAGTATATAAAACTCTCAGTCCATATAATGACCTAGCTTCTTAAGAAGTATTTATAATCTCTGCCAAATTTCGTTTGTATTTCCACTAGAGAAGTAGAGGCTATGATGATAGAATTTTGAACAAGCTATGAAGCCATATTACTGATACTCATAATGATTGATAAATTTGCTGAAAAATTGTAGTTATTATTAGGAAGCATCTCTAATCTGTGCAAATTTGTTGTTGCACTCCCTCAACAGAAGTAGATGTTATGATGGAATTTTAAACTAGCCATGAAGCCGTAATAGTGATGATGATTAAAAATATTCGTTTAAGATGTGATGGTACTGAAGCTTATATCCATCTGGTTTTTCCGTGACACTTTCAATTCATGGTATGTGATTTGGTTCTTCAAGTGTTCATAAATTGTTGTGTACCCGCACACCATATAGAGTGGAGCCTATTAATTTTTAAAAATAAAGTAATAGCTTTACAAGCCTGGTTTCTATAGTTTCCCGGTTCAGCATCTGTACTTCTGGAAGGTTTATTTGCATTTTTTTTAGTAAAGATGCATCTCTAACTTGCTTCAAATGCACATAGCTTTTTTCGTCAGCATATCAGTTCTTGGAATTCTGCTTAACTAGATGTTCGATTTCCTTGTTCATACCCTTTTTATTTGCTTTACTTGTTTAGGACCTCCCAACTCTTTGGTTTTTTGTATCATGTTGGTGTGTTATATTATTATTACTAACCGTTAATTTTGCTTGTTTGTCAGTCTGACGTCTTCGCTGTTGCATTTGCGTTACTTGCTGCTGGCGCTGTAATATTGACATTGAATGTCCTGCTTCTGGTATTAGTCTCTCTCATATCGTATCAACTTTTCTCAGTGTTTTCTCATGGCAAAAAATTTAATTATATATACAAATATATATTCAAGGCCCAAAAGGAAACTTTTTTTTACGGCATTGTAATCAGATTGGGCCTTCAAAGGCCAGGTCTGATTGGCCTCAGCCCAAAATATAATATAAAAACTTAGACCAAAAAATTGAAAAATTAATCATACCAGCATTAATAGGTCTGAATCTGATCACAAAGACAAATGTCATATATTCATCCCCAAAAAATGGATCAAAACAAAACAACTAAGAAATATGAACTACATTCATTCAAATTTCTGAAACCACAACAAATCTTATTTCACCTTCACTCCCCTCTTCCTCAGCCTCCACATTTGATTTTGCTTGGAATGGGCTCAGCCATTTGGATAGTTGTGGGCCTTTTAATACAGCTAGGTTTGCATTCAATCTGAGCCCAAATAATTTGTTCAGGCTCCTTCATAAATACATTTGGCTAGTGTTTGTTCAAGCTCGGTTTATTTAAGGTGTCGTTGTCATGTGTTTATGAATATATTGATTTGTATTGCCAGGATGATAGTGTTATTATGGAAGCAAAATAGCTGACAAAGTGTTTGCTGTTTTACTTGAAAATATCAGGGAGGACAGATTATTTTCTTTCAGAGCTTGAGTCTTCTGGGGTACTGCTTATTTCCTCTGGACGTGGGGGCATTAATATGCATGTTGAATGGCAGCGTGATGATCAAAATAATTGTGGTATGCGTAACATTAGGATGGAGCTCATGGGCTGCATATCCTTTCATGAGTACTGCAGTCAACCCAAGGAGAAAAGCCCTTGCCCTCTACCCACTCTTCCTCATGTATGTATCGGTTGGTTTTCTCATCATTGCCATTAATTGAATTCCTATCCACTTCTATACAGAAACTTTTTGTCTAGAACCACCCTGATCTTTTTAATTTTACCCCCCACCCCCCCTCCTTTTGTCCATTTTTGGTTAATCTTTTTGGTCGGCTAAAAATATAATTGGTGACAGAGTAATGTCGTGGCATTCCTTCCTTCGAAAGAATAGATGATTGCTTTTGTACTGTGTTTGGTTTTCCCTCCCTATTGCCAAGGGAATAATGTTGGGGTTGATGGCTTTTGTAAGTCATTATCTCTTACAAATTGCGGGCTACATAATGACATAAAGTGAGAAGAGTAGGTTTCTTTTTCCCTTAATGGACTTTTATGAGTGTGTTCAAAATAAAAATCTTGCGGAATAGGACCGTAATGCATTGATGAGGCGCAACAGTTGGGGTTAAGTGAGGCACACCACACATTTAGTGTCTTACAATTCTTCTAATAGAATTATTTCTATTAAAAAGTTATCTATATTTAGTAAAAAAACAGTTTTAAAAAATGGTTTAGAGTTAATATAATTTTGATCCTTTAAATTTTCCTTATTTTGGTATTAGTTTTTCAAGTTTTAAATTATAAATTTTAGTCTTTTAAATTTTCTTCCGTCTAAAATATTTATTCCTATAATTTTATAAAAATCTAGATCATTTTACTTTTTAAAGGGTTAAAATCTATAGTTTAAATTTGAGAAATTAAAACTAAAATTTATATAAATTTTAAGATCATTACAAATTGCAATGCACAATTCACTTGGGAAGCAAGTCAATTCCGTGTATTAAATAATGCTTAATAAGTCCTCTTACTATAAGTTTCAGTACAGCTCAAAGCCTTATACTTTAATCGCCTGCTAAACTTAGTTAAAATGGTGTATCTAACCCTATAATTGCATGATCACATGTTATAATATTTTTGGGATTTAATATCTCAATGGTGAATGGACCACCAACTAACTCGGTTTTAGAAAACATGAAAACAGTTAATGTGAGCCCACGAGATACAATTTTCCAGTTGAAAGATGGTTTGCTGAGGATGAAAATGAATGGGTGATTGAATTATTCATAATCCATATGCATTATTTTCGTTTTATCCACTAAGGAAACATAAGAAACCTAAAACAAGTTTCATGAGGCCAGCATGCCAATCATATAAGTCATACTCCTTTGGATCACAGTACAAATCACTTTAACTAATTTACAACAATTAAAAAGTGATAATTAACTCATTTAATATATCATAGATACAAATATTTTTTCACCTTTACCTTTATTTAAGAATATAGAGAGAGAAAATATAAAGAGTTGACAAAATTAAGAATTTATATTAATTACAAAGACAAAATTAGTAAATAAACATTATTTATGTTGTAAATGATTTATGGGTAAAAGAACATTTTTGTCACGAAAGTATTCTGGGAGTAGCTAATATGCCCTAAAAATTTTATAAAAGGCAGTGTTGCCCTAAATTTTTTTTTTAGAGTAATATTGCCTTAAAATTAATATTAAACCCTGAGTTATTGGAGAGGCAAACGTAGGTAGTCCAGGTCAGATTTGAGCAACAGTGTAAAATCCACGTTGGACACTGACTCAGGAGTTTGAAATTGAACGATATATTAATAAAATTTCCTCCGTCTTTCACCATCACAGATGACGCGGTTCTGCGAAGGAAATCCAACACGGGCTTGATCACGGGTTCGATTAATTAGGATTAGAAGGATCCGGCTGAACTCGGGTAGGAGGAACTACGTGGTGTTCTTTGGGTCGACGAAGACTTCGTTCCCGACGGCGATGGCTTCGATTTGGGTGGCGGGTGGACTAACGGGAGATGTTGGCTTGGACCTAGGCGTCGGTGAATGATTGATCTGCGGAGGCAGAGGATAGGAGCTCGTTGTGGAGAGTGACGACGACAGAGATGCCAGAGTTGTTGGTGTTGTTGGTGTTCTTAGGGGTGATTCTACAATCTGTTTCTTCAACTATCTCCCTAGAGTTATTCTGCATTGTTGATGGAGATACCGAAGTAAGAGAGAACTGCGATCATGCACCAAAGAAATAGTTGTCAAATTCTACTCTTAGATCCTAAGAATGTTATTTCCCAGATGAAGAATACCGAAAAAATCAAGTAACTTCATAAATATTTGAAAATCATATTGAAAACGAATATAGATTCCTTGTATATTAAGAAAAATTCTATAGAGGAATTGAAACCACTGACAAATTCTATAGATGATCCAATCAAGAAAAACCGAGAAAGAGGAATTAGAATAGCATATTAACCTACTAGCATTTGTTGGATCCACAAACGAACACCTGCAGTTCCTATTTCGACATTCTTAATTCCACTGATTATTAGATTGAGAGAGATTAGCAACATAAAAAGGGTCATTTATCGACCACCAATTCGAGAAAATTACAAGAGAAGTTCGCAATTCTTTTTTGAAAACAAAATCAAGCTTTCTAGTTTCAGCAAGTTCGAAATGTGAAGCATCTACAACAGTAAGAACTACAGAGAAACCCACTATTCTTGGGGGGAAAACCAAAAACAGGAAAAAACGAATGAATGAGTCAATGCTGATCCAAGCAATCTAAGATCAGAAAAAGTAGCGAATCAACTTGAAGAAAGAAGAATTAGGGGAACAGATGGTAGCAACAAGCATTTCTAAAAACAAAATGCAGCTTCGAGGTTTTAGCAATGTCAAAATGAAAAACATCATCAACGAAGAGAAGAAGTGGCAGAGAAAGAAAGCAATTGCGGAGATACAAGAAAGAAATGGAGGGGGGGAGAGAGAAGTATGATTACAGAGTGTGAATCGACGAGAGGTTTTCTTCTGGAGAAGGAGCCACAAGCGGACGTCGCAGCAAGAACCACTTTCATTGCTGCTTGTCTGAGAGTGGAAGTTGCTCTTCGTTCTCCTTCTCCCATTGTGTAATCAAAGGTTAAAAGAGGCAGCGGTTCAGACTTAGATTTTATTTTTCTGTGGGATTAGTTACAGCTCATCATTTTAATGTCACCGTTAGTTTGATATTACCCTAAACAAATTTTCATGACAACATTGTCCTAAAAAAATTTTCACAGTGACATTGCCTTTATAAAACTTTCAAGGTATATTAATTCTTCACGAAATATTTTTAAAACAAAAATATCTTTTAACTCATAATTTATATTTTGAACTAGATCATTCTTTTAAAAATGATTTATATTATGAATTAAAAGGAATAATATATAAAAACTCCAATCAGAGGTAAGTTGGGACATAATCATGAATATAATCATAAATATTCTGAACTTTACACTTAAATTCATTTATCCAAACAACTTGTTTGGAAAGACTATTAAGTATATGATCATAAGATATTAAATCAATTGTGTATAATTAACTCCTTGATTTGTTATACTCTCTTAGTGTCATATCTGTGAAAATATTTTAAATGTTATAAAAGGGTGTGTCGAAAAAAGATATTTTTTTGACATAACTCTTAGTTGTGAAAGTGTATGTTGAAGAAAGAAACGTTTTTCTGACGTAACTCTTGAATCTAAGGGACATATATTTAAAAGACATTTTTCATGGCCTTTCACAGTCTATAAAAATGACTTCTTGATGAAGGAAAATTATAGATAATGACAGAGAGAATGATACACAAATCTTCTGAGATTACTTTTATCTTCCACCAGTTATGTTACCCTGTATTTTTTACAGGAAGAATTTCTTTAATCTTGGAAAGTGCCGCTTCTTAATATGATGAGGGGTCGTAGAATATCTCTTAAGAACAGTGTCCTCGGACGCGACTAGAACTATATTCTTTGTATTTTATTGATTTCGTCTACAATCTTAAGAGATATTCTTTGCTAATCTTATAGGTGTATCATGATGGAGTTTTCTCAAATTTGTTTGATTGATTGCAAAGGAGAGATAAGTTTTATTTTCAACTTCTGCCTCTTTCATTCGATTTTCCCTTTGGCTGGGCGTACGTAATATTTGCTATTAACATGTGGTTGTATGGTTCATGAAACCTAATATTATTCTTAAATGTGTCCGCCCCTTATTGGTTCCTATGGAAAGACTTCATTCTTGCCGACATGCTATGGGATTTCATCTTGATTTGGGGCCACACCTGTTCATATGTGAATCTTGTATTGAGTATTCTTTGATCATTTCGAAAAGATTCATGTGCTTCTCTATCTTAGTAAAGGTATGTCTGATTATATTTTCTGATTGTTGTGTTATCGTTAACACGATAATTGTTGGAAGTTGAAACAAAAGGTTATCTGTGTGAATCAAAATCTGCTGATGTTAATCAAATAAGCAAAAGTGGATCGTTAGAACAGTTTCAATGTTTTTAAAACTGTCATGTTTCTTTGTAATTGTTGTATACATAATGATAACAGCCTTCCTAAATTTGACAGTTTCTAAATATATATACGTTGTCACGGTCAAGAAATATGACCGTTGGGTTTATAGAATAACTATTTGTGGGAGTTTTTCTTTTATCATAAAAATTTTAATGAGAAATATAATATTAGGAAACGTTAAAATGTATATGCAGTTATAAAAATATAAATATGAGAATGGTATGTGATCATAGATATATAGTTGATGATTTTCATAATCTAGTTTAAAAAATAAATATAATTCTGATTATTATTTATTAGATTATCACCTGATATTAGTTGGAATATTCTAATTATGTCAATTTATCAAATAATTGAGTATTTGAAGTTTTATCTGAAAAAATCTAAATTAATTAGAATAAAAGGGATTATATGGTATGAAATTTAAATTTAATTATAATTATTATTAAGAAGTTATTGAGATATAAATTAATATTTAAAAATGTGGGGTGCTTAAGATTTGGAGTGTCTTGCAAGATTTGAGTTGAAAAATTGTATGCCTGCTAGATTCATTTTATAATTGTGAAGTGTGTTATGATTAAAATTAAATAGAGGGTTTATTATTTGATGTTGATAGTAAATTTTATGATTATCAAACTTTATGTATGGCTTAAAATAAATATTATGATGGAAGCATGAAAATTTAATCATTTATCTATTGAAAAGATAAGTATATTTAATTTTCATGATATTATTATTTATGGGTATATTTAACTTAAAGTAAATATACATGATTATTGTGAAAATATATTGAATTTTTATTATATTATTTTAAATATGAGATTGAAAGAATTGGTCAACCAAATATAATTTTAGGTGTTGAAATTATAAAGAAATTTATTATCTTAAAAAATATTTTAAAGTATAATGTGAATATTCTTTATAACGATAACATATTATTTGAGGGTGTTGTTTGCTCAATTTTTTATGCACAAATTATGATAATTTGGTACAATGGTACTAATTATTGTGATATAGTATATACTATATGGAAGATTGAGTATACACACATAAAGATTCAATCTCATAAGGAGAATAAAATATTTGAGGGGTACCATAACTGTTGGTATCATGTATGGTGAATTTCTGTTGTACTAAAATACACGGATGTTAACTGATGATTTATTATGAGTTTATCACTTTATAGATTGAGCAGATATACTCACTATCTAAGCAGGGAATATTGAGATGCTCTAATAAGGTTATTGAGATGCCTTAAAGGCACCATGAATTATGGTACACATTATAGTGGATTTATCGTTGTATTAGAAGAATACAGTGATTTATTATGAGTTTATCACTTTATAGATTGAGCAGATATACTCACTATCTAAGCAGGGAATATTGAGATGCTCTAATAAGGTTATTGAGATGCCTTAAAGGCACCATGAATTATGGTACACATTATAGTGGATTTATCGTTGTATTAGAAGAATACAGTGATGTGAAATGGATTTCAGATTCAGAAGGGTTAAAATCTACTAGTGGTTATGTGTTTATTTTTTGTGGTGGTATAGTCACATGGAAATCATTCAAGCAAATAATTCTAACAAAATCCTCAAGGGATTCTTAGTTTATTGCTATGAAATTGGCTGACGCTGAGTTTGAGTTGTTGAAAACCTTTTGACAAATATTTTGATGTAAAACCAACATTTAGTGTTGATGAATTATGTTTGTTAAATAGTAATAACCTTTGTTAAGGATAATAAAGGTGCACAACACTTAGTGTTGATGAATTGTGTTTGTCAAATGGTAATAACTTTTGTTAAGGATAATAAAGATGAGAAACACTTATTGTTGATGAGTTATAATTGCGAAATGGCAATAAACATTGTTTAGAAAACAATGATACAATCGTTTAAAATACTATGAGAATAAGCATGTTTAAAAATTGTGGAGTTATCTCAATCGATTTTGATGAGGTAAAAAATAGACCTATCGGATCCGTTGACAAAACTCCTGGGGAGAAAATAAATTGTTGAGACATCGAGGGGAATAGAACTAAAGTCAGTGTGATTACAATAGCGATGGTAACCCAACTTTTGTAATTGGTGATCCAATGAAAAAGATTCAATAGGTAAAAATAAGTCGTTTGTTAGTACTGCTAGCACCAAAATATTATTAATAGTCATTTCATATGGTGTGTGATAAAGTGCTAGATTGCATAAAGGAGGGTGAGCAAAAGATCTTAATAATTTTAAATCCCACGGGATAGTGTATTATGTGCATATACACTTAAAGAAATCACCTATACAATGGAGGGGTGTGGGCCGCTTGAAACATCCTTACTCTCCTAACTTCATCTTCTCTAAACCAGCACCCTGTTATGGTTGGAAAAGGTAGGGGTGAGATTTCTGGGAAAATCTCAGTAGTAAACGGTACCATTTAATGCATACAAGATGAATGCAAGTGCATGATATGTGTTTCCTTTATCCTTCTTTAATTTTCATTTACATACTTTCATGCTCCATACCTATCACTATTATACATAACCATCAACTCATAAAAGGCAGAGCATACATCATCATCACATATCATAGGCATATTAACATACAAGCATATACATCAATCATACAGAGCATACATCATCATCACATATCATAGGCATATTAACACACAAGTATATACATCAAACATACAAGAATGGATATGTCCACTACCTGGCATGTAGTTTTCCTTAACTTTTGATCTGAGGTTCCACCTTTCCATAGATCAGAGTATATACATATCATAATAATATTTCATTCTTACCTTATTCAGCATAACTCCCCTTAACTCAAACTTATCTTCAGATAATACCCTTACCATATTCATCCCCTAACTTTCATTCTATCCATGACTAACCTTATAGAGAGAGATATTCTTCTATTCTGACTACTGAATTCATAAGAATAATACTCTAATTTATTAGAGTAGGGACTAGAATAAATTACCTTATTTCCAAACTCTTTAGGCTGCTCCTAACTTAGCCATAACTCCTTCTTTCTCTTCCTTTCTTTCTTCTCCTTTCTCTCTTTCTCTTTCTCTCTCTTCTTTTGGGTGTTTGCCGTGATTGGAATGGGAAGGGGGTGGGGTATTTATAGTGAAGACAAAATGGAATGGATGGCCCAAATTAAATCTCGATGAATGGCTTAGATTGCTTGCTTCTTCAAGAAGCTTTGCTTACCTCACTATGATGACATCATCATTCCCAATGACTCATCACTTATGACATCATCAAGGGACACCTCACATGTTTAGGTGATGCCTTGGTGGGGCCCTTGGGACACCTCACATGCTGACTCAGAGCTTCCAGAGAATTCCAGAGTCTTTTCCTGGAATGAGTCGTGCCGCGTGTCTTTTACATTTTTCTACTTTTTCTCTTTCCATTAACTCAATGCCATGTGGCATCTTATGGGTCCCATGAGGACACCTTTTCATGCCACCTTATGGTTCTGGATAACCTTTACTTTATTTGACCCTTTCCTAGTTCTCTCTCCAACCGGGTAACTATACTTTATTAAAATATCATTTCAATCTCTCTTGGACCTCCATAACTCTTGGTCTACTTGATTCCTGGCGTCTAACATCTTTTATATTCCATAGTCGCGACCTAACTATCCTTCCGTCACAACTTCACGCCTTCTGTGTTCATTAGTCGCGACCTCATAACTTTTTAGTCACAACCAGACTCATTTTATCTATTAGTCGCAACCCACACATTTTCCAGTCGTGTCTAGACCTTTCTGTAAAACTTAGTCGCGACCAAACTACTTTCTCGTCGCAACCAAACTGGTCAACTCTTAACTCTGCAACCTTTGACCTTCACATTTTTTAAAATGGCAATTCTACCCCTTGGGACTTTCACATATTTACACATAAATTCCTGTACCTTCGCTTACTCGCAGCTTAGTCTCTGAAAATTCTCTGTGTGTCTCTGGGATTTCTGCTCAAAGGGGGTATGGTAGCCTCTCAATCTTATGCTATCTCTGCGTCTCTAGGCCTAAAAATTAGGGTGTTACACCGCTCCTATGAGATCGTGATGAAATCTCTAGAGCATTCGTTAAAAATAGGACACGTGCATAGACGCCTAAAAAGCGTAAAACGGCTTGGTAAAATGTGGAAATGTGGGGGAATAATCTAGCTGTTAGTACCTCTGGTATACACCCAAGAAATACTGGTTCATAGTCCATAGGACCACTGGCATTTTTGTGTACCAAGTATTATCAATTTAAGTATGGTTCATAGTCCAAATGACCCCTGGATACAATGATTATGTCCATTGTGTAACTCAGTTAATGGTATTTCCTTGACGTATGTGGGGGATTGTTATAAATATTTTAAATATTATAAAAGGGTGTGTTAAAAAAATAAGTGTCTTTCTGACATAATTCTTAGTTATGAAAGGGTATGTTGAAGAAAGAAATATCTTTCTGACATAACTCTTAAATCTAAGAGATATATGCTTAAAAGACATGTCTCCTAACTTTTCACAGTCTATAAAAAATGCTTCTTGATGAAGGGGAAGTGTAGAGAATGACAGAGAGAATAATACACCAATCTTCTGAAATTACTTTTATCTTTCACCAGTTATGTTACCATATATTTTTTACAGGAAGAGTTCGTTTAATTTTGGAGAGTGCTGCTTCTTAATATGATGAGAAATTGTAGAATATCTTTTAAAAATAGTGTCATCAGATATGACTCGAACTATATTTTTGTGTTTTATAGATTTATCACGTAAGATCATGGTCTGTCGTGTTTTATTTTTAACGAATAGCAAAAATTAATTAGGTCTTTGTGAGTAATTAGAATATTTGTGTGGGAGTTGAAAACAGATATTCTCTTATATTTGTACTTGGGGAGTAATTGTCCCAAAAAGAATCAAGGGGACAGAAGAAGCCACAGTTTTGTTTTTATATTTTTTCTCTGGAGCGATTGATTTGAAGTGCAAGTGCAGATATAATAAGGGTTAAGTGAGAGAGAGAAGGAGAGAAACAAACGGAGTGATTTTACGTAGGCATGAACAAAATGTACGGACAAACACAGAGGACAGAGAAAGGGATATCTTCGTCTGTCCCTGAGCCGTTTCTGAAGCAATCTTTTGGGGTTAGCGTGATGCCAGCCATCCCTCTCTTATTTGATTTTCTTGGTTTCTGGGCTTTGTTTGCTTCACGTCACCTCATTCTGCGCCTCTCACTCTCTCTCGTTCTTCTCTTATTTATTAGATACCCGCAGATCCATTATATACTTGAATGGACCACTCCACACCCTACCCTCCCCTAGTGGTATTATTAATATGATTCTCTGCCTCAGTCTTCTCTCTCAACATTTATCATCAATTGAGCTTTGGCACTTGACTCTCTCCCTCTCTATATTTATACACGCCATGTGTTTAATATAATATTAAGATACATTTAATTAATATAATTATATTAAAAAATTAATTAATATAATATATTTTTAAAAAAATAACCTATTTATCTTCGCTATTTTCTCTTGTCTATATTAAAAAAAATATTTTTTTAGAAAAATTTAGTTTATATTATAAGAACATAGTAAAATTATTAATAACTTTTTGTATAAGTCTACCATTAATTATAAATATATGAGAGAAAATTCTAAATGTATGAGAGAGATAAAAAGTACCATATTCTTAATTAATTAAAAGAAAATTTAGAAAATTTTTATCATTTTAGTATAGATTTAATAATTTAGCTGTCATCCCTGAGTCTATATTATTTAATTGAGATGCTCTTATAAATAATTTATTTAATTATTATTGACGAAATATTAATAAATAATAATTTAAAAAAATTAATAAATATAAAAATATATATTATATTTAAAATTAAAATTAATTTATTAATTTTTTATTAATAAATTTAAATAATATGTTAATCTCTTACGTAGTGATAAAACAATATACAAATCCATATTCAATAATACTTTAAAATAATAATTATTTTCAATAGAATGAAAATACATTTGCCTATAACAAATTGAGAGAATTATTACTATATAATGTTATATAAATAATTAATTATTAAAAAGTTATATAAATTATCAATATGTTATAATTTATTATTATTATTTAATATGATACTCATTTATTATTAAAAAATTTAGTAATTAAACTGTTTAAGGAAAATTGTACCGTAATTGTCCCAACAAAAATTCGGAATGATGATTCTAATTTCTAAGCACATAAGACATAAGTCCTGTTTGATTTCTCCTTAACTAAGCTTTTATAAGCTCTTTTGAGCAAAATTTTAGTTTAAAATTTTTTAAAATAAACAGTCATATTTATTCATAAGTATTTTTATACTAAATTATAGTTTAAAATTATAGTTTTGAATAAGCTACTGAAACTAACTTTTAGAAGAGTAAAAGATTTTATGGACTATCTAATTATTATATTACCCCTATTTTTTCTTATACATTCTCTCCTCTCTCATCTCTCTTCTCTACTCTCTTCTCTCTTCTCTCTTCTCTCTTCTCTACCATCTTTCCTCTCTCCTACTTTTAATCAAATCATATCCTTTTTAATAATTTACTAATATAAAAAGTTATTTTAAAAATAACTCTAAATATTTATTTATTTTAAACTATTTTTTTTCTATAAACTCTTTTTAAAATTTTTTTTTGATAAATTTTTTTTAAAAACTTATCCAAAACACACAGCCTGATGCAAACCCCGCCAATGCCGTTTGTAAACGTAGGTGAGGCCAATGTCCCTTCGTTAACTGAACTTCCTTGGCTCTCATCAATCCTATCTGAAAATCCTAAGGCCTTGTTTGGGGCTTCTCATTTGTGAGCAATTGTTCTTTGTCCAATCGTTGCAGCACCCATGGATGGTCGTGGCGCTGTGTTCTGCTTCGACTTAGTTTTCCGTCGTCGTCTTCTGTTCTGCTTCTTATCATTGTTCTTCTGTTCTGCTTCTGTTGCTGCTTTGTCTTTTCCCTTGTCTAGCGTTTTCTGGTTGGATCTTGCACTCGGGTCGGGTGTAGTAATATAGGGACAAATGAATCATAATAAAAAAAAAAAACTCTAAATTTTATTAACTATATTTTAAAATTTAATAAATTTTAAAATTAATTTACATTAAATTTAAATATTATTTTATCTTAATTTTTAAATTATAAAATTTACACAATAATAAATAAAATATAAAATTATATATTAAAAAATTTAATAATTATATATAAATAAAAACCTTCTCTCTATTTTATAAATTAGAGCTAAGTATTTAAAATTAAAAAAATTAATATAATATTTAGTCTCTATAATTTATTTTAATTGTTATAAATATTAAAAAAAATGGATGTCCATAACCACCAACCCACCAACCCTTATGATTCGTTTTCTCTTAATGCTCTTAACTTCATAACCTCCTCAATGAATTGCTTGGAGGAGTTTTTTGTTGTAAAATGTCATTATGTTACCATTTATTCCTTTGTAACCTTTGTATTAGCTTTAAGGGTTTGAGGCTATAAATAGAGGCAATGTAGAAGAGAAAATGATACCCATATGAATGAGAAATACTCCCTTTACTCTCCTCTAAATTCTTGTCTTGTTGTCCTCTTATCTTCTCTAATTTTCTTATTTTTATAACACGTTATCAGCACGACTTTGCTCTGAAAAATTTAAGGTATAAACTTCTTGTCAATTCATATATTATTATGTTCAATTATGTACAAATGTTATTAGTTTTCTCTTTATCTAATTATCATATATAAATTTTCTTTTCTTTATCATATGCTATGTTAATATATTTTAGTAGTATATAATATTTTTTTCCCTATTACTCTAATTATCATATATAAATTTTATTTTCTTCTATATATTTGTTATATATTCTACTATCATTTATTATGTTATTCTTTTATATTCATTTTAATTTTTGTTGTTAGATTATATATATGTGTGTGGATTATCTTTCTTATATTTTATTCTTATGTAAAATATTATGTAGTTTTTTTTCCTTCTTTTGATATATTATTATGACTTATTCTTTATTTATATGGGTGTGAGTTGTTATTTACATTTTCGATTCTCCTTTCCTATATGTTGTTTACATTTTCAATTCTCCTCCCCATATATTTATTAATTTATATTTCAATTGATTTATATATTTTATTTATTTATTTTGTTTCTTTATTTATGCCGTTTATGATAGAAATTATATATTCATTTTATATTATTAGCATTATTATATATTTATTATATTTTGTATTATTAGTATTATTATATATTTATTACAATTATATAATATTCATTTATTTATATTACGAACTACTTATACTATGTTACTATTTATATATTAGATTTATGTTATTTCTAATTCTATGTATTATAACATATTATTTATATTGTTTATATTTATGCATATTTCTTTATATTATTTAATTTATTTTGTTATATTTATTTATATTTATTTAATTTATATTACTTATTTTATTTATGTTGTTTCTATTGTAGCATTATTTATGTTCTTTATTTATTTATGCCATTTATATTTATTTTGAATATATAATATTTATTTGATTTATGTTTTTATTATCATTATTTGTTTTCAATTAATTTTATCATAATTCTAATTGTTTTTATTATTTTAGTTTGATCTATGGATAATCTTATCAAACTTGAGTTTACCGCTCTTGATATCTCGAAAAAAAATTATCTGTCTTGGGTTTTAGATGCTGAAATCCACCTAGATGCCAAAGGTCTAGGGAATGCTATTTTACCTGAAAATGAAGCAAACAGTCAAGATAAGGCTAAGGCCATGATTTTTCTTCGCCACCATTTACATGAGGGGCTAAAAGCTGAATACCTAACGGTGAAAGATCCGTTAGAGTTGTGAAATAATTTAAAAGAACGATATGATCACCAAAAGACGGTAATCTTGCCCAAAGCTCGTTATGAATGGTTGCATTTGAGGCTACAAGATTTTAAATCTGTATCTGAATATAATTCAGCTATTTTTAAAATAAGTTCTCAATTGAAATTGTGTGGTGAGAAAATAACAGATGAGGACTTATTAGAAAAAACTTTTTCAACCTTTCATGCTTCAAATGTGCTCCTGCAGCAACAATACCGTAAGAAAAGTTTTAAAAAGTATTCTGAACTAATCTCATGTCTTCTTGTGGCTGAACAAAATAATGAACTGTTGATGAAAAATCATGAGATCCGTCCCACTGGATCAGCTCCATTCCCTGAAGCGAATGTGACTGAACGTACTAATTTTCATGCATATAGTCGTGATCGTGGTCGCGGTCGTGGTCGTGACCGTGGTAGGGGACGTGGCAATTACCGTCATCATAGTGGGGGAAATAATTATAATCCAAATACCCACCAAAAGAATAAATATAATGAAGGGCAGAAGAAAGACAAAGGTGGTCCCTCAAAAACTGTGGAAAATCTATGTTATAGGTGTGGGATGAGGGGCACTGGTCGCGTACCTGTCGTACGCCTGAGCATCTAGTAAAGCTTTATCAAGCCTCCATTAAAAAGAAGTCAAAGAACATGAAAGCAAATATGATTTTACAAGATGACGATGTTGAGGCAAATTTTGCATACAAAAATGATGATACCAATGAGTTAGATGATGGCCTTGATGCTATGACACATTTAGATGTGGCTGATTTCTTTGTTAATCATGATTAGATAAACAAATTTGGCAAAAAAATAATAAAATTAATGCAGTTTATGTTTTATTTATATTTTATCCTAATTTAGTTTATACTTTATGCTTTATTTATGTTTACTTTTATTTTCTTGTTTTAAGAGCATTATTGCTAATAATATATTTTAATACATTTATTTTCTTTTAATGAAGAATATGGATGTTCCTCTCTCTTTTATTGGGCACAAGAATGAAGATATATGTCTCATAGATAGTGCTACAACACATACCATACTCAAAGATAAAAAATATTTTTCTCATTTGACAATGAATGGAGTAAGCATCAATACTATAACGGGTAATACAAAACTAATTGAAGGCTCCAGAAGAGCAATGATAATATTACCCAAAGGGACAAAATTTGTTATTAATGATGCTTTATATTCCTCTAAGTCTCAAAGAAATTTGTTAAGTTTTAAGGATATCCGCCGAAATGGATATCATATTGAGACTATAGATGAGAAAAGTATTGAATATCTACACATTACAATTGTTAGACATGGAGAAAAATGTGTTCTTGAAAAAGTACCTGCATTATCTTCTGGTTTGTACTATACAAATATTAGTATAATTGAAACAAATATTACAGTAAATCAAAAGTTTACTGATAAAAATACATTCATTATTTGGCATGATCGGTTAGGCCATCCCGGATCAACTATGATGCGAAGAATTATTGAAAATTCACATGGACATCCATTGAAAAGTCAGGAGATTCTTCAATTTAAAGATTTCTCATGTGTTGCTTGTTCTCAAGGCAAACTAATTACAAGACCCTCATTAACAAAAGTTGGGGTAGAATCCCCTGCATTTCTAGAACGTATCCAAGGGGATATATGTGGACCTATTCATCCACCATGTGGACCATTTAGATATTTTATGGTTTTAATAGATGCATCTACAAGATGGTCACATGTGTGTTTGTTATCTACAGGTAATTTAGCATTTGCTAGATTACTTGCTCAAATAATTTGATTAAGAGCACAGAATATGCAATTAAGACAATTCGTCTTGATAATGCGAGTGAGTTTGCATCTCAAATGTTTAATGATTATTGCATGGCAACTGGAATAACAGTGGAGAAATCTGTTGCTCATGTCCACACTCAAAATGGTTTAGCAGAATCATTAATTAAACGCCTCCAATTGATTGATAGACCAATGCTTATGAGAACAAAACTTCCCATTTCAGCTTGGGGACATGCAATTTTACATGCAGCAGCAATTATACGCATCAGGCCAACAAGTTATCATAAATTCTCCCCATTACAGTTGGCTTTTGGTCAGAAGCCAAATATTTCTCATCTTAGAATATTTGGATGTGCGGTATTTGTCCCAATTGCTCTACCACAACGCGCAAAGATGGGACCTCAGAGAAGGTTAGGAATATATATTGGTTATGAATCTCCTTCTATAATCAAGTATTTAGAACCACTAACAGGAGATTTGTTTACTGCACGTTTCGATGATTGTCATTTTGATGAGACAAATTTTTCAATATTAGGGGGAGATAATAAGCAGCTGGATAAAGAAATCACATGGAAAGCATTATCGTTGTCTCATTTAGATCCTCGAACACAACAATGTGAGCTTGAAGTTCAAAAAATAATTCATTTACAAAATATTACAAATCAACTGCCAGATGCATTTACTGACCCCAAGAAAATTACCAAATCTCATATTCCAGCTGAAAATGCCCCCAATTAGAATTGATGTCCCAGCAGGGCAAGTAGTAAGTGCAAATGAAACTAAACCACGCTTGAAACGTGGTAGACCTATCGGTTCTAAAGATAAAATTCCTAGAAATAAAAGAGTAAACAATCAAGATAGTCAAATTGAGGAGGCTGGTATTATAGGAGAGACCCAGGACATAACAAATCAAAAGACCCCAAAAGAGGTCTAGGTACCTGAAAATAATGAAGAGATCTCGATAAGTTATGTCACTACAGGAAAAAGATGGAACCGAGAAAATATAGTCGTCGACGACATTTTTTTATACAGTGTTGCTGTTGAAATAACTAATCAAAGTGAGAATCTTGAACCTAGGTCAGTTGAAGAATGTAGACATAGAAATGATTGGCCAAAATGGAAAGACGCAATTCAAGCAGAATTGAATTCACTTTCAAAACGTGAAGTTTTTGGACCTGTAGTCCAAACACCGAATGGTGTTAAACCAGTTGGGTATAGATGGGTTTTTGTTCGAAAACGAAATGAGAAAAATGAGATTGTTAGATATAAAGCACGACTCGTGGCACAAGGTTTTTCACAAAGACCTGGCATTAATTATGAAGAAACATATTCTCCTGTGGTGGATACAATTACTTTAAGATATCTAATTAGTCTGGCAGTGCATGAAAGACTTGATATGCATCTGATGGATATTGTTACAGCATACTTATATGGTTCTTTAGATACTGAAATTTATATGAAAATCTCTGAAGGATTTAAATTGCCTGAAGCATATAAGAATTCTCGAGAAAATTATGCAATTCGTTTGCATAAATCCTTATACGGATTAAAACAATCTGGAAGAATGTGGTATAACCGTCTAAGTGAATATTTGTTAAAGGCGGATTACAAAAAATGACTCAATCAGCCTATGTGTTTTTATAAAAAGGAATACATCAGAATTTATTATAATTGCTGTCTATGTGGATGATTTGAATATAATTGAAACTCCTGAAGAGCTTCAAAAAGCAGTTGATTGTTGAAAGAGAGAATTTGAAATGAAAGAACTTGGAAAAACAAAGTTTTGTCTCGGTTTACAAATCGAGCACTTAACAAATAGAGTTTTTCTTCATTAATCAGCTTATATTGAAAAAATATTAAAGCAATTTTATATGGATAAAGCGCATCCATTAACTACTCCAATGGTTGTGAGATCGCTAGTTAAAGAAAAAGATCATTTTCGCCTTCAAGAGGAAAATGAAGAACTTCTTGGTCCAGAAGTACCATATCTTAGTGTTATAGGGGCACTAATATATCTTGCTAATTCAACACGACCTGATATTGCATTTGCTGTGAGTTTATTGGCAAGATTTAGTTCTTCCCCAACAAGAAGACATTGGAATGGAGTCAAACATATATTTCGATACCTTCAAGGGATAACTGATATGGGATTATTTTATTCTAATGAAGCTGGATCACAATTGATTGGTTATGCAGATGCAGGATTTTTATCAGATCCACATAAAGGTAGATCTCAGACAGAATATTTATTTATTTGTGGAGGTACAGCTATATCTTGGCGTTCAATAAAGCAAACTTTATCAGCTACCTCATCAAATCATGCAGAAATAATTGCAGTTCATGAGGTAAGTCAAGAATGTGTTTGGTTAAGGTTGGTAATCTAACATATCCAAAGAATGAGTGGACTACTTTCGGAACAAGAGATTCCAACAGTATTATATGAAGATAATACAGCATGCATAGCTCAACTAAAAGGAGGATATATCAAAGGAGATAGAACAAAATATATTTCTCCGGAATTCTTTTTCACTCATGATCTTATGAAAAATGGTGATATAGATGTTCTGTAAATTCGATCATGTGACAACCTTGCAGATTTGTTTACTAAGACACTGCCAACTAAGCCATTTGAGAAGTTAGTGTATGGTATTGGAATGCGCAGATTCAAAGACATAAATTGACAATGTTATCAAGGGGAGTAAACAAGTACTTGCTATACTTTTTTTCTTTTAAGAATTTTTTTTACTGTGTACTCTTTTTCCTTCACTAGGTTTTTGTCCCAATGGATTTTTCCTAGTAAGGTTTTAATGAGGCACAATATTAATTATGGACATCCAATGGGGAGTGTTATAAATATTAAAGAAAATGGATGTCCATAACCACCAACTCATCAACCCTTAGGATTCCTTTTCTCTTAATGCCCTTAACTTCATAACCTCCTCAATGAATTGCTTGGAGGAGTTTCTTGTTGTAAAATATCATTATGTTATCATTTATTCATTTGTAACCTTTGTATTAGCTTTAAGAGCTTGAGGCCTATAAATAGAGGCAATGTAGAAGAGAAAATGATACACATATGAATGAGAAATACTCCCTTTGCTCTCCTCTAAATTCTTGTCTTGTTGTCCTCTTCTCTTCTCTAATTTTCTTATTTTTATAACATTAATTTTAATTTCTATAATTTTAAATTATAAATTTTTATATATTTTTTTAATTTTATAAAGTTAATTCTTACATTTTAATAAATATTTAGAATATTTTATCCAATGACATTATTTTGTGTAAGCTTTTGAAGGTGATTAAGGCACCCCACCTTTGGGCTATTGACGAAATGACACGTGTCATGTGAGCAGGTTTCAGAATCATCCCTCCCGCCCCCAAATCAGGGGTAGTATTCCACACAAACTAGGATCCCCTCCCTACCCTCTTCCTACGCTCCTCCCCTGATTCCCCCTATTTCTCTCCTAATATCAATTACTATGTTCTTTTTCCAGGTATAATTTATTTTTAACGAATTTTAGCTTTTTGTCACTTTTGAGAAGTAATTTTTTTTAAATTTAAATTTAAATTCTTCTCATTACGAGGTTGAAATTATTTACTATAACAACTTGTTGGCACTCCAAAATTTCAATTAGTACCCTTTTATATTATATATAAGTCATTTTGATAATATTTTTTTAGTCATTAAATATAGTCATTTTGTATAATATTGGAAATATTTCATATTTTTTTCTCAAGACTATCCCTAAAACAAATTCAAATAACTGAACCCAATTTTGACCTCTGTTATTTTGTTGATTTCCATGCGGAGTAACTGTTGCTGGACAATGGCCATAAATGTATTAATTATATGTGTGAAAAGGAAAGAAAAATTATTTTCAAAACATTGACCATCTTTAATTATTTTTTATTGATATTTGTGCATCAATCCATATATATATACGGGTCACGCATATAGAGTATTTAATAAGAGAGGCATTTATATTTATTTTTTTTAAAATAATATTGATTTTGATAACTATAAATATGATAAATAGTCTAATATGCATGTTTGGCAACTACCTTAATACTACTTTCTACCTAAATGAATTTCATATTTAACTCAATTTAATAATATTTTCTGGATAATACTATCACTAAATTGATCTAATATATAAGTATCATATCAAGATAATCAATAAAATTTGAATTTAAAAATAAACAACAGCCTTCAGATGAAAATACGGAATTAAATTACATATAAATATCTTGATTCTATGGTAACATTCATATCATAGTACATTGACACAAATCCCATAGATTAATTTTAAGGAGATTTTATCATAAGTGGGTAGATTTCTTTCCGTATTTAAAAAAAGAAAAGGAAAAAAAAGACAAGACAGAACATATTAGAATATAAGATAACAAAATCCCCAAAAAAAAATGACGAAGCAATTATAAATTAAAAATAAAATATAAAATAAACAAGATAAATACAAACACCTGCCCCGTTGTCATCCGTATTTGCAATCAACTCTTGACTCATGAGCCCAGGAAAATTACTCCAAACATGGAACACGTTTGAAATGAAAAAAAAAAAAGGAATGTAATCTAATACCATAACTCTATAATCCATCCTTCATTATTTTTCCTAATAACCTACGTCATCTTGTTTGAGCCAATGAACCAAAATGATAAAAACTATTTTTTTAATAGACAAATACTAATATTTTGATATTATAACGGGAATTGAATGAAAGGGAATGAACAAATAAACCGATGTATTAATTTAAATAGAATAAATTTTAATTGTTTAAATATGATATTTTAAATTTAAATCTCTATGAATATAAATAAAAAAATTTAGAAGAGTTATATTCAATTAGATCTAAAAAAATTTTAATCTCACCCAATCATATAATTATATAAAAATATTAAAAAAATTCCTTTGTAATTAGCAAAACTAAAATATTAAAAATAATAATAATAATAATAATAACACCTGCAACTGCAAAACTCACATGCATATATGACATATCTCTATCAGGCATCAGATACGTAGGTTTTTACTTTTTTAAAAAGAAAAGAAAAGAAAATCTTTTTCCTAAAAGCACAATTTTTTTTTTTAACTTGTAAGGTTGCTTATTTGCAGAGGTCTGCCACTGCCACCAGCTGTACAAATATAAATCTTTCTTCCTTCTTCCTTCTTCCTTCTTCCTTCTTCCTTCTTCCTTCATTCAGTTCCAATGAAATGGGCTTGTTTTCTGATAGACGGCCATTTCCCCAATCCCTCTCTTCTTTCCATTATTATGCAAATTCAATTCAACCTTTCTTCACAAGTCACCCTTCTCTCTCTCTCTCCCAGTGAAAAATCATTTCATTCGCAGACCCCACTTTCACTAGCACTAGACTCCACCCCGTACCTCTTTCTTATATTCTCTAATATCAATCAAATAGGATCAATATCTCATTAACACCCCATTTTTTTGAAAAAAATAAAATTAATTATTGGGTGGTCCATTTATTATATTCTTAATTAATTCCTCATTTTTTGATAAATCCTACATTTCCAAAGCCTTTTTGTTTTATTTCGTCTCGCCCCTCTCTCTCCTCTTCTATATCAACCCTTTTTCAAATTGAACCTTTATTCTCTCCTTCTATCCACAAGCTTCTTCAGATACTCTGGTGTCTGTCTATAAATAGAGGGAGAACGTTTTTTCTTTGTATTGTGGCATTTCCCGATCTTCTCTTTTTCATCTCTGGGTGTCATTGAATTTATTCGGAGAGAAGAAAAGACCGGGAATTTGAGCGAAAATGAGAGAGTTTTGGACTTCTTTGGCATCGGTTCTGGGCGTGTTTGCTTTCTGTCAGACACTTCTTCAGACGGTTTTCCCGCCGGAGCTCCGGTTCGCCACCATCAAGTTCTTCAACCGGATATTCCACTGCTTATCCTCCTCCTGCTACTTCGATATTACGGAAACCGACGGCGTCAATACCAACGAGCTCTACAACGCCGTCCAGCTCTACCTCAGCTCCTCCGTCTCCATCACCGGAAGCCGCCTTAGCCTCACCCGCGCTCTCAACTCCAGCGGCTTCACCTTCGGCCTCGCCAACAATGACAGCATCGTCGACACCTTCAACGGCGTCAATGTGCTGTGGGAGCACGTCGTCACTCAGAGGCAAGCCCAGACCTTCTCGTGGCGGCAGCTGCCGGACGAGAAGCGCGGCTTCACGCTCCGAATCAAGAAGAAGGATAAATCTCTGATTCTGAATTCGTACTTGGATTACATTATGGAGAAAGCGAATGAGATTAGAAGGAAGAATCAAGAACGGTTACTGTACACGAATTCAAGAGGTGGGTCCTTGGATTCTAGGGGTCACCCTTGGGAATCGGTGCCGTTCAAACATCCGAGCACGTTCGATACGTTAGCGATGGACCCAGAGAGGAAGAAGGAGATCATGGAAGATCTGCAAGATTTTGCCAACGGCCAATCGTTTTACCAGAAAACAGGTCGGGCTTGGAAGAGAGGTTACCTTCTGTACGGACCTCCGGGAACCGGAAAATCCAGTATGATCGCCGCAATGGCGAATTATCTCGGGTATGATATATACGACTTGGAATTAACGGAGGTTCGTAACAATTCGGAGCTGAGGAAGCTTCTGATGAAGACAAGCTCGAAATCCATTATCGTGATCGAAGACATTGATTGCTCAATCAACTTGACCAACAGGAAGAACAGTAACAATAGTTTGAGTAATTACTATGATCCTGGTACTGAGATACGAGCTGCGTGTGGCGGCGGAGTTGAAGATGGTGGGAATTCAATAACGCTTTCTGGGTTGTTGAATTTCACTGATGGGTTATGGTCTTGTTGTGGGAGCGAGAGGATTTTCGTGTTCACAACTAACCACATTGAGAAGCTTGACCCTGCTCTGTTACGAAGTGGGCGAATGGATATGCACATTTTCATGAGCTACTGTTCATTCTCAGCTCTCAAGATTCTTCTAAAGAACTATCTCGGATTCGAAGAAAGTGAGCTAGACAGCTCCTTGATGAGGGATTTGGAGCAGGTTATCGACAAGGCTCGGATGACTCCGGCGGATATCAGCGAGGTTCTGATCAAGAACTGGCGGTTGAAGGAGATGGCAGTGAAGGAATTGTTAGATACACTGAAACTGGCAGCAGAAAGGAACCAAAAAAATGGAGTTCTGAGCAGAACAAATGGTGGTGGGGTGGAAGACGAAGAAGAAGAGCAAGAGAAAAGAGCTCTGGAGAGTCCTAAAGAAGAGTCAGAGATAGAGGAGAGTTGCAGCAAGGGAGAAGAGGTAGAAGAAGAAGAAGATAAGATGAAATGAAATGAATCAAACTGGGGAAGACAAGAACAACACACAGAATCTGCATTTGATGTCGAAAAAGTTTTTTTAAGGGTAAGCTCATGATGGGGGAAGGAAAAACGAATATGAATGAAACAAAACTTGAAGCTAAGAAACCTGAGAAAGTTGAAACATTTGTTACATAAATTATGTTGATGATGTGTTTTTGGTAGCTATGGATATGGATGAATGATGAATTAGTTGATGAAGAGTAAGTAGGCAAGATTATGAAATGTCTAGTGTATGGGGGCCTTTACAACCTGACATGCTTGGTAAGCCAGCTGGGATGTTGGTGAACATCTGGGGGGCACATGGCTTTGGCGTAGGGTAGGAGCTTTGATGGGACTTGTTAGGGAATATAGCAATTTATATACTTAGATTTTTAGTTGCGTATCACCTTATTGCTACGTTCAAACTTGAACTTATTATTATTATTGATCTTGAAAATGAGTTCTTTATGACTTACTATCTCATTGAGGCTGCATTTAACAACCTTCGTCGTCCCAGATGGCACCCCTTAATCTGTAGAAAGCTGCCCTGTTTTTGCTTTTTAAGGTAGTTTCATTTCATATCAGTACTATTCACATCCTATTTCTTTCGGTATATGAGAGGGTTTGTTTTAGGGTTAAATGTGAGACTTCGTCTTTTAATTTTTTTTTTATTTTCAATTGTATATATGGAAAAATTGGTAAAAAATTATAGTTTAAAAATTGTTAGCTATGAGGGTATGATTTATTTTTTTCATACACACAAAATATCAATTTATTAATACATAGAGTATTGGTATATCATTTCTAGTCTTTTTTGTTAGAGTTCACCATTTTCTCTATACATGGTATTTTTTATCCAAGAATATATTTATTTATAAATTATTTTTAATAATTTTAAATTTTATTAACTCTATTTTGAAATTCAGTAACTTTTCAATTTTATCTCTTTCAATATATATTACTTTTTTATCCTAAATATAGGATATAATTAATGAGTTGATATTTATATTAATAAGTTGATATTAGTTCTAAATATAAAATATTTTTTAAATTTATCAACTCTCTAAAGTACAATAGATATTCTCCCAATAATAATTAAGTAAGAAAATGAGGGAGGGAAGGAGTTAAAGAATATGATTAATACGTTTTAAGAAAAATATTATAATAATTAATTTAATCTAATCAAATTAGTTAAATATGTCATATATTTAATATCAGAGGAATATAAGTCATGATAACAAAGGTAACACAATAATAAGTGAAAAGTAAAATTGTATATGCACATGAAAAATTTAATAATGTAACTTATAAATAAAAAAAAATCTATTCTCTCTGCTTATAAATAAAAGTAGAGGGGTAATTTATAAGTAAATGATTAAAATGTATTTTTTAAAAAATTAATATATTTTTTATAAATAATTAGTCTAATTAAGTTTCTTAATATTTAAAAATTAGTTATACTAATAATTTAATATATTATGGGGGTAGGGTTGGTGATTGTAGATGGATGTTTCTTTGCTAGTTGAGAATAGCAGTGTTATCCAATGCCATCTTCAAATAATTTTGAGTGAGTATCCACTTGCAAGTAGTAGTTTGAAATTAGCGTATTAGTTAGGAGTGTTCATGAGTAGGGTTGGGCAGGGCAACTCTCTTGCCCGGTGCCCTGCCTGAAAAAAGCATGAGCTGTATTTTGTAGCCTGATGCCCGGCCCTGCCCGGTAAAAGCCCTAACCATTTTGGGCTGGGCATGGGAGGGCTGGGCGTGGGCGGGTTGAGCATGCCCAAGTTGTGATGCCATGCTCATGTTGTAGAAAAAAATCTACAATTATAAACTTCTAAAATAATACCATATTCATATGTCTTCAAAAGTTAAATAATATCTATAATCCACTAAAAATAAGGTAACAAAAAGATAATAATTAAAGTCTTGAAATTCATTGCATATAAAAAAAAGCCTTAAAATCTAAGTAGTTTGTAATTACAACTTTACATCAATTTTCTAAATGTTGACAAGGATGAAGTATCTAAAAAAAATAAAAAAAAATAATTATAATTTGTAATGTAATCATATTATGATTAGTAAAGTTAAAAAAATCAATATAATTATAAATGTAACTTATGTACTTAACTACTTATATTTCTAAAATGACCCTTTAATCATCAGTATCTATCATATTCTCCCTTCCAAGTGTAGCATTTAGGGAAAAAAGTAAAAAAATAAAAAAAGGTGCTCATGGGCAGGGCAGGGCAACCCCACTGCCCGGTGCCCAGCCCGAAAAAAGTATAAGCTATATTTTGCAGCCCGATGCCCAGCTCTGTCCTATATTTATCGGGTTGGGCAGGGCTTTTTTCCGCGGGCTCGGGTGAACATACCGGGCCGCGGGCTTTATGAACACCCCTAGTATTAGTTATCACTTATAAATAACACATTTCTCTCTTTTACAAGTTTTCCACATGTATCAAATCCTCTTGATTATTTTAATATTTTGTTATTTGAAATATTTATATGAAATTTGAACAACATATATCCTTTTCTTGGGAAGGGATCTTCAATTGGAAAAGAACCTAAAGTATTCACCAATGAAGCATAACATATTAGGTATCATTAATATAAACCACGTAATAAATACAAAAAAGTGTAATTTTTTTTTGTTATATATAAATAAAACAGGAGATGTAGATAAGTACGGGTGCTATTTTAGGTAATGAAAGGAGTTATGCATTTGAAGAAGTGAAAGGAGAGAACTTTATTTCATACACGATCATGTGAGAGAGTGTGATTGAATGGATTGCCACTAACACAAAACTCTCATGATTGATAAAAAATACTGTGCCAGTGGATAGGATTGAGGGCAAATTGGGGAAATAGGGGGAAGATTTGGGGGGAGGGGGGCAACCGAAAGGGAGTAAAGAAGAGGGGGCAAACAAAAAATGATGTAGGGAAAGAAAAAGAGGAGGGTGGTGGTTTGGGCCGGTGAGTTGAGGTAACACACATGAGGAAAATTGATTTTTTTTTTTACCCACTTGATTTATCAAAATTTTATCCCAATTATATCTAAATCTGACCTGTATCGTGCATCTAGTTATAGTGGGTGAATTTTCTAACAAAAATTTTTTATATACATTATGACTCGAACTTAAAATCTCGGTTAAACGATATCGAGTCGTTTTAGTGAAAGAATGGAGGTTGATTTTGATAAAAGGCTATCAGGTGGTCAAGCTTATGACCTCTCCTTTGGCTTTCACCAGCCACATCTGACGAACGACAAATTTATGCTGATTCTTCCATTTATTAATTAACATATATATACCAATTTTAGTTATATAAATTATCAATTTTAAAACTAGTGTGATCTGGCCATGGACTTTTGGCCTATCAACATGCTGCATGCTCTTAACATCTAATTGTTGGTTGAACTATTTTTAATGAGATTATGGCTAATAAAATAAACTAATCTTATATAATGTGATAAATAAATGTCTGAACTATTATTGAAAGATGTGTTTAAATTGATAATATTCTAATTAAAATGCCTCTAATAAAAATATATTTGTGTACTAGAAAAAATTCATAGTTCAATTATGGATGACTTAAAGGTGGGAATTCGGGTAGGTTATGTTTATTTAAGCTAGCATGAGATAGCGCCAAAATATTATTTTGGTCTACCATGATCTATATGTATTTTGGGATATTCTAAATTAATCTCGTTTAATTTTGATGTTATTACCGATTAGTGTTAGTTTAAGTGGAAGTAACTTTTGATACTTAAACACAAACTCTAGAAGTCAAATAAGTGTGAATGTATAAAATATTTTTAGGAGAGAATTATTTTTAATTGAGTTTGATAATACTCGAATTTGATCTAATCAGGTAGTAATACTAATAAAATTTTAATCTTGTTGAATTGAATTGTATTAATGTGTAAGTCAATTTTGTTAGATTTAATTGTTAAATAAAATTTAATATTTGTTTACGGGCGTATGTTTTGTATGTGATTTTTTTTTAATTTTATTAAAGAGAAATTGAGTCAGTTTTACTTAATTCAACTACTATATTGATTAAAAAAATTATTTGAAAATTTTGTTTTCTAAAAAATGCAAGCACTAAATCACTTGAATCAATTTTTTAGTTAGTAAGTTATTATATATATATGCGTAATCTGTTTATATGGATATAATTTTGTGATTAATTTTCTTGATTTGTTTGGTAAAAAGTGAATTATTTTAATATTTTTTTAAAGATAATTTAAAACATGAAATGAAATGAAACCCGTGGAAAGTTTTAGGAAAGATGACATGTAAAAACATGTCGCTGTCACCATAAAATGGACAAAAACAGGTCTTCTTTAGTTGATGAATCCAACTTTTTCTTTCGTGGTCCTTTTTTTTTTCCCACCAACTTTGTTCATAACACTGCTTTTAGGGCAACAAAAGTGAGATTTGCTAGGGTTCTGCCTTCTCCTCCCTTGTTTATTTTTCTATAACATTTCTGGTACACAAAAAAGAAAACCAGAAGAAGAAATGGAGAGAAATATTTCGTGTTAAGAAAATCTTATACAAAATTAATAAAAAAAATCAATATACTCCAAAATCCTTCTAATCATCTTTACATTTTGTTAGGTTAATACAATATTTAGTCATTTAAATTTATTTTTACTTTAATTTTAATCTCTCAAGTTTTAAATCATAAATTTTAGTCTATCAAATTTTTTTATCTAAAATATTAATTTATATAATTTAATAAAAATATAAATTATTTCGCCTGTTGAATAATTAAAATCATATTGGTTTAAATTTGAGGGGCAAAAATTATATTAATAATTTTTTTGTTTGTTTTGGGTTTGGTTTTGAAGGTGCAGATGTAAGATTTTGGAAGGGACTGTACGTGGTGACAAACATAATAGGATAAACTATGGGATAGAGATGACAATAACTTGGATTAAAAAATTTAAAGAGCTAGATCCAATCAGTAGGAAAAAAAAAGATAAAAATATTTTTATAGTGTCGGTCGAGCAAGGTGCTATAATATAGTTGGTTTTGGTTGTCTTGATTCATTTGTTTTTAATATGGTGGTAATTTGAAGGTATAGATTTTAAGGGAATTTAGATGATAACAATGATCAAGTTAAAATTAAATTATTTGGCATATAGATGGCTTTGTTTGTCTTGTGCTAGAATTATTTTTTGTGTATGCTCTAAAAGTTATATTATACGTTTTTAGTATTTAATATAGGATGTATTTAATAAATTTAATTTAATTAAATAAATTAATTTAAGTTAGTTAGTATGATATATTTTTTTTAAATATCTTAATTATTTTTTTAACTTCCTCCTTCGTTGTTTTATTTTTTACTTGATTATTGTTGATATAGTATTAATAGAGATAAATTAAAAAAATTAATAAGTATATGAAATAGATTATATATTTATAATTAATATTAATTTTTTAATTAAATATTATATTAAAGATGGGAAGTGTATAAAAAGAGTGACACATATTTCAACTAAAAAAGAAAAAAAAAAAGAAAAATGAGTGGAGAGATTGACATGAAGAAATGATAATATACTTTTAGGCAAAGAGAAAAAGAAATGATAATATATGAAACTTATTTTTATTTATTTATTTATATACCCATTCCATTTTTTTCTTACATTTAAAAAAAGTATTCAATATTTCATTTGAAGCAACTTAAATAATTTGGTTGTCCATTGAGAGAATGATACTTGAATTCTGAAAGATCAATTTCATGATAAATAAATTTCAACAAAATTGATTTTTAAATAAGTTATAAATATTGATTCAAATAATTATAAACGTGGAAGTCTATTTGCAATCGCTAATATAAAAAAAAAAAAAGTCTCCCTTGCAGTTAAGGCTCATGTAGTATGTACTATCAAAATTGATACTTATAACATTTTTATTTGAAAACTAACTGCTATATCAGATTAAACTTTTGGAATCCAACTATATTTTTAAAAATAATATCTTTGCACTAAAGTATTTTTAAAAATATCAGTTATTTAAAAAATGATGTACTAAAAAATATCTTTGTACTAAAATATAAGTCATTTTAAATATTTATAAAGTTTATTTCAAAAGTCATAAGACTTAACTTTTGAAAGGAATTGTAAGATATGTAGCGGAAATTAATTTTAAAAGTTTTTCATTCCTTACCTGGATCTATCGAGTGTGTTTAAGTCAAGGAGTAAGAAGTGTTACCTTCGATATTTGAATTATGGTCGCGACCTCAGTATCTTCTCGTTGCGACTAGTCGTCTCTAGAGTTTTCAGTCGCGACGTCCTCAGTTTCTCGACGCGATTTGTCGTCTCTGGAGTTGTCAGTCGCGACGTCCTCAGCTTCTAGTCGCGACTGGAAGTCTCTTTTCAATCTTTCGACGTTCAAGATGCCTATATGGTCGCGACCTCAGTATCTTCTCGTCGCAACTGGTAGTCTCTTTTCAATCACGAGAAGTCGACGACTCAGATCAGCTTCCTCTACTGGTATCCACACAAACAGCGTTTCAATCACGAACGACGTGCTAGAGCCCCTCTAGGGCTTTCTCAAGAATTCGTCCTCACCGTCTCTATTTTGACAGTTTCTTATCTACAAACCTTTTGCATTCTCCTTGTCACACCCTCACAAACCCTAACCCCTAATATCAAATATATATATGATGCTATCGGTGTTCTGACTGAGTTAGATTTTGAAATTAATCTTATATTAATTTTGAAATTAATACAATATCATATATTACATAATTTGATAAGAAACTAATTAAATAAGTATGATTTATATTAAATTCGTCCCACAGATTTAATTCACCTATTCATTTAATTTAAAATAAAGATAAGACAGAATTATATTTGATTTATTTTCATACATCAAATTTGATATATCATATCAATTTGAATTTCAAATTCAAAAGTGATAGAGATTTAATTTATTCTTATAAATTAAATCTTATAAATATCTCTTATATTATATAATATATATATACGAATTTATATATATAAATATATATACACGTCCACCCTAGATTATTCATTGAATCTGGACATCATAGCTCGTGTTGGACTATTTTGTGTGCGACCTTGTAGGCCCATATGAAGTTGGCAGTGAGCCAGTTACTATATTGACCCACAAGTTGTAAGCGGTCTCTAGCAAGACATCATGATTACCCAGATCATATGAGGATCGATGAACAGTGAGCCAGTTACTATATACGACATTTTGGTCATGGATTAGGAATGGAGAACGTCATCTTCTTATTCCTAACCGTTACTTTCTCGATCCCTGAGTAGTCTGATTATAGAAATGGAACTACCTTTCCATTACAGTATGGCCATATATTTCTCAGACTCACTCATCGAGGGGCCCAGTAATATCTCTCTACGAATGTGAGGGATAAATTCCATTTTGACCATTCACATTCGTCCGCATGAAAAACCACTAAACCCGAACATAGTCTTTATGACCATTCGGTCAAAAGTGACTTTTGACTAGGTCAAAGCTGAGCGTTTGTCATGTAGGAATCCATTATGATCTCAGGTCAAAGGTTATAGTGACATGGTTTGTATGTGAGAGCAGCTTATGATTTAACCCATATAACTCTCTCATAGCGGGTCGGTCCAATACCTTATATTTTTACATGTGCCTATGATTTTGCTTTATATCTCTATACATCTTCAAATTCATAATAGTCTTATTTTATCTCTGCTCTCGTATAGATGATCGACCAGGGACATTTAGAATAAGATCATGAGTTATCTAAAGATGGTCATCACAATAAACATGCAAATAATATGATAACATGATTAAAAAATTTATAAATTAATAATATTAATAATATAATGATTGGCCGCATAATTTTTAACAATTTTTTATTTAAAATTTTTAGAATAATTTTAAACATTAGATTTTTAATTTAAGAAATGTACTATAAATTTTTCTTTTAAATTTTCTTCCACTGTGGAGAGTAAAACTTCATAGTGTCTCCACGGTTTCCAAGGTTGATTAGTTAGGATATATTAAACGTGGTTCATGAAAATTCTCGAAGACCGCAAAAAAAGTTCTTGCCCAATTGCAAGAAAATCAATCAATATGTTTGTTTTTGGTACAAGAAAATCAATCAATTATTTTTTTTGGTTACAAAATCAATCAATTTTTTTTTGGTTTTATAAAATCAATCAATATTAACAAAATTAATAAATACAATTTTGAATTGCAGGCCCATTTTCTTTTGAGCTAAATCATGGGCTTCGGATAATTTTAAGCTGGGAAGTATTATTTATTTATAAATACTCTGTTGCAACTCATTATTTATAACTTCAACTGACGAAGGGTGAGATATACGACTATTTAAAACATATTTGATTTATAGAGAGTATCACTTTATTGTGGTTCTAGTCACGGTACTTAGGGAGATATCATAACTCCTAGGTGCCTAGGTTTATGCCTAAGGGTAATATATAGCTTGCTCTGCCCGATATTAGTATTGCCTAGGAGGAAGGGAGATTTTTCCCTGCCCTTGAATCGTGGGTGAGCCCAACCCTTTTCTATTTTTTTTTTAAAATACTCCATTGCAATGCTTTATATTACATATAAAATTATTTTAAACCAGGGCCTTTATGCTTTATTCCTCAATATTTCAAAATTAAGGAAATTTAGCTTTAGAGTGTTTGTTTGTATTATTTCATTCAGTGTGTATATATATATGAACTTTATAATAAATTACTATGCTCATTCTTTTTATATTTTGAATATTGTCATGCCTAATTAAAAATAAGTTTATCAAAAATTTATAAAAATTTAAACTCGAGATCTTATATCTAAGCCGCTAAAGCCACATTTAGGCAAACGCTTGTTGGGGTCACCAAAAAATACAATTCATTTTAGAATCATGAAGCTTATATGTTTAGTTATTGATAATAATTTTATAGAAAAATATAATTCTAACTAATATCAACATAATATACTATAAAAATAAAAAGAATTATACTATTAACACATATAGTATGAATAAAAATAGGATAAATATACAATTTAAATAAAGAATGATATGTTTAGTTTTAAAATACCCGTTTATTATACCAATATTAAAACTTATTTACTTGTTATTTCTTGATTGAAACATGCAAAATTTAAATTGTACCTAGAACTAAAAAAAATGGTAATCATGTCATAAACATATTTAATATGAAATACAAGCCTTACTTAGCTTGACGATACAAATAACATATTTTAACATCTATATGATTAGTATTTTTTATAATAAAAAATGTTTTAAAACAACACAATATAACTTGTAGAAAGTTTAATGTTTTTTGGATGCATATTATGAATATATTCGTAATACTTCTGCAATATTTTGTTTAAAATTCATTAGTTTATGTTATTCATTTTTCGTATATGATATTTTAAAAAAAAAATTGTATATTACTATATGTTATATCATTATCATATGGTGTTAGATTAGATATGTATATAGTATCTATTGATAATCGCAAATAAAAAAATTATATATATGCGACTGGTTTTTTAAAAATATAAATAACGCATAATTCAAGTCGAACTATAATTCTTCCAGCTGTGCGGATGTACTTTAGGAAGGGTAGGCTTACGAGAGGAGAGGTGGCAATGTTTTGTCGTCAATGCAAATAACGTGTTTATTTACTTTTATATTAAAAAATGGTCACCTTTATGGAATACAAGCTTGCAAATTTTTACACACTGTCCTCCAGAAACCCCACAACACAAAGATTTTGAAACTTTGGTGTAATAATTTGACTCACTGAAATTATTGACTCCCAGTGCTTGAGATTTTTTTTTCGTTTTTGGGTTTCAGTTCCACGCACAACAGATAAGAACACGTGCGAGAATACTTTCTTAATGAAGAAGAAGCAAACACGTCATCACATATATATATCCTAATTCCACTGAGGAGGCTGATGGGTTTCTAGCAGAGTCAAAAATTAATTTTATTGTTGTCAGATTGAAAATAAATTTACGCTAATTACACATAAAAGATAGAAGAAACCTTTTAAAAATATCCAAATTATTTAATTATTTTTTTATAATAATTTTAATTTAATTTTTTAATATATCTAAAAATATTAACTTACTCTTATAATAAAAATATGAAATAGTATTATATTTATGACTAATATTCATCTTTTAAATAATTTTTATATTTAAGAGTTATGATAGAAGCAGTACTAAGTATTAATTAATATTCATCTATTTTTTAATAGTGATATAATTGAAGAGTTAATCTTAACCATAAATGTTAGACGTAATGTTTATATTTATTATTTTTTAAATTATCTATATTAATACTCCAAGAATAATAATTAAGAGAGTAATAGAGGGAACTAAAGAAGATTATTTAGGTATTTTAGAAAAATACGTCATATTAATTAATGTAATTAACTTTTTAAATTTAATTAAATTAATTAAATATATATTAATGTTAGGAGGCATGGAGCCATGACGATGAAAAACGATATCCACTAATTATATATATATATATATATATAAATAGTGAAATAGAGGGGGAAATAAAATGAAAAGAGATCCATCCAAAGAGTGAGACAAAAGTGAGTGAAAAGAAAGACGAGAAGTGGGGGAAGCAACAAAATGAGGAGGCAGAGTGTGATGGGTGAGTGTTATTGCTTGCAGATCAATGCAAAGATTTATATTCGAATGGTTCCCCTTTCTGCTATAACACCTGCCCCACCCCCTCTCTCTCCTTCATTTGCATTTAGATGTCGATCTGCATTCTTGGCCTTTTCTTTCTGCTATTCCCCTCTCCCAATCATACCCTCCCTCCTTAATTCCCCCCGGCTGCTTCCACTTGATAAGTATCTGACTCTCTTCCAATTGAAGTCTGGCTTTCTATTTTACTACTAATGTTGGACGCTATTAATAGATAACTTGTACGTGTTTCTTTGAATTATGAAACCTGCTTAGATTGTGGTTATGTTAAATCTTTGGAACGTACGCCTTCCACAATATTCATCACTATTCCCTCTCCCAATCATACCCACCCTTGTTAACCCCCCCTGTCCGTACGTTTGATAAGGATCTTACTCTTGTCTAGTTAAAATCTAAGTTTCAATTTTAGTTCCACTGAATCTTTAGGATGCAACTTACTTCATTAAGAAAAAACCATGTTAGTTCAAATGTTAATTCTTGTCATACTTTCACTTTAGTACTTCCCTTGTTAATCCCTCATCGCTCACTCAGCATACACACCCTTATTAATTCCCTGATCAGTCACTTTTAAAATAATTTTGTTCTTAGCTAATTAGAATTTGTTTGGATTCGTTCTTAAAAAAAAAGTAACTTTTATCCTAACTGACGTTTACAAATTAAAATTTAGATAAAAATCAATTAGTATAATGTGTTTTATCTTCGGATATATGTTTATAAAAAACATTAATTTGATAGAAATTTATTTAAATGTTATATTAAAAATTTAATTTTAAAATGTTTAAATAAAAAGAAATGCCAAAAGATAAAATTCAAAAGTTAAAAAAAAGTTGTCTTAACTATAGTGTATCTTGTAAAAAAAAAATTATTTGTTTCTACTACTGTCTTAAATATGCAATTTTTTTCATCTAACAACTATTTTTTTCCAACTGACTTTTGAATCTTCTTAATGATATTCAAACCTGCTAAAATGTGAGTTTAATTGTCTTACAACCAATATGAGAAACTTATCAATAAATAATTTATAAGTACTTTCAAAATTATGAAACTTATCTACGTTCTACTGAATCTTTTGGATACAACTCATCATCCCTTGATTAGAAAGAGAAAGAAAAAAGCATGTTAGTTGAAGGGTTGATTACTGGCTATTGGATTTCAATTCAAGTGGTAATGTCCCATCGATCGACTTCCCTCTCTTGTACTTGTCCTACTTTGCTTGCCTTTTTCCACTAGAGCCAATACATGATTATGTTTTGTAATGAGTCTCATTTGATTTTGCCTTAAAAAAGTACTGGAAAATATTATGGGTTGTAATGTAATACCAATACCTAATCTTATAAAAAAAATATTGAATTGTCAATTTAACAAAATAAAATTCATATCTCAGGGGTTGGTCCACAATATCAGATTTTTACTTACCATTCTTCATATGATGAAACCTAATAATTTAAAACCTCTCCATCAATTCAAACTCACTATAACTCCTCCCATTATTTGCATGATAATAATAATAAAAAAAAGTGTGTCTGATTTGCTTGGAGTATTTTATGTGCCCTAAAGGTGTGGTTCTTCATAATTGTGCAATTAAAACCTCTCTATGTATTCATGAATTCTAATCATTAATCAAGAAGTTAATTTTCATCAACTTAATGCTTAGAATCTGAATTGATTGGGCCATTAATTCTCTCTCTAGTTTAAAATTATAATTTTTATTTTTATACCCCTTATTTCTTTTTTATTTTAAATTAAAGAGACAGATATTAACGATATGATATTACAACTAGGATTGAACTTATAACCTTTTATTTAAATAGGAAGTTACGTGCTACTAAATTATAAGGCTATTGGTACCTATTATTTCTTTCAATATTAGATAAGAAATATTCCTTCTATATTTAATATAGAGTCTAACTGAAGAGTTAATATTGATCATAAATATAAGATAAATTTTTTATATTTATCAACTTTTTTTTTAAATTATTCTTATTGATACTTCTTCAACAATAATCAAGTAAAAAATTGAGGGAGGAAGTTAAGAAAGATTATTAGAGTGATTTAGAAAAAATATCATATTAACTAACTTAACTAAATTTCTTAATCTAATCAAATTAGTTAAATATGTCATATATTAAGGATCAGAGGAATATTAACATTTAAAAAAATTATACAACAATACTCCTCCGGTTCTAAATATAAAATATATTTAATTAATTTGATTATATTAAAGAAGTTAGTTATTATAACATATTTTTTTTAAAATACTCTAATAATTTTTATTAACTCTCTCTCTTATTTTTTGACTTAATTATAGATGAGAGAGTATCAATACGAATAATTTAGAAAATAATTAATAAATTTAAAATATATTTAGAATTAAGATAAATTTTTTAATTCCGTCTTAGAGGAGTATAATGTTGTATTTCAATTTGCAAGAATATCAATAGACAATCTCATGTGCTTTTCAAGATTATCAATATTAGACAATCTCACACTCACGCCACAACACATAAAATAAGTTCTAACAAATTCTAACAATGCTTGCGAGAAAAGTACAATTTTTCTTTTGGGGCCTGAGTTTTCTGTTTTTTGGCCAAATGAGAAAACTATCATTATTTAATATTAATTGTTTTTGAATATGCTGAGTATCAAAGAGATTGCAGTTACAGTTATATATAATTTTACGCTAATCCAATGTCAATTTGCCAAGATGGCCGAATTAAGACAAAGGCAATAATAACTTTATTTCAAAGTCTTAACCGAATTTTAGTTAACTTTCTCCTAAGTTTGGAGAGTGAGTCAAAACGAGAATCGAAGGATAATATAATATGTTTGCTTCAAATGAAATCCACAGAACTAAAGGAGGGTCCTAAGTATGGTCACGCGTGTTTTACTAACCACTCCATTTATTGATTCGTTCTAAAACTACAAGAAACAAAGAAGCTGATACGAATCAAAATAAAAGATAGGTGAATATTTTGTCAAATATCTAAAAAGGTTGAAATAATCTTTGCACATATAAAAGTTGTAGAAAATGAACGATCCACGTACAAGCTCACATAAAATCGATTCCTTCATCTTAAAAAGGACGAGAATTTTAAACTTGTGGATAAAAAAAATTAGGTCGAGAGAGATGTCTAATGAAACCTAATTATAATACTTCCTTCCTTCTCAGTTTGATGATTAATTTAAAGAGATTAAAATTAATTAATTAAATTAATTATTTATAAAAAATATAAATTGATCTTTTTAAAATATCCTCTTTAATTATTTTACATTGGAACTACCCTATTGATGGATATTCCCTCAAATTTGTGCAATAATAGGGATAATTTATAAAAATTATAAATTTAATAGGTAGGGTAGATTAGGTCTTATATTTAATACTAAAAGAATTTTTTTAATTAGTTTTTATATTTAGAGTTAGAGGGGGTATTTCAGAAATATCATATATATTTTTTAAGTTTTAATTAAAGGATTCATTTTGATTCTAAATATAAGATATAAGTTTATTTTATTTTCTAAATTTATAATTTTTTAAACTATCATTATCAATGTCACATATGAAAAAAATTTAATGTAAATAATTAAATAGAGTAGATTAAAGAAACTGACACACTTTTTTATAAATAATAACTTAATTATTTTTTAATATATATAATTTAATTATTTAAATTGATAAGATAGACTGAATGGAGTAATTAGGACAATTGAACAAAGAAATGAAAGTAGTGGGCGAGTGTGCGGTTCTGTTTTTGCATCTTTTTCATGTTATTTGGTTCAAAGGTTCGGATTGAGGTTCCCCCAAGTATGTGGGAAAAAAGGCAGCCATTTTAATTTGTGGGTTCTCAGATCATAACAACCTCTCAATGATGATCAAGCACAGCTTCATTTATTCCCATTTTGATTTTTGACCCAAAAACAAATTGGCCCCATTTATACATGGAAACCATGCATGAATATTCGCAACACTTTGTTCTATATAGTGAAAGCACTATCTTCTTTATAAATTTAAACTAATTTTGATTGATTGAAGTATATTTTAGCCTTATTATAATTTTTGTTTGTGATCCAGTTTTGATCCCTAGTTGTCACAAATTGACTAATACAGTCATAGAGAAATAAATCTGGCCACAAATAAAAGTCATAGAGAACAAAAACACAACATTTAGAAAGTAAAATTTCTTTTAAGTATAATATCCACAATTCAATTTTTTATGATTTTCTCTCCCCCCACTAATTCCATTTTTTTTCCATTTCTTTATAAGGAGCAAGAAAGATTACAAAAACAAAGGTGTTATAATAATTTTTTTAATATTAGAAAAATACTATATTATATTTTAATTTTAAAATAAAAAATATGGTATTAAATTACTAAAATCAAAGCATGTTTTGATTGACTCACCATTAAAGTTAGCCGAGTTAACATTTTCTCTTAATTTATATTTTATGTGCTCTATAAATTACAAATATACTCTAAAATTTAAACGACTAAATTGAAAATTTAATGTAAATTTAGATGATTAAACCGTATATTTTAGTTTTTTTTTGTTTAAGACAAAACAATTTTTTTGGTACAAAGTTTTGAGTTCAAAGTTCATAAAAAGCTATTATTTTTTTATTACAAAGAGAGATTTAAAGCCCAAATAAAATGATTTACATTAATGAGGAATTTAATCTTAAATACTCAGAAGCTACTAAGCTATTCAAATGTAATAGGCATGACTTAATTATAGAAAATTTAGATAGACTCTCATTTGCAAGATCATCAACAAATTTATTCGGCACCCTTGTAATATATTGCAATTTCACCTCCCAAAGGTTGCTTAATTTGTACGAGTAACAAACTACCAAATAGTTATAGTCTTGATGTAGCATTTTAATAAGAGACTTGGAATCTAATTCAATAATTAATTTTCGGCAGCCATAATTTCCGGCAGCATTTAGATATAACCCACTATTCCATCTCAAAAACACTATAATTTCTAATAAAATGAATAAAACCTATTCTCCAGTTATCAGCATTGTCCCTTACTAGTTCTCCACATCTAGCAATATTTTTAGAAGAAGACATAGCTTCATTAACATTAATTTTAAACTTGCCCAATGGTGGCGGACTCCACCTGCTATTCCATGAAGCTCGGAATCTTGTTCATCACTGTCACTTACTTGGGTATAAGTATTTCATGTGCGCAAGATAATAATTTTAGGTTACAAAGATCTTCCTTCCTGAATTGAAAATATCATCATTTCTTAACAACCAAAATTTTTAAATAGTAACACCCCAAATAATATTCACATTGCCCAAATTTCTTTTTAAGTTTAATGCAAATCAATAACCAAGAGGGGTAGTAAAAAAAAAAATAGTAAACCTCGGTAATAAAAGCTTGGTCCAAAGTCGTCTAACATATACACAATATCTCTTTGTTATTTTTTTTTGATACATTATACAACGCCATTATAAATTCAGGTTCAACAATGAACTACAAAGGCAACTATTTAGACCCAAAAAATAAAAGAACTATAAAGGCGAGTAAGCCCGTACACATAAATGTATTAAAAACTAAAACAGTGATAAGCGCCTCGGTATCGCTTAAACGAGGTCTCGAGTTTGAACCTTGACAAATATAAAAAATCTCCGTTGGGAGACTCACCCACTATAGTCAGTTGCGCGACGCGGGTCGGATCCGGATGTAGTCGGGGAAAAATTCTTGGGAACCGGGTGGGCAACAAAAAAAAAGTGAAGTTTTTCAATTCTGGGCCCAGAGTGGCCTATATTAATCGTTGTTCCATACAATTATTTTGGACTTGTGGGCTTGATAGTTAAAGAAGTTGGCCTTATAAAAGAGAGTTGGGCTGTCATGATCTCATGACCATACAGCCCAATGATCGGTCCTCGCTAGGCCGTTGAACGCCATAACCCGGGTCGAAGCATCTAATTCGAGTGTTTTTTTTTTGGTTTTTTTTTTTGGTTGCCCACCCGGTTCACCGGAGCTTTGCCCTGACTACATCCGGATTCGACCCGCGTCGCGCACCTGGCTGTGGTGGGTGAGTCTCCCAACGGGAATTTTCTACATTCGCCAAGGCTCGAACTCGAGACCTCGCTTAAGCGATACCGAGCCGCTTATCACTCGGACCAACCCCCGTTGGTTCTAATTCGAGTGTTCTTTTCACACTTTACTCTCAAACTCTCTGTTTGTACCAAAAAAAAAAAAACTCTATGTTGGTTCTTGCAAAACACGTGCGTTCCTCTGTAGCTGCATGCCTCTTCAGTAGAGACTAGGACTAGACTACTACCTAGTAAAGCTTGTCCTCTTCTCTTCTCTGAGCTCTGAATTAAATTTCTTTTGGAGTTTAGAGTTTTCTGGTGATTTCTTCGTTGGTTCGTGACTCATATTTTGTTGGATTGCCAAAAGCTGTATGCAAATTCCGGAGTGGTTGTTTTGGAGTTCATTGCTTAAACAGATTTCTTTCTTTCGTTCTTGAACATTCATTATTGGACTGTATAAGCGCTTCTATGTGGTTCTTGTTACCTTGTGTCTGTTGTTACCATGACAGTTTAAATTTTGCATTTTCTATCAAATTTTACTGGTTTCTTCTTTTCTTAATATGAACGTGATTTCCCTTGCAGTTGCAAGGGGACTTGGAAAATGAGCTGGAAGTGCTAGAAGATCTCAGATTTATCTTCGAAAGCATGATGGAGAATTTGGATGACGCAATTCTTGATGACAGGTTATGATGGCATTCTATAGTGTTTGCGCCTAATTATGAGTTAAAATATAAGTTTCTTATATAAAATTCAGAGAAAACTGCCGTTGGGATGAAAAATTGGCACTGGAGTATAAAATACAAGAAAGACGAATCGTCTCCTCTATCTCAACTTCATGTAATACTGGGGTTGATATGGTGAAGAATGGACTGAGCCAATGCACGGCTGAGGACATCCGAGGGTAATTGATTGGTTTGGATAAATGCTTCATCCGTTCCCCGCAAAAGGTGCTTTTTTTCTTTTTCCTTTTTTAAACTCTGTAAATGAATGATGAAAACAATCATACAACTTTCTCAACTGGAAAATTGGTCAATTTGAACCCATCTAAATTGAACTATATGGCGTTATCAAGTGTCATTTTCTGCCTAAGTGGCAGACTTTAATTAAGGAATATTCTAACAATTAACAGACACATTAATCAAAGGAAGAAAGCGGCTGAGATGTATCCTTAATCAACATGATCTATTATTTAGCTTTAGTTTCCTAATCCATAATTCTTGTGCCTAAAGTTATTATTATGATCATTGTTATTAGGATAAGTTCACGAGGTGGTTGACTTCAGAGGTGTCCCCCCATGCAAGTCTGTCGAACAAAACCATGTGATTCATGGCGTTCCAGATTCGATATTAAGTGAGGCTCTAGTTTTATTATCCAATGACTTCAGAGGTTTAGTCCCTTTTGGTTATGCGGCTTGGAAAGTTATATAGGCAGAATTCCTTCTTTTTATTAAGCATAGATATTCTTGACAATTCTTTTTTTTTTTTATAATTTTTTTTAAAAAAAAAGTTTAAGCTTGTTTATGATCTAAGGGCAGGATGAAGTCTCCATTTCTTTTTATGCGATACTAATATTAGGCAGGGCGAGCCGTCAATTGCCTTCAGGTATAAATTTAGACACCTAAGAGCTATGATGCCTCCCCAAGTGCCGTGATTAAAATCATAACAAAGTGATACTCTTTAGGGATCAAACACACTCGAAATAGTCGCATATCTCACATTTTTACTAGTAGTTAAACCCACACGGACCATAGGTTATTCTCTATAATTTTATTATTAAATGTGGTATTTGTTTCAAAGATTTAAAATTGGCTGAATCATTTTAATCACATTTTTTTTATTAATATATCTATAATTAATTTATTAGTTTATCAATATACATTTTTGAGGACACACACTTTATGTTATTCTCAAAACTACTCTAGAATCCGCGGTGGTCATCATTGTTTGAGAATTAAAGCATGATGTTCAGACAATAAATATTGTCTTACTCTATAAACAATTACCCTTAGCTTGAGGAAAGAGAAGATAAGAATTACAGATAGAGATCATAAAAGTTTAATAGTATCAGTGGATTTTAAAAATTGTTTTTTTCTTAAAAATAATTATCATCACTACTTTTTTAAAAGTTTTGTTCTTTTTGTTATTGAATTTAAGGGACATCTATCTGCCATTCTTCATTTTATTCAACGAGGCGTTTGATATTGCGGTTTTTAAAGGGCAAAGAGAATCCACATTTTTTGTCGCACAAGAAAAATTTAAATAAATTCGATACTAATTTTTTATTAAAATTAAAATATAATTTTAAAATTTATAAAATATTTATAAAAATTGATGAGATCGTTTATTACAAAAATTTGTCGTGTGCTTATAATATGAGACTATTCTCTGTATATACCAATCAACAATAATTATAATTAGCGTCTATCTATCATTTCCGTAGTCAACCGACAAAACTCTCCTTACATGCATGCTTAGCACAAAATGGCTTAAAATAAACTAATGGAACATATCTACAAGTAAATCCTTTTCGTTTGTTCCTGCAGGGTATTTACACCCAAAGAATATGCAATGTGTCAGATTTTGAGTTCTGAGGCATCGTGAGAGTTTCAACAGCTGATTGAAACTCTTTACCGGAAGCGATAAACAATCACACGCAGCCCCAAAACACAATTTGGAGATAGTAAGAGGTTATAATCGCATTAGCATTTCTCCCTCCCCACTTCGAGGTCTCTCTCTCTCTCTCTCTCTCTCTTCCTTTCTTCTGGCATCGAAGAGAGAGAACAAGAACCCACGAGCAATCCATCTCCCCCAACATCAATTATGCTTCCCGTGCTAATCCTTACCGTTAAATAATTGGAGTTGGGTTGGATTTGCTTGTTATTCGGATCAATTAATTGATTTGTTTTGGGTGCTGTTCTTCAACATGATGTTGCCTAACAGTTTTGATCTCTGGCAAAAGGATGCTTTCTTCTCTGCGGCCGAGGAGGTTCAGGAATCAGCTGATAGGTATCTTTCCGGTTGGATTGTTTTGTAATTTTAACCTCGATTAATTACATGATTTAGGATGCATGGTCATACATATGTGGACTTTCCGTTTTACAAAAAAACTTATACCCTTCTCTCTTGATTTCTTGTTTTTCAGAATGGAATCGACATACAGGGCATGGCTAAGAGAGAAGAGGGAACGATCTAGTCCCAAGTACTTAGATGAACTATGCAGGGAGCTGCAAACTGCTTTGGGTACTGCAAAATGGCAGGTATATCACTTTTCTTTTTCAGCTTACTCTGAACCTCCTCTTCTATATCCAGCGCTAAAAGTTCTTTAATGCAGTTTCCTATTGCAGATTCTCAAATTAGTTTACCCTCTTCCTTTGTTCCTACTTTGCCTTCAAAACTGAATATTCCTTTTCAACTTTTTCTTATTTGTAATTTTCTGTTTTGAATATGCTGTAATAGTTGGAAGAGTTTGAGAAGGCTGTCAAGCTGAGCTATAGGCATCTTGATGATGAGAATGCAACCACTAGGCATAGACAATTTATTTCGGCCATTAAAAACCAAATTTCCCATGTTGAAGCAGCATTAAGAGAATCTTTTGTTGAGGAAGGAAGACAACCCTTCCGGTGGGTTAATCTGGATGAAGAAGATCAGGATGATTTCGCTGCATTTTTATCTGGAACCTCTCAAAACATGCAGGGTGCTAAGGATGAATGCATAGAACTCGCTCCTTTCTTGAAAAATACACTTAAGGAGAAACAGATCAACAAGAAAGACAAAGTCTTTGATGTAAATGCTTCCTGCAATGGAAATATCTTTAGTGGCAAAAAAGCTTCAAAGAATTCCATTTCCATCAACAAGGATGTAAAGTACATTACAGAAATAAAAACAGATGAAGTTTCTGGAACTAGTGATGATATACTTTCTCAAGCAGACAGAACAACTAATATAAGGAAGACATGTAGTTCTCCAAAATTTGGGGAGCTAAAAATGGTGATTGCTGATGAAGATGAACAGAGAAATAAACTCATGCATGCTACTGATGGAAATTCTAAAGGAAAAGGGTTCAAATCTAGCTTCTGGAAACATAAATTTGAAGAATATCCTCAGGCAATGCGAGCAGTACATATGTTTAATCAGGTTAGACTAACTAGTTTTGAAAAAAGAGTTTGAAAGCAGGAAATTTTGTTCTATACACATTATACTTTCCTTAGTCACCTAATGAGAATGTTTGTCTCAGTAGCTGGGATTTCATTGGGTTGCATTCAAGGAAATTTTAACCAGATTTTCATGCTTTGCAGTCTTTTGGTCGTATTGGTTGTTTCCAAGGACAATTTAATATTTCCCTACAGTTGCGATCTCGCTGTTCTGTTTTGATTATGCTTGCTCTAATGCTTATCATGTTTCTCATCGGTAAGGTTTCATTTTCTTGTTCTTCATGAATTCTTGACCACTTAAAATTGTCTACATCAAGTTTGCAATTGTTTTATGCGGATGTTATATTATTTTTGGTTGTACTCTACTAACCAAAATGGGATATAAGACAGGCCCAATTTTATCTGTGAATCATGTTCTCCTACATATAATGCATATAAGATATTGAAATTTCTTGTTCTCTGATTTTCTGATTCAAGACAAGTTGCACAACATAGCTATGGCCAAAGGATTGGTACTTGATTAAATAACTAAACAGAACTATGAAATTTTGATGGAAGTTATGCCAGTGTCCTTGGGAAATATTGTTTAGATATTACATCTGAGATGATAGTTTCTATAATTCAAAATTTTAAATTATCAATATTTCATTGTTAATTTGCTATCCTGCCGCATTAGAAATTTGGTGGATCACCCTCTTGTTCAGTTATTGCTTACACTGTATACAAATCTAAGTTGTCAAGTTTACCATCAATGGTTATCTGTTCTGCACTTTACTCTCAAAATTACAATCTGCATTTGTAGAGGCTTTTCCCCCAATAATTTATATCATGTTGAATGTTGTATCACACCACACACCAATATATTTTTTTGGTATGACTTGATTCGACATGCTTGTAGGTTTTCACTTCTGCTTTGGTTTTGTTTTATTTGACAATTCTATTCAACCTTTTGCTTTCTTTAATCTCTGAATTAAGCCTTGCTAATGAAGGACTTGATAATATGCAGTTCCCTTTGTGCTTTATTCAACTTGATAAAGTGCTGCTTCACTTAACCATAGGAAGAGGTATGAAGTTGTCCCTACAACCTTGGTTTATTTATTTATTTGGAATGAAAAATATATTTGTCTCTGGAACTGGGGGGCACAAAATGACAAATTGGCCTGTTTAGAATCTCATTAAAATGTTCTCTCTTTTGGAAAAATTCAAATCTATCAAAACTCATTCTATAGTTGCCCCATTATTGTAAACGTGCATCCGATTCATTCATTATTTAAAAGATGTTCTCTTCATACCAAAAAAAAGAAAGATGGTTTCTCATTTTCTTGTCTAATTTCAGCATATTGCACCAGAATCCTATAAACCAAAAATTCTGAACTTGGAACATAATGAAACCAGAAAATAATTGCCATTAGAAATGTTGTTTTATACAAGAAGATTAATCTCTCTTGTCAATTCAAAATAGATAATTCGATTGAAACAACTAAAATATTTTGTTTAGTTTATGCTCTTAGTAGATTGAATTGTATTAGATATTGTGCCTGATCGACTATGAATCATGAAATAGTAAGGATTGAACCCTCAAGAAGAAACACTTTATATGAAAATTCCACTACTTAAACAGACCTCAGCAGAGGGTCAGCCGGGCTCTCTCGAAAACCACAAGCAAGTAGGAATGATATATCTCTTACATCTAATCTTCTCCAATTCTATCAAGAAATGTCTAAGGCTCCACCCAATTAGTATTGAGATGGTATTGTATGTGTTTATGGATTGAACGGGAATTCACTGGTCATTTTAATTTGAGTTAGAATCTGAGTCTTTTTTTGCTATTTGGTTTAACATTTCAGGGGGGATATGCCGGACAACAGATTTTTAACTAGCCGCATGAACTAATAGCTCATAGGCTACTTGAAACCGATGGACCCAAAAGTTGAGTTATATTGATGAATTTGTTGTGGATTAATTGCATGACCCTTTTCAATCAGATTGGTGATTATGGTTAATTTGCTTATTAAGGGCTTTTAAATTATCTAGAAGCCATATTTGGACGCTTTTGCGCACAACAAACATACAAAGGCAATTTCTTTGGCTGAAAAATAGGCAGCCTACTGTATTTGAGATTATGTAAGAAAAATTTTCCAATAACTCAGCTTCTATGGAAAGACATTTCACTGGTGTTTGGGGTTTTGCAGGGTTTCTCCGGGCCTTATGAACGACATTTTTGAGGTTACTGTCCGTGTGTTCATCATCTGCGTGTAATGGAGCTTCCCTTGGAATCAGGAATAGATTGACGAAAAGGACAGTAACAGTAATTTTCACTGTATATTGTCAAGAACCTCAGTACACTGAGCCGAGTAAGAAAGATCGGCGTCCTTTTTTTGATAAAAAGAAAATATTTATGAGGCCATTAATTGTAAATGGTTTCACTTGATATTAATTGTAACCATAATTGATAGCAAGATAGTTTTATAATGAGGTCAAATTCAGGATGATGAGAAGTTTGTATTAACATCCATCATAAAGAAGGCATTGAGATTACCTTGAACGGTTGCTTCTCTTGGACTAGTTTGAGTTGTCTATATCTGATTTCATTGGATTTTTATAATTATAATTATAATATTTTATTTTGAGGGGAATATCTAGAGAATGAAAAAAAATAGGGTAACAATATATTTTGAAAAATTAAATTAAATTATTCATATTTTAAAATAATGGGGATAAAAAAGAGAAGTTCAAGAAGTAGTAAGATTTAGGAAGTACATTTGGTTAAGTATATAAAAAAAAACACATTCGATTTTGTGCTGACCTATAAATGAGACAGGCTTATGAAAAATAATTAATAGCAAGTAAATTACTTAATTTGTTTAATGGTGCCCGGGAATCGAGCTATATATGTTTTTTAACTGGTGTAATCAATTAGACCCATCAAATTCAACCCATTAATTTGTTAATTTTTAATTTTTTTACAGTAGAAAATGAATAGATCAAAATGAGAAAATTGATGTTATTTTAGTTTTTATTTACTTTATTATTGATACTTTAGAGGGCCGAATATTTTGGACCATGCTGGCGAACATTATCTCTCCAGTGGCCCAATCTCAAAAAAAAAAAAAAAGAAAATAAGGAAGACTCCTCCCTCCGGGCAGGCAGGAGGTTTCGTCCTCGTTCTCATCTAGTCCCCCATTGAACTCCCTTCGCTTCTCTTACGCGATTTTTCAATTCGATAAATTGCTACTTGGAGTTTCAGTTTGAATCCTGGTCTGAGATCTAAATCCGGATTATTTTCCAATTCTTGATGCACAAAGTAACCGGATTTACACTCTGATCCATCGCAAGCTGGATCCTTCGCCCTAGTAGATCGGAATCTGGTAGCCGCCGGTCATGTCTTGCTTAGCCCTTTCTTTCCAGATTGCCAACGGATCCGACATCCTGCTCCAGACCCGCGAGTGGTTCCCACCGGCTCGTGCCCTCGGAGCCCTCTCTGCCTTCCGCCAAACCCGTCGCGCCTTGGCTTCCCACAAGAATTCCCAACCCTTCGGCGATGACGCCTACGCTGCCGAGTCCATTGGCGACGATCCGCTCGCTGCCTCCAGTGGCCAAGTCATTGTCGGCGTCGAAAGTCGTTACCGTGTCGTTTATCGGTTAGTGAATGGAATTTATGTTCTTGGGATTACCGTCGCCGATCATGACAATACGGTAAACGTATTTGAGTGTATAAATATTGTGAACCAAGCTGTAAGTGTCATCGTTACTGCTTGCCGTGGTGTGGAGGTTACTCCCGACAAACTTAGCAAGAAGTACGCTGAGGTGTACATGGCTTTGGATATTGTTCTTAGGGGCGTTAGCAACATCCGACTTGCTGAAATGCTGGCATCGTTGCACGGTGAGAGCATTGCGAAGATGGTTCACTCGGCGATTGACTCCGAGAACAAGATCCGCGGTGCTGATACTTGGACCGGTGCTGAGGTGCATTCGATGGAACACCAAGAGGGCATCGATGCGTTCTCCAAAGCTCGGTTTGAGTTACCGCCTGAGACACTTGCAGCTGGAGATGAAGTCGCAGCTACCCTTGCTCCAGTGGCAAGTGAGCAGCAGGAAGAGCAACAGACGAAGCCAGAAGAAGCGCCCATGGAAAATGATCCATTTGCTGCAAGTGATACGATCAATAAACCCCAAGAGCTGGTAGGTGGCTTTAAGAAGACCAAGGATCCTTCAGCTACTGATTTGACAACAGCATTGGCGGGGCTTGAGGTCACAACATTGCCACCTCCAGAGGCCACCCAGTCTACCCATATAAATGTGGAGGGATTTGAAGGAAGCTATGGTGGAGTAGAATTTGGTAATGAACAGGCAACTCTTGGAGAAGCTTTTGAATCCTTCAGTGATGCGTGGGGTGGTGGACTTGATGCATCAGAGTTCGTTGGTACAAAGAAGGCTCCAAAACCCCAATTAGGGCTTGGTGGACTTGAATTGTTACAGACTGGGCCAGATGTTGCGGCTAAAGCACCAGCAGAAGGTGGAGCGGGCAATCTTGAAAACTTATTGGTGAAGAAAACGGAAATGAAGGGTCCTGAGATGTATATCTCAGAACAGATTAGTGCAGAGTTCAGAGAGTCATTGCTTGCAAGGGTAGGATTAATGGGTGTTGTATACCTTAGAACTTTGCCTCCTAAAACTGCTGGTGATAAGGAAACTGAATTCTCATTTCGAGTTGAGGGGACAAGTGCAGTTAAAAGATTTGTTATACAGAATTCTCGTGTCAGCTCCCTCGGCAATGGATTGTTTCATGTGAGGACTGCAGCCTTAGATGAGCCTATACCAATAATCAAGTACAGTTTGCTGCCCAGGTTGACGCCATTGCCTTTGAGGGTTCGACTTATAAAACGCCATACTGGTAGTTTGCTTTCTGTGATGATACAATATGCTTCAAACCCTAATTTGCCCGCACCCTTGCGAGATGTCACGTTCATCCTGAAATTACCGGTTGACCCAACATTGTTGAAAGTTTCACCAAAGGCTGTGTTGAATAGGTCTGAAAAAGAAGTTAAATGGTATGTGCAAGAGATTCCACTCGAAGGCACTACTGGTCGTTTGAGAGCAAGGATGCCAGTAGACTCAACTGAAGAGGATGAAGAAATTGAGGTGGTTGGCTATGTGAAATTTTCCGTTGAAGGAATGCAATCATTATCTGGGGTTTGTCTAAGACCTTCTGAGGGTAAGACAGATTTTTATGAGGTTAATCAGAGATTTGAGAATGGAGTTTATATATGCAATTGATTTGTCATCACGTAGACAATGGCTAATTGGCTTTTCATTGTTGGTGAACGATGGTGTATTTTTTTGTGTGTAACATTCTTTGATATCAATCTTGTAACTTGAACTCTGAATTATGTGAAACTTTTTTTATGTTATGGTCTTGAATTCGTATCAATGGATAGTGCGATTGTTTTTCTAGAATTTAGTCTTCTTGATATTTACTAGAATGTACACTCAATTTTCTACTAGTGAAAAGCATATCTCTAAAGATAACGAGGATCTAGTAAACGCTTGTAATTCATGAACTCTGAATTATGTGGTTCCAATGTGGTACGATACTTCCATGTATTTAGGACACAGATTCTCTCCATTTTTTTCAAATGTCTGTGATCTATAATTTTCAATTTGTTTCAAGAGAGCACCAGTCAAGGATTTGGCTTATTCTAAATCAAGAAATTATGGATGTGCCAAGACTACTGTACCAGTATGATCCAAAGCTGCTAATGCAGCCTCACCAGGTTCAAGCCAGGTGGGGTTTTGAGGCTTCAGCATGGGGCAACCTGATATGAGAAGCAGGTTAGATGGTGCAGAGTTGATGCAATCCCTTCATGGTGAAGCCTTCCACAACCACGGGCCACTTGCGCAATTCCATGACTAATGCAGATCCAGATCGTGCGCTGTTACATGCTAGGTGTGCCACTGGCAGTGGCACAGTGTGCCCCATATTGCAGCATGTAAATCAGTTGATGAAATTTCTTCCTTCAACAGCTTATCTCCATTCCAGAGCTGTCGAACTTTACCAGGTTTGCAGCCCCTTTCCTCTTATCAATTCTCGTCAGGTTTATGCTTAGCTTCTCTTTCTGTTCTTTGTTTCTCCCCCGTCTCTTTTTCTTCTTCTCAATTCTGTTGTGTCATTTTATTTTCCTGCCGTTAATTTTTTTGATTGATTTTTCCACTTCTATTTCTTCTGTTTTTTTTGTCTCTGGTTTATCTGATAGCAAAGAAATACTGCCTTTCTCCGTTTCCTGTTGTCTTCTCAAATTTGTTTCTGTTCATGGGCTAATTTTTTTATTTAAAAAAAGAAAGAAAGTAGGGAGTACTATAACCAAAACAAAATCTCACGGGATAGGACCAATCACATTGTAATCTAGGCTTGATACATTTGGGTTTTCAGACAAGGATGGCAGTTTACATAAGTTTGAGTTAACCAACCCCTCCCAACCCCCCGCCCGCACTGCGGAAGAAAAAAAAGAGCATAAGTTTCTTATGTATATGAATTAGTTGCAATTCCTGTTTATTTCTGTCTTAGATTTCTATGATCATATGCACCATAAATCAATGTTGCAATGGTTCGTGCTCATCAATAACTATGAGTGAAGCATGAAACATGATGCCTCCACATAGGTAGCATATTACGTGTTAAGCAAGAATGAACTTATAACTCTTAGTCCTGACTTAAACACGCTACATGCTAATAGGTATGCTATCATAATGATATGGGCCGCATAAGGATTTAACTAATTCTGAAGCCAAGTGAAACAAGGACACAACTTCCTTTTGATTCCGTCTGATCTGCTTTATGTGGATTTTTGCTTAGCATGGGCTGTTTGGTGGGAAAGTGTCAATTGAGTGTCTTTTGATATTTAAGTCGCAACCAACATCAATCCCATTTTCAGAAGGGAATGTGGAGTTGGGAACTCTGAACCGTTGCTTCCCCTCACCGTTTGTTTCTGCGTTTAAGAGAACAGTAGAGGTATCAGCAGGTTTGGAACCCACATTGGAACCTTGGGAAAACCTTGTTGTGACAGAAGTAACACTCTTGTCGCATCCGGCAAAACCATATTTTGGTATCCCAAAACGTGGTTTCAAACATGCTTTATAACTCTAAATAATTCAATTCAGTGACCTGAAGTTGTGTTGGAAACATAAGACTCTTCCAATCTTTAATATATGATCTATTTAATTAATTTAATTAGATTAAAGAAGTTAATTAATATGATATTTTTTTTAAAACATTATAATAATCTTCTTCAACTCCCTCCTTTCTTCTCTTACTTGAATATTGTTGAGGGAGTATCAATAAGAGTAATTTGAGAAAAATTGATAAGTACAGGAAATAAATATTTTATATTTATGACTAAGATTAGAGCAATATATTAGCATACTGTTGATGTCAACACTGTAGCCAAGAGACTCCGGTTGATGTCACGTTAGTGTTCCCAGCAGAAGTTACCAAATCTTCCTTATAAGAGTGTTAGTGATTCCATATGAAATGTGATCTAGGAGCTGATGGCTTCTTCCCTTGGGAATGAATTCGAAATTGGTAAAATGCTTTGTGCATCATGTGGTGGACTCATTAGTTTTGGGCGTACAGGAGGCAGGGCTTTCAAAGAGAGAGAAGTTTTGTGGGCCCTCTCATTCGAAGCTGATTTCCTGGTTGCCCTTTTCACTGCTTCGTCGTCCTAATACTTGTTCACTGCCATACTAAATCCAAATCTGTGAAGCTTTATTGTTGACCTTCAAACCCTGTGGCTGTGAGATCCTCTATGAAACATTTAAAAATTAATCAGATGGTTTCACATTCTAGGTGTTCAATTAGCAGTTTCTTTTCTTTTCTTTTTCTTCCTCCCCCCGTTGGGTTTTTGGGAAGAAGCTTGTCAACTAAATCATTGAATTAGGGGAATCTGTATTATTTCATCAAATGAATCATCATCTCCAACTCTTATTTGATGTAAGCAATAATTAACACAAGTTCAGGAATAGTGGTATCTTTTCCTAATGCACAACGGAGTTATATAGAATTTAAAGGAATTCCTTTTCCTATTTTGCCCACTAACACTGTAATTATTGTAAACTTGGTTTGTCATTATTGAAGACACTATACGACTTATGCTCTAAAGAATTTATCTTTGTGATAATTATTTAGAGAATTCTTCTCTAAGTCTAAAACAGTCCCAAAGTAATTATTGTTGAGTTTTTTTTTTTTTGCTATGGTTGTTGGGATTTTAATTACACAGGAAAAGTCACAATTATTTAATCTAATTTGATTAATCTGAAAGTAACTTTCATCCAGATCATCTGACAAAATTCTTAACTTTTCATTTTGTTTCAATATATATATATATATATATATATATATGTATATCCTATACAATTCCGAACAAAAAATGATACAATTATCTTCAGTTACGGCCTCCATATGTGGTGTAACTTTTAAGGGAAAATAATTGTAAATGTTCACTAGCAATTACAATTGATCACCAAGGAGCGATGAGTTAAAATTATATATATATATATATATATATATATGTTACTCAAACAGTTTTGTTTTTCTTATTTCTGCTACATTTTTTTTGTAGTTTTGGATCATTCTGATAAATTTTAATAGTTCCAACTAATATATTGTTTTTAATAATTTAATTTTAATTTAAATTATCTAAATTTAATTTGGCGATCCACATTTGCGGTGATTTCTCTCGTCACACTATATTTTTAAACTTCATCTTCCATGCTTTGGGGTGATGTTAGACTTGAAAATACATAATAGTGTCAACAATCATAATCTTAGCCTTTGTCATCCTCGAGTAGCCATTGACATGCTTTCATTTTTAATGATGCATAGTTCAAATAATCATTAATAATTAAAAATCTTATCCATTTACATAAAGATAAAGGACAATATGTTACCAAGTGTTTACTCTACCATCAGTTTAATTAAAGTTCAATCAAAAGTAGCCAATAATTATACCCAAATATTTCTTATAAATATATTGTTTTTGGTAGAGTTAATACAATAATCCCTAACTGATAGTTAGAGATTAGTCTTTTTAAGGTATAGAGATAGCCAAAGTGGATTTTGCCTCTCTCAACAAAATATTTTTCATACACATAGTCTGATTCAAACTCAAGATATCATATTTAAGGAACTCAGATATCTACTTATAAATATTTGAGTAAAATGATATTATTGCACTTCAACTATTAGGCTAAGTGTGTGTTTGGGTGAGCGGTGCAGAATCAATTTTGGTGCAAAACCGCGGTTTAGAAATTTTTTACACAAACAGCAATTTTTGTTGAGAATTAATTTTGGACAAAACCTCGGTTTGAAACCTAGGTTTTGAATAAGCTACTGAAAATAACTTTTTCTTTGAAACCTAGGTTTTTGATTATCCAATTACTATTATACCCTTACTTTTTCTCACCCTCTCTCCTCTATCCTCTCTTTTCTCTATTATCTCTCCTCTCTCTTCTCTTATCTCTCTTTTTCTCTTTCCTCTCTCCTCTCTTATCTCTCTTTTTCTCTCTCCTCTCTACACTCTCTTCTCTCTCTTCTTTTTTCTCTATCATCTTTCATCTCTCTTACTTTTAATCATATCATACCCTTTTTAGTAATTTACCAATATAAAAAGTGATTCTACTACTAATCATCCAAACATCTTTATTCCCAAAATCTATTCTCCAGAATCTATTCTCTAAAAGTTAATCCAAACACACCCTAAGAACTCCTGACATCCTAAACTTTTTTTAGATGCAATGTCACCTCTCAACATTTGAAAACGTCTCAATGTCTCCCCTCCGGTTAAACACATAACGTTGACAAGTATTTGAGATAATTTTTTATCTCAAATATAAGTCACCAACTAATTGATTAATTATTATTTTTTCATTTTATCTTTGTTATTAATTGAGTTTATGTTTTTTAAACACACTTTTCAAACTCTATCTTTTTCTATCTACATAGTTTAAATAGGGGTAAATTTGAGAAGAATTATCAATTCATGATAAATTTATTGTCATTCCTTAGTATGCGAGAATTAGTTAGGGGCACTCTATAACAAATACCATAAGGAGTATGGGAGAAAATGTGATCAAGTTTAGGTTATCAAATGCTTATATTTCAATAGTTGAAGTGCAACATTGTTAATTTACCCTAAATATTAGACAAGAACACGATTGTGTGTATTTGAGAGTCACTTATAACTATGTTAGCCAGCTTTTGCTTCATCAAGAAGGGTCTTTTTGTATGATCATATGTCCAGACAAAACAACAGAAGAAATCCCTTTAATTATGAATGAAATTGATTGGTGCAAACCCTAGGAGTAACCTGCAGGTCACTCTTCTTCTTCGTCAATTCTTCCAAAACACTGAGAGCTTCAATTATATATGTCGCTTCACTTTTAAAAGAATACACCTCTTTCTTTCTGAATGCATGCCATATTCATTCACTTCGTAAATAAAGAAAACTATCCAAATCATAGTTATCATATACTCTTTCAAGTGCTTTTATAAAGAACAACTACCAAAATCACACGATTTGAAATATTGGTTAAATTTTATTAAAAATAATAAATATGGAAGATATGTATATTGTTTTTCTAATTATATCTTTGTTTATAAAGAGAGACAAATAATGAGTGGAAATTTATTATAAAGAGATAATAAATGAAACATTTTAATAAGCATAAACTAAAAAGACTGGTTTAAAGTTTAAGACAAGAAGGATTTGTTCTTATATTTAGGATCACCTATATGAGAAAGATTGTTCCTTATGAAAAGGATTGTGGGAGTACAATTATATTCCCGTTGAGGTTTTTTTCCCTTTAAATATGTCCGGTCATAATATAAGCTACTTATAACTAATTCACTAGAATTAAGAAAAGTTAGTTGCACAAGTTATTTGAAAATTATTCCAATTTTCATCTTTACCCCTAATAAATACCATAAATTTTAAAAAATATACACTCTCTATTCCCTCGTTGGAAATTGAGAAGGATGGCATATTTGGAATAAAGCAATTAATGCTACACAAAATCTTGAGAAGTGATTTTTATGTAGAATCATATATAAATTTTTTCTAAAAATGATTTATATTACGGCCAGAGGGATTACGAAATTGTCAAATTACATACGCTCTCTTGATTGTGAACATTGGAAAATATGTGTAATTGTACAATTTTTTAATTATAGAGAAATATTGCTTCAAACCTTCAATTTAGTTACTAAAAATACATTTTGGGGATAAATGGAATTGTGTTTTTTTTTTGCTACTATTATCTTAAAATCATGTAAGCAATAATATTGATGGAAATAAGATCTTCTTTCTTAATCAAAGCATGTAAGGACATAGAGAGTGAGTGTCCCCTTTTTGTAGGCCCCATGAATGAAGGAATGTCCCAAAATCAAGCGTCTAAGGTGAGAGAGGTTGGTCCATCACTTTGAAGAATGTTTGTATGTGACCTGTTTCTGTTTGTTTCATGGGAAAATTAATTCAGACACTTCAGCAAGGGAAAATTAAAATAAATCATTTAGAGAATAAAACCATTTATTTAATTTGATATAATAAACTGTTTGGCCAAGTTGTAGAACAAAAAAAAAACATTTTGAGTGATATTATTAAACAACTTTGTCACCCTTGAGAAATAAGGGAAAATTGTAGTATATCATTGAAAGTAATAAAAAACAAAAGTCACAAGTTATTTCTTTTCACAAGATATAAGTACCAGCATTCAAAATTATTAATTATCATGGCTTTTTTCTTTCCCTCAAAAGTACAAGCAGAAAAAAAAGTTGACAGTTAAAGTTATTTTTTAAAAAAAAATTCAAAACCGACATAAATAATGTTAATTAAAGGAGCTTATGAAATAATCTTTTAAAACACAAAATTGATTTTTCACATAAGCATAAATGACTACTAATTTTTTAAAAGTAATTGACAGTAACTTATATTATTACGTATTAAATTTGAAACAATTTTTTGCAAATAAACCTTAGTGTTTATATATTTAAAATAAACTTAGCTGCTAGAGATGTTTTACTAATAATACTTGAAAAGAGATTAGTATTTATTTTAAAAAAAAAACAGAGAGAAAGATTAGTCTTTATTTATGACAAAAGATTCTTGGTCCATTTTTTATTAAAAAAAACAAAACAAAACTTGGATTTTTCTAAAATTGCGATCCAAGTTAGCTTACATGATTGCTTGACCTGTCCACTTTGTTTTAAAAAACGAAATTTTCACAATATTACATTCATATGATTATTATATATATAATTATATATATAAATATAAATTTTGTTTTAAAGTATTATACATATCTTAATTTTAATACAAGCCATTTTTTTTCTAAAATTTTGTTAAAATTATGCAAGCAAATCTCTAATTGTTTTCCAAAATTTATATAAATTTCCTCTAAAACAAATAACTTGGACATTGAAGTGAAATGTGTGAATAAAGTGTAGGATTCAAGCAATAGACAATGACTAGTGATTGGAGTTTCCCCGTTTAAGCGTAAGTTTTTAATTTTTTTTATACACAAAAGTTTAGATCGACAAAACTATCATATCTATAATAAAATTTAAATTCATAATATTTTAGTTTATAAATCAATTCTTTACTAAAATGACTATAAAATATCAAATTTAAATCTATATGAATATAAAAATATTTTTAGCTGAGTTATTCCATATTAGACCTAATAATACTGAAATCAATTCGGTCATCTAATCATATTAAAAAAATATTCAAATGCTCATAATATATATAAAAAAAGTTGTATAAAATGTATTGTTCATAGATGAAAAGTAAATAATGTAATTTAATTTTTGTGACATGTGTTACTCCTGTACGAGGTCCCCTTCTGAGTGAATCTAAAGGTAACAAAGGGGGAAAAAAGAGTAGGAGACGTGGGCGAGTGTGTATCAGTGACGCAAATACAGAAAGAATGGAAGAGAAGGTGGCAACTTGGAACACGCAGCTCTTTCTTCCATATTAATTAATTTATTGCTTCTTCTTCCTTCTCTTCACAAAATAAAATAAAATCAAATAATCCAACTTTTCTAAATTATATTATTATTGCTAAACTAACTCCATTAAATTTTATATGTTAATCAGTTGAATAAATCCAAACATAAATGGGTAGATTTTCTCTGCTTCCATTGAATTCATGTCATGTCATCCTTCTATAGTTATATATATATTAATAATATATGTAGAGTATATAGTATTATTAATAATTGTTGCTTGTTTCAAGAATTTTCTAACAACTCCCTTTTAAAATTAGTTTCTGTTTGGCAATGTCAATATATTGATTTCTACTTTATAGCATGCCTCAGAAAATTTTATAACGTAAATAATATTGGAGAGAAGAAATGACTAATTAAGTTCCAATATTTTTGTTTGATGAAGAAGAAGTTGCCCTGCTTCAATTCATCAAGATTTGTGAATCATTGTGCGTTTGAGTACATAAAATGTAAAATATTTGCTGTTTTTTTAATTTCTATTAATTCAAGTATTAAATTATAACTAATTAGAACAATATATCGGGGCATTAATTGCAGAACTATTATTCAAGCCTTTTTAAAACTTGAAAGGTGAAATAATAATAATGATTGAATAGTAGAATTATAATGTCAGTTTTTTTAATTTTTATATAATATGTTAATGAGTCAATATTTGAACGAATAAAATTAAAATGCAATTTTGTAGAATGGTAAGAGTAATATTAAGCGATAACAACTTCAATTCAAAGATGAAGTAACATATTATTTTTATTTAACAATATGATCATGGTGTGAAGGATCGTCTCTTTTTATTTTCATAAAATATACATATACATATACGTAGGTGAGTGACGTTCATGAAATAGGACAGCATTGGATAAGTCTAATAAGAAAAGTCATCAAAAGTAATATATATATATATATTGATCAAAACATATATATGTTGCGCGTTTCTTCCAACGTGACACGTGAAAATATGACATTCCCACGTGCCAACATTACAAAGTAAAACGTTAGATGACTCCCAATCATTTATCTTTACAAAGGGGATTTTTTTTAAAAAAAAGGAAAAATATAAGATATAAAACCTCTTATACAACTGCATCCTTTATTTATCCTTTTTCTAAATTTATTTTCTTAAAGTCCTCGATACAAACAAGAATAAAACTGCCTCCATCACCAACAAAAAAAACAAAAAGGATAAAACTGAGAAATTTCTAGGCCCCCTCTTACTCTGTATACTCTTTATGCACCGTCGGATTTCTCGTGATTGTCATTCATTCCCTTGGCCACCCACCCAATAAACAAAATCCACATATTCAAAAAAAGATTAAATAAATATATATTATCCTCTCTTTTACTGAGACATGGAGAGGACTATAATCCCCCCATGGTCCGCCACTGTACATAATCTTCCCTTCTACGTCAAGTCATTATTATATTATCCTCGCCTCCAAGCTTCGCACAGGGACATACTTTCAATTACCAAAATACCCTTCCCATGCACATAAATGACATCATCCTCTCTGTTAACTGTCCCATCCAATTAACGAGCCCACTAGGGCAGCCTTTTCTTTTAAAAAAATGTCTTCCACATAACGAGAATTTCCTATACCATGCGCATGCACGTCACGTGACCTTAAATCCCATGTGGGATGTGGCTAGCTATGTCGTCTGCGGCGCCACAAACGGCGTCGTCACGGACACACTTGTGTGGTCCTTGCAACTCAGTGCCTTCAGTATTTTCCACGACACCTTGCCGGAATTCCGATTCACCGACAGCTTCCCGCTGCCGTCCGCCGTCGGGAACATCGTCGTTGAAGGGTTCCGACGAAATTGCCGATTCTTAATGTCGCTGAGCTCCATCTCTGACGGCACCCTCACTATCCCAAAAAATAGGAAGAACCACCGCGGCTTCATTGACTTCTTCACGACGATCTCCGACTGCACAACGCTCCTCACTGAAGGATTCCTCTCAATTTCTACCGCCGGCATCACGAAGGAGCTCGAAGACCAGTGGAGTCTCCGGTAATCCAAGGACCTGCTGTTCCTCATCATGAACCGGCGAGAATTATTCCCACACGACGTAGTGGTACTGTTGGATCGGGTGACGCCAGATTGCAACGTGGACAGCGACTCGGATCTCCGGCGACATACAGGCGGTCTGCTCAGATCTTTCATGTTGCTCTTGGGAGACGATCGGTCAGTGTCTTTGAAAAGCTTCCCGCAGAAAACGATGTCGTCAGCCGAGCACATATCGGAGCTGCTGGTATCGTTGAAGAATTCGAAGAAATCCACAGCCTCCGATAACGATGATCGACGACTCTGCCTGGATGACGTCGTGTCGTCCAACTCTAAACCTTTACATTTTTGGGTTACATCGTGGTTCAGCGGAAGATCACAGAGAGACAGTGCTTCTTCTTCATCTTCCTCTTGTTCAAGTTCTTGTCTTTGAGGGAAGAAATCCAGATAAGAAGCCATAGTGAAGAGAGATTCTTTTGGGGTTAGAGAGGAATTGTTAAGAAAGAAAGGTGGATTTATATAGGAAGAGAATTAAAGGTGAGAGGGAATTATTAGGGTTAATGGTAAGAGAGTAATGTTTGTGTCTTGGAGTATATACAAAGGGATATGTGGATTTACTTTGGTGTTACTGGGCATCTGCTTTAGGCTTATTCCGATCCTCCATGGTTTCTAGAAATTTGAAGATTGGGAAAGGTATCTAGAAGAAACAAGATAATAGAATAGTCCATTTTGCACTTTAATTTTTAAGACTTTATTCCGGTAAAAAACCTAAATTAGAGTACCACCGTGTAAAATTTGTACGGTATTAATATTTTTGGTATATACAAATTTATCAAGTCTTTTTATAAATAAATATGTTAATACAAGACTTTTCCCCAATTCTAATAAAGCCCAATAAGTATATGTATATATCAAAGGAAGAATTTTATACAGAACAAAGTAGTATTATATATTCCTATCTTAACATTTTTCCATAAATATGAGCATAAAAGTGTAATTTATAATTTTTTTGTTGGGATTTTGCAGATGCTAAAGGCTAGATAACTGGTTTTGTCGGTGTTATATATCTATATGTAGGATTCAAAATGCAAGTGGAAGGAAATAGCAGGACATTACCAAACCTAAAATCTATTACGCGTATGAGCAGTCCTATGATAGAGATGGCCGGCTTTAAAATTAAGAATATATGTGTTTTGTGGCTTTGAAAGTTAACAAAGGTATCATTATATTGATTTCACTCCTTAATAAGAAGTGATTCTAAATATTGGCAGAGCTTGTTAGTGTGTGTGGCCAAAAGGTCTGTCCAATTGAGTAGGTCGGGGGCGACTTGATAATTTATTTGACTTTTCTTTCAACAAATTGCATTTATTGTGTCATTTTCATCGACAGAGATATTTTCTAAACCTTATTGCTTATATTAATGTTATTAAAACTCAACCAAAATTAATCGATCATACCAATAAATTGATAAACCGGTTTATTAGTCAATCTAATCAAAAGTTTTAGATGAGTTGATTAGGATAGATATTTTTTTTTTTTATTTATCTTCAAACGACATACCTAAGTAAAAAAATTAGTATGTCATATTTGTGTTTTAATAACATTTTATTAGATGATGCGTGGTTTATATATATATTAATGTTTCTTTTGCTTGTCAATTGCTATTTTTTTTAATATAAAAACTAATTGGATGGTTGAATTTAATTTTAAATATAAGAATATAATTTATTTTATTTAAATATTACTCTTTTCAGTATATATAAATAATTTTATATATTTTAATTATGATTAAGTTAATTCTAGTTTAAACACGGTAAAACTACTAACCCTTAATCTATAGACGCAACCGGTTTAAATTTAATGTCTACTACGGTTTTCAGTACCATGTATAATATTCATTTGATACATGATTTGGATTCTTTTATTTTTAAAAATAGAGCAAAATTCAAAAGAGCAGACTTCTAATTAATGATTTTTTTAAAAGAAATAGTGGTTTAAATTATCTAAATTTTTAAATAACAAAGAAAATACCAATCATTCAAATTAAATAGAACAATGCAAATTTTATTTATGAAATAATTATTATTAACAATTTAGCCCGTAAAGATAACCATCATTGTATTAATTAAGGGTTAATTAATTAGAGTTACCAATAGAGGATATATTATATATACTATTAATTGAATAATCAATCAACCACTATATTTTAAGTGTGCAGATATTGGACTGCTTTATTAAAATATAGTGAATATAGAAATGATGCAATATTTTTTAGGTTTAAGGACATGAGCATCGACACAAACGAGGCTTTGTTTTATATAATATTATATATCGAAAGAGATTGAGGTTTCCGACGTATCGGGGAAAAAAAGATAGATTGACTAAATTGATATAACGAAATAAATTTTAACTGTTTAAATATAAAATTTTAAATATAAATATAAAAAAATTATTTTCAATTAGATTTAATAATATATATATTTAATTTAGTCAAATAATTATATAAAAAAGAGTAGAAATTTCATCTATAGATTTAATGAAGACGTAGTTTAAGTTTGTACTAATTTTGAATTAACCAAGTAGTTTAAGTTATTTTGGTGATATACGCATGTATTAACATTTGATATTTTAATTATAACTATGGATAACGGTTTAATTATAAAGAATTAGAATCTGAGAACTTTGAATGACTTATTAAGGTTTCTTTTTTTGAGTTTTTCCACAATATTTTGCTTGCCACATATACCAGTTCGCTTTCCTTTTTTTTCTCTCCCTTTTTTCTTTGACAAATTAAAGAGCTTTGTTATTTTCTTCTTGGGTGAGGCTTATTATTATTCAACAGATAATATAAAATAATATTGAATATCTTATCTTCAACAAAACGAAAAATGCCCATGCTTCTAAGCAAAGGAGGATTTCGATGTATTCAATGATGAAATATATAGCATGATTATAATTCTGTTCATATTTTACGAAATGTTTTGCTACTTTTGAGAAAAAAAATGATCAAATAAATTTCCTTTCAATTTTCTCTCATTACCTTTATCTTCAATTTATTCACAAAATTAAAAAAAAAAATATTTTTCCCAAGTGTTAATTATTCTCCCTTTTTTGTTTCTTATTATAAGGCAGAGCAAACGATATGAACGATTCCTTAGACCTTAGTATAATATTTCCCCCCACCAAATTCATTAATAGAAGCACTGGTTCATTAGGTTCTACAGATCGTCATAAAAAAAAATACTACAGATATAATAAATTATGTCTATAAACCTAATAATGGAGTATTAACAAAAATATTATATTTATATCAAATTTTTTATATTTATTTTGTCAAATTCTATAATCATGTGTGAGATATTTATTATTATAATATAACCTATTTAGATATTAATTAGAATAATTAATAAATATTTTTTATCGTGACCCGTAGTCATTTGGACCGAGTTCAAGGTGTTATTGACTTGATTTATTAAGGTTAATTTTCTGGTGATAGAAATTAACAATTCATAATTTTATTGTGCAACAGTTTCTGAATCCTAGAGTGATAAACTAATTTCTTTACTTACTCTTGAAGGTTCTCCATTGGTGACGGTAGTACACAAGTTGCTATCACTGTGTCTAATCACTAGTTGGAATAACTTGTTGTTTATCTAACAGTATTTTCTGATTGACATGTCTCTGAGTTAAGTTCTAATTCTTTCTCAAATCAATTAAGCTAATAGCGAGATGTAACTTTAAGTCTTCCGCTACATCTCATATAGATTTTATACTTATATATATTATAATCTAGATTGATTATATTGTGCATGAGATGTTTATATTCTAATAACATGATTATACATATTATTTTTTATCTAGTTTTAAGTTAAATAAAAATATTAAAAAAGAGAGGACACATAGCAAAATAAGATTAAAAAACTTAATGAAATTGATACAAAAAATTTGATATAAGTTTTCTTATAATAAAATACCTTCAATTGAAGATCATGTAAAAAATCAATACATAGTTACTAATAAAATAACTCGTTCCTGATCAATTAGAATATGAGAACATTTATATCAATTGTCTATAATTTATAATGATTCCTATTTTTAGGGTGTGTTTAGGTACCTATAAATAAGAGTTTTTTAATAATTAAATTATTTATGAGTCTGCACAATAATTTTTCATAAAAATAAAATCTTACAAATGACATTTTTTTAATACAAGACATTATGCAATATATAATCTTATATTTTATTATAATCACTATTCATGTTTTTAGATTTGGTACGATAAAGTAATAAAAAGAGAATTATTATAAAATCATAAAAAAATTAATTGTGAATTTTTTAAAATAATATAAATTTATTATTAATTATTACTTTAAAATTTGCTAATTATTAACTTATCTGTTAAAACTTTTAAATAATTAAATCTATTGTTTAGAGACACTCATATAACTTCCTCTAAGTATATAATTTATTGATAATCCCTGTTAAAGCTAGAATATAAAACAAAGAATTGACAAGATTGGGACAATTAGATAATAAAAGAACTTTTAAAATTTAAAAAGATTAAAAAGTTCTCTTAATTTTAAAAAAGATAGATTAGGTAGGAGGCTCAATATGTCATTTGTAAATTATTGTGCAAAGTTATAAATACTATCATAGGAATTATAAATATCATTAACAGAGTTACAAACAGTCCTTTATAAATTCGAGACAAAAGATGAAATTACATTTTTTACAACTTTACCATTAATATTTACAACTCTTATAATACTATTTATAATTTTGCTAATCGTATTTACAATTTTACTAATAATATTTATAATTTCTATAATGATATTTATAATTTTACTAATAATATTTACAGCTCCCATAATAATATTTATAATTTTTATAATAATATTTAATCTGTATATAAAAATTTATAAATAATATATTAAATTTTTTGCTCAATCTGTTTTTTTTAAATTTAAAAATCTTTCTAATTTTTCTGAGTAACATCCCGAAGGATTCTTATGTTCGAAGCCCTGATGCAAACTAGTATGTTGATCCTTGCCAGTAAAAGAGCCCAGCCCATAATAAGTTTCAAATATGCAAAAGATTATTCAAAAAATACAGCCCACATTATATTGTTGAGACCCAATAGGCCCTGATCAACAAAGGACCAACTGAGAGTTTTCGAACAGCCATATATCAAAGTTAAGATAATCTTTTAAATGTAATATGGATATACTCTTTTGTAACCAAAAAAAAAAAAGTTAAGATACTCTTAAAAAAAATAAAAATAAAAATACAAATTAGTTCTGGTCAGCTAGTTTAATTCGTTGCCGTTACTAATAGAAATTAGTACGAGTGGTAAGCGACTCAGTATCGTTTAAATAAAATCTCGAGTTCGAGCCTTAACGTAAATAAAAAATTCTCATTAAAAAATTCACCCACTATAATCAGATATACGACGCAGATCGAATCCGGATATAATTAAAGATAAACTAAACAAAAAAAATTAGCTGCCGTTGTAAAAACTCTTTATTAGAGGATATCAAATCCGATGTAAACATTTTCTAAATTTTAAAACTGTCCTGATCTTTATAAGAATATTAAACTCGTCTAAATTTTTTTATATCAAAAAAACAAAATACTGGTCAATGAATTACTGACCAGAAACATACAGAGGATGAAAAATCAACACCTTAGCAATAAACAATAAGAAATGCATCATTCCTTGTTCGTGGATGAACGGCGATATCTTATCAACAAGCAAATACAGAGCTCAAAATAAACTCAAACCAGTAAATTGTTAACCTACCGTTCGAAATAATTAATTGCAGAAGCAAAAGTATCCAATTTCATACATATTAAATCAAATCCCAACAGCTATGTTCACCGTGAAATCGATTAAAGACGGATCAAAGAGCCAAATCAGGATCTCTCGTATCTAAAAAGGAAACAGAGCTAAGATTCAGCATTGAACAGCAATTACACTATATCAACACATTAATACCAGAAAATACCATAATCTAGAATCCACTAAATAAACCCTAATTCTCTAGCCTCCGAAACCGTAGAGGGTCCTGCCCTGCCTCTTCAACGCATACACGACGTCCATGGCGGTGACTGTCTTCCGGCGAGCATGCTCAGTATAAGTAACAGCATCGCGAACCACGTTCTCGAGGAAAATCTTGAGCACGCCACGGGTCTCCTCGTAGATGAGACCGCTGATTCGCTTAACTCCACCACGTCTGGCGAGACGACGAATCGCCGGTTTGGTGATTCCCTGGATGTTATCCCTCAGAACCTTACGGTGACGCTTGGCTCCTCCCTTTCCGAGACCCTTACCTCCCTTTCCTCTTCCCGACATTGTTAATGTTCTCTGGTTTGTGAATCACAGTTAACACAGTCAAAATAGAAATGAAGAGTGAGTTGGAAGATGGCGAGGAATCTCTGTTTATATTTACAGCGATAGAAAGAAGAATGATTCATGGCCGTCGGATGAAATTGCTATCCGTGTGAAGGAAATGCGGAGAAGATTGTAGTCGTTGGATTAGTAATGGGTGCCTCTGATTGGTGGATTACAAGTGTGGCGGATAGACAATTGGTTCACATCGCATGCTAGAGCGCCAACGAGTTCGTGCGGCAAATTTTTGGGAAGCCTGTATTTGGGATTTTCAGGAATTTTATACAAACGACATCGTTTTATTTTTGGACCCATTTGAACCTTCCATACCACTTTGGAGCTTCGCTGAACCACAGGCTCTGGCTATGACTCTATCCTAATTCTTATGGACTGTTTTGGAAATAATTAAAACTATAATTTTATAAATTTTTTTGAGACAAAATTTTAATTTAAAATTTTTTTAAAATAAATAACTATATTTATTTATAAGTACTTTTGATTAAACTACGGTTTAAAACGATAGTTTTAAATAAGCTACTGAAACTAGCTTTTGGAACAGTAAAAGAGCTTATGAACTATCCAATTATTATATTATTCCTATTTTTTTACACTATCTCTCCTCTCTCCTCTATTTTCTCTACCCTCTTTCCTCTCTCCTAATTTTAATTAAATCATACCATTTTTAGTAATTTATCAATATAAAATTTCATTCTAAAAATAACTATCCAAACATTTATTTATTCAAAATTACTTTTTTTTTTCTCTATAAACTCTTCTCTAAAAGCCCTTTTTTAAAATCTTATCCAAACACACAGTATCATAAACTTTAAATCACTAATGAGGCTCATAAGGGTTACTTTCTAGAATCAAAATTCAAATCTTAATTAAAAGATATATCTATATTTAATATATGATAATATTTTGAATAAAAATATATATTTATTTAGAAAAAAATAAATTTTAAATCTGAGTCTATCATCAATAAATTCTAAAATTAAGTATCACTCTCTCCTATTTTTAATATAAGAGTTAATTAAAAAATTATATTTAATTTTAAATAAATATGACATCATAATATACTTTGTCTCTCAAATTAATAGTTTTTTTAACCATGCAAAAGTTTTAAATATATAGAATGAAAATCATGGTTAATTGAGAAATGGGCTTGAATTGTAATCCAAATTAATGTTACATGTTTGTGTTTTCTTGTAAAAATCTGAAAGCAAGATTCATATAAAATGATGTTTTCTATGTCTATACCAACCAAACCATATTAATACTAAATTTAGATGTTACCGACAATTTCCTTGTAAATTATAAATTTTATTGTATAGTAAATAAAAGCAAAAGATGAGGAGGGGAATCTCCAAAACGCGTTTTTATGCTCCGATTCCGATACACCGCGTTACTGGTTTGTGACAAGGCTTCTCTTAATCCCACTGTTATACCGCAGATCTGCGTTGCTCTGCGTAGACGCCGTGAAATTCGAAACCACGCCACAATGGTCGGTCCCTCCGGCTCCCTCTCAGCCAGAGCACCTGTCACCCACGTCATCTTCGACATGGATGGTCTCTTGCTTGGTAATGCATCGCTAACCAATTTGATATTGAATTCCTTTCTACTCCGATTTATTTCATTTAACATTCTGCAATTTGATAAACTGGTCTTCCTGTGTGATTCAACTGTTACTTTGTTCCAGTTTAAGATTCTGTACTTCAAGGATTCAACATAACGATGCATACATTGCTGACATTAAGGAGCAGCGTTCCTCATGTTATCCAAAATATTATGAATTGCCTCTGTCCAACGATTTAGCCTCAACTTTCATGGAACTCTGTATTCCTTCGTTGAGCCAACTTGTTTCATATCTTGCCTTACTCAAGATTGGCTTAGAAGCCAATACACATTTCCGTTTCATAAGGAACCTGTTGGCCTCTCTGAACTTTCAGTTTGTGAGGCTAGCAGGGTTTGGGGCAACTTAATCTCTTGGAAATATTTGCAATCTCATCACCTTTAAGTTCCCATGCGATGAATCGTGAATGTGAATATTCTTATTCTTTGATCCTACTCTTCTTGATCATAACTGTTCAGGTGATACTTGTATCTCACGAGTTACAACTTCCGAAGTTTATGGAAGGCATGAAACTAATTACGTTTCAAGCATTATAAAAAACGTTGAAGATACCCGTGATGTGGTCTAATCCTTCATGCTGTTGACTGGTTCTTTTTGCTTAATAGACTTCTTAAGATTGGCGGTGCATATATTTGGATTAATAATATGGTGGCAAATATAGTTTTCCCAATATTTTTGTGCCTGTTTGATACCAGTCAAGCTTGCTATATAAGTCTACAATAGTTGAGTAATAACTTATGTTGAAATTCCAATATGATGGTTGAATTTCATGTACTCTATGTTTTCCTTTTGCAGACACAGAGAAATTCTATACTGAAGTTCAGGAAATTATACTTGCCAGATACAATAAAACCTTTGATTGGTCTCTGAAGGCAAAGATGATGGGAAAGAAGGCAATAGAAGCTGCTAAGGTCTTTGTTGAAGAGACTGGAATCAATGATTCTCTTAGTGCTGAACAATTTCTTGTAGAAAGAGAAGAGATGCTGCAGAAATTGTTTCCATCCAGTGAACTCATGCCAGGTATTAATAAATGAAGATTGGCAATCCTTGTTAAGTTATTCTCTTTTGTGAGACATAAGCCTTGTGGTATCTTTATTTCTTCTCTTCTTCTTTGTTTTTTTCCCTCTTCTACATGTCACATAAATATCTTGCTAATAAATCTACTTATACATGTCAGTCTCAAACTTATGAACTAAAAATATATGCACGATATTCTGCTATGTTATATAGCCTTAGGTTTGTAATTTATACTCTCTTTAATAGGACTAATTAACACTATTTTGCATTGGCCTATTTAACATAAATCAATTTCTTTGTCATATACACTATCCCATTTCCTAATGTGATCTTCTGTTGTTTAGGTGCTAGCCGGTTGATCAGGCATCTACATGCCAAAGGAGTTCCTATTTGCGTGGCAACTGGGTACCATTCACCCTCTTAAATCCCAAAAAGAACTATTAAACTTTGAAGTAATTTTTTATTGACACTATTATATATTGCAGATCTCACAGGAGACATTTTGAATTGAAAACGCAAAGACATGGTGAAGTTTTTTCTTTGATGCATCATGTTGTTCTTGGTGATGACCCTGAAGTTAAACAAGGCAAACCATCTCCAGATGGATTCCTAGCTGCAGCCAAGAGATTTGAGGTATACCCATCCTATGCATCATGTTCTATGTTGTTTTGAAATTGGTTTGTTGAATTTGAAATCTTGTATACTGATGTTTTTAAGTATTGGTTATGGTCAACAGGGAGGACCAATAGATCCCCGTCAAATTCTTGTTTTTGAAGATGCACCCTCTGGAGTCCTTGCAGCAAAAAATGCTGGGATGTAAGTGGATTTCATGACATCTCAATGTAGATTTGGTAGATTATATTTTCCTAAATGAGCTAAGGGCAAAGTTGGCAAAATGGCTTGATATGTTGGTTGCTAGATCTTTCAATTTCATATTAACCTCCATTATTGTTTATTGGCCAATACATATCCTCCATTTTACTTGCATGGCGTATACAAATGCATCAACAATGTACAAGTTCCTGGGCTAGATGAAATCTTCACTTTCTATACTCTGATAAGTCGTTCAGCCTATTTATTGAAGAAATAAGTTGTTCGTCCAGATTCCAGTCAGATGTGACAGTGCATCCGTAACATTTATATAAAGCGGGGCTCTCTTTCTTATTTGCATTACATAACTATTAATATTAACAGTATATATTACATTCAAATTCTATCAAGTGTCAACCTAAGGGGGGAAAACACGAGAGAATGGGCGAGATGGAGAATTGATACATGGGAGGTGAGGCCCTCCCCTATCTGTTCCTCTCTCCAACAGATCTCTCCTAGACAGAAGAGGATCTTTTGGCAGAGAGAAAAATACTATGAATGTTGGAAGATAAATCCTTGCTCAGTATGTTAATGGAATTTGTCTCATCTTCTTGCCGTTATCATAGTACAAAAATCAAGATTCCTTTCATATCTATATTAACTCTTATATTACTTTTTCACAAGCGCAATCTTAGTATATTTTAGTGCACCTTTGCTGGATTATAAACTCTAGCTAGCTCATATGGGCTCTAATTGGCTAGCTTTGAATTGAGGTGGCAAAAGTGCAATTTTTCAAGTTTTATGGCTGATTGATTTTTCTTGATGTACTATTCTATGTTAGTCATTGTGATTAAGAGGCCTAAACATAGTTTGACGAGTCAAAAATGGATCCAGAATGTTAAGTTGGGTCATCACAGGCTGCTGTTTATCACAAATCACAATGTCCAATCTATGGAGGGTAATAAGATCAAACCATTGCTTGGGTTCTGTCCAGTGTTTGAGCAAACAATATTGTCTGGAAAGAAAATAAATATGGGATAATGAGAAATAAACAAGATGAAACAAGTGATGAGTTATCTGTGTTGATGTAGAGCTGGAAGGCATTTGATGTGGTCCCTGGGTATTGAGACAAAAGGCCTTGTGATTTTATCTAGACAATATTTTAGTATGATGTCGTTGCATCTTAAGGACCCATGTTTCTTAGAACCCTAAGTACAAAGGACTGATTGCCAACCAAGCTTGTATGAATGTGTTATGTACACACAATAACAAATAAGAATGTTTTATCTCTACATTTAATAATTAATTAGGTGGAGATAAGTTGTATAATAGAAATAACTCCCCTTATTCATAATCCTGATCTTAATCCTTTTGCTTATGTACTATGTCATGCAGGTACGTTGTTATGGTTCCAGATCCAAGGCTTGACAAATCCTTTCATGATACAGCAGACCAAGTTTTGAACACGTTGTTGGATTTTAACCCTACTGAATGGGGCTTGCCTTCATTTGAAGACAGTGGAAACTGAACTCAGATTTCTGCTTTACCCAGACGGAAAGCTGAATCTTCAAACTAAATTGGCAACACATTTGATCATCTCACGTATGTGGAATGTTGTATACATTGTGATACACCTGAATATTCCTGGAAATAATATGTTCCTCTCATGGCACCAAACATGATTAAATTTTGAGATTGACCAATTTTAATTTAGCTCCTCCACTTGCTGCAGCGGCAATAAGCTTGTGGAGGGGCTTCTTGTAGCGATAAACAGATGGCATGTGATACCCTTTATGGAATTCCAATTTATAGTATTTATTCAGTATGCATAAGTGATGGTCCGTGGAATAATGAGTAATGAGAAACTTATATAATTATTTTGGACAAAATTCTTCTAATAATTTTATCTTTATAAAAGAGTAGGGCAACACTCATGAATCATGGATCGAATAAGATGGGGGAAAATGATTTAGATGTTAGTTCTAACACGCTAGCCGAAAACAAAGAAGCAAATTCAAAAGTATTTGTAAATAAATATTAGTATGTCTATGCAAACATTATGAATATAAATAAAATATGTCTAACACAAGAAAGAAGTTTGAACACAGATATAAGAAATTTTCCATTGTAATTTTCTTACTCTATTTTTTATAATAAATGGGGTGTCAGACTCACTATCATGCTGCTCTGGTATTGTTCCTTGAGTTTCCCTTCTTGGCTAGCAATATCCTGATTCTCTTCGCCACACGTACAAAATCCCTAGTACAGACATGCAAAAACTCATGCTCATCAAAATTATTGCTTTTTTGGAATACTTTACCATATAAAAACTCTTGGAAAATAAATCATATTCCCTTTGAGCATATTATTTGAATAATTAAGCTAGATATTCTTTGATATAACAAGGATAAATATTGTAATAAATGTTGGAAATTGTGCCTTAAGGGCCAATCATTGTCTTATAAACATTATTGTTTATGAATTTCTTAATTATGTTATTACATTATTTGCATGTTTACTGTGATAACCATCCTTGGATAATTCATGATCTTATCCTAAATGTCCCTGGTCGGTCATCTATGCGGGAGCAGAGATGAAATAACACCAGTATGACTTTGAAGATATATAGAGATATAAATCAAAGTCATAGGCACATGTAAGAGTACAAGGTGTTGGACCGACCCGCTACGAGAGAGCTGCATGGGTTAAGTCATAAGCTTCTCTCATATACAAGCCATGTCACTATACCCTTTGATCTGAGATCATCATGGATTCCTACATGATAAACGCTCACCTTTGACCTAGTCAAAAGTCACTTTTGACTGAGTGATCATAAAGGCTATGTTCGGGCTCAGTGGTTTTTCATGCGGAGGAATGTGAATGGTCAAGATGTAATTTGTCCCTCACATTTGTAGAGAGATATTACTGGGCCCCTCGATGAGTGAGTCTGAGAAATGTATGACCATACTGTAATGGAAGGGTAGTTCCATTTCTATAGTCAGACTACTCAGGGATCGAGAAAGTAACGGTCAGGAACAGGAGGATGACGTTCACCATGCCTCATCCATGACCGAAATATCGTGTGACAAAAGGGACGTGATATGGTTGTATGAAAGGTAACATCGTTCATCGATCCTCATATGATTTGGGTAGTCGTAATGCCTTGCTAGAGATCGCTTACGACTTGTGGGTTAGTATAGTAATTGGCCCACTGCCAACTTCATATGAGCCTACAGGGTCGCACACAAAATAACCCAACTCGAGCTGTGATGTCCAGGTTCATTGAATCAAAGACATGTCTTGATTAAATGAATAATTTAGGGTGAATTTATATATTTTATATATATAAATTTGTATTTATATATTATATATAATATAAGAGATATTTGCAAGATTTAATTTATAAGGATAAATTAAATCTCTATCACTTTTGAATTTGAATTTAAATGGATATGATCTATTTGAATTTGAAATTTAAATTGATAAGATATCTCAAATTTAATTTATGAGAATAAATCAAATATAATTCTGTATTATCTTTATTAAATAAATAGGTGATTTAAATCTGTGGGACGGATTTAATAAAAACTATATTTATTTAATTAGTTTCTTATCAAATTATGTAATATATGATATTGTATTAATTTCAGAATTAATATAAGATTAATTCTGAAGCCCGGCCCAATTAGAAGCCCGATAGCATCCTATATATTTGACATTAGGAGCTAGGGTTCTACACACAACACACAAGAGAAAAAGGGGCAAGGAAAGTGCAAAAGGTTTGCAGATAAGAAACTGCCGGAATAGAGACGTGATTATGGAATCTTGAGAAAACCCTAGAGGGACAAGAGGCGCTAGCACGTCGTTCGTGGTTGGAACGCTATTAGTGTGGATACTGGTAGAGGAAGTCGATCTGAGTTGTCGACTTCTTGCGAACGAGAAAAGAGCACCAGGTACGACGAGGTCGCGACCAGTTGACGCAGAGGTCGCGACCAAATTGGCTTCTGAATGTCAAAAATCCGAAAATAGACTACAGGTCGCGACTAGAAGCAGAGGAGGTCGCGACTGACAACTCTAGAGGATATAGGTCGCGACTAGAAGCTTAGGAGGTCGCGACTGACAACTCCAGAGGCGACAGGTCGCGACGAGAAGCTGAGTAGGTCGCGACTGAAAGTTCCAGAGGCGACAGGTCGCGACGAGAAGATGAATAGGTCGCAACTAAAAGTTCTAGAGGCGAGGAGTCGCGACTAGTGGATACTTAGGTCGCGACTAAAGCTCGAATACCGAAGGTAACACTTCTTCCTCCTTGACTTAAACACATTCGGTAAATCCTGGCAGGGAATGGAAAATATTTTTAAAGTTATTTCCGCTGCGTATCTTCCAATTCCCTTCAATAAATTGGTATAGATTCATTAAACAAATTACTCCCTTCCTTCTATCCTTAGTATAAGCGCTAGTTTATTAATTTAGATAAATTAAATAAATTAGTTAATTATAACTAATATAAAAGTTAGTTGAATAATTTATATAGATTAAGCAATATATAATATGAATTCGTCTTGAGGGGTTAGATTTGATCATAATTTACTGATTTATTTAGTTTTATTAATCTACTTATATTATTTAATTAGTTTTTATATTTATATTAAGTACTGGTGGGAGTATTTAACTGTGAGAGGATCCGTCTAGACACCGAGAGAGTAAAGAAAGTGAAACCGTATGCTGCGAATGGATCTCACGCAAGTAGATGGGTTCCTTATTCTTTTTCTCTCTTCAGTTTTTTTCACCAATTACACCAAAAGAAATTCAAGTCTAACTTAATACATACTGTGAGGTTTATATACTTGACTAATATATTAGTGTGAGATCCATCAGTGAATATAATCAGTAATATTTATTTTGCTTCATTTGTGTTGATTGATTTATTATGCAACCAAATGATTTGTGCAGTTGAAATCTTTGCTTGGGACAAAATTTGTAGAGAGAGAAAGGGAGGCACTCACTTCTAGTTGAGGTCACCGGCAAGAAGAAGATCATTCTCCAAATCCTCATAAGCAATAAGGTGGCCAGGAATTGCATTGGAGGGATCAACACCGTCGTCGTCGTCATCATTATCACCTTCATGATCAGAACCACCAACTGTTGTAAATATGGGTGTTTCAAAAGAAGCTAAGTCCCACATTGCTTGGGAGAGTGAAGGTTCAAGAGTATAAATGATAACACACAATCTTGGGCTAGTAAATGGGCCTAGAAGAGAAGTGGGCTCGCGCGCACGAAAATGGGCCTTAAATTGGAAATTCAGTTGAAATCCGGCGATTTGCCCCCCCCCCTGCGCGCGAGATAAAGCGTGGTATTTGGCACTTTTTGTTGAAAAATATTTTGGTATATATGCTTATACGGAAACCTCTTAAATTCCAAGGGTCAACCTTTGAAAGATAAAACGTTACATTTTTCCACAATATGCGTTGGAATTTAAGAGGCGTCTGGACGGCTGCAACGAGGAGATGCAATGTTTCGGTTGAAGAGGCATGTTTTACAAGTGTATCTCTTCGTTCAGTGTATGCATGCAACGAGGAGATGCAATGTTTCGGTTGAAGAGGCATGTCTTACAGGTGTATCTCTTCGTTCAGTGTATGCATGTGCTTATAAATACCGCAGTGCTTACCTTCTCTGATTATCACTTCACAGAAATTCCTTCATTCAAACACAGCAATGTTTACCTTTTCTCTCTGAGTTTTAATTCCTTCCGCTAGCTTCTGTTTCCTTGTTACCGCAAGAAGAATCCGTTTAATCCTGGGGAGTACCGCTTCATCTTGCCGGTTGTCGCGGAATAACTCTTAAGGACAGTGTCCTTGGACGCGACTCGGGTTATTTGCTCTTCTGTTACAGGTGCCCGACGGTGCTAGAGTCAACAATCTTAAGAGTTATACCGACGATGGACTCTTTCGCTTCCACTGATCTAAATGGTGCTGGGAACAACGGCAACCCAAACGGTCAAAACAATAGTGCCGTCTCTCACATCTCTATCCCTGTTCCTCGTCCGTTCCCTGACATCTCAAAGATAGAGGTGTTCGATGGCAAGAATTTCAGGCGCTGGCAAGAACGAGTGTACACTGTCCTTGATATGCATGGAGTAGCAACTGCACTTACTGAGCCTGAACCATCTCAAGATGCTGAGCAAGCCCGAAAAGATATTTGGACATATGCCAACAAGGTATGTAGACACACATTGATAAGTACTCTGTCAAATGATTTGTTCGATGTGTATAGCGTCTACAAGGAAGCAAATAAAATATGGAACTCTTTGATCCTGAAATACACTGCGGAGGATGCTGGGAAGCAGAAGTTTGTTGTTGGAAATTATTACAGGTGGGAAATGGTAGACAACAACGACATCAAGACACAGATTAATGAATATCACAAACTGGTTGAAGATCTCAAGGCTGAACACATCAATCTTCCTGATGAATTTGTTGCTGGAATTCTTATTGAAAAGTTACCAGAATCATGGAACAACTACAAGCAACAATTGAAACACAAGCAGAAGCAACTATCGCTAACAGATCTGATCACTCATATCATTATTGAAGATACCAACCGGAGAACGATTCAAGAAGCAAAGGAGAAAGAAATGACTGGTAAGGCAAATTTGGTGGAAACAAAACCAGGCAACAAAAGGTATGACTCTAAACATAATAACAAGAAACACCAAAATAAACAATCAGATTACAAACCCAAGAATACTAACCCCAAGTTCAAAAAGAAAGGCAACTGTTTTGTCTGTAATAAACCAGGTCATCATGCATATGAATGCAGGAAGAGAGCTACTAAGATGAGAAATGATAATCCTCCTAAATCAAATATTAATTTGGTTAAAGGAGATGATGATGGTGATAATGATGTTATCATTGCAATGATTTCTCAAGTTTTACTTATCTCTGATGTGAACAAATGGGTGGTAGACTCTGGGGCTACCAAGCACATATGTGCAAACAAAGAATTGTATTCCTCCTTTGAAGAAGGAGAAGACCACGTCTATCTTGCTGATTCTCGATCTGCAAAAGTTTATGGAAAAGGAAAAGTGGTTCTGAAACTCACATCAGGAAAGACCTTAGTGCTGCAAGATGTCCTGTATGTGCCTGAAGCCAGAGCAAATTTAATTTCTGTGGCTATATTGGGAAAGGCTGGGGTCAAAGTGTCATTTGAATCTGATAAGATCATTATGACAAAGAACAATGTTCTGATTGGGAAGGGTTATTGTAATCAAGGACTATTTGTATTGAGTATTGATGATAATAATAATCATACATCCTCTTCTGCTTACTTGGTTGAGTCTTTTGATGTTTGGCATGCTAGATTAGGTCATGTTAATAAATCTTACATGGATAGATTACGGAATTTTGAGTTAATACCTGAGGTTAAAAATGACATGATAAATAAATGTGAGATTTGTGTACAAACTAAATTATCTAAGAGAACTCACTTATCCACCCAAAGAGAAAGTGAATTATTATCTTTAATCCACACAGATTTGGGAGATCTAAAGCAAACAGAAACTAGAGGTGGTAAAAGATATTACATAACTTTTATTGATGATTTCTCTAGATATACTAAGGTCTATTTATTGAGAAATAAAGATGAGGCCTATAATAAGTTTGTTTTATACAAAGCTCAGGTAGAAAATCAGTTAAGTAGAAAGATAAAGAGAATTAGATCAGATAGAGGAGGAGAATATTTGTTATTAGACGATCTCTGTGAAAAAGAAGGAATAGTTCATGAAGTAACTCCTCCTTATTCTCCTGAATCTAATGGTGTAGCAGAAAGGAAAAATAGAACTTTAAAGGAAATGATGAATGCCTTACTAGTAAGTTCTGGTGCACCTGATAATTTGTGGGGGGAAGCCATATTAACTGCATGTTTTCTACAAAATAGATTACCCCATAAGAAAACAAAAAGAACTCCTTATGAATTATGGAAAGGTTATAAACCAAATCTGAAATATTTAAAAGTGTGGGGGTGTCTTGCAAAAGTGTTATTACCTGATCATAAAAAGAGGAAAATTGGTTCTAAAACTTCTGATTGCATGTTTATTGGCTATGCTCAACAAAGTGCTGCTTATCGCTTTCTAGTTTTGAAAAGTGATGTTTTAGATAAAAATACAATTATTGAAACTAAAGATGCAGAATTTTTTGAAAATGTGTTTCCTTTGAAAGTTGAGCATACTTCAACAATAATTGAAAAATCCTCTTCTTCCTCTTCTAAACAAATTTCAAATGAAGTTTTGAGTGAGAGTTTACGAAGAAGCAAGAGGCAAAGGAAAGAAACTTCTTTTGGAAATGATTTTTTCACTTATTTAGTTGAAGGAGAACCTAAAGATTTTTATGAAGCCATTACTTCCCCAGATGCAGAATCTTGGAAAGAAGCAATTAAATCAGAGATTGAATCTTTAAATAAAAATAAAACATGGGTTTTAGTTGACTTGCCTCCAGGAGCAAAACCTATTAGATGTAAATGGGTTCTTAGGAAAAAATATTTTCCTGATGGGTCTGTAGATAAATACAAAGCCAGACTAGTAGCCAAGGGCTATACTCAAAAGGAAAATATTGATTATTTTGATACATTTTCTCCAGTGACAAGGATTTCTTCTATAAGAATCCTTATAGCATTAGCTTCAATTCATAAGCTTTATATTCACCAAATGGATGTTAAAACTGCATTTTTGAATGGTGATTTAGAAGAGGAAATTTATATGGTACAACCTGAAGGATGTATTGTTCCTGGGCAAGAAAATAAAGTTTGTAAATTGATTAAATCTTTGTATGGTTTAAAACAAGCACCCAAACAATGGCATGAAAAGTTAGATCAAGTTCTAACAAGTGGTGGTTTCTCTACTATAGAAGTAGAAAGATGTGTTTATACAAAAGTTGTGAATAATGATTGTGTCATTATATGTTTATATGTTGATGATATGCTTATTTTTGGTACTAGTATGAATATTGTGCTTGAAACAAAAGGTTTTCTTGCTTCAAATTTTGATATGAAAGATTTGGGTGAAGCAAAGGTTATCTTAGGTGTTCAAATCATAAGGAATGAAAGAGGGATCTTACTTTCTCAAGAACATTATGTGGAGAAAATTCTGAGAAAGTTTGATCAATATGATGAGACTCCATTGAGTTCTCCTTATGATTCAAGTGTGCACCTAAAGAAAAACTTAGGAGACCCAGTGGCTCAATCTAAATATGCACAGATCATTGGAAGTCTGTTGCATTTAATGAATTATACCAGACCGGACATAGCATATGCTGTGTGTAGATTGAGTAAATATACTCACTGTCCAAGCAGTGAACATTGGGATGCTCTAATAAGGTTATTGAGATACCTTAAAGGTACCATAAATTATGGTATACATTATAGTGGATTTCCCGCTGTATTGGAAGGATATAGTGATGCGAACTGGATCTCTGATTCAGAAGGGTCAAAATCCACTAGTGGTTATGTGTTTATTTTTGGTGGTGGTGCTGTCACATGGAAATCATCCAAGCAGACAATTCTAACAAAATCCTCGAGGGATTCTGAATTTATTGCTATGGAATTGGCTGGAACTGAGGCTGAGTGGTTGAGAAACTTCTTAGCAAGTATTCCATTGGGTGACAAACCCACACCATCAATATCTTTACACTGTGATAACCAATCTGCGATAGCTACGGCTAAAAATAAAACCTTTAATGGTAAAAATAGGCATATTCGATTGAGACACAATATTATAAAGCAGCTGCTCAAAGATGGGGTGATCTCAATCGATTATGTAAAGTCAGAAGTAAATTTAGCGGATCCGTTGACAAAACCCTTGGGAAGAAAACAAGTTGTTGAAACATCGAGGGGAATAGGACTAAAGCCAGTGTGATTACGACAGCGATGGCAACCCAACCTTTGTGATTGGTGATCCCATGAAGAAGGTTCAATGGGTAAGAACAAGTCGCTAGTTAGTACTGCTAGCACCAAAATATTATAACTGGTCCTTTCCTATGGTGTGTGATAAAGTGCTAGAATGCATAGAGGAGGATGAGCAAGAGCTCTTAATGATTTCAAATCCTACGGGATGGTGTATTATGTGCAGATACACATAAAGAAATCACCTATACGAATGTGGAGTGTGGGCCGCTCCTATGAGATCATGGCGAAATCTCTAGAGCATTCGTTAAAACCAGGACACGCGCATGGCCGCCTAAAGCGCAAAACCGCTCGATAAACAGTGGAAATGTGGGGGTATAATCTGGCTGTTAGTACCTCTGGTATACACCCAAGAGATGCTAGTTCATAGTCCATAGGACCACTGGCATCTCTGTATACCAAGTATTATCGGTCTAGGTCTGGTTCATAGTCCAAAGGACCACTGGATACAATGATTATATCCATGTGTAACTCAGAGAGTAGAGTTTCTTTTGAAACATGTGGGGGATTGTTGTAAATATGGGTGTTTCAAAAGAAGCTAAGTCCCACATTGCTTGGGAGAGTGAAGGTTCAAGAGTATAAATGATAACACACAATCTTGGGCTAGTAAATGGGCCTAGAAGAGAAGTGGGCTCGCGCGCACGAAAATGGGCCTTAAATTGGAAATTCAGTTGAAATCCGGCGATTTGCCCCCCCCTGCGCGCGAGATAAAGCGTGGTATTTGGCACTTTTTGTTGAAAAATATTTTGGTATATATGCTTATACGGAAACCTCTTAAATTCCAAGGGTCAACCTTTGAAAGATAAAACGTTACATTTTTCCACAATATGCGTTGGAATTTAAGAGGCGTCTGGACGGCTGCAACGAGGAGATGCAATGTTTCGGTTGAAGAGGCATGTTTTACAAGTGTATCTCTTCGTTCAGTGTATGCATGCAACGAGGAGATGCAATGTTTCGGTTGAAGAGGCATGTCTTACAGGTGTATCTCTTCGTTCAGTGTATGCATGTGCTTATAAATACCGCAGTGCTTACCTTCTCTGATTATCACTTCACGGAAATTCCTTCATTCAAACACAGCAATGTTTACCTTTTCTCTCTGAGTTTTAATTCCTTCCGCTAGCTTCTGTTTCCTTGTTACCGCAAGAAGAATCCGTTTAATCCTGGGGAGTACCGCTTCATCTTGCCGGTTGTCGCGGAATAACTCTTAAGGACAGTGTCCTTGGACGCGACTCGGGTTATTTGCTCTTCTGTTACAGGTGCCCGACGGTGCTAGAGTCAACACCAACTTGTTCTTCTACTTCTGCATTATCCTGCACGAAAATCTTTCTCAAAGCCTTCACCAGACTTCGGTAGCTCTCATGCTTGTGGAGGCTGATGCGGTGGCAGATCGAACGGCCCTCCAGCACCACCGTCACCGCAGGGACCACTCCGGACACAAGATCGTCGTCGACGACCTGCTCTTCACCCAGCCTTCTCATCAGTTTGTCACTGCCGCAGAAAGCTAGAGGAAAAGAACTCGAAGTTGCGTTGTGCCTGCAGCTTCGTCGTTCGTCGTTAAAACTATTCATTCTCGACTGAATTCTTTCTCCTTTTGGTAATTAAGGATATGCAGTCAGAGATTGTAGAGTGTTGGGGATTATTTTGGAAATGAATGTATTAGCAAGTGATGGATGATTAAATAATTATGAGAAGATGAAGTAGGGGAGGCAAGTGGGGAGTGACAGGAGGGAGAGGAATAGCTGGAAGAGAAGGTGGGTACGTTTTGCTTGTGACTGCAAAAGATTATTAAATGTTGGGTAAAGGTGTATCCAGCACCCCAAATTAATTTTGGAGGAACAATTAACATCTTAAAGTATTTAAAGGTGCAATTAACACCCTGAACTAATTTTGGAGGTGCAACCAGCACCCTGAACTAATTTTGGAGGTGCAACCAGCACCTTAAAATATTTAAAGGTGCAATTAACACCCTAAACTAATTTTGGAGATACAATCAGCACCCTAAAAAAATTTAGTGTAATTTATTAAAATAATATTATACATATGGCTTTTAAACAATAATGTATCCAAAAAAAATTTATGTGATATGTATCAAATGAAAGTAAGTTTTTTTGTTAGTGAAAGGGTAAAATTGCACCAATTTAAATATTTGAGGGAGCTGATTGCACCTCCAAAATTAGTTTAGAGTGTTAATTGCACTTTTAAATACTTTAGGGTGCTGGTTGCACCTCCAAAATTAGTTCAGGGTGCTAATTGCACCTTTAAATACTTTAGGGTGTTAATTGCTCCTTCAAAATTAGTTTGGGATGCTGGATGTACCTTTACCCTTAAATGTTTCTAAATATTTTTCTCCTTTTACACTGTACTAGAATATAATTACATTTCATTCAGAGTTTTTCTTTTGGGTCACCAATTGAGTGGGAGAACTTAATGAGCTTATAAAGTTCACCTTTCTTCTGAGTCTCGTGATATGGGAGTCATAACAATACCCTCCTTTCACTAGCGAACATCCTTGAGGGAGATTTCATGGCCCTTCACCTAGCCCTTTGTTAGTTAAAAACATTAATGTTAGGAGAACAAATTTAAAAAGCAGAGTTCATCCCAAAAAAAAAGAAAAGATTTTTGAATAGAAGAATCTCTTAAATTTATAAACCCTATTTTTCTTGTAAGACTATACGGACTCAAAACATGTCGGTGTTTAGTAAAACTTAAAATCGAGGTTTTAAATGAATAGTCATATTTGTCTAAATTTTTTTTTTTGGATAAAACCATAGGTTAAAATTAAAATTTTGGATAAACTATTGAGACTAGAACAGTAAAAGAGTTTATGGACTATCCAATTACTATTTTATCCTTACTTTTTCTTATATCATATCTCCTCTCTCCTCTCTACTCTCTATCCTATCTTTTCTCTCACCTTTCTTTTCCACTCTCACTCCTCTCTCCTCTTCACTCTCACTCCTCTTTCTTCTCCACTCTCTCATTTCTCATATTTTTAATAAAATCATACGTAATTTTCTAATTATAAAAATCTTTTTAGTAATAACTATCTAAACACCCATTCATTCAAAATTATTTTTTTTCTGCAAGCTCTTCTTTAAAAACTTTTTTCTAAAAATTGTTTAAAACCCTTTTTTTTTTTCATAAACTCTTTTCTAAATTCTTATCTATATAGATCCATTAAATATATGTCAAACTATTCCCAACAGATCATAAATAGTGCGGTCTATTTCTCAAATTTTATAAAGCATGTCAGGTTAACCAATAAAAGGGATAATATATAATCAAAATTAATTATTAGGAAGTAATTTATGCTTTGATATAAATATTAGATGTGAAAATAGGTTAAATTAGGCTTGCACTATAAGCCTAAATGTTCAGAATCTATTTTGTAAGCTTATATACTTATTTATTTTGTTTTAAGGATTATAAATGCTTCCCAACAAAGGTAAGCTTAGCTAAGTTTTAGGGCCTAAGCCTTGGAAGTAGATATCAACTTATAGCCTATTATTGAAGCCTACCTAACTAATACTAATAATTAAAAATAATAGTCATATTTATACATGAATAAATAAATAGGAAGACTTAATAGGCTTTACAAGCAATGAAATAAATAAGTCTTATTATCTAATTAAGCTTACATGTAGGTTTAAACAGAGTAATATTTTTGTTAAAAAAAGTGAATCCACAAGCCTTTGATAGATAGGGAGAGGGTAGATTTACATTTACATTGGGATGGGCAAAAAAAGAACATAATGCTTGAAAAAGAAGGAAAGAAGTATAATAAATATAAAAAATGAGAGGCAAAATCTTGAAAATTGAAGAGTGCATGAGCTGTTTCCCCTGTGTTTGTGTGGAGACGAGGTCGCCGCGATAGCCGAACACCTTGTTGCTTTCATCATTTCTAATAACTGTGTTTGCTGTCTTCTAAATTCATAATCACATTAACAATATTGCTAGCCAACAATAATACATAACAAAGTTACTATGTTTGGAGTATGTTTTATTCTCATATTGATCGTTTTGTCTGCCCCTTTTTTAAACAGTTTCTGTTTTGTGTGTATTCAGTTAACTTTTACAAATGAGATAATTCGAATTTCCCTTTTCAAATTTATTAAAAAAATGGTATATTTTTTAATATCAGGAAAAGATGCACCAAATTTTTGTAAGACAACTCGTTGGTTTGATTGACATAGCACATGATTAGTTGAGAATAACGAATTCCTATACATAACTTATTTTGTGGGTATAGTTTTCTTCAAATGTTGGGTTGGGATAGATTAAGTTTTCGAAGCTTTAGATCATATATAAACAATCTTCTTGACATGTTAGTGTTGGAGATATTAGAAATGAATGAATGTGGAGGGGATTTGATGAAGTTACCTCATCTCAGTGAACTATCTATATGCGTAACTGGTTTTTGTTTCTTGCAGGTTTCAGAGTCTAGACTCTAAGCCAGTATCATGATCAAGTATTGTTGTAGTGGAATTAACGAGTATTGTAGGCAATATGAGACTTGTGATTCAAAGTTGGATTTATGCCTATTTCTTTCAAACTCAAATTGGGTAGTTACTCGTGTCTCCCCTCTTAAGAATAACTTTAATAGCTTACCCAACCATAAAAAATTGATATTCTAATAGTTATAATTATTAGAAACGTTATAAAATTACTACTATAAAATATTTATTTTTTAAAATAATATAAGTCACTTGAATAGTGATATTTTGTAATAATCGCTGAAAAAATATTTAGTGCTTTCAATATCTTAAAATATTTTTCTAATAGCACCTAATATCTTAATATACTAAATACAATTTTATCCTTAATGTATCCCAAAAATATTTTAGGGTTCTGAGAGTATAAAAAATTATTTTAAGATACTGAGTATTACTAAAAATATTTTAAGATGATTAAAAACTATTTTAGGATGCTGAATACTATTAAAATATTATTTAACAAAAAAAAAAAGCATCTGCCACCCTCATTTTAAACCCAAAACGGTGTAGTTTTGGGTATAAGAGGGGGCATAGAGCTGGCAGCGGAGAGAAGCCAGCTCTCAGATAATGGGCATGTTTGGATAGGATTTTAAAAAAGGGCTTATAAAAAAGGGTTTATAGACAACTTATGGAAAAAGACTTTTAGAGAAGAGTTTATGAAAAAAAAAGTGATTATGAATAAATAAGTGTTTAGATAGTTATTTTTAGAATGGCTTTTTATATTGGTAAATTATTAAAAATGGTATGATTTGATTAAAAGTAAGAGAGAGGAGAGAGGTAGAGAAAATAGAAGAGAGAGGAGAGATAGTGTAAGAAAAAGTAGGAGAGAGGAGAGAGGGTGTAAGAAAAAGTAGGGGTAAGATAGTAATTGGATAGTACATAAGCTCTTTTACTATTCCAAAAGCTAGTTTCAATAGCTTATTCAAAACCATGGTTTTGCCCAAAAGCACTTATGGACAAATATGACTGTTTGTTTTAAAATTTTTCTAAACCAAGGTTTTGCCTAAAAAAACTTTTTTTTTGTTGCCCACCCGGTTCACCGGAGCTTTGCCCCGACTACATCCGGATCCGACTCGCGTCGCGCACCTAGCTATGGTGGGTGAGTCTCCCAACGGGGATTTTCTGCGTACGCCAAGGCTCGAACTCGAGACCTCGCTTAAGCGATACCGAGCCGCTTACCACTCGGACTAACCCCCGTTAGTAACTAAAAAAAAAACTTTTAAAATCATGGTTTGGAGAAATACTGAAGAGGCCCAATAACTAGGGATAGATGAGTTGTACAGATTTCGGTGATATAGCATTATAGCCGTTAGATTGGTCTTAATGGTTTGCTTCGTTTCTTTGACCACCCAGTCGTTTGCTTTCGTAACAAATTATTATTTGAATTTCAAATTTTATTTTGGGCTCTTGGGCCAGGGAGATAATTAAATTATAGCCGTTAGGGTTGGAGGTGCAAATTGTAACAAACGAGAACTAAGGCAAAACACTGGATACGAAAGCTCGATTCTGCCGATTTCGTAGCCAAAGCTTTCTTGTTCACCTAACAATTCCAGCAACCCTTCTCTCCCCTTTTCGCTGTAAGTATTTAACCTAATCAGCTTAATTATTGGAATTAGGAGAATTACGCTGATTAGGTTAAATTCTTTTACTATATTCTAATTCTAGGGGCACGAGTCTTTATTTCGGCTCACGAATTTGATTTCATTTTTTAGGATGTGCTTTTGATTTACATTTTCCTTGTGTTTGATGCGCAACAGGAAGATATAAACCAAATGAAGCAGAATTCCCCGGAAAACCAATCTTCTTGGCATGCTATTCGACGTGATTAAGGAGAAGGAAGTGAAACACTGACTAATGACGTAGGCAATTTTGAGATTTTCATAGTTTGATACACTCCGAACTTTCTTAAGAGGAGAACCTTTTTAATGCGATGCTTTTGAAGCTGATTTCTTTCTTGTTACTTCCATTTTCTCTTAGAGAATTTTAACTTGCGCGAACGTCAGTGCATTCCGCGATTTCTTTGAGCCAAACAGAAGATCTAGATAATGAATGCACTTCATAATTTCACAGAGGTAGCGTTAAATTTTAGTAAATCAGTGAAAATAATTTCTCCTCTTCTTAGCTTTGTTTGTTTGACTCAGATGAGCTGATAACAATGTACGGTTATGCTAATCTTTCTATTGGAAACTGCCGAAAGTTGCTTCTTGTGCTTGCCAGAGAATATGATCTCAACAGAGTACATTTCGTGAACTATAATAAAACAGTATCTTGGACTTGACCTTCGTAATGGTAAGATTTTGGTGGATTATTAGCGAACTATTTGCATTATAATTTATGAATGTCTATAGTCGTTTGATCGGAATATTATAGTCTCCGTGGCTAAATCTCAAGGGAATTTATCTGAAGAGGGCAGAGGGCTTGTTTTCTTCTTTCTGTTGCATTGAGCGGAATTTGAGGCATGCACTCAGGCCACTTTATGAAGTTCTCTTTCCATATTGGGCCCAAACTCTCCTTCTCTCTCTGATTGCACGCCATGTATTATGTACTAGCAAAATCTAGAGGTTCATATTAGCCTAATTCTTAGTCATTTAATACTCATTATGGTTTTATCATTTGGGGATACTTGGTTTTGAACTTTTGCTGTTGAAGGTTTACATTTCTAGCTGTTAAGCATTCAAAATTCTACCATGGGTGCTTTAGCTATTATCATCGAATGAATGATAAATATAAGTGTCAATATACTTGGTTTTAATGTATGTTACTAACATCTGTGTGAGTTGTAGGGATATTACCAGCTGGAAAAATGGAATGGAAGTGATGTTCAACTTGCTTACTTGCTACAGATCACAAGTGGACAAATCACCAGAACTGCTGTATGTATCACAAGTGCCAGGTATTACAAACAGTTTTTAGAGAGATTGAACAATCTGGGAATGTTACATTATCTATGTTCATCAACGATTTATTTATTTACTTTTTCTAAAGAATGAAAGAAGAGTATTGGATAACTTGAACTGAGTTCATCAAGTGGCAAGTAAGATATTCTCTTTTTAGATACCTTCTTCAAGAGAAGAAAAGAGGAAATTGTGCGGGCTTGTTTGATAATTTATCTTGATTGTTCTACAAGGCCTTTGCACTTGATTCTTGTACGAGGCCCTTAAAATAAATTTTGAGATGTCTTAAATTGAGTGCATACATGTTGTAACTTGCTTCATCTGGAGAAAATTAATAAAAAGACAAGACAAAATTTTAGCTTTTACTTAATGAAAGTTTGAATTTGATACTTCACATTTGAAATGGTACAGGGAGGAAAAACTGAGAGCGATGGATTCATATTTAAAGGAAAAATTAAGTACATCCAGCAATTCCTGGTCAGTGATTCTCTTAACTTTGGATTGCCTAAAGATAGCCCTATTCTTGGCAATACTATCCGATCCATTTAATGCAGTTTTGTTTGGAAACTGTGATCTATGCTATTCATATTGTTAAGTAGTTAGAATTTCATTGATGTAATGTGATAATTTTCGGTCGTACCTGGAATCCTTGTTTGACTCAATGAATACTCACACGAAATCGGAGCACTTTGGACAGGCTCACAGTCATGTTACACAGCAAATACACCCACAGAAAAAATAACAGAGCATCAAACGTGTAGAGGGAGAGGAAACCGATCAGAGCAGTCACAATATACACAAAAAAGTGTTTAAACTGTAGTCTAAAGGAGTGATCTAAACCCCCCTCTTTTCTGCTTCATTCACGTCCGAAAAATCTGTTTAGTGGGAGGAGTGGGTTGATCCCATAACTACCCTCTCCATCATTTTTCTCCCAACGTGAAAATTGTTCCCTCTACATTTGCTCCTCATGGACATGGGCCTAATCCACTATGGATGAATTGGCTCATTTCTTAACATCTCCCACTCACACTTGGTGGATTAGATGTCATGGGATCAATCTCATTCTCTTCCTTCTTTCATACTAGGTGCTTTGCCGTGACCCCGTAGGCATGACATCTCCATTCGGGTGTTTTTACTAGAAATCTCTTTTACAGAGACCAACACAAAGCAACCATTTAGTGCAACTCGATCAAAATAAGTTAGTGCCTTGAATGTCCTAGATTTACCCATATATAATTTTCTTATGGCTAATCTGATCCCTCTTAAGTCAGCATATAACTCAGATAGCCTCTACCTATGCATAGTATCCACACTTGTGAAATTATAAAATAATATCATAAGGGATCGGTCACAGACACCAGTATGAATGTATATATTCTGGCAATCTTTCTTTCGCCCATATATTATTTTGATATGAATCAACCGTTTTTCTAACATAATATCTTTAGTTCATATATAATTTGACCATAGGATATATACTAAACTTCGATCTCGCTGAAACATGAAAGGGAATTGGAAGACACGCAGCGAAAATTAACTTTAAAATTTTTCCATTCCCTGCCAGGATGTACCGATGTGTTTAAGTTAAGAAGAAAGAAGTGTTACCTTCGGTATTCGCCTCTGGAATTTTCAGCTGCGACCTCCTCAGCTTCTAGTCGCGACTTGTAGCCTCTGGAGTTGTCAGTCGTGACTTCCTCTGCTTCTAGTCGTGACCTGTCCTCTCTTTTCGAATTTCTGACGTTCAGATACCTATTTAGTCGTGACCTATGTGTCAACTGGTCGTGACTTCGTCGTACCTGGTGCTCTTTTCTCGATCGCAAGAAGTCGACAACTCAGATCGACTTTCTCTACCGGTATCCATACGAATAACGTTCCAATCACGAACGACTTGCTAGCGCCTCCTGTCCCTCTAGGGCTTTCTCAAGATTCTGTCCTCATCGTCTCTATTTTGGCAGTTTCTTATCTGCAAACCTTTTGCACTCTCCTTGCCCCTTTTCTCACTTGTAGAACCCTAGCCCCTAATGTAAAATATATAGGATGCTATCGGGCTTCTAATTGGGCTGGGTTTCAGAATTAATCTTATATTAATTCTGAAATTAATACAATATCATATATTGCATAATTTTATAAGAAACTAATTAAATAAATATGGTTTTTATTAAATCTGTCTCACAGATTTAATTCACCTATTTATTTAATTTAAAATAAAGATGAAACTAAATTATATTTGATTTATTCTCATAAATCAAATTTGAGATATCTTATCAATTTAAATTTCAAATTTAATAGATCATATCAATTTAAATTCAAATTCAAAGTGATAGAGATTTAATTTATCCTTATAAATCAAATCTTATAAATATCTCTTATATCATATAATATATATAGACAAATTTATATATATACACGTCCACCCTAGATTATTCATTGAATCTGGACATATCTTAGATTCAATGAATCTGGATATCATAGCTCGTGTTGGGCTATTTTGTGTGCGACCCTGTAGGCTTATATGAAGTTGGCAGTGGGCCATTTACTATACTGATTCACAAGTCGTAAGCTGTATCTAGCAAGATATTACGACTACCCAAATAATATGAGGATCGTTGAACAATGTAATCTTTCATACAACCATATCACGTCCTATTTGTCACATGATATTTTGGTCATGGATGAGGCATGGAGAACATCATCCTCTTGTTCCTAACCGTTATTTTCTCGATCCCTGAGTAGTCTGAATATAGAAATGGAACTACCTTTCCATTACAGTATGGCCATATATTTCTCAGACTCACTCATCGAGGGGCTCAGTAATATCTCTTTACGAATATGAGGGATAAATTCCATCTTAACCATTCATATTTCTCTGCATGAAAAACCATTAAGCCCGAACATAGCCTTTATGATCACTCGGTCAAAAGTGACTTTTGACTAGGTCAAAGCTGAGCGTTTGTCATGTAGGAATCCATGATGATCTCAGGTCAAAGGGCATAGTGACATGGTTTGTATATGAGAGAAACTTATGACTTAACCCATGCAGCTCTCTCATAGCGGGTCGATCCAACACCCTGTACTCTTACATGTGCCTATAATTTTGATTTATATATCTATATATCTTTAAAGTCATACTGGTCTTATTTCATCTCTAATCACGTATAGATGACTGACAAGGGACACTTAGGATAAGATCATGAGTTATCCAAGGATGGTCATCACAATAAACATGCAAATAATGTGATAACATAATTAAGAAATTCATAAATCAATAATATTTATAAGACAATGATTGGCCCCTAGGGCATAATTTTCAACAAAATATACCTCTATAATACTGTCAAAGTCAAAGGACATTAGTGAAAGGATGATACCTTTCTGGAACTCACACAACAATGAAGCAGGGATAGATTCACTTGCTTTCCATTTGCAGTTCTTTAGCATATGTGGTATGAATAACATGTTACGGTGTTCCTATTATCCTATAAAAGTGTACATCATTTTGATTCTATCAATCACACTGTACAAACTTCAGTCCAGACACTCATAATATATAAACCCAAACTCTTCAATTCTATTCATATAAAATATGACATCAATTTTGAAGAATTTGTTATTTGGCAACAGGTTTCCTGGATGTGGGTATCCATAGTTCGATCCATACCCATACTGTTGGAAATTATACCCTAGGGGCCAATCATTGTATTATGAACATTGTTGATTTACGAATTTCTTAATTATGTTATCACATTATTTGCATATTTACTATAATGACAATCATTGGATAACTCATGATCTTATCCTAAATATCCCTGGTCGGTCATCTATGCGGGAGCAGAGATGAAATAAGACCAGTATGACTTTGAAGATGTATAGAGATATAACTCAAAGTCATAGGCACATGTAAAAGTACAAGGTGTTGGACCGACCCGTTATGAGAGAGCTGCATAGGTTAAGTCATAAGCATCTCTCATATACAAACCATGTCACTATGCCCTTTGACCTGAGATCATCATGGATTTCTACATGACAAACACTCAGCTTTGACCTAGTCAAAAGTCACTTTTGACCTAGTGATTATAAAGACTATGTTCAGGCTTAGTGGTTTTTCATGCAGAGGAATGTGAATAGTCAAGATGGAATTTGTCCCTCACATTCGTAGAGCGATATTATTGGGCCACTCGATGAGTGAGTCTGAGAAATGTATGACCATACTATAATAGAAAGGTAGTTCTATTTCTATAGTCAGACTACTCAGGGATCGAGAAAGTAACAGTCAGGAACAGGAGGATGACGTTCTCCATGCCTCATCCATGACCAAAATGTCGTATGACAAAAGGGATATGATATAGTTGTATGAAAGGTTACATCGTTCAACGATCCTCATATGATTTGAGTAGTTGTGATGTCTTGCTAGAGACCGCTTACGACTTATGAATCAGTATAGTAAATGGCCAATTGCCAACTTCATATGGGCCTACAGGGTCGCACACAAAATAGCCCAACACGAGCTATGATATCCAAATTCATTGAATCTAAGACATGTCCAGATTCAGTAAATAATCTAGGGTGGATGTATATATTTGTATATATTTATATATATATATAAATTCGTATATATATATTATATAATATAAGAGATATTTATAAGATTTAATTTATAAGGAAAAATTAAATCTCTATCACTTTTGAATTTGAAATTCAAATTGATATATCTCAAATTTGATTTATGAGAATAAATCAAATATAATTCTGTCTTATCTTTATTTTAAATTAAATGAATAGGTAAATTAAACCTGTGGGACGGATTTAATATAAACCATATTTATTTAATTAGTTTCTTATCAAATTATGCAATATATGATATTGTATTAATTTCAGAATTAATATAAGATTAATTCCAAAATTCAACTCAGTCAGAACACCGATAGCATCCTATATATTTGACATTAAGGGCTAGGGTTTTTGACAAGAAGGAACAAGGAGAGTGTAAAAGGTTTGCAGATAAGAAACTGTCAAAATAGAGACGATGAGGACGGATTCTTGAGAAAACCCTGGAGGGATAAGAGGCGCTAGCACGTCGTTCGTGTGGATACCAGTAGAGGAAGCGGATCTGAGTCGTCGACTTCTTACGATCAAAAAGAGACCACCAGCTGCGAAGAGAAGCTGTGAACGTCGCATAGGATAACTCCAAAAATGCTCAGGTCGTGACCATATAGGCATCCTGAACGTTAGAAAATCGAAAAGAGACTACCTATCGCGACGAGAAGTTGAGGACGTCGCGACTGACAACTCCAGAGTCGACAAGTCGCGACGAGTGGATACGGAGGTCACGACCATAGTTCAAATACCGAAGGTAACATTTCTTTCTACTTGACTTAAACACATTCGGTAGATTCCGGCAGGGAATAAAAAAATTTTAAAGTTAATTTTCGCTGCGTGTCTTCCAATTCCCTTCAGTAGTATCAGAGCCATGCCGTTTTGTGTTTAAGTTAGGTTTGATTGTTGATACATGTGATGTATGTTAGACTTCTTAGCCGATTATATGATAACATGTGAATTATGTATGACATATAGAAAATCCGAGTTATGTATGACATATAGGGAATCAATTTTATGTATGACATATAAGGAATCTAAATTGAAACTGAAATTGTTCGTTACCTATGTGTGCGATTATGTGTAAATCGATGGTGTATGTTAATTGATTTTGATCAATTAAAATTGATGGGGATCTAAGGAAACGGTCGTAGCGCAACATAATCTTAACATATACTGCATTTCCTGATGTATGAATGTTTTGGTTTCATAACATTTATTTCCTTTCACATAATATAAATTTTGATTCTTGAATGTTTGGGTATGGTGAACAATATGGCTCTAGATTACAAGTGTTGTAATTTTTCTAAGTACGGTCTGAGTGTCTTGCCTTCTTCTAATTACTCTCGATATACATTCTCTTCTTATCTTACTCCCCTCGAATGTTAAAATAAGGTTTCTTTATGTAATTTTCCTATTAGAGAGCTCCTCTCATTGGCTTAAGGGGACTTAGGATAGGTGAGTCATATTGTATCACGTTTAAAATTATGCATCTTATGATTATATCACTATATGTGTGTTCTATATGAATATTACTTGTATGAGATACAACCAAGATACATGCATTTTGTAAACTAGATAATTAATTAAACCCTCTAAATGAAATCTTAAGTCATAATGCTGTCAATTTATGAACACTTGTCAAAACCTCGATCGCTCACTTGTAGGCTCCACCAAAGTAGGTGCATTTGAGTTATCTTGGGTAGATAAGCAAAAGTAATGGTGCTACTCACATATGTTTGTTATTGTTTGACTTAATTGAGATTACTAAAACGGTTTTGAGTCTCAAGGCATTAGATGGGATTAAAATATGTTGGATTATATGATGATGGAATCCCATGAACATCTAAGAGTTACATTTGATGTAATTGGTAAAGCTGTTACCTACCTAAATAACTTAATCTTAAGCGTCCTGCTAAAGCGGACTTAAGTTTAAGCCAAATGTAGATCTTAGCCCACTAATTATTACATTGAGGGTTATTTTATTTAGTTGGAGATTGCTAATTCAATTGTATATTTTAATTGTATAATCATGATGACTAGTAATACTGCTACATTATCGTTGCCATCTGTCCTTGAGAATGACAAAGTCAATGGGACAAACTTTCTTGACTGGTTCAGAAACTTGAGAATTATTCTCAAGCAGGAAAGAAAGGCACATGTCCTAGATCAACCCATTCCTAAGGAGCCAGCAGCCAATGCTCATAGAGCTCAGAGAGATTCTTACGCAAAGCATAAGACTCTATCGATGTGGGATGCTTGATGCTTGCCACCATGGTTTCGGAGCTCCAAAGAGATTGGAATACATGGAGGCTTATGAGATGATTGTGCATCTCAAGGAAATATTTCAGCAACAGGCAAGGTAAGAGAGGTATGAGACCACTAAGGCCTTACATTCCTGCAAGATGACTGAAGGTGCATCAGTCAGTGCTCATGTCTTAAAGATGAAAGGGTACATTGATCACCTTGAGAGGCTTGAATTTCCCATGAGCCAGAAGTTAGCTACTGATTTGATCTTGAACTCACTCCCGGAAATTTATGACCAGTTTGTCATGAACTACAACATGAACAACATGGAGAAATCTATTTCTGAACTGCATGGGATGCTCAAAACTGCTGAGATGAGTGTTAAGAAGAAGCCCAATATTATTTTGATGGTTCAGAAAGGAAAGGGTATGAAGAAGAAAGGCAAGGGCAAAGGGAAGGGTCATGGCTGATCAGGTAAGACTAAAGAGTCAGGCAAGCCCGAAACCAAACCTATAGCTCATCAGGTTACACTTCCATTACTAGGAATAATAGACGTTCTATTTATCGTAATGATGTTTTCTATGCTCATGGTGATTTGCATGTTGATCATTACATATTAAACTTGGAACAACCCAATCATGGAAATATCTATAACATAACCACCAAAAGGATCAAACTAAACGATTTGAATCCGACATACCTCTGGCACTATCATCTGGGCCACATAAATGAGAAACGTATTTCTAAATTCTATCAAGATAGATTTCTCAACTCATTTAATTTTGAATCATATGATACTTGCGAGTCTTGTTTGTTAGGAAAGTTGACAAAGTCACCTTTCACTGGGCACAATAAGAGGGCCACTGATTTGTTGGGCCTTATACATACAGATGTGTATGGATCGATGAATACAAATACTAGAGGAGGTTATTCGTACTTTATTACATTCATAGATGATTTCAGTAGATATGGGTACGTCTATCTAATGAAACACAAATCTGGATCTTTTGAAATGTTCAAGATATTTCAAAATGAAATACAAAATCAGCTTAGCAAAATAATTAAAACCCTTCGATCTGATCGAGGTAGTGAATATTTGAGATGAGAGTTCATCGATCATCTTAGAAATTGTGGGATAGGCTCACAATTGACTTCTCCAGGAATACCACAATGGAATGGCATTTCTGAACGGAGGAATCGAACACTATTAGATATGGTTCGATCCATGATGATTCGAATAGATCTTCCATCATCCTTTTGGGGTCATGCCCTAGAGACGGCTGCGTTCACACTGAATCGTGATTCATCTAAGGCGATTGAAAAGACTCCGTATGAGATATGGACTGGGAGTAGTTTGTCTTTTCTCAAGATTTGGGAATGTAAGGTCTATGTTAAGTAACAAGCCTCAGATAAATTAGCGCCCAAATTCTCAAAGTACCTTTTTGTGGGATATCCTAAGAAAAGTAAGGGATATTATATCTACAACCCCACTGATAACAAAGTGTTTATTATCAGAAATTGTATCTTTCTCGAACGAGAATTTATCTTTAAAAAAGCCAGTGGGAGTAAGGTACACCTAGAAGAAGTTCGAGAGACACAAGACACCACAGAACTAGAGATGGAAAATAGAGAAGACTCACAACAAGTTGTTGAGACTCCTCAAGTCACGCAAGGCCCACGGAGATCTAATAGGACACTACTTCAGCCTTAGAGATATGGATTTTTAATTTCTGATAATCGTGATGTGTTGCTCATTGAGCATAATGAGCCGACTACCTATCGAGAAGCTATAGTGGGACCAAACTCTAAAAAATAGCTTAATGCCATGAAATCTGAGATGTAAGCCATGTACAACAATCAGGTTTGGACCTTAGTCGACCCGCCTGAAGGCTTAAAAACTGTCGGGTACAAGTGAGTTTTTAAAGAGAAAACTGATATGGATGGCAATGTAAATGTCTTCAAGGCACGACAGGTTGCAAAAGGATTTACTCAAACTCATGGTGTGGACTATGATGAGACCTTTTTCCCAATTGCAATGGCCAAATCAATCAGAATCCTCCTTGCCATTATAACATATTATGACTATGAAATATGGCAGATGGACGTCAATATAGCCTTCCTTAATGGAAAGCTCCTTAAGGATGTGTACATGACACAACCTGAAAGGTTTGTGCATTCTGAGGACTTTGGTAAAGTGTGCAAGCTTCAAAGGTCCATTTATGGACTGAAGTAAGCATCTCGGAGTTGGAATCATCATTTTGATGAAGTAGTCAAAGAGTTTGGATTTCTTCAAAACATTGATAAACCTTGTGTGTACAAGAAGATTAGTGGGAGCACAGTTGTGTTTTTAGTACTCTATGTCGATGACATCCTACTTATTGGGAATGTCATTCCTACCTTGCAGATTATCAAGTATTGGTTAGGAAAGTCTTTCTCGATGAAAGACTTGGGTGAAGCCACCTACAACCTAGAAATTAGGATCTATAGAGATAGATCTAAAAAACTTCTAGGACTCAGTCAAAGCACATATATAGACAATATACTGCATAGGTTTAGTATGCAGGAATTAAAGAGGGGTTTCATACCCATGTCTCATGGTATTCACCTCAGCAAGGATTTGTGTCCTAGTACACCTGATCAGCGAGGTCGCATGAGTAATGTTCCATATGCCTCGGCCATAGGATCTATCATGTACGCCATATTATGTACTCAATCGGATGTCTCGTTTGCCTTAAGTATGACTAGCAGATATCAACAGGACCCTGGTCATGGCTATTGGACTGTTGTCAAGAATATCTTTAAGTACTTAAGAAGGACTAAGGACTTATTCTTGGTCTATGATGGATTAGACGACGAGCTCTGTGTAACTGGTTACACAGATGCAGTTTTTAAACTGACCAGGACGATCTTAAATCGTAATCTGGATACATATTCCTCCTGAATAATGGAGCACTAAGCTGGAAGAGCTCTAAGCATAGCAGTGTAGCAGATTCTGCAACGAAAGCTGAGTATATAGCAGCATCTGATGCAGCTAAGGATGCCGTTTGGATAAGGAAGTTAATTACTGAACTAGGGGTGATACCTATCATCTTAGATCCAATAACTTTGTTCTGTGACAATAGCGGTGCCATTGCACAGGCCAAAGAGCCTAGGTCACATTAAAGGACCAAGCATATACTCAGGAGATTTTATCTCATCAAAAAAATCAAGATAGAGGTGATATAAAAATATACAAAGTAGCAGGAGAAGACAATGTTGCTGATCCTCTAACAAAGCCGCTTATGCAGGCAAAATATGAGCGTCATGTTAGGTCAATGGAAATTAGGCAAATTAATGATTGTACCTAGTGCAAGTGGGAGGATGTTGGAAATTGTGCCCTAGGGGTCAATCATTATATTTTAAATATTGTTGATTTATGAATTTCTTAATTATGTTATCACATTATTTGCATGTTTACTGTGATGACAATCCTTGGATAACTCATAATCTTATCCTAAATATCCCTGGTCGATCAGCTATGCGGGAGCAGAGATGAAATAAGACCAGTATGACTTTAAAGATATATAGAGATATAAATCAAAGTCATAGGTACATATAAAAGTACAGGGTGTTGGACCGACCCGCTATGAGAGAGCTGCATGGGTTAAGTCACAAGCATCTCTCATATACAAACCATGTCACTATGCCCTTTGACCTGAGATCATCATGGATTCCTACATGACAAACGCTCAGCTTTGACCTAGTCAAAAGTAGCTTTTGATCGAGTGATCATAAATACTATGTTCGGGCTTTGTGGTTTTTCATGATTAGGAATATGAATGGTTAAGATGGAATTTGTCCCTCACATTCTAGAGAGATATTATTAGGCCCCTCGATGAGTGAGTCTGAGAAATGTATGGCCATACTGTAATGGAAAGGTAGTTCCATTTTTATAGTCAGACTACTCAGGGATCGAGAAAGTAAAGGTCAGGAACAGGAGGATGACGTTCTCCATGCCTCATCCATGACCAAAATATCGTGTGACAAAAGGGACGTGATATAGTTGTATGAAAGGTTACATTGTTCATCGATCCTCATATGATTTGGGTAGTCATGATGTCTTGCTAGAGACCGCTTATGACTTGTGGGTCAGTATAGTAACTGGCCAACTGCCAACTTCATATGGGCCTACAGGGTCTCACACAAAATAGCCCAACACGAGCTATGATGTCCATATTCAGTGAATAATCTAGGGTGGATGTATATATTTATATATATTTATTTATAAAAATTCGTATATATATTATATATAATATAAGAGATATTTGCAAGATTTAATTTATAAGGATAAATTAAATCTCTATCAATTTTGAATTTGAAATTCAAATTGATATGATATCTCAAATTTGATTTATGAGAATAAATCAAATATAATTCTGTCTTATCTTTATTTTAAATTAAATGAATAAGTGAATTAAATCTGTGTAACGAATTTAATATAAACCAGAGACTATCCATCACGACGAGAAGTTGAGGACGTCGCGACTGACAACTCCAGAGACCACCCGTCGCGATGAGAAGTTGAGGACGTCACGACTGACAACTCCAGAGACTTCCCGTCGTGACGAGAAGTTGAGGACGTCACGACTGACAACTCCAGAGACTACCCGTCACGACAAGAAGCTGAGGAAGTCACGACTGAAAACTCCAGAGCCAACAAGTCGTGACGAGTGGATACAGAGGTCGCTACCATAGTTCGAATACCAAAGGTAACACTTCTTTCTACTTGACTTAAACACATTCGATAGATCCCGACAGGGAATGGAAAAAAATTTTAAAGTTAATTTTCGCTGCGTGTCTTCCAATTTCCTTCAAGTCTTATAGAATTGAGTGCACAATAGGTAAAAAAGTATCTTCATAATCTATAACTTCCTATTGTGTATATCCATTTACAACCAATGGGATTTTGAATTTGTCAATTGATCCATCCACCTTTCTCTTGATTTTGAGAACTCACTTGTTCCCAATGTCTTTACGCCCTTTTGTCAAATCAACCAATTTCCAAATTTAATTTTTTTATCATTAAGTCCATTTCCTCTTTCATTACTTTCTTCCATTCCTTCTTGGCAGGACCTGCTAAGGCCTCATGAACAGTGTGGGATTCATTATCCCCTTCTGGAGTAGCTAAGAGTACTTCGCCTTCTATTTGGAAGTGTCTCTTTGGAACACTTTCCCTGTTACTCCTTCTGATCGGATCAACTTGCTTGTCTTTTCTTATTTATCTCGGTCTTTATGTTGACCGTTCTTGGCTCCTACTCAAATTTATATACCTAGAGGATTCTGGTCTGTCAATTTGTTTAACATTGTCCTATTCTTGAGTCTCAAAGAGATATAATACGGTCAACATCTCCCTTACTGGGAAATTATGTTTTAATAAATATAGCATCTCTTGATTTTGTTTCAGTCACTATCACATCTTCAATTTCACTTATAAATGCATATCCTTTTGAGAGTTCAGAGTACCTTATGAAAATATATTTCTTACCTTAAGGACCCAGTTTTCCATGTCTATGAGAACTGTCATGGATATAGACTGCCAAGCCCCAATGTCTAAAGATGCTTAGATCTAGTTAGCGTTTAGTCCATAACTCGTAGGGTGTGGAAGCGACTGGCTTGGAGGGTACACGGTTAAGTATGAAGGTTGCCATCAATAAAGCATCAGCCCAATATGAAATTGAAAGGTTTGTCTGAGCCATCATGGACCTAACCATGTCTAGAAGAGTTATATTTCTTCTTTAGGCAACCCTATTCTGTTGAGGTGTGCCAAGGATAGTTAGTTGCCTAATAATCTCTTTTTCTTCACAGAGCTTTTTGAATTAATCCGAAAGATATTCACGACCTCGATCAGTGCGTAATGCCTTGATTTTATTGTCCATTGGATTTTCTACTTCATTTATATATCGGCTAAAGCACTCTAGTGTCTCCGACTTATGTGAAATCAAATAGACATGGACATATTGTGAAAAATTATCAATAAAGGTAATAAAATATCAAGCTCCGTGTCTCTCCCTCACACTTATTAGACCACAAATATTGGAATGGATTAATTGCAAAAAAAAATTTGGCTCGTGTTCCCTTACCGAATAGTTTTCTAGTAGCCTTACCAGCTAGATAGCTTTCGCATAATGACATATCCATATTAGGGATTACCCCCAACAAGCCTTCTTTTGCCAGCTTAATCATTCTATTTTAATTAATATATCCTAGTCTAGCATATATTCATATCAGGATTATTCAATATAATAGAAAAATAATCGTGAGTATTAAAATCATTAGTAAGATCCAAAGTAAAGAACTTTTAAAATCGGAAAGCTGAACCATAAAATATTGAGTTGCTATAAATGTCTGTAACTTTACCATAAAAGTTTACATTGAACCCAAAGTCTAATAAGTAAATTACAGAAATTAAATTCTGTTGGATATCAGGAGCATGAAGCACATCATGCAGCATGAAAGTCTTTCCACAACGCAAAATAAATTTGCAGGTGCCCATGCCTCGAACCTTTAACCTTGTATTATTGCCAACGTAAAGCCATTTGCTTTGAAACGGCAACCGACGGTATTCCACAAAAGATCTTCGATCTCGACTTACTTAGTATATGGAGCATGAGTCAATAATCCAAGAAAGGAAACATGTTTTGTTAGAAAAATAGTACTAGAAACAAATGAGACATGTGAATTCACATAATTCACTGTTATCTTTTCGCTCACGGTCTATTTAGAAAAGTCACGTGCGAAATATCCCATATTGTGGCAGGCAAAGCATTTGACCTTCTTTAGGTCTAGCTTTTTCTTGCCACCATTCTTTTCCTTCTTGTATTATTGCTTGCCTTTTTTGGGTAGATGACCGCCTTTCTTCTCATTTTTTTTTAATTTATTTACCTTTTTGAATTCAGGCTTTGTTTGGGAAGGACCGACACTTTCGGTTAAATAGGCTTGTCCAATGGCCTTATAAGTCTCCAAACGTTTGTCCTCTAACTCCAAATCCTTAGCTACATCATTGAAAATGATGATATTTTCATTATAGGTCAGATTAACTTTCATGTGCTCCCAACTGGCAGGGAGTGACCTGATAACAACCTGTACTTGTTGCTCGTCAGATAGGTTATGTCTAGCCTCTTTCAGTTCATGAATCATGTTGCTCGTCAGATAGATTATTTGATTTTAGCTTATAGGTATCGAATGTAATCGTCAACCTTCTAAACTTAATCGTGGAGACTTCACCAAACTTATCCTTTAAGTCAATCCACATAGCTTGTGCCGTTCTATGTCTCAAATTCACACATCAAATTATCAATCATTGCACTCAACAGTGTGATTCTTGCTATGCTATTATTCCTTTTTCAGGACAGATATGCTTCCTGGTCTCTTATGTGCTGGATCATATTTCTAACCTCAGGCTCTACCATTGCCATTATTAATGGCTTAATTACATCCTGTTCTTCTAGAATATATTGGACATTTCGGTGCCAAATATCTCAGTTGTCCTTGTTGAGTTTTTCCCCTTGTTTAATTCAACAATAATATTCTTTGATACTATTGTTCAATATCGGTTCTGTGAAAAACCTATCCCATATTAATTTATTGAACCATAGAACATTTAAGTGAATTTACATATATATGGCACATGTAAAGTATACAATGTCATGTACTTTTATTATTTTTTATCAGAAAATAATATCCCTAGACCCATGATCAGAAGAATACGTTTATACCTCCCATCACATAGGCACTAACAAGGCCATCATTTTAATTTATTGAACCATAGAACATTTAAGTGAATTTACATATATATGGCACTAACAAGGTTCTGTGAAAAACCTATCCCATATTAATTTATTGAACCATAGAACATTTAAGTGAATTTACATATATATGGCACATGTAAAGTATACAATGTCATGTACTTTTATTATTTTTTATCAGAAAATAATATCCCTAGACCCATGATCAGAAGAATACGTTTATACCTCCCATCACATAGGCACTAACAAGGCCATCATTTTTTATCAAAATTAATATAAGCACTATTCTCATCAAGTTTTGCTTTTAGAAGACTCATTATCTAAAAGGCTCATACTTATAAAAAGTATACATGAATCATAACTAAAATAAATAAATGAAATGAAACATGTTTCTCTTGCATATAAGGTATGTAATAAATGGCATATCTTTATAAAGCAAAGCAATAGAAATCAAATACAAATATACATCATTTGATATGAGTTTTATAGTATTCTAATATCACTTTTCTTAGCTTATTAAGCTTACGAGGCGGCTTGACAAGGTTAGATACAAATTCTATTGTTTTAAACTAATACGTTTTGCTTATACGTCCTTATCTAGGCTTGCCTCTAACCCTAGTTGCTTTTATGTATTCCATTATGACATTCAGGTAGAATGCGGTATTCTTCTTATTTGTCATGAATCCAATGTAATCGCCAATTACATCATTAATGCCTTTTATATTTGTTAGTTTGGTTGCATCCCTTTCAACTATGTTCATGGTCAAAGTAGGGGTAAGAGGTTAGTTCACTTCCTCTCCATCCTCAACTGGAGATTCATTGTGAATAGTAGGCACCGTTTTGGAGTTTGAGTATGAAGAAACCATGAAAGACTGCTCAGGAAGGGGTTCGATGGGGAATAAAGTTTCTGACCTCGGTCCGGAATCATACATTACTTTTGGTTCCTCTTGTGGAACTTCCTCCACCAACATCTATAGGTCTTCTTCAGAAAGTTCATCAAGTTCTTGTTTTGGATCCTCTTTAGGTTCCCCCTCGGGGTCCTCTTAAAGGTTTTTCTCTGGGTTATTGATATTATCCAGAAATGAAATATTATCATATAAGTTATATCTAAGGGATTTAGTGTTAGATGAAGTTATTTTCACCTAAATAATAAAAAATATTAATTATCATAATTTTTTAGAATTTTTAAAATACTAAAAAATATCAAAAAAATATATTAAATATTCATAAATAGGTTCAAAATTGTCATCAAAATTAGACAAATTATATATCAAAATAAAGATATTGATTTTAGGGATTTTTAAGAACAAACCGCACCTCAATTGGAGGTTCCATGCTCCCTCAAGCGCCCCAAGAAGAAAAAATTAAAAAGCTGAAGTAAACCCACTCTTGGCCACTTACAAGCGCTAGTCTGGTGCTGCCATGTGGCCACCGCCACGTGTCAGTCGCCAAATTTTCCTCCTTTTTTTTAATTCAAAAAAAATTAAAATTCCTCCAAAAGAATATTTTTTTTATAGTGAGTCCGGGTTGGATCCACTGATCCGACTCGGCCCATACCCCTACTGCCAAAAAATAATTTTTTTTTGTAATAGGCTTGGTACAGTTGCAGTCCAAAAATAATTTTTTTTAACTAGGCTTCAGACAACTGACCATTTTTTTTGGCTGGCGTCTCAAAACAACGTCATTTTGGGGATGATCAAAACGCACCGTTTTGATCATCTCTGACCTCCAGCCAGGTCGTACAGACCTAACTGGAAAACGAGTTGGGCCTGATAGACCTGACTCATTTTTTTATCGTAACTCCTCCGCTCGACGTTCGATTTCAACGTTCTTGGTGTCGTTTTCTTCTCTCTTTTTTTATTCTCTACGCAATGGGACTAATTTCAAGGCCTAAAAATATTATTTTCTAATTGCCCAATTTTGAAACGAAGAAGACTTGATACGGTTGTCGTTGAATTTGCTTCTGTTTATGGTTTAAATGCATGCTTTATGTTTATTGGCATAAAACAAATGTTTTTAAACAGAAATAGAGGCAAGAACAGCATGCTACCAGAAAAATAAAAATTCATAAACATGCATACGGAAGCACAGAACTAGGCTTTGGATACCACTGATAGTTTTCTGGCGTACCTGGAATCCTTGTTTGACGCACTTAATACCCACACGAAACTGAAGCACTTTGGACATGCTCACAGTCACGTTACACAACAAATACACCCACGAAATAAATAACAGAGCGTCGAACTTGCAGAGGAGAGGAAATCGATTAGAGTAGTCACAATGCACACACAAGAGTGTTTAAACTGCAGTATGAAGGAGTGATCCAAAAAAACCCTATTTTCTGCTTCATTCACATCCGAAAAGTCTGTTTAGTGGGAGGAGTGGGTTGATCCCATATCTACCCTCTCCCTCATTTTTCTCCCAACATGAAAATTGTTCCCTCTATATTTGCTCCTCATAGACCTGGGCCTAATCCACCATAGGTAAACTGGCCTATTTCCTAACATAATGAGATGATTCCTTTTTACATGCATGACCATTGTTTATTCAATTTAAAACATGTAAAACTAGTTATTATAGATTCCAAGCAAATCTAATGATGAAGCACAATGCCTAAAGCCAAATATAGGAAATATCTGGTAATCTGTGAAGCCTGCTTTCAGGAATTGAACTAAGTCGCCAGGATTATGTTGAATAAGAGCTTTGTTTCTAGCAGTTCATGCGGGTCTTCCTTTTCATTCAACAGTGTATCTGTGATTATCACTCTTCCTCCTTTTCGGTTGCCTGAAATAGCGGCCTTGGCATTTTTAAGTATCTTTATGCAATCATCATCACCACAGTCATGTAAAAACGAAAATAGTAGGAAAAATAGATAGCATCTGAAAATCACATGACTCAATCTAAAAGAGAAAATCTTGTAGAATGACGAAGGCACAAGATATGAATTTGTTATGTAACGTTTTATTTTATATTTGGTTTTATTGGTGTTGATAATTTTGTTTAAGAAAAAGCCAATGGACTCATTCACTCAAGAATCAAGTGACGGTTATATGTAAAGTAAATTAGTCACTGGTCAAATAATAATTATTAATTACTATACACCCAATAGTTACGAGGTCAACATGTTAACTTGTTCTTTGATTCATTTCTCATGTGGTTTCACCGTTCTGAGGGGTTTGTCATCTAATGTATTCATAAACTTTTAATGTATTACATTATTTAAACGTGTTTGAATTTTTCTCCTCAGGTTTTGGGGAAAAAATTCCCCTTAGAAGAGCCCTTAATGTTCATTGAAGTTGCACCACTTCAGAAAGTAGCTCGGAGACTATACAGGTTGATTTTCTTTGGACTTTATGTGAGCTTGGGCAGTCTCCTTCTTTCTATGTTAATGAATTTATTTGTCCTCTGAGAAAGTTTTGTGGGATATTTACTCCCATACCTAAAAATGAGACAAGATGCGCATTATTTTATCAGTGGAGACAGAGATTTTGTAGTTCCGTACGTGGCTTAAAATTCCAAACTTGATTGCGGGTATTGTCCTCTCACCAATCTATTTTCATTCTTATATATTGATATAATTAAATTATTAATAATCAACAGATTGTATTTTCCTTTTGTCTAGATTGATACACCGAAAATATGATGAGGAGGCGCGAATACGACGCAATAGATTAGTTTTTTTTTTTTTGTATTTTCTTGTGAAAAGAGTTTTTTTTTATCATTTTTATTTTTTTTGTGGCATGCATTATGTGGGATTTGTTTAATTGTTTAAAAAAATTCTAAGCTTTAAATTATGTGGGAATTGTTTTAAATTATGAGTGGGTCCAACGCCCAAATATTCCACTTATGCGTGGGTCCAACGCCCAAAAATTCAACTAAGTCTAAGACTAGGGGAGAGTGATGACGTGTTACTATGAGGTGGCAGATGACTGGGAAAGGGTATGACATGGTGGTCTTTTGAGATGCTGAATAGGATTGGGTGATGATATGGTGGTTTGAGCTGGCAAGTGATTGGGACACTGACTAGGACAGTCGTGATAATGTGGCATGTTGATTAGGTGTGTCCATGGCATGGTAGCTGAGGTGTCATGCTAACTGGGTTGATGACAAGAATAGGATAATGACATGTTTGCTGATGTTTCATGTAACTAGACGATGACTAAGACTTATCGATGACATGTCCATTGAGGTGGCATGAAGACTGGCTGTGTCGATGATGTGGAAGATGAGGTGGCGAATTGACTGGATCGATGACAAGGACTAGCCGATGCCTTGTCGCATAAGGTGTCTTGATGATTGGATGATGACTTGAACTGTTCAGTGACATGTCTGTCAATGTGGCATGCTGACAAGGCTATGTTGATTATGTGGCAGCTAAAATGTGTGCTGACTGGGTCGCTGACATGGCTGCGTGATGAGGTGTCATGCTAACTGGGTTGATGACAAGAATAGGATAATGACGTGTTTGCTAATGTTTCATGTGACTGGACGATGACTAAGACTTATTGATGACATGTCCATTGAGGTGCCATGATGACTGGCTGTGTCGATGACGTGGAAGAAAAGGTGGCGAATTGACTAGATCGATGACAAGGACTAGACGATGCCTTGTCGCTTAAGGTGTCTTGATGATTGGATGATGACTTGGACTGTTCAGTGACATGTCTATCAAGGTGGCATGCTAATAGGGCTGTGTTGATTATGTGGCGGCTAAAACGTGTGATGATTGGGTCGCTAACATGGCTAAGTGATAACGTGTCTGATGATGTGTCATGCTAACTGGACGATGATTAGACATGTTGGTGATGTGTCCACTGAGGTGGCTCACTGTTTGGATGTTGACTATGACTATGTGATGACGTGTCAGTTGATGTATCGTGTTGACTGGAAGATGACTAGGACTATTCAATGACATGTTTGATGAGGTGGCTTGGTGACTAGGTCGATGACAATGACTAGACGCTGATGTGCCTGCTGAGGTGTTATGCTGACTGAAGGAGTACTAGGACTGTGGGTGACGTGTCCGATGAGGTTGCATGCTGACTGGGTCGCTGATATGGACTGATGCTGACGTGTCCTTTCTTCCTTTCTTTTTGCCCTCTGGTCGGTTCTCCACCCTCCGATTTTCCTCATCAAATAAACCCTAACAATCTCCACAAACCAAACAAAACCCTTGGCAGCTCCTGGCAGATCTCCTCAAGTCCACCAACCGTTGCCGCGTTGTTCTCCGCTCTAATGGCTGTGAGTATCTTCTTGCTTTCTGTATGCTCCTAAGTAGTAATCTTTATTTTCGATTGTGGCGACCTGGAAAGACATGTAATGCACCCTTGCCAACCATGTCTCCTGGTAGAGATTTATCGTTTTCGCTATGTCTGGTGCCGTTCTGTTTGGCTGCATCTTCGATTCTATGGGGGCTTTGATCTTGGCCATTGACATATTTCGTTGGTCGGGCTCGTGATGTGTTTGAAAAATTGCTCCACAGAATATTTATGTGGAAATTTTCTTCAACTACCCCTATATATAAACGCGTATAGTTTTGCGTTTCAAATTTCTTCTTAGGTTTGCTATATTTTGAAACGTGGTATTGGGTGTGAATAGAATCCAAGTTTTCTTTGTTCAGACATTCCTCAAGTATTCTCATTGTTCGATTAGAGTACTGAAAATGTAGATCGTGCAAAGAGTTGACAGCGAACTTGTAGCTTACATGGCACCGGCCTTGTTTTTAGGATTGAGGTGAACATGATGTTAAAAATTGTGTCCTTCCCGTCCCTTTGTCAGCTCCTGCCTGACTAAGCTTTGTGCCTCTTTTGTGAGGCGTTTTATTCTATTAGTGTTATATCATGAATTGATTTTGTATTCTATAAGCTCAATTGTATACTTTAATTAGCTCCAATTCAACTAACACCTGAACTAATCCCCTTGCTAAGTCGGTTATCAACTACTCTAACCAATTCAACTTCACATTCTATTCACATATCATATTGCATGTATAAATTTATTTTATTTCTTCTTGAATTCATTTTGCTAGAGTGGTATTGGTAACTTTCCTTGCATTCTATTAACATTTTTCCTGGCAAACTGCAGACTATACCAGTTAATCCCAAGCCTTTCTTGAACAATTTGACTGGAAAGCCTGTTATTGTAAAATTGAAGTGGGGGATGGAGTATAAGGGTATGGTCCTTATCAGATGGTGTAATGATTCACCTGTTCCATTGCAAATAAAATTATAATTCAGAATTTATTCATTAGATCTAATACTTAATGGATTTTAATCTTCATTTTGGTTTTCAGGTTTTCTTGTTTCGGTTGATTCCTATATGAACTTGCAGGTGCGTTTTCTACATTATATCTTGGGTGCTTTCTTGTATATAGAACTACTTTATGTGGCTTATGGCTGATTCTGTTGTTAAATTTAAACTTTGTTTTGCACAAAACTATGCTGATGGTGACTTTGATATGAGCCATGCATACATTTTGCTATACAGACACAATAGCAGATAGTATTTGGCATATTAATGCTCTGTAGTCTATTGGCACTATGGTTGCTAATTCTTCGTCCATTTCAACTAACCAAATTTTTAGACATGTGAAATAAACTCTACAAATGTCCTTATTAATTTCAACCAGATGGAAACTAGAATTTTGCTTCTAACATTTTATCTAAGTTTGAATATATTTGCAGCTCGCCAACACAGAAGAGTACATAGAGGGTCAGTTCACTGGAAATTTAGGTGAAGTTTTAATCAGGTACCTATCCTGGTCGCACTATTTTCAATTGGATTTCATGTTTTGCTAGCGAGTCTAAATAAAACTCTTGTCGTTGTGAAAAATGTCAAGGTCTCAAATTGAATGCCGTTTCTCTCCTTTTTAATACCATTGTGTGGGACAGAAGCCATGCATTATGTCCTTTAAATCTTGTTATATGTTAATTAGAACCAAGTTATCTCTGCCTAGAGGGCTGTTAATCTGTTGTTATATTGTTCAAAATTACCATTATCAAGTTTAGGTAAAGAGAATATATGGTAATATGAGTAAATATGCAACTCTCTAAATTACCATTACCATTATCAAGTTTACCATTATCACATTTTCGTTTTTATTTCAATTATATGAGTAAATATGCAACTCTTCAGGGGTCAGGAAATGCAATAGTAAGTTGGCCAAAAATAAAGTTTAGGCAGAGTAAGGGTCTCCAAAGAAAATGTGAGACAATGTTGTGTTGTACCAAAACTCTCTAATTAAGAGCAAGGGAGTTTTGGTACCTGTGTTTTGGACCTAAATCAAAAACACCAGACACTTGTATCTGTAAAGCTAATGTACGTCTATGCTGGACCCTTTTAAAAAGGGTCAGACTAATTGATTAACAGAAGTGTTAAGTTTTGTTCCGTTATTTATATTTCTAGATGCAACAATGTTCTCTACCTTCGTGGAGTACCGGAGGATGAAGAAATCGAAGATGCTGAACAAGATTAGAATGACCAAAGTGCATGGTTGTCATGGCCTCAACAGAACTCCGGTTTAAATGTTGCATTGTTTGTACTTAATTAATGTAGAGATTTAGATTAATGATACCCTTCTGCGAATTGGGTGACCGACCATGAACAAAGTGTTTGATGTAAGGCATGTTGATCTCATGTTGGCTAATGGCCTTTTCTGCTTCAGTTTTCAATTCACATAATATAAAATTCAGAGGAGATTGCACTATTAGAAAGTCATAAACAATGCAACTTATTTTACAAATTTCATATTGTGCAGGACGAGTTAGTTCCCTTTTTTGTGGGATGGGTTTCTGTGGGATCTCAAAATTCTATACATGGTCTTTTGTGGCGTTGGGTCCTAAGCCATTCTGCTGAAGGACTTCTTTTGCCTGTGATTTATCTTTATTGCGGCTTGGTTTTCTGATGTTGATGCATGAATTTTTTGATGAGGATTTATATAATCGAACTTCAAAATAAACCTATCGAAAAATATATTCCCCGGAGGAGTAAGCTTTTCCTGCGATATATCTTAGTCCCGTTGCTTCTTTTATGATAAGCATTTCATTGCTACGATGTCGTACCATTTTGCTTCATCTTTCGGGAATCTGTTGGTAATGATTTCTTTGTCAATTATAAATAAACATATAAATATGTCAAATATGTATTTTTTTACAAAACAGATAATTTAATTGAAATGGATTTTAAAAGTATTGTGAACATTATGTAATATAGATGTAGCATTTCATACTTCCATATTTTACACGACATAACCATTGAAACGGATAGCGTTCAAGGAGAATTTTCATGGTTAATGATCTAAACATTGAAGGTTTCACGTCGCATCATTATATATATATATATATATGTTAGTGTTCTTATCTATGCTATTGTAATTGTCATGTTAGATTTTAATGGCTAGGGGTCTCTAACTAGATAAGGTGCAAAGCTTTTGGCATACTAAGTGAATGTGAAATTGTCACTTCCTCTTTTATTTTATTTTTTCATTTTAATAACAAAAAGCGTTTTATTTGAAGGTATATTAAAATATTCACAAGTTAAAACTCTTTATTCATTAATGATTAAATAATTGATTCATTCATATACTAGTTAAACTTTAAAAAAAAAACACTCGTACCCTTCAAACAAGCAATGATTTGGAACCATGGGACAAGATAATTAGGAACCACGCAAATGGGCAATAAGATCAAGAAGATAGTAGCCTCAAGTTTTAATTCATCAAACCGTTGAATAATTGGGTTGATGAGCACATGCTTCGTCACTGGAGCTACCTCACCAAGTAGGTGCCATGATTACTGCTTTAGAATAACACAATTAATCAGAATAAAATGTACTCCTGTTAAAAGGGTAAAACGTGTAGAGACCTATATTATAAATTAATTGGACACTCAAAATATTTTAAAAACTAGCTAGAATCTTGCGACAGACTAAAATTATTACTGTGAGTTCTCAAAATTATTATTTGGTAGTATTATAGATATTACAAGAACAACAACAAAGCCTTATCCCATTAAATGGGGTCGGTTACATGGATCATACGACGCCATTGTGCTCTATCAAAAACTGAATCATTGGTTAAGTTATTGACCAGGAGATCCCGCTCAATGACCTCGTTGAGCGTTTTCTTTGGCCTTCCTCTATTCCTTTTAACCGGACTCTATACAATTTGATCCACCCTCCTCACTGGCGCATCCCTTGGCCTTCTTTGTACGTGTCCAAACCACCTAAGACGGTTCTCTACCATTTTCTCCTCAATAGATGCCACTCCAACTCTTCCCCGAATTTGTTCATTACGAATCTTATCTTTTCTTGCATGTCCACACATCCATCTCAACATCCTCATCTCAGCTACCCCAACTTTATGCTCTTGCTGTCCTTTTAAAGCCCAACATTCACTTCCATAAAGCATTGCTGGTCTTATAGCAGTGCGATAAAACTTTCCTTTTAATTTATCTGGTACTTTCCGATCACATATAACCCCAGTAGCCTTTCTCCATTTAAACCACCCAGCTTGAATTCTATGATTAACATCCTCCAAAATTTCACCATCTTTCTGTATAATTGATCCCAAATATTTGAACTTATCTATTTGTGGAATAACTTGATCTCCCAATTTGACATCCAAATTATTTCTAACTTACCTCTTATCAAAATTACAATGCATATATTCAGTCTTACTTCTACTCAGACGAAAACCCTTCGACTCTAAAGTACTTCTCCATAACTCAAGTTTAAAATTAATCTCTTCTCTTGACTCTGCCACAAGAACTATATCGTCTGCAAAAAGCATGCACTTAGGGATTTCTTCTTGAATGGGCTTGGTTAGAACATCCACTACTAGATTAAATAAATAAGGACTCAAGGATGATCCCTGATGAAGACCAATCCTTATGGGAAAATCCTTTGTTTCGCCCCCAGAAGTTCTTACAGTAGTTGTTACCCCCTCATACATATCTTTTATTGCCTTGATATATGCCATGCGCACACCTTTCTTTTCCAAAGCTTTCCAAAGCACCTCCCTTGGTACTCGATCATACGCTTTTTCTAAGTCAATGAAGACCATATGCAAGTCTCTTTTTTTGGTCCGGTACATTTCCATTAACCCCCTTAATAATTAAATCGCCTCTATTGTAGACCTACCCGGCATAAAACCACACTGATTCTCAGAAATATCAGTCTCTAATCTCAACCTGTGTTCAATTACCTTTTCCCACAATTTCATAGTGTGACTCATAAGCTTTATCCCTCTGTAATTTGCACAATTTTGAATATCCCCTTTATTTTTGTAAATAGGAACTAAAGTACTTTTCCTCTAGTCATCAGGCATTTTCTTAGAACTTAAAATCATATTAAATAGTTTAGCAAGCCACACCACCCCCACTTCGCCTAAACACTTCCAAACTTCAATAGGAATACCGTCAGGTCCAACAGCTTTACTATTTTCCATTTTCTTAAGCGCCTCTTTAACCTCATCAACACGGATCCTAAGGTAAAATGCTAAATTTGGTTCAACTTCTCGTGTTAAATCCCCGAGCTCATAACTTGACCCTCCTCCCTCGTCATTAAACAATTTGTAAAAATAGGTCTCCCAGCGTTCTTTAATATCACCATCTGTAACTAAAACCTTACCCTCTTCATCCTTAATACATCGTACTTGATCCAAATCCCTCGATTTTCTTTCCCTATCTCTTGCAATCTTATAAATCTTTCGTTCTCCCGACTTTGTCCCTAGCTCCTTATAAAATTCCTCAAAAGCTTTAAAACGAGCTGCACCCACCGCCTTCTTAGTTTCCTTCTTAACTAAACGATACTTTTCCCAATTTTCAGTATTATTACATAAGTGTATAGCTTTGAAACAATCTCTCTTGTTCTTAACTTTCTCTTGTACCTCATTCCACCACCAAGTCTCCTTATCTCGTCGACCAAAACCTTTAGATTCTCCCAAAATTACTTTAGCAACCATTTGGACCCTCTCAGCCATTTCCTTCCACATGATATTAGCATTTTCCTGCGCCTCCCAAACCCTTTCATTTAACATAGTTCTTTTAAAAGTTTCCCTCTTCTCCCCCTTTAACTGCCACCACTTGACTCTTGTGTTTAAAACATGTTGGCGTTTTTCCTTCCTACACTTAATACGCACGTCAAGGACCATTACCCTATGCTGGGTTGTCACCCCGTCCCCTGGAATCACTTTACAATTTGTACAAAGTCTTTTGTCATGACTCCTTACCAAAAAGAAATCAATCTGTGACCTGTGGACCCCACTCTTGTATGTGACCAAGTGCTCCTCCCGCTTCTTAAAGCACGTGTTGACAATCTTAAGATTGTAAGCTAAGGAAAACTCAAGAATAGATTGTCCTTCATTATTAATCTCTCCAAAACCAAAACCACCATGAGCCCCTGCATATTGCCCTGCCTCCTTACCAACATGACCATTAAGGTCTCCACCAATAAAAATCTTCTCAGTAAGTGGTATGCTCTGAATCAACCCCTCCAAATCTTCCCAAAACTTTTCCTTAAAGTGTGCTTCTGTTCCCACTTGAGGTGCATAAGCACTAATAACGTTGATTGTATCCCTTCCAATAATTACTCTTAAAGATATAATTCTGTCATCAATCCTTTTCACATCCACCACATTCGTCTTCCACTCTTTATCCACAATGATACCAACACCATTTCTCGTACCTGTTTTACCTGTGTACCAAAATTTGAACTCATTGATTTCCCGAGATTTTTCTCCTACCCATTTAGTTTCCTGAAGGCACAAGATGTTAATCTTTCGCTTTACCATTTGGCCCACCACCTCCCACGCTTTTCCAGTCATAGTCCCAATATTCCAAGTGCCAAATCTAATCTTTCTCTCCTGAACTAGCTTCTTTAGCCGCCTCCGTCCGTAAGAGAGCGGTAGCCCTTGCTCATTTAACACTACATCCGGGCGACGATGCAGCGGTCCTTGCTCACTTCTCACTGTACTCGAGCCATACAGCGCGTTACTTACAGGCAACGACCTAGTATTAGCGCAATATCTTCGTATGTCCATGTTCATAAAATTCGACAAATTTTTACGTTGGATGTCAGGGCCTAACACAACCCTCTTCCTTTACCTGGGCTTGGGACCGGCTACATGCATATTACAAGAACATTTTGGATTATTTTTATTTAAAAAGGATGAGTGGTGAGCACAAGTGTCTGTTTGGACGAGAGAAGGGAGGAGGAAAAATCTGGAATTTGTGTTTGGGAAACTGATGAAGCGTTCCACCAGAGGTGGGTGCATGTGAGATTGATCCCATCGCACACATCATAATTCATAAATGTTCATCAATAACATTCAAGGGTGACTTTGAATCTTTCGATACAATTTGCAGCACTTTGTAATTTTCAAATCTCCATTTTTGAAAGTTATACATATATATACCTGGCCAACAAAAAATCGTCTGCAGTCCAGTGACAACCAAAGACTCCGCGTCTACGCCAAATCTTTTTCTTAAAAAGAGGGTTCAAATTGTTATTTTTATTTTTATTGCCACATATATCATGCTATCAAACAATAAAACCATTTGAGAAAGCTTTTTTTTTTTTTTTGGTACAATTTGAGAAAGCTGTGTTTGGTGTGTCTACCACCTTAACACATCACGTTCTATATTATACAATTATACCAAACTCCTGTTTTCTTCCCCTCTTCTTCCAAGCAATTTGAACCCCCGCACGTTCTCATTCTTAGTTCAGCAGGATTTTTCTTATAATTGTATATTTTACCTAAAACTTGCCCCCGCCAGTCTGGCGCACACACGTGCGCTAGCGTGGGCATGCGCGAGCGTGGCCGTGTAGGGGTAGGTGTGGGCGTGAGTGTTTTATCCCCACAAATCTAGAGAGCGGTCATACATTATAGTTCTAGACTCTAATTAAAAGAACAAAAGCGAAAACGGGGCAGAGCAGACAATCTACCAAATAATAATATTACTAATTTGTCACCTGAACCTTTCTATAGGTTCATACAACAAAACTAAGAGTTCATACTCTACCATAAACTAGGTATAAACAACAAAATTAATTACCTTACATTTTGTAAGTTTTGTTTATCTATGACAAAGCTTGAATTATATAAGTTACATGAACAAAAAGAATCCACTCGAATAATAGTATTTAAAAACGAAAAGAATCCAGGGACCAGTGTCCCAAACTGGTACAGACCCCCTTTTGGGGGCTTCAAGAAGAGGGCGTTGCAAAAACCCCACCTTCCAGGTGTACTTAAACCCACGACTCATATTTACGCAAAGCTTTTATTATCTTGGTCTTCTTCTTTCTTGACTTTGTGTTCAGATATAATAAGCTCGTCACCATACATCACGCAAGTACCTGCCACTCATTTGTAGGTTCTTCACCATGCTCTCTGCTTTTGAGCTATCCATAGAACCCTGATCACAACCAAGTCATATCTCTTCATTAGCCACCACTCAATCATTTATACTCTCAAATCCCTCAGAAATGAAACCACCCCACGTCCTATGGAGAATCATTGTGAATTTAACAAGACTTGGAGATGGGTTTGTGTATTAAAGAGACCCTAGACACTGTTAACCCCCTTGATGACGTGTGTGCCTACATGCCCCTCGCAATGACCCTTCATTTGTTGTTACACATCAACATCACCAATTTCACTTAATGAGTATTGTGGGCCACCAATAAATCTGAACCTCCCCACAAGCAATACTCATCAACCTCTTTCCTTTTTAAAAAGGGCAAGTAGCAAAATGACAACCGCCAAAAAGCTGTGACTAAAACGACATTCTAAAGAGGCATAAATTCCATTTATGAATACCTGCTCTTGCGCAATTGTATGTAGAGTGCGGTGGACATCCCTAGCCATGCCTTTGGCATCACCACACACGTATATGTAAGCTCCCTGAGACATCAAGTTCCAAATATCCAAAGCCTAGACACAGTAGAGCAGATTAGGTGCGGTTAACCCCATCAATGATCAATTGATAATTTGAGCAAACCAGAACAATTACTCGAGAGAAAGGTGGTAGGTTAGAGAGGATATATACCTTATCTGCCATCTTATGTTGCACATACTCCTTGGTGGGTCCCTCACGAGAGAAGGCTACCACGAGCTCTGAAAGCGCACCACTTTTGACAAAGTGGTTCAACTCATCTTCATAGATGTAGTCCTTTAAAAAAGTATTCTTAATTAATATTATGAATAATCAAATCAAAAATGCTAAAAGCCTCCGCACCAAACCCCTGCCTACCCTCTGGAAAAGTCAGGAAATTGCATCGAGGATAGATAACAACTCACCATCTTACGGTTCCTGCATCCAAAGAATAATACGGAGGGGCCAAGTTCAGCTCCTTCTTCTTTCAGTGCTAACCTTTCCTGGAGTGCAAATAAAACACAAAAATATGTATTAACTGGCTTAGGCAGTTGTATATTTGTATGATTTGTACGATTAAATAGCAAGTCAGTTGATTCAAACCTGCAAGAAACCCCTAAAAGGAGCCAATCCAGTTCCAGGTCCAATCATGATTATGGGCACTTTAGTATCCGCAGGGAGTTTGAAATTTGACTGCCTGACAAAGATAGGGGCCCAACTGCAGTCCGGACTTTCCTCCAGTGGAATAGAGTTCTGGATAACAACCAATTAAACAAGTTAAAATCATTGTCAGAAATGATTTTAAATACAAAACAAGCAGCAGATTCAACACATTTGGCTTCCATATCCTTTTATAATTCCTTTTCATTTTTGAAAGCTCAAGAGATAGAAAGTTCATCTTAACTAACTGTAATGGCCAAAAAATAGCCAGCCAATAATTCCTTAGTGATTATATCCTGCCTTTCATCTCAACAAGTTCAAGCATACATAACCCAGGAAGTGTATAATTACCTTCATCCATGTTGAACACACTCCTTTGTGAATCCTCCCAGTGGGCGTTTTGTCATATACTAATGCACAAGTAACATGGATTCTTGATGGAGCCATCCTGTGTACATTTTTTTGCAAAAGTGCAACATATCAGATATTTAGATGCATAGATTCAATAAGATATAATAAATATTTTTTTCATTAGCATGTTACAGATGCAGAAAATATAGCTCAAGAATAAGGTAATTGTTTTGTCATGTCACACTTCATCCAATGACCAAAGTTGGACTTGGACTCAAGGATCTTCAGAATGTAAAAGGGCTAAATAGGTTATTAAGAAATGTCATTAATATCATCATCTAAACATCTTAAATAATACGAATTCATTATTTGGAAACATCTCGAAGTGTAGGCATTGATTCTCTTCCATTATGGAAAAGGCAAGAAAATAAAATGAATTACTAGGCTTGTCCAACTCATTCTTCATTCACTATAGTAATTTTTCCACATGATCCTCATATCAATGCACGAGTAAAAGACAGGAAGTAACCTTGGAGAAGACGAGATTGAATAAAATCTGGGCTGCAATCGAGGAGAAACTGCTGCAAAAAAGACACCGAGTGGAGGTTTGGCTGATGGAAATTCAGCCATGACCTCAAGGAGACTTCTCTGATTAGCAATAACCCACTCAGCATATTCATCCTGCATAAGCAAAGATCAAAATAGAAGTCAAATTAAAAAGCTAAGCACAAAAATTTATGTTAGAATTTCCAAGATATAAAGCTGTTACAACCTTTCCAGCAGGTGAGGCAAGATATCTTAGTCGATCAGCTTCAGATGGATCAGAAGTATGGGCAGCTAAGGCAAGTAAGGCAGACTGGAAGATATATGAAGAGATTAATAAATAATTAACATAAAAGAAATATCTAAAAAAAAAAAATGAAATTAGAAGTCATCATGCTCAAAAGAAGCACCTTCTTAGGTGAGCTCAAAAGATCTGAATATCGAGCCAGAGCTGTTCTTAAAGTGCAAGGGGGGAATGAAGGCGGCAAAGAGCTTCCACTAAGAGGTATCCCATCTTCATTATCAGTATGGATGGAGAAAAAGGTATCTGGTGACAGACCTAGTAATCTAACTGCCTCTTCTACAGTTTCAGCCAAATTCTCACAGTAAACACCAACATGATCTCCTGTTTCATATCTGTGAAACAATCATGCACAAAAACAAGAGAAGAATTAGTACATTAATAGATGAAGTGTTTGGGTATCAACTATTTGTCTGCATGCAAATACTTACCCAAGTCCAGAGCCAGAAATGTCAAATTCTAAATGAGTGCAAGACCGATCTGATGCAGGTGTGTGAAGCTCCTTTCGTACAACCACGTTTGCTCTTCATGAGGAGTAAGAAATACATGTTAGATTACAGTATGACATAATACCAAATCACTGCTCAAGATTTCACTCTGACATACCTGCATGGATGTTGAGCATCAACAACAGCATGGCCATTTGCATTATGCCAGCTCTTTTCCTCAACTTGTTCATCTCCTGGTCCATGAATAACAACCCGATACTCCAAAACAGCAGCAGTGTAAGGGGTAGATACAGTTCTATCATCCTCATCTCTAAGCAATTGATCCAATTCTGGCCACACCAATTCTTTCCTGCAATAACAATTGTAAGCCAGAGGACAGAAGGTTCTTACATATCAGCATGGAAAAGAATTACACACCAATGTTAACAGATCAACTAGATATTTCATTACCATGCAGAGAAGTCATCCTCTATGCATTGATCATCATCTCCAAGACCCAAGGGGACAAGACGCTTCCCACCTGCAAATGGAGAAGACAGATCAGTGGAGTTTTTTTTGCATTTGTGAGTAACGAGGGAGTAAGAGGTGCCCTGTGCATTCCTAATAGCATGACCATTTGCCTAAAAGATTTTGTATTTTGCAAAGCTTATCCGGGGAAGTGTTGCATGCCCATACGCCTAGTTTCAAGCTAGTTATCGTAAAATAAATCAAATTGATGTTTGCTAGATTTTAGAGAAATCAAAAGAATACCTTGCTCAGCAAGAATCTCATCAACCACCTTAGCCACCTGATTCAATAAAGGGACGAAGCAGAACACAGCAAACACTAAGTACAGAGTAACCGGAAATTCAAAAAATTGAAATGCTAGATTAAAGTAGGAGTTCAACGCAGACCTTATTGAAATGTTCATACTGCCTGTTACCAAGGCCAAACACACCATACTGAAGATTTTGAAGCCACTCTCCTCTCTCGTTCCCCTAAAATATCACGGCCACAACAATATATCATTGAGTTTCCCTTACAATAATAATTCAACTCCAGCTACTGTAAATCAAATTAAGGCTACCTCAGTAAAACATTTGTAAAATCTTGCGGCATTGTCGGTTGGTTCACCATCACCATATCTATAACATGGCCAAAAGATCAAATTACCATGAGAAACTTCGTAAAAACATTAGGAGAAAGATAGAACTAGAAATAATTTCGAAAACATACGTAGCCAGAAAGAAAAAGGCCAGCGTCTCCTTTTTCAACTTTTCCTCGTATTCATCGTCGTCGGCCGCGTAATCATCCTTTTCATCGATAGCATCAAGTTAAGCATCAAGTCAAAATACCAAACCAACCAACACCAATCAAAAAGAAATAATAAAAAGGAGGACACTATAATCACAGGAGAAAGAATATTACCAAATCCACGACTTTAAACGTAGCCTTTTCGTACCGCACTTTGGCCTCTTCAACAAGCGCCTGCTTAAAAAGCCAAACCAGCCAATTATAATCACAATCAGCCGAAGCTCACGAGTTCATAACCTAGACACATTCAGGTAGCCTAATCATGCACAAAATTGACCGAGCCTACCTTTGCGAAACCTTCTGCTGTACCAGTCTGCGTACCGAAGAAGATGGTAACCTTTTTCTTACCATCATCCTCCTCAACCTCAGGCTCCTTAAAGATCACCGGCTTAACAGCCTCAACGGCCTTGACCTTCTGACCGCTAGATCTCCTCCACAACAATACCACCACACAGCCAATCAAAACAGCCACGGAAGTGGTCAAGAACATGACGAACTCCCGATTCTCCAATAACATGGTAGCAACCTCACCGGCAGGGTCGGAGGAGACATTGGAGGGGTCGACCTTGCCCTTGATTATGGCAGTCATCAGATCGAAAGGCGAGATAGCCTTTACGGAGGTAGAAGGCTGCATGATGGTCCCCGCTTGAAGATTTGAAACTGCAGAAAGATGTTACAAAATTATGTAATAATACGACAATGATTAAGAGGCTGGGAAGAGAGAGAAGTGTAGGTGAGGAAGAACGAAGGAGGTTGGTGATGGAGAAGGAGAGGAAATGAAGGAGGAGGAGAAGCAGAAAGAGTCTCTCAGAGGGGGTGTAAAGTAGTTGGGCGTTGTGAGAGAGACTGAAAATGCGTGAGAGATGGGGAGGGGTTATATTGGGAAATGGGAGAGAGGTGGAGGAGGTAAATGGAGTTGCCAGGGTACTCAACCATAGTCTACCAACCTTACACCCTGGTTAACTTGTCCAATTTGTATTACAGCCTGATTTATATTAATTATTAAATATTAAATATACTTACACTGTAACTCATATTTTTTTAAAATTATTAAAATTTATTTTCTTTTTTTTTGGTACACAATGGAGCGATTAAATTTTCATTTTTTTTTTGTATTAAATTAACAAAGAATTACACGTGGGCAGCCATTACCCATTGAATTGAAGGTAATTTCAAACCCGCAACCAATCCACGCATTGATTGGCTTCTCTAAATACATGCAAGATCCTCAAATTTCACCTCGCATCCAACATCCTGTCTCATTAATTGTAAAATTATTAGCTGCAGTATCATGTTACAGCAAGCTCTAGAGTGCACGAGGCCCCGCGAATGAGTCGGTCTCAATGAATAAGATACGTTTTAAATGAATAATTTAATAAATAAATAAATAAATAAATATAACCTCTAAATTAGTAATTTAGTGAAAATGTATAAAAAATTAAATGAATTCCATATATTCATGCATCAATTAGTCAATATATAATATATATTTTGAAGACAAAATAGATTAAATGTGAGAATCAAAAAATAAATTAATTTCGTAGGAAACTCACCTCTTGTTTTTATGCTCATTATTTACTCTCTTTTTTCTAATCTTCTCAAATACTCAATAAATATTCGAGATTGATTATTCCACACTACTAGATTTATAATAAAAACAATTTGTGCCAAAAATATAGCAATTAAGGTGATTGCAACACCAATTTTGAGAGGCAACCGATTTTGTATGTAATTGAATTGTGCAATTAATGTTTCGGTTTACTCTTTTTGTCCAAAATATTCTTTAACATTTTTTCAATTGAAGCATTAAATGATCAATATTACTCACCTTCTAGATGGAGAGAGGTGTCATTTAACATTATGAACTGTGAATGTGAACCTAATTTTTTTAGAATTTGCTTGTTTTCAAGTGAATGCAGTTTCAAGTAGATGCCTGTTTAGTTTACTTAAGGTAACTTATGAATTCATGCATCCTCTTTTTAAGATCATTTATGTATTTAGTTAAGGCCCGTTAAAGAAATGTTCTCCGAAACCAAATATTTATTGCTTCTCCCTGAAGTAATAAGATATTTGTTACCTATCGTCCGTAGGTTCAACTGGTGAAGGGTTGAGACATACGATTATTTTGAGCATGTTCAATTCTTGAGAAGTACTACTTTATTGTGATTCTAGTCGTGACTAGAGCTGGTAAAACGGGCCCAGCCCGCGGGCTGGGCCCGTTTTACCTTAAGGGGGGTGGGCTCGGGCTAGCAAAATGCCAGCCCGTTTTTGGGCGGGCTGCACAGCCCGCCCCCCCCTCAGCCCGCCAAATTGGCGGGCTGGCCCGCCACTTTTTTTTTTAATATTATTATTTAACATTTATTTTACTTAAATGTTATTTTGAATACTCCTATTATCGAATATTAGTAAAGATAATTACTTATTTGTTACTATATGTTTACATATTATAATTGATTAATATTATGTTAATATTTATTTAGATTTATAATTATCAAATTTGAGATTTTTTTATAAAAAATAGAAATTTTTAAGAGTATAACATGAGTAATTTTTTTATTATACTAATATAACATTAGAAAATTTTTATTAGTATTTTAAAAATGTTAAAAATATTTTTTTAAAAAATTAAAAAAAAAAAGTGGCGGGCTGGCGGGCTCGGGCTGGCATTTTGCCAGCCTGTTTTGCAGCCCGCCCAGCATTTTGGCGAGCTGGGAGCGGGCTGGCCCGTTTTTAGCGGGTCAGCCCGCATTCCCAGCTCTAGTCGTGACGTTTGGGGAGGTATCCTAACTTCTGGGTGCTTAGATTTATGTCTGAAGATAATAGACGGTTCGTCCTATCCAATATTAGTGTCGTCTACGAGAAAGGGAGATTTCGTATTGGCATAATGTGATTCATATAACTAACTATGGTTAATAATGTAAAACTTATTTTTGTTGTTATATAAGATGTTTTTGTTTGTGCCCAGGTTGTTAATAAAATGTCTTCATCTCTTGAAACAATGACCAAAAGCACTTCCAAAATTTAGAAAGCGTCTTCAAATAATTTGAATAATTAATTAAAGAGGAAAATGAGGGTAAAATATGAAAGACATATATAAAATATAGTTAATTATTTGGCTGGACTTTAGAACTCAACGGTCAAAAGTAAACTTCCTTGAGAATATGTTGACTTTTGATCTAATGAGAAGAGTTCAAAGGATTAAGAGCTTGTGGTGTTATTGGTACAACAAGAAAATCACTAATTGTTAAAGCAAATAAACATTATTGTTGACGTCGTCAAAGGTTGTTTTGGAAAATTCAACTTCGTGTGCCATAATGCAGAAATGCTTTAAAGAAATGTTTCTTTTCTTTTGAGTGCAAAATAAATGTTTCTTCATGAAATAATGGCTAAAAGTGATATCTAATAATAATAGTTAAAAATGACAACTAAAAACCTTGAAATAAATTAATAAATTTTAAAATTTTAATTTCTTACTAAAGATAGTAAATATTATTATTAGTTATTTTGAAATATAATTTTGATGTTTTGAACGTTGTGAGAATATACACATGTCAAATTTGTGATTCTATTTTTACATGAGTGACAAGTTTTTGTCATTGACAAAATTTTAAAATTGTTGAAATGTTTAATTTAATTATTATTAATACGTTTTATGAGTTCTTTTGTATAATAAGACATACACAGATTACTGAGAAAGCTTACTTGCTATGCCAGAAAAAAGGTCGTAATTAATGAGGTAGAGTCGTTGTGGAAAAACCAGATTTGTTTAGGTTAAGTAAAATGGGCTTGGTCGTTTTTAGAAGAAATAAAATCAAGAGTTCACACATTGTGAATAAACTACGTCAACAATAATATATAAAAATATGATGGACTAATGTTATGTTTGGTAGGTGTAAGTAGAAGTGGAATTTTTTATTTTTTTCGTTTGGTATAATAGAAGTCACTTCTATTTTCACTTTTAATATTTTGGGTCATTTCAATTTTATAAAAAAAATTATAAATTGAGATGATGGAAGTGAAAATAAAATTTTTTAGACTATTTTATCCTAATTATAAAATTTCTGGATAACTTTAATCCTTTACAAGTTACAAAAAAATATTTTTGACTATTTTACCCTAAGTTATAAAAAAAATATGCATCAATTTCATACTTATTTTCATCCTACCAAATAAATTTTTAAAACTTATTTTTACTTACATTTTTACTTCCACTTTCACTTCTATCAAAAACTCTTCCATCTTATCAAATGTACCGTAAGGTTTAAATTTTTGTTAATAGAGATATTCACATTTAGTATATAACAGTATTCCAGATAAGATTATTCCAAATAAGAGTATACCTATACTTAGTAAAAAAAATTATGTCAATACTCATCTAATTTTTAATATAAGATATAGTTAATTAATTTAGATAAATTAAAAAAATTAAATAAATCAATTGATTATAATCAAATTCAAACTCTCCAAATAAATTTATATTATATACTTTTTAATTAATTATAAAAATACTATATGGTGGTTAATGATTCTTAACACATCCCAACAATATAAAATGAGAGGGCGAACACAAAAATATTTCAATTAAATGTTTTGTTTTATGATGACATGGAGTTTCTCTCAAGTCACCTTCATGACTACCACTTGGAACTCAATCAGATTGTGTAAAACCTAATTATGACTTTAAGAGTCAAATAGCTTAGCTCGTGGACGTAACTCATGTTTGGGATAGCTTTTAGCTGCCTCAAATTAGCTTTCTCAACTCAAAAAGTTAAGCTTACAATTATGTTTGAAATAACTTTAAGGCAAAATGATTTCTACATCAAAAGTTAAATTAAAGATGAGGTTACTTTTTCCTAATTTTGACTTTTATTTTTTTTAAATTTAAATATTTTGAAATTGACATTTTAAATTTTAATATGTTATCTAAATATAAATTATAATATGCTAATTGATTTTTATCTCAATTTTTAGTTTTTAAAAAAATTAATTAAGATAAAAGTCATTTTTTACAAACATTAGTCTAAGTAAGTCATAGTTATCTCACAACTAAATAAAATGAACACAAGAATTAATAAAAAAATTAGATATTTTTCTCGTAAGTTGCACGAATAGTGGGAAAAATATGCTATAATTTAATAATTATTATAAATTTTAACTATGGTTAAAATTTTAAAATTTGATTTTTTGAAAGAATTAAAGCCTCATAATAATAATTAATTAGTAATCATATTAAAATAGGGTTTAAAATCTTTTAAAAATCAAAGTGAATTACTAATTATGATTATTTATTATGGTTTACAAATAAAATAATTGTAAATATTAAATGGGGTCGATCTATTTTTAACTGAATTATATATTATAAGATATTAAGAGTGTAATTGATAGAAATAACAAAAACTCATATCTTACTTTCATGGAATAATTTACCTAGGAATAAAAATATAATTAATAAGGATAAAACACATATAAGATTTGATTACAACAACCGAAAATAAGTAAGCTTTCAACATTAAAATAAAGATGTCTAATCTGAATTATTTATATACAAACGACCACTTAAGTCAATTTATTGAATATCTCATGATAAATAATGTTCATTATAGAAATTCTAGATAAAATTGTTAAACTCATAAATTTAAATAAACTCATGATAATAATATAGACTCGAATGGTGAACTCAGGTTATAAACTCATATAAAAATTTATTTTTATTGTTAAATAATTATTAAAAGTATAAAATTAAATAATTAAAATATAAAAAATAACAACAATTTTATTTAAATGTATTTTAAAACTAAATAATTAAAATTAAATCGATCAATATTAATAATTTATTATATTTAACAAATAAATTTATAAAAAAATTACACATTAAGCCGTTAAATATAATTAAATTTAAAAAGTTAACTCGAGTTTAATAATGAATTGAGATGATTTTATAAGTTAGAAATATAAAAATAATAAACTTAATAAATATACTCACGGGTGAGTTTATAATTAATACGAGTTTAAATAAATTTAATAAGATTTTATTAGGTAAAAATGTAAAAAAGTGAACTATCATTTATGTCAACAACCTTCTTACATTTACATGGACTTTGATTGGAAAGAGAGACAACTACCACACACAAAACATGAAAGGAAAGGGGAAAAAGGCGGAATCATCAAATAATTAGCTAGAAAATAAAAGTGACTACATTATAAAATACTATGTCTTTTTCATTTGTCCTTTTTTTTCTTTTGTTTCTTTCTCAAATCGAATTATACAGATATTTTTCCATTTTTATAAGTTAAAATAAATCTTGCAGAATAAAATTTTATTTTAAATAAAATTTATACGTTATACAAAGATCTTTAAAATAAAAAATGAATTTCAAAAAATTATTTGTGAATTTTACCAAAATTTATACAAAATTTCTAAATATAAAGAAAAAATTATATAACTTTCATATAATTTAGGGGATGTCTTTGTAGTTACTTTGCCTTTTATTTTAAAAAAAGGTTATATAAAATTTCAAAATAAAAAAAGGCTTGTATTGCTTATTAAGAAACGGGCGCATAACATTGCTTATATATTTTGTCATATTATTATTCAATAGAAATATTAAACTTGGGATTCTGATGTTTGGTGGGGAGAAGTCGAGAGTGATATCGTGAGCATACGGTACTAAATTGGATTTGCAGGGAATCTTATGAGAGATCCTACATGTGACTTGGTAGATTTTTTAGCAGTTCCTTAAGTGATTTATGTTATAAAAAAAGGGAATATAAAAAATCAAAATTAATATGATAAAATATAACACACTCTCTCACACACACACACTTTATGATATAAAATACATTTAATAACATATCAATAACAAAGTAAAATATAAAATTTATAAAATATCATTCTTAAAACATAACTGACACAATTACCTGTTTTTTTTTCCTGAACTTTAAATTTTATATAATGCATGCTCAGTTTTGTCTAAATCTGATTTTATTTGTTTGGTATTCTTTTTTTTTGCCAGATTGTATGTATAAATTTTTATATATATAATTATCTGACTATATCAAATTAAAGTATTACCTAACTCAATTAGAGATAACTTTTCTAAATAAATTTTTTATGTTAACATAGAGTCAAATTTAATACATTATATTTAAATTATATAGTGAAATAAATCCGCATATTTTTTTTAAAAACGAAAATGGTACGAGAGCTTTAAACGACAAGTAGCAAGCCACAAATCAAGAGATACGTGGAGGATATTCCACCTTTCTCATAGAAAACGTTAAAGGCCACAAAATTCCATTGTGAGGATATTCCACCTTTTTAATAAGTGCCCTTGTCGTATGGTCCCAAACATGGAGGGAGATCCAAGTTTAAAAAAAAACTGAGAGATAAAAAAAAATGTGGCCCCCTCATAATTGGATACAACTAGAAGTTTGTCCTTAATTTGTATAGAAATTAAAAGGAAAGACTATTCTTAAGGTATGTCATTCGTTAATTATATTCTATCAACACAGTTAACCCTTATAATTTTATTTTATTAATATTATTAGCCTTTATATAAAAAGCTAATTGTGCTAACATATTAAAATTAAATAATTTAAAAAATATACAAATACTTTAATATTGGTTTTCTCAAATTAAAATGGATAAAAATATTATATTATATTTAGGAAACAAACCATCACTCTAATTAATTTTTATATTTAGGATCATATGAGTAATTTAAAAATTTAGAAAGAATATGGTTTGTTGCAGATGTTGTTTTATATTAATATTTTATAAGAACAATATGTTTAAGAAACTGATACTTTTATTCATTTAGAACTTTTTAGTTTTGATACTCTAATATTTGATGTTTATGGATCAAATCATTTAGTCTCAAAATTTTCTTGACTTACTTTATTGTGTATTGGTCAAATAATTTGGTCTCCAAATTTTCAATCTCAAACAAGTTATCCAAAATCGCTTTTGTTTTTTTTTGTTTGGTCAACAAAACATCATATATGAGCATAAATTATATTAGAAGAACATATGTTGTTATTTATGTAGATAAAATAAATATGTAGGATTTGTATGTTTTATTATTAAAAAAAATGCATGGGATGTACATTTCATTTGGATAATCTTAATTATTTAAACTTTTTTATTTTTATTTAAAAATATAACAGAGGATATATCAATTTTTAGATATATTTTTATGCTACTTTTATTTAAAACTAAACTTCTAATATTTTATATTTGAATAAGATGGAATATGTATTATAAAATTTAGACTCATGAAAATCCTATTCGATCAATTAAGAAATTTTATATCAATGGAATTTGGATCCCAAAGAAGAACTGCATGCATGTGCAGCTGGGTTTTTTCAGTTTATACAATATAATATAATAATATTGTATAAAAAAAATATAACATAATAATAATTTCGTCGGAAGATTGTCTAATATAATATTTTATTATGAATGATTAAAATTTAAATGTTAAAATATTCTCAAAAGTCAAAACAATCACCACGTGTTAACATCTTGCTTTGAATATAACCAGAAATATGTTTTTGACCAAAGATAAGTAGAGTCAAAATCCATCATTGAATCTTATGGGAATTCGTAAGAAGAGAGATAAATATATAAAAAGTCAACAAGGGACTCCGTCATAATAGCGTAAGGGTGAAAATTGTCAAAATGTGAAGTGTGAGCTTAGACTTCAATATTTGTTTTATTTTATGAATGATTTTTGGGTTTTAAAAATTGTGATGCCAGTTTAACGAAACCATTCCTAATTGTTATCAGTCTCTATCTGAGCTGGATCCCAAAGACTAACTAAGATCATGACTTGACTAGAGCGTTTATATAAGTAATTAATTATTTTTTATTATATTAAGAAAGATGTATCTAGTAAAAAAGTATTATTTTTTTATATAATGACAAACTAAAATTTTAACTTTTATTAGGAGAAATTTTTATATTTAATAATATTTAAATAAGATGTATACATACAAACAAGAATAATTAATTTTCTCCTCTTTTTTTTCTGGATTTGTGCGGGTCATGTTCTTTAGTGCCATGTTTTGCCTAAAAAGTAATGCACCTAAGTATATATGATAATATGATATACACACACACACACACACACATTTTATACAGGATTATAATGCAAGATGTTTCTAACACGATGCTAATGATTTTTGGATTCAAATTATCTTATTTATTTTAAGGGGGGAAATGACTCAATGCTTGCTTGATTAATCAATTTGAACAAGATAAGCTAATTCCTTTAGTAGCAGACTAAAAAAATTATTTTGAGTATATCTGAACCATTCAAATAAACTGAGTATTCAACTTTGTTTAAATAACAGTTATTTTCCTCCAACAAAACAAGAGAATCCACTCTCAGATCAATAATAATCAGACATTGCAGAGGCTTTCAAGGGTTTGACATAAGAATCCCCAAACTAATCTTATTTTTTTGAGGAGGTTTGTGACTTGTAAATAAATAAATAATAATGTCTATTTCTTCAACAACACCAACAAATGCACAACAAAGCCAAACTAAAATATGATTGGCGCCGCCTGGGGACTGCCCTAACATCTGGATGGGGCAAGTTCTCAACCCATTCTTTTGTTCTCACCTCCTCCCAATCCCTTGTTGAACCGATCGAGATCATGATTTAAAAATTAGTAGTTTAATTGAAATAAAATTAGAATTAACTTAATTATAATTAGAATATACGCAAATATTATTACAATCTTAAAAAATAGTAACATTTAAGTAAAAATAATTTACAAGTAAATAAAACATTTATAAAGCATACATAATCTAACTAAACATAGTTAATAAAAGATAAATATGATGTATTGAAGTTTTAAAAAAAAAATCCTCAAGATGATGTTATTTTAGATTCACTAAAGAAAAGAAAGAAAACATAAAATCTAACAATCTCATCTAAAATTTTTAACTAGACTAAAAAAGTGACTTATTCACTGATATACTAGTATGATAGACTGAATCTGAGTTAAATTTTAATAATATGTATTAGCAAAGTTTCTCTTGGAAAAGTTGAAACAAAGTTTGAAATTAACTATATATCAAGTACTAATAGACTAATTCAATCTACTAAAATTTAACACAACTGGTAGATAGTTGTATCACTTAAATATGATATCATAGGTTTAAACTAAGTCGATACACATGAAATAAAGTTTTGTTATGAGAAATAAAATTTATTTTAATGATATTTATACTTTGGGACAATTAGTCTCAAAATAATAACTAAAGGATATAGTCTGATTTCACCTAAAAAAAATTTAACCCAATATACTTTCATATTATGCGGATTTGTTAGATCATCACGCTTATGATAGTAATGTTAATTAAATTCAAGATAATCGATTTCCCTCCCCTAACCTGTAGGGCAGGCTATGATATTATTGGAAAAATATAATAACCTGCGTGGAGGATTTAGATCCATTCCCTTTGGTGTGAAGTTTAATCGTACTCGTCGATGATCATTAATACACTATTGAAGTCTCCATAGCCTGACATTTCCCTGACGTGTATCAAATTCAAATCATATACTATTCCTTTCTTTAATGGAATCCTCAAATTCCAATATTTTCAGGGGGTAATTTTTGAAAGAAAAAAAGCCATTATAAATTTCTCTGCCCTAAATTAGCAAAGGACCCAGGGACATTTATATAAAAATAAAAATATATTTTATATAACTAAAAATAATTGAAAATATGTTGAACCTAAATCTTTAAATAAATTTTAACTGACTTTAGACAATAATTCTTATACTATAGAATTTTTTAGCAATTTTTCCTATTTATATCTAATTAATTGATTCTTTTTTGTTAAGCATATATATCATTGTATTAAAAATAATTCTATTTGAGATACTGTCAGGCTCTAAATTTGAATATCTCTCCTAGGTGGCAGTCCTATTCTTCTATACCTAACGTTATGGGGAAATAACCATATTTACTAAACTCAATCCTATTGATTAATTATTTTTTAAGATAATGAATAAATATCGACGCTCCTTAATTGCAATGATAGATGGATATGCGGTTTCAGTTGTAAACTTGTTTCAGTTCCTCCCGTCATTGCAGAACTGCTGGGTTTTGTTCATGGTCTAAACATATGTTGGTCTAAAGGTTTTAGGGAAGTTGTGTTGTTGTCTAATAGAAGCAACCGATTGTGCTTTAAGGCACTGTGACAGCAATCATCCCTTTAAGGAGGTAGTAAATGATGTCAGGTTTATTCTTCATAGAGATTGGCAAGTTGTGGTTAAACATGTATTTAGGGAGACCATAACTAGTGCTGACCTGTTAGCTAAATATAGAGAGGAATTCTTGTATCCTCAACCACCATTCCCCTTTTATTCAGGAGGTGGACCGTGATGAGGGCTACCTTAGATTGTTTTTGTTCTTTTGTTTTTCTTTGGTTACCTGTTTATGGTACTTATTTTCGTAAGTAATGGGATTCTAGATTTCATTTTTTGTTTTTTTACAAGAGAGGCTTAGGCCCAAATTATAAAATAAACTAAATAAGGGAAATAATTCTCAAATTATCTTTAGCTATTAATGCCTCTAAACAAGGTACCCAGATAATGCTTATTTAGCCAAAGAATCCACAACCAGATTAACTATCCTTGGAATATATATGATTTTCACCTCCCATTTGCGCTTCAATAATGATAGAATGTGTATTAATAGAAGATTGCATACATGATTTTCCTCCATATATTGAATAGATTCAACAACAATTTTGGCACCAAATTCCAGTATGATTTTCTCAAACCAAGTCCCAATCCAAAGTTAAACCTTTAAGGATTGTCCATTGTTTAGCTTCAACAATATTACAGCGGCCTATTTTATGCATAAATCCCGCAATCCAATTTCCCCCACAGTCTCTAATAATATCCCCACATCCTGCTTTAGTTTGGGACCTTGTCATAGACCCATCAACATTTATTTTTACACAACTCCTCAGTAGAGCTTCCCACTTACAACATATAGATTTATGACATTAGGAATGAATTGTACTTGTTGGCACACAAAACTTTGCCATACTTGCTTGAGAACTAATAATGGCTCCTAAGGTTTAGTGAAATCAGCTTCAAACATTAATCTATTCCATAAATACCAAATCCAGACCCCCCATATTAATTTCCAGTCCTCCAAGTCCCCCATATTCCTCTTGAGATTCATAGCAAACTAATCTTTTAAATTTGCAAAGAAGAACTGAGATTGGTGGGATGGCTTAATACTAGTACATGATACTTTGCTAGTATACTCACAATCCATCAAAATATGCAAAGTATTCTTTACTCCTTGATTACAATGTTGACACATAGTTGTTAATGTTGACCAACTATTTCTCTAAGTATTTGTGAGTAATCGGTTATTAAAGGCAATCTACATGAATGTCCTTATACGCTCCGCACCTTCCCACCTCCATATCTCAAAAATTACATTGAAATTGCTATCTAATGGTTGCTCTAACAAATAGTAAGCACTCTTTATTGTAAATTTTCTATCACTAGTTACATTCAAAGCAATAACATCATAACTAACTCCCCTGGTGGGAGGTAACATAGTGACTAACTTTTGAAAAACATAATTTAGAATAAGAGTCCCCAGCCTTGTAAAATCCCAAGAACCATCAACTACCTAATCAATCACCTTATTATGGTTCTCTTATGGGGTAATATGTCACAAACAAAACTCTTTAATACTCTTATCATGAAATAACCAGCTGTCATTAAAAAAAATTCCTTCTGACAATTCCTAACATGCCATCTCAACCCCTTTTCAACAATCTTCTTTTTAACTGATAAAAATTTCTATAGCAGAATCTCCCTTCCTAGCTTCGAGCAATTTGTCTTCATTGCATAACACATATTTGTGTAATAAGACATTTGCCCACAATTCTTTTAAATCTTGAACCTTGAACCATTTTCTAAGCTATCTTTACTCCACACGCATTATTCATCTTATCCAGTCTTTCGAAACCAAGACCCCCATGAGATTTAAGCCTAACAATTTGGTCCCACTCGATTGGATGGTATCCGTGATTGCTATTACTATGCCCCCATATGAAGTACCTTTGTATTTTCTCCACTTTATGACACACTGATACGGGAAATCTAGCAACTTGCATAGGATACAATAGAATTATACTTAAAATAGACTTGACTAATGTAATTCGTCTTGTAACTGTTAAAATATTAGCCTTTCATGACTCCAATTTAAATTTTACCTTATCAATAATATATTGGAAAAAAGGCTACGTAGTAATTGTTTTTTTTATTACCCATCCGGTTCACCGAAACTTTACCCTGACTACATCCGGATCCGACCCGCGTCGCGCACCTGGCTATGGTGGGTGAGTCTCCTAACGGGAATTTTCTGCATTCGTCAAGGTTCAAACTCGAGACCTCGCTTAAGCGATACCGAGTCGCTTACCACTCGGACTAACCCCCGTTAGTTACGTAGTAATTGGTTTTGCTGCATATTATCCAAGTATGGATAAATTGGGCTTATTTAACCACACGTTAATTTGAAACCCATCACTGATTGGACTTAATAGTGAATGAGTTGCTTTTGGGCTACGTTAGTCTAGTTTTGTTGGGATCTAGTGGTGTGCCAAGGGTTGGGCATCAGTGAAATCAAACTCAAGAAAAAATACTTGTACCAAAAAAAAAACTCAAGAAAAAATAATTTTACTAGCTTTATATAAAAATAAATTAAAAGCATGAAATAATGACAATATAACATGACAAACATTTTTTTTATATAATATGACAATATGAAATAATGACAATATAATATAATATGACAATATAACCTATGAAATGGGACTTCGTTCGTCCAAATCATTCTTGGTATATTGGGCCTACGTTCTTGAGAAAAGTACTAATCATAACGATTCCCAAAAAGGATAATGGCCCAAGATTTGAGTTCAAGATTCCCCAAGCATCCAATGTGCTCTGTATTAAAAAAAAACTTGGAAAGCCAAGGGTTCTAGTAACGAGAAACCCTTATAGGTTTTGATGTCTTTACATATCTACTATATTTAATATGTGTCCTATAAAATTGAGAGGATTAGTAGATTCAGAGTATTAAGATTAAATTCTTTAGTAGTATAATCTATTTTATATTTAAACTTTAGTCCTCTCTTGTATAAAAAAAAAACATTGGGTTTTATTATTGCCACTCCCTCTGTTTTTATGAGACATATGTCTCTAAGCTGTCAATAATAAGTGTTAAATATATACTTATTATTTTTCAGTAAAAATAATGAGAAAAATTTAAACAACTCCAACTCAATATAATCTTGGAAAAATGACAAAAAAAGACCACTTGAAATTCAAAAGGATAAAAAGAGCCCATAAATTTTTAAAAAGACAGATTGGGTAGGAGGCTCAATCTGTCATTTTTAAATTACTGTGCACAGTTACAAATATCATTATGGGAGTTATAAATACCATTAGTAGAGTTGTAAATACCATTATAGAAATTCAAATAGAACTAAAAAAGTTGTAAATACCATTAAAAAAGTTGTAAATACCATTACAAGAGTTGTAAATATCATTGACGGAGTTGTAAAAAATACAATTTCATTTTTTATTTGCAACTCTGCCAATGGTATTTGCAATTCCCATAATGATATTTACAACTATGAACAGTAATTTAAAAATGACAGATTGGGCATCTTGCCCAATCTATCTTTTTGAAAATTCATGAGCCCTTTTTATCTTTTTGAATTTCAAATGGTCTTTTTTTATCATTTTCCCTATAATCTTTGTGAATTGATATATTTGTGTTAATTTTTAATTTATTAGACAATTTCTTTTTTGAATTTTTATGCGTGGGACCATTGAAATGTTTTCGGCTATTCCTCTTTCGCTTTTTTTTTTTCTCGTGTAATGCATCTGCTGTGCCACAGTCTCCTCTCTTTTATTTTTTGATGTGAATATGTCTCATCATTTAATTGGCAATAGGGAAAAATAATTTTTAGGTATAAACATTTGAACAGATATTGAGTGAGTGCATGTATAATTTATTATTGTAGTGGTCCCATGAATTGTAAGGTAGATGCCAGCTATATGAGCTCTTGCAAATAATAATAATAGATGGTCACATCACATGACCAGATCTAAACCAACAGTAGTTGGTTTTGGATTTATTGCCTTCAAAAGTGAGTACATTGTATGTGAACCTTTGTTCCAGGAATTCCCCTTAGGCTCAGTTTCAAATCCACATGCCCTTTGCCCCCATCCACTTCCAATTTAGCACAGCCAATATAGGAGCTTACAAGTCTTAAATACTCTCACAAGTTGTATATATGCTATCAAGATTAACCAAAACCCTAATCTGACTAACTTGCTTTTTTGGGATACCGTTAGAAAATTTTAAAAGTTAGTTAGTGTCAAAATTGTAAAAAAGAATATATTTTAAAGTCGAAACAAGTTTTTTTGTTACTTATGACTTTTAGTTTTTGACTTTTTTTTAGATATAAACTTTTTGAAATTGAGTTTTCAGTCAATCACTCAAATAATTTTTTGTCAAATTATTTTTTTTAAAGAAAAACCAATCTAAATATAAATCACATTATTTTTATTTTAACTCTAATTTTTAAAAGTCAGTTAGAATAAAAATTGATGTTACCAATGTTAATCCAAAGAAGTTATAACTTATTGTTGATGTTGCGTGAGGGTGTGTGCACGTATTTTAAGTATATGTATTATCCTATTAAAAATAATTATATTTAAAATATTATCGAGCATTAAATACAGACATCTCTCTTAGTGGATATTCGGATATTCTTTCCACGTGTTATTTCTTCACATACTCCCTCTAATATATATTATAAGAGCCTTTCAGTTAAATTATACAGACAAAAAAATAATAGTTAAGTAATTAAATATGTCATAAAATGATAAAGCTTTCTAAATCTACCCTTAAATAAAAATATAACTATTTTTATCTCTCCTATGCATTCATAATTCTATGTCTCATGCATTTATAATTAAAGGTATTTTTGAAAAAATTATTAATAATTCTGTTAGGCTCTTATAATATGGCTCAAAAAAAAATTTTAGAGGACTCTTATAATACAGACAAGAGGGAATATATATACACACACATATGAAGAGAGAAGTTTTGACGAGTCCTCCTAACATAAAGGGTCCACTAAATTCATCTTTCTTTTTCTCACTACTACTTGCACCCGAGGTCCTCCTAAAAACGATCAAAGTCTTTCATAACCTAAGATTTTTCACGAGAGAAACGTCCACAAATATGCCCACAAGCTAGTTTGATCAATAAGATTGGATATGATATTATCTCCCTCACCAAGTTGGCAAACCAAAAAACAAACAAAACCTACAAAGAAACGGTCCCTCCCCAAAACTTATTATAACAAAGGGAAAAAAATTAGTGAAGAAGGCTCACAGTACTGAAAAAAATTAGGATACTAGATGGTGTTATATGCACTTTAACTTTAAATAGAATTGTTTATTGATTTATTTTTTCATTTCTAATATATCTGTTGATTATTGTTTATAACTGCCTGTAATTATATTTTTTAATAATGTCACATTAATTATTTGTTTCTTATAAAAAGTATATATTTTGAAATATAATAAGTAATATTGATATTAATAATTATTTTAAAAAGTTTTTAAAAAATCATTCTTCAATTTGGGTTGCTTCCACTCCAGGGCCGCTAATTGCTCCAAGCCTGTGCCTAGCCTCGAGCATCGCCTGGGACCTGGCGCCATTATTTTAGGAAAGCCGCGAACATCCAAATATCTCTCTAATACTCCCAAGTAATAATAGAACGCCACGTTTGCATAACTACAAACTGGTCAACTATTTAAAACTTCCTGCAGGACAGTTCCAAAACAAAAACTTACACCCCACCACAGCAGATAATAATAAACTAGCCATACTTTGCCGCTTCAAATTTTTTACATTATTTTTCCTCTGCAATAATTCAAATTACGGCACCCTTTGTAGATCTACGAATAGACTCCGCTTGATTACATACATTGCTTCTTTATCCGAAGCTTGAAGAAGCTCTCATCAATGCCATTGCCATCACCTGACGGAGACTTCAATCTTACGGTGAAATCCCCCCGTAAACCCTACTCCCTTGCTTCCTTCTCTTCCTCCTCATTCCTATCTAACCCTTCCTTCTCCTCCTTCTTCTTCGCAGCAATCTCCTCATTCTCAGCCTTCTTTCACAATGGGGTGAGTCGCACTTTCCCCTTTCATCCTTCTCTGGGTTTCTGCACTAAATATTGTTTGCGGCATTGCGTTGTGCATTTGCGTTTGTGCTCTTCTGATCCATTCTGGGTTTTGCTCCAATACTCTTGGCATTTTTTTTTTGTTTTAAGTTCGTGTGTTTATGTTGAGGTTCCTGATTTTTTATTTTGTTTTATTCGTTAATCATTCCAACTTTCTCTCTAGGGAGTACACATTTGCGGATGCGGGTAATTTGGAGCATTGTGCTAAGTACTTGAACCAATCGCTTGTTACGTTTGGATTTCCAGCTTCTCTGGATCTTTTTGCAAATGATCCTGTGAGAATTGATCTTCGATTTTACTACTTGTTCTTTGATTAAAGAGAAAAGAAAAGAGATATCGTTTTTAATATCTGTCTGTCTGTTTATTTTGGTAGGTTTCCATAGCACGGACTTGCAATTGCATCTACTTCTTGCTTCAGCAGAGACAGCGTGATGTTGAATTTAGAGATTCTGCTAATGAACAAAGACAACGGTAAATAATTAAGTTTTTTTATAGCGTATCCGATCCTTGAGGGTTTAGGTTAGATACATGATTCCTGTATTAGTATATGGATTGAAGAACCTTTTTAGATGCTTTTGCAGCTTTTCCTGGCTCTTTTTAATTTGAAAGGTATTAAGGATCTTTTATCTTCGTGTATTTTATTTGTAGGTATTTGTTTTCCCTAGATTATACAACACATACTGTTTTTTCAAGGATCTGTTGATGTATATGGGTCAAGAAAGTGTTGGATGGCCTCAATGAGGCAATGATTGTTTGAACTAATCGAAAACTAGCATTGGAAGTTTAGAACATCACTTAAGTGTCATGATTCATGAATATCTGATCAGGCCTTTTTCCCCTACTTTTTTTTATGTCAGAGTATTATCTGATATATCGAGATTGGAGGCCAAAGTTGAGAGACTTGAAGGACAGCTGCAAGCCAAAGACAGGGAGATAGCAACACTTACTAGAACGGTTAGATAGATGATAATCATGTTATTGTGAATGTAAACATACTAAGATAGTTAAAGTGTATCAGTTATGCAAATATTTAATAATATGCTATTTTCCTAAGTCATTCTACTACATTGTTTCTTTACCTTAATACCTGTGAAAATTCCTCCTTTTCAGGAAGCTAAGAACACAGCAGCTCTCAAGGCCCAAATTGAGAAGCTACAACAAGAACGAGATGAATTTCAAAAAATGGTTCTTGGGAATCAGGTTAGAAACCGGATCTACATTGTTTCTTGCTCCATGTTGCTGGGAAACTACCATTTGAAACAGGACAAATTTTGACACTTGAAATAATTATGTCAATTCTGCCAAAGCAAGTAAGAACTCAGCAGATGCATGAGATGAAGAAGAAGGAAAAAGAATACATAAAGTTACAAGAGAGGTTAAACCAAGTATTGATGGAGAAGAAGAAGGAATCTAGGTCTGGCATGGAAATAATGAATTTGCTTCAGGTATAAACTGTTCAAACAATCTCATTTTCTTGTTAGCCTTTCATTTTCATGTTGATTTGTTATTTATGATGTGTGCATTATGTAAATAGAAAGAAGGAAGGCAACGTGGAACGTGGAATGGGAAGAAGGCAGACAATGATTTTTATAAAAAGATTGTAATATGCTTTAACCCTGTCATTATAGCTTTTGATATTTTTGGCCACTGATTATATCTAACATGTTCAAAATATTCAAAGGTGGATGCTTATGAAGCGAAAAATCAAGGACTAGTGGCTGAGAATGCTGATTTAAGAGCCTTACTGAGATCAATGCAGGTTGGCCGTTGTTCATTGATTGATATTGTTAATTGCTCCAATATCTTTAAGACAAAAATTATGAATCTGCTTCTCCTGGCTCCTGTTGCCATGTCCTGTTGAATATCCTTATGATGTGGTTTTGGATTCTTCATCAATTTTCTATTTTCTACTATCCAGTGATAGCCATTTCCTGTTTCAAAATTTTCCTTGCCTTCAATTTGATAATTGGGACTTCTCTGTCTTTCTTTTCTTTGCTGTGAATATCTCTGTGTGCAACCCTTGGCCAATGACAAGGTTGACCTGAATTTTTCTTTTAAATCTTGCCCAACAGAAGTAGCATGAAGTTGCCCCTTTCAAATATGAACACTTGGCACTTTTGCTTGTGTGACTGCTGACTTCTAATGAATAGCCTAGTGGTAGTATAATGCTTTGCTGCTTGATGAAATGTTTACGAGAAGTCAAGCCCTTAAAATTTATCCATGCAATTATGTATTTGAACTTGAGCATTTTGTTTCTGGGTTTCATTTTGAGATTTAGTAGCGGTCTTTCAGCATGTAGCTTTGTGCCTATGATTCTGAGATTTACAAGTGACCTGCTTCCAGGAGGATATGCGGGAGTTCTTAAATGCTCCTAATGGGCCATCAAAGCAATTGCTTACCGCCAATGAAAGAGGTGAAAGTGATCCCTCACGATCTCCATTGGTTGGGAGCATGGTATGGAGGTTTTTAACTTTTCAAATACTTCCTTCCCAATTGAAAACTATTATATGAAATAAATGAGTTTGCTATCTGCAGGATGTATTTGACCTACCTTTTCACATTGCCAGAGATAAAATAGAAGAAAGTCTTCGTAACAAGATGTCTTCCATAAAGGTATCTGTTTAATATCTCTATCCATCTCAGTATTTTCACATATGAATGATTTTGGGTCGCTAATAGCCGTGAAATATGAAGGAGCGAATGGTTCAATTGCAAGATGCTCAGAAAGGAGCAGAAGTTTCCTCAGAAGCAACTGAGAGGGAACTGGAGCTTGAAGCTCAACTTGTTGAAGCAAGGAGCATCATACAGGAGCAGGTAATGCTTTTCCCTTTAGCTATTGCATTAAACAAGGTTTCCTTTTTGAACTGTCTACTCTCAGAGCTAGCTGTTTGGCAATTTATTTCTTGCAGATCTCAGTTTATGTTTATTTGATGATGCATACTTGTTTAAAAGCTAACTAGATAATGCGTTATACTTCAGGCTTCCATAATGTCTAAACATCTTGCAAAGTCCGAGAGGCCAAGGTACTTTACAGTATGCTTTAGATTTGTTAAGTACTACTTATAATTATGTATATCTGCATTAAATTGAATTGATTATGTAATTGTTTCAGGCAATCTGTCATCTCATCACCTGCCGAGGTATGTATTTGAGATTTCTTTAATGTGAATTTACAAACCAACTTAAGTTACCTTGATCAATGTTTTAAATTGTTTGTGTTGTATGGGTAATTGATGGTTGAGGATTAGAAATGGAGATTGATTAGTAAGAGGATCCTTATTTAAATTTGTGAAGTTTCCCGGGCGACAGTCAAACTTGTGGAATTTCTTCTGGCTTGAATAATAATTTTTTCACTGCATAGTCTCTTAAAATGTTAAGTAAAATATATTTCTTGTCATTTTTCACGGTAGGTCTTAATCTTGAAAAAAAACATTCCTGCAATAGATTTGTTTCTTTAAGCAATGGGGTTTTTAATTTTGTTTTTACTTTTTAGGATTGCAACTTATCAATTTTTTTATAGAAATAGTTCATGGCCCTGAACTGGCATGGCTGGATCAGCATTTAGTGTGGGACTCCATTTGCCGATTCTTGCATCTAATTGAATATTTTTAAAGTAAAAGCATGTGAAGTAATTTTTTTTTAGAAAAAAACTTGGTAGTAAAATAGTATCACCTGTCATGTTTTTGTCAGTAAAAACCTGATAGCAAATACTTACAAATTACTGGACTTCATCCGAAAAAACAAACAAACTTTTGTTCATGTTTATATTCTTCTTACATGAAATGTTTGAATAAAGGATGATTCATAGTTCATAAGACTGAAAGATGCTTCACAGTCATAAGGTTATTGCATTGTGATATCGTTGCTTGTTGATTTGCAGGCGGTGTGTAACTAGGAAAGCTGTGGCCTCTAGTTTAGTTCTTGACACGATTAATCAAAGTCAACACTGTCAGAATGCAACTAACCAATCTTGTCCTTTGATTGTGTTAACAAGCCCACCCAAGGCCGAGTTGTAAGGTGTAATATCGTTGTAATTAGTAAAGAGCTAGTAGAGGAATGCTCTGGTCCTACACTTAGGATCAGTGAGTATGTTGTAATTAATTTTAATGTTATTGAATCTTTGGAACTGTTAGAGAAGGAAAAAGATATTTATGTGTCACAACGATCGAATTTAACAGCATTTCATATAGAAATTCATGTATGGAGTATTTGGAGACAAAACGTTAGGCACTTAAGTTGACTTTGTGTCTTTGTTGGCCAGAAAAATGTTGATATATTTGCACCCATGTTCTAAAAAATGATGTGGTAGGGGCTATATATGGCCCTTTAAATTAAATAAATATTGTAGATTCAATTACTAACTTTTTGTGCGTGAACCATATATATAATATTACTTAATTAATTAAAAGAAGTCTTTGCTTGTAGGCCACTTTAGAGTTTAGACCCCGGCGTGGTTGTCTTTACTTCTTCGATAGTAATCTCAAGTTCGAATTCGAATCGATATAAATGATAAAAATGCTTTTGTAGTTTATACCTAATAATACTTGAATTTAAACCTGTAACACTAAATATCGGATGGATACGGCATAAAAATTATAAAATATTATTATGTTATTTTTCAAAACTTCTTTTATAATTTATTATATAAAATAAACAATTACTTTAGACCAGATATAAGAGGAGGAGGGGGGTTGCATACTGTTCTAATTGGACTCAACAAAAAATCTTCATATCCAAGCTAATGCAGCAAATTTTATAGGGAAAAGCCTTAATCCCAATGAATTAGCCTGGTGATTAAGAAATGTTATGTATTTTGACTATTTAAGTCTAAAACTTGAATCTATATGGATGACCTAATCTCACTTAACATATATAAATTAACTGATAGATACCATTGCCGTTCAGAAGAAAAAAAAAACGGTATTAAGGTTATTAATTGTTAATTAAAAAATGAAGAAATTAAGAAACTCCAGAAATCAAAGTAAAGTTATTGAACACATCTTTGATTGGAAAATAAGGGACATGATGACTAACTTTTCTCCATCGTAAAGAAAGCAGGGTCTATCAACGATTCAATGAATTTCAAATAATGTCACTGTTTCATTACTGTTAATAATGAAGTTGACTTTTGACTTTTATTTTTTTCTTGTTCTATCTTGGCATGTGAGTTTCCTAAAGTTTTTTTCACCAGAATTATGATTACAAGTAGTCATTCACTTTTTCAAATTGCGCATCTTCGACATTTTTGCAATGAATTTCCAGCTTTCTTCAAAGTTACCCTAGCCACCATGTCCCCAATTTATTCACACAAAGAAGTCATTGCACTTTTGAAAAGGGAACAAAACATCAAATTACTATTATCATTTAAAACAAAAATAGATTTTTATGTCCAACAAACTAGCGTTGTACAAAATAATTCTAACTACTCTATCAACAATTTATTAGTTGTAGTAGTAAGTAATTTTACTTTTAGAAAATATAAGTTTAAATCTCAGAAAATACATTTGTCAGGGTAAAAATACTTTACGCTCTGCTTGGATTGAGGGGAAAGAGGAGAGGAAAGAAAAATATGGTGAAAAATTAGAAAGGAAATGGGTTTTCTCTTGCTTGGACAGAGGAGAAAATAGGAGAGAAAGAAAAAATAGGAGGAAAAATGGGATAGGTCCCACGCCCTATCCCCCCTCCCCAAATTTTTACTCCATTTTGGAGATATTTGGATAAAAAATTTCCTTCCACTATTTGCCCTCCCACGCTCAAAGCTCTCATCATCCGCAACTATTTATATAATAAGAGTATCTTAGTCATTCTAATATTTATTTATTTTCTTTTCTCTATGTTTTCTCTCATTCATCCAAGTAAGATGAGTGCTTATATTATCATTCAAGTTTTCTCATCTCTTTATTTTTTTTCTTCGCATTTTCTTTCCTTCCAAATTTTCTTTCTACCCAAGCAAGGGGTTACACTCTAGCCTAAAGTAACTTGGGCATACCCCCAATTAAATCCAGAAAAAGAAAAAAAAATTCTATCTTCCAGACCGTCCCGACCATTTGTGTTCTAAATAATCCAGGGCTACTTCATATTGATATTTGTTTATCAAGAAATTTGTGCTTTATATTTAATAATGGAGTCAATATTTTACAATTTAATTAATGGTTAAAATTTATAAAACTTTCTGAACCTTTAGATCAATTGTATATAAGCTTTCTAACGTTTCAAAATTTAAATTTAACCTCTTGACATTTTAATTTTTAACATTAAACCCCTACCATTATACATACTTACATATGTGTATGTATAATTGATTTTTTTGATATCAGAGGTCCTTTCCCAACTTATAATTCTTTTTCCCTAACCCTAACACAAGTATAATATAATTATTTTTTTTCTTTTTTAAATGACATTTAAAGGAAACCGAAAAAATTGTTCGTTCCCATAAAAAAAGTAAATTTAAGATGTACATGTGAGAGTTGGCAAATGGGCAAGAGAAGTTAGAAAAGTAATAACTCCCATTGAAACTGCTAACTGCATCAGTGAATGAATAAAACTTACCAATAAAGAGATCAACATCCAAAATCAATGGCTTACAAGGAGATATAGTTATATGTATATGGCTTTAAAATGAAGTATTGAAGTGCAGGAACTCAAAGGCCGGACAATATTGGCAAAATTTGGGGAGTGGAATGCGAATGATTCAGCTTCTGCAGTACAAGGATCAGTTCACAGTGACATTCAGGAAAGCAAAAGACGAGATGAATGGCGGTGCTGCTGGCGATAAAGATTTGCCATCTCATGCTGCCAACAACAGTTATAAATAGTCTTGATTCTTAGCAATCGAATGCAATATCTATTTTATGAACCAACATACAGTAAACTACTAGTTTTTTTAATCATCATTCACCTTATTAATTACTTTTCAAGAACCACTACACATTTTAGTATATACTACAATTAAACATTTAATAAAAAGACAAAATTAAACTTACACCATCATCTTCTTGTTTTTTTTGTTAAAAAAAGAGTTGGGTCACCCACGATTTAAAGTCAGGGCAAAGTCTTCTTTCCTCTTAGACGATACCAATGTCAGGCAGGGCGAGCCGTCTGTTACCCTCAGGCCCCTCAGGCATAAACCTAGGCACCCATAAGCTAGAATGCCTCCCCAAGCACCGCGACGGAAACCACAACAAAGTGGTACTCCCCAGGGATCAAACACGCTCTAAATAGTTGCATGTCTCATCCCTTCGCCAGTTGAACCCACAGACGATAGGTTACACCATCATCTTAAATTAACGTGAGTATATATATATCAGATTAAGTTCTTTATATCTATTTTATCAAGTTCTCTGATCTCACTTTATTATGTTCTCTATTTTTAATATATTTATTTAACTTAAACTCACATAAAAAAAATAGTTAACATGGCAAAATGTGCCTGGATAACTTGATAAAATAGATATAAGAAATTTGACGTAAATATAGTTAACATATATGTTCAGATGATTTTACATTTATATTTTTTACTTTAATTATAAATAATTTTGAGTAGATTTTGATAAATCTTAATTAACTTTTAAATTTCAAAATTTGAATCACGTGTGCGCATGCATATATAATATATTAAAAAAATTTAGAAATTGGGATTTGATCAGATTTAACCATTACTAACTAGAATAAAAAACAAAGTATATATATAATTATAATTAAAATCTTTAATTAGGAAAATTAAGAATCAAGATTTGACTGAATCAAATCATACCTTAAGTAGTTAACCATATCATTATCTTCCAATTTTTTCAATTTTCCTCCCATATATACATTGAAACCCTTGCATATACCAAAACCCTAATTTCATTTTGGCGGCTTCAGACATACTAAAAACCTTGATTTAGATTCATACTATGAAATCCATGGGAAACAAACCAGAGAATAATAATGAGCATTCAAAGCAGAAATCAGTTCTTGAAGGAAACAAGAGGTTTGTGAACAAGATCATGCTGAGAAGCAAATCCAAATGCTCAACTTCATTCAGATACTTTCGATCAAAGTGTTCTCAAATCCCATTTTCATGGGAATCTCAGCCGGGAAAACCAAAACCTCTTCAAGCACTCCCATCTTCTTCTTCTTCCATGAAATGGCAAGATCGTCAGAGAAATGAACCTCAAGACTACTACGAATCGTCGACGGCATTTCCGCCACATACATCGAAATCATCATCGGTTCATACCATCAAATCTAAGTCCAAGTCTTGGCTTTTGAATAAACTCAAGAAAGCACGTAAGCTTAAGTTTAATAATATTTTTCACAATTAGTGTTATTATGAACAATTAGATGCGTGTATGTTTCTTTGTAATTTTGTTTTTCTTTTTTTGAGGGAATGTTTCTTTCTTTTGCATTGCCAAGGTCTTTAAAAATTGGCATGGTACTGGAAATTCATGAAGTGGCGTTCATCGTCATCTTCTTCTTCTTCTAATAATTTTTAGAGAATCATAAATAATAGCTCAGTCCATTTTTGCTTTTCTTATTGTAGAGAGATTATATCTTTCAATTTTACACGTAAAAAAAACCCAGAATTGTATTATAATTTGTCGGTTCAATTGGGAATATCATAAGTAGAAGATAAATTCCTATATCTTGGTTTTAAGAAATGTTCAAATTTCAAGGTCTGTGATATAAAGAATAATATTAGCTTCTAAATGAGAATAAAACTCCTTCCTAGTTACTAATTCATCTTGAAGATATTCTTTAAACATCACCTATCTTGTTCCAAAAAATTAAAAAAAAAACAAAGTACCATATATGTTTTGATATGATTATAATGACTGGCTTTAAGTTGAAGATTAAGCATAATTATGTGCTTGTTTGGATTAATTTTTTGAGAAGAGTTTACATGTAAAAAAGTGATTTGGAGAAGAGTTTATGGAAAAAATGATTTTGAATAAATAAGTGTTTGAAAAGTTATTATTAGAATAATTTTTGTGATTGATAAATTATAAAAAAGTGTATGAGATGAAAAAAAAAATTAACCATCACTGTTCAGCACCAGCTCACCTCCATCCCTCTACTGTTCATCATCTTGCCACAGAGACTACCAACGAATAGCAACAGCACAGATCCATAGCGAGCATTGACACAACAGAAGGAGAAGATGACATAGAAGAAGCAGCAACACAGCAACGAAGACCATTGACGACCTCCTCTCACCACCGACCCTAGATCTAGATGACGATGAGCGACGACTACAGACGGAGGCAAAGTGACGATAGTGGAAGTGACGACGATGGAGGCGACAACGACGGTGACACAGAGGCGACGAAGAAAAGAAGAAGAGAGAGAGAGGAGAAGAAAGTGTGTGTCAGAAAAAAGTAGGGACAAAATAACAATTGAGCAGCCCATAAACTCTTTTTTATACCCAAAAGTTATTCTTAAGAGCTTCTCTAAAACTATGGTTTGAAATTATAGTTTGGTCCATAAGTTTTTTTGGATAAATAGAACTGTTTGTTTCAAAAAAAAATTAAGCTAAAATTTAGGCCATAAACCCTTTTAAAACCTTAATTTTAGGGAAAACCAAATACACATTATATATAAATATAAAAAGAGGCCCTTAAGTTTTAGGGGGAAAATAGATACATATGTGTCATACCTTATTCTTTTTGTTTGGTCTGAGATATGATACCTCATTTAACAGTTTAATGCCCGTTTCCAAATTTTGTTTGGATTTTGGTTAAAAGAAACACATCATGGAAGTTTCAGATAATTGTTAGTACTTATATATTATTCTATCACATCTTACCCATGTTGGAACAGTTATATATTGAATCTTCCTTACTTTATCAAGCATTGTTTCTACTCGAGAATTATTATTTAAATAGTTAAAACTCCTTTCATTTAGACTAATCACGGTTGGTGTTAATTGAATTTTCTAACCGAGACAACGTCTAGTGATTATAAACCCACAAAATACCGTTTGGATAATTTTTGTGAAATCACTTTTGTCGCCGAAGTGACAGGGACAAGCATTTGCGTTTTAAAAATCACGATAGACTGAAAGAGGTTTCTACCATAATAATTCTCCATTTCCCTTTCCTTTCTGCCGTATTTTTCAAAGATAATTTTCTCAGATTTTTTTGAACTATTTCTCAACCAAATCACTAAATTATTGCTTCTTATCTCGATTTGATTACTTTTACTATCAATTTTGCCAATAAATTTTAATTATATTATTTATTTTAGTGTACCTTTTATTTAAAATATGATGTCTTCTTTTTTTCTTTTTTGGAAAAGACTGCCCCTCTCTTTTAACATTTCTTCGAGGGAGAGGAAGAAAAAGAGAAATTTTGTCCATTTTTTTTAGAAAAAAAGACAATAAAAGCCCATTTCAATTTCATAATGATAATTTGGGCATCTGAATATTTAAAAGGACAGATTGGGCAGGAAGCCCAATCTGTCATTTGTAAATTTGAGTGAAAAGACTAAATGGTCCCTGGAAGCATTTGAAGAAAAAGCTGGAGAATGAAACTCAGAACAGAATAAAGCGGGAGAAAAAGCAGGAGAACAGAACTAAATAGCTCTGTTTCCTTCTCTAGTTCAACACGGTGCTCACTACCCACCGGTCTTTGCTTACTTCATTTTAGGTTGTCACCAAGATAATGACCAGATCTTCAGGTTGTTGCTGGCAGTTTATCATCTAAGGAATCGGTATCTTCTGCATCTAGGGCGGGACACGAATGACGAAGAAAGGCGCGGGTTAGCTGCGGTAATTAGGTCAGTGCCTACAATTCGTGCTTTTGGGAACATAAATAAGGTGGGCAAGGCTGATTGGGTTATCTACTTGGGGTCCACCAATATTGCCATTACACTGCGAGCTGCGGTGGTTATATTGAAATTGGATAGTGGATGGAGTGGTTCATCACTTTGAATGCTCGTGATTATCCCCTCATCACCCAGGATGGTATGCTGATTCGATAATCTATGCTTGTGTTTTTCTTTTATTTTTTTATTAATTTGTACTGTGTACCTTGTGTTTTATTCTTAGATTCACACACAATTTTGATTTAATTGCACCTGTTTTGGACCTTAGAATATCGTATTAAATGAAAGCTTAGTTTCTCTACATTGAGCATTAATGCAGAATAGCTTGGTCACATATGCCTGCATTTTCATTTGGCTTTTGACTTTTCCTAGTCTCCGGGAAAGTGTTCCCATAACTGCTAAGTCTCTGTTTTTTTTTTATTTTGCTAAGAGAATTGTACCATTCTATTTAAGTAATATTAGTTATCTTAATTTTATATTTCTGAGGGTCCTAATTCTAGTTCCAAGTTGAGATTTTGAGTTTCTTCATTCTGTGCCTTTTTTGTTGTGTAGTCTAATGTTATTCTCGTTTTTCTCCATAATTTTCTATCCTATATGCCTAGAATTTTGCAATTTTGATGGTTAGAGAAGCTAATGGGAATAGAAGAGAAAATAAGTGTTGGCCAAAATCTACATACAGGAGCCTTAACTTCATTCTTCGTTGATTAAATTATATGTCATACTTTGCTGACTGAAATATACAAAAATCCCAATAGTTGGTTGTGATAACACTCTAACATTTGATTTCCACCATGTGCTGATAGTGGTTCTTCACAAAATCTAAAATTTTAAGTGTTGCTGCTAATTGAAGAATAAAGAAGCCACCTAACTTGTTCAAGTGGCTTGTTCCTTTAGCAAGGTTAATGGGAGATTTTAGGTTTGGTATTAGTGGGTGTGATACCCACAAAATGTATTTTGCTTTGCTTTTCACAGGTTAAAAAGGATTAGAAAATGCAAAAGACTTTGTACAGATTGAATAAGCCACTTTAGTAAGTGGAAGAGCTCCTCCAAGACTAGATGCATATACCATTAATGGTCATCTATGCCCCATCTACAATTGCTCCACTAATGGTATATGAGATAGCAAACAATACTACAATCTGATTATGATGAAGAATATGATATACTGTTATCTAAATTGCTTTAAATTATCTCATAGTGGGTTTTAATAACAATCCCTATAAAACAAAATGATTCATAACTTCAACCTGTTATAAACATACCTGACTAAAAATGACTACTCCTCTAATATAATTTATCATAACTTATAACGCTTGTACTTAAAGTTTCTGTCTCCCCTTTTCCTTTTTTTTCTCTCATATGTGTTTTTTCCCAACATTTCATATGTCCATAAAATTGATATGATTACTGGGATGACCAGCATGTTAAGAATTATTAATAAAAAATATAAGTTTCAATCAGCCCAAGCTGTCAATCTAGAAGCTTATTATAGGAAGATAAATGGATCACATACTGAAGATTTTCCTGATGTACCCCCAAAGCTCTATGACTTTGTATATGGGGAACCTAATAAAATTTGTTATGATACACAGTTATTGAATGGGACCAGAACAAAGGTCCTTGAATATGGCAGTAAGGTGCAAATAATTTTGCAGGACACTGGTACAGTAAACACTGAAAATCACCCAATACATTTTCATAGTCACAGCTTTTATATCATAGGTTATGGCATAGGGAACTATAACCCACAAACTGAACAATTCAACTTAGTATATTCCCCTTACATGAGCATAGTCAGAGTTCCAGTGGGTGGATGGCATCAATTCGATTCGTTGCTGATAATCCAAGTATAAAAATGTAAAACAACTGTCTTATTTGTCTTTTTAGATATTTGGTTTAACGTTTCTGTCATTTTTCTGCAGGGGTATGCTATATGCCCTATCACATTGACATACACCAATCATGGGGACTAGGAATGATGTTTATTATGAAGAATGGAAAATGAGAGCAAGAATCCTTATTACACTCTCCCACAGACATGCCGCAACCTGATCTGGATGATGTTTAAATTGTTGTAATGTCTAACTTTTGTAATGTTTCATTTTTGGAAAGTTCATCCATTAACCAATTGATGTTGCAACTCAGGCAATCATATTTCTCTGTACGACATTTGTAGTGTTAAACTTTCTAATGATTATGACTAAATTTTGTAATGACTATATACATATGGTATTTGTAAGTTCCATAATGGTATTTGTAACTTGTTCAATGCGGTCCGTAAGTAATGCATTAGGTTTGCAACGCTTATAATGGTATTTGCAACTCCGATAATGGTATTTGCAAGTTTCACAATGGGATTTGTAACTGCCACAATTGGATTTGCAACTCTAAAAATTGGATTTACAACTTCGACAATGGTATTTGCAACTCCCACAATGGTATTTGCAAATTTCACAATGGGATTTGCAACTCCCATAATGGGATTTACAACTTCCATAATAGTATTTGTAACTAATTGCACAATGATATTTGCAAGTCCCACAATTGAATTTGTAACTCTGACAATGGGATTTACAACTTTCACAATGGGATTTGCAACTCTAACAATGTGATTTACAACTCTGACAATAGGATTTGCAACTCCGTCAATAGTATTTGCAACTCCCATAATGGGATTTACAACTTTCCCAATGGTATTTGCAACTAATTGCACAATGATATTTGTAAGTCCTATAATTGGATTTAGAACTGCCACAATTGGATTTGCAACTCTGACAATGGGATTTATAACTTTCACAATAGTATTTACAACTCCGATAATGATATTTGCAACTTCCACAATTGAATTTACAACTTTCACAATTGAATTTGTCACTCTGACAATGGAATTTTCAACTTCCCTAATGGTATTTGCAACTTCCCCAATGGTATTTGCAACTTCCACAATGGGATTTACAACTTCCACAATGGTATTTGCAACTATGGCACAATGATATTTGCAAGTCCCACAATTAGATTTGCAAGTCTGATAGTGAGATTTGTAACTCGTTTTATGAGGTCTACAACTAATGCAGTTGGTATGCTACTCTGCTAATGAGGGTTGTAACTCCTGCTATGGTATTTACAACTTTCATAATGGGATTTGCAAGTCTTACAATGGGATTTGCAACTTATAGTCATAACGTACTGCACAATTTCATTATGGCATTGACTACTTAACTTATGCCATTTACAAAAAATTATCCTACACATGACAGCAATTACATTGCATATGACAGCAATTGCCTAAGTTACAACATCAGTTGGTCAATGGATGAACTTTCCAAAAATAAAACATTGCAAAAGTTAGATATTACAACAATTTAAACATCATCTAGATCAGGTTGTGGCATGTCTGTGGGAGGGTGTGATAAGGATTCTTGCTCTCATTTTCCATTCTTCACAATAAACACCATTCCTAGTCCCCATGACTAGTGTATGTCAATGTGACAGGGCATATAGCATACCCCTGCAGAAAAATGACAGAAATGTTAAACCAAACAGTTAAAAAAACAAATAAGATAGTTATTTTATATTTTTATACATGGATTATCAGCAACGAATAGAATTGATGCCCATCCACCCACTGGAACTCTGACTGTGCTCGTGGGTGGATTGATTTTGAATTTTGATATTTTGCTGTTTAACATGAATGTTAACTGTCACTAACAACTATAAGCTTCTAAGTCAAGAATCTTTGACTAAATATTGATATTCAAAGTTCCACCTAATAAATATAGATTACATGCTAATAAGCAAAATAGTTTAAGATATATAATTGGGCATACTAGAGAATTGGACGATGATAAAATAATTAAAAAACAAAGAAATAAAACTAAGAAAGACACAAAAACAGAAAAGAGAAACCAAACCCAAGGGAAATTTTGTAAGTAAGAGCATATAATAATCAACACAACAGCACCACAAAAGGAAACCTCATGACCCAGGCATTAAACAACATCCCATAGTTCTTGAATCACATGACAATCCCTGACCACAATCAATTTGCTCATTGAGCCATTGGTCAATGGAGTTACTGCACTAGCAAAGCTAATTTGCAATAATGAATACCCTTTTCATTGTTCCACTCCATGAAAGAGTTGGAACAGCATAAAATTCTAAATTCACAGACTAAGCAAAACTAAAAACGAGGATTGTGGAGATTGTGTTTACATTTTATTTTCCAGGTGTAACTGTATGACCACATCGAGGAGAAGGAGCTTGACCTAGAAGCTTTAATTGTGTCCACCCAGGTGCTTCAATCTCTTCCTTCCACAATACATACAAACAATCAGTATGTATTCTAATAGATTAAAATAGCTGCCAGAGCAAAATATTGTGAACAGAATCATAATCATTCTTCATTGGACACGTAGGTATAAATGCAAAAAAAAAGTTTGTATTTGAGAGGCAACATTATAAAAGACCTTGTTATTTTCATAATGTAGTCAAATCAAATTTAAGTGGTCAGAATATGGAAGAGTGACCAAAGTATCCACTATCTAATCTACCTCCTCTCCCCTCTCAAAACAAATCCATAGGTTTTGTCCAGTGCACTTGTCTTTGAAGGGAAAAGAAGAAAGCAACTAATATCATATTTTCATATAGACTCAAAAAATTGGATATGCATCTAAAGAAATAGAAGACTGCCACAACAAATGAACAAATTGATAAAAAAAAACACTCTAAAGGTAGAGATTATCACTAACCACAAAGAAGAGGCAAAAGATATCTCATATTGCAACTTGCAACAGTTGCTAAATAAACAGCAGCATGCATAACATGTATACAAAAAAAGTAAAGGTGGGTTTTCAAAAGTGAAATCATATAGATGCAAAAAGCACCTTCACACCACCTTCAATGCCCATGAATAAGACCGAAAGTTTTCTTCTTGTAGAAGCACACAGCCAAAAAAGCAAGCATTCCATAATTATTCATTCCAACCCATATACCCAATGGCATGTCAAATGCAGTCAGGCGATGTGTTGTATCAAATACTACTGCATCACCAAAGATATCATATGACTGTATTGATGAGGCATATGACCAGGCTATATTCTCCAAACAGCTGTTCGAATCAAGGGTGAACTCAAATTTAAAATTAAGGTATTTCTCCTTAATATTTTTGCACATTCTTAGTAAATCTATGCTTTCCTCTTCTGGTTCTAATTTCCTAAATGATTGAAGTAAATTCCTCACATCCTTTTTAGTAAAAGGAAGATATTCAGGTTCCACACACTTCTCAAGCTCCATAAGCCGCATCATTTGATGGACAGAAATCCCAGTTTTAGCATACATCATGATTCAGCTTTTGTCTGAATCTGAAATAGTTCTATATAGAAATCAAACTTGATTTGGTTCTAAAAGTTCATGATTATAGTGGTTGAAAAGAATTCGTACCGGGCCTCGTAGCTGAAAAGAATGCTGCTACCAACAGAATAGCCGCCTGAAGACTCCAATAAAGAACCCGCAACGTCTTCTAATACACAACCCGAAGCCAAAATCGTATCTGACCCTGCGTGATCGTCAACTTCGATTCTGCAGGAAGAAAAGGCACCTGTGGCGTCGATATGGTCATTTAGTCCAGGGGTAATTTGGTATTTTTACCCAAATTTGTAAAAGACAGATTGGGCTTCCTGCCCAATCTGTCCTTTTAAATATTCAGATGCCCAAATTGTCATTATGAAATTGAAATGGGCTTTTATTGTCTTTTTCCCTTTTTTTTATTTGGCACCACACAATTTTTAGATTTTGCTTCTCTTTTCCTCATAATCCTTCCCTCTAAAATTAGGAAATTTAGGAAAAAAATATAATTGTTATTTTATTTTGACTATTATATTTAGAATATATTTTTTAATATCTTTAAAATATCTCTTTTTATCTCATGTTTATTTATATAAAAATATTTTTTTTCCTCTTCTCTTCTAAATTAAATAATATAATATTAAAAATTTTATTTTTTATTGCTTTTTTATCAATCTAAACAATATAATAGTAAAATTCTCTTTATTTTTTTTCTCTCATCTCTCCCTCCGTTAGTGCACCCTAAATTTTGTAGAACCAGAATTGGTTAGACACTTTATCAATCACATTATAATTTAGTGATATAAGAACATTATTATAAATAAAAACTTGCATGATTTTATTTGTAACTTTCCGTTAGCTAGCATATGCTATTTTAATTATAAAAAAAAGTATTGGTTAGTCCCTCTGAATGATATTTTATTCATTTGCCTAAAAGCAAATGATACTAAAAACAAATACATATATGGAATTCACTTGTTTTTTTTTCCTTCTACTTATTTTTCCATCTTAAAAAAGAACATTATCAATATTTTATTTAACTAGTCGCATGTATGCTAACACAACTCTCTAATTCACACATACCATCTACTTCCACTTGATTTTTTAAAATAAAATTTGAGTAAATCTTAAGCAAATCAATATTTTGGTATCAAATTATCTGATATTCAAAAGTTATACTCAACTTCAACTAATATAATTTTAGTAGGGCAACAATCGATTTGATATAATTTTGAGATACAAAGACAAGAGAATGATATATTTTTTTTTATAGAAATAAGTTCTAATATAAGGTTAGAGTATTATATTACATTATGATTTGCTACTTTTTTTCAAGACTAAGTATTTATATCCTATTATTTATAAAAATAAATATACCAAATCAGGTTTGCATAAATATAAATATAAATATTTACAAGACACGTTATTTATAAAACTATAGAGAAGAAAAAACTCCCAAACGACACAGTTTGACACTATTTACTTTATTTATTTATTTTTTTAATTTCGAGGTGAGGTTAAATGATTTCTTATTCGGCCTCCCGAATAAAATCCCTAAGCCCCATTACCTTCGGCTTCCAACCCTGCAATCATCGCCGACTGCAGGTCTCTCCGTCGTCGGCGTCGGTGCTGGCATCTCCTCCTTCGGTTGCCCTGCTCTTCCATCCCACGTTGGCTTCTGCCCACTGCTCCGGTGTCTTCAACTTTCGGTGCTCTAGCCTGTCAAGGTTTTTTTTTTTCTACTTTTGATTGTGTAAAGCTTTTTAGATTCTTCAAGATGTCGAAACAGCAGCCGAGTTTTATGATGAAATCTGAAATCTGGTCTGTCTGCTAGTTGTTTGCAGAATTTAGAATGACATTCCACTTTATATAAATAATGTTCCAGCTCATCTTTTTTACTAACCTCAAAAATCTAGAAATAAGTGTTTTATCCTGATTACGAAAATAAGAAAACATTTACCTAAGAAGCCACAAGTCATGAGGGGATGGTTTTTGCACTGATTTATGCGTCGGTTATGTGTGAACTGTATGGTTATGACAAATCTGTTTCGCGATTGCTTCTAATATTTAATTGTAAAATTAATATTCTGTAAACTGTAGGAGTTTGATAGCAAAATTAATTTGGGCTTCAGCTTTCTATCAAACTATCATTGTTGAACGTATGCATATAAATACTTCTCCTCCAGATTCTTAATTCATGGTGTGATGATAAGATATCTCAGATGCAATTTCTCGCTGTTAAACTTCTTCTCATGTGATTACTACTGTGATTCTATGCTAGCGGATGAATATTGCTTTTTTTTTTTAATGATTAGTTTTTCTTTGAAATTTAGATGTTAATTATATTTTTATGATTATGGTTCTGTGGAAAGACTTATCTGAGCATGACTACTCTGGGGAGTCTTACGATATTATTTTAACTTAGTTTCCTGCCTTCTTCCTTGAGGACAAGGTGCAACTCATTTGGATTTGGGGATTGGACCAAACTGGTCCAAGTCTGATTGATGGGGCAAATGATGGAAATTTAAGGCCCTAGAATGTAGTTTTGGTAGCATGAAAAGTAATCATTGAGTTACTTTAAGGCCCTAGAATTAATTCTGGAGACTATTCATTGTAGGTTAAAGCTTATTTGATCAGGAAGGATCTCTCTGCGGTTGCAGTTACTATTGCTCCTGGTTTAAGTCTCTGACTTTGTGGTAATACACGATGTTATTTAATTTCAGCATATTTCTTTTTACATTCTATTTCTTCGTTTAGAAGGATGAGAATTAAGCAAAATAGCACTTGATAAAGCTTATTTTGCTGAGAATGATCTCTCTGTGGTTGCTGTTACCTATGGGCCAGGCTGAACTGAAGCTCTGTCTTTGTGGTAATATATGATAGAATTTAGTTTTGATGTATGTGATTTTAATTATTATGTCCAATTGATTCTGATGTTAGTTACAGACAAGATACCGTCCAACAACATCATTAGAGTTCAATTAATTGCATAGAATAAAATAATAATATCATCTAACAATATAAAGGGCTCATTAGTAATTCTGGAACCTTAACAACCTCCTTCTTGTTATAGCTTCATGCCATAACTTTGCCATAACCTCTGTGGTTGGGTTACTTGTTTGAGGGATCTGGTCATTTGGATCTAGTTCTTGCAGAGTTATTCAGTTGGATCTTTGATTTATTTTAAAAACCAATTTCTTTACTAGTTTTGGCTCTCTGCTACTGCATTGCAGGATTAGGGTTTTGATGGGTACGGAGAGAAAGAGGAAGGTCAGTCTGTTTGATGTGGTAGATGACACTACAGTTAAAATGGCCAAAGCAAATGGTGGGGCCATTGGTGCCAACAACACCATTGGTAACAATCTAATTAATAGGTGGAATGGGAAACCTTACTCACCGAGGTACTATGAAATTTTGGAGAAGAGAAAGACCTTACCTGTATGGCAACAGAAGGAGGAGTTTTTTCAGGTTTTGAAGGCTAATCAGACTCTGATATTGGTCGGGGAGACTGGTAGTGGAAAAACTACACAGGTTAGTTTCTTGATTAAAAGAATATTTATGGTAGATTGTTTATATGTTCTCGGCAATCAATATGGGCTTTGGCAACAATGATTAATGGAGATCGATTTAGTTGCCCCTGTTTTCTGGAATCCAGGTTAAGTGGATCAGTTCCAATGTCTTTTTTTTGTGTTTTTACTTTTTTCTTTTTTGGAGTTGTTAGTCTTACTCAACCACATTGAATGAAAGAAGGGTAGGAACTTGTAAATATTGGGCTGAGATGTCAGTGAAAGATGGAACTGCTTCGTGGTTTGTACAATGGCAATTCTTAATTCTTTGTTCATGTCTCCAATTATTGATGTGTTTGATTTCTTTGTTTCTTTTTTGGATTACAGATCCCTCAGTTTGTTCTGGAAGCTGTAGATTTAGAAACCCCTGATAAACGCAGGAAGATGATGATTGGATGCACTCAGCCTCGTAGAGTGGCTGCAATGTCTGTTTCCAGACGTGTGGCAGAAGAGATGGATGTAAATATTGGAGAAGAGGTTGGTTATAGCATCAGATTTGAGGATTGCAGTAGTGCCAAAACAGTTTTGAAGTATGTGTTCTATTAAAATATTCCCTTTATTTGGTTCAGACCTTAATATAGTTTCCCCCCTTTTTGGTTCACATTTTTATGCGTTGGCTAAAGTGATATTTTCTTTTTCCATAATAGGTATCTCACAGATGGTATGCTTCTAAGAGAAGCAATGACAGATCCACTTTTGGAGCGATACAAAGTAATTATTCTTGATGAGGCCCATGAGAGGACTTTGGCTACAGATGTGCTATTTGGTCTTCTTAAGGAAGTGCTTAAAAATAGACCTGACCTGAAGTTGGTTGTTATGAGTGCTACTCTTGAGGCTGAAAAGTTTCAGGGCTACTTTAATGGCGCACCTCTTATGAAAGTTCCTGGAAGGCTTCATCCAGTGGAAATTTTCTATACTCAGGAACCTGAAAGGGATTACTTGGAAGCTGCTATCAGGACTGTGGTGCAGATTCACATGTGTGAACCTCCTGGAGATATACTAGTATTTTTGACTGGTGAGGAAGAGATAGAAGATGCATGCCGCAAAATATCGAAAGAAGTTGGAAATTTGGGAGATCAGGTGGGCCCTGTTAAAGTTGTTCCCTTGTACTCTACTCTTCCCCCAGCTATGCAGCAGAAGATTTTTGAGCCAGCTCCACCTCCACTTACAGAGGGTGGTCCTGCTGGAAGGAAGATTGTGATATCAACAAATATAGCAGAAACTTCCTTGACAATTGATGGTATAGTATACGTTATTGACCCTGGGTTTTCTAAGCAGAAGGTTTATAACCCAAGAGTTCGAGTTGAGTCTTTATTAGTATCTCCAATATCAAAAGCTAGTGCACACCAGAGATCAGGACGTGCTGGAAGAACTCAACCAGGGAAATGTTTTAGACTTTATACTGAGAAAAGTTTCCATAATGATCTTCATCCCCAGACCTATCCTGAAATTTTAAGATCAAATCTTGCCAACACAGTTCTTACCTTGAAGAAACTGGGTATAGATGACTTGGTACATTTTGATTTCATGGACCCTCCTGCTCCTGAGACCTTGATGCGTGCACTGGAAGTGTTGAATTACTTGGGTGCATTGGATGATGATGGTAACTTAACTAAGTTGGGAGAAATCATGAGTGAATTTCCCTTGGACCCGCAGATGTCAAAGATGCTTGTTGTGAGTCCTGAATTCAATTGTTCAAATGAGATTCTGTCAGTCTCTGCCATGCTCTCAGGTATTATTTTAAATTCATTTTTAGCGTCTGTCTTGAGTCCCTCCATAATGTCAAGGGTCTGGGGTTCTGCTGGGCTTCCTTTTGAAATGGAGGCCTAGCAATTGTGCATGTGTGCATAGATAGTCTTGTGCATATGTTGGGGTTGTTTGACTGCTTACATGTGTGCTTTAAATCACGCATGAATGTGGTCAGTGAAGTGTGTCCATTTAGGTTGTCATCAGTAACTGTCTTCTTTAGGTTCCATGCCACCGGTTGGCATGCACCATAGGATTCTAAGTAAGTGCTGATGCAGATAGTTGCAGTTTCTCAGTATTCTCTCATGAAGCACTTGGTGTGGTCTCGCCTCTGTGCATCTGCTGACCTACGATATTCCTCCTCTGTGATAATCAATTTCTTTCTTTAGTACCCAATTGCTTCGTCCGGCCTAGGGAGGCACAAAAAGCAGCTGATGAAGCGAAAGCTAGGTTTGGGCATATTGATGGAGATCATCTCACCCTCTTGAATGTGTACCATGCTTACAAGCAAAACAGTAAGTGCTTATTTTTGTCGCACTTCTCTTGTATTTTTAATTATTTGCTGTTAATATGTTCCCTGAAGTGAAGTATATATACTGTGTGAATGCCTTCAGATGAGGATCCCTCTTGGTGCTACGATAACTTCATTAACAGTAGGGCACTGAAAGCAGCTGATAATGTTAGACAACAACTAGTGCGCATCATGACCCGGTTCAACCTGAAGTTATGCAGCACTGATTTCAACAGTCGTGACTACTATGTGAACATAAGAAAGGCTATGCTAGCAGGATATTTTATGCAGGTAGCTCACCTGGAGCGCACGGGACACTACTTGACAGTAAAAGACAACCAGGTATGTTAAAGACAAGTTGCTTTTTATTTCTTTCTTTCTTCTTGTGCATGTATGAATAAGTGGGGTTGTTCGTGTTCATCTTTATTTACCACCAGAACAGTTAAAGGTGTTGGTCTTTCCTTGTGTTTGTATGCTTTTGTAAATTTTAATATTCTTGTATGTTTAGGTGGTGCACTTGCATCCATCAAATTGCCTGGACCACAAGCCTGAATGGGTCATCTACAATGAGTATGTTCTAACCAGCAGGAATTTTATCCGTACAGTGACGGACATACGTGGGGAGTGGTAAGATTTTTCTCTGCGCATTAGTTTTATTATGTTGCATTCTGGTCCTACATAATTTGACTAGCTTTGTACTTGGAAAATTAGAAATCATGTTCAAAACTTGGTTTTGTGAAATCTGAACTTGTGTTCAGTTAAAATGCCAGTCAATAAAGCGTTCTTCTATCTTAGTTACGGAAACATCCGGTTCTGTTGAGCGATTAAATATTGAATATTCCAATTAAAATGGAAAATGTTTTATACAGTGAGGGTTGTGTGCTCACACAATTTTTCCTTAATATTGTATGAAGCTATTTTTCACAGTAGTTTTACAGACGTGCTTAACATCTGATGCATACAATTCTTGTCTGATGCAGGATAGTTGATATAGCGCCACATTACTATGATTTATCGAATTTTCCACAATGTGAGGCGAAGCGTGTTCTTGAGAGGCTTTACAAGAAGCGGGAGAGGGAAAACGAGGAAGCAAGGAGTCGGAAATGAAGTCTTAGCCATCCACAGATATCAAGGGATTCATACTCTTGCATGTTGGGATTAAATGCTTCATCTCCTGCAATGCATTGCTAAATTCCTACGGTTTTATTACCTCCGAAGGGAATGCTTAAGCATTGGCTAGAGTTCTTTGTACTATTTAGTATTTACTAATATATTAGTAACGTTTTCTCTTTTTTTATCCTAGTTAAGCTGTAACCTACCAAAGTAATTGACATTTATGGGATTGATTTTCAGTGTTCTTCCCAGTTTTGGTTCTATTTCGACTGATATGATAGTGAGGATGAAGCTGACGTAAAATTGTGCCCCCTACGATCTGCTTTGTGTGCAAGCTGGTTAACTTAGTTTGAAAAGCTCAACAGAAACTTATTTTCCGTCGTCTTTTTCAGCTGGGTTGTTTTGGAAAACCTTAAACCTGGTGAACTTGGTTCGAACCGGAGGAACTAAGTTTTTTTTTGTTTGGTACAAAAATTTTTAAAAAAGGTTGGGCTCATCAAGATGTAAGTGTAGGGCGAAGTCTCTCTTTTTTTTAGGTAATACTAATGTCGGGCAGGGTGAGCTGTCAATTATCTTTAAGTTTAAATTTAGGCATCCAGGAATGAGGATGTTTCCTCAAGCATCGTGACTGGAATTACAATAAAGTGGTACTTTTTAAGGATCGAATATATTTTAAATGGTTGTATGTCTCGTTTTTTCGTTAGTTTAGTTGGACTTACATAGATAACCAGAGGAATTAAGTTTTTTTTTTTAGTTGCCCACCTAGTTTACTGGAGTTTTGCCCCGACTACATCCGGATCTGACCCGCGTAGCGCACTTGGCTATGGTGGGTGAGTCTCTTAACGAGAATTTTTTACATACACTAAGGCTCGAATTTGAGATCTCATTTAAATAATATCGAGTTATTTATTACTCAGACTAAACTCTACCGAAGGAACTAAGTTCAATCTTCGTTAACTTTGGAAAGAACCAGCCCATGAATAAAAGAGACTGGTTTAGATCGGGTTGGTCACCTGGGTTAGAATGGGGTTTCGGCTTACCCTTCAAGCCGAATGTAGCCTGGATTGGGTATATAACATGAAATCTTGTGCGCTATAACTGACAAAACAATATTGGTTGTCATAAAATATTTCTATATATATATATACCAACGGAGGTTAGTCCGAGTGGTAAGCGGCTCGGTATCGTTTAAGCGAGGTCTTGAGTTCGAGCCTTGGCGAATGCAGAAAATTCCCGTTGGGAGACTCACCCACCATAGCCAGGTGCGTGACGCGGGTCGGATCCGGATATAGTCGGGGCAAAGCTCCGGTGAACCGGGTGAAAAAAAAATATATATATATGTATGTATATACGTTAAGAGTATCGTTGCCTAACTAAATACAAATGTTTATTACTTTTTATGACATAATAAACATTTGTTTCATTTCATCAAACACGTCTTTTCTTGCCAAGAAATAATTTTTATTTTTATTTCTATAAAAATATTCTAGAAATCAACTGGGCGTTTATATCCTCACATATGATCGTGTCTGTAACAAAGAGAAGAGAAAGATTAATTAATATTATAAGAGATTAATATCTAATATTAATTTATTATTTAAATTATGGTAATAAAATAAAAATATACAAAAAAAAATAGAGAGAAGGGAAAGATTAATTAATTAATAATAACTACCAGTAGTGCATAAACAGCACACGTATAGAAGGGAAGTCTGTAGGAGGAAAAAAGACCTCGATGATCGCGCTATTCACTGTAGGCGTAGCAGCGATAACCTGTTCCCACCTTCCTCCTCTCTTACCCCTCTTGCCTCTATATCTGTGTCTCATTCTCCCTCTTCCCTCTTCCCTCTTCCTCCTTCAACTTCCATCTTCCATCTTCAAACTTCAAAGTTCAAATCTCTCTCTCTCTCTGAACAAGATATCATATAATAGAATCTAGCCTGCTCCTCTACTATAACATCACCGTTTCCAAAGAAACCCTCTCTCTCTCTCTCTCTCTCTCTCTCTCTCTCTCTCTCTCTTTAACGCTCATCGACGAGGACCAACCCTATGGACTCTTCCTCTCACAACTGGCTCGCTTTCTCTCTCTCCAATCACTCTTCTCTTTTTCATTCATTCTCTTCTCCTCCCCCAGGTACTACTCTCTCTATCCTCCTTCTTTCTTTCTTTCTTTCTTCCGCTCTTTCTCTCTCCATATAAGTTTTATTTCTTTGTTTAGGGAGCAACGTCGATGCGTCGCCGGAGGCCACTGTCAGAGGAGGAGGTGCAACCACCAACGACCTCTCCGTCTTCGCCGGAGGCGGTCCCAAGTTCCAGGACTTCCTTGGCGGCAGCTCCTCTGCTACGTCGGTCACAGCTGCAGTGCCCACACCGCCTGCTCCTCATCAGTTCTCCACCGACAACATATTCGGTTCTGAGCTAAAAACCATAGCCGCCGGCTTCCTCCCCGGCTTGGCCGGCGCTGAACAAACCGAGCCGCGAAAGCAGGCGCTGGCTCTCGCAGTGCCATCCTCTAAGAAGACTGCGGATACCTTCGGCCAACGCACCTCCATCTACCGCGGCGTCACTCGGTACTCTTCTCTTCGAAATAATCTCAAACGAAACGGCATCTTCCACCTATTTTATCATTTTTCATTTGTTAATTTTGAATATATGATATCAGGCATAGATGGACAGGGAGATATGAAGCTCATCTATGGGATAATAGTTGCAGAAGAGAAGGTCAAAGTAGGAAAGGAAGGCAAGGTAATAATCAGTTCACTACTGATTCACATAGTTTCTTCTTTCGTAGTATAATGTTTAACTTCTCGTGGATCCTGTGTATCATGGTCAAAGATATCCGATATATATATTTGACCGGAATAAATGGGATAATCAGAATGTGCTTGGGGTGGTTCAAATCCCAGTACTTCTGAGTCATGTTTCGAAACTTGACGAAGCAAGCTGAGCTCTTTTTTTTAAAAACAAAAAACAAAAAACGATAGTGTTATGATTGTGTGCTATATATATATATATATATGAATGAATGGTGAAGAAGAAGAAGATTCTGATGGATGCTTATTTATTTTGTTGCTTGTGCGGGTACCTGATGCTGTGAATGATGATTGCTGGCGCTTTTGGTCATTATGATTCTCAGTTTATTTGGGTGAGTTTGGCTTTTGACCCCATTATCATTTCGTATATGTCTTAGATTCAGTTTCTCTTCAACTGAAAGAAACCTGTTTCTGTTATTATTGTTTAGGTGGTTACGATAAGGAAGAGAAAGCAGCGAGAGCTTATGATCTTGCGGCTCTCAAATATTGGGGTCCAAGTACAACCACCAACTTTCCAGTAATTAACCTTCGTTCTTCTTATTTCTCTATGGATTCCTTTAAATATTTACTAATTTCTCTTTAAATCTTGTAGATTTCGAACTATGAGAAGGAACTGGAAGAGATGAAGAACATGACAAGACAAGAATTTGTTGCTTCACTACGAAGGTAATAATATCAAGTGGGCATTTTGTTTTTACTTTTGGGGTTCACTTCATTTACTTATGCAGGCAACAACCACGATTCTTTTTATAGTTTTATTCGCTCCGTAAAAAAAGTTTGTTCTCTCTCTCTCTCTCCCCTTTGCAGGAAGAGTAGTGGTTTCTCAAGAGGAGCCTCAATATACAGAGGAGTGACCAGGTATATATACACACACATATATATATTTATTATGAGTGAAGAATGCTTTATAGCTTTATCTATCTCTCTGCCTTTTGAATTCGTTGCTTTTGGCCCGTAGCATCTGTTGTACTATACAACTTTTTCATTCTGAGTGAATAATATATATATATATATATATATATATATATATTTGTTCATTTCAGGCACCACCAGCATGGGCGATGGCAAGCAAGAATTGGCAGAGTTGCCGGAAATAAAGACCTTTATCTCGGCACTTTTAGTGAGTCCATTATTATTATTATTTATTTCTCCATTGCTTTTTAATTATTAGATGATGCGATCATAGAGAAAAAAAGAAAGTGCAAGTGTAAAGCCAGAAAATGACCCCTTATATTGTGTCACTTTCTTTTTCGAATTAATGCATGATTATTACTATACATCTCTTGAGTTTTACTGTTAATAATAGCTGTAATGAACATTAATTTAAATAACAAATTTTAATATATTAGGTACTCAAGAAGAAGCTGCTGAAGCATATGATATAGCTGCCATAAAATTTAGAGGACTAAGTGCAGTGACCAATTTCGACATGAGCCGATACGACGTGAAGAGCATAGCCAACAGCAGTCTTCCCATCGGTGGATTCTCATCCAAACCTAAAAACTCTTCAGATTCTTCCGCATCAGACACCAAAAGCATCGATGGAAGCCGATCAGCCGATAACAGCATCACCGACCGAGCGTCATCCGCAGCCACCTTCGCATCCCAACCGGCCTCAACCTCGAACCTCAGCTTCGCCATACCCATCATCAAACAAGACCCAACCATTGATTACTGGTCCAATATCTTGGGGTACCATCAGAACCCTTCCTCTCATCTCAGAAACACTTGCAACAACAATGTTACCATCGCCTCTCCTTTACAAAGCTACAACAACAATAATAACAACACAACTGTACCGTTCAGCTTGGAGTTGCAGAGAAATAACAACGCATTTATGGATGGGGGTGTGATTGTTCAGAACATTCAGGTTCAGCAGCAGCAGCCACAAAGTGGAAGCAATAATAACAATAACAGAAGTAGTGGAACTGTGGAATCAAGTTCAAGTTCAGGGATCCCATTGGGGACACCAATAGGTATAAATAATAGTAACAGTAGTTATGAGAGTTCTTGGCTGCACTCATTCCAAACACATGCAAAAGGAAGTCTCTTTCAAACGCCAATATTTGGGATGGAATGAGGGAATGAGGTCCAAGTTGTAAGGGATATGAGAATCTGTGCATAATGATGAAAGGGAAGGAGTGAAGGGTGGTGTTGTTTTTACTTTTTAATAATTCATTCACCAGACCCTAGCTTTGCTGACAGTGTAGTACTGTTACTAACTCTGAAAGAAAAGGAAGTTGTTTTCGTTAAGCTTAGATTTTTCTTTTCTTTTCCTCTCGTTTCTTTCTTCTTTCTTTTTCTCTCTTTTGCTTATTGTCCTCCTCGTTCACTGACATAATTTAGGTGGGGATAATGGGAAAGGAATGTTTTGTATTCCTTTGGGAAAGACTGCTGTTCTAACACAACGATGAGTAACAATGGAGCCCCTTGCGTCGCGGATTCGACTGGGAACTTCAAGAGAAACTGAAAAAAGTTAGTTGTTTATGCTACATCATAATATAAAATTTAATGGGCGTTCAGAATTGTAATTCAGAATTGTAAAGAGATAGACGGTTAAGATAAGATTTTAAATAGTTCAAGACATGTTTCTCTGTCGGTCCCTAAATAGATTGGAATATGCTTATGAGAGACGAGCAGAAAAATGCCTACTAGAGTATCTGATCCCGTAATCCTTTGCATTTCTCTCTCTCTGTATTTTGCTTCTTCTTGAAATATAAACGGTATTTCCGACTGTGTAATGTCGTCACCTAACTAATTATTTGCTTTTAAAGTTAATATCTTAATGATAATGAAGTCTTGTTGACAGAAAATGGAGGCATACCTTTTTTTATAACCTCATGAATCACATGATATCTATTTTTTTGGAATTTATTACTAAGTGACTGAGCAATTGATTAGTTCGGATTGAGATTTTTTTTTTAAATAATGTGAGATTCAACTAAAGTTCACCGATTTTATAATATAATTGGTCTACTAATAGATTAAATACAATTAGATAATGTGAGGTATACTTGAAGGGGTAAAGTTGGTTTAGTTGTTTAAGTGTTTTAAAAAAATCCTTTTTAGATATAGTTTTTGAGCCTGATGCTCAAGTGTTTATTTTCATTATTAGTAGAACACGTCCTAACAGCAGGAAACAGAGAATTTGTTTTGAACCAAAAAAAAAACAATATATAAATAAAAGATTTTATATTGGATGTATGAATAAAAGTGAATTTATAGTTAACTTGCGTTAAAAAAATTGTGAGAACTTGGAACTGTTGGGAGGATTCAGGATGATAATGCTTTTTGTCTTTTAAATTTTAAATTACAATGTTGGGGGCTTTCTTGATATTATTATGTGACATGTCTGGGGGTCAAAGCTTCTTCATCAAATAATGGTGAATTAATTTTACGTTGTACTTGGTGACTTTTGGTCTACATTTATTAAAACAATCACGACGTACGAGAAGATAGAAAGGAATTAAAAAAAAAAGTTGGAGTACTATATGAGAATAATTGGGATAATTATATTTCTATATATGAACCTGGAATATGAATATTTGACTGAAAAGTGATGAAAAGGAATAAGTTTTAGAATCGGAATATAATCAAATGGTAAAAACTTTTGTGTCTCTATATGTTGAAGTCACAGTACTCAAGCTCTACTCTCATAAGTTGACAGGGTCCCAACTCTCAAGTGCACGAACCTACATGTTAATTAATTTACTCCATCTTTACCATGGAGGTTAATCCTAATAGTAAATAGTTTAATATCTCTTAAGTGATATCTCGTTCGAATTTTGACGTATGTAAAAAATCTCTGTTAGAAGATTTACTCACTATAGCTAGATGCGCGATACTCGTCGGATCTAGATATAGTCGGGACAAAACTCCGGTGAATTGAGTGGGCAAAAAAACAAATTACTCTACCTTATTTGATATTAACATTATTTAAAAGAAAAGAAGATTCTACCTTATCTTTAAATTATGAGTGAATCTAATTTGTTTTAAAAAAAATTTATACAAAAAAAAATTAACATACTAAATAATACTTCCAACGTAGGAGTTAGTAAAAAAAAAATTCTTTCTAAAAGATTCCAATTTACTTTAATTTATAAATTTATATATATTTTTTAAACTATTCTTATTAATTATATATATTAAAATAGAGTTTTATCACTAACAATTTGTTGAGTGAAGTGATAGATAGTTTCATCATATAAATTTAAATACTTAAAAATATAATTATTAGGAGAAATTAAAATTCTTTATACTCTTAAATCTTTAGAGGAATTATTATATTTGATTAAATTAAAATAGACTGATTGTATCAATTGGGGGTAATGATTACAATAATTTTTTTAGAAAATATATATTTTATTATAAATAATTAATTTAATTAATTTTTAATATTATAAATAAGTTATTTAACATTTATATTTATAACAGGAGGGACTAGTCTTGTTTAAGCAATGAACATATAGTAAATTTCTTTTTGACCACCTTTAGTTCTCTTATTAAGACATTAATTTTTGAGTAAAGGTATATTTAATATCTTAAATTAATTTTAAATATGCAATTAGTATTTTAAATTAATTTTAGAGATATGACTAGCACTTTAAAATATTTAAGGGGCAATTAGAACATGAACTAATTTTAGAAATACAATCAGTATCTTAAAGTATTTAAATTTATAAAATTATACTCTTTCACTAACAAAAATATAAATTTATGTCTAATTCATGTTACGTGAACTTTTTATTTCGACACATTATTTTGACATGTGTCATATTGTTTAAATCACAGTACTGAATAAATTCTAAAATTGATATTGTATATAATTCATATGTGAATATTGAGAAATTTTATGATTTATTTAGTGTAATTTATTAAAATAATATTACACGTGTGATATTTTAAACAATAATATGTCAAAATAAAAAATTTATGTGACATATATCAAATAAAAATAAGTGTTTTTATTAACGAATATGTAAAATCATACTAATTTAAATATTTTAAAGTGTTAGTGCCCGATCAATGCCTTTTTCAAATCCCGTTGCAGCTGCGCGAGCTCTTCCCGCGTGCCATAAATGACCTACGAAAAAGAAGAATCCTAGAACAAAATGAGAGGTAGCTAACCAACTTCTAGGAGATACATAATTGACAGCATTGATCTCTGTAGCTACGCCACCCACGGAATTTAAAGAATCTAAAGGAGCATGAGTCATATATTCCGCAGAGCGACGTTATACTTCTAAAATTAGTTCATAGTACTAATTATACTCTTAAATATTTTAAGATATTAGTCGTATTTCTAAAATAAATTCAGAATACTAATTATATTTTTAAATATTTTAATATATTAATTATTCATCTATGCTGAATGCATCTCTGCCTTTAATTTTTTTCCCACCATTTAAGAATCCTTAATAGACAATCGTTCTATTATATAGAATATAATTAAGAGTAAACGAATTGATTGGAGGTCCCCATGCGTAGCTTCGAGGCTCCCCAAAGCTGTTTCAAAGTGGTCGGCAAGGTGGTGCTAAATAATTTTATTTTAACTTTGATTTATAGGGAGTAATTTGAAGAAATGGAAATAAAATTGCAAACGCCAAAGGCAAATGAAACTAATGATATAAGAGCAGAGTGAGAAAAAATCAATACCCCCTTATTTTTAATATAAGACATATTTAATTAATTTAATTATATTTAAAAAGTTAATTTAATTAGTTAATAGTATATATTTTTTTAAAATACTTTAATAATATTCTTTAATTTCCTTCTTACTTCTTTTATTTGATTATTATTGAAGAATATCAATAAGTATAATTTAAAAAAAATATATAATAGATCTTATATTTAATGTCGATATTAATTTTTTAATTAAATTTTATATTAAAAAATAAATAAGTATTATTTATGAGAAGCACGTCGCATGTTTAATATCCCACTAACCTCAAGCTGATAAGCTTGCCCTTTATAATGATAATTAAAAAAATCGATCATTCAAACATTTTAGAGTTATTCAATACAAAAGTGAAGGATTTAGAATGTTGCAGATAAACTAGAGAAAAGATGATAGAGTTCTCTTAATAATAAAGTAATATTATACCAATCAACAAATGCCATTAATTATAATAAAAGAGAATGTAACTATTCAAATATAAAATCTCAAACTCTGAATTTATAAATATAAAATACGTTTTTGAAATAATTATTTTAATTATATATTTAAATTTTAAATTTTGACTAAATTATATGTATATATACATACAACCCATGGGGCCATTATATTAATTAACTTGGTGCAATATGCTTAGTGGTGTGTAATTAGAAAGGGGATTTAGGGGCCACTAATTAATATAATTGTGAGGGGACACAAATTTGACCAAAAGTTAGAGAATCAAATTAAAATTCAAAAGTATTATATAGCCATACAAAATGACAGAAAACCTTATTATTAGCGAGGGTTGTCGCGTACCTTTTGGTGCCACTTTTAGTGTCTTTTTAGTTTGCGTTAAAAAAAAATTTAGACCTAAACTATAGCCAAATATATCTTATTCCTAAAAATAATTATAGAAAAAAATTATAATTTAGATATTTAAAATTATAATTTACGATAAACATCGCTCATCATCTTTTTTTTAGATTATATAAACATATGAAATATTAATTTTATCTCTCTTATATTTTTATTATCTTATTGTCTCTTCTTATTTTATACTCGATATAACTATCATTTTATTTTAGTTTAGTTTAAATAATTTATTTATTAAAAAAATATTTTAATAATAACTATGTAAATATTTATTTTTATAAAATAATATTTTATATAAAATCTATTTTTTAAAATTAATTTAAAATTATTTTTTTAAATTAATCTAAACACATGTTAAACTCTTAGACTCAGTAAAAACACTTTGTTAGTTTAGAAACTCAGTTCATAATAATTTAAAAAATAAATAAAAATAGAAAACAGAAAGTGAGAATAAGAATTAAAATGTCATTTCTTGTCTCTTGTTAAAAACCTCTTTTCGATGATGACTGTCCTATGTAGCTTTCGGCGCTCATTAGATTCTTTACCCCACCACCCTCTCTCATCTTTGACCACGATTTTGACCATTTTAATTATCACTTGAGAATTGATGAAGCGCACATACACACATACATACATACACATAGTGCCTATTAGAAAATCAATAAACTTAAATTTAAAAAAAAAATAGTTTAAATTTTAATTTATTTTTTTTAAAACAAACAGACATATCTATCTATAAGTATTTTTATATTAAACTATAGTTTCAAATAAATTAATAGGAGTAACTTTTAAAACAGTACAAAAATTTATAAACTACCTAAATACTATTTTATCTAAATTTTTTCTCACACGCTCTCTCTCATTTTCTCCCTCTTCTCTCTGTCCTTATCACAGTCTTTGTTGCCGTGGGTTTCATTGCCGTGCTAGTCACTATCCGTCCTCTGCTCGCCTCCATCTTCGTCGCCGTTTGATGCTCGTCTTCTACTCACCTCTATCTTTGTCTTTGTCAACGTTCGATGCTAGAGTCGACATCCCTTCTATGCTGTTGCGATGCTGTAGGAGAGGAGAAAGAAGGCTACAGTAGTTGATGAAATTTATTAAGAGTAAATAATTTTTTTATCTCATACTATTTTTGATAATTTAACAATCATAAAAATCCCTTTAATAATAACTATCAAAATATTTATTTATTCAGATTTTTTTTTATAAGTTCTTTTTCATAATTTTTTTTAAAATTATCTAAAAGTTATTTTTCTCCTAACTTTTTGTAAAACCTATCTAAATATGCTCATATATATATATATATATATATAAATAAAAGTGTGTGTGTCACAAAATGCATGGTTATGTTATTTATAGCTGTTTAATCATCAGCTCAATTTGCGTCGACAATATGATGATGAGGATAAGTTTGTGTGATCGTGTGGCCAGCTTCTGTGTAATCATTTGTTCAAATCTTCTCAAACTATCATATCATCATATTGATGTTCAAATTCATTCTAACCCGTTTCTCTTCCGTAATTAAATTGCCAACTTGGTTGCAAGAAGGTGGTGGAATAGTGATTCTTAAACTGTTCATTTATTTAGAGTATATAATGTTTACTTTTTTATTCAGTTTGTGCAACTATAGTCTATATACAAACAAAAATGCATCACACGTAAGTATGTCACGGTACTTTTTGGAGATATTTCTACAACTAAATAAAGTAGAAGTACTACCAAGATTAGAATGAACAGAATATCTAGATTAGTCTTTATAAATTATAAACTAAATATTATGTGCTTAAGGTGAGTTCAATTTTTTTATAAAAAGAGAGAGAGAGAAATGCATAATTAATATATGCTTTGCTTGAGAACAGGGCTATATTACAAACTACTAGAGAATTATGAGAAAATTTTGGGCCATTTAATAAGAGATCATATAGGAATAGTATATTTATTATATTTTCTTTTTCATATTGTCCTTATTTAATATTGATTTTTTTTTCATGGTCACATCATATGGGTTTAAATGAAGACAAAATTAGAAACTTACTTGATTTTTAAACAAACGTTATGAGTTTTAAGCCTTTCTTCAATTCTAATGATATTGTTAATTGGAAATGTTTTATTAAAAAGATAGAAGAAAGTTTTTTGTTTTGTAATAAAAGTATAGCGTACTCTCTCTCTCTCTCTCTGGGGATGATTATCTCTAATTTATACGTGTAATATTTTTTTTTTGTTTTTAATGAAAATAATGAAGTTTATAGTTAATTAGGCCTGGATTAATGGAATGAACGTGACAAAACTGGTAATTGAAAGCAACCTTTATCAACCCTTCAACTTCACCGAAATGGATTTTCTTTGGATAGTTTGGTTTGCACCTCTAAGCTTTTTATCCTTTTTAATAATTGAATGAAGATCTCCATTGGATTTGGATTTGAAGCTAACATCCTCTAGGGATCACAAGGGCCATAGCCATACATATATGGCAATTAATATTTCTTACATAAATATTTTTTAACAGATTTAATTTGTACTCTCAAGTAACACGAACAAATTTTCTTACTCCTTATTACTTTTTTATTATAAATGATTTGTATCTCAAACTCCTATATTAAGAAATATATTAAATTTAAAAACTTATATTTATCCTTATTAAAAAATATGATACATATTTCTCTAACTTATATTATTAAAATAGTCAACAAATGACTTATATTTTAAAATATTTTTTTAGATTACAATTGACTTACAATAAATAATATTTCTCACACACATGTGTGTGTATATATATCGTTTTTTAAGATTGAAGGCACCATTATTGGAGGTTATTAGGTCTTCTTTATCCTCTAGCAGGTACAGTTTAGGCATATAGAGGTACTACGTGTTACATGATCTATGACTTACATTCTCATAATAATGTTCATCCGGAAGAAATGCGTTTACCAAAAAGGTGGTGGATATGTAGAGATTTTGTTATTTTAAGATATATGACATTTTTTCTTAAATATATTAAGAACCTTTTATATTATATTAAAATAGTACCCATAATTTAAAAAACTGAACTTAGGAGTTTAATGAGAGGTATTCGTGCCATTTGACCATTTTGACTTATTTTACTTCATTCTAATATGTCTTTCAAACAAATTTGTAGGCTAAAAATAACCTTTTCATAGAAGCCTCTCTTTCTCCCTCTTCTTTTCCATTTATGTAAAGAAAATGGTTACATTATTCTACCAAATACATAGGACCTTAGATTTCTCGAAAGAACTTAATGTAAAATGACAAAGAAAAATAGCCATAAAAAAAATAATCCTCATTAAATAAATGTAGCATTACCATTATATTATTATTATGGCACCATTATTGGAGCCTATAGACTGGGCATATAGATGCATGATACCATATATTGCATGATTCTGGATTTCCATTCACATTTAAGAACTTGGATCCCTAAAACGCATTCAGATAAAGTGCAAAGAGAGATAAGCGCAAAAAACAGGAGATCTACAGAACGTGGTCGGCGTATTTTTATGTTTATGATCTTTCTTCTTGCTTCCCTTGTAGTATTCCTCCAAAGAATCCAACCTACCTGACTTTTTTGTAGCCTTGGATATTCTCATCGATCAACATCACCTAAAAAGCAATCGCAACATCACATGCCCTTATGTGAAACGCAGAGTAACGGAAACCTAAGGGTTAGTTTGGCATAGGGTATTTGGGGAAAGGTAGGAGGAGGGGAGGGATTTTGCTTCCCTCCCCTTGTTTGGCTCATTGGAGGGGAGGGAAATTTTTTTAAAATTTTCCCTCCCCCTCCAACTTTACTTCCCCTCTAAAATTGGGGGAATTATATATGGGTAAGATTAGAATATTAAAAAAATTATAGGTATATTAATATTATAAAATAATAATATATCACTTTCCCTCTAAAATTGGGGGAATTTAGAGGGAAAGTGATATATTATTATTTTATAATATTAATATACCTATAATTTTTTTAATATCCTAATCTTACCCATATATTATATTTTATTAAAATATTATATAAAATAATATAAAATAAATTTGTCTATTTTTCTTCCCCTCCCTTTTTGAACCAAACAAGGTAATATGAAAATCTCTCTCCTCCTCTCTCTTAATATTAATCCAAACAAGGTAATAATAAAATTTCTCTTTTTTTTTCCCTTACTTTTCCTCTATTAAAATCCTTCCCGTCCGATAAACCAAACACACCCTAAGACACAGAAACACAGAGAAGATGAAGTTAATATATACACAATACTATAATATAATATAAGTACTTGCAAAATTAATGTGGCTACAGAATAATGAAGAATTGGACACCAATCAAGTAGCAAAAAGTGCAATGGTAGAGTGTTGGATAGCCCTACTTTAATTCCTTCAAGAAAAAGGGGCTTGTTTTCAATACTTTTATCTATTTATAGACTTGTATAATTATTATATGTTTAATGTATTTATAGATTTGGAAACGATTTGATTTGTATTATTAAGATCTACATTATTGAGTTAATTTCACGTAGATATCTCTAAAAGAGACTAACAATAATTGATAACAAAGCATAAAAAAATCTCTATTCTACAAAAAGATTCATATCCTCAGCATCTTTAGCTTTACACCAACAATTAAACCTAATATATATATATGAGTCATTAGATTATATATAAAAATAAATAATAAATAAATGACACCAATAATATTTGGATGGATGAGCTTTTTATACATCCTAATTAATTACTCCCTTTGTTTCTTTTTCACTAAATTTTTATTTTTGTATATCTATTATTTTTCATGGGAAAATTAATTACTTTTTGCGTTGTATTATCTGATATGTGGTGCTACGTATTAAGTTAGATTTAAATATTATTAAATTTAATTAAAAGTAGTCCTTTTAATATAACTTTTTTCTATCAATAAGGTTAAACGTCAATCTCATTTAGAGGATCAAATTCTTTTCCCCAGATATAACTGTTGATTTATCATTTTAATTATATACCTTCATCTTTTTAAAACAGTACATTCTAGATAACTTCTGAACTTTTATTCATGTATAAATTAATCCATTAAATTTTAAATCTTAACTAAGAGCTGATAAACTTTCAAGTTTATGTAAAATAACCCTTTATGGAAGATTCCATTATTCCATTAATGAACACAATATATTATTAACAAAATACTACGTGTATATATACCCTATACTAAAAGTTGCCCCAACAATAATATTATTATTAGGATAAATGAGCTTTAGCGTATATATGATAATTAATTAATTAATTAATTAAAATATTACATGGAAGCTCTAGACTCAAAGTTGCCTTGAAATGAAGAAAGTAGAGAGGGGGACAAGCACGTGCAATTAGTCATAAAAGGGTCATATTTATTATTTAATCTTGAAATAGGCACAGAGATACGGTAAGGTCAGTCAAATGTAACACTGCACAAAGCTCTTTCCAAGAAGGGACCACTTATTCTGAGTGTCTATCTTGTTAGGTTAAGCTGCATTAACCAAACTAAAATAATTTTTTAAGTATATTTAATATTTTAAAATATTTAAAATATATTTAATATTTTAAAATATTATTTTAGATAGGTTTAAGATCTTAAAATATTTTTTTATAGCTTTATACTATATATATATTAAAAAATATTTTAAAATACTGACTTAAAAAAAATATTTAAGTTAATAGATACAATTAAAATTATAGATGAATGTCCTTTAAAAAAATATATATTAAGGTACTTGAATATTTAAAATATATTTAATATTTTAAAATATTATTTTAGATAGGTTTAATATTTTAAAATATTTTTTATAGCTTTATACTATATATATTAAAAAATATTTTAAGATACTGATGTACTTAAATAAAAATATTTAAGTTATTAGATGCAATTGAAATTATAGATGAATATACTTTAAAAAAATATATTAAGGTACTTGACATGGTTGAAAAAAATTATTTTACATTGCCAGATATATTATAAAATATTTTAAGATACTAAAATATATTTAAAAAATATTTTAAAATATTAGATGGACATTAATCTTTCTTTGTTTTTATACTCTATCGTATCTTTAATATAAAAAATATTTGATTATTTTTTAATAGATTAAAGAAACTAAATAAATCAGTTAATTATTACTAAATTTAATTTTTAAAATAATTTTTTATTATATACTTCTTAATTTATATAAATTAATAAATTATATTTTACATTAGTTATAATTTATTTATTTATTTAATTAATTGAAAAATTAATTATTTTTTATAATGATGATGAGAGGGAGTATATAATAATGATTGAGTTAAGTCACAATCTACTTATGTTTGCTCCCTTAGTTTTGCCAGCAAACAAGGTCGTGTCGGCCACAGCATCATGCACCCCACCTTCATTTCATTAACTTAAGAATTTCTACTTTGACCCTCTGTTAATTAATTACTATTATTATTTTTAATTAATTTCAACCAAGCAAATAACGTCTCATTGCTTGTATGGGAGTACAGTGACCAAAAGGTTATGCTACGAAATTGGCTTTTGGGATGCGATCATCACTCGACACTAGGGGTGTGCATGGGGAAGGCTGGGCAGAGCAGATCTCATGCCTGGTGTCCTGCCCAAAAAAAGCATGGGCTGTATTTTACAGCTCGATGCCCGGCCCTACCCGATAAAAGCCCTAACTATTTTGGGCTGGGCATAGGCGGGCTGGGCATACCCAAGTTTTGATGTCATGCTCATGTTGTGAAAAAAATCTACAATTATGAACTTATAAAATAATACCATATTCATATATCTTTAAGACTTAAATAATATCCATAATTTACTAAGAATAAAATAACAAAAAGATAATAATTAAATTTTTGAAATCCATTGCATGTAAAAAAAAGTCTTGAAGTCTAAATAATTTGTAATTGTAACTTTGTATCAATCTCCCTAATATTGACAAAGATTAAGTATCTGAAAAAAAAATAAACAATTATAATTTATAATGTAATTATATGATGATTAGCAAAGTTAAAAAAAAGAAAAAAAAATTAATATAGTTATAAATATTAAAAGATACAACTTACATACTTAACTACTCATATTTTTAAAATGAACCTCTAGTCACCAGTAACTATCATATTCTCCCTTTTAAGTGTAGCATTTAGGGAAAAAAGTAAAAAAAATAAAAGAAGTGATGCTCATGGGCAGGGCAGGGCAGGGCAACCCCCCTGCCCGGTGCCCAGCCTGAAAAAAGTATGGGCTGAATTTTGTAGCCCGATGCCCAGCCCTGCCTTATATTTATCGGGCTGGGCAGGGCTATTTTATTACGGGCTAGGCTAGGCATACCGGGTCATGGGCATTATGCACAGCCCTACTCGACACAGTGCCTTGTTCTTATCCCCTCAATTTATTTAATTTATATATTATTATAATATTTTTAATTTGGGGAATTATAATTAATAATGGTTTGGTTGATGAGGCCGCACGTGGTTTCTGAGCAGAGTTGTCTCCCGCGAAGCGTGCGGTTTGAACGTTAGGAATCAGAGTTAATTAGATTGCGTTTCAATCAACTATACTCATGCTATGTTCATCTTGTCCCTCGCCCTTGCCCAAAAAAACACAAAACACTATACACACGCTTCTCGACCGGGCTTTCAGGTCAAGATTCCGGTTTCAGTAGGCTTTTAAGATATTTTTTAATTTTGTTTAATAAAAACTTCAGTTATGTTGTAAAATTTAAATTTTAGAGTGAGATACATTAATTTTATATTAATCTTTTATACAAATCTAATTTTATTCAAAATATTATCAAATACTAATTATTGATATCTCTTTTAATAGGTATTTAAATTTTAGTTCTTCGTGTGATAAAAAATAACTCCGGTTAGATTCACTCCGCTTGTAATATTATCACAGTTAATGTACAAATGCAGTCATCTTTGCTCACATGCAGATTCATATCTTTTTATTTTTTTTTATTTTTTTAAGCATATATATTTTCTTATTAAAAATAATTTTATTCGAGACACTATAAGATACTAAATATGAGTGTTTCTCATAATGGAGAATGAAACATTGATTCACTGACCCCTTCCTCTGTACTAACCCTCACTTGTTACATCCAAATTGAGTATATGCTACAATAATTTTACATCCAACCCAGAAACTTATTTTTTTTTATTGCCCACCCGATTCACCGGAGCTTTGCCCCGACTACATCCGGATCCGACCCGCGTCGCGCACCTGACTATGGTGGGTGAGTCTCCCAACGGGAATTTTCTGCGTATGCTAAGGCTCGAACTCGAGACCTCGCTTAAACGATACCGAGCCGCTTACCACTCGGACCAATCCCCGTTGGTCAGAAACTTGTTTTTTGAATATGTTTTATTGCTGAATTAATAAATGGAAGACTTTGGCTGGCCCAAGGAGAACCGGCCCAGTCACTAGTGAGATCCAATTGGGATGGGCCAAGCTTTTGAGTCTAAAAGCAGGTCCGCAAATAAAGTGTAATCAGCTCTCAGCTGTCGGGGTTTTTTTTTGTTTAAATGTAAGTTGTATATTTTTTAATTTAATTAAGATTGTCCCTAGTCACTTTGGGCTTAAAACTAATCAAATTTGAGGCTTAGAGTACAAATAGATCATCTCTCCTAACAAATACACTTCTCAAAATTTAAACTTGTATTATAAGACCGCTTACTATTTCAACTAATAACTTATTGATAGAAGTTGTAGTTTTTATTACTTCGGCTTAATTGTTGTATTTAAAAATTATAAAAAAATATATTCAACTTGATTGGTGTACACATTTACATAGAATTTCCGGACAAGGCTCATGCAATGGGTGTTTACTTGGAACAAATCCCTTGTCAGGTCCCTTTATCAAGATGAAATGGCAGAAAATATCTTTCGCTTGCTAGTTGCGTTGTTAGATTCCCTTAATTCTCTAAAATGGACTAGTAACCTGTCGGGGTTTTATAGAGTAAAGGATGGCGTCCAATTGCTCCTTCAAGCTCACTTGCCGCATGCCTCTAACTGTGCTGAGCTTCGGTCTTGGTTTTGGAAACTTCAGCTGCCTGTCATATTCCTCTTGTTTTTTGTTGGAAGCTCCTTAATAATGCCATTCCTTCAGGAGATGCACTTCAAAAGCATCATTTATCTGTCTCGCTTGATTGTGTTTTTGGTTGCTCTACGAAAGACACATCACATCATATTTTCTTCTTGTGCCCGCTTGCTTGATCTTTATGGTTTGCTTGCCAACATTCAGACTTGGGACTTAACTTTCCAAGATCATAAGGAGTGGTTAGTAAATCTCCTGATCCACCCCTAGCAAAAGAATGATTTATCCTTGATTCACCGACTCGTTTGTATGTTGGGAGTTATTTGGAAAACTAGGAATAATGTCCTTCATCATGGTACCAAGGTTAATGCTGTTTCCATCACGAATGAGATTAATGCAATCGTAGGACTCTCTTTTATGGCCTTCTCCCTTAAGAATCACACGATCTTGGTCCTTCTAAATGTCTTCCATGTTCTTTTCATAACTCTGGCCGGGCTGCAGTTAACTTTTGTCAATGCTATATTATTTGCTTTCAAGTTGATGGAATTTATTTGGAAATGTCATTTGAACCTAAGACTACTTTTCTTGGCTAATTGTTCGAGGGAATCACTTATTTGGATTCATCAATCTAATCTCATTCAGATTAACCAACCTCAAGATTTAACAATGTTGGAATATGAGTTAAATAATTTATATTTGAACTTTCCCCATCTAACTCCAAAATATTAAAAGCTTAAATAAAATAAGACAATCTAATCATATTAACAAAAAAAAGTTCCCTTGGATATCTTTTCTATCAACAAATAGTATTTTCACTTTATTCATTATCAAACATTATCTCATTCTATTTTTGAGTAAGATATTCTGTTCTTTCTACAATCTTTCTGTTCTGTCAATTATCACGACTCACATGAGTTCTTGTGTAAATTTTGTTTCTTTTATTATCTGTCCTATTTCTCTTTCTATTATGTAAATTAATTTTACAATCTTTTATTTAATATTATTTTGAATTTATATATATATAAAAGAATACTATATTTTTCTAGATTCATACATATTGCCCCCCTTCCCGTCCAAAATGAAAAATACCATTGGGAAAGCCATAGCTTACACGTTTCCACCTTCCGAGATTTGATAAGGGACTATATGCCCAATCATTTGATGGCGCAATGCAAGGTTGATCAAAGTTGTAAGCCAAATAAATATATTAACAAATTAATAGTCGAGGAAATAAAATAATATGAATATTTTAATCAACTTGTGGCCTTCAAACCTCCACTTGTCCCTCTCATCCCTATGCAGCCTACTCAGAGAAGCGGGTCAAGTCAAAGGTTTTGGTACTAATTAACATAATAATTTAAAAAAAAAAGATAATGCTTCGTAAATATCATCTACCAAAACCATCTTCTAACCCAACCCGTCATAATCTAACACACGTATATAATTTTTTTTTTCTTATAATATAAATTATTTTATATTTTTTTTATTATAATTTTTTTTTAAAAAAAATTGGCTACTCAAGATCTATAGGCTGAAGTATTTCTTCTCCCTAAACGATAATCGACTAAAGCGAATCGTCTATTATTTTTAGGCGTAAATTTAGATATGTAAAAATTAAGATGTTTTTTCAAGCACCGCAATTAGAATTATAATAAAATGATATTATATAAAAATTAAACACGCTCTAAATAATCATATATCCTATCCCTTTACTATTTAATAATTGAATTATTTTATGTTATCTTAACTGTCAGCCATTAACTTTTATGGAGTTCATAAAACACATAATCACCCTCATCGCTACAGTTTATTATATTGATGGTTAGTTGTATATAACTCTTCTAATATTTTAAAATTTAAATTTAAACTCTTTAACACTAAATCCCTTGATATATTTTATCATTAAGTTGTTGACAAAAATTACCTACAAAAATTACCTAATGAAGACGATGTGATATCTTACAATTAAAAAACAAATATTAAAAAATACCTATTTAAGTTTTAAAATTTTATTTACTATATTTTATAAGTTATTTATAACTCTGGTAAACTATTTACTAAAAATTGTTGATTTAAAATTTTAAAATTTAAATAAGTATTTTTTAGATTTTTTTTTAAAAAAGAATTTACATTTTGCTAAAATTAAATTTTGAAAAGTCAAAAAACTTATATGCAATAGTCCTATGATTTGGGAGTTTTGTTTATCATAATATAGCTATTTTTTAAATTTATGATAGATGTCACGTCATCCTCATTAATTTGATACGACAATTTTAATTAATAAATTAATAATATAATTAATGATAGAAGATTTAATATCAAAAATTAAAATATTAAAAATATTAAATTTAATCTTTAAAATATCAATAGAATTATATGTAATTGATAACTTAAAGTTCAGAAGAAAAATATTCATTATCACAACTTTTTTTAAGCAGCGAACTATTTTAGTGCTTGAAAATGAATAAAATAGAGGTTCCAAATTTAAAATAATTTTAAAACGATGAAACCCTTTAAGTTTTTTTCCCCTTCATGTACTCTTTATTATCTAACCACTTAATAAAGAAGTTAGGTTTATGCACTTGAAACGTCCATGTGCACTGCAACGGATAGTTCCTGTTATAATTTATGTATCTTTGTAGTTGTCGTTCCTATTTATATGACTTGCCTCAATCACTCTTACGAGCATCATTTAAAAAAGGTCCATAAAAAGGATACCGTTTCTTCGCTCAATATGAATTAGCCATGATATTGTTTATTGTATTATACAAAGTCTGAAAAATAAGTTGCATTATTATTCATAACTCATTTATAATTTTTATATTATTCTATTTATAATTATTTTTAAAAATATTTTAGAATATCTTGTGTTACTAAATTTTTTTTAAGTACTGATGAATTATAAATAAATTTAAAATATTAAGTACTATTAATAAAATATTTAAGATGTGGGATGTAATTTTAACCAAATTAAATATGACGATGAATAAATATATTATCTCCTTTATTTATCAATTAACATTTTAGTGTTTTCAACTCCCGAACCAACCTACTATTCCGTTAATCTGCTATAGTTGAATAAGGTTTACCACTTAGATGCATTTGAAGATAAACTATTTCATCATTTTCAAGTCAATGGTTCTCAACAAATCTAGAGCTTATATGACTTTGACCCCTTTTTTCTTTTTTCTTTTTAAATTATGTTCATTTAAAAATGTCACAGTGTCAATTTTTGTTTCTTTTTTCATCTATTGAAAAGCATTAGTAGCAAGAAGAAGAGGGGTAGGTTCTGCCATTTCAAGGTTAATAATTTAAGCTCCATTAACTGTTTCCTTCTGCAACAACACCACCTATTACTCATACCTCTTCTTCTTCGCGGTATTCCTTATACTCACAACACTACAAACATCCTTTGACTCTCTTCTCTCTGTCGGTCTCTTTCTTTCTTTGTGTCTGTCTCTGTGAGAGCGAGAAGAAGATCTTCTGTGTGTCTGTTCCATTGTCATTCTCTGGAAAGCTCTGTTTTCTCAAAGTGGCTCTGCACGAAACAGATTGCTTTGTTTCATAATATATTCCAATGAAGTATATTCGGAGCAACAGCTTGAAGCGTATCTTCTCCTTCAAGCGACGCAGTTTTGGGGAACCATTTTTTTCCCCTGAAGACACAGAAACTCCTGAAAAAAGACCCACTTGGAAATGCTTCTCTTATCAAGAACTGTTTCATGCCACCAATGGCTTCTGCTCTGGTACGTATATATAATTTTGTTAAAAGAAAGTGCGTTTTCTTATGGATTTTGGTGCTGGAAATTACATTTTTGTGCAGATAATGTGGTTGGAAAAGGAGGGTATGCAGAGGTTTATAAGGGAAGATTGGAAGATAAAGAGGAAATTGCAGTGAAGAGACTAACAAAAAGCTGTAATGATGAGAGGAAAGAAAAGGAATTTCTTACAGAGATTGGAACAATTGGTCATGTTTGTCATTCAAATGTTTTACCTCTTCTTGGTTGCTGTATTGAGAATGGGCTTTACCTCGTCTTTGAGTTTTCCACTAGAGGCTCTGTTTCTTCTCTTCTTCATGGTACTTTAAATCAAACATCATCATCCAAATGGCTAATAATCTCTTTTGTTTTATTTTCTTAGCTGAGAAACTTTATTTATCAGATGAGAATGAGGCTGTGATGGAATGGAAAACAAGGTATAAGATTGCTGTTGGGACAGCACGTGGCCTTAATTACTTGCACAAAGGTTGTCAGAGAAGGATAATTCACAGAGACATCAAAGCCTCCAACGTTCTTTTGACTTCAGATTTTGAACCACAGGTTCTTCTCTCATCTGTATTTCAAGAACAGTGCTTTTAATCTGTGTAGTTTATTCTTCTTCTTCATCATCATCGAAGTTTCTGTTTTTGGTTTGTCGCAGATATCTGACTTTGGACTTGCTAAATGGCTTCCTTCTCAGTGGACTCATCATTCCATTGCCCCAATTGAAGGCACATTTGGGTACTCCTCTTACCCAACAATTTCTTCACAAATCTTTCAAAAACACACATGAATAACACTTTCAAAGTAAACCGACAACAGATGTACACATAAATGTCTCAAAAGTTTATAGCTTTGCAGCATTTGAGTCTGTGTATTTGGATTAGCTTTAATAGTTTTGCATAAAAGTGATAAAATTGATTTTTTATACTATTTATTATATCTTATTATCATATATCTAGTTTTAGAATTCGTAATTACCTTTTTTAGCATAGGTTAACTCGAGACTTAGGGGATCTAGTGAGATGTTATATCGCTAGTCTAACTCTATGTTAGTGATAAAAGTGATTTTAATAGATAATATATTCGAAAGTAAAAATGTTAGGATTATGAAAAACCATGATTTTCAATTATAAAATGCTTTTTGGAAAAAATATGGTGTTTGGCTAACATTTTTTCAAAACCATAGTTTTTACTGGTTTTTTATTATTATCCAAACACAGTTAGACTTTCTCAGAGACAATGATGAAAATGAGAGAATAATATTACATGTGTTTTGCAGGCACTTGGCTCCTGAGTACTATCTGCATGGAATTGTGGATGAGAAAACTGATGTATTTGCATTTGGCGTGTTTCTGTTAGAACTCATTTCTGGAAAGAAACCTGTGGATGGATCAAACCAGAGTTTACACAAATGGGTATTCATTCATCAATCATATTCCTTCGGTAGAATTACTATAAAATCCCAAACAAGAGACTTAATTATTTAAAAGTCATAATGACAACCGAAGAGCTAAAAATGATAAGTTCTAACATAAGAATTATAAGTTTATGTTATTTAGGACTTTTTAGTAATTAAATATATTTTTTAAGACCTCATAGTAATTTAACCTATTTGATGAGATTATTAATAGTTAAATAAATGAGTGATTCTGAAAAAAAAAACACAGGCTAGGCCAATATTGAAAAGAGGAGAGATAGAGAAAGTAGTAGATCCAAGGCTTGAAGGAGCTTATGATGTTTCAGAGTTAACAAAGCTTGCTTTTGCAGCCTCTCTCTGTATCCGACCATCTTCCACTTGGAGACCCACCATGACTCAGGTACCTGTTGTAACCTCGTAGTTTTGCTACCTCTGAGTTCAAGTTTTCTTCATTTTTAGCCAAATAGAATGTTAATTAACTAATCATCTCCTGAAAACTGCTCTTTTACAGTATAAATAATAAATTCTTCTCTTCAACACTTCTTTCATAAGCTTGTCAAATTTTCATGCAACATTTGCATGTGTTGCATATCATATCATCACTTCAGATAGACTAGGAGAAATGTCTATGTCAGAAGTTTGAAATATATATATATATATATATATATTATCTTCTTTGTCTTTTCATTATTTAATCTAAAATCAATGTAGGAGAACTTGTCTCTCACATTACACCAAGTAAATCGTATAACGGCATTCCTGTATTTTAAAGATGAGTCTTAAAAGTGAATTTATAAGTGCTTATATATACGGTTTGATTCAAACTAAAAATATTATATTTAAAAGGTCAATTTTTTTATTAAATATGTGCTTTAGTATTGAGTTTGTTAAAAGTTTTATATTATATATAGATACATTAATAAATTCCTGAATTGGTTTAGCTCTCCAATAATAAAATATTTTCATAAATAGTCTCACTTACTATTAGATTATCGTTGAATTTGTATTAGGATTAGGTAATACAGAATACAATACAGAGATACTATAAGAGCTTTTTTATAAGTAAATAGTCATAGATTCGATCCAGTTCATAATCTTAATCTATTAGTATTTATCTATTTAATTAAAACACATTCTATGAGCATTACATTTAATTTAAATGCTAAGAGTTAGTTGAAGAAGTTATTTTTTATAAGAGAATAGTTGTTTTTATTAATCTTTTACTTCCAAAAGCTAGATTTATGTGTTTCTTATAAAAGGAGGGTTGTTTTTGAGAAATTAATACAAATTTTTTATAAATAATTAACTCAACTAATTTTATTAATTTATATTAATTAATTAATTAATTAACTATTATGCTTGTGGGGGGCAATAAGGGGAATTTAGTATTGGCGAGAGATGATACGACTTCGTGGAGTTGGTTGATGCTGATTTCTACCTTTATCCAACAAAGAGGCGCCTTACATATAATTAATTGCTTGAGCCTTTGGTTCTTGTCGTGACACATATAAAGCCATGATTGACACTATGCCCCTAATGATTGGACTCCTTTATTAACTAATTTCCCTTTTCTTTTAGAAGAGAATTACCTTCAAACTTATTATTATAAAATATTTTATAAACCTGAGTTAAAATACAATTTTATCCATAAAGTTTCCAGTCAAAAACATTAGTTGTCCATAAGTTGTTTGTTAAAGCAATGTTACGTCAAAAATGTCCAAAATGTCCAAAATGTAACAATGTTCTATCAGAAATATCCAAAACATAGTAATGTCAGAGTGTTAATCAAGGTTAAGTTTGACTGTTTCCTTTGACTAGAAAACTGACATGGCATCGTGACATGGCACTTCATGATCAAAGTCATTACCACCTCAGCATCTTTATCCCTTCCCACGCTCTCATCGTCGTCATTTCTTCCTCTCCTCAATAAAGATCTCTGAAACAGCTGTCTTGGTGGTGTTGCAGCCGAAGCAACTATAAGTCTTTCCCCATCTTTAAATCTTTATCCCTTACCGTCTCCAACACCTCTTTCCTCCGGCAAGAGCTGTCTTCTTTCTTCCCCCATCAACTTCGTCTTCTCCCACTCCATTGCTCTTCTCCTGCTCTTTCATCTCATCATCTCTTCCCATACTCATCTTAAGATTACATTAATAACACAAAATATACAATAATGAATCAACGCACAGGCCAACAAAGAAACAATATCAACAAATTCAAGAACAAAATAGAAACGAAATTAGAAATAAAATCAAAAGAAACCAGAGTTCCTTAGTTGTTTCTCTTTGTCTTCATGAACAAAATAGAAAAGAAACCAGAAACAAATCCAAAGAAAAATTGTAAAAACATTATCGATGGAAGGAGGAATTAGAAACAAAATCCATGAACAATTTTTTGACGAGAAGGGAAATCAGATCCTCAGATTATAACAAAAAAGCCAGAAAAATACAAAAAAAATTGAATAAAAATTGCTTCTCCCTTGGCTTCAGAGGGCCCTAAACCGTCGGAAGCACGAGTTCCTTCTGTGGGTTGATGGGGACTTCGAACCTAATTCGCCTGAGTTTGGGTCTCGTGGTGTCGATCTCGAAGGAGAGGTTCAAGAGGGTCCTATTTTGTCGTCGAAGTTTCTATCGTCGATGAGGGCCAACATCAAAGACTCCATCGTTCCAGCCTGGGCTCCTGAAAACCAAGGATCGACGAACATAGCCCAGAAATTCTCACATCGAGTGCAAAGAAACTGTTGAAGAAAAGGAGAGAAGATGAAGATCTTGATGAGGTCGCAGGCCGACTGGGCGATTATATCTGCGCAAGAGACGACGCCGAGCAAGTAAGCTCCAGGGCGTTCTTGATCTTGAGGGTATGGTCGGAAGCTTCGTCAGAGAGGGTTTAGATGGAAGGAGAGAGGAGAGAGAAAGATGGGGTGGAAAATTTGTTGAGTTGGAATATATTGATTGGTTAGAATAAGGATGATGTGGCATTTTAGGGAGCCTTAACGGTCAACGTTAGAGCACGATTTAAGTAAGGCCCCATTGCTGCGGTTTATAAAATTTTAGGACTAGATTGTTCTAAAAAAATTTCGGACAACCAATGTTTCAGAGTAGAAATTTAGGTGGTAAAACTGAACTTTAACCCTATAAAATTTAGACCATAATTTAATATTTTTTTTAAAAAAAGTATGCTTTTAAAAAATATAAAAAAAATTAGATAGTTCAGTCTTATTGCCTCTAGTCCATATTATGAGACTAATTTTAGAATTTTTTTTAGCTCTAATTATAAAAATATAACATAGTCATTAATGAGTTTTTTTTTCTAAATCTACCTTTAATTATAAATATATGAAAGAGAGAATTATAAATATAGAAGAAAAATAAAAGATATCATATTTTTAATTAAGGATATATTTAAAAAATGTCATCATTTTATGCTAGATATAATAACTTAACTGTTATTTCTTAATTTATATGATTTAATTGAAATGTTTTTATAATATATATTATAAATTAAAGAGACTTTGTTCTAATCATGCATAATGTAGGACACAGCTTTCTAGTTTATGATGGTATAAATAATTTTGAATTTTGTTTTTAATAATTTCTAGTTTTGTGAAATGGCAGGTATTAGAGGTAACGGAGGAGAGAGAAATAGATAAAGATAAATGGAAAATACCGGAGGAGGAGGAGGAGGAGGAAGAAGAGGCATGGGGTTTTGAGGATTTGGAATATGAATATGATAGTTTGTCCTCAATGTCTCTCCCTGACTCCATTACGAGTAATTAGATGAAAATATTATTTTGGAATATATGATACATATATATATAACAGTAAGTGATATGTTAATTTGAACCTTTATTGGTATGTTTTTAATTTAATTTTTCCTTATTATAATATCTAAAATGTGTATTTTGTATCCAAAATTTAATGTTAAATTTAATAATTAATAAACTTAGATGTTACTTGAAGAAACAGCATATATTTTAAAGTCAGTCTTTAAGCGGGGCCTTTAACAATCAATATAAAACTATATTATATATAACAGTTTTTTTTTAAAAAAAAAGGTAATAAGGTGGTTATTGAGAAATTATAATTTAAAATTAAAATATCAAGAGGATCAAATTGAAAATTTACGTATACAATGCATGGAAAAGTAGAATTTCCCTCCTTATCAAGCACCCGTAATATAAATTAACAATTATTGTGTGGTTGGATGGATGTGAAATATATGATTAATGTCATGGATCTCCATTGGTGTCGGCAACTATAAAATGTCACTTTCGAGTAGTTAAAAAATTGAAGGTTAATATAATGTAATAAGAGAAGTAATTAAATATTTTAAATAATTATTTGCACACATTTTCACATAACTCTTCAATATAAGATTTGAGGGTTTTTTTTTTTAAATGATTGAAAAGGTAATATCATTAAAATAATTAAAAAACACCAACTTACAAAGGTTAATTTAGTTGCTTAAAAAGGTTACTTATTTTTACTCTTATTTAATTGTTAATAACTGTCAAGCATACATACATGATACATCATTTAAATTCTTAAATTTCTATTTGATGGTTATTTCAAAGATTATTTGTAAAATGTTAAGATTTAAGAGTAGTTCATATTTTTATATGGAAAGTGACGTCGACAAATAAAAATAATTACTTTACCCTTATTAATTTAATTTATTTCTCATTAAAAAAGTTAACTGTATTTAATAAAATATATATTTAAAAAGATCTAAATATTTTAGGAAAAAATACCTCGTAATATACGAGTAAAAAAAATATGTGTGTGTGCGAGCTTTTTTTATATTGATAACTTATAAATATTTTATTTTTTTTAGGACTAAACGGGGATTTCTTTTGAGAAAAGAAGTCCCGAGAGAGGAATTGCTCGCATGTGCTTTTGTATTCACGTCATTTATTATTATTATTTTTTTTATGCTGAAATTTTTTAAAAAGAGTTAAATTTATCTACGATTTAAGAGTAGGACGAAGTTTCTCTTTTTTTTAAGTACCCAAAAATTAAGATACATTCTTAAGTACTGTGACTAGAATCACAATAAAATAATATTCTCTATAAATCAAATATGCTCTAAATAATCATATTTTATTTTTTATTTATTATTATTTATTATAGTAGACATCAATACCACGGGCTCTTGCACCCATGGAAATAGTTTCAAAATTACTATTTTTTACTTAATTATTAATTATTAATCAGAATAAGATCTGCATAATTTTTTTAAAAAAAATTCAATAATTTAATATGGAAATATAAAAAGGAAATTTTATCTAAAAATATCATATTTACATTAAAAAAAAATTCATAATAAATAAAGCTCTAGCTTTTTTGAATGCACATGTGATTAAAAAGAAGTCACAGTTGGAAGTTGAAACTCTTAAATAAAGTGTAGCCATATAAAAATCAATATCCTATTCATTAAATGAAAAAGTGGTCCAATTTGATGCTTCTATTTATTAATTTTAGGGTCCTCAGTCACACGGATTTTATTCTAAATATTTTATATTTCTACACAAAGTAATCGGGAATAAGTGGCATCCATTGATCTACTGTTGACTTTTTGGACGGCAAATATAATTCCAGATTGGATTTTATATTAATAAGAGAAGAGTTCTTGTTTTTTCCCTTTTAGATTGTATTTGTATGTGCGCATTAAATAATAAGACGTGTATAAATAAATTATATACAATGTAATTATAAATTATCATTGCTCTTCCATTATTTATATATTGCAACTTTCAGTTCTTATAAGGGAGAATTAGGGAGAAGGAACAAGGAAAATAATAATTATTAAAAAGGATTTTACAAAGTGTATTTATTTAAAAGGACAAAAAATAAAAATAGAAATTTATGATTACTAAATTATCCTTTCCTATATTACTATATTCTCTCCCACTAATCTTAATAATTTGATGGTTAATTATCTATTGAAGTTCTCTCCTATTAATCTATTTTTTATAGATTTAAATTAATACAGTGATATTAATCACTGAAATAATTATACTTCTTGGCGCATGGGTATTGTGCAGATTCTAGTGAAAAACAAAGTCCATATGGATTTGACTGTTGTGATAATCCTATAACATAATAGTTTTTGTGTGGAGCGAATATAAGGAAATAAAAATTTAAATAAATAAATTAAGGAAATAACATTATCCAAGAATTAAGGATTCAAACTAAACATTTTAATTAATTTTCTAAGTAAGCTTTGATGCAATGTGAGAATTTATATAACTTGTGAAGTAATTTAACACGGAGATGTTGTATATGGGGATATCAAAAGGGACAAGAAAAAATAAGAAAGGAGAGAGCATTTGTTAAAAAGGACTTTTTAATAGAGGGTAATTTAGTAATTATAAATTTTTATTTTTATTTTTAGTCCTTTTAAATAAATACACATTTTAAGATTTTTTTTTAGTAATTATTATTTTTCTTTGGTCCTTCTCCATAATCCTCCCTTTTTATAAATTCATAACTTAGTTTTCAATGTTTAAGGATCACTACGTTCCTAGTCAAATAAGGACATTTTGGTTAAAATTATACTAGTAACAGATGTTGGTCTTTAATTGTTATTCTTGAAATTCAAAATCTTTCCCATCATACTATCTAACACTAAATATAAATATCTCTCATAACAATAATTTAAATTTTAATTCGTCATGTTATTAAGAACTAGTATGTTATACTAGATTCAACCCATTAGTACAAGTTTATCAATATATTTGAGACCAAAGAGATCTATGTAGGCTAAAAGCCCATACCATGATACAAATGTAACCGACTCTGCAATAACTGCAATATAAGATAATCTTCATTAACTGCAAAACATATTGTTAAGAGTGAGATTAAACATTCATTACTGTAAAACAGTCCTATTAGTAAACTATCTAGCCATTCAAAACTGGTTAAGCATGAAGATACTCTTCTGCTATTTTGTTTTTTTTATCTACATCAGCCAACTTCAAGAACTTCTATTGTACGTCATGTAATTCTACAAAATTGCTAATGCCAGATTGACAAGAAGCATATGCAATCCAGCATCCTCAAATTAATTTATGGACCACAAGTGCCATATATGAAACCAGATAGCTCCATGAAACTTCAAGTCCTGTCCTTTGAAGCCCTACTAGCAGGGGGATGAGGTGGCATCACACAAAAATGGCAGATATCTTACCGATGAGACCTAGTTCTTCAGATTAATTTATTCTACAGTTGTCGTCCTTTTCTCCGCGAGGGACTCCAAAAACTCCGAACACAATTTGTCAAGCTGTGGCAGAGAGTGTGTTGAATAGGGAAATATGGCCTCCCAAGGCTTCTCAGGTGGAGCAGACGAAAACAATGGAAGGCTGTTCTTTTTCAAGTTAAACTCTGGTAACTTGCCATACAGAGATGCATATCCATATTGTCCTGAAATGGAGGGAAAAAAGCAAAAAACAAAAGGCATAAGAATTATACATTTAAAACCTATTATAAGTTTATAACTAAATCTATGGCAAATATTTTAAACATAACATACAAACTGATTTAAACCAAATATTGGTTGATGAGGCAATCCCACCTGTTTCTTCAAGTGAAGGGTCATCTCGCCTAATTATGCTCAACTCACGAATTTCTTTGCCATATGGATCAAAGAGTACATATTCATGATCTCCGTTTATATAGGCAAGCGGTGTTTGCAATGGATTTCCATCATGTACCTCTAGTTCCAAGGAAGACATATCTCGTTTGATAAAAGCAATCCTCCCTCCCTTGGCCTGCGTGCAAAGTATTGGAAAAATCAAACAAAACAGTCAAACACTGCAAGTCTTTTTCCAAAGCTAGTGCTATACTGTATTTTTATTTTTAGGTTATGAATTCCTAGTATTTACGGCGAGTAAGGAAAGAGGAAGAACTATCCCATGGGTAAGTTTGATGGGAATGAGCCTCATCAAAATTAAATTGTGCTTCCCCTGTAAAATGACTACTCAAATTAACCCTCCATAAGGTAACTTTGAATTTAGTCCCTCAATAACATTCTCCCAATCATTTTTGTCCCCTTGGCAAGATCAAACTGAGATGCTGGTCAAGTTACTTCAACAGATGGAAGGACAAAAATGGTCAGTAAAAAATTATTGACAGACTATATAGAGAGGGTTACGCCTTGGAGGACTAAGCAATATTGTATAATATCTTTGGAAGAATACTAGCAGTGTATATTTACAAACCAGCTTAGAGATGCTGAATAAAAGGTTCTATTGGTTTGCCAACACTTAAATTCTTAAAATAGAAAATATTGGTTTTTTCTATTTTTTTTTTGAGAGGGGGCTGGGGAACAAGCACATATTGGGGTTTGAATACAAACTATACCACCTTTGTTACAGACAAGGAAGTCACAGGAATAGGATCTGTTGCATTGAATAGCAATATTATTCCATCTCCTCCAAATGTTTGTTCAATTGATTCAGGAAGGAGAGCTAGAATGGCAAAAAGTGATAAATCATTTGCATACGATACAGCTGCACAAATAACATTTTTGTCAGATATAATTTTCCTTCAAAGAGGCATAGGTTTGAAACAAAGAAGAAAAACTGCTGACGGACCAATAACAAAAGTAAGCAATATACTCATGAGCGTTTAAATAATACAAGTAATTGCAAGAAGAAAGAATGAGTGGAGGCTTGTATGACCCAAAAGTTTTGTCATATTTCTATAGCAGAAGTATAAAACAAATGCCTCTTGGGAAAAATATGCATATACCTTCCACTTGAAGCCTTAATGACCAACATTCAGCTAACTTTGACAAACTCAAAACAGCTAGCCGTGGTTTCGAACCATGAGACACATACAAAAGACAATCTGAATTTCCAGCAAAGGTAAGGCTCACAATTGGCTGCAAATCAGGAATGCAGGAAAAAGTGAAACTTTAGAGGGATAAGTATTGACAGCAATCGAATCCTAAATATACAGCACAAAAGTAACACCATTTAGAAACATATCAAATAGATGGGGAGGGGGAGCCACTACAGAATAAATGGCTACACAGGAATACAGCTAATGGCGATTCTTTTGTCAAGAAGATGCAATTCCTTTACACTGATTATCTTCTATATGCAATACCAGTAATGCTAGGGCAAGATAATTAACCAAAAACAATGGAGGGTGGATTAGCATATAATTCTTGAATACTAGGCTTAAAATACGTATGCAACATCCAAAAAAAATTAACCAGAAAAGTTTTGCAAACTATCTTGAGAACTATGTTACAACAATCTGCTGGAGGGGTCATTACAGTTTATTCGTTGGCATGAATTAAATGTTCAAAATATATGCCTTTTTTGGCTAATAAAACATAGGATACTTGGACATGAAACAAATTATGAATATAGATAGTTAGGATCCAACAAAATACCGTAGGAGATTGTCCTACAACTGCCACCAGCACATTTTTATCAGGGTCCCACAATGTAATAACAGTTTCTGCAGCGACTGCCAGAACAGAGCCATCAGCTGAAAATGCAGCTGCTGTCATTGGTTTATCCCTGCAAGTGCAAGTGGAATGCTACGGTGTCAGCATGACAATAAAGTTGTTTGATCATTAACTGACTGTTAATCATTAATCTAACAAACAGAAGAGTAAAAGCATACTTATATGACCCAACGGCATGGCACATCCAACCAGAGTTTGGTGTCATTTGGTCTTTCTTCTTGATTTCATCCTTGCTAACCCATATCTGAAACATGTCAATTAGATATATAATTGCTGTCAAAGCAAATCTTCGGCGGCAATACCAACTTTAACCAATACCTTGAAATCCCCTCCATAAGATGAGGTGATAGCCATGTGACGGGCAGGATGGAAAGCAATAGCAGATATTTGAGCATCCCTGTCAACAAACGAACTGTCAACTTCACTTTATATCAAGTGACATTACACACCAAAGTTCAGCTTAAAAAAGCAAAACAACTCTTCAAGAATCATAGGATAATATATCAACCCCACTAACACATGAACAGTCCTGTCACTAGTGTTATGTCTTCATGACGTACTCAGACACAGGCAAAACATATAACTATCAATGAACTTATTTAAGACTTTTCACTATAGTGTTTACAATAATCAAGGGGGGCAAACCTGTGAGGTTCATAAATAAGGGTGGACACAGAAAATTTTTTGTCGTCTGCATCCAATTCCCAAAACTTCAAACAAATTAGACCTCCTATATCTTCTTCAGGGAGCTTAACTTCAACAGTTCCCATCATAGAACCATCAAGAGAGAGCTCCACCAAGGTCACTACCACCTATAACCATAATACTATAATAGTAAGACAACCATTAAATTACTGATAAAGTATATATTAATTTATAACAACATTTTGAGTATATGATATGTAAAATATAAATAAGCAATTTAAATAGTTTTATTATTTTATTAGAATTAGCGTTACATATTCTACGATATTAGGATTATATATCATAATATATATTATGATATATATTTATAATTTATAACAAGTCATTATATTATGCTGGAACAAATTGCAACTTTGAAAGCGGCTTCACATACCGTGACTTCATCACTTGGCTGATGGTTTCTTTCACAGACTTGAACCTGCAAGAGAAGAAAATATTAACACCCTACAGAGTATATTCCTATAAGGGTTTTTTCTATGCTAATGATGAGATGTTATTACACCTTAAAAGTAATTATAAATTAATTCAGAAATAAAACCCAGACTCGAATCAATATAAAATTTGCTCAGACTGTAAATGCAAAATTGTCTGATTTAACAAAAATGTAGGATAAAAATGACCAAGAAGAAAGAAGCTAAAACCAAAGATTCTTGACGGGGACACAGCCAGGGGGTTAAACATGCTTTACTAACATTCTTCTCTAGTTCAAGACAAGGTTTAAAAAGAATCAAGAAGAAGAAGAAGCTAAAAGCAGAGATTCTCAGCATAAACAAAGCGACTGATAAAGTGATACCTCTCCCTAGTACATAGAGGCAAGAAGCCATCTGCTACAAAATCCTCAATAGATGAGTTTCAAAATAATTTGAACAATCTAACAAGTTTTAACAAACCGTTAACCAGCCTAGGTTTGTCAACGTTAAGTAATTAAATACAAATCAAGTGATAACAGCACTAAGCAAGAAAAGTATAAGAGCCCCATTTCAAGCAGTTCAATCTTGCAAACTTGAAACACTACTACCTCATAAAGTCCACGATCAGCAAACAAACTGTAGAATTGGATGGTGTAGTTATCTGTTTGTACAGCAACTAACCCAGAATTGCAGTCAAAGGCAGGCCTGCCAGCAAGACCTCCGCATATGTCATTAGAAGATAAAGGGGGCTGAAAAATAAGCATAGAGGTTGAATCAAGTTCAAGTATGTCAATTTCAAAAAATGTGAGCAGAAATATATAATTTTTATTGGAGACAAATTGAGGAAATGTGCACGGATAAAACGTTTTCTTTTTCTTTTCATCTTCTATAGGGTTATTCTGAAGTTGAAATTACCCTGTTTCAGTCGAAGTGACCATAATTACCTATTAGACCATAAGTGATATGGGTTTTCGTGTGCATGTGATATGAACTTAGGCCCAAGTCTAGGTTTAGTTAGTCATTATAGACATATATGTACTGTAAGCAAGTTTAAGTTAAGATAATCAAAGTTATAGCTTCAGTTCTCACTCTGATTACTAGCATTATCAACTGCCTTTTGATGCAGTAGTTATTTCAAAAATTGGCTCATACAACTCAGATATGGATTTTGAAAGGTAGAGGAAACTTTTTACACGGGTTACAAGCTGAATCGGAAGAGAAAAACATAGTATCTCCAAGATATCGGGAAGATTTAAGCAACCAATGTATAAAAATAATAAATTTCTCAAAATAATCTCAATTCAGTTAAGCATAACATATTCCTATGCTTAAATCCTCAATGATTTTATTAATAAAATAACTAAGATCAACTTTTGCATCACGTATTAGCAATTCAAAATAAACTGTTTGTCCACTAATGCACCTGTGGTCTATAGCTATTCACAGTCACAGGTCCATAGTAATTTTTCAAAATTCTTGACCTCTTAAAAAAGAATATAACATTGTCTGACAATCAGCATTGGCATCATTTCAATCCATTAGAACATGGTCAAGAAACAAATAGTCAAATACTAGAGAATAATCATAAGAGCTAACCTTAATCCCTGAAATTGACCTCAATATTTCCAAGGAAGGCATCTTCAGGACATGAATCTGATTATCTGCACAAGATATCTGAAGACCCTCAATTAGTAAGCCAGTATGATCAGCTCCTTAACATCCAATGATATGTTCTACTGAAGAAAAAAAAGTTTCCTTACAGAGGAAAGTGTAGGATCTGGAGAATCGATGAAATGCAGAAGTGGAGATCCAATTCTTGGTAAGAATTTCTTCTTTCCTGTGTTCAACTGCCACACCACAAGGACTCCTTCATTCCCACCTTGTAAAAATCAAATAGATAAAAACAGAAAGTTACACTTTTGATGAACATCTAACTAAACCACATAATTTGTATTGCTTCTGTATAAAAAACGTATTCATTAGTCAAATAGCTCTGAAAAAACTATGAACCTCAAAGACATTTACTAAGTCATATATAGTGCCTAATGGATGCGGATGTTCTGATGTGAATCATCAAACAACGTAGGGCATGCCATATGAGAAGTAACTTACATTAGATTCAATCGGTTTTGAGAACAACATAAATCTGGCAAATAAGACACCAACCTACTTCATTCAATATTAAAAACAAAAACAAAGATCCATAAAACTTTTCCCTATGCAGGAAGTACCCTTTACTATCATGACACACAAAATCTAGATACATACCTGAATATAAATAAGCTCCATCTGAAGAAAAAGAGAGAAACATCACTCCAGCAGGGTGCCAATGCCAAGTGGAACATGACTCAGCATCATCATTGTCCCTGACCCCAGGTTTTTCTTCCTCATCATCAGCTGATCTGCTATGCACTAATCCACTTCCAACAAAAAATTTCTGTGTACCAAATCCTCTCCAAATTAAAATTCTTCCAGATTCATCACCTGCAGCCACGATTGTCTCTATTGGGTGGAATGCAAGACATGTCAAGGTCTTTGTCTGATGTAAAGTAATATTCTTTGACGCAACAGAAATGGAGTCCCCTGTAGGAACTTTCCATATATGAAGCCTGCGCTTGTTTTTAATACCAACAAATTTTCCAGAAGGACTAGTGATCAGCGATTCTGGCCTTTTAGTCTGTCAAAAAGTGACCAAACAGTCATGACCCTAAATAAGAATATCTAGAAAAAAAAAAAAAGGAAGCAGATTTACTTTCAGATTTTACCTCTTTCAAAATTAGATTGCTCATCCGGGACTTTGTTAAATTACACTTCCTGATCTGTCCACACACTGATTTGGACCGGTTGCCTGCTGCCTTTTTATCTTCAACAGACACATAAGCAAAAGTATCAAGGGTATTTGCATTGTTCTCTTCTGGCTGGCTTAATAAATATGAAGGTATTACCTAAAAGATTTAAAATTCATTCAAAAACAGAGTCAGCATCATTCTACTTTGATAACTATGCATTAGAAAGTAAGCATAATAAGGTAATATAATCATTTGGTTTCCAAATTTACAAGGCACAAAAAATATTTTCCTAGCTGTTTACCATCCAAAAATACGTTTACTAGCTCCAATTTATTCTTTTTATATCAAACAAAACAATTAGCTTCAACAGCACTATTTTCCTCTGATTTCCATTGCATAGCCTGGGCCAAAATTAATAACAGCGAAAGTTTTAGCTCACTAACTTGAAAAGAGCAGAATAATCTACCATGGAGAAAATAGGTAGCTGAATATCAACTGTCTGCAGTAATTCTGGTGTTGAAAAGTCCCATTTCCGAACCGTTCCATCAAGTGAAGCAGTCCAACAGTTGCACAAAATCTTTTTATCAGGGCTTGAAGCTGGCTCCACTATCACCGACGTGACAAGCGCGGTATGTCCTTCCAATGCCGATACCTAAGCATTAAACAAAACAGGAAAAAAAATCAGAAATTGAACAGCTTTCTTGGAACTTATAGTAAGCACTAGTGATGATGGAGGCGCATGGGACCTGTAAACCCGTGGAGGTGCTGAAGACAGAGACGGTGTTGCCTGTGCAAACCAGAAGCCGCTTGGCATCATTGGAGAAAGCAGGTGGTGCAGACACATAGCTTTTACCCCCTCTAATCATATTCGATTAGTAAGGAGAAGAAACAAAACGAATAAGCAACCAGAACATACGCCGCTGAAGTTTGAAGAATGATAGAAGAAGAAAGAAACGAAAAGCGAGGGAAGGAAGCAAGGAAAGCGAGTTCGTAGTAGGGAGGCGGCACCGCAGAACTTCGAATGAGGAGGAATTGGCAGAAGAGAATGAAGATGGTGTACAAATGTGACTTCCCCGGGCTAAACGATGACCCAATGTTTTGGGCCTGGGTAGTGATCGGCCTTCTTTACATTTTTAAAAAAATATAAATTTTACCAAAAAAAAATAAAAAATATAAATTAACCTATCGCCAATGATTTTAATTGGAAAAAGGTGAGACATATGACTATTTAGAGCGTATTCAATCTCTGAGAGTACCACTTTATTATAATTTCAATCGCAGTGCTTGGGGAGGCATCTTAATTCCTAGGTACCTAGATTTACGTCGTCCTTCTCGATATTGGTATCGCCTAAGAAGAAGGGAGATTTTGCCCTGCCTATGGATCGTAGGTGAACCTAACCCCTTTTCAAAAAATTTTGCATAAAAAAAATATAAATTACCCATCGTCTGTGGGTTTAATTAGCAAAGTAGTAAGACATGCGACTATTTAGAGCATGTTCAAACTCTAGGGAGTATCATTTTATGCCTGAGGGTAATAGACGGCTCGCCCTATCCAATATTGGCATCGCTTAGGAATAAGGGAGATTTCGTCCTGCCTTTAAATCGTGGGTGAGTTCAATCATTTTCTAAAAATTTTTCATAAAAAAAATATAAATTTTAGATATGTTGGCAATAAAAAATGTAAAATTGTAAATATTAAAAATTGTTTGGCTACTAGTTGAAATCTTTTTTTTTGCAATTTAGCCAAGATAAAATTACGATTTTATTTGTAATAAAACGATAAAATTAATGATTATCTAATTTTATTTTAAAAACTTATTGTATATAACCTTAAATTTATCTACTGTAAATAAATTAAAACTAAAATCTAAAAATGAAAAACAAAATTCTTATCTTACTCCTTATAACTTCACTGAAATTTGATTTTTAATTATTCTGTAAAATTGTATTGATTTTAATATTTTATAATAGTTTTTATTCATAATATCTTATAATATATTTCTTCTTTGTGTTTAATTTAAAACATAAAAATTCATTCAACCAAATTAAAAAAATTATTTATTCGTAAGGGCAAAGTTCAAATGTTCAAGCGGACAAAAGCAAGTTAAAATATTTAACACTCACCCAAAGAGTTTGGTCTTTGTGTATAATGTTTTTAAAACATAATGATGTATGTTGTAATACTCAGGCCAATTATCAATCTCTTATTAGTTTTATTATCAAAATCTTGTAATAATTAATTTAATTATAAATGAGGTGAGGTGTAAGAACTATATTTAAACTTTTGTATAATATATTACCTCTTTTAAATAAAAGAATTAAATAAATAATTTATTTTAATTTTAAATATAAAAATACAATTAATTTTATTTTTAATTTTATATTTTTTATCTAAATTTTCTATTTGAATTTCTAAAGGTAGTTATAAGTATATTATTTAAAAAAAAAGGTATTATAAGAAGATCAATATTAGGTTGTGATAAATGGCTAATTTCCTTCATCTCAATTCATCGATCCCCCCATCAATCTCTCCCGCGCTGCGGCAGCGCTGGCCATTTCTTGGGTCTGTGTAACAGCTTCCAGTTTTCGTTCCACTTTACCTCAGCTGAGTCAGCGGCGGCGAGTGACATTCTATGGTTGTTCCTCCTCCTCATAGTTCGTAGCAGGTATGTGAGTCACTGGCGAAGTGGCGAACCCGCCATCGTCCTGCGCGCCGCTCATAGACTTCCTTTCTCCCGGGACTTTGAGTCATAGTTTTGGAGTGCCGAGTGGATGGGTCATTAAGAACAAGAGTTAACGTTTTATCACTCAGCTGCGTTGCGTGAGTTCTGATTGCAATTTAGTGATGAATCCTGGAGTTACTGCTTTATCAGTATCAAATCTGGAGAAACCAAGATTAGAAAACTTTCAGAAATATCTTATTTGTGCATTATGCGGATGGAGATGTAATTCCAAGATTAGAGAGTCCAGAAAGAAACCCAGGACCTCCTTTCTTATTTCTGCAATGTGTATTTTCACTAGAAATTTTTCTCTGCTTATGCTATGTTTAAATTCTCTCCTCCAATTTGCCTTTTCTTCTACTCTCCTGAAAAGTAGGGGCACTGTTTGCTTTATTCTTTCACAGCCTATGCAACCTCACTTTCTTTTCGTTCATTCAATGCGTTTTTCTCATGACTGTGGCTTTTGGTATATCACCTGTGTAACTAAATTAAAGAAAATCATGTATGGCATAAATGAAATTGACATGAGTAGAATTTATATAAACTGCGCAGGTAGAAGCATTTTCATAAAAGGAATCCGCTGCCAGTTTTAACAAGATGGAGGACTCCCCTCCGTCAGAAGTTGTATTCAGGGTGGGCCAACGAGTACATGCATCTGGTGATTCACGGAGAATTGGTACAGTTAAGTATGTGGGGCCTGTTGAAGGCCATCCTGGCACATGGGTTGGAGTTGATTGGGACAATGGAGATGGAAAACATGATGGATCCAACAAAGGGATCCGATACTTTCATGCAAAGTCTGAAAGATCAGGGTCATTTGTTCGTCCCCAGAATTTGAGCCAAGGCATTTCATTAGTGGAGGCTCTTGAAATCAGATATCGGGGTGACTCCACTAAAGATGAAGAGGGTATATGAAAGCTTTAAATTCATCTGTTGTTAAATTTATATCATATTGTTGGGCCAGATTAATGTTGGGAAACATATTGAAAATGGCTTCACATTGGTTTTTGACGAAAACTAATAGGAAACCACTTCTATCCAGTTGGTTAAAGCTGTTTTTCTTTTCTTGGGTTGTTGAATGAAGTTTCTTAGTGACAAACTAATGAAGACAAGTGGTGCAATGCTTACTCCTAGTTTGTCAATGTTGATGTAAACCTTGCAGTGTTTGGGGTTTCATATTAATTACCTTTTGGGATAAATTCTCAGTTTTGTATATATTAATCAATAATTAATAATGAATTGACTTTCTACTTAACTTTTGGATTGCCTGATCATGGGAGTTTTACTACTTTATATGATATTAAACCACGCGACTAATTTCCATTATAACAACCATTTACTTATTGTTTTGAAGCTTTCTGCTCCCCTTTAGAATCTGTTAACTTTTACTCTTATTATACTGATTAGACCCAGAACATTAATTGGTCATTTCTATGTTTTTTTCCTGCAGATGAAATGTATGTCCTTTCGGCTAGCAACAGGCGAGTCTCTATACAACTTGTAGGAAAAGATAAAGTTAAGGATAAACTAAGTCGATTTGAGGAGTTGACCAGTGCATCACTATCATATATGGGGGTTAGTTCCCCTGGAATTCCATATCATATCAATACTACGATTCCAAGTAAGCTTGACCTTGATTCTAAAATTTTCACTTTATTTCATCGCACACTTAAGATAAATGAATGGGGAAGTTATCTCCCATGTATTAGAGTGTAGAATCAGCAAATTACTATAATTATACCTGAAACTGTATTAGGAAGTTCTGTTTCTTTGTTCTATCTCTATATTTATATACTGCCAGGCATTTTGGATATAGGTAAGCAATTAATAGTGCCAATATCTCAATGATCAGCTCTCTAAAAGCAAGGGCTAGTTCTAATCTTTTTTTGCTCTGAGGAGAAGCTGTTTTACTCTGAGCTAACTTATGGTGAAGTCTTACACTTTCTTACTTAGCCCGTAGTGCTTTGTCCTCCTACTTCAGGGGTTCATAGGGGTTGGATACTCCTTTAACCTGCATTTTGTTCCTTGAATCCCTGTTTCTCGAAAATACATATAAAATGAATTTACCCTTGTAGAGATATTGTGTAGAGATATTGTAGTGATATTATATGATATGTAATATTCCGTAATTAGTATAGAGGATACGATATGATACTGATATGATATTGTAATTAATGTCTAGGGTTACCTATTATATCTAGGGTTACCTATTATATCTATAAATAGGTATTCAACATATCAATGAAAATAAGCATTTTTACATCATTTTGCTCTCTCTATTTACATGGTATCAAAGCAGGTTAACCTAATGTTTGCTAATTTTTTTTCCTCTTCTTCTTTCTTTCTCCCTGCTGTGCACTGTAGCGCACTGTAGCGACGTTTGTGGCTTTACTGTAGCGTCGTTGTGGCTGTCCTTCGTTGCAGATCTGGAGTTTCTAATTTTTTGACAATTTTGGTCGCTGTTTTGACCCCTGGAGTGGTCTTCTTCTACTTGTTAGAATATTGGTTCTTACGGAGCTCCCGGTGAAGCTCTGGTTGTTGGATCCTTTGGTTCTTTTGTTTAGTCGTTGTTCGGCTACTCTCGCCTTTGTTACTAATCCTTTTTTTTTATGGCTGCGACCAATACTATTGCAATTTCTGAGATGATTCCAGTAGTCACTAAGATTCCTGTGAGTGCTACTATTGCAACAGGTAATAAGTCTACTGCCCTTATTTCTTCGTTTTCCAAATGGATCATAGACTCTGGTGCTACTGACCACATGACAGGTAACCGCTATCTCTTCTCTACTTATACGTCTTATGCCAACCCTTCTAATATCACCATTGCAGACGGTTCCCAATCCTGTGTTCTTGGCTCTGGCACTGTTGAACCTACTTCTTCTATTCATTTGGAATCTGTGCTCCATGTCCCTAACCTTGCGTTTAACCTTTTGTCCCCTAGTAAACTTACTCGTGAATTAAACTGTTGGGTCTCATTTTTTCCTAACCATTGCTTGATACAGGATCTTTTGACGAAGAAGATTATTGGTAGGGGTTATGAATCTGGTGGTCATTACTTTCTTGATGATCAGGGGTCTCGTGCGGTGGCTTGTACCGGTGGTGTCACTCCTTTTGAAGTACATTGTCGTTTAGGTCATTTATCTTTATCATCTCTGAAAAAGGTTTATCCTCAGTTTCAGCATTTGTCGTCCTTAGATTGTGAGTCATGTCAGTTTGCTAAACATCATCGTCTTCCCTTAGTATCTCGAGTCAATAAACGAGCTTCGTCTCCTTTTGAGCTAGTGCACTCTGATGTTTGGGGTCCGTGTCCAGTTGAGTCCAAAGCTGGTTTCAAGTACTTTGTTACCTTTGTTGATGATTATTCCCGCACTACTTGGTTATATTTAATGAAAAATCGTTCTGAATTATTCTCTCATTTTTGTGCCTTTACTGCAGAAGTTAAAAATCAATTCAATACTTCTATCCATACCTTGCGCAGTGATAATGCCAAAGAATATTTTTCTGAATCATTTTCCTCTTTTATGCTTCAAAACGGAATTTTACATCAATCTTCTTGTGTGGATACACCAGCTCAGAATGGTGTTGCCGAAAGAAAAAATCGTCACTTATTAGAAGTAGCCCGTGCCCTCATGTTTCAAATGCAGGTTCCAAAACCTTTTTGGGCCGACGCGGTCTCCACTGCTTGTTTTCTCATTAATCGTATGCCATCCTCTGTTCTTGATGGTCATATTCCCTACACTACTCTCTTTCCTTCTAAACCTTTGTTTCCTATTAACCCTAAGATTTTTGGATGTGTGTGTTTTGTTCGAGATGTGCGTCCGAGTATCTCGAAATTAGATCCCAAGTCCCTCAAGTGTGTCTTCCTTGGCTATTCCCGTGTGCAGAAAGGTTATAGGTGTTTCTCTCCGTCTCTTAATCGGTATCTGGTTTCTGCTGATGTTACTTTTCAGGAATCTCTTGCTTATTTTGCCTCTACCAATTCAGCTTCTCCTCCTCCACCTGCAGAGGAGGATACTCTTCTGGTATACTCTGTCCTTCCTTCATCATCACCGGCCCCAGCTCCCGTACTGGCACCTGGTCAACCACTTTTGTCTCGGGTCTACACCAGACGTTTGAAGAAAACTACCACTGCTCTTACGCCAGATTCTGCCCTACCATTGTCTACTTCCTCATCAGATCCTACAGAAAGTATTACTCATCCTGAGTCTGACCCGGTTCCTCCTTCTGAGATACCTCCTGTTCCTGATCCAGATCCCTCCCTCGATCTGCCTATTGCCCTCCGTAAAGGTAAACGCACTTGCACATATCCTATTTTGTCCTTTGTTTCATATAACCACCTCTCCTCTGCTTCTCGTGCCTTTGTTACGTCTTTAGACACTATTTCTGTACCTCATTCCCTATCTGAGGCCTTGTCCCACCCGGGTTGGCGTACTGCTATGGAAGAAGAGATGGCGGCCCTTGATCGTGCTGGTACGTGGTCCTTAGTTGATTTACTGGCGGGTAAGAAAGCCATTGGGTGTAAATGGGTATTGACCCCTAAAACTAAGGCTGATGGCTCCCTTGAACGCCTTAAAGCTCGTCTTGTTGCTAAAGGTTATGCTCAGAAGTATGGTGTTGACTACTCTGAGACTTTTTCTCCTGTGGCCAAGCTCTCCTCGGTTCGTCTCTTCATTTCTCTGGCCGCTACTTATAGTTGGGATCTCTCTCAGCTGGACATCAAAAATGCCTTTTTACATGGTGATCTTCTAGAAGAAGTGTATATGGAGCAACCGCCCGGTTTTGTTGCTCAGGGGGAGCATGGTAAAGTATGTCTGCTTAAGAGATCTTTATACGGCTTAAAGCAAAGCCCTCGGGCATGGTTTGACAGATTTAGTACTGTTGTGAAGGACTTTGGCTTGTGTCAGAGTAAGTGTGATCATTCGGTGTTCTATCAGCGAACAAATGCTGGCATGATTCTACTAGTTGTGTATGTCGATGACATTGTGATTACAGGGAGTGATACCTTGGGGATCTCATCACTCAAGTCATTCCTTAACTCCCATTTTCAGACAAAGGATTTGGGTTCACTAAAATATTTTTTGGGAATTGAAGTTATGAGAAGCAGGAAGGGCATCTTATTGACTCAAAGAAAATATGCTCTTGATATGCTAAAAGAAACTGGTAAACTTGGAGCTGCCCCAACTAGCTTCCCTATGGTTTATAATCCGCTGCTTGATGCTGATGGTAGTATACCATATGAGAATCCTATTGAAGCTGCTAAGAGTAAGCCGTTTGAAAACCCAGAGAGGTACAGGAGATTAATTGGAAAATTGAATTATCTTACAGTTACCCGCCCTGATATCACTTATCCAGTAAGTGTTCTTAGCCAGTTTATGGTCTCTCCAACTGTTCGACAATGGGAAGCCTTAGAACACGTGTTGCATTATTTGAAGGGATCTCCAGGTCGTGGGATATTGTACAAGAGTCACGGACATATAGATATTGAGTGTTTTTGTGATGCTGATCATGGTGGATCAAAGGCCACAAGACGATCCACTACTGGTTACTGTGTCTTTGTCGGAGGAAACTTGGTATCTTGGAAAAGCAAGAAACAAAATGTAGTGTCACGATCGAGTGCAGAAGCGGAATATAAAGCCATGGCACAGTCTGTATGCGAGATAGTCTGGATATATTAGTTGATGACAGAGGTTGGCCTTCAAACCTCATTACCAGCTAAGTTGTGGTGTGATAATAAAGCGGCCCTACACATAGCTTCTAATTCGGTATTCCATGAACGCACGAAACATATTGAGATCGACTGTCATTTTATCCGAGACAAGCTCAAGGAAAATTTCATCTCTACAGGACATGTCCGATCCAGTGATCAACTAGGCGATCTCCTCACCAAAGCTCTTAATGGGGTTCGGATTGAATATCTTTGTAACAAGTTGGGTATGATTGACATCTATGCTCCAACTTGAGGGGGAGTGTAGAGATATTGTAGTGATATTATATGATATGTAATATTCCGTAATTAGTATAGAGGATACGATATGATACTGATATGATATTGTAATTAATGTCTAGGGTTACCTATTATATCTAGGGTTACCTATTATATCTATAAATAGGTATTCAACATATCAATGAAAATAAGCATTTTTACATCATTTTGCTCTCTCTATTTACAACCCTTTTGCTTTTTTGCTAGGTATTTGCAGTTGGATCCACCTGTGTTCTCATAGTTTTCTTTCATTGCAGATACGAAGGAACTTGATCTGACTGGAAATTTGCTTTCTGAGTGGAAGGTATGTTTTGAATATGGATTTTATTGCATTTTTTTTTTGCAGAAATTTTGCAGAAAAATTTATTGCGTGCTTTTCTTTTGCTGAAACTTTGGTATCTTTAGGTTGAGATTCTTTCATTTTTGCAATTATTCACCTTATGTTTGACATTCTGATTGCAACTGATAGGAATCAGTTATTTATTTTATTTCTTTTGGGCATATGTTTTTATTTAAAGTATTAGTTTGTATGATGTTATTAGCTGAATGGTATGGCGCTAATGGGTCATTTTAATTACAAATCTTCTTTGTTTCAAATTTTTACCTTGTGATCCCTCTGAATTCTCTGTGCTAAAGGCTGTTACTCTCATGCAGTATATAATTTTCAAATTTTCTATCTCCTGGCATATTTAAATGAATTTATTATGAGAAGAGCCAAAATTAAAAAATATTATAAGATTTGCTGCTTTAAGTCAGTAATAAGCATAGATGGCTCTCAGAACATCTATTGCATGTTCTGTTCCTTTATCTCTTTGCTCGAACATGTGCATATAATCTTTAAAGGCCTCACTTTATCATTGCAGCCACTGCTACTTACCACTTGATTTCATTTGTTTATTCACGATTGGTCATTTGCAGTACATCACTCTTTTCTTTCGTCATTTCTTGATGGCTCTATACTGTGATATAGTCCTTCCTTGACTGCTCCAAGCTCTTTGTTTGTTGAAGAGTCTAAGACATGGATGAACACGAGTTTGTTATTTTGCCAGTTTTTGATAATAGTAATAGTAATTTGATCTTTGGAGATTCCTATAACATTTAAATTGAGAGGTTCCCTATGGCAAGTACCGGATTCTTCTCTTTTCTTTGATTTTTTCTATAGGGTGGTATCTTGTCATCCTCCCTTGTGCTGCTCTTTTCTCTCAACTATTTTCTTTTCTACTATCGAAAAAAGAAAAAAAAAAAGTTGGTATGCTGTTTGAAAGATGATTTTCATGGAGATAAGTCAGAAGGTGCATTGGGTACTAATTGTATATCAGCAAAACGCTATACAGGGAATGAATTTTTAAAGAGCCCCCTTTACTTGTTGTGCCTTGCCCAATTTCATATTGATTGGCGACTAATTAGCATTTCTTACTTGCGGATGATCTTTTGAAAGGATGTTGGTGCAATTTGCGAGCAGTTACCTCTTCTTTGGGCACTCAACTTATCAAACAACTTCATGTCACCATATACATCAGGGCTTCCTTTAGTGAAGAACATCCTTGTTCTGGTTTTAAATAATACTGCTGTAGATTGGGTACAGGTGCTTCTATTTTGTTACTTAGTTTATGTCTTTTGCATAGGTTTTCTCAATTTTTTATTAAAATTCTTATTTATTGTCTTTTTAATTAGGCAGGTTCAACTGCTTGGACAGTCATTGCCAACTCTTGAAGAGCTACATCTTATGGGAAATAATATAAGCAGAATACTGGTATCTTGTCTTTAATTTGGTGGTGCTTGTTATATATCTTATATAGTTTAGCTGTTGAGGTTTAGATGTCTTGTCCCAACCAACCTATTGGCTGATAACTTGAGAGAGAGAGCAGCTGAGAATAAACACACACAACACACAGATAATTGGCTCACAACTTGGAGCATAAAATCAAAATGCCCCGCCCACCACATCACCAGAACATTGCCAAATTGATGGTAGTTAAGATTAAAGACTAAAAGGCTAAAACAAGTAGCCCACTGCATTGTTGATATCTTCTTTGGTATCACTCTGCCATTTGTATCCAATTAAGGAAAGCTAGCCAATATTTCTTATATGGCAAACAGCTATTTATGGGAATCACATTGTTAAAACACAACACTATGATGGCTGTTTAAGTGATATGATAGAGACTTTATGGAATCGAAGTTCTCTCATCTTCCCTTTTTTTTTGACCTCACTCTCATCTTCCCTTGGATATTTCTATTTTGACATTGAAATCATTACCTATTGGAACTTAGTTAATTATTTTATTTGGCTATACATCTTGAGGGATTGTGCTATTTCTAGGTTGAACAGAAGGATAAAATTCCTCGTATACTTTAATTCTCACTTTCATGTTTTATGTTATGAGGTTCTACTATTTAAAAAAAAATTGTAAAGAAAATTACCTTTCTAATCCTCTTTTCCCCCCTTTCTGTTCAGCCTACGTCTTCCACTGTGGTTGAGGGATTTGATTCTTTGCGGCTGTTGAATCTGGATAATAATTGTATAGCTGAATGGGAAGAAATCATGAAGCTATCTCAGCTAAGAAGGTTGGTAAAAGAGAAAGTTTATGAGTAATTAGTTCCTTTCCATTTTTTTTGTTCTTTTCCTTCCCGCGAACCATTCTTTTGTCTAGACTAGTTTCAGGTCTAGTGATTTGCTGAATTTTCTATGTTGGTGGGATTTGTTTTAGTTTGGAGCAGCTTTATTTGAACAAAAATTGTTTGAACTGCATCCATTATCCTGATCATGCTGGGAAGTATGAATCGGAAGTTATTTGCCATAAGCCTTTTCAGAATTTGCGCTGTCTTCTATTAGGTAATGTGGTGCTATTTCATTATGAATCATCCTTCCTACTGTTAAATGTGTATTTGACCGCCTATAAGTATTTTGAATTCATCCTTCAGGTGGCAACAACATCGGGGATCTGGCTTCTATTGATTCATTGAATTTGTTCCCTAAATTGGTGGTAAAGTTCATATGTTTATTATGCTCCCAAAATATTGATTTTCTAATTATGGGTGGATTTTTTTAATACACATACAACAATAACAACAAGAAGCCTTATTCCACTAGGTAGAGTTGGCTATAGATTTTTTTAATACAATTATCTAATATTCAATACTATTGTGTCATATTCGAACATTATTGGGCATAATGGGGTGTGACTTTCCCAAGGTGATTTTTTTTCATTTATAAGGTTCGAACCCTTGCCCTTTCTTAAGGAAAATTGAGTTCCTTTCACTTGATCCAACCACCATTAGTAATTGTGGGTAGGTGTTATTATTTAAATCTGCGAGTGATTGAAAGGGAGAGAAGAGAGCAAATAACAGTCCTTCAGTAACCTCTTCTTCCTCTTTCACATCTGTTTCATGGATTTCTCCTTAATTTGTTCCTCATCTGTTTTTCTTAATTCCTCCTTCTCCCTTACAATCCTCATAATTTCCCCCAGCCTTTGTTTCGTCTCATTGAGGTCTCTTTGCCATTTCTCCATTCTCCACTCAGCAAATATTCTTTCAAGTTCTTCCATCAAGATTCCAATTTTTCTCTTTTCTCCCAAAATCATCATCACTCTGATACCAAAAACCCAGAAAGCAAAGATGGAGGTGACACAGGCTAATAGCATCCTACGACTTTCACTGTGGGGAAGAGTCTGCCTGAAAGGTACACAAATGCTGAGATTGCTAAGAAAAGTAAATTGGAATTTGTTTTAAATGTGATGAGAAATTGCTGAAATTGCTCTGGTATAAAACGGAGAGGAGAGAGCCATGGATGTGATCACTAGCTTGCTTAGCTTGGCTCTGTGTGTATCTCTTGTCTGTTAATCACAAATTGGGAAAGTGCAAGGGCAGTACAACTAGTAAAAGCCCAGCCCACTAGTCAACTCATTTTAATTTTCTACCTTGTTATAACAGATTCACACCATTTTAACATAGCTAAAGACTATTCAAGTTTTGTCTTGTTTACAAATAAAACCAAACATTAACATAAACAACTAGAATCTGCAACTCACGTCACACAGCCATGCTCTATCCTGTGCTAGATATTCTTATTTTGCTTGATCATATCTTATGTTCTTATTATTTATTTTCAACAATACTAAAGGAAGTCAGGCTTTCTGAAAACTTAATTACTGATCCTGCAAGAGGTGGAGTTCCCCGATTTGTTTTGATTGCAAGATTAGCAAAAATTCAGATTCTGAACGGGAGTGAGGTAGTTTTTGGTTGATTTCTCTGTTCCATATCTGCTTCCTTTATTTACTTCTTCTATGAAGTCTAATGTTTTCATATTTTATTTACCTTACAGATTAGCCCTCGAGAGAGGAAGGACTCAGAGATTAGGTATACTCTCATAATTTTGAGCTTCTATGTACACTTTGCAACTCAAGCATGCTTTCCTATCATGAATTCTGCATGCTTGTCAAGCAATTTGTATTCTAGTATTTTAAAGTAGTGCTGCTTATGATCTGGATTTTATTTATTTACATCTCTTATGAAGGTATGTACGGTTGGTGATGTCAAGGTCGCTTGCTAATCCTGAAGAAATCAAACAGCATCCCAGGTGAATTCATGCCTATTTTGTTGGGCCTTTGTTCTAGTTCTGGTCTTAGGACGGAGATATGACAGGCTAACTCGCTGTATATTATGATGTATGGGAGGTCCTATGATATTTTCTTCCCTCCTCCGTCTGCACTTTGTAACTTTTGTTTTTTCCACACCCTTTGATGGCCCTGAATCTTTAGTTGCTTTTCGTTTAAAAAAAATGTTTGTACTTTTAACTGTTATCTATTTAGTCTGGTATTCCCTGAACATCAAGGATTCTTCATCAATATTTTGTCTCAGATTGAGTTGTTTTGTGAGGTACTGATGACTACATTACAGGTTTTCTGAACTCAAGAAATTTTACGGAATTGAAGAGGAAATGCCCTCAACTGGAACTTCAGGCCCACGAACAATGGCTTCAGGACTCCTGTGTATGGATGTTACTATTTGTGTGAGTTTCTTTTATTGAACTTAAAATGGACGCATTAACATCTGGAGAAATCGATGCAGCTATCACTCTGAAGTGTGTGGGACCATCCATGGGTGAGAAGCCACCATTGACGAAGAAACTGCCAGCAACAACAACAGTTACACACAAATACTTTTCTACTATATCATGTTCTGTCTATGTAAGGCAACCCTTACCAATTGCCTTATTTTTCTCAGGTTGGGAAGCTAAAATTGCTGTGTGAAAGCTTCTTTAAGCTGCAGTCCGTGAACCTAAAATTATATCTTCAAGAAGAGGTTTGTTTTTCATACTGAAATATTGTTCTATTTCTTATTTAACTGCCTGATAAAATTTTTAAAAATCAGAAGCATCGCCCTCAAAACATTCAGGGAAGGCCTTGATGAATTTGATGAATATTTTCTCTGATCTGTATTCTCATTTTCATATAAGATATATGTGCATATTGACAACTGCCTAAACTATAGGTCCTGTAAATTAGGAATTGATGAAATGAGCTCACCTAGTCTGTAGTTACTACACTTAATAATAATATATCCTTCTCTACTGGATAACAACCAAGATCAGAATATAACAGCCACTAATTTGGATTTAAAATTAAAACCATATCATATTTAACATGCCCCCTCTAGCTTAGTATAAATGCATTCTCAGCTTGGATACTTGATCCTTAAAGTTTGCCCTTGGTAGTGTTTTAATAAAATATAAGCAGATTGTTGACTGGAATGGATGTAGGAAATGTTGATAATGCCTCCATCAATTTTCTGTTTAATGAAAAAAAATTGTCTATCTATTATCACTTATCTAGTATGATTATGATGGAATCTTTTCGACGTCGATCGCTGCTTAGTTATCACAATATAAGTTATGACTGGGAAAATTTTCTTTCTTTCTTTAGTGACACGGGTCTTCTGATTTACAGGGCTCTCCCATGCCTCTTTTGCTTGACAATGACATGGAATCTTTCTTTGACCTTGGAATTGGCAATGAATCAATTATCCTTGTAGATGAAGAACATTAACATACATATATGGGAATTTCTGCAGGACTCGTGGTCAAATTTTCATCATCTCCTGATTTTCTGTACTTAATCTTACAAGTGTGCTTGCATATATGTCTTTCAATTTCCCATGAATTATATAGGTATGCGTTGACTGAGCATCCTTGCTATGCTATCGAATTCATTTTAAGGCTCAGTTTTCAATTTTCAGAATAGTTTGTCGCGAGTTACTCGGAATCTGTTTCAAAGAGGAAGGAAATGGATGGTTTTATCCTTTAAATTTTCCAAGATTTTGGCTGTTCAAGCCTGCGTATGGCTATTTTTTTAAATGAAATATTTTTTTGACAGACGTTATAATGCAACCATTTATCTACAACTTTGAAACGAGAATGGAAGGAACTCTATTCTATTTGAGTGAAGTTAAGGATTCAAGCTTGGTTAATGAAAATAAAATCATGTTGGAAAAGTTACTTATGGATTAGATTTGATGGTGCTCAAACTTGACCCCATAGTATTATATATCAAATATCAAACAAATAAATGTATAAAAGAAGGTTAAAAATAGTCCAATGAACTTGTTTGATTATCTTTTATTGAAATAAATATTCCTAAACGTGTCATCCGTCTAATTCATCCAACTATATTTAACATAGATTTAAACTTTTGATTTTATAAGGTATAAATTAATTATTTATTAATTGGATCAATTTTTATTAGTATCCATCTTCAACTTCAACTGTCTTATAATTAAAGGAAAAAATCAACCGGGTCTGACCTTTTATGAAGAAATTGATAATGTGTTGATACCAAATCGAGTAGCCAATGAACTAATGGCAAGTTATTAATTTTATGAAGGAAACGAGGCAACAACAATGTAATTTTGAAATTTCTTCTTGCTTCTTGTGTCCGGCTTCTGTTATTCAGCTCCTTCATGGTTTATATAAAACCAAGCTCTTTTTTTCAATGTACAAAAATTTTTAGAAGGGGATTGGGATAACCAAGCTCTTTTGTTTAGCTGTTGGAGCCTCTGCCTGATTCATAAATATAGCTACAGCCATGGACGCTTGGTACAACAACTTCTCTTTAATAATGACCAATTGTTTTATCCTACATAAACTCGTATAATTTGATCAATTATCGCACGATGTCTTTATTTACTCAATCTTGTTCAAAAAATAGAAGCAGGGAAGACAGGAACACTAATTCTCTTCACTCATACTAATACATCCTTTTTAATAAACTTAATAGTGCTTCTTCATTTATATATTTCTTCATAAAATATTTGAGAAAAATACTTGTAGATCTCACCTTGTTCTTTTTCCCGAGACTGTTTCTACATCCTCACAGATATGATCAATAATCGGATCAGTGAGACAGGATTTCACATCAATGTCTTTGTCATATGTTAGTTTTGCATTATTCTATCCACGAAGATATTGCTAAAAAACAAAGCATAGAAAACAAACAATGAATTAAGAAATCAAAGTATCAAACTTTAGCAATCGATTAAACCACATCAATTTGTAAAAGACCAAAATAAGGGTTAAGATGAAAGTCAACTGTGTGTTATACGTTTATTATATAGGAGGTTTAAGTGTATTATACTAAACCCTCACTTCCTTATTTTCGTCTCTCTTCTGGGTTTTGTTTGACTTTCTATCGTGGTTCCAAAGCTCTTGGTGTTATTTGCTGTTATTGTTCTGCCTTCAGGGAATAATACAGAGAGCAAAGATGGCTAAAGGTTTGAAGAAAAGCAACTTTGAAGTTCTGGGAATGTGTTGTAATTCAGAGGTGGCTTTGATTGAAAGGATTCTGAAGGGTCTCCATGGAGTCAAGGAGATTTCAGTCATGTTCCCGACCAGAACAGTCACTCTAGTCCATGATCTTGATCTAATCTCTGAGTCACAAATCAGTTAGTCCCATATTGTTCTTTATCCTTCAAAGTAGATAGTTTGATGATATCTATGAAACATCCTTAATCATGACTTTTGCTAAAAACACTTGTTGACTTCAGAATCCATCTATGTTTCTAAGGTTATATTCCTTTGCATTCAAATTTTCTTGATCAGCTGATGCACTGAACATGGCAAGGCTTGAAGCTAGTTTGAAACCAGAAGGAGAGACTAAGCATGAAAAGAAATGGCCAGCAACAAGTACTTTGGCTTGTGGCTTGTTACTTGCACTTTCTTTTTTGAAGTATGTTTATCAACCTTTGGAATTCTTTGCTATTGGTGCTTTTGTTGTGGGTTCCCCTAGAATTCTATTAAGAGGCATAGCTTCCATCAGGAATCTCTCCCTTGATATCAACATTCTGGTTCTATTGGCAGGTAATTATCTTCTTTGTTTGTATTATATTTTGACGGGTTAAATAGTATCTAGCACCATGAAATATTTTTCAACTAACGTTTAGTATCATAAAGTATTTTTTGTGCAATTTTGCCTTTAAAGTATTTTTCTTAGCAGCAATGAACACCATAAACTTAGGATATTGAGTGCTACTAGAAAAATACTTTAAAGTGCCGTATGCTCCAAAAATTTCTAAAAAAATATTTTTTGATACTGAGTGCTACTGGAAAAATATTTTAGGATGTTGGATGAACAGTAAATTAGTTTAGGATGTTGAGTGTTGTTGGAAAAATACTTCAAGGTGATGGATATATCTTAACTCTATTTTGATTGAACACTGTAGTTTATTCACCGAAGAAAGTATAAAAGAATGCTCAATTCTGATCTATGGGGGAAGGAAAGTAAAATAATGTATTATGTCTTGCAGTGTTTGGTACTCTTGCTCTGGGAGATTTCTTGGAAGCTGGAATCATCACCTTCCTATTCTCCATTGCTCAATGGCTAGAGACTGTAGCAAGTTACAAGGTTTGTCTCAGAGTGTCTGTAAATGTACTTTAGATTTCTGCTTTGATGATAGATAAGTGTCCATTTTGACTTTTCTAAGTTCTGCAAATTTGCCACCTGCCTTGTTTTCAATGAATGTGATAAAAAAAAAACTTCAAACATTCTAAGGAGTTTTAGAAGAAAGTTAGCAGAATCCAATTATTTCCTCCGTTACAGCTGAGAATCTCTCTATATCCTTAGTTTTAGATCTCAAACTACTCCTCCGGTCTTTAACATAGGACCTAATTAGGAAATTGATCTTAGTCCTAAATATAAGACTACTTTCTTATTTTTATCTATTTTTCCTAAATTACTCCTATTGATACTCCCTCAGTAATAATCAAATAAGAGTGGGAGGGAATTAAGGAAAACGATTAGGATGTTTTGAAAAAAAATATTTTATATTAACTAATTTCCTTAATTTAATCAAATTAGTTAAATAAGTCTTATATCAGTTAGAAGGCCTTGAGTTTATGCTCACTAAAGACAAAGATGTTCAAGTGACTAGCACTTTTTTAAGTTTATTTCAGACTATGTTTGGATGGAGGAAAATGTATGAGAAGGGAAGGAAAAGTAAATTTTTATATTTTAGTCATAATTAAAATTAATGTCTACTGAGTCTCTTGGAGCTAGTAAAAAGCCAACAGATTTATGTTATGGTTTGACAACTAAGTTCTCAATGTATGCTTTTTTCAATTCACAGGCTATGGCCACTATGTCCTCTTTAACAAACATGACTCCTCAAAGGGCAATTATTGCTGAGACTGGTGAACAAGTTGATGTCAATGAAGTTAAAATCAACACTGTTCTTGCAGTCAAGGCTGGTGATGCTATTCCTCTTGATGGTATTGTTGTCGAAGGGAAATGTGAAGTCGACGAAAAAATGTTGACCGGAGAGTCATTCCCTGTCACCAAAGAGTTAGATTCAAGTGTTTGGGCAGGCACTATTAATCTAAATGGTTAAATATCTTTCTTTTTTTTCTTTTGGATTCCCTTTTTAACTTCATCTCTTATAGCAATTCTTAGTCTTATGTTTGAACTTAATTATTTCTGTGTAGGTTATATCAGTGTGAAAACAACTGCATTGGCAAAAGACACAGCAGTGGCAAGAATGACAAAGCTTGTTGAAGAGGCTCATGGCAGAAAATCCAGAACTCAAAGATTCATAGATACCTGTGCAAAGTACTATGTACCTGGTCTGTAAGCTTGTGGCTTCAAAGTTTGGTCAAGAAATCTGCTAGATACCTACATATATACATATTGAAATGTTACTCCAACTCAAAAGCTTAAGAAGAAGATACCTGAATAATATTTGAATTTAGGAATGAATTACTCCAATCATTAATATAAGAGCTAGTTGACTAATTTTAGTAACTTAAGCAATATATAATATGAATTTGTCTTGATGGATAGTTGACTAATTTAGGTATATTAAGCAGTATATAATATGAATTCGTCTCGAATGTTTGAATTTGGTCATAATTAACTGATTTATTTGATTTCCTTAATCTACCCAAATTAGCCAACTAACTCTTATATTAAAGACCGGAGGAAGTATTATAAACTACTCTCCGGTCCTTAATATAAGACTTATGGAGAGTTGATCTTAGTCCTAAATATAAGACATACTTCCTATATTTATCAACTTTTTCTCAAATTACTCCTATTGATATTCCTTAAAAAATAATCACGTAAGGGAGGGAAGAGGAAGTTAAGAAAGATTATTAGAGTGTTTTAAAAAAATGTGATATATTAACTAACTTCACTAACATCCTTAATCTAATAAAACTAGTTATATAGGTCCTATATTAAGGACCTGAAGAGTATAATACATCCACTCACCCCAAATCCCTTTAAGGAACCATCCATACCATATCATTCTAGTTCATAGCTTTATCATACTATGCTTCTATATCATGGTCCAAAGACCAACCATTCTGAGAGCATTTTCACTGATTACAAGCTAAATTATTGCAGGGGTTTTCTTGATATCAGTTGGTGTTGCTGTGATTCCCATGGCATTAAGGGTTCCCAACATTAAGTATTGGGGTCACATGGCTATTGTGGTTTTAGTAAGTGCATGCCCTTGTGCTCTTATTCTCTCCACACCTGTTACAATCTTCTGTGCCCTCACAAAAGCTGCCACAAGTGGGTTGCTTCTTAAAGGTGGAGATTATGTAGAAGCACTTGCTGGGATTAAGATCCTGGCTTTTGATAAGACTGGCACATTGACAAAAGGGGAGTTCACTGTCACAGAATTTTCTGCTGTTGGAGATGATGATATTAACATTCAACTGTTACTTTACTGGTAACTCCTACGAATCAGGCATAAACATGTTAATAATACGTAGGATCTAGAAAGTATATAGTGCTTGTTTGGATTTATGTTTGCAAAAATGAATTTTATCCCAACTGACTTTTACAAAGTGAAGTTGGGTTAAAAGTCAATTAGCCTGACTTGTTTGAATGATAGATTGAAAATTCAGTTTCACAAAGTTTAAATCTGAAGAAAAGCCAAAAGCTAAAAAAAGTTGCTTCAGCTTTAACATGACTTTTAGGCAAAAAGTCATTTTGCCTAAACACCAATCCAAACAACATTTTGGAAGTCAATGGGTTTTTAAGCTTCTAAACTTGTCTTTTCATCCTCCAAAAGCTATGCTAAACATGCTAATAAGCATATCTATTCATGACTTATTTAATCTATTTAGTGTTTATCCATCTGATCTATCTAAGAACCTCTTAATTGAAAAACCTTTTAGGGTTACTAGTATTGAGAGTAAATCAAGTCACCCTATGGCAGCTGCGCTTTTGGAATATGGAAGGCTACATGGTATCAAACCAATCCCTGAAAATGTGGAGGATTTTCAGAATTTTCCAGGAGAAGGAGTTTACGGTAAAATCGATGGCAAAGATGTTTATATTGGCAACAGGAAAATATGTGTGAGAGCTGGTTGTGAAAGTGGTAAGCTTCAAACATCATTTCTTATACAAGTTCATGTTATGAATATTTTCATGTAACTCAATTACCTTTACATTATTGTTCAATTCAAATATTGGGATGCAGAGTTTCTAAGCAAAGAAGAAAGAAATGGTTATATATGCTATGGACCAACTCTAGTTGGAGGGTTCAGCTTATCAGATACATGTAGATATGGAGCTTTAGAGGCAATAGAGGAGCTTAAGTCATTAGGAGTGAAATCAGCAATGCTGACAGGAGACAGCACTCGTGCTGCTACACTTGTTCTAACTCAGGTATGCCTATAGTAACCTATATTTGGCTTATAAATAGCATGACTTACTATCAATAAATGACCAAAATGCCCTTGCTTCATACAGACATGTTTTTTTTTTGGGTCCAGACACAAATTTGCGCTAAAACTTTTTTGCTTAGGAGCCATGTTTTCTCGGAAGTTGTTTTGGGTTCAATGTCGCTTTAGAAGTTACAAAACATAACAATATTACCACACCCCATTAAAAAACTCAGCGTTAAAAAATTAACGTTGATCGTTAATATTTTAATGATAAGGGACAACATTGCTCCATTTTAATACTTTTACGGCAATCAAACCTAAAAAAAAATCCTGCAACATTATGAAAACTTCTTAGAAAAATTTGCCCCTTAACCCCCATTTTTGCTATTATTAATTGTTAAAATGTTGATGTACACTTATAAATTCACTTATAAACACTTGTCAATTTTTGTATCAACTAATGTAAATTAGTTGTAAATTTCCATTTGTAAATTTTGCTATTATTAGTTGTTAAAATGTATATGTATACTTGTCAACAAAAAAATAAATGAAGGGTATTTTGATCATTTATTTCAAAACAAAATTTCACTTTAGTCCTTTGGTACTGCAGTGTAATTTCATAATCTTTTGGTCTTTAAATGAAATAAAGTCACATGTAAGTGAAATTCTCCCTTGAACTCATGGTTCCCTGGCTTCTTGTAGTTGAATCATGCTCTAGACATAGTTCATGCAGAGCTTCTACCACATGAAAAAGCAGTGATCATTGAGAATTTCAAGAACGATGGGCTGATGACAGCGATGATTGGAGACGGTATAAACGATGCTCCAGCATTAGCCACAGCTGATGTGGGCATCTCAATGGGGATCTCAGGTTCAGCTCTTGCAGTAGAGACAGGGCACGCAATTCTCATGTCAAACGACATCAGGAAGATACCTGAAGCAATTCATCTTGCAAGAAGAACTTTCAGAAAGCTCGTTCAGAATGTCGTTTTCTCTGTTGTTACAAAGGGTTTGATCCTAGCTCTGGCACTAGCAGGTTACCCACTGGTTTGGCTCGCCGTTTTGACTGATGTTGGAACCTGCTTGCTTGTGATTCTCAACAGCATGTTACTTCTGAACGAGAAAAAACACAAGAACAAAAGAGTACCCAGTAAATCCAAATATGGGTTGTTCAATAAGGATAAGAAGGAGCCATTACTTGAAAAGAAAATGGATTGTGGTGAAGGATGCTGCAGTAATGTGTCTTGTGAAGTGACCATTGCTAGTACCGCAACTGAATGCGAAAAAGCTTGTTGTTCAGATTCTGGGGCTTGTGGGAAAGGGGTCTCAGACGATGTTGGAAGATCAGAGAGTTGCAACGATGGGTGTTGTGGAAAAGTAAGGCGTGAGGAGGAGGAGTCTTCATGCAGAAAGAAGGGTAGATGTAGCTCTTATTGTTGCCAGCCGAAGAACACAGAAGTGAAGGTTGATACAGAGAAGTGTGGAAGCCAACAATGCTGCAAAGAATCAAGGAACATATGCTGTGTCGATGGTTATAACATGCCAGAAATTGTGATTGAGTGATTCATTCTGCTCTATGATGAGAATGACAGTTGTATGAATATTTGCCACTCGCTGCTTCAGCACGAAGCTCAAAATCAGTCGCAGCATTCACGACTTGTTATGGAGGAGGAGCACGAGCTGGGACGGGGAAAGGAAACTGAAGGATTCGAACACTGCGCCCCATTTCTTGCTTTCAATAATGGTTTACACGAAAATGGTTTGTTCCGTGAAATATAATACTCTCGCACGTATATAATAACATCAATGTTTGATCTGATTCGAACACTATAGCCTCCAAATAAGATAGTTTTCCAGTATAATTTATTTATTTATTTATAAGGTTCAGCGATATTATTTAATAAAAATTAAGTCTCTACTACTTAATTCAATCACTATTGGTTATAAAAAAAATTAATTGTATAAATAATTTTTTTTCTCTATAGGGATGCAGCCAAAGGAGACAAAAATCAAAATGATGAAGGACCTGGGGCCCGGGAGCGTCTCATGATACGGATGACCCCTTCGCCATAGAATAAGTCCAATTTCTAAAGTACGTTGAACTTGTACCACAGCTAGCAATGGGAATTGATATGAGTGGTGAGCGGTTTAATATCGTTTAATTAAGGTCTCGAGTTTAACTTTTAGCATATGCAGAAAATCTCCGTTGGGAGACTCACCCATCATAGCCATGTGTATGACGTAGATCAGATCCGGATGTAGTCGGGACAAAACTCCGGGGAATCGAGTGGACAATTAAAAAAAAACTTGTACCACAGCTCAATCCCTAACTGGATGCCTAGATTTACGTCGAAAGGTAGTAGATGGCTCGTTCTGCTCGACAGTAGTATTACCTAAAAAGAAGAGAGATTTTACCCTACCCTTAAATCGTGAGGAAACCCAACCAATTTCTAAAAAATTTGTAAAAAAAAAAAAAGTTCAATCCCTAAATTATGGATGAGAACCATTATAATAGAAAATCATTTCATAACATTGCTAAAAAGTATCCATATTTAAAAGTCCAACTATATCTCAAATAAAATTATTTTCAATAAGATAATAACTATAGTTAGAAAAAAAAAAAGGCATTCACCACCAAGCGTTTGGTTCAACATGTCTATTTACCTGAAGCTTGTTTTACTCATACAACGAAAAGTTTATTTTTGTATACTTTTATCCCTCGAGTTGTTAAAGGCTTTAATTTAGTCATTGATTGGCGGTGAAAATAGTTGTATTTGAAGGTTTTATGTTCTGCATTATAAACTGCCATGTAAATTGACTAGTATGAGTTGTCTTATGCATGACTATCTGTATGTACTTCTTTGTACCAAAAAAAAAAATCTGTATGTACTTCTGCTTTTTCATATAATTGGTTATTTTATTTTAAAAAAATTGTCTGCTTATAATAATTCAATTCATGACAAACTTGATCCTAAAGTTGTCAAATACATCTAATCTAATGTGGAGTAGTCTAATGATGCCCCTCAACCAAATAATTATATGTTCTTTGGACGTATCTTACCTTTAAAAACAACCTACCTCTCATGGGAAGAACATAGATGAAGGAACGTTAGGATCACCAAATCCTGACTTTGCCATAACCTACATTATCTATGTCTTCAATATTTAGTAACTACGAATCCAGAGAAACTAGCTTAGTCATGAAAGACCAAATTATTCAGCAATCATAAATCATACAAAAAAATGTCCCCTATAAATACTATCTGAGCCCTGAGGTTGTATCCTGGCCTTGGTGGAGGACCGGTGTCAAACCTACCTAAATTTTCTTTGCACAAAAAATAAATAAATCATACAAAAAAATTGCATTAGATAATAACATTGCCAGCCTTAAAAGGCAAATATTGGTTTCTTTTTCCCTCATGAATACAAATACATCCACATTTCTAGGTACACAACTCCACCTTTGATTAGAGGTTGCTAAGCAAGATAAATAAGAACAATTAACTCTTACTTCGATATTACTTGATAATAAGATTACATGGATCAGACTCAACTCTTGGGGTCGGAAAATAACCGAAGAAACCATATTGATAGCAGTCGGTAAAAAAGACTCAGAGACGCCCTGACCCTCTTGTTCCGTAGCACATTTAAGTAAGAAGGTATAATAAATATATTCAAAATGAGAATTTTCACACCTCACATTCCATAAATCCTGCACACCAACATCAAGTAACAACTAAAGGTTATGGAAGGCACATATTTTGAGGAAAACAAATACTCAGAAGTGAAGACAATACCAGCCCGCCAATGCATGTTAAGCACCCTGTACTTTGCTTGATATTTCTTTTGCTTTAATATCCCCCTTTTCCTGCAGCGAATAAGCCTCAAAGAATTCAAAAATCAAAATATGATGTGCAGTAATGACCTAGTAAATCATGTCATTAAGCCAAATCGTATGAATGTTCTGGTTCAAATTTACACACCAGTTATAAACCACAATGATCAGTTGAATCAATGCAAGATGCAGGGACCATTTACAAGCCATGGTTATTTGACAACGGTTTATCCCCTTCCTCTATTTCCTTTTCGTTTGTGAATCTTCAGAAATTAGATGACAAGCCCATTCAATTGGAGGTATAACCTCTGCCCCATTGTAAACTGAAGTCTTAGCTATGCCTTCTTTTCCAATATTGGAACTTAAAACCCATCATGAACTCTATGACCTCCTTTTCACCTAAAGCAAGCAGAGGGATAACTTTGAGGATCTACTAGTTCCTCTAAATGAGCTCAGATTATTACAAGGACTACAGTATATTGCAAGAGGGATAAAAATATATAATATATCTCCCTGCGCACCTTTATAGCCTCTCAACCATCATTCATTCCTCCGTAGCAACATAGCATTACATTTTCAGTACCCAAATTCCAAGAGTAGTTTCGCAGCTCAGCACTATGAAACAAGGTAATAAAAGAAGAATACCAAAATTTCAAAGCCTTGCATGCTATTGGAAAAGGGTTGCATCGATTTTGAAGACTAGTATTTTAGAAATTAAGCATCCAATGAATTGCTCACCATTCCCTTGCTCTCATAATAATCATCAAGCGCCCATTGGTACTTGGATTGGTTCAAACCAAACCAGCGAGCTAAATGATCATCCAAACTTGAGTGCACTGTCAAAATTGAACAAAGAGAATCAATCAAAATGACGTATCTATAGTCATGTAGTAGGGTCCGAAATCATCACCAAAACTCAAAAATCGGCAATGTATTCATTTTGCACAAATTTTAATTAGAGAAAACTCAATAACAACGCATTTAGTGTTCTTGTTCCAGACCAATACTCAATTACACAATCTCGTGTGGTGTTCATTTTCACAACTTCTACAAACAAAAGAACCTGAGAAGACAGAATACATGGTTTCCTTCACTAATGCATCTTAAAGAACGACTGGGTAACAAAATAGTAACTTAATTGATCTATTTTCATACACACAAAAAGGTGGGAAAAGAACTCAGATATTCAACATTCGGAGAAACTATAGTTAGGACTGAATTATCAGAAGCAGTGCAGCAAATATGTCACATAATTAACAGCTAAAAAGAGCAAAAATAATGTCCTGGGAAACCCAAAAACAAAATGTATGCGAAAATAGTAAAAAGTAAAAAAAAAAAAAAAGCAAGTAAATGGAAAAGACAAAATAGCTAATAATTATGCAAAACAAAGACGAAATAAAGCAAAAATTGGTCAACATGCCAAGACAATTCCAGCTCATTTCCACTGAGACGAGAACATACCAGTCTGCACCTTAGTAACCGCATTCTTGAAAAGCCCCGAGACCGAACCAGCATCAACAGAAGAAGGCTTGTGAAAGACCTGGGGCGGAGGCTGAACGGGAGGGGGCGAGATCTGCTTGGGGGAGTCGAAAACGGCGTCGGAGGGCTTGGGGGTAGAAGGCGGCGTCATGAAAACAGTGTAAGGGCCAATTTTGCCGATAACAGGAGGGGGAATAGATTCCCTGTTGATAGGCATGGTTAGATTGAACGATTGAGATTGACGGAGATTGGAGAGAATCAGAAGAGAACTGGGAATTGAGATGGGGAAGACGAAAGCCGAAGTGAGAAGGGACAAGGTAGTAAACACAATGAACTGTAGACTGCACGCTACTCCAGGTGGGGGAATCTTCGTCTTCCTTCCCATCCCTCTCTAACTTAGCTTTTATTCGTCCATTCGCTGTCCCCACTTCAAGGGTAAGTTTGGAAATTTACAATTTTTTTATTTTTAATTTCAATTCAATTTTCAAACCAGATGCTTTATAGTCATCAGTCTAATGTCTACTATTTCTCTCTCTATATTTTGGTTAGTACTAACATTTTTATAAAGAGATTGAACTTATTTGTAATCTAAGAATAAGGTAAATTTTTTTTTAAATAATATTAATGTCGAGCAGAATGAGCCGTCTGTTATTTTTAGACATAACTTTAAATATTTAAAAATTAAAATCTCTTTTTAAATATTACGACTAAAATTATAATAAAATAATATTTTTTTTGGATCCCGTATATATCAAATGATTTATCTATATATAAATCATGAATTATGTATTAAATTTCCTCTCCATGTTTGGTTGTTAGTATCAAACTCAGATAAAGGATAGGGTTGTGTTAGTCTTTCGTTGGCTGAAATAAAACTCAGATGAGTTCGTTTAGTAGCCCAACAGGCACTACCACGTCAAAAAAGTTATTTTAAAATCCATACTAAATATGATCCACAATTTGAATACATTTATAATTTTTTTACGCTTCCGAAGTACATTGTATATTAGTATTCTTTATGGAATGGTAATATTTTATTACAAGGAATGTTCTTATTAATTCCATAAATATATAGTCACTTATTATTTTCGTCTTTTGTTTTTTTTAAATTAATTATTTTCTTTGCCACAATTAAATTAGATGGTGAATCATTGTATGTATGGAATTTAAGTTAGTCATATTTATTACTATTGATTGTAAATATTTATTATTATGTTGACTCCCATAAATTCAATGTTTCTGCCAGCTCAAAATTGAATGGCGGTCGATTTACAGATTTATTTTTCAGTAATACTTAAAATTTGTAATTTTCCTTTTCCAGCTGTCAGCCAGTTGCAAAATTGGGAACATTATGAAGTCATGCGAAACATTTTGGAGGTTAATTAGCGCGTATTTGAAATATTAAATTATTATATATATATATATATGCTTTTCTATCATTATCATAATTTTGAAAATGAAAATTGGAATGATAGCTTGGCCCTTGGAGCGGAGAATCTATGACTTATTATTTGCTTCTTTGAGAATAAAGGCATCTTAGAGAACTTGAAGTGGGAGAAAGCAAAGTTAAAAGGCCCCATTGGTATCTGAACGTGTTTGGGAGAGAAATGGCAGAAGAAATGAATGGGGGAAGTGAGTTAAAAAATAAGTTTGGTATGACAATGAAATTTTTATACATTTTTTATTTGATATATATAATGCTACAAGATTAAAAATAGTTTAATTATGAAATACAAAGGTAGGGTCCAGAGAGAAAAAAAGAAAGAGGGAAGAAAAGGAAAGCATCCTTTCAAAAAGCAATCTTTGGAAAAGTTAAGTGAGATATTTGATGATATTTTCATTGACAAAGAAAGAAAGCCTTTACATTTTGCAGGCATCATCATAAGAAGTAGTAGGAATCCATACACACTAATTCTAGGTAAATACTGAAAAGAGTTTCACGTAAAAGTACTTATGAAACTACAATTTTTAAAATTTCCCAAAGGTTTGCATAGTTTTCTACAGTTGCCTGTCGCTGGACTTTACTCTGCCTCCCAGCAAATAATATAAATTTTTGGTAGTACAATTTTTTTTTTAAAAAGTTAAACTCAACTACGATCTAAAAATACGCGAAATCTCCCTTCTCCAGACAACGTAAATATACTCAAGAGTTAGAATATTTCCACAAACTTCACAACTAAAATCATAATAAAATAATACACCTTAAAAATCAAACACACTTTAAATAATCGCATATCTCACCATTTTACTAGCTAAATCTACAAATGATAGATAGTAAATAATATAAATTAAGTTGTATTAATCATCATTTATGCATAGTATCAACTCTAAATTTTTTTTATCATATACAGATTTATAAGGAGTTAGGGACAAAGTCGGGAGAACGAAAGATTTATAAGATTGCAAGAGATAGGGAAAGAAAATTGAGGGATTTGGATCAAGTATGATGTATTAAGGATGAAGAGGGTAAGGTTTTAGTTACAGATGGTGATATTAAAGAACGGTGGAAGACCTATTTTTACAAATTGTTTAATGACGAGGGAGGAGTGTCGAGTTATGAGCTCGGGGATTTAACACGAGAAGTTGAACCAAATTTAGCATTTTACCGTAGGATCCGTGTTGACGAGGTTAAAGAGGCGCTTAAGAAAATGGAAAATAGTAAAGTTGTTGGACCTGACGGTATTCCTATTGAAGTTTGGAAGTGTTTAGGTGAAGTGGGGGTGGTGTGGCTTGCTAAACTATTTAATGTGATTTTAAGTTCTAAGAAAATGCCTGATGACTGGAGGAAAAGTACTTTAGTTCCTTTTTACAAAAATAAAGGGGATATTCAAAATTGTACAAATTACAGAGGGATAAAGCTTATGAGTCACACTATGAAATTGTGGGAAAAGTTAATTGAACACAGGTTGAGATTAGAGACTGATATTTCTGAGAATCAGTGTGGTTTTATGCCGGGTAGGTCTACAAGGATTTATTTATTAAAGGGGTTAATGGAAAGGTACCGGACCAAAAGAAGAGACTTTCATATGGTCTTCATTGACTTAGAAAAAGCGTATAATCGAGTACCAAGGGAGGTGCTTTGGAAAGCTTTGAAAAAGAAAGGTGTGCGCATGGCATATATCAAGGCAATAAAAGATATGTATGAGGGGGTAACAACTACTGTAAGAACGTTTGGGAGCGAAACAAAGGATTTTCCTATAAGGATTGGTCTTCATCAGGGATCATCCTTGAGTCCTTATTTATTTAATCTAGTAGTGGATGTTCTAACCAAACCTATTCAAGAAGAAATCCTTAAGTGCATGCTTTTTGCAGACGATATAGTTCTTGTGGCAGAGTCAAGAGAAGAGATTAATTTTAAACTTGAGTTATGGAGAAGTACTTTAGAGTCGAAGGGTTTTCGTCTGAGTAGAAGTAAAATTGAATATATGCATTGTAATTTTGATAAGAGGCAAGTTAGAAATAACTTGGAGGTCAAATTGGGAGATCAAGTTATTCCACAAATAGATAAGTTCAAATATTTGGGATCAATTATACAGAAGGATGGTGAAATTTTGGAGGATGTTAATCATAGAATTCAAGCTGGGTGGTTTAAATAGAGAAAGGCTACTGGGGTTATATGTGATCGGAAAGTACCAGATAAATTAAAAGAAAAATTTTATCGCACTGCTATAAGACCAGCAATGCTTTATAGAAGTGAATGTTGGGCTTTAAAAGGACAGCAAGAGCATAAAGTTGGGGTAGCTGAGATGGGGATGTTGAGATGAATGTGTGAACATACAAGAAAAGATAAGATTCGTAATGAACAAATTCGGGGAAGAGTTGGAGTGGCATCTATTGAGGAGAAAATGGTAGAAAACTGTCTTAGGTGGTTTGGACACGTACAAAGAAAGCCAAGGGATGCGCCAGTGAGGAGGGTGGATCAAATCGTATGAGTCCGGTGAAAAAGAATAGAGGAAAGCCAAAGAAAACGCTCAACGAGATCATTGAGCGAGATCTCCTGGTCAATAACTTAACCAAAGATTTAATTTTTGATAGAGTACAATGGCGTCGTATGATCCATGTAGCCGACCCCATTTAATGGGATAAAGCTTTGTTGTTGTTGTATACATATTTAAGAACTGGTTTCACAAATTTTGCAAATCCTACTATATGGTGTTCATCCTGCACGAATGAGATAAATTATACACCTCTAAACATGTTGGTTAAAAAACGAAACTTGTTTTCCAGCCTGAAGATGGGCAGAAAATCAAATCAGTCCACTCCAATGGAAGTCCAAATGGTTTAACAATTTGAGAGGAAAAAAATAAAAGAAGAAAAAAAAAACGCAAACAAATTAGAGTTCCAAATTATTTATACACATTGAAACCATAACTTGAGAGGTTAATCTGCAACAATTCTCCTGAGCTGCACTAACAAGTCCACATCTGTCGGAGCCATCCACCACCACCACCACCACCCAATTCGCAGCTGGCACAATGTAGAATCTTTGTTTCATACAATAATAGACCCAACTACGTTATACTATGAACATGCAACTTCTTTTTCTCCTTTTGTTTTCACGGTTCAAATTACAGGATATAAACAGGAACAAGACAAGTTAAATCAAGTCAGCAGCTATACCCTAATACACTACCTACTTGTTATCAGACGCTTATAATCTATTCAGGAACAGGAAGAATAATTCATCGTGCTTACTGAAGGGCTAAGTCTCACACAACCTCTAAAAACAAACGCCGTCTCATGTCACTCATTCAAAAGTGTTCTCTTGCCAGAACCGGTTCAACCTTTACATGAAAAATGCATTCAGCACACAACTTAATACAATAGTTCTGACCAGAGAATTGCCTGTCAACTCATCAGTGACCAAACCAACCAACCTTTAGCCGCCCCAACCGATGCTCTTAGTGCTTTCACATTTTCTGAATAGAGCATCGTGGTGGTCCCTTCATTACAGCTAGCAATTTGTCCATTCACTGAATATCTAATTTACAGAACTTGCCAGAGAAAGCTCATGGAGCTCGCCTAGCATCCATTCCTCTCCAGTTTGACCACCCAGTACAATAGCTCTTGTCCCTCCAACAACACATGTGCTGTGTCCCCAAGCAAATCTAGGAGGGCGCCCTGGGACATTCAGGATTCTCCATGTTGGTTTCTCTTCGGTTGGGTCCAGGATGTAAAGCTGGGAGGCAGAGTGAAGGCCAGCAACGGACCCACCAAATATCAGGATTCTACCACCTGGGAGACTAACCGCAACATGATCGAGTCTAGGAGGGGGGGCTATGCCCCCAGGATTCCCAGCACCAGGCATTCCACTCCCGGTTACACATCTCCAACATGGTTCCTCCTCACTTAAGTCAATGGTGAATACATCACTGGAACGAAACCGCAGGGGCCCGCTCTTAGCAAGACCTCCAAACATTAGTATTTTCCTACCACCATAAACAGATAGAGTATGCCCCAGACGAGAAGGTGGAGTCCATGTCACAGGTATCTCTCTCCAGACTGGTTTCTCCATGGACAGATCAAGGAGGAATGTGTCACTCAAAAGTACTCCAGAATCTGCACAGCCACCAGAAACTATCAACTTGGTACCATCAAGAGTACAGGAGCTATGCCATGATCTTGGAAGCGGAGGGGCCAATCCAGATATTTCGCGCCAAGTAGGAGGCTTTGCATCCAGGTCCAGCACAAACACGTCATTGAGCAAGCCCTGCCTTCCACAGCCTCCAAATACAACCAAATTAGAACCATTCACACAGGAAATTGTGTGGCCCCAACGACCAGGAGGAGGAGAACTTACCTGGACGTGTTGCCACTCTGGATATTTCGAGTTTAGATCCAATACAAAGGTGTCATTCATAGGCTGCATGTTAACCCCTTCACCACCAAATAAGACAATCCTATTACCAACTGCACAGGCACTAAAATTACAGCGTGAGGGTTCAACAGCACCTCCAACAGTCAGCTTCCTCCATGCTGCTGCTTCAAGTGTAGTCAACTCCCTTGCCAGTCGAACCCATCCAAGCCTCCTTGCACCAGGCACAGTCTCTAAAATTCGTGTAGTTTCACTACCCCATGCATTTTGACACACCATTCTCCAAAGATTTTCATTTTTTGTCAGTTCATATAATCGCCTGCTGACAGAACTAACAGAAGCAATATCTCTTGGAGTCAGGCGGGAAAGTATCTTGAGAGATAGTACCTCATCACTCAATTGCAGAATCCCACAAACTCCACGAGATACATTACGGTCCCCAACTGTAAGAGGACTCAATGCTGAAAGAGCAGTACGAAATTGATCAGATGACTTGGCAGATTCCTTTGTTGCAGGACCCAGAACAGGACCAAGATCAATATTTGCCTCTGTGAAGAACTGGATTCCAATGACATGTGTTATAGTCTCATCGTCTCCAAATATAGGTGTCAGCCGCAATCTGTTCATCAGTGGAGATCCATCTTTCCTAAAGTTCAATAACTCACCTTGGAACTCAATCCCCTCATCAAGACATCTCCTAATTTCTGAAACTACAGCAGAGTCCACCAATGGATGCCTTCTTTTAGCAAATGGACCACGACACTGCAGGAATCGGCTGCAGAACATTTGGAAATAATTAAAATAAAGCCACATTCAATTAGCAGCACCTAGTAAGAGACTCAAGTGAGCAAATGATTGCAAGAGGCATTCCATAAGAGTTTAATTTAATCCTTACCCATCCCCGTAGGTCAACGAAAACAAGCAGAAGAAAACCTCACAATTACTATAAAGAGATTATATCCACATCCTTTAACTTCCAAACGCAAGGTTTGCTCCTTAATCATGAAGCACAATACAAGCAAACTATAAACAGATATCAACCCCTACATCCCCCATCCTTATAGATAAACAACAACAACTACTACAACAAGAAATATACCACCAAGTGAGATCAGCTACATGAAACATATCATGTTAGTGTGTTCTATCAGCAACCAATTCTTCCAATATATCATTTATCAATAGATCTCAGTTGATAACTTCCTTGAATGTCCTTCTTGGTCTCCCCATCCTTATAGATATACAATTATACACACACCAAAAAATGCCAATGTTCTGAATACTTCATGCATTAGATATAGAGACAACCAGACATGCAGGCCATGACTTATACTAAGCGTACACAGCCAATGACATTACTGATTGGTTTACAAGGATACTGGCATTGCATTCAACTGAAGACTCAATCTACTTACAAAATTTACAAGGCCTTTATACATAACACTCAGTACAGTGCAGATCAGATGCACCTCATTTTTATTTTTTCAATAGTAATAATAATAATAATAATAATGCTAGGTCCCCCATACAGCTTTGCTAATATCAGGAAAATCTCACTCCATAATAGGATTATAACATGCATCCCAGTCTTCTGGATAAGGCAGTAAGCATAAGAAAACAGTATGTTTGAAAATATTAAAGTAATGTGTTTAATTTTTGGCAACCAATTTATCCTTTCGCTTAGAAAATCAGCTCTTGCTTCTGAGATGAATTAAAAGCATACATGCAATGATTATGCCATATCTCTTCTTCTATCTCAGAATTCTAGAATGAATCCTGTTCGGAAGCTTGCACCAACTTGCTTTCAAATAGACCCAAATTATTTATGTAAAGTCTATTTCTGCATAAACATTCATGCCAGTATAGCCCTCAAATTTACCCAAATTTGTCATATTTTGGTCTGTAAACTATCCCAATATTAATATCATATCACCAATTACTCTCTGATTTTCAATTATTTAACCCTGTTATTCCTAGCTAAAATGTCAAATCCCCCACAATGATATCACATTTTCACATTGGAAATCCAATTTACACATTATGGGCTTCCATAAACCCAACACCAAAGTTGAGCTTCTTAATATCTATCATTCATGGTATATATAACTTGGAATTGATACATACAGTTCTAATCACTATAGTACTGCTCAAATCTCAAGTTTCAAAGTGCTAAAGACCTATAGGAAGAGCTTCACAACATATAATTACCCGGCATTATTTTCATCAAAAATTGATAAACAAGATGCTAAACAAATATAGCACTAGATATGAAATTTAAGGCTGAAATTCCGTTCAGAAGGACAGTGTAAGAATATAGCATCAACTGTGACACAGCCCAACTTTGAATCCTACGCATGCTAGATCAGTAGGGACAATACTGGTAATCATCTATGTGCAAATTAAGCAAGATGTGCTGAAGAGATGGGAGGCAAATCCACTAATCATAAGAAATTCCCAAAAAAAATTCTCATCTTCCTGGAAACATCACAGTGATCACTTGCAGTTTGGAAACTTTCTAATGCATGAAATAAAAGCCTGGAGCTTATGTGGTCAACAACAAGCAGCAGTTCATTAATACTAATTCTATTAATTGAAGCTATTCAAATGAAAACCTTAACCTCAGATGGAGCTTAACCTGACATAAAAAATCTCTACGGGGATTATGAATACAAGGATTATAAATTTAAAGTGCAAAACTAATTTGCAAGGGCAAATCCAGAAATCAGGAAAACTAGAGAAGTTATTTGAGTCAAGAATACCAAGAATAGAAATCAAACCACAAATTTCTATATCCCCTTTGTAAGCCAAGGTGCCACATGCTTTATCTTACAAAACACTTCCAAACTTATCAATTATCCCCTTTATAAGCATCATAAAGTTGACATTAGCAGCCTCTCATTAGAGCAAAAAATAAATGGGAATAATTTACAGACAAGCCTAACAAGGGCAGCATGCTCCACCCCTGAAAGGAAAATAAACGTCCTTCCTGTTATTACGACTCGTTAAAATGTTTGTCTCAACATGTTCCCAGGAAAGCAGTGGTTCAAGGAACACTACCCAAAGGCACCTCAAAATACACCAGAGGCCACTGTAAAACCTCACAACCAGCTAGGTTAGCTAATGCACCAGCACTCAACACAAGCAACTCTTAACCAAGTTAATGAGCAGTCTTAACACACCAGTAGTACTTCGTGATGAATATAGGACCTTGCACATGATCTAACAGGCTCATTCATCACTAAAAGGGATATGGCAATGCATGGTCAAATTTTCCTAACACTAAAGGCCCCTACCACATCAGGCAAATGCCACTGCCTTATTGTGACAGACGGAATATCATAAGTTCATAACAGCATTAAATTGACCTAATGCAAAGCATTTCCTACCAATCATTAATATGTTATCATTTTTCTATATGCCGGAAATAAATTGATAAGTTCTCATTTCTTCATATATTTGTAGTATGAGAAGTGTAAGGACGCTATCATGTGCACCATGTTAATAAATGATCCTTCCCATATGGCTTTGAAACCATCCCAGGCTAAATCAAACCATTATACCCTTAAAGGAGCAGAACGCTAGAAGCATCATCGCACTGACAATGAGAGAACAAGAATATGAACTCAAGCCCTTCAATTATTAACCCTATAAAGGGGGAATAATATAATTGTCAACGTCCTCCGACACTTAATAAAAGGGCCTAGGGTTTTGAGCCAGAAACCTGAAGCAGGCCAGGCCTAAACCAAATACCTGATCTAATCAAGACCAGCTCGCAAATATAATGGGAAATTTCATATTCAAACATCAAACATAAAATAAGTAAACAACTCAAATCCAAGAATAGACACCAAACGCCAATCAACCCCAGCGAAATGTGTCTCCAGAACTCATTTCCCATGAACAAAAACCAAAGCCAAACGAAAAGCAATTGAGTAAAATTAGAACGAAACGAGCTCAGAAACTGACCAGTTGCGACCAAGCACTTCCTCTGCCCGATACCCAGTGACCATCTCGAACACAGTATTGACATAAATAATAGGGTGGTCAGGCTCGAGCGAATCGGTGACGACGAACCCACAGGGAGTCGTTTGGAGCAAGTTTTCGACCGGGAAGGGAAGGGGGCCTCCATCGTTGAGCGCGAAGGTCTCCTCCTCGTCGCCGCTTAGATCCGAATCGCTGTCCCACTCCATGTGGCTCGAAGAAGCGGGGGAAAATAAGTTCAACCCATGAATGGAAACAAGATGAAGCAAAGACAGAGAGACAGAGAGAGAGAGAGAGAGGTTAGGGAAAGGGTTCAAAGGTATAAAACGAGTGGTGAGCAGAGTTCGGAAATTTGGCTGAGAATGAGATTTTTGGGAGAGAAAGAAGGGGCTAATTTGTTATTTACATGTGTGCAGTCGCACACCCAACACGAACCGACTTTGGTTTCCTGTAAAAATCTGGAGATCGGACGATCGGTCTTCCTCTTACCACTCTTCGCAATGAACTACAAACAATAGACGATTGATCTTTGGGGATTATATATGTTCGTCCCGACAAAAAATATAATAGGGGATATTTATTTTAATTTAAAAATGATATATAAATCATACAGACACATATATTTAAATACTCGCATATATGGAGTATAATAAGTTGAAAATTTTTGAAGTGCTAATGTTCAAATCTTGATGAAATGCCAAAGGTCAAAAGATTAAAAAAATGGATAGAATCCAATAAAATGTATAAAAAAATAAACAAAAGGAGTTCAAAAGGAGTTTGTTCATGATAAGAGTTCAAAGCCAAATTGAATCTGTCAGAACCCAGCACTATTAAAATTTAGTTTGGTTTATAGTATATTTAAATCGAGTTAATCCTCAGTTGTACCTAAAAAAATTAATTATAACACTGATTGATTTAATCTATAATATGTTTAAAAAGTTTATATATACTAAATTAGTATTATTTTTTATAACTTAGGTGTTTAAATGATTTCTAGGTGATACCTAGACATTTTGTCCGGCCTAAAAATAGGAATATTTTGGTTCGTGAAATTTGGTTTAACAGTAATTAACAATTACATTAATAAAATAGAATCTCAAAAGTAAAAAGAAATTTTTATAACATCACTTTGTTTTTTTACCTTAAACATGACTTCAAATTTTAGGGAAAGTCTATGTAGATTTCCATAATAGAATAGAAGATATATGTTTATAATTAATGTAAGATAAAGGAGAAGTCATTACATTTTTGTCTCTAAAATTTTTCAGAAATTACTGTTTAAATTTTTTTATTAATGATATATATTTTTATATGTTTATTTGTGAAATACCAGTTAATAAAATGGATGATAGAAACCTAATGTCAAAACCTAAATTAGTGCCATAAATTGAAGTCAAAGTTGGTTCTTTTGGGGGTAAAAGTCAAAGTTGAGTATTGATTCAAACAACCTTGTTTGCATAAATTATGTAAGTTCATCATCTATGATCTATCACAAAAAGTATTTTTTTTTTAATACAAAGGAGGGCTAGAGCTTATGAACAAAACTTAAGCTAAGCTGGAATTAACTCCCAAAAACTCATTCTCAACACACATCTTTAGATGAGGACACGAATCTAGAAGTGAAGACCTTGAGATGCTGTATTTGGCCAGGCCATCTGCAACATTTTTGATTTCTTGAAATAACACACAGTTCAAGTTGCCAATAAAAAACCACAAACTTTTGTATCTCTAGCAAGAATAGGCTACATGGATTTGTTTTAATTCCTTTCTTCATCATATCAACTATATTCTTTACGTCAGACTCCAGGATCACCTTCTTGAAACCAAAATCCCATTCCAATTTAAGGCCCTTGTGGATAGCCTATTATTCTACTTCTTCTACCGAACAAATGCCCAAAGAGTGATTGAAACCAGCAACCCACTTCCCATGGCAATCACGAATTACACCGCCACACCCTGCTTTACACTCAGAAGTAGTTACGGATCTATCTACATTCACTTTCACCCATCCTGGAGGTGGTGGATGCCAGCTATTGCTAGTCTAAATTGGTGGAGTCTTGGTCAGAGGCATATCACAAGCTTGAACATTCCCTAAGTGTGCAGAATAGTCGACACAAGGTCCATGGGTTTTGAAAAATCTTCATAAAAAATGGAGAGATTCCTCCAGTTCCAAAATTTCCATATTGTGACTCCCCAAATAGCCTTCCAGTTTCCATCAGTAGCAATGCCATATCTTTCTTAAGATTCAGTGTAAACCAATCCCTTAGTGTTGCAAAGAAGAAATAGGAGCTATACCTGGGATTTATTAAATTCCACACATGCTTGGCATATTTACAATCCCGTAGGATGTGAATCACGTCCTCATTGGCTTTCATTACAATGCTGGCATATTGTAGAAGTGCGGGACCATCTACTACGCTAATCGTTCGTTGGAAGCATATTATTATTGGCTATCCACATAAACACTTTCATACGCTCAGCACCCTTCCATCCTTAAATACTCTTATAGACCGGGCTGTAATTGCTCGTTGGAGGGGGTTCAAGTAGCTTGTAGGCGCTCTTAATAGAAAAAGCACCATCCTGGGTAACACAAGTTGGTCGCAACCAATAGGGTGAAAAGCATGCAAGCTATTACTCTTCCCCCAAATAAAATTCCTCTATGATCTTTCTATTTTAGCACAAATATTAGAAGGAATCTTTGCAACCTGCATCAGGTAGACAGGTATGGAACTGAGCAATGACTTAGCTAAAGTGATACGACTAGCTACTGAAAGACTATTTTCTTTCTAAATAGCAAACTTTGGTCACTGGTAGAAAATAGATTTTTTAAATTGGACTTCTATGCACCGGACTTTGATTCAGTGTAGAAATAGCCTGTGTAAAAAGTTTAATATTCTACACTGGTTATATATGACCGGTGTAAACAATCAGCTTTTTTAAATCGGTTATTCTATACAACCTGTTTAAAAAGTAATGTCAAAATAAAAAAAATCTAGAATAAAAAAATTCTAGATCCGAAATTATTTCTTTCTTCGTCACAAATCTAAAGGAGGAGGAGAGTGATGAAAAATAATATGTACCTGTAAAATGCAAGAAGAGAACAAAAAAGAGGAAGAAAGAAAAAATCAAAGAACCCAGAAACGAAAGAAACAAAAACTCAGATATATGCACAGAAATGAAAACCCATAAACGTCGTCACCTAATTGAAGATATCACAAAAATATCATCACAATTCCTTTGGGTTACCTGCTCAAAAGCAAACAAAAATATATTTAAACAGAACCCAAAAATGAATGAGATAAAAATCTAAATATATACACAGAAATAAAAACCTAGAAACGCTGTTACCTAATTGAAGATATCACATAAATAACGTCACAATTCATTCGACTTACCCAGTTAAAAGTGAACAGAAGTATATTTAAACAAAACCGAGAAAGAAAAGATCAAAAAAATAGACACCCACTATCGCAGATCTAGGTCTTCTTCTTTGGCTAGCTTTAGAGGCGACAACGACTGACTTCAACAATAGAGAATGACGAGCACAGGTATGGGTCATCGCATATCTAGGTCTTCTTCTTCGACGAGCTTTAGACAGTGTGTTACGAAGGTGGAGCTTCCTGTCACCATGTGTTCTCCCTTGTCTAGTTTTCTCTATGGATGACGATATGATTTGTGAAGATAGGGAATCGCAAAAAATTAACGTTTTTTGTTAGATTTTTAATAGTTAGGACATTCTACACCGGATGTAATTCTATCAGCTGTAGATAAGCCCCATTTTTAAATCGGTTACTACGGAATCGGTTTAAAAAAAATGAACTGTGGTATTTTTGTAAATAAGATAAAATATTTACACCGGTCATGACTTTTTACACCGGTCATGTGTACAATCGGTGTAAATATTTCATCTTATTTATAAAAATATCACCGGTCATGACTTTTTACACCGGTCATGTGTACAACCAGTATAAATATTTTATCTTATTTACAAAAATGCCACCGGTTATTTTTTTTTAAATCGTCTCCGCAGTGGCTGGTTTAAAAATTGAGTTTTAAAAAGCCTATTTTTTACTAGTGGGTTTAACACGATCAATGATGTAGCGAAAGGAGCCACTTGGTTTCCTCCCCCTATAAATAGGAAAACTAAGGTACTGATCTATAGTTATTGAAATTGTCATACCAGTAACTTCCCCAATTCTTTCCTTAATAACATTAGATACCCTACGAGAGAAGAAAATGAAGAATTTTCTCTTGTTAATCTTTGCTCCAGAGGTAGAACAAAAGTGTTTTAAACAATCCATCATGCTCCCGGCCTGCTGTAATGAATCTATGTCCATAGACACCACAATTCATGCAAAGCATATGGTGGCCTCCTTATTCAAGATAATGATTTTCCCCATCCACCGAAAGCCCAGGCATTAATTGTTTACTCAGGTCAACAAACACATAGATCAGAGCATAATGACCCTTTAGTTGACACGATGTATTTATATCCACTTTTGGTGTTTCTCCTGATTCATTGCCAATAATAGTCAGCACCTCTTCATCATAATATTCCAGCGTGGCCTTTGGAAACCTTACCCATACCGCCACTTTATCCTTTTCTGGTTTAAACTTTAGTTCCCAAGGCCTGACTATCAAATAATAATTATAGATCATCCGTGGGTCGACGGTCAAAGCATTAAAATAATCTTCTCTATTAGTCAGCTTCACAACTTAAAAACCATAACCTATATTGATAAGGTTTATGACTCCTTTCTTACCCCACATCGCTTATAAACGAGAATGCAGGGCCTTGTATCCAATGCTTTTATCCAAAAGCTTAACGATAATTGCTTTCTTCCATGCTCTATACAGCCTTTTCCTCATTCTCCCAGAGAACGAGAAAGTTGGGAAGGTTCTTTTAGGGTCCTCAATAATCTTCCATAATGGTTCTGTATCATTTGAATGCTAGGATTCCTCAGAATGTTATCATCAAAAACATTATCTTCATCAGCTTCAGCTTCATCATCAGAATGCCCAGCCTGTCCATCAATACCCTTCAACTTCTTAGCAAAGGATGGTTTACCAGGAAGAGGCCCATGTGATGTCTCACCCAGCTTTAGCCAATGTTCATTAAGAATGTTCTTACCACCATGATTCATCCCATTCTTAATCTTCTTTGAACTTCTCGCCAGCAGATCATCTTCCTCCTGCATTGGTGGAACTAACGTAGAGGCCTTTCCAAAGAGCACGAGCGCCACTTTTTCTTTGTCTTCTTTGGGCTAAAGAGACAAAATTTGTAAACTACTCTACTTTATCTATCACAAAAGGTTGAGTTCATATAATATGTTTCCATTTATGTAGACGCATCTAAGTTTATCTCTAATGTTTCTTTCTTTCTTTCTTTAAGGTGTTAGTTAGAGGATTTTTTTTTGGTGTAGAGAGCCCATATTGATCTACAATTGACAGAGGAGACAATTGCTAAACAATTGATAACTCATAGCCCAATGATTCACTATTGGAGCATATAGCAATAACCATTTCATCCCACATACATATTTTTTATTTTCTAGTGGATTTACATCTCTCATGAATAGAAATTTTGTGATGTAGTAAGTAACAGTTCTGGTTGTTCACTCTTCGAGGATTCTTGTTTAGGCAGTTTATAGTTAGTACTATCCTTACTTAATGTTTTGATTTAAGAGTTAAGGTCCAAAATATAGAAGAAACATGTGTTTCAACAACTCTATCATCCAGATCTTTCTGTTTTACTTACCTATTTTATGGCTACATATCTTTTCGGATAAAGATTGAGAAACCCTTCTTTTATTACGTGAATCATATTTTCATTTCGTCTAAAAAAAGCTATCTTTTTCTCAACAATAATTTTATTATTTGACCCAATAGCGTTATGTTAAATAAGAATAAAATTAATAAATACCGATAACTCTCTGGTAGTGTTTTATAATGGAAAAATATATTAGATAATGAACTATTGGCTCTAAGCTATCTTTTATGTATTCTTGAAAACATACAATTTAGTCTAATTCATTAAAACTGTTAAAAATATTTTTTAAAATTGAAAAATTTACATCATATTCGTAAAACCATAGCTTACTTTATATTTCATACAAAATATAGGTTTCAGAGTCTAATTCCTAAATAAAGTTGAAAGAATCAAAGAAGTTGCATAAAATTAAAATAAAAATTCAATATTTGTGACTTCACGACTTGCGTTTGTCAAAAAGGACCTTTATAAATGTCATATTATATTTTATAATTGATGCAATGAATTATCATAAAAAAATATATTGAAAAAATTCATGTTACAAAATTTATTGCCCAAACACATTTAAATAAATACAGTTAACTTTTTTTTTTAATTATATACTATATATTTTTTATCTTTTTAATTTATACTTAATATCTGTTTAGTTTACCTATAAACTTAAGTTTTAAAAGGGTTTCTAATCTAAATTTTAATTTAAAACTATAGTTTTTGATAAACTATTAGAAATAACTTTTGAAATAGTAAAAGAGCTTATGGACTACTAATTATTATTTTACCTCAATTTTGTAGACATTCTCTCTCCTCTCCCTCCTCTCTCTTCTCTTCCGTGTTGTTAGTAGTCTTCTCCGTTATTGTTGGTAGCTAAACGTCGCTAGTCGCTTGTCTCTCACAGTCGTTGGTCTTCGGAGCTACTCTTTGGTCGATGTTGTTGTGGGAGAACAGTGGTCTTCGGCATCGCTGTGAAGGGGATTGGAGCTGTCGTCATACTCTCCATCACTAGTTCTCTCTGTCGTGCTCGCTGTTCTTTCTATCACCATGCTCTCCGTTGCCGTGCTCTCCATGCTCTTCGTTGAAGAAGAAGAGGAAGAGAAGTAACGAGTGAACAGTAGATGGTCAACGATGATATTTTTTATATTTTATCTTATATTATTTTTAGTAATTTATTAATTATAATAATCATTCTGGTAATAACCATCCAAACATTCATTTATTCAGAATTATTTTTTTTCTATAAACTCTTCTTCAGAAGTTATTTTTCAAAAACTATCTAAAAATTTTTTTTAAAAAACTTTTTTTCTAAAAAACCTATCCAATCATACCTTAACTAAAGATAAATTTAAAGTGCTTGTGAGAGCTGAATTTTGTAATAAAGATTTTTTTAACAATCTTCTCAGTATTTTTTATAGAGAAGACAATTAATATACAATCATACAAGTAAAAAAAATCGAAATTATTAGTATTTCATTTTCCAACGTTAACAAAAAACAAAATAGAAATTAGGGGGGAAAAGTCTGCAAGTGTAGTACTTGGGCGTCTAAAGTTTGAGGCCAGAACGGGGAATATGATCAGCTGCAGATGGTTGAAGACCCCATCTTCTTCATCCAGATATCATCTTCAACAATCACCATTGACACCAGATTATCCCTTTTCTGCATCTTCCCTTTTCAAAAACAATCTCTTTCCATGGCTTCCTTTCTCCTTCATATTCCCAGCTAACCCACTTGTTTTCCTCTTCTTCTGTTGCTCCCGCTTTCTCTTGTAATAATGGAGGGTACTCTCTTCCCCAATAGACCTGTACTCCCTGTGCAGCCAAACAGACCAACAATCCCAAATTCTACTTTGAAATTCAATTCATCGCTTCTTCCACCTCCACCACCACCTCCTCAATCTCCTTCTCATTCGTCTTTTCATTTGGATTCACTTCTTCAACACCTTCAGCAACTCTCTGCAAATCCCATAACCACTAACAAGCTCAAGCTTTTGAGTTCTGCACGGGATGGTAATGCCCACTTTGCTTCTCTTCAGATTCCCCTCGATTCAAGTGAAATATCTCAACAGACCCAGAAGAAGAAACCGAATTCGCCTTCCTCCGTGAGGCGCGTTGATGGCAATGAAACCGAGGTTCCGATTGAGAGTGATAGTACTCTTGAATTTTTGTCTCCTAAGGGTAAGTTGATGCTCAATTCGATTCTTGAGAAACCCTTGAATAGTTTAAATGATTTCTTTAACTCTTCGAAGCTTGAGCTGCTTGAAGTTGATTTATCTAGCCTCTTGAAAGCTTTAGACCTTTCTGGTAATTGGGAACGAGCGGTTTTGTTGTTTGAATGGTTCTCATTGCAATTGAACTCTGAAAACATGAGGGTGGACAATCAGGCTGTTGAAATCATGGTTAGAATTCTGGGGAGAGAATCCCAGCATTCAATTGCATCTAAGCTGTTTGATATTATTCCTCTTGAAGAATACTTACTTGATGTCCGTGTCTATACAACAATTCTGCATGCATATGCTCGAACCGGCAAGTATAAACGAGCTATTGGTGTCTTTGAGCAAATGAAGGAGGCTGGTATTTCTCCAACTTTGGTTACTTACAATGTCATGCTTGATGTTTATGGCAAGATGGGGCGTTCCTGGAATGCAATCTTGGACCTCTTGGATGAGATGAAAAGCAAAGAACTTGAGTTCGATGAATTTACCTGCAGCACAGTTATTTCGGCTTGTGGCAGAGAGGGTATGCTTGATGAAGCAAGAAATTTTTTTGCTGTCTTAAAATTGAATGGATATAAACCAGGAACTGTTACATATAATTCTTTGCTGCAAGTATTTGGAAAGGCTGGGATTTACTCAGAAGCCCTGATCATCTTAAAAGAAATGGAGGATAATAATTGCACACCTGATTCTGTTACTTACAATGAGCTTGTGGCAGCATATGTGAGAGCTGGATTTTATAATGAAGGGGCCGCTGTTATCGATATGATGACCCGTAAAGGAGTTATGCCGAATGCTGTTACTTATAGGACTGTAATAAATGCCTATGGTAAGGCAGGGAAGGAGGATAAGGCCCTAAAGTTGTTCAACCAGATGAAGGAGATAGGCTGTGTTCCCAATGTATGTACTTACAATTCAGTTCTTGCCTTTCTAGGAAAGAAGTCAAGATCAGAAGATATGATAAATATTCTGTGTGATATGAAATGGAATGGATGCCCTCCAAATCAAATTACATGGAACACCCTGCTTGCTGTATGTGGTGAGAAAGGTAAGCAAGAATATGTTAACCAGGTTTTGAGGGAAATGAAGAACTGTGGATTTGAGCCTGACAGAGATACATTCGATACATTAATTAGCGCATATGGTCGGTGTGGGTCCGAAATTGATGCCGCCAAAATGTATGGGGAAATGGTTAAAGCAGGATTTACTCCATGTGTGACAACTTATAATGCTCTTCTGAATGCTCTAGCTCGTCGGGGTGATTGGAAAGCGGCGGAATCTATCATTCTGGATATGGGGAATAAGGGTTTCAAGCCTAATGAAACCTCATTCTCATTAATGCTCCATTGTTACTCCAAGGGTGGGAATGTCAAAGGTATAGAGAAGATTGAGCATCAAATTTACGAGGGTCATGTTTTTCCTAGTTGGATGCTTTTGAGAACCCTTGTAATTGCAAACTTGAAGTGCAGAGAGCATAAAGGAATGGAGAGGGCATTTGAACAATTGCAGAAGAATGGATACAAACCTGATTTGGTTCTAATTAACTCAATGCTCTCTATATTTGTCCGAAACAAGATGTACGCAAGAGCCCATGAGATGTTCCATCTTATTCATCAAATCGGCTTACAGCCGAATCTCGTTACCTATAATAGCATATTGGACCTGTACGCGCGAGAAGGTGACTGTTGGAAAGCAGAAGAAGTGCTCAGGGGAATTCAAAGATCTGGTCAGAAGCCAGATGTTGTGTCTTATAACACTGTCATCAAGGGATTCTGCAGGCAAGGACTGATGCAGGAGGCCATTAGACTTCTCTCAGAGATGACCTCGAGCGGAATTCCACCGTGCATCTTCACATACAACACTTTCTTGGCAGGCTATGCGGGTCAGGGATCGTTTGCAGATGTAGATGAAGTTATTAGATATATGATTGAGCACAATTCCATGCCCAATGATCTAACTTACAAGATCGTTATTGATGGTTATTGTAAAGCTAGGAAATATAAAGAAGCCATGGACTTTGTGTCTAAGATCAAGGAGATTGATAGCTCGTTTGATGATAACTCTGTGAAAAGGCTAGCTTCCCGCATTAGGGAGAGTTGAGTCACGACTTGGCTGATACAAATACATCAGTCGTAATTCTTGGTAGTCTTTTGGCAATTCCATTGTTCTATATGCATAATAATTTTTATTTTTTTTGTTTGAAATTCTTGGGAGTAGTATCAGCTGAGTCATAAACATCACTTTATTTGTGAAGCTCCTAACGAAGGATTCATAACAATGCCTCTCCTTCGAGAACTAATATTCTTAGTGCTCCACACCATGGCATTTCACTAAACTTTTTGCCGGTCAGAATCCTTCACAGGCCTTCAATGAAAGCACATTTGTCATGAACACAAGTTCAAAAGGAGAAATCGATCCCTACAAGACTAGTGTGAGGAAGAGTTTATTGAATTTATAAATAATTATTTACTTATAAGGCTCTTCAATATGGGATTCATAACATTGTCTTGTTGATATAAATATATTTGCTAAGCAATAGTTTATGTGAATTGAATGTGAGGCTCATCAAAGTAGTGCATGCGTTCAAGCTCTAATAGCGCTTATAAGAGTAATTATATATTACTTACCAATAAAATTCTCATATTAGCAGCGGGATTTAAATTTACGACTTTATAAATTATAAGTTAATTTTTTACTAATTAGATTAATATTATATCAATTTTTGTTGGCTATTACCAACAAGGTCCTATTGATATTGCAGGTTCTTATTAGTGAAAACAAGCTCTTATTTAAAGTAAAAGGTGAAACTCTAATTAATGAGAGTTGATATAGATAATAAATAACGTGTTTATATCCTAAAAAAATATGAGTTTGATTTCCGTTGTCGTTATGATGATTCTTTTAATAGACAATCTCATAAATTCTTTATAAATATTCTTTGAGCCCTAAAGCTTTACCCTTTACCTTAATGGGGGACCTGCTGAATCCACTTAAAAAAAAAATTGTGCTAAAATAATAAAAGGTGAAACTCCAACTTAAAGGCTTTGGCATCTTTACCCTTCTTGCTGTCAACTAGACCTGAGACATGAGTTTGACGAACGTGCCTTCAGGATTTTAGGTGTGTAAGGGTATTTTTGGCACTTTGTGCGGAACAAATTACTCCCTCCCTTTAGGATTACAAAATGAAAAGAGAGTTCTTGATGACAAGGAAACTAGAAGAAAGGAAGAAAAATCAGTTCCCAATAGTGACAAAGAAGCACTTATCTGGAATTTAATTTTCTTGAAAGAAACATATTTGAAATTTTGAAGGAATTTGTGGGCATTAAGTTCAAGCGACAAAGCTAGAGAGGGCAAGGACGGCCGAACGGGCTTAGTTACCAATGCTAATCGACATTTAAGAGAAATGAAAATCTCATGCTAAATACAAGAACCATAAAAAAAAAAAGAATTTATCAAGAAAAATAATTTGAATAGTGACTTATCTAACGAGAACTTGTCCTTTCTATTTAGAAAGATACTATTAATACGCCTCTTAATAATTTTGATATTTTAAATTGTTTTTTAGAAGTATATTTTAAATTGTTAATGGGACAGAAAACTTACCTGAAAATATGCGTAATCATTTTTATATTTTTTAATGAATCGTCCAATACAAGAAGGGCAGCTTAATTTCATTCATAGCATTAAAATCTAATTTAAATAGTTGTTCATACTAGAAAATTGATAAATTAATTTTTTAGTCAGTCTAATCTAAAGTTTAAAATAAATTAATTAAATTAGATTTTATATTTTTCTTTTTTAATGAACTTAAGATAATTTTGAGTTACAAAATAAAAAAATAGAAATTTATTAGATTTGTTCTTTAGGCTTTAATAACTTTGTTTTGTATGTATAGTTTGTCGCTTTGTCCATTTATTACTATATTTTTATTTAAATATTTTTTTTAAAGTTATATATATAATTTTTTTATATTCAAAAAATTTATTAGTTAAAAAGAATTGAGTTTTTTTAATTTTATCATTTAATTAAAAAGATTTTACATTTAAAGTAGGGGGGGTGTACCTATACTGTTATAGACACGTGTGTGATGGAGACCTAGTCTGGCGCACGATATTCCTAGGTCCTAGCTCACGACTTGTTATAATATTTTTTATTTTTATTTTATTTTTCTTTTTCATATTTTATATTTATGATGATGTAACTGTAAGATATGGACAGAAAAGGTTCCTGGTCAAAAAATTGGCAAGAGATTCCAAATAATTTCATTTTATTGCATTTTCTATTTTTGGGGCTATATTTGATTTTTTATTTTTTTTTGTTGTCCACCCAGTTCACCGGAGCTTTACCCCGACTACATCCGGATCTGACCCGCGTCACGCACCTGGCTATGGTGGGTGAGTCTCCCAACGGGGATTTTTTGCGTACGCCAAGGCTCGAACTCGAGACCTCGTTTAAGCGATATCGAGCCGCTTACCACTCGGACCAACCCCTTGTTGGTATATTTGATTTTTTAGATGGAGGAAAAGTGATCTCAGTTTTTGGCACGTGCCACGTGGCCCACAGTTTTTGGCACGAGGGCGGGGCAGTTGAAGTGAGCGCTGCGCTCATACACACAATCGACAAGGGGTCCTCCGCTGAAGAACTTTCTCATCAGTTATAAGAACAGTGCCGTGACGATTTCAATTAGAGAACTGTCTCTTTCTGCATACAATAAAATCAAATTCCAAAAGTGATGTGAAGTTCAAATTCAATGCGCTGCATGCTATAATACAATAGCTTTTCAGCTTCAGTCCACAGGCTGCAGCCTGCAGAAAAAATCGACTTGATGGATTCGTTGCTCCTTGGGTCTTTTCCTAGAGCTTCTGCGAGTACCTCAGGTACGTCTTCTTTTCATTTTCAGTAAGGCTCTTCGGAGTTCCGAGCTCGAATTGGTGAGTTAAGGTAAAAATCCATCTGGATATTTTGAATTTGAACGATGGCCGTGGAACTTCTAGGACATCCGAGTTTGTTAATGAATGAGTACTGATTTATCATTTCCTGGTTTTTGTTCTGCGAGTTTCTCAAATCGACCCTGTTTGCGAGAGGAAGATTATTATTAATTTAAAATTTCGATTATTCTGCGTACTCTTGTTTCTTTTTTTTGGCATTTACTTACTAATTCAGGCAATCCTTGATAGGTGGAAGTGGCTGGAGGAGTAAAGGTTTCACGAAGAGCTGCTATGCAAGTATGCTTATATATCGTTCCTCTTCTTTGCTGTATTATGTTTGATATGTAGTAGAGTATTTCGAGCTCCATATTATCTGTAAATCCGCTGTGTAAATAGTATTTAGTTATCAATCTGTTTGACGTTGTAGTGTAAATGGTAGGAGGAGAGGGAGGGGAAGAAAATTCACATTTGCGTAAAAACCTCTATCTGTCTATCTCTATATTGCGTAAAAGGTTGGAGGAGGAGAGGGAGGGTATTTCTACCTTTTCTGGGGAAATAATAGATGCTTAGCCATACAAAGCGTTGGGAATAATGACAATGATGTGACGCAATTAATTAGCTATATAAAAAGTTTGAGATTATAGTAAAATAAAAGGAACATGAGTAGGAATAATTAGAAATGTTGAAAATTCCTCATCACTAGAAACATGGTTGTTGTGTAACTGTACAGAGGAGGGACCCCGGTTCTGCAGTGGGATCATTAAAACTCAAATTTGTTTGAGTTATATGGAAAATGATGGTCTGTCACTTCCAAAAATGAAACTTAATACTTTGAAGTTTTGAATATTAAGGGTTGCTATGCAATTCCTCATCATTTACAAAATGGATGTTAGGGAGTCCACATTTGTTATAACGCGGTGCTCAAATTACGCTTCACCCATAAGCATCAGCGTAAAAACTATTACCCCCCACCTCACCCCCATCCTTGCAATAACAAGACATCGAGAAAAAGATAATAACTCCTCTTCTTAGCTCACCTGAACTGTGGCAGGAGAGTTTATAATTAACTTGTGGCTCATCGTTTTTTTATGTGTGTGACTTTATATTGAACGTGGCAAAGTATTTTAGGAACTTTCTAACAATTGATTCTCTTATAGTCTTATTGAGAACTACATGCATTTGCGGAATCGCAAAATTGTGGCCTTACCAAAAGTTTGGACATCACTTTAAATTGAGAAATAATTTCTATATTTAGTCCTTCAAAGGACACTGCTTCTGTGTGCTAACTAATAATAGCTGGTACTGTAGGTTCTTACGTTAGAATAGCCACATGGCAGAAGACTTGGAAGATCCAAAATGATAACCAGATCACAAGGTTCCATCAGAATAAAAACAAAGGCTTGGGAGGAGGATATACATATCCAGAAAGTGACAGAAAATATGTTGTGAATGCAGCCTCTGAACAATCTTTTGAATCTGAACCTGGAGCTTATGATCCAAAAAGCATTTGGCACTCTGTCACTAGAGCCTTAGATGCTTTTTACAGGTTTTCCAGGCCACACACAGTTATTGGCACAGTTAAGTTGAAACTTTTTTAAGATAATTTTTGAAACATGTAAACTTAAATATGTGATTAATCCAATTCAATTATATGAAACTATTCTGTAATTTAGTGGCAAAGTTGCTTTGCTGAGTGTTTAGAGGTGCTTACCTTCTGTGTTTTAACAGGCATTAAGCATACTCTCTGTATCCCTCCTTGCAGTCGAGAAGTTATCAGATTTATCTCCATTATTTTTCACTGGAGTGTTGCAGGCAAGTCAACTAATGAGTTTATTGATTTAAAATGATGAATTGCTATTTTACTCAAGTCAATTAAATCATTAGTTTTTACGTTCCAGGCTGTGGTGGCTGCCTTCTTTATGAATATTTACATTGTTGGTTTAAATCAGTTATCTGATATTGAAATAGACAAGGTATGAAAGTTACTAATGGAAATAATTTGGATAATGGGAATTTTTGCTTTGGGAGTTCAAGTGTATTGACTTGTATATGTTTGTTGTAGATTAACAAGCCATATCTTCCATTGGCATCTGGCGAGTATTCCTTTACAACTGGTGTTGCGATTGTTGCATCTTTTTCAGTTCTGGTACCAGATATAGAATTGTTCTATATTGTTACTTGGGTGCACTTTATTTGTCCTGCCTTATCTTCTTGCTTATTCGTAGAAACTAATTTTAGGGTTAATGAACAATTATTTTTGTTCCTGGTCAAGTAATTAGTTTTTAGAACATACTTTGTTTGCATATGTGTCTGGCATCTATCCTTAAATTTGTTCTAGTTTGAAAAATTAAAAACAAATTTCCATCATGATAAATATGACCTACTGCTTATTTTTTTATCATGTCTGATATCTGGCATATAAGAAGTTTTTTTATATGTTTATGTCTGGAATATACAATATTTGTTTGGTATCTATGATTAATTTTTTGTTCTAGTTTGGAAAATGGAAACAAATTTCCTCCATAATTAATATGACCTGTTGCTTACTATGTCTAATGCCTGATGTCCTGCATATTAGAGGTAATTTCTGATCTGTTCTCTTTGTTTAATCAGCTGTTTGAATTTTATGTATTTATCCTCCTGTTTATGACCTTGCTCCTTTGCCATTTTTTTTTCCACTTTTTTGTTCTCTTATGTAGAAATTCTTTTTTGATTGTTTGATATGATTTATTTGAAATCTTGCATTTATTAAGATTTCATTATTATCTTGTATTTAAATTCCCTATTGTTAACATTATTCGAAGACCTTTGGGCTCTATATAAAGCGCTGGCTAGCTAGGATAAGTTAATTCAGTCTTTGTTTAAATAGAAGTTCAGTATTTTATTCTACATCTTCTATTTTTTCTTGCTTGCTTGTGTTTTTTGCCTTTTTCTGAATATGCTTTATTGACTGACTGGTAAGTGGCTTGTAATTCATTATTTGCAGAGTTTCTGGCTTGGGTGGGTTGTAGGCTCATGGCCTTTGTTCTGGGCTCTTTTTATCAGTTTCGTTCTAGGGACTGCTTATTCGATCAATGTGAGTGCACTAAGATTGTTTATTTTTTATGTCCTGTTGTAACTTAGGTACCAATCATGTCAGAATGTTCTTAATTTTCATGTATTTGATCAGAGTTGAATCCATTGTTTGTTCCTCCAAAATTCATGGCTTTTTAAACTATAATCATTTCCCCTTTTTTTTTCTTTTGAGAGAAAATCTATGAGAGTTTCAGGGGGAATATAGGAGTTATAATTATGTGATGACTCTATTTTATACTAAAGGACTGGGACTTAATAGATGGCAAGTAATTCTATTGTTTTCAGTCAACTCGTTTAAAAATCTGCGGGCAAACAAATGCATTATTTGCATTTGAAAACACTCAATTTCTGTTATGCTTATTTTTTCAAGTTTTATCAGATGGTGTTGATTGATTGCATTGGTGTTATAACTTTGTAGCTGTTGGAAAATTTCAGTTTCCCATGTTGAGGTGGAAGAGATCTGCAGTGATTGCTGCAATGTGCATCCTGGCTGTTCGGGCAGTAATTGTTCAACTGGCATTTTTTCTCCACATACAGGTTTTGTCCTACCTAAAGTCGTTATTGATAGTAAGATGACATTTTGAAATTAAAAATTTTCACTTAATTTCAATAATAGCCTCAAAAAGCCTTGAAAATATTCAATACACAAATGGAAAATACATTTGATAATGAAAGTGTTCATCACATTAACATCCACATTATTTTTACTAAACTTAAGGTGTAAAAATTATCATAGGGTTGTTAAACAGTAATTGGCCAAATCATAGTGACGTTTATTGACAGTTTGTTGCAGTATAAATCACATGAGAACAAACTGATTTTATGCCAGACCATATGACGATAAACTATAATATATTCATAAAACTAATTACGGATTTTTATGTAATAATGTAAGCTTTTGAACTGAAATAGTATTTCACATGTTATCAAAGCTTTTGTAACGAAATGATTCAAAGTTTGATCCTTGCTACGTTTTATTCTCTTGATCAAATTCAAGTTTCTGCATAAAGATATAACAACATATGCTTTGTCAACACATGAAGTCCAAAGGACCTATTAAAAATTGTCACAAAACTATCCTAGTTTCCCCTAAAAAGTAAAGCTTTTGAATCAAAATGATCTTTGAGAGTCACTAATACGTTTAACACTGTCTAGACTCATGTGTTCAAGAGGGCAGCTCTATTTTCAAGACCACTGATTTTTGCAACTGGATTCATGAGCTTCTTCTCTGTAGTTATAGCGTTATTCAAGGTAAAAGCTCTTCACCTCCTAAACTATTTATTCCTTCGCATCATCGAATTTATGATTGGAGATGTGCATCTGATGCTTAACCTTGTACTGAGTTTTAAAGGATATCCCAGACATTGAAGGAGATAGAGTATTTGGCATCCAATCTTTTTCAGTACGTTTGGGTCAAGAGCGGGTATGCGCCTAAACTTCAACATCTCATTGGACGTCCTTGTTCCAGCTTGTATTCCCTGATGTGCTCCATTTAATATTTTCCAGGTATTCTGGATTTGTGTTTCACTTCTTGAAATGGCTTATGGAGTTGCCCTCTTGGTGGGAGCTGCATCTCCTTCTCTCTGGAGCAAAATTATTACGGTAAAGAATTGTGATATTTCTGCCTCGGGAATTAGAAGTAGGATTTTGATAAACATGTTTTGGAAAATTTATCTCTTGCATTTTAGAATTTATTATGCTTGCACTGACGTTTTCTTTTGGAGGTTTATATTTTTAAAATTTTTTCTCTTCCATTTTTTTGTCGGTTCCCCCTATTTGTAATTCTCTTATTTTTCCCGTTGATAAAACCTTGTTTTGCTGACTTTTTGTAATAAAAAACAAATTCCAACACCTATATAGACTAAGCAAAAGTTTCACTGATGAAACAGACGCCAAATTTATGTCATTTTAGGAAACTTTTATTGTGGAAGATTGATACTACCTCCGTTCTTTAATATAAGACCCAGTTGACTAATTTAAAGTATTTATATTTATCGTTTTTTTAAAAACTAATTGCTTAACTTATAAATTAATATATAATATAATGATACTTAACATATGTTATAATTAAGTCATTTATTTAGCTTCCTTAATCTTCCCAAATTAATTAATTGGGTCTTATATAAAGAACGGAGGGAGTATTAGAAGTCTAGAAACATCTCCATGATAACATCTCAACTTCACACTTTACCGTTTTACAATATTAATATTGTTGTCAAATGCAAAATGAGTCTTCCTAGGGTTGGAGGCGTTAATTCTGGAGATTGGAGAAGGCTTAGGATGCTCAATAAATTTACAAATTGTTGTATACATCTTTATACCAATTAATAACTTTGAAGAGAATGTTGACTAGATTGAACATGTCACTGAAGCTTGAAATTCACTTTCAATGGGTTAGGGTCTCGGGCATGCCATTTTAGCTTCAATCCTCTGGTATCAGGCCAAATCCTTAGATCTCAAGAGCAAAGCTGCCATAACATCCTTCTATATGTTTATCTGGAAGGTAAAATTGCCTTTTGTTTGAGAATCCCATAATACATGTTGCTTTTGAATAGTTGTTTGGTGTTACAAGTAATAGCAATTTTCCACTTCATACTATAAAATGATTTTTTAGAATTAACACTTTCACATTTTTCAACAACAATTTTTTTTTTACAAGACAAATCACTGCATGTGAAAGACTTCACAGAACTTTGGAGCCAAACAATTTCAGAAAATTCCGTTCTTGGGGGATCACACCCCATGATTGGATGGGGTCATGTTACAACCCTCATTTGTGAATCACAAGAATCTGCTCCAATTATTAAATTTTCTTCTCAATATAGGATGCTCTACATTGAAAGAAAAAAATCATTGATTAGCTGGAAAGCTGTTGATCATCAGGCTGATGATATTTTTTGTAGTAAAAATCAGTTGTGTCCAATGAGTGCAAAACGAACTTCAACATGCTTATTGTAGCTGAAAAGATCTCAAATAGTTTCTTTCTGCAAAAGACAAGTCCACCAAATCAACCATGAATAAATAGCACACTTTTAATTTTTAATAATATATGCTTATCTCATACTTATTCCTTTAGTGAATTGAATTACCTCTTATACTCCTCTGGTCCTTGATGTAAGACCTATTTAATTAATTTGGAGAGATTAATGAAGTTAGTTAATTTAATTAATATGACGTATTTTTTTCTAAAACACCCTAATCATCTTCCTTAATTCCCTCCTCCTCTCTCTTGATTATTGTTGAGGGAGTATCAAGGGGTAATTTAGGAAAAATTTGATAAATATAGGAAATATGTCTTATATTTATGATCAAGATCAACTTTTCAATTAGGTTTTACATTAATGACCGAAGGAATAGTAAACAAGGCCTGTCTAAGAATCATACTTGCCTGTTTTTCTGGTTTCTAGCCTCTCCATATATCTGTAATTTTGCTCTGGTTCTTCTTTGTATGGTTGATCCATCCCTTTTCATTAGTGTGTGTGTTGGTGTGAAGTACTCTTTCTAATGCTGTTTTTATTATTGCAGTTATTTTATGCAGAATATTTCCTCATTCCTCTGGTTAGATGAGAACCCAGCTACATTGTTGATGTAAGAATTAGTTGTTGTCTAAGTAGTGTCTACCATTTGTGATTATCACAGACCAATATTGACTCTGTTGGTTATAAGATGCATAATTGTAGATGTTTTAGGATGTTGGAAATTTGCAGAGTTATGCGTCGTTGAACAAACTCTGCAATGGCAGGGGAAGAGGCCCTGCATCATTATGTGAAATTAGAAGGCTATAAATACAACTGATCTTCTGATCAAATCTAGATTTGGTTCATGCTTGGCTATTATTTGTTCTTCCTCGATACTTTGATGAAGTCCGTATACTTTTGGCCTAATGACAAAAAAAAGTGCTTTTAGCCACCAAGTTATGGGTACTTGGTCATCAAGTAAATTATGTTGACCATTGATTTTCTTTAGGCTTCAAAAAGCCATTTCTAAATAAAATATCGATTCTTTATTTGGCACAGCTGCGATTCGCATTATGACAAAAAAGTGCATTTACCCCCCAAGTTATGTTTACTTGGTCATCAAGTAAATTATGTTGACCATTGAACCTTTCTAGCAATCTAAATTTTGATACCACACTTCAGTCCTTTGAGAGTTGAGACTTGGTAACGTCTGCTATCTAATAAATAAACAGCTCTCACAATTTTCTTGGGCTACATTAAGTGCTTCTTCATTTAGACTTAAAACGGTGTTGCGTATATGAAAAAGTTTAATGACAAATCTAACATAATTTTTATTGATAAGTTAATGTAATAAATATTTAAATTTCTAATAAAAAAGCCTCCAAGTATTGGCTCAAAGTGTTTTTAGCCATATTAAAAGAAAACTACTTTTAGCCATCAAAGTTATATTACTTGATCATCAAGTAAATTATGCTGACCATTGATTTTCTTTTAGTTTCAAAGATAATTTCTCAAATACTCAACATAGTAACACATTTTCTATAAAAAAATATAGCAATAGAGAATTTGGCGTTATCTTTAAATATATCATTCTTCATCAGTTAAGTATTGAAGGTATCTCAAGTTATTTTATACTTAAAATTAATTCATTTCAAAATTTAAAATATAAAGAGTTTTCACTTCTTTTAATAAGTATACTTTTTTAAAATTTGAACTTGTATTATTTTTTTTACAAGATAAGCTGCTTAGTACCTCAGTCAATAAACTTGTTAAATATATTTATTCTAAATGTAAGAGTTTAATTTATTTTATTTTTTAAATTTATAATTTTTTAAACTTTCTGAACTAATTATACATATTAAACAGATTTTTCATTAATAAAGTAGTTATCATGTAAAAAAGGTCATTTAGGAGAACTAAAACATATTTTTATAAATATTTCATTTAACAACTTTTTTTAATTTCTATAAAATTAGTTATCTAATATATTAAAGGAGAAAATTTATATCAAATTCTATATATTCATTTCATTAAGTTATCTAATCTCACTTTATTATGTCTCTTATTTTTGTTTAATATCTTCGTTTAACTTAAACAAAAAAAATATATATGACCAAGTATAACGAAATGAAAGTAAGCAATTTGATGTCCTCCTACATTAAAATTTAACAAAAAATTTAAAATTTTTTGTCCAATAAATTAAATTAATGGCCCTTACAAAGCTTTTAGCTACGTGCCACGTCTATATATGTATATACATAAGAAATGAGAATGACGTTTTCCGAACAGGTGAAGGCAGTTTCCACTTAAACCCTAGTCGTCAGTTGTAACAGGTAAGCTGATATCGCTCCGGAGCGCGCTCTCGTTCCTTCTTGTCACAGAATCGTTCCGGCGTCTTGGCCTCGACTATGGCAACTCCATCGGAACAGCCGGTTCCCACCTCCGGTGAAGCCATAAGCAAAAAGTGAGTGCTACTGAAACCCATCTTCTCGTAATTTGGATTTATGTTCTTGCTTGACGTGATTTCGTGGCTTTCCTTACAGTGCATTGAAGCGGGAACTCAAGAACAAGCAGAGGGAAGAGGAAAGAAAGCGCAAGGAGGAGGAGAAGGCCAAAAAGGTACTCATTTTTCTGGAACGCCCGGAAGCTGTAGTTATTACTCTGCTTCTGGATGATATTGGATTATTGCTTCTGCGAGATGCGCTTATAGCACGAGTCTTAGGAAATGCATTGTTGGATACTTGCTCCGACAGTATTCTTAGACTTATCTTACAATAGATATGAATTATACGTTTTCTTTGTGATTTTACGCCATAAAACCCTTTTCCCATCATGCCTCTTCATTTTAATAGTGGATCAGCTGATTAGGACATCTTAACATCAATAAAATTTATGTTGTATTTTCAGGCAGCTGAAATGCAAAGTGCCCAATCTAATAAAGCTGCATCTGCTGATGATGAAGATATGGACCCAACGGTAAAGTTCTGCTCTTGTCACTACGGTATTTCCAAATATACTGTCATATGAAACCTTCATTTGTTTTCCCGGCAGCAATACCTTGAGAATCGGCTGAAGTATCTTGCGACTGAGAAGGCTGAAGGAAAAAACCCTTATCCACACAATTTTTTTGTCTCTCTGTCTATTAGTGAGTACATTGATAAATATGGGGGCATGGGCAACGGGGAGCATCTTGAGGATATCTCTGTATCTTTGGCTGGTAATGATATTTTTATTTTCATGGTCATTTTCTTATGCGTCTTTTATGCTTTATGTATTGATGTATTGATTCTACATATTTTGCATTTCCAGGACGAATCATGCAGAAACGGTCTTCAGGTGCAAAGCTAGTATTTTATGATCTGCATGGTGGTGGTTCCAAGGTCCAGGTTATGGCTGATGCAAGGCATGTAACTTTTTGCCCTTAACTTAAGATCAAATATTTTGAGAAGTGAAAAAGGCATAAGATAGTGAATTCTTGATAACCATCCTTGATTTCTGAACGCTATGTTCATGAATCGTTTTGAGATGAAGGTAGAGTAATGTGCTGAACAAGATCGTACCTGGCACCAGTTAAAAATTGAAGCGTCCTTCATGTTAAGGGTTCAGTTCCCTTGCCTATTTCTGAAAGAAAAAGTAACATTGATGTGTAATTTTCAGTTGCTTGATATGTTGTTGCACCGTGCAAGCTGGCTTCTTTACTACCACTGCACATGGTTAAATGATATCTTGTTGGAAAAATATAAAATTATGTCATAGAAGTTCAGTCATGTATTTCTCTCTCTTGAGGACATGTAAACTGTATTAAACCTCTTAACATTTGTATTTCTGGTAAATTGGACATTAGACAGTAGATCAATAAAGTAAGTTGGTGGTGTTATGGCGTTGTCTCAATAATAGTTACTATTTTTCTTAATTTAGATAAAAAAAATTGGCTGTTTAATTACATAAGAATTTTAGTCCCTGCAATTTTCTTCTCTGCTGCAGCTGCATGATCTTTTAGTTGATGAGTTTTATTTTTTAATTCATTTGGTGGGGAATTTTCTTATTTGTGGGTTCTGTTTTTTCTCTATGATTCTCTCTCTCTCCGCTTTTTTTTTAATTTTTTATATCTTAACGGGACTAAAACAATCCATATTACTGTGGTGCAGGAACTCTGACATGAATGAGGCTGAATTTTCCAAGTTCCATTCTAATGTGAAGCGTGGTGATATTGTTGGGATCACCGGCTTTCCAGGTTCTGGATATGTCTTTCAGTTTGCTCTAGTATTTCTCATTTTGTTCTGTGATCGGGGGTGGGGGTGCGGGAGTAATTTGTTTTCCCTTTTGGGTTATTGATTTCCTTAATTTTGAGGTTTAAATCAGTGACTTGACTTTTTCTTTAATGTGCTTTTTGGTTTTCTCATAAAATTCTCTCTTGCTCTTTATCTCCCCCCCCCCCCCAAGCAAATATACTTGCTCTGAGGAGGGAAGCTTTTGCTGTTAGTGTAAGTGTCTCCCTACGTCACATAGGGACAGAACTCAGAGCAAAGGAATATTCTGAGGATGGTTGCCTATTAATTTTCTTTCTTCATTAACATGAGAAGGTTTCGTTTCATTTCATGCCTTGTAATTCCCTGACATTCCTTCTTAGTTATATACATAAGTACATATTAAATAGCGTTTTTTAAATGAAGTAAATGGTGTCAACCAAAGGTTAGGAAAGTGATGCTTGAGCCTTACTGTTAAGACATCTCCATTATCATGTCAAGTGCAACAATTGCTCTGAAAGTATTTCATATTTAGCAAACATGGAATGGAACAATATCTGTAGTTTTGCTTAACAAAGAGGGGAATAGATGCTTGTAGTGAGGCTTATTTTTTCTGTGTTTTTTTTTAAATTACCATTCACTTAACCTGATTGCACTCTGAATAAATTCTCTTTCCGTTTTTGTATTCCAGGGAAAAGTAAGAAGGGAGAACTAAGTATTTTCCCCAAGACTTTTATTTTGCTGTCCCATTGTCTCCATATGATGCCAAGGCAAAAATCTGCAGCTGCTGCTGATAATGCAAATGTGAAGGTGAATAGAATTTCCTTAGGTCTTTAATGTTGCTGTGGTTCATATATATTAACATCATTATTTCTTTAATGATATGCAGAAACAAGTGTGGACACCTGGAAGTCCCAGGAATCCCGAAGCCTATATTTTAAAGGATCAGGTGATTTTTTTTAAGCTCTTGCTTTGTTCTCGTAATCCATTTATGTGCCATACAAGTGGTTAGGAAATCATCCCTCTGCGTGTGTTTTCCCCCTTTTACAAGTGTATGTAGGGGCTGCATAGTAATTGGAATATATTTTATATATCTATATTGTAGGAAACAAGATATCGACTACGTCATTTGGATTTGATGCTGAATAATGAGGTTCGAGAAATATTTAAGACCAGGAGTAAAGTTATTAATTACATTAGGAGCTTCCTCAATGACCTTGATTTCTTGGAGGTTAGTTTTCACTCTCTGTGTCCTTAGGCCAACTTCTCTTTTCTTCTTATCCCCTTTCATTGACCTGCTTTGCCTTACTCGTCAAGGTTGAAACGCCAATGATGAACATGATTGCTGGTGGAGCAGCAGCCCGTCCATTTGTAACTCATCACAATGACCTTAACATGAGATTGTTTATGCGAATTGCACCTGAACTCTATCTTAAGGAGCTGGTTGTTGGTGGTTTGGACCGTGTTTATGAAATTGGAAAGCAGTTTAGAAATGAGGGAATAGATTTGACGCATAACCCTGAGTTCACTACATGTGAGTTCTATATGGCTTATGCAGACTATAATGACTTAATGGAGATTACAGAGAAAATGTTGAGTGGTAAGATTTTGTTGGTTTTCTATCCTGGAACATTCTCTTCCAACTTACCTGGTTGATCTCCTGACATGGAAACCTTCAAATAGGTATGGTTAAGGAACTTACAAAGGGAAGCTATAAAATCAAATACCATGCAAATGGGATAGATAAGGATCCAATTGAGATTGACTTTACTCCACCTTTTAGGTAAGTCGTATACTGATAGTTAACAATTGTGGCAATAAGTTGTATTTTTTATTATTTCATTCATTCGGATGTGTTGATATTTACAGAAGGATTGACATGATAGAGGAGTTGGAGAAGATGGCAGGGCTAAGTATTCCCAAGGACTTGTCCGGTGAGGAAGCTAATAAATATCTGAAGGATGCATGTTTAAAGTTTGACATCAAATGCCCTCCACCTGAAACAACAGCTCGTTTATTGGATAAAGTAATCTCCTTGTCATTGTTGCATGAATGTCGATTTAATGATTCCCTTTCTGGCAGATTTTTATACTGACATGAAGCATCAGTTGTATTTTACATTTGTCTAAGGGATAGTTTTATGTCTTGATGCTGATGAATCCTCAAAAAGGAAAGAAAAATAGGGGGATAAAAAGTGTATATGTGCGTTTTACTGAGTCTGTGAAACAAGTGGTTGTTGCCATGATAAAATATAATAATTTTAGTGCATAGTTTTTCACTTATTAAGCTCTAGCATCTCAATAGGTTAGAATAATGACATCAAGGAGTCCTTGTGACGTTTAGAAACTGCATATCTGCTCTATTATTGATTGTGTTTTTTTACCTGCATGTATCGTTCTGGATATCTTATTCCATATTGAACTGTATCTTAATTCTTATGTGATGCTGTGTTTATCATATTGTAGCTTGTGGGGCACTTCTTGGAGGAAACGTGTGTGAATCCTGCGTTCATCATCAACCATCCAGAGATAATGAGTCCTTTGGCAAAGTGGCACAGATCAAAACCTGGCCTGACTGAGCGTTTTGAATTGTTTATTAATAAACATGAAGTTAGTCTATGAACTTTTGGTGAATAATTTTGAATTGAACATGTTAGCCGCAATACAACTAATGCTTCATATGGCTTACTTTTCAGCTATGCAATGCATACACTGAATTGAATGACCCAGTAGTACAACGCCAACGATTTGCCGAACAGCTCAAGGTATTGAGATATGATATAATACGAATGTGTTGCACAGAATTGCCTGTTTAGAATGTTTGGCATTTCCCCCCCCCCCCCCCCAAATTATACTGAAGAAATGATTCAAAATATGTGCTTTGAATTTCAGGATCGGCAATCAGGTGATGATGAAGCAATGGCCTTGGACGAAACATTTTGTATGGCGTTGGAGTATGGTTTGCCTCCAACTGGTGGTTGGGGTTTGGGCATTGATCGGCTGACCATGCTGCTGTCCGATTCACAGAATATCAAGGTTCTCTCTCTCTCTCTCTCTACTCCCTTTTTTCTTTGCTATCACTCAATGCTTACAGCTTTTAATGTTTTTGGGTAAACAGGAGGTTCTTCTCTTCCCTGCCATGAAACCTCAAGATTTAACCTTCTAAAGGTTTGTGCTCTCACCTCATCTGTGTGAAATTTTCTTTTATAAAAGTATCGAGCTTCTAAATTCTGGCCGCTAAGTATGTTTTTACCGCTTTAGTAGCTTTTTGTTCCAGTGAATTAAGGGTTTCATGCTACAAAATGTATATCCACTGAATACCTTTTCGTTTTTGGTTTCAGTTTTGACTTGTGTTTGGGAATTGCAGGTGAAGAATGATATGGACGGGAAACGTGAAATGAAATGAGGAATTAAAAGCGATGTTGGCTATTATTTATTTAAATTCATATGCGTAGAGGCGATCCTAAATTTTTGAGTTTGAACGAATGTAAGATCTGTAAAAATTACTTGACATTGCCATTTTTAAGTTTAGGATTTTTGGTTTAGTTTATAGAAAATAGATTTTGAAGAGAATTGATGTTAAAGTAATTTTGTATAAAAAATGATTTTGAAGAAATAAATAGTTATTATTAGAATAATTTTTTTTATAGATAAATTACGATTTTAAGATTGGAGGATTAAAAAAATACTTTAAAAAGTTGAGAGATAAAGCTAAAACTTTATATAAAAGTTAAAGGAATAAGAAAATAAGTGTGTACTTGTTAAAAAATTAAATTATCATACTGACCCTAGATCCGTCACTATATACACAATTCAATAAAAATAAAACGAACAAGCAGCCAATATACTAGTGTGCGATCTTAAATGGTATGGCTTTTTATATGCACAATTGAATTGGAATTGAATGAACCATCAGATGAGGAGGACGTAGAGAGAGAGAGAGAGAGAGAGAGTCAGCGGAATATCTTATCGATAAAGACAAACAGAACCAGAAAAAAGTGGTTATGTGCTTTGCACTTTCCTCAAAATTCATATCTCATTCCATTAACTCATCAATTAGTAATGCATCATTTTCGTCACCCTCCTCTTTCTACTCCCATTTCTTCATCAATAAACATTAATTAATTATTATTAATATATATATCACTATATTACTCTTATGTGTAAATCACTTGTATAAAAAAAAATTGTTCCTATATGTAAATCTCTTACAGGGTAATTAATGACTATTTTGCAATAATTTCTTTAATATGGGCAAATATAAAATTTTTATCAAGTTAATATATTCTTTGATATTGAGAATGAGATACAAGTAACTTACATATAAGAATAGAGTAATACTCCTTCCAATTTACAATATAAGTCTCTTTTAGAAGAATGATTTGGTCTAAAATATAAGTCACATATAAGATAATTAATACTTATTTACCAATTTTATCTTTATAATTTTTATTTTCATTTTTTCCAAATGTTTGTACTTTCTCTCTTTATAATCCATATTCTTCAATAAAAATAAAAATAAAAAATACTTTAATTTATGATATATTTAATAAGTTAACTATTATTTTTTAATTTTTTTAAATTAGTTAAAATAATTTATATTATGGAAGGAGGGAGGAAGTATATATATCCATACCACCTGTATATAATTAAGAATCTTCCAAAGTTGACAGATGATGAGCAGAAAAGGAGACGAGGGAGACAGAAAGAGGGGGCAAATTTCTTGACAACCCCATCAAATCAGTCAATATTTCTAACTTCCCTTTTTGTACAATCTTTTCATTGTTTGAAAATATTCTATATATATGATATTTATTCCGTATAAATATTCTAATATGTAATAATGATAATAAATTAATAATGCAATCTTAGGTTGAATTTGGATGAGGATCTTTCATAGTGGAAGGCATGCTTGAATTCCATTCTTCAACTATTTCAATCCATTTGCGCAGTCTCCTTCTGTGGACAACCTTTTCATCACACTTTATTTCACTTTTCTTGAGATTCATATAATTCTTTAATTTTGTCCATTTAAAAAAAAAATGAGGAGGACCCACAAATTTGGACCAACTAAATGTGTTTTTTCATAAGCTCAAAAGGAAATGTATGCCATTTTATTTAATATATTAGTGTTATCTCATACCTATAATGTTAAATTAAAAATATTAAAAGGAAAAAAAAACTAACATTTGGTTACCAGTTCACATTATAGTTCGATATGTCTAATGAATTATCATCATTACTCATTTATGTTAATAGACTATTGCTTCAAAAAAATTGTTCTAATTGGCTAAACAAAATATTATTTAGTGTTAAGTTGCATTTAACATTAACACTATGGAGTATTTTTTTTTATTAATAATCAGTGTCTTAAACTAATTTTTTATATGTCTAGTACTCTAAAATACTTTTCAATAACATTTAGTATCATAAGTTTATTGTGCTTATTGCTATTGAGAAATATACTTTAAGGAAAAAATTACTTTAAGATATTAGATGCTACTAGAAAAATATTTTAAAGTGCTAAGTATATCAAAAATTAGTTTAGGATACTGAATGCTATTAGAGTAATAACTGAATATATAAAAACTTAGTTTAAAATACTGAGTATTACTAAAAAACTATTTTAAGATAATGATATATCTTAACCCTATTATTTAATATAAACTTGCTCACATAGATATATGCACTTTTTTCTTTCTTTATTTTATTCATTTCTTTATAGGATGATTTCATGATAAGAGCTCAATTAGATTTTGGACATAAATATGGTTAACCACTAATTCATTTGATCCACTTGGATCTACCTCCATACCTAAATATAATTTTTTTGCTACAAAATTTTTTAAAAAGGGATTGGATTTACCTACGATCTAAGAGTAGGATAAAGTCTCCATTTCTCTTATACGATAATAATATTAGATAGGGTGAGCCGTTAATTACCCTCAGGCGTAAACTTTCATACCTAAATATTGAGTCATTTACTAAATTAGCTTTAAGTATGTTGGTCTTTTAAAAAAAAAATTAAACATAAGAATCCATAAAGCCCACCTCAACATGACTATAACTAACCTAATCTTAGTTCTGGTACCATTATTAGATTAAGAAATCTTGGATGTCAAGATGGTTCATTAGGCCTTCTTTTATTTATTTTTTTAAATTAAGTTTAAAAATGTCTAAACAAACTTGATGACATGATGTCATTTGTTGTCCAATACATTTTGACAAGAATAATAAATTGCAATTTCAAGAGTGGTACATGACTAATTCTTAGTTTCCTTCTAAATAATCAACCAAAACTCAAAATTTCCTAATCCAAAATTAACATATCGATCTAATCTCCAACATTTACAAGTGAGATAACAAATTCGTCCTAAATTCATGTTAGATGGCAAGAATTGAAGATTTTCATGAAGAAATGAATGCTCCTAATTTATCCAATAATTGAATATGCCTCCTCTATATATCTTGTTTAATTAATTTAGAGATAAATTTTTTTAGTCTACCTTGCTTTGAAAAGTACTTAATGACGTTTCAAACCCAAATAATCAAATACACATAATAAAAATGGTCTGATTGACAGCGCTTAATTTGTTGGCTAATGCATATTATATGAATTAATTAATTAATTAATTAATTAGAACCCATTTTCCCTTTCACATTATTAAACCTTAGGTCTATAGTGGATCTTGGAATATATCAGGAATAGAATTGGCAGGTTGGAAAGGAAAAGATAATGTTGGGTGTACGTAAATGGGACGTTGAAAGAGAAAATGGATAAATTAATAACATGCAAAGGTGTCCATAGAGGAATCATCACATAATTCACATAAATTAACAATCATTCGTACGTATGAATGTGAATTAATTAAATAAATCATGGAAGCTTACGCAACTAATCTTGCTGCCCAAAAAAACTTAACTTCCTAGAAATTTACTATCAGTTAATACCAATACCAAATAGACACATGCACATGAGGAGCCCTCCAATTAATTGATTATGGGAATAAAAAAAAATGATTTAACTAAAGTGATTGGTAATTAATTAATTACTAATTAATAAGAAATATATGCCCCATGATTTAAGGCTGACAAGACATGTACCTTAATTAATAAACATTAGAAATGTTTGTCTTAGTTATTTGTTGGCATGTAAACTAGATAGTTGTTATTATCTTCTAACAATATAGTTAATTAATTCGTATTGAATATTTGACCTTTTGAAAGTGTGTTTGTGTGTGTGTGTAGTGTTAAGATAGTTAAGAGTTCGATTTAGATGTGCTTCTTCTAGAAATGAGGTCTAGACAAATCATTAGGAGTGTTTGATCTAAAGACATCTACACATGACTAAAAATATACTGTATATAGTTAAAGAAGTTGTATTCAGCTACTCTCTCAAAAATATGGTTCCTTAAATACATTTATACACTTGTTATGTCTATAACTAATGTAAAATTATAGAACAAAGGGGAAATATTTTTTTTAATTAAAAGAGTAAGTATGAACAATTTAAAATTATAAATGGGATTAAACTTACGATCTGTTACTTATAAGAAAATTGTCATGCAACTAAAGCAGGTCATTAGCAAGAAAGTGGAAATGTTAAATTATAAAGGGAATGATAAAATAGTCTATAATTTTTTTTTGTTACAAATTTTTAGGAAAGAGTTAGGCTCATCCACGATCTAAGGGCAGGGTGAAATCTCCCTTCCTCCTATGCGATACGAATATCAGGCAGGGCGAGCCATCTATTACCTTCAGGTGTAAACCTATGCACTTATGAACTATAATGCTTCCCCAAGTACCGTGACTGGAACTATAACAAAATAGTATTCTCTATAGATCGAACAAACTTTAAATATTCACATGTCTCACTCTTTCGTTAGCTGAACACAGAGGATGGGTAAAACAGTCTATACATTTGTATAAGCATGAGGGAGACTTGAAATATTGAGAAGGGACCACCCAATAGCAAGAGGCATGTGTCATGTCATGTGGTGCAGCACAACCACCACCTTCTTTAGGGAGCCAAACAAGCTATCTAGATAAGCAGATTATCTCTCTCGGGCCTAACAGTATGAAAACTCTTTTGTAACCAAGAGATCATAGATTCCATTAGTTTGTAACATCATACATTCATGTTATTAGTATCTATCCTCTAAATAAAAAAATTAACTTGAATTTGAGTTTAATTGAATACAATCAGACGCATAATAACATTTGACAAAAATGTACAGAGAATCAAGATAAAATATAAAACATAATCATTGAATAAATACATGTTATCAATGTCAATTAAAAAATAGTGTATATATGTTTACCACTTATTTTCTATGGGCCAAGCAGCCTAAAATTGTTATATGACCCTTTTAGTTTGTGAAGTTTTAGTCAAACCTCTTTCTTATATATAAAACCAAAATTGAATTATTGTTAGGTTGAAGGCTCTTTTGATTCATTAATATTATCATTTCTCATTTTCAAACATTCTCCTCTAGAAGGGCAAACTAGTAGTTTCGCTAGGCACCACTAATTCTCAGCTTTTGACGACTATTTTGATTAGTTTAATTTTTAATATTAATCTTATCCTTTTGAGATAATCATGCCTCATTTTCTATTTACCAAATTGCGTTGATTTATTATAAGTCATAATCAATTTCAACTATGACGTAATCTCATAGTATTTAAACTTGTTTTTATTTTGGGTGATAGTTTCATTCACAGTCTAATAATTTTAAACATGGATCGAAATGACCAAGAAAAGACGAAAGAAAAGCAGCATCATGTATTAGAAAACTGACTGGGCATTTGTTCAAGAAACAAGGAGCTTCTCAAACTATAAAGAATATCATTTATTTATGATAATTTATAATAAGAAATGGGAAAGTTAACGGGGAAATGATAGAAAAAACTCTGGAATATATAGAAACCTAATTTGAGACTTTAAAATTTGGAAAGGACAGAAAAGGACGATGACCTAATTTAGAATTTTAAAGTTATATGTGAAATGACTCAAATACCTTCCTGCAATTGAAAAGAAAAATACACCCATATAACCATCCATCAGACGTGTTGGCGCGAGCAAGTCAACGAAGAAAGGCAAAGAGCACGTCTAGAGCTTGGAAGGAGGTTGAAGCAACCAAGATAAGTAATTTCTCGCACCAAATCTTCCTCTCTTCATCGTCTATCACGGCGTTTTTGTTCTTCGTTTTCATGGATAGTGTTTGTGGGTACAATGAGCTTGACGTCAAAACTATTGAAAGCGGGAAGGAGGTAGAAACAAGCAAGTCAAGTAATTTTTTACACCAAAATCTTCCTCTCTTCATCCCCTATCATAGTCATAGGTATTATCAAGTTTTTGTTTGAGTAAGCTTAAACAATAAAATGTGTTAGCAAGCAAGGTTGCAGTATGCGTAATTCTGTTAATGACAATCGAGTTTCCTTTTTTTTTTCTGTTCGTGAGCTAAAGCATTTATCTATAGCGGTTTGTTGATGTCTGGTATAGCGATTAGTGTTGTGGAATGGAAGATCATTTCGAGGGAATTCAAATAAGAGATTGACTTATTACTAATTACGAGAGAGTGAAGTGTGGGGCTGGACAGGACGATAATAATAGGATAGAGATTATAGTTAATACCTAATGTAAAAGTATGGATCCCTAAATTAAAATTGTTAACGGATAAAAGGGTTATGTTTTTTTTTCTTTATTTAGAAAAGTGACGAAATATCATTATTAGTGAACTAATATAAGGATGATTTGTTTTTTTTAGGTTAACATGCACAATAAATTATAATATTGGGCATACTTTTACAAATGAATTGTTTTGTTATTTTCATGTAGACAGAGAATTTGTAATTGATCTTCAAGATCAAGTTGGATATCATGGAGGTAGAGCAAGTCTATAAATGATAAAAGATAGAATGACACTTAAAAATTGATTCGAGGGTGAACATATCAATATCCACTAGTTATGATGGTAGTAGTTGTGACATTAAGTATACCATCGAGTATGTTTAGAGAACATTAATAGATCTTGTTGATGACGACGGTGGAATCAGAAATATTTTTTGACACAAGGACAAAATTGCGCATGTGTATGTATTGTTCAAAGGGAATGAGAATGAACCAAATGAAGTGAATGGTCCACAAAAGTTTTCCTTTTGGTCCACAAAAGTCAACAATTATGCTTCTAAAATGGACAACTTCTTCTGAATGAGTTGGAGACTAAGTTTATATATATAATTTGCATTATAACATGAAGATGCATAACTGGCTCAATAGTTTGTTTGTCCTCTTGATAACCAAGTGGTCAATGGTTCAAGTATTTTAAGGCTTTATCCATGGTTTCATGACAAATTCCAATTTTTGGAATTCAACTTAGATTTCAACATTTGATCCAATAACAATGGTGAAAGATTAAATTAAACTAGAGACAAAAGGGAGAGACACATTCAATTAATGGAATCCCACATCCTTATATATCTAAATGGTATCATAATTACCAATTAATTAAGGGTTAAGGTATAAATATACCTATAAACTATACCCAAAAGTGCTGCTGGCACTATAGTCAAACTTCAGTTACAAAAATGTCTATAAAGATTTAAAAATGGAACCAAAATGCTATATACTCACTTGACCGAAGATGCTGATGTTGCAATAAAAATGTCTTCCTTTTTTCCAAATCGTCTTCATCTCCTCCGATCACCTGTGAAAACCATCAATGAGGTTCAGCTTGAAGAACCATAGAAGCAAATCATCATCATCAAACACAATATAATCCAATATAACCAATGAAACTAAAAACAAAAAAAATCACATCTTGAATCCCCAATCTATCAAAGACCCACAACTATCATGAGAACAACAAATCAAACTCTAGACCTGACCAGTGACTTGCAGCCAGGATTTGTAGAATGAGGAGAAAAAGCCACATCTGGTTTGATGCGATGCTAGAGGAAGAAGGACGATGAGGAATGATCTACAAAAATCGAAGATCCATATCTGAGAAATCGTGAGTTGTCCTCTCGTCGTTCCATCCATTCTTCACCATATCGCTAAACGAATTCTATAATAAGTAGCACGAATTCTATAATGTTGTATGCCATGGAAGCCATTATAATTCAAACGTCTCTTATTGTATTGAAGAATTGAATGAATGAACTCAAAAATGCCTTTTCCCCATCGCTAAACCCTAAAAGACGTACGGTGAATTTCATATTGAAATAATAATATAATATGAAGCAAGCACAATGCGTTCAATAATCGTATAAATAAGTGTTATTTTTTTTCTATAGATTTTTATATAATAAGGAATTAAATGAGGACATGAAGAAGGATATCTGAGTAGGCGAGTACGCAGCATCTTTGACATTTGCCAACGAATAAAATTTGAAATAAAATTGGACTCCTCATAGTCATATTATTGGTCAATAATTTACACTCAGAAAATGGGGGGAAGATTATGTATGGAATATTAGAATTTACTTCTATTTATTATAATAGGGTAAAAAACTTGGGCAACTAGGGTAACATGTATTTGATCATTCCTATGCATAAAAATAATATTATTTTAAAATATGAATTTTGACCTTTAATAAAGCACTATTCCTACAATTTAGTTATGATGACTAAATTGAAATGAATGTAAAAAACTAATGTCAAAATGGGTGGCAACTAGGGCAGTAGCGACAAGTCTAATATGTGACTATATTAACACAAACTTATAGGCAACAAGCAAGCCCTTCTTACTTGCTTCTTCCTCTTTCCTATATCCTCATCTTCCTCAGAGCCCACCTCCCCTGTTTCTTCATTCTTGCTATTCCTATATATATATATCCCTCTCTTCTCAGTTCACAAATATTCATTATTTTCATCTTCTTCTACTGGTATCTCCTCTGTTTCATCACCCATGGGGGGAGACAAGGCAATCAGCCTTGAAGGGATCAAGAACGAGGCCGTTGATCTGGTACTTCTCTCTCTTCTCTGCTTTACACGCCTCACAAAGTCTTCCATGAATCCTCTCTTACATAACTCTCCTTCAATGGCTTCTATGCTAGTACTTAGCTCTTTGCTTGATCTGTTTAATCATATCCATCAACATGTGCAGTTAGTTTCAATCATGGCTCTGTTTCTGCGGAAGCAGAGACATGCTCTGTTTCTGAAAAATTCTTCCTTTTTCTTTATAGATTCTTCCATGGATCCCTCACATTGTAAGGAACCCAAAACATGAGAATCCGCTAAACATGTCTGGAAAAAGACAGCTACGTGGTAGCATAAACGAACTCATATGGTCTTTTCTGTTAATTCCCTGCTAGATCCCAAACATGTGAGAGACGGATTAAGAAAAGAGAAAAACAGAGTTCAACTGAAAACGAGTTCTATTCTATTATAGGTTTCATTTCTGTTTCCTCAAGATGTTGATGATGTGATTTTAACTTTGGATTCTTGTAATTAAGTAAATTTTGTTACATCTTGGAGATGGAATTTTGAAGTACTTAAGCCGTGGTACTCTTATAACTATAATAACTCTGGCCTTTTCATTCCTGGAAAGAGCCACACTTGATTAACCGTCCACGTTCAACGGTCCAGACTCTGCCTGACACCACAGGGTCCACTCTTTTATTTGTCCATTTTGCCCTCAGGGTCTCTACGGGTTTTCTGGTACACCACCACCAGATGAACCCATTGCCATTTTTGTCATTCCATGCCGACCAAACTGTAATTTAACCAAACGGGTATTATTCAACTCGTGATTCGTTGTTGCACGTGATATGCACGCCCCCAATCACATGGAGAGAGAGCGGTCATGTCCATCATCTCATACTGTCTGGCGCCATAGTCAACGGCTCCTCATTGGCTGGCTCGCCTTTCTATGGAGTCTGCCCAATATACGCCTGCGGTTATTCTAAAACTGGTGCTGTTTCCCGGCCTCAATTTTTTTTAAAAAAAATATTCATTTAAATTTAATATAAATTTTATTTAACTAATTTTATTATATTAAAAAATTAGTTATTATAATATTTTTTTAAATATTTTTATCATATTTTTTAATTTATTTTCTTTCTTACTTAATTTTATTAAAGAAATATTAATAAGATAATTTAAAAAAATTAATAAATATATAAAATAAATTTTATATTTAAAATCAAAATTAATTCACTTAGATTAAAAATTAGAGAAGTATATTTTTTATATAATATATTTAAGATGATTCCTTGCATACTTTAAGTTATATGAGGCTTTTTGGGTGTTAAATCACTTTTTTGATATATAGTAATTCCCCTTTTATATATACACACACGTATATGTATGTATATATGTGACATGATCCCACAACAGAAAAAGAAAAACAAACTTTTTTGGGCTGGAAGTGGAAATTTTGTTGCAAAAACAAAATTTAGAAATCAATTTTATTACTTTCCATACAATAAATTCTAGAAGCTAATTTCATTGAACAACACTGGCACCATATTTTTATTTTCATTAGAGTAGGTCCAGATGCACTCTTTTTAGCGGCTTTCTTTAATATTACAAGTTATTGCATGATACTCTCTGTTAAACCCTAAGAATGCAATCTGTGGAGAAGAAACATATCAGAAACAGAATTGTATCATATATGCTATGCTATACCATGTCACAACTCAAAAGTTTCTTGCACTGTCTTTGCAACACTCTCTCTTGGGCAGGAAGATACAAATGAAAGTCTTGAAAGGAAGCAAAAATTAAAGCTTATGTTTCTAATGTTACTTGTTTACAGGAACGTATTCCCATAGATGAAGTGTTTGAGCAATTGAAATGTACCAGAGAAGGTTTGTCCTCAGAGGAAGGAGCCAATCGACTCCAGATATTTGGACCCAACAAACTCGAAGAGAAGAAGGTAGGTCTGAAGTTCAATGGCTCTAATTACTTCTCCAAAACACAATGTTTTTTACAAATGCCACTGATTTATGAAGCTAATAACTCTGCTAAAAAACTGTTACAGGAAAGCAAATTCCTCAAGTTCCTTGGGTTCATGTGGAATCCCCTGTCATGGGTCATGGAAGCTGCTGCAATCATGGCGATTGCTCTGGCAAATGGTGATGGAAGGTCCCCAGATTGGGAGGACTTTGTGGGTATTATATGTTTGTTGTTGATCAACTCCACCATCAGTTTCATTGAAGAAAACAATGCTGGAAATGCTGCTGCTTCTCTCATGGCTAGCCTTGCTCCTAAGACAAAGGTAATACATGCGCTTTTGTATCATCTGATAGGTACTTAAGTGGGATGAGGACCCTATCCTAAAAACTAGTTGTTGAGATAAGAAAATTAACCCACTTAAATATTCTATTGAGCACTACATCCTACTTAATGTGAAACGTAGTATCCTATACTGCCAGTTTTCATTAGACTCCAAGTTTCTATGAGAATGATATGAAAATGTTGGGATGAAGTAGTAGGAAGTTTTAGAAGCCTTCTTAATTCAATTTCCTGAACAATCATGTATAGTGTATTGAATTATTTGAGGGATTACAACAGATAAATTGAAGTTACTTTTGACAGGTTCTTAGAGATGGTAAATGGAGTGAGGAAGAAGCTGCAATTCTGGTTCCGGGAGACATCATAAGTGTTAAACTAGGTGACATTATTCCGGCTGATGCTCGCCTTCTCGAGGGTGATCCGTTGAAGGTTGATCAATCTGCTCTGACAGGAGAGTCTCTTCCTGTGACCAAAAACCCTGGAGACGAAGTCTTCTCTGGCTCAACTTGCAAACAAGGTGAAATTGAAGCTGTTGTTATTGCCACCGGTGTCCACACGTTCTTCGGGAAGGCGGCTCACCTTGTGGACAGCACTAACCAAGTTGGTCATTTCCAGAAGGTTCTCACAGCAATTGGGAACTTCTGCATTTGCTCCATTGCTGTTGGAATGTTGGCTGAGATCATAGTCATGTATCCTATCCAACACAGAAAGTACAGAGATGGAGTTGAAAACCTCTTGGTCCTCTTGATTGGTGGAATCCCCATTGCTATGCCTACTGTGTTGTCTGTGACAATGGCCATTGGTTCTCATAAGCTCTCTCAGCAAGGCGCCATCACCAAGCGTATGACCGCCATAGAAGAGATGGCCGGTATGGATGTTCTTTGTAGTGACAAGACCGGGACACTCACTCTTAACAAGCTTAGTGTTGACAAGAACTTAATTGAGGTCTTTGTAAAGGGTATGGACAAGGAGCATGTCTTGCTTCTCGCTGCAAGGGCTTCTAGAACCGAAAACCAGGATGCCATTGATGCTGCCATTGTTGGAACGCTCGCTGACCCGAAAGAGGTATAACTTATCTTGATAAACTGATGTAAGAACAATAACTGTTTGATGTAAATTAATGATTCTATTTAACATATCTGACTAATGTGCAGGCAAGGACTGGGATTAGAGAGGTGCATTTCTTCCCATTCAATCCTGTTGACAAGAGAACTGCTTTGACTTACATTGAAGCTGATGGAAGTTGGCACCGGTCAAGCAAAGGTGCTCCCGAGCAGGTCATTAACCTGATTGTTTAGTTTGTGGTTTGAGAAAGATTATGGTTAATTAATAGATATCATTACTGTTTTGTTTTGTTTTGTTTTTCTCAAACAGATCATGACCCTGTGCAACCTAAGGGAAGATGTTAAGAAGAAGGTCCATGCCATTATTGACAAGTTTGCAGAGAGAGGCCTTCGTTCACTTGCTGTTGCAAGACAGGTTTTTATTAGTCTGCATGGAATCATGTTGAGAGTTTTGTATTGGCATAATATTTAAGTCAGTCATCAAACAAATTCCTTATTGGTTCTCTTGTGTCATTTATGCAGGAAGTTCCTGAGAGAACCAAAGAAAGCGCCGGTGCTCCATGGCAGTTTGCCGGGTTGTTGTCACTGTTTGACCCCCCTAGGCATGACAGTGCTGAAACCATCCGACGAGCTCTTAATCTTGGAGTAAATGTCAAGATGATTACTGGTGAGTATTAGAGAACCCTACTCAAAAGCTGGCTATTGAGATGAAAGAGAGAACTAACTCACTTATATACCTCATTTAACATCTCATTCTACTCCACACGTAGTACTTGGTATCCCATACTATCAAGTCTCGATCAATTTTTCAATCTGGTATCTTGTATTGCTTTTCGACCTCCAGGTGATCAACTAGCCATAGCAAAGGAGACAGGAAGGAGACTTGGCATGGGAACAAATATGTACCCATCTGCTTCCTTGCTTGGTCAAGATAAAGATGCAAATATTGCATCACTTCCTGTGGAAGAGTTGATTGAGAAGGCGGATGGATTTGCTGGTGTATTTCCAGGTTCAATATTCTCTTTCTGCTACTTTCTCTCAACAATTTTGCTAGTCCTGAGTCCTGAACTTTTATATTATCTATTGCTACGGTTGTTTCCAGAGCACAAATATGAAATTGTGAGGAAATTGCAAGAGAGGAAACACATTTGTGGAATGACTGGGGATGGTGTCAATGATGCTCCTGCTCTGAAGAAGGCCGATATCGGTATCGCAGTCGCCGATGCAACCGATGCCGCAAGAAGTGCTTCTGATATTGTCTTGACTGAACCTGGATTGAGTGTCATTATTAGTGCAGTCTTGACTAGCAGAGCTATTTTCCAAAGAATGAAAAACTACACTGTTAGTTTTGCTCTTGTCCCTTTCTTCCTCTCTCTCTCTCTCTCTCTCTCTATATATATATATATATATATATATATCTTTTAAAAATCAACACTATCCTCACACATTGTGTTACTTGTATATATATATATCTTTTAAAAATCAACACTATCCTCACACATTGTGTTACTTGTATTGCAGATCTATGCGGTCTCCATCACTATACGTATAGTGGTAAGTAAAAGCCACAATAATGACTATAGTTAAGCATAATTCTTGATGATGAGGAATGGATAATCATCAGTTTGAATGATCTTTTGCTTCTTAATGCAGTTTGGATTCATGTTCATTGCACTGATATGGAAATTTGACTTCTCTCCTTTCATGGTTTTGATTATTGCCATCCTAAATGACGGTAAAATCCTCAACAAATATACCTTTGAAATATTCCTCCCGTCCTTAATATAAGATCTACTTAACTGATTTGATTAGATTAAAAAAGTTAGTTAATATAGTAGATTTTTTCTAAAACACTACAATCATCTTGTTTGATCTCTGTTGAGGAAATATCAATAGGAATAGTTTAGAAAAAAATTGATAAATATGAGAAATAGATCTTATATTAAAGACTGGAGGAATATATACTCGTCTTCAATGGAAATATGATGTATCAACGATATCATTCTCTCATCAGGAACAATCATGACAATTTCAAAAGACAGAGTGAAGCCATCTCCCTTGCCTGATAGTTGGAAGCTGAAAGAAATTTTTGCCACTGGGGTTGTGCTTGGAGGTTACTTGGCTCTGATGACTGTCATATTTTTCTGGGCAATGAAAGAAACTGACTTCTTCCACGTAAGAAAATATTAAAGCTGTTCATATTATTACTCTATCAGCACCTCAAATCATAGTTCTCTTGACTCAAATTCTTAACATAACTACTATCCCAGGACAAATTCAACGTTAGACCTCTGAATGACAGCCCACATGAAATGATGTCTGCATTGTACCTTCAAGTCAGTATAGTGAGCCAGGCTCTTATATTCGTGACCCGTTCTCGTAGTTGGTCCTACGTTGAACGCCCCGGATTGCTTTTAGTCAGTGCCTTCATTATTGCTCAGCTGGTAAGGATGTGAATGAAGTTATCATGAACTTGCAGCATGTTTTGTTTCTTTACTGATCAGAGAAGGTAAATGGGAATAAATCTTGAACTTGATGGACTTAATTTGCAGATTGCTACCTTCATAGCAGTATATGCTGACTGGGGATTTGCAAAGATCAAAGGAATTGGATGGGGTTGGGCTGGAGTTGTCTGGCTCTACAGTGTTGTCTTCTATGTTCCACTCGACTTTCTAAAATTCGCTATCCGTTACATCCTAAGTGGCAAAGCTTGGAACAATCTACTAGAAAACAAGGTATGTATTAGATCTTAGAGATATTAGGTATATATTAGGTTTGTTTTTCTATCACAATAGCTTAAACCAATATGATAGGACTTACCTTAAAGACTACATGCCCTTCAATTCATTCTCCAATTGGTCCATGTGGGACTTGTTGAAAGCAACTTTGATAGGTAGGTTTGAATAATTTGTTGTGAAATGTTTCACAGATTGCCTTCACCACCAAGAAAGACTATGGAAAGGAGGAGAGGGAGGCTCAATGGGCACTTGCTCAGAGGACACTCCATGGACTTCAACCTCCAGAAACTTCTAGCATTTTCAACGATAAACACAGCTACAGAGAGCTCTCTGAGATTGCTGAGCAGGCCAAGAGACGAGCTGAAGTTGCAAAGTAAGCCAATGGGGTTTTTCTTAACATTACATACCTTCAATTATTTCTCTAATTAGTCAATGTGGGACTCCAATATTCTAATATACTAGAACAACATGAACTCAAAACACGTTGTTTTGGTGGTCGTGGTTTTCAGGCTTCGCGAGCTTCACACGCTTAAGGGACATGTTGAGTCAGTGGTGAAGCTGAAAGGTCTGGACATTGACACAATTCAGCAGCACTACACTGTGTAAGAAAATGGCGATAATTAAGTAAGCTCTGGATGTAGATATAGGAAAAGGGCCAGAGGTTGAAAGGCATATATATACCTGAAACCAAGTACAAGAAGAGATTAAGGCCTAACTACTACTACTTCATGGTAGGGTAAGGTAGAGAACAACGTCTCTGTGTAATAGCTCCCCCAATGATCTGTTTACATTTTTTTCCTTCTTGTTTTGGTGATACTCTATCTTGAGTTATTCCCAAGTCCTCTGTGTTCTTCTTGGCAATGATAATAAGAAGAAGAAGAAGAAGAAGAAGAAGATGATGATGATGATGATGATGATGAACTTCATGTTAGGATTTTTTTTTTTTTTTTTGACGTGGGAGAATAAAAGTTTATGAGCATCACTGTGCGTCAAACGTTCTCCATAATTAAATTCTTGTTTATGCTGGCCTATGCACAATAATATTGAGACCAGAATCTAAGTTCAGAGAGGCAATAGAATAAAGTTCAGAGAGGTTCATAATTTTCGTTGGCAAAAAAAATATTAATAATAAAAGAGTTTCGTAATCTTCATTTCTTGATCAAAAGTTACAAACTGAAGTATGGAACTGAGACAGAATCTTCTTTGAAGCCTTGCAAGGACTAATGGCTGTTCCTTTTCCCTTCAAAACATGCCTCACACGGTCAAAAATGAAAAGTATAATAATTGCTTGAATATTAATCATGAAAAATACAGTTGGATCAAAAATTATATATATATATATATATATACTCATTAGAGAAAAGTTGGTTAAGTTATTAAATTTGTTTGGAAAAAAAATTCTAAACTTACCCGTATTTGAAACTATGAATCTAGTTATGAGAAACCAAAAAAAAAAAGAAGATTGCATTAAATTTTATGGGAAATCTTAAAAAGAATGTAATTAATATCCTGAATGAATAAAGACTTATAATAAAAACCATTGAGGTTGTTTTATAATAAAAACTGGAGGGAATATGTATATGTAGCATAAATATAAACTTGCTAGTTAAAATATCTTGCACTTGTATTTGAAGTCAGAAATATTTATGTTCACTTCAAGAATTTACATATTTTAAAATTAAAATATCTTTAAAAATAAAAATAGTGGCATAATGAGTGTGAAGATGTATATGGGGCTAGCTACTTTTTAATACTCCTCCTATTCTTAACATAAACATATTTAATTAATTTGATTAGATTAAGAAAGTTAATTAATATAGTTAATAGTGTATAGTTTTTCTAAAATACTCTAGTCATCTTCCTTAATTTTACCCTCTCTCTTAATTAATTATTGTTGAAGGAGCAGCAACAGGGCTAATTTAGTGAAAAATAATAAATATGATAAATAGATCTTATATTTAGGATTAAGATTAACTCTGTCATATATTAAATATGGAGGAGTAATATTTTTTCAATGTACTCCTCTAATCCTAAATATAAGAGTTAGATGAGGAATCTACTTTTATCCTAATTGTAAGACCTCAATCCACTTTATCTCCTAAGATTATAATTTTTTTTCTAAATTATCCCTATATAATTACACATATTAAAGGGGTATCTATTAAGGATAGTTCAAATGTACATGATTAAAAGGGATATTTTAAGAAAATTAACACACAATTATTATAAATAATTAATTTTTTAATATACTTAAATTAGTTAATTAGATTTATATTAAGGATGAGAGGTAGTATATTATTTTAGAATTTTGTGAGTTTAAAGAAGAGGGTAGTGGTTTTTGAGGTATGGATAAGAAAAGGGGACAAAGTAGGGAGGGGTGGAGAGGTTAGCGATGAAAACAAGAGAGGGGGCCTTAATTATGTGACCCCCCCGTGATTCCACCATCATTTTTTCCTTTCTTTTTTTTTTGGATTAAAATTATTAAGTTGGGAATAACAATAAGTGCCCCAAATTGAGGTTAATGACTTAATGCACATGCCTATAACTTGCCAAAAAAAATTGTATGGATATCTAATTGGTTAGATTCAAAGATTATTGGGCTTAATTGGAAGTAACTCTTTTTTTTTTTTTTTGCCTTAAGAAAAAAAGAAATGGAATATATATTGTTGAATTATTAAAATCAGTATTGAAGTCACACGTGCAATTGCTTTATGAGGGACAACAAGACTGGTCCTCGCTTTCAATTATAAATGGACAAAGGTGATTTTTACAAACTTGGCAAATAAAAGTAAACCGTAAACTATAAACATTTAATTCTGACAATTTTTAAATGTAGACTGACAATTTTTAAATAGAAAAATAATGATTTTACAAAAGAATGCACGTCAATCATTTATTTTTGAATCGATGAGATGATGAGAGAAAAGGAGAAAAAATGATCACGAGAGGATCCAAATCCATAACGTGGTTTGTAAAGATTATTTAATTTTATATGTTTAATCAAACATAATATAAATTAGTCTACGCATCCCACCATTATATTGTTCATTGACCATTTCATCCATACCTTAAGTTTTAAAAATATTATCCTGCCGTACATGTCCATGTTCACAAGCACAGCCATAAATCATAGATATTGCTCTATTCCAACATTATCATTGCACATGGATCTTTTAAATATATATATTCATATATATAAAATATGGAGTTTATAAAATTATGAATTATATGAATAATGTGACTTGTTAAAATTTAAATATTTTATATTGACTAGATGCTAAATTGCATGTTTAATTGTCTTTTTATAAGCTTGTAACTTTACTTGGGATTTTAAGCTAGAAAATAAAATTATATTGTGCATTTTGATAAAAAAATAAATAAAGTTTGCAAACATGGTTAATTGATGAGTCAAAAGGAACATGCTGAATTATATCTATTTGAGTCTTAATGCAACCCAAATTTAAATCATCTGCTTGCGTGAATCTTCTATGATAACTCATTCTTCTTAATTCTATGATTCGTTATGTTGAATTTATGGTTGTGGCTTCTTATCAAGTTCCAGAGGGGATTTGTTGAAATTTACTTTATAACCATCGGGTATTGATCCCTAGTAGAACGTGCTTTAGTTACTACTTAACCATAAAATTTTAAATTTAAATCCGTATAAATACAGAAAATATTTTTAGGAGAGTTATCCCCCAATTAAAGTTGTTTGAATCTAATCAGTCATATAGCCATATAAAAAGATGAAGAAGAAAATTAGGCTCCCTCATATGGACACCTCCTTCAACTTCACTTTAGAAATAGCTCAATCTTCTTCTTATCATCCTTACATGTCTTTTTTTGAAATTTTCCTTTTTTTTTCTATCTTATAAGGTTATATTATATTTTTTATGATCATTTTGATCATTATCAAAATAATTATTGACATGGAATGAGGCCCCCACAACAAGATAGTTGCTAAAAAATATCGTATGAGAAGTAATGCTTCACTGTAATGTAAATAATTAGTAAGTGTAGAAAAATGAGAAACATAATTTTAATTTACACAAAAAATAATGATAATGTGAGTTATGAGATAGAGCACATGCATGCTTGTCCCACTCAAATTAAAAAGGTGGTTTGGCATTTAATTATTTTTGCTTCGCACTTTTACGACACAACACGTCCCTACTGCTTGCAAAGCAAAACTCCTTTTCAGCCAAGCTATGCTAGCTACACATATTATATATATATATATATATATATATATATATATATATATATATATCATATAACAAGACCTTTATTTAAATACACTCTAATATTTTCAATTTTTCCTTGACACTGTTTTAGAATAAGAAATGGTTTAAAGTAATTAATTTAAAAATAACAATAAATATACATATGAAACCTAATGAATGAAAAATATTATTTATAATTTATAAATAGTGCACCTTCCATTAAATTTGATTATATATTGATTATATTATAAAAAAATTACCTATATACTTAGCTTAAAACACATGTTTATACTCTCTCCAACACTTTTTATAAACTACAAACACATAAATCACGCAGATCAAAATATTAACTAAAAGCAATAAATAAGCCAAAAAGGTAATTTTTTTTTAAACGTACCCTTATTTATGAGGTGACCGCAGAGGGCGGAGAGAATGAGTCGAAGAATGAGTGCGAAAAATATACAAGAGAGACATGTAATTAATTAAAAATAAAAATGAAAAGAATGCATTAAATTTTTAGATAAATACAATTTATTACTTATATATAGGATTACCTCTATAAGAGAGAATGTTACTTATAAAAAGGACTGGAGAGATAATATATAATATAAGTAATATAGTATTGAAGACATAATAATATTTGAATAAGAGTCATTTGATAGCTTTTTGAGAATGGAAGCAAGATTTTGACTTTGGTTCCACAACTTCTAATGTTTATCATCCTTGTTCTCTAATCGTCCATGAGAGTAGGGCCAATCTCCATTGTTTTTCTTTTCTCAGTACGTATGTGTATATGTGTGTGTGTCTTCTGTGTTTGTGTGTGTGTGTGTGTGTGTGTCAACTGTCAAGATCGGTGGAATTTATGGAAGCGTGCAACTGCAAGCCCATGTAGTATATGTGACGTAAATAAATAAGAGAGACATTATTGTACGTGTGTGTGTGTGTGTGTGTGTGTGGTAGAAATGGATGGTTGCTAAGGTTCCCCTTAAATGGGATCACCCATGATCGATAAAACCCTAATGATGAACAGTAGCATGATGAGCTGTTTGATTTGAAATGAATTAGGTTAAAAGGCAATGAGCAGTACCATCAAGCAAAGAACAACAACAAGGGGATACATGCATTTTTTTTATTCAGCTATCTATCTAACTGGGTTATATATTCGAGGATTGTTAGACCAAATTAAATGAAGCTCTCCTAGAGACGTTCTATGCATTCACATGAGTGAACCAGAAACCTTGATGACCAAAACTTCTTCTATTTAAACTAATGTTTGTTGGTTAGAGAGAGAAAAAGATGGAAAGAGAAACATGTGAGGGGTATTAATGGTGGGGCAAATGGGCATTACCACCAAGCAAAGAACAACAACAACAAGGTGACAGTACACACTTTCTGTTTTTTTCTATATAGCTAGCTATCTAACAATATTATATATTCGAGGATTGTTAGACTTAATTGAATGAATCAGAGATGTTTTATGCATTCATATGAGTGAACTAGAGACCTTGTATTTGAACAACCAAATCTCTTTCTATTTAAACCAATGTTTGTTGGTTAGAGAGAGAGATGAAAAGAGAAACATTTGAGGGGTATTAATGGTGGGGCAAATGAGCATTACCACCAAGCAAAGAACAACAACAACAAGGTGACAGTACACACTTTCTTTTTTTTTTTTTTTCTATATAGCTAGCTATCTAACTGCGTTATATTCGAGGATTGTTAGATCTAATTGAATGAACCAGAGATGTTTTATGCATTCGCATGAGTGAACTAGAGACCTTGTATTTGAACAACCAAATCTCTTTATATTTAAACCAATGTTTGTTGGTTAGAGAGAGAGATGAAAAGAGAAACATGTGAGGGGTATTAATGGTGGGGGCAAAGGGGTGTGTTTCTTGGAGGGTAGTGGCACATGGGAGGGGCAAGACGCATGTGAGGCCATGTGCCCTCTCTTATGGCACCCTCCCCTCTCATACTGCTTCGTCTTCTTCCTCCTTATTACGTAACCCCCATGGATTCACTTCTATAACCCTTTCCTAGCTAGCCTCGTCACCATCTTTACTTTGTGTGTGTGTGTTGTGCGTGTGCGCCTCTATGTCTGCAAACATGCATGTTCTTATAATTCAATTACCTAGCTAATTCCTTATCTCTCTCTCTCCACAATAATTTTCTGTATTGATTGGTCTCTAAATGTTGATAGAACACAATTAAGCCGTATAAAATATATAGCTGCCTCAACTTAGTAAGATAAAGCTAGTTGTTGTTGTTAGTTGGCCTTCTAGATACATGTACATGTTAAACAAATTCAAAAGATAATTCTTTCAACATTTTGTCCTTGAATATTTAATTCTGCTTGTACGTTGGATGACAAAATGAGATTAATAAATTAAGCTCTCTTAATTTGGCTTTTAATTAAGAACATTAATAAACACATTTTGCTTTTTTTGAGGCATATATGAGCTTTGTTTAATTAGTTTAGGTTCAAAGAAATATTTAGTTTATGTCTCTTCCATCCAAGCGTTATGAATAAAACAAAGTTTGAGAGTTTGTTGCATTCAAATATAGGCTTAATTAATGAGGCATTATAAATAAGCAGGCTTCATGAGTGTATATATATCCACCACTCTATCTTGTGTGACTCAAAACATTGTTTTGCACCCAGATCTCCATCCTCCTCTCTCACACCATATATCTGCCACATATCTTCTTCTTCTTCTTCTTCTTGTGTTGAATGGAGCTGGGCTTGGCAGTGAAACGCAGACGCGTTTACTCAGAGGAACCAAACAGAATAGCGGAAGCTGCGTTTGCGAGGAAGTACGTGAGCTATCTAGTTCCAGCATTGACGAAGATGAAGGAAAGTACTGGGAATTACAAGGAGGAGGAAGAGAGTGATTCATTGAAGAAGATTGTAAAGTATGAAGTGGACATGGCTCTGGTTTTGTCAGCTCAGGCTTCTGCATGGAGCAACGCCCTCAAACTCAGCCTGTCTTCTTCATCATCCTTATCAATGGCGATGAACAAGTGTGATCGGAATCTGGCGGCGGCGGAGGAAGAAGGCGGTGGTGGTGATGCTGGTGGTGAGGAAGATGAGAAGGAGGCGATGAGGAGGCTAAGAAGATTGGTACCAGGAGGAGAGGAGATATGCAATGAACAAGAAATGCTTGCAGAGTTGAAGAGTTATGTCAGGTGTCTGCAAATGCAGGTCAATATTCTCCAATGTCTGGCCCAACAGTCTCATTCCCTTTAATTTCTTTTCTCTTTCTCCTTCTCCTTCATTTCACATTTCACAGCACAATATTTTTATTTTATCAGATTAATTATATTACGCTATATTTGTTCACAAAGGCAACAATATATATAGCGTTGTTCCCCCTCTAAATTATGACCTTGTAGTTTTTTTTTCATTATATCAAAGCTAAGTGCAAGGAAGGATCTTTCTTTAATTTAATTATATAAAAAAAGAAATGATCTTTATTTAAAATTATAGTAAAGATCCATTGACAAGAGCAGATTCTTGTTCTTCATTATAATGAGCAAATATGTATGTGTAATTAAGATATTTGACAAAGTTTTGTGTTGGTGTTGAGAATTTAACACAATCATCTTCTTTTTTCTAGGTTTGGATTGAACTATGAAATATAAGCGAAGTTTCGTGAGCACATAACATAATAAAAAAACAAACATTTTTAAACTTTGAATGGGATCTTCAGATGAGAATATGTGCATTATGTACTTTTTTATTGTTATTATTAACATGTGTTTTAGAAGCAATGAACATGTTTTTTCAGTTATTAATTAAGAGGTGATTGACCTTTGGGCACATAATTAAGGTTCTTATTTTAAGTGTTTAAATTTTACTCACAAGTTAATATAATCTATTAAAACAATCATCAACGTCTATATATATAAGATGAAGTGTTGCATATGTGAATTTTTTTAAAATAAAAACAGATGTGAATTTTTTAGAGAGAATTACAGTGAGGTAATGTGAAAAACAATTAATTATAAAAAAATTCTCATATGAAATTATCAAACAATTAAATAGTTCCAATGAACTTACAGAGATAATATATTTAAATTATAAAAAAACACAATTATCCCTATTATAATTAACCCATCGAAGGAAAGAACTTATTATTATAGTAAGAATAATTGTGTCTTTTTATAATTCAAATATGTTACCCCATGTCCCTTGTAACTATTTAATTGTTTAATAATTTCAAAGAAAAATTATAATTAATTGTCTTCTACAAGACCTCCCTGTAATTCTCCTAATTTTTTCTCCTAATTTTTTAACTAACAATTCATATTTTTACAATCTAGTAATTTACTGTGATGTAATTTTGGTTGTGGTGTTGAAAAGGAAATACATTTTCCTATCTTAGAAAGGAATTTTTATTTATCTTTTTTATTTAATTAAGGGTATTTCTAAACTATTTTGGATATGAAACTAATATTTTTAGAAATAGAACGCAAAAAAAAATTATCTTTAAAAAGTATACTTTATGAGATTCAAATTTTTAGTTATCTTAAAATTAATTAAAACAAGTTCTGAGAAAAATATCATAAAAGAAAATTTTGAGCCACAAAATATATATAAGAAGAGGGGTTTGTGCTGAAGAAAAACAAGTTGCTTCCCTAGCCCACAAGGTTTTGTTTCTGGTAATTTTTGAACATAAATATCTGATTTTATTTCAAAAAGGAAAAAAACCAACCATGCATGCTCGGAAAAATCCTTACATAAAATATAAAAATTCACTACTTATTTTTCATATTTCATGCATTATATCATCAATATATTATATCCCATATTTATAATTCATGAAGTTCATAATGAACCAAACTCACATTTAGCTACTGCAAGATTAAAAATATAGAAAATGTTTTCCAAATCCGTAGAAGCAAAGAGAGGCTGCAAGAATACAAGGATGAAAATACAAAATCTATTTCCCCAAAGCCATAGAATTCCCATCATAAGCTATCTGACAATGTAATGGGAATGAACTGGAACCGTTTCCATGTTGATCGCAATGATAATGATGAGATGCTTATGGTTAATTACAATGTGATTTGAATCATTTAAATATAATTTTGACAAGACTATATTTAAAATTTTAAATAATAATTTTAAATAAAAGACTTTTTTTTTTGTTGAAAAACTGGCATTTAAATTATTGACTTTATTTTAAATTTTGTTTACATTAAAATAATTTTTTTAAAAAAAATAATTTGAACCATTAAAATTAAATTTATAAATTATGAGTGCGCTTAACACCCAAGAGAATGAACTCCGTTATGCTATGAAACTTATAGTGCTCCAATCATTATTACTCACTCGATTTTAAATATAAAAATCAGATAAAAATTTTATTTTATTTTTTAAAATTATAATTTTTTTTAAAATATTTATATATAGTTACACATATTAAAAAATTATTAAAAAATAATTTAAATGTGCATAATTAAAAAAGTTATTTTAGACAAACAACGCGCAATTAAAAAGGATATGTGCGATAATTACAATTTAAATGAAAACCTCTAAAAATTTGAATTGCAAAAAATCTCTGCCTTGTTTCTGTGTGTGTTTGGACGGAAAGAAAAAAAGCCACGAAATATCCTCGATTCTCACGATTCATCTAATTCTATGGCACCACGTGGCAACTTGAGGATCACAAAATGGATTGGCAATTCAGCATTAATCCAGAGAAGACACGCACTCAAATTTGAATTCGTTCGTCGGAGCAACAGCGCAAATCGGAGTCGCTGCAACTCGTTGATATGTGGTCAAGCCAAAGTTTCCTCACCAACGCCCTCATTCCCCTTCCCCATAAACCCTACAGCCCAGCTCCTACTTCCCATAAATTCATCTCTTGCAGTTGTTCTCAACATGATGATCAAGATTCCCCCAGGTATCTTGATTATTCAATTGCTTCACTGTTTTCTAGATTATTCAAGGGCCTTTTTCCAGATTATTCAACATGCAAATATTTCCTGTTTGGGAAACGTTTATTGTAATTGAAGCTACAAATGAGCAGTTTTCACTTGAAATTTAATCTAATCATAATTTTAATTGAAAATTTTAGAGATAAACGTAGTGCTGATGTGCTTTGACATGTTGAGTAATTAATTATTATGGGGGTTGGTGTGGTTAGGAAGAAAGAGAACAAATTAGCTAAGTTAGCACTAGTGGCGGTGGCTGCGGGAGTTTTGACACTGGGGTCGGTTCATGATGCATCAGCTGCCAAGAGTGGTGGTCGAATTGGTGGCCAGGCCTTCAGATCTTCAGCTCCTCGTTCAGCACCCAGAATCAACAACAACTCTAGGTAAAAAAAAGTCCTTTACGAGTTTCAATTAATACCTCCCCCAATGTAAATCTATCTGTTAAATGATCTTCTCTGATACTTAGACTACTTGCCTCTCAACATTTCACCTTTGCCTTCACTTGATCATTTTGTTGGCATCAAGACTGAAGTACCATATTCGGACAGTGCATCATTAGAACTGAAGTGCCATGTATGATTATAACATTGTGTGTCATAATATGTTCTAACATATATCATGCACAGTTCAGAGTGTTCATGATTCATAGCAGTGGATAGATTGAGCATAATAGTATCATTCAACTTGCCTTTAGTCCATTTAATATTTAGATGAAACTGCTTGTATCCGCCCATCTTCTTCCTAATTTGGTTTCTCTGTTTTGAATAAATCGTAATGTTCTCTTATATAATTAAGTCTTGTAGAAGCACATCCTCGGTACTCCTTCAATCCTCCTCTTGGTGTGCGACATGTTTTGGTCTTGACATCTCTCTAGCTTTAGAGCAATTGGAGTTTGAGAACCAAGTTGGAATATAGTGAACCGTTTTGGATATTATAAGGTAATTGAATTCAGAAAGCGACATATATAAATCATAATACTGCAGGAAGTACAGTTCATTGATCCATCTTTCTCTATTCCAATTATTTCTGAGAAATATGCTATTTTGATCTTATATGGTCGCATAGATGCTTGTATAGTCATGAAAATGTTATTTTCCACGTCAGATATTGCATGAATTTCTGTGGTCTTCTTATTTAGATAGGTTCCTAATTCTTCCGTACATGATTTGATTCCATTTTGGCTTTTAGTTTCATTTTATTTATTCCATGGAGTATTATTTGAAGACCATATTAGAAGGAAAAAAACACTAGCCTTATATGTATGGTTTCTGGATGGCACATGCTTTTTTCTAGTAGTTCCATGTTAACATATGGGCAATGAGAGCAGGCATTCTGTTTACAAAACTATTTCTGGATAATCTTTTTTCTTAAAAAAAAATTGTATCGGCAGGAGCAGGACCAACATCTATGTGAATCCCCCAGTGGCGCCTCCTTTGGTTGGTGGCTATGGCTACGGTTATGGCATACCGTTCTACGGTGGGTGGGGGTGGTCTCCATTTTCATTCTTCGCACCAGGCCCCAGTGTAGCAGTTGGCATTGGAGGTGGGTTTGATACTATAGTGCTATTTTTGGTTCTTGGTGCTGCTGCTGCAGCTGTGAGGAGATTCTTTAGGTCAAGAGATGAAGAGGATGACTACTAGCACCAGAAGCAGAACAAAGAATAGTTTTTTTTTTACATAATTGTAGAGAATGATACATATATGTATACGTGCTTGTTTGAATTAGTTTGTTTTAAGTGATTTTGAGATGTACGAAGTAAAAATGGGAGAGGGGTTTTGTCACATAAAGCGTTAAAGCGCTTATTATGGTAACCATGGTCAAGCTTCCAAAAACTTCATATCAAAGTATAGAAAGGATTTATTTTTAAAATAAATTGAACAGCTTAATCGTTATGCCTCGCAGGACGAATTTGAACAAGCAGCAACACCAACCTATTCAGAGAACATGCATGAAAATCATCTGCCATAACTATGACACTTTCTCTTTGATGATGGCCTGACTATAGAGGATTCATTTTCACAGGAAACTAAGGCATCACAAGAATTTAACACCCTAGATGAAAATTTATCAACGACAGATCTTTAGGCTCCCAACCCAACAAAAAATGAAACGCACGAAAAGGGTATGGTTGGAAAAAAAAAGTATTTCAAATTGTTGTAGAACTGTGAATATGGATGAAACATTAGGCAAAGTGGCGCAACTCATTAGGGTTTCAGTGGAGACTGTCTGGCCGAACATTTTTCATGTGGGCTCCTGGTTACAATTATGTGAAACAATGAGGGCATAATTGTAATTTTGTCTCGATGAACATTCCTTTGCCCCACAATTCCCCAATTTGGAAGAACAAGAAGTTAGCTTTACAGGTGAATTTTTCAATGCATTATGGTGTGGATGTGGATATCTGCAATCGAGAGAATTGTCCCTATAGCATCCAGACAATCCAACTTCTCAAGACACCACAGCTTTTAGTGGATAAACGTGTGCCACAAAGGAAAAAAGAAACTCAAGTTTAATTAATTATTAGCTGTCATATATTTTAATTAAAGTATAATATCTGACCAAATGTTCTTTTCAAATATATTTTATTATAAATGTCCAAAGAATTTTATAGACATGAAACATGAAAATTCGGTAATTCTGAAGAATGCAAAGATAAAGTGAGAGTGGGGAAAAAAAAAGAAATCCTTGTAATGAATTGTGAACCCCAATGGGTTGAAATGTTGAGGGTAAAAGTGAGACAAACGTTAAATCCTGTATGATGGAGAGAAATGTACATGTCCATCTGTTTGGTTTAAAATCAGCATGGAATCCATCATTCTATTAGCTGCACAGCTGCAATGGAAGGTATCTTGTCCCTCAACTTTTGAGTTAGGGCAACACGAACAGTCATAACTTTAGCAGCCGGTCCGGTAAGCCGAACTTTGACGACATAGTCATTGATCTGAACAAGTTCCAGTGTTCCTCCCCCAGTGCCACCAAGGTATGGTCTAATCTCAGCAAGTACCTGAATAGAGAGAAACATTATAAGCTTCACAATGCATTCACAAAGCAAAAGGAAGCTGCAACTAGAACATGATTCACTCTTTATTCACTGGAAAAAAAAAAAGGAACATGATTCACTAAATACAGAATCCCACAGCTCTAAGACATATCTGTGTTTTATGCAGAGATGATTCCTACAAAATTAAGGCAAGATAAAATAGTTGGCATGGAAGGAACATATAATATTTGTTTTCTGTTTTGTTATTTAGTTCACTATCAGAATTGTTCAAGAAATAAGGAGAGACTTCCAACTTTCTAGCCTTGCTAAGAAGAGTACTCTTTGTCGTTTTGCAGAATGCACTAATCACTCATTGTCATTTTCAAGATGAGGCACATGAATTTTCAATTTAAAAAAAAACATGGTATCCCTTCGAGTTTCAATTTATTCTAGAACCTTTTAATTAATAAAACCTACACTCACAACCCCTGAGAAGAAAAAAGAGGGTTAGATTGTAGATATGAAAACCTACAGGAAATTGAATGTGATTTACTCAAGCTTATAAAACAAAAACAATAGCCTTTTTGAGTCTTAGACCTTGAGTGCCCACCCCGCGTGTGCAGTGCAAGTTTCTAGCAGATGATTTTGCTTTTACTTGTTAGACTAAGAGGCCATGAGGATGAATAAAATTGATCAAATGATAGAAATGCTGGAAATCAAGGCATAAAATAAATTTCATACACTTTCAACATTATCCTCAGTTAATTCGAGTCCAGTCTCAGTGTCAACTATCTGCTCCACCTCCAGGATTTCAGGGATCTTGTCTTTAAGTCGTGTTTCGATTCCCATCTTTAAGGTCATTGTTGAACTAGGACATGACCCGCATGCTCCTTGTAGCTTGAGTACAACAACAAGGCCATCTATTTCATGTAGAGCCACATTTCCTCCATCAGCCATCAAGCTTGGCCTTACCTCATCCAAAACCTTCTCTACATTCTCTTCGGTAAGCGGTAGCACACAGGTTGGCGAAACCACAACTCCTGCAGCCTCCAAATATTATTGCTATAACCAATTATTTTCTCCACATCACTTGCAGGCTAATTAATGTGATAAATGAAACTAACAAGTATTACTATAAGTTGCTCTGACACCTTATCCTGTCATTTTAATCATTTGTGTTCATAAACACCAGAATTGCATATGATAAATTTGTTCAAGACAGATGTATTAGTGGACATGGCAGCGAACTAACCGGATCCCTTGTTATTTACTAGGCAACTGAATTTGGGATTGCTGGGGATTCTACTTATCCGGAAACTGTTTTTTCCCTTGTGTGAAAAAAGCAATTTTTGTTTGAAGTGTTTCTTACTGCAGTTATTTTATAGACATGCATTTAAGGCAAAAAAAAGTTAGATTGTCTTCAAAACAATAATTTTTCCTCCTTATTAAAACTCCAAGTTGGTGCATGCAGAAAGCCTACTTCCGCAACCACTCAGACGCAACTTATTTCTTATAAGAAGATTAATGTAAAATGAGGACCTTCAGGTAGTAAATATAGAAGTTAGAGTTGTAAATTTTGGAGTTTCAGTAGTAACAAGGTCCACATTTTGTATTAATTCCCTTAAAGGTCCTTAATTGTCATTATCCCTTATTTTTTTCACCAGAAACATGATCAAACACCTTATTTTCTCAAAATAAACTTTTCTAAAACTTAAAACACCAGACAATGACAATGGCATACACATGAACAGAAGTATAGATAATCATATTGCGGTGTAAAATCATATTTCCAAGGGAACATTTTAATGATATATTCCATATACATTCCGTTCAAAACTCCATACTCAAACTGCTCTACAATTATTGCCCACAAGTAGCATAATGCTACATACTCAAATTCACGAGTTCATATAGTGCATTTGATATCAGAATCACCTGTTCTGTTTCGACGTCGAGTACGCCTTAAAGATCGCGTGAAGTTGATTTGGCGAACGCCGCTAAAAGAACTTTGTTTAGAGGATAATCCTCTGGCATTTGAAATGGGTTCCTAGAGAAAAAAAAAAGGAAAATAATTGAATAATTCTCACGAATAAATGGTAAATAGGAACAAAATCAAGAGTACCTTGAAGAGAGATGTAGGGGTTGAAGATAATCTATTGGATGCTAAGAGCGATGAGTTGGGTACAGAAGCTGAAGTTGCTGCATTTAAGCATTGAGACTGAGAAGAGAGTATAGCACCCAACATTTGAAAGCTACTACCATAAGAGTAGTGGAAAGCAAAATCGAAGCTTAGAATTTTATCATTTTTGGTTTCTGGGGTGAAGTTCAGTTCTGCATTCTGATATTTGCATTGAAGATGCTGCGGATAGAAAGCGTTCCCTGATGATTGGCTCAAATTTTGTGAGGCGTGAGATGATTTTATTATTATTTATGTATTTATAAAAATTGAAACAAAATGACGTAGCCGAGTTTGTGGACACGAGTGAAAGATGAAGGATGGAGGAGAGACAGGTTGGGTTGGACTTGGACAAGTGCGGTTAAAAACTTAAAATTATATTAAAAAATATTTTATTTAATAATTGGGCTCAGCATTCCGTTAAATTTAGAAATTGAGCTTATAGACACTGTGATACATGATAAATTTTATATTTTATAGTATTCGATATATTAATATTAATATTAGTAATTCATTTTTATATAAATTGAGATAATTTATGCATAAATAAAATATACTATTATGTTTGAATTTTTAATTTATTATTCTTTAAATAAGAGTTATCAAGATTGTTTTAGTTTGTTTGTTATTTTTTTCCTTTTCATACTTAATCATTAATATATATATCTATCAATTTGTTTGTTGGGTCTTAAATTTTATGATCTGCAAACAATCTGAAACTTATAAATAAATGAGATTGAACATATGACATTCTAATTCTATTTATATAAGAGCTTAGAAGAACATTGGCATTTGAAATATCAATTTCTTTGCTTTTCGTATCTTATGTACACTTACATATGTACTAGACTCACATGATCTAATTATATTGGTTTTGTACTTGTATCTTTCTTTCTTTTTTAATAAAAAAAAGTTTAAATGGATGTGGTATTAATTTTTTACTAAGATCATAATACAGCTATAAAGCTCAGAAAATATTTATATAAGATTTACGAGATTGTTTACTAAAGAAATCTCCGTAATAGTAGTAAGAATCAAACTCATATTTTTATAGAATATGAGTCTATTTTTTACTATTTATATTAATTTTTATCTATTTAATTTAATATAATGTTTGATCTTTTATAAAAAAGCAAAAAAAACAATTACTGTGAAAATTAAAGCCCAAAAAGCTTAAGTTTTAATTACAAAGGCTGGACCCTGTTTGGGCCTCATCTTATGACAATTGGGTAGTTTCTTTTTTTTTTTTTTTTGCCCACCCGGTTCACCGGAGCTTTGCCCCGACTACATCCGGATCCGACCCGCGTCGCGCACCTGGCTATGGTGGGTGAGTCTCCCAACGGGGATTTTCTGCGTACGCCAAGGCTCGAACTCGAGACCTCGCTTAAGCGATACCGAGCCGCTTACCACTCGGACCAACCCCGTTAGTTTGGGTAGTTTCTTTTAATTCTTCAGGAAAAGAAGTTAAATTGGGCTTTCAATTAGGTGAGGCTTTCGAAATGGGCCTGCATGATTTTCAATAGAAATGGCCTAAAGTTTAGGTTTATGGCCATTTCTATTCACGCAGGTTCAATCACACAGTGATAACTGACGGGTTTTTTTTTTTTTTTTCCTATTGTGATGAATTTAATCCTTTTTTAAAAATTCTGATATTTAAAAAAAAACTGACTGGGTTTAGACTCTCATGGCAAGATAAATTTAAATTTAAATTTTTATTAAGAAAAATATTTATATTTAATATCTAGTAGTATTTCGAATAAGATTGTCTCTAATAATGATACATGTACTTGACAAAAAAAAAATCACACAGTCATAACACAAATTTTTAAAATCTCTAATATGTATGTTGTTCTTCCCAAATTTTAAAAATTAGGCTATTTTTTATTAAAATTAAAGTTAGAAATATTCTTTGAGATTAGATGCATGTCAAACTAGTAAGTAGTTACTTTCCTTAGCAAGAAGGACATGCATCCAAAATAATGCATAATTGGAAATCTGGGGCCCACCATCTTGACATTTTGATTTGAAGGACAAAAAACTAGAATAATTATGGTTATAAAAACTTTTAAGACTGTCTATTCAATAAAATTTCAAGACCAAAAATTTAATTATGCGGAAAAATATACTAGTACTCAAAATTTGAGTTGAAAATTTCCATTTCAAATATTACAAGAATAATTTAAAATTTTTAAAAAATAAATATGATATTTTCTTCAATTTATTAAAACCTTAAACCATCGTTTTTCTCATCAATAAAGTCAATATCAAGAAACAACATTTTCTTTTTGACCAATTAAAAGCAAGCTTATCTTTAATCTTATCCTATCCCCCACCCAAAAAGCAAAGGTTTTCCTTTTTCATCTCAGCTAAGAAAAACTACTATGTAAGAATATCACTTTTTTGGGCAAAAAATGTTTATCTCATTGAGAAAAAGCATATATTATATGAAAGCTAATTTTATTGATAAAAAAAATTAAAAATATCCTAATATATGTGTTAAATGTTTGGAGGGTCGAATTTAATTTTTGGATCAAGAGAGAGGTATATACCAAATTCAAAAGATTGATCTGAAATTCAGCCAAATTAAATTTTTGAGATAAATTGGAATATTTAAAATTAAAACTCATGCTGTGTCGACATCAAGTTAAATATATAAAATTAAGTGAAATAAATTAATATAATATGTTAGTTAAAGTTTGAGTCTCAAATGCAATTTATTGGATTGTCAACTTCTCAACTATGATATTCTATTAAAAGTGGAATCATCATCAGACCAAACATAAAATATTAAATTAAATTATATTTATAAATTATGATAAAATCGTTTTATTGGGAAAAAAAAGATTTTAATCCAATTTGTGTGTCAACAAAAGAACAATATGCAATCAAAGTTTCAGATTCTTGTCTCCTGTTTTGTCACTAATTCTAAATCACAATTATATTCAATCCTAAACTAATTCATGCTTCTTCCATTGGATTAATTTTGATGCTAATTCGCTCGGATTTTGGGATCTATATATGAATTATCGAGTAAGTAGTCTCAATAACAAAAAAAAACATTTGAATAAAATAAGTAATTGGATTTATTTTTCTTCGTGCAGGAAAAAATATGCTAAATGATGGAATTATTTAGGATTATTTGAATTAAATTGTCAATTGACCAATCTTGAGTCTTCCCTTATTGATAAAGGAGTGGGAAAGGAATCTACCCGTACTCAATTATTCCAGAGGAAATTAAAAACAATTCAGTGCAAGACAGTGAAAGAAATTGAAAGACCCCTTCATCCCATTTCAGTAGCTGTTAAAAAATAGAATAATGTTATCATCGATGGTGAAAAATATTAACAGTCAACATGATTTTTTTAATAATTAGAGCGATTTTTTTAATATTTTTAAAATAATATTAAATTAAATAAAAATTCCTAAAATAATGTTATTCCTACATGATAACTTTCCGATATAAAATTGAAGTTTAACCCTATGTACAATTATCAATTATTTATAATATGATAAGAATGAGATGAGATATTGGTGATACTCAGAGTTCAAATATTTCCATTGTTAAAATTAAGTAAATTAAATAAACACTTGTTGCATCCAATATTAATATAAAATAAAAAATATATAAAATATTGCATTGTTTATAAGTCACGAACAAGACTTAGAACAGATTTCATATAATGCGTATTTAGTTGGAATTAAGGAGTTTAATAATTAGCAATAATAGTTTAATGTGAAGCATTTGAAGATGATGAAGAAGTGGGATGATGATACGGATATTATTGAAAATGAAGCGAAAGGGCATTGGATTCAGGGAAGATAAGCTTGCGTCCCCAAATGCAGAGATTCCTTTTGTCTTCTCTAATCCTAACTAATTAATTAATACAATCATTGCTAAAAAATAAAATTTTTAAATCAGTTAAAAATAAATTTTTACATCGGACATTGGTTAGGTGTAAAAATAGCCCGTATAAAAAGTTTGATATTTTATACCGATTGTATATGACAGGTGTAGAAAATCAACTTTTTTAAACCGGTTATTCTATATAATCGGTTTAAAAAGTAATGTAAAAATAAAAAATAAAAAAAATTGAAAAACTCTATGTTCAAATCAGAAAAATTTCTAAACTAGTTTTCCTATTAACGCATTAAAATTCTTTCCTTCTTCATCACAAATCTAAAAGAGGATGAGAGTGATGAAGAAGAATAAATACCTGTAAAACGCAAGTAGAGAATAAAAAAGAGACGAAAAGAAAAAACTAGAGAACCCAGAAATAAAAGAAACGAAAACTCAGATATATATACAGAAACGAAAATCTATAAACACATTCATCTAATTAAAGATATCACAAAAATATCGTCACAATTTCTTTGGGTTACCTGCTCAAAAGTAAATAGAAATATATTTAAATAGAACCCAGAAATGAATGAAACAAAAACCTAAATATATACACAGAAACAAAAATTCAGAAACGTCATCACCTAATTGAAGACATCACAGAAACGTCGTCACAATTTATTCGACTTACCTAGTCAAAAGTGAACAGAAATATATTTAAATAAAATCCAGAAATAAAAAAACAGACACCCACCACCGCAGATCTGGGTCTTTTTTTTTTTGCTAGCTTTAGAGACGAGAACGACCGACTTTAACAATAGAGAATGACTAGCATATGTATGAGTTATCATATATCTAGATCTTCTTCTTTGATGAGTTTTAGATAGTGTGTTATGAAGGAAGAGCTTCCTGTCACCATGTGTTCTCCTTTATCTGATTTTCTCCAAGGACGACGATGTGATTTGTGAAGATATGGAAGCACAAAAAACTAAGACTTTTTGTTAGATTTCTAATAGTAAGGACATTCTACACCTAATGTCATTCCATCAAGTGTAGAATATTTTATCCTTATTTACAAAAATATCACCGCTCATTTCTTTTACACCGGTACTGTGTTACATTAGGTGTAGAATGTTTTACCTTTATTTATAAAAATGACACCGCTCATTTCTTTTACACCGGTCATGTGTACATCAGGTGTAGAATATTTTACCTTTATTTATAAAAATACCATCGCTCATTTCTTTTACACTGGTCATGTGTTACATCAGGTGTAGAATATTTTACCCTTCTTTATAAAAATGCCACCACTCATTTCCTTTACATCGGTTATATGTACATCAGGTGTAGAATATTTTATCTTTATTTATAAAAATGTTACCGGTCATTTTTTTTAAAGTGTTTCCATTAGAACCGATTTAAAAATTAGACTTTAAAAAATTTATTTTATAGCATTGAATTAAAATCTAATTAATATAAGTGCGTGCATGTTATTTTATGTATATTATATATAAAAATGTTAGGTAAGTCATACTCCGAATCTGATGCATAATTCAATGTGGCAGCTGAATTGGATCCATGCAGAGACTTTTCTTTCCCCTCTTCAATGTTTAATCAACAATTATGCTTTTTTAAATATTTTTATTATTAATTAGTCATCTCAACTATGATCATATGTGTGTATATTAATATTCCCTCTCTTTTTATATTTTCCTTTTTTATTTTAAAATTAATATTTTGGATGAATAAATGCACAGTGTTTTGTTTAAATTACTTTGTTTGAAATAACCTTTATAAAACTGATTTTTATCCCAATTATATTTTATAAATTGAAGTTAGACTAAAAGTGGTTAGTATAATATAATTTATATTGAGATATTATTTTATAAAAAAAGTTAGTTTACAAAATTGAAAATTATTAAAAATATGCTGGAAAGGGTTTTTTTTATAGAACTACTCTTCATATTACTTTAATATCAACGGGTTTCAAAACACATACCGCTGATATATATATATATATATTATGATACATTTTAAAATTATATGTACAACAAATTATATATTATTTATACAATTATTTATGTATTCAACAAATTAACATGAGAAAGTTAAACTGAATAATTATTTTTGTAAAAATTAAAATTCAAGCAAGTGTTTTAAAGTCATATATATATATCCAGGACAAACAATTGACAGATTGAGTATATATATATTTAAAAAAATAACGATCCATATGTTCAGACATGTCACCACTTAACTACTATATGCTTAGCATATATATATGTATTCGACACGTATCCAATAGACAAATACGCGCGCGCGCGCGTGTTTATTTTCTTACAGTATGGATTCGATGTGCTATTGGACCAATCAATAATTGAATTGGAAAATTAACAAGATTCTGATGCGCTTCGCTTGGCCCAGAAAATAATAAATTGATGAGCTAAATATTTAATGAAAAATCAGATATTGTCAAAATCAGTCTTAAATATTCTTCATTCATTTATTTATTTATCGGAAAACTTCGAATGATTATGCTTTTATAACCATTTGATCTCTTGGGGCGTGACATCACTTGTTTTATTATGTTTTTGTGAGATTTACATGATGTCAATATAACACGTGTCTACACATTGAATCTCTGATAGAAGGAAACTCATGGGATTTGTTTTTGGAATATAGATTCACTAAATTTATGTAAAATTTTTGCTACAAAAATTGTGTTATATATATATATATATATATATATTCCAAGGCAGAGCTATTGACTTTTCTTATGTTAAAACTTATAAGTTTTACATGCAAACTTTGTGATAATTCGTGAGAAAATAATTACATATATTTTAATTCATTACAATTTTTCAACTCGTCTAGATAATTCAGGACGGTTTTGAAATATTTTATTATAAATTTATATAAAATTATTATATGATTATTGAATGTAATTTTCTTCCATTAATTTAAACCTATTCTGATGACCGTGTCTGTGCCCTTCTTTGCAGAGAATCCGCAAACTACAAAGTTCAGAGAGAGGACGATGGAATTGCCAACATTTTTTTGGGTAAATTTAAATTTAATTATCAATATATATAAATGTATGTATAATATAAAACCAAATCTTTTTAATATCCCTCACTTTTGAATTAAGTCCATATAGTTCTTCTTCCTGTTTTTGTTTTTTTTTGTAATTTGATCCATTATAGGCATCCATTATTAATTCCACAACTTGCTAATTTTAATTTATAGAATTTCATTGATTTTATGAAATATTTCTCATTTTCTTTTACCTATTTTTGATATCCATGCATTTCTATATTAAATTTTATAAAATATATAAATTGAAATTGATGGATCAAAACATAAAGGCCCAGTCCAAATAAAATAAACCACAAGAACTTGACTTAAAATTAAAATAAATTATAATAACTAGCGGATTATTATTATTATTAATAATAAAATGAATCATCTCTTATTATTTATCTTTTTAAAAAGAAAGTAGGCACATGGGATTGATGTAATGGAGTTCTCTATGTAAAGCAATGAAAAAGAAAATAAGAGAAAGTAGAGTTCCCTATTAACTTACAGCATCAATCACTAAAAAGCTTTCTATATGGTCCCTATGTCAGCATCACAAAACTGACCGTCATTACATGTTCACAAACAACAACAACAACAACAACATGATCAACCCATTTGGTTGGTTGGGATGTGTTGTTTTCATAGACATGTGGGCCCCATATCATGAGGCACATTTTTATATGGTCATGTTGAATTGTATAATGCCTTATCGATGAGGAAAGCGAAAATGACCATCTTATATGAACCCAGAGACAATTGATGCACTTGCTGTGGCAACCCATTTGTTGAAATTTAAATTCTTTCAATGGGGTCTACTTTAGATTCCTTTTATGGATAAGCATGCTTGAGATCCCATTGGAGTTTTATCACCATAAGTTTTGTTATTATATTCTCTATGTATAAGTTTTTTGTTCTTTTTATAATAAGGTTAAAATCTAAAAAAAAAATTAAACTTTAACTGTATATAATTTTCTTGATATCTTAAAATTTAAATTTAAAATTTTGACATTAGACCCGTTAAAGTTAATTTTATTATTAAGTTATTGACGAAAATTACCATTTTAGATTAATAAGAATAATGTGACATTTAATATAGATTAAAAAATTTAGGCTGTAACATATAAAAACTCTTAAACTTTAAGACAATTGTATATAACTCTCCCTACTTACATTTTAAATTTTTAAATTCTTTTTAAATGTCCTCATTAGCCTTACGTAATAATTTTCGTCTTAACTTAATGGTATGATTTTAATATAAAAAATTTAAACGTTAAGGTTAAATTTAAATGTTAAGATGTTGGGGTTAAATGTAAATGTCCTGAAATTCATGAGATTTTATAGATTTTAGTCTGATAATAAAGACTATACTAGATTTGTAGGTAAATTAAGACGTTGGGGCTATATCGTATGACTTGTTATTATATGTTATTTAGTTATCATTTGATTTTAGAATAATTGATTCTCTTCTATAAGACCTTGGAGTAATTCTTCCTAAATTTTCTTTTATTTTTCCTATGTATTTTCAATAAAAAAAATACATTATTGTTTTGTATATATGAAATATTCTCAAAAGTTTAATTCTGAATAGGATTTCTAAAACAAATGTTAATGAAATTTGTATATATCACACGCTCACACATGCGAACAAAATTGTTTGTCATTATTCATGTAGTATTATTTATTACGGCATGTATCATTTAGACTTCTATTTTTTGTTTGGATGGGCGGTGTTTTTAATATTCAATTTGTAAAGGAATATTCAAATTGAATATTCCTTGGCAGCATCATCTGAGCAGGGGAAATTTCTCTCTCTCTCTCTCTCTCTCTCTCTCTCTATATATATATATATATATAACAAGAAATGAGATGTTTTAATATATGTTCTGAATGTTATGAACTGTTATATACTCTATATTATGAATTTTACAAGGTCTTCATTTTGTAAATGTAAGGCAAGAGTCCAACACAAACTCAGTTGGACATAACTGTGATAACTGTCTCTAGAAAAACTGTGAGCTAGCTAGGCAGGATTCAAGAATGGGAGAATCACGTAATCACGTTTAAGTTTTAAAAGATTGAATTAATGATAATTAAATTTAAAAAGAATTCTAAAAAATTGAGTTGTAAATATATGAAGTAGTCAGAAACCTGTAACTAAGACTTTCGAATTTTTAGTTATTTAAATTGATATTTGTAAGTCATTATTTATAAAAAATTATTACAGACTTAACTGCTATTCATCTGCCTTTTTGTTATCTTTTTTATATAACTATCTTATTAGACTAATTTTAAATATTATTAGACCCAATTTATAATAGTTGATCTAAATACGTTTTCTATATTCTCGCGGACTCGAACTCGAACTCAAAATTTTATACTTAAGTAGTTAAAGCTCTTTTTACTTAGACTAACCCTCATTAGATCTATCTTTCATTTTCTTTCTAGAATATATAATACTTATATATATATATAATCCTTGGTTTGGACGGCTAAATATGAACGAGTACAGCAGAATTTGATCAAGTCTAGGTGGCTACATTAGATATCTTGTGTATGAATCTGTGTCTCTAGAGAATAATAATTTAATTAATTAATAGGAAGATAAATGGGATTAGGAAACAGACAATATAATCACATAGGTAACATCATCATTATCATCCCTCCAACAAACTGGTAATATTGTACTATGATTGATATAAATCTGATCTTCCACACTTACTTTTACAATTTAATTAATAGTATTTAAGTGTTTCCCTTCCCTTGTGGATTATTAATCCTCACATGGTTAACCCATTAAGTAATTATCACTTTATTTTAATTCAACCTTCATGAATCCCCATGTTCACATAGGTCTTTTAAATTTTGACCAATATTCCCTTACGTGAAAAACTTGTAACTCAAGTCTATTATCTTATTAATCCAAATTAATGGACATTACTCATTTATTTATACTTTCGTACTATTTCATTTCCCCAATTGTTGTAAAAAATTATGGGCATTATTATTATTATTTAAGAATGATGTGAAACACAAATTATTATTTGTGGGGTTCAGATATTTGCGGATCAACATGTAGGAGTCCTGATTCTTTAAAGCTTTCGATGAGTTATTTCTAGTCTTAGTTATTTATAAATGCACTCTGGCTTTTTTTTATGGCAAAAATGTGATGGTGGTTTTTTTTTTTCGTTTCTAATTTTTATTCATAAGGCAGTTTAATGAAGTTGGAAATAAAATTCAGTTTGTCATTACTTGGATTTTTTTTTTGTACTTATTAATGAAAGTTTCTTAATAACAAAGTTCATTCTTTAGTCCCTTTATGGTTTTGAGGGGAAAATTATTGAATGAAAGCAAATTAATGTGAGAACATTATATATAGCAAATGATTTGATCAAATTTTTATTTAATTATCATCAAATCCAATTGTGAATTGTTCTTCATCTTAATATTTAGTTCAATTTTATATTATTGGATGCATCTAATAATCAATTGACCAATCTTTCTTTTTCTTGCATTTTTTTCAGTTGTCTCATAGATATACATAACATATCCTTTGATTCCTATTCAAGTTCTAGTCACCCTATATGAACCCTTGTGCAAATATGCAAAACTCAAGACAATAAATTAGATTATTCAAGACTTATAAAACATATATATTTACTATTTCATTCAGTCATGAGTAATTTTAGAGATTTTATTTTTATCATAAATATAAGATCTAAATTCACTTTATTTTTTAAAATTTTAATTTTCCCGTAAACTATTCTCTTTGATTGCATATGTGAAGAATATTTTTATTTAGAAGTAATTTTAATACAAATGATTAAAGACAGTATATTAAAACGATTAATATATTTTTTATAAATAATTAATTTATTTTTTTTAATTTTTAAAAATTAGGTATTTAACTCATATATTGAAACAAAAGAGAGAATATAATTTATAAATGATATTAATAATAATAATAATTTTTAATTCTTGAAAAAGAAGAGATGAAGGGTATAGTACATGGGAAATCTTGGGAAGATAGAAGAGATAAAAATCACAAGATTTAAGAAAAGGTGATGATGGGGAATCCCAATGAGATCTGGATTTAGTTCGTTAATCAAGAATTTCATGAGACATACATTCATTAAATTTGAGAAGACTAGATATGGAACTTCACATAATCACGTGTACGGAAAGAATAATCAAATCCCAGAGCTGGGAACTTCTCAACAAAAAAGAGGAAAATTCAGTGAAGGAAAAAAAGAAAAAAGAAAAAGAAAACAGAGAGAAAGAGATTGGATAACTTAATTTGCTTGATTGTTGAATTTTGACGATGTCTAGTAATAGGACAATGACTATGTCTGGAATATCTTGTTCACTTGCCAACCACCAAGTGGGAACTCTTATATCAATAATTGTATCATACAATTATTGAATTTCAACATTTAAGCTTAATTTAAATTTAAATTATGGAGTATTCAATTTTCATTTCTTAAGACTAAATTATAGAAGATTTTTCAATTTTTAATCTTTCTAAAAGTAAGTAACAGGGAAAAATTACCTTGAGATTATAAGAAATAAATATAATTATTAAAAATTCTCATAACAAACTAGTAATATATAATAATAAATTTTAGTATAGAAAATAATAATAGGTTTATGACTACTCATTTATTTAAAAAAAATTTAGTGATTAATTTTTTTAACACTAAATAGTGATTTTTTTTCAAGTAAGATGTCCTGAATGAATTATAATTGTGTTTGCCAAAAAGGAAAAGAAAATACACAAAAAAACTCAGTGGTCCCCAGCCTTTCCCAAACATTACAGTGAAGCACAAGTATATACAAAAACAAAACACAATATCACCTATACTATAAATATTGACAAATACTAAATAAGATCTCTCTCTCTCCCTCTCTAACTCTATTCTCTCTCCAAATATCAAACAGGTAGGAGGCACTTGTTCATTCACATACAAACACATTGCTCCTCCTTCTTTATTTATTTTGCCCTTTCTTGCCTGCCTCCTCCTCTCACAGCCTGTCAAGCCAGAATTATTAAACCCTTGATTCTCTGTTTTGCTTCTTTTTAATTTAGAGCTGGTTTTGCTTTCTTGTTTACAGAGTAAACAATGGAATGCTCTTGACATGCCAAGAGATTTTCTGCTGTCTCTGAGCTTTTTCCTTCTCCAAAAACTCCATCGTCATCATCAGTTGCCCTTCATGCACTTCTTGGAATAATCCGTCCTTCTCTCACCACTAATTCTCCCAGAATATAGCTTATAACTCATAACTCCCCTGTTTTTCCTACTCTCTCTCTCTCTCTCTCTCTATAGATATATATCAGGTTGGTTCTGTTCACAACTCTCTGACTTATGGGTACAGCAAGTATTCCCTTCAAGGACGAACATGTTCAATGAGATTCATCAAACAAACCTCCAATTCTGCTGCTTCTTATCTCAGGTATGAAAGCTATGAGAGCTTCATGCTCTGATTCTTTCTTGCTGTGTGATGTTTATTATTCAGTCTCTGTTTTAGCTTCTTCAGGTTAAAGGTTTAAACTTTATATAAGGAACAAGAAGAAGTGGGAACTTTTTTTTAATATCTGAGGTTAGGTTCTAGGTGTAGTAGCTGAAGGCTAACGTCCAGATTCCTTGTTTCTTATGTGTCCCTAAGAATGTTTGATTACTCTTCTGTATGTTGCAATGCAAATTCTCTTTGTTCCCTACTCCTTCACTTTTGGATAATCATTCACAGGACAAACTGGTATCATTCCTTTTTTAGCTTAAACAAGGTTAAGCTAAACACGCAATCCTAATTATGACCTATTCTAAGGAATCAATAAAGTTTCAACTTTCAACATTTGTTATTTCTAGTTTCTAGTTTCTACTCATCCATGAAACATAAGACAGCTATTACAGACACAGTACGATGAAACCCTTGTTTTGGTATAAATGTCTGTTAGTTTTTTGGGTCCTAATTAATATTCCTGGGATTTGAGTTTAGAGTCTTGATTAGGCTTTAAACTTTTGGTTAGCTAAAGTTTGCTATCATGTTTCACATTGTAGATTTTCGAGATCATAACCCCATTGAGTGTGTAACATGAAAAACAGAGAAAGGAGAATTGTTTGGTTTGTTTTTTCTTATCTACTTCACTTTTTCAACCGTTTGTACCATAAAAGTGATTTTTTTTTTCAATATATGAGACATCAAAAAGTGCACAGGTTAAAGTATGATGATGTTGGGAAAGAGCTTAACAACTCTGCATCCATTTATTTTGTCCAGGCATGGGGACCAAAGTTGAATATTACATAAATCTTCTAGCAGCAAACTCAATAGACAGCAGCAATTTAACTGTGAAGAAGAGTGTGGATGTGTGGGAAAATTATCAGAACAAAGGGTTGAGCAATAATAATAACAAGGGTGACCAAATTGGTGGAATCAGGAAACTGCAATTTTCCATTGAAAGAATGGTTGACAGAAACAACCTAGAATTCATCAGAAACACAATGCAGATGCATGAAGACGTCTTCAAACACCAGGTACACATACACACACACACACACTAAAAAACCATACATAATCATCATAGAGTCAAGAAAATGTCTTATTTAGTTCTTGTTTCTTATTGTTAATTTTGAGGCTTTCTTTTCTGTTACCTTTCATGATCTGCTTCTTCCTTCTGCAAGTCAACATTCTTCTGTCAAATATTTGATGCTTTCAGTTGTTAACAGTTATGAGTATTATAACTATAATTTGGATTTGTCTAAAAAGATGGTGGCCTCAATTTGAATTCTCAACCATCTGGAAGTGATATTTCAAGGCCAAAAGGCACAGTTCAATCTAACAAAAAGATTCCATGAAAATGCAGGTTGAGGAGCTACACAGAGTATACAGAGTGCAAAAGATGCTGATGGATGAACTGAAGAAGGAAATCAAACAGAAGAAACTATGGAACCCCATAAATGAACCTGAAACAAGAAAGAATCCAAATGGGGCTACAGATTTGCAAGCTCAAAGTTTGAAAGATGATATATGTTCAAGGGATAGCTGCTCAGGAGAAGATATGGTCACCAAAATACCAAGAGGTTTTGATCTTGAAATGCCTGCTGAAGAAGTTGTAGGAGAAGCAGGGCCTAGTTCCTATACTGATGAAGAAATAGAATTGGAATTGACTCTAAGTATAGGTGGAAGCAATGAGCCAAAGAAGAAGAAGAAGAATGCAAAACCTCATGAGATTGAATTAACCAGGAAGCTGAACTTATGTGGCTCTTCTAAATCAGATAGAATAGGAGAATGCAGTGACCCCACCACCCCAATGAGCAGTTCTAGTGTCACATTTGAACAGGAAAGAAAGGACTCACATTGGCTTTCTCAAGGTTTAAAGCTTACATAGTAGTTTTAGTTGAATGCTCTCTTTCTGTCCCTTCTACACTTCATGGACTAACTGATTTTATATGGTCCGTGAGAATTATGTTTCCTAGATCAGTTGTTATTTTATATGAATAAATGGACATTTGTATGCCAGATCATCACCCATTAGTAGTGATAATAGCATTTGTCATTGTCTTCTTCAATCCAATGATATTTGCGGAGTTTAACTTGAGAAATTTAAAATGAAAAAGCCAAAGTCAAGGTTTTTATTTTTTTTGGTTTCAAACTGCACTGAATTGAAGTGGGGTTGCAACACTAATCCTGATATGCAGTAATTATACTGTGATGCTGCTATTCACTTTTATCGAAAGCACATTTTCTTTGCTTCTAAACGATTTTACAGGTATTGTGGCAATCTTTGTGAAGATCATTACTTGGTTTCGAGTTTATTAAGGAGTTAAAGAATGTTGTGAACGATCAGGAAACTTGAGTTGATGAACAAAGATCCTCTGTTATTGATGAACATGAAGTTATGTTTTTGTCTTTTTTAGAACAAAAAACATGAATGTTTTTTTAATATAGTGGTAAAAAAGATGACGTAAGAAAGCTGTAAGAGAAGAAGGAGATAAGGAAGGGGACAAAAGCTGAGTGGGGGAAAGCAAAAGTTGGAAACAAGAAGCATGTCATAATGTCATATTTCTATCTGCACTGAACCCTTGACGTGACCCTGTTCTTTGTTGCTTGCTTTAATCCTACAATTTTACCAAGTCAATGCTTTTGCTTTCCCACTATTTTCTTTCAAAAGTTAAAAATCGTGAGCCATAAATTACTTTTTTTTACCAATTATAAATTCATATCATAGCATCTATGATTATAATTATGATATAAATTTTTAAAAAAATCTAACTATTGGAAAGTCACCCCATACTCATTCATGCACAGAATTGATTATTTACTAATTATTTACCAAAAATATTATTTATATACTTCCTCCATTATAAAATAAGTAGATATTTTTAGAAGAAAATTTTCATTTCATTTTACTTGTTGTTTTAAAAATTAAATTTATTGCAACATTTATTTATACAATTTTTTTAAAATAACATTTTTTTAACTAAAACATGTACAATTTTTTTTCCTGAAATAAATAGTTATACAACAAAAACATCTCTTTTACTTTTAAAATTTCATTTTCATCCACCTAACTATAATTACTTGATTGTTAAGTCATAATAATTGAATCAAAATGCCTCTCTTTAAACATAAATTTTGTTTAAAATCATTTAGGTTACCCAAAAAAATTAATGCATAGATTTTTTTTTGAATTTTTTATTCATATTTTAATGAAGAATTATATTCTTTCATTTTATCAAAACAAAACTATATTTTAGTCTCTAAAATTAAAGAACCAACATATGATATCTTATTTCTCAACCAATTTCTTCAGACATGAGATCAGGAAGAATCATGGTTATTACAAAATACACCATATATAAAAACCGATCAAACCCAAAAATTAAAAAAAAAATAAAAAAGAAAGAAAGAAAGAATTGATGACAGCACGATCACACCTTGTCTCTTGCTAGTTGACTCTGGAACAATCAACCCTAATTTCACCCTGGCTTCCAGTTTTAACACCAACCCTTCCCAACTTGGTCATGGCAGAAACAAAAGCAGAGTTAAAAGCAGCTGGATTAGAAGCAAACAAGTTAACAGTAGCCCTAGACCTTTGATCAGTGAAGAGAACTTGATCAGAAGTGAAAAGACCCATGCCATTCTGAAGATTCTTGAAGTACTGGTTATCAAACTTCTGAGGAGTTACAGGGTCCATGTTAATGGCGATCCTAGGGTCAACTTTAGAGGGACACATGTTCCTGAGTTGAAAAGCGTATTGAAGATTCAATGATGGGTCGATTCTGTTCCTGGGGCTGAAGTTGTAGATCCTCTTGGAGAATCTATTGCAGTGAGAAAATCCTAATGTATGTGCTCCTGATAATGCTATGAGATCATTCTGAGAGAGACCACGTCTTGAGAACTGAGAGTTTAACTGATCCAAATTGTCAGAAGGTTGAGGAAGACTGTGTTGAACACTTGCGATTGTTGATATTCTGCCATCTCGTCTTCCTAGTTCTACTTCATAGAATGGTCCCCCTGCCTGCATTATACATACATACATATATATATTATATTCCATCATTAATTTCACTACAATATAATATGAATGTTAAGATCAGTGTTTTTTTCTGGGGGGCTTTGTGTATTTGTCCAGTTCAATACAAAAGAACTAAAGCATGGAGGCAGTGCATGTGGCTCAAGAGCAGCTCATTTGTTTGTTTGTTTTTTCGCCCATTACATTTTTTAATGTCTGCAGCTTTTATACAAGTTAAATGTTCTCACATGCTTTTCTCTCTCACCCTATATTTTTGAAAGACTCATTGTCTTTTCTCTATGTACAGTTTGAAATTTCAAATGTTCTGTTCACTTGATAGCAACCATAGAACCAGTCACCAGCTGAAAAACTGGTGCAGAAAGTTCAACACTTTTTATATCGATAGTATCTATACTCGCTATACAACCGGTGTTGGAGGAACTTTTAACCGGTATATAAAGTTATAAAGGTCTTTTTACACCATTGATTATAGTGTTTATATATAAACCAATAACCTGATAATCTCATAAAAGTTATAAGTTTAATCCTATTTATAACTTCAACTTATTAGTATTTACTTTTTTAATTAAAAAAATTATATATAAATTTAATTAGAGGATATATGAAATATATAGTTATTGCGTCCTCGCACGTTTTTTTCCCCCTCTCACAACCCTGTTTTGAAGATTCGATTGTCTTTTCTCTAAGTAATACAGTTTGTCCATTTGACAGCAGCCATAAGAGTAAGAGGATAAATATTATTCAAACTTACTCCGTACAAATTTATAATATGAAAACTTCATTTGCGCCAGCTGGTAAGTTGAGGTGCATGCATTGGCACATTATTAATGGACAAACATTGGTTCATTTTTTTAAGAATGGATCCACATGAAAGAGGAGGCAGTCTCATTAACAATTGAAGCTATGGCTAAAGCAGGGTTAAATATATAGAAGAGAGAGAGATTGAGAGAGTACCAAGTTGACGACATCCCTAGTAGCGAGAGCAAGAATGTCAGCACAAGAGACTTTGTTACGGCACTGTGGATCTCTGTCAACCGCCGCCTTGGCTTTGATGACGGTGTCAAACCCATCTCCGGCCAGCGATATATCATCGGGATGATCCTTCTCTGCGTTCTTATGCCCCAGCAACACCGATGCATCACATCCCTGTGTTTTTATGCATTCGTCAATATAATTAATTAAAACATGGATGAATCATATATATATATATATATACACATATAGATATATCAATATATAACAGACCCGAACGAAGCAGTCGTGGAAGAAGAGTCTGAGAGTGGCAGGGGCAGTGACGAAGGTCTGCTGGAACTTGGTTGAGACAGCAGAACGAACATACTTCTCCAGATTAGTGCATGTTCTGCTGTAGAATCCCTTTCTCAGCTGAGCTGAACAGCTTCCGCATGTCAGCAGCACGAGAAGAGACAACACCACGACCAACCTCGGAGCGTCCATGGTGCTCGATGTTATTTTGTGTTGATGCTGCTGCTGCAGTAATATGCGTGTGCCCTCTATTTATAGTTCCATAAGGTCATATGTCATGACAAATCAATTCAATTGTCAAAACTCAACAAGTGGAGATGATTAAGGAATTTCATTATATATATCCAAAGTCTGCTTTAGTACAGCGCCAGACAGTCTGGCTCTCTCGTGAGTGTATAAGAAGTTGTTGACAGAAGCCACCACAAGGGAATTTAATTTTTCTTTTCCTCTGGTTTGAGTATGAATATCCTTTTGTCCAAGGGTGTTCACGAGCAAGATTGGGATAATCTTGTAGTGAACAATGACTGGATTACTTTTCTGTCCTATGTCCTCCTGTTTCGACTTTGTCCCCTATCTTAAAAAAATTTTGGGACATGCCTTTCCTATCTTAATATGGCCGGGACCAGGACGGGTTCAACTTAAACACCCCTACTTTTACCATACATTTGTCCAACCTTGTCATAACTATACCCGATTTTGTTAGGACTTACCATATCTTGTTTAACTTTGAGCAGACTTTGTCTAAATTTACTCAACTTTATCCGGACCTTGCCCAAACTTATCAGGACCATGGCCAACTTTGCTAGGAACTAGTCCAAACTTGCCAATCATTACATAAACCTTGCCTTCACCTTGTTTATCATTGTTTAGAAGACTTGCTAGGAACTTGCCCACCATTATTGTCACCATTTACCCGGACCTTACCGAGACTTTCCCATACCTTGCCCAAGGTCTACGTGCATCACTAAAACACCTTGGTCATTGGACACACACCACACACAACATTCTAGAGTTAAGTTCTCTGAATCAGATTTTAATCTTTCCTTTAGATAAAAGATAGATCTTTCTCAACTATGTTTATTTCATACATAAGAACTAAGAGTTGAGAGCAATTTTTTAAGACAACAAGAGTCCTTATTACTCACACCAAGCTAAATTGATTAAGGTAGTTTAATTTAATTACCTAAGGAAATAGAGCACATTGACACATTCTATCCCTTTCTTCTTTTTTTTTTGTTACAAAAATTTTTAAAAAATGATTAGCTTCACCCACAATCCAAGGGTAGAACGAAGTCTCCCCTCCTCCTAGGCGATACTAATGTCGGGCAGGGCGTAAATCTAATCATCTAAGAGTTAGGATGTCTCCCCAAACGCCGTAACTAAAACTATAATAAAATAGTATTCACTAGAGATCGAATACACTATAAATAGTTATATATTTTATTCTTTCATCAGTTAAACTTACGGACGACGATTGATATTCTATCCCTTCCTGTTTTAGAAGAAATGGGAAGATTAGTTGCGTGAAGCATTTGGATGCGTTGAGAATATGCATTTGTTGGCGGCTGATTGGGCCGTTTTCCAATGGGCTAGTGGGACCTACCTAATAGGATCATCACATGGAATAGAGAGTTCATGTTAATTAATTAAGCACCCCTTTTAAACTTAAACATTCAACCATTCGTTCTTCTTGAGAATAGTTATATTACGTTTTGTCATATCCTATTAAACTCTTGTTGGTCGTCTTTTGAACCTTTTTTTTATCTTAATTTCTTTTAGGGTTAGAATGGGTTAGTTTAATTTAACTTCTTCGATGAAAGTTAACACTAACTGATCATTGCAGACGATAATTCCAGACTTAATTAGCTAGCTAGCTAATAATTAGTTTATATGCCTGAAATTAAATTTCACGCTTTCTAAATTTAACATTATTATAATTCTTAGTAATAATTCCAAAGTCAAGTTATACATACGTTGAAATATTCCACTTAAATGACGATTTATATATATATTGATCCACGTTAATTTTTATATAAATTCTATGTAAAAATAATGGTGGTAATATAAATAATGTTATTAGAAATTGAATAACATAATACATATGTACAAGGGGGCTTGCACAAACACGCATATATAGTTTAATTGAAAAGTAAAAAAATTATATATGTTATTAAAGTCATTCTAGTTGAATGACAAGTTGATATGTTAATTCGGGCAGCGTCAGTACTGAAATATTAATACATATACAAAGTGCGCACGTAGTTGAGTTGACATTCTAATTAATCATTCTCTTATGATGGGTTTATAACATTTATTATTATTTCTTTCTAAAACTAGAGATTTTTTTCCATGAGCTTGCCGAGAGTGAAAAAAAGGTTATAATTGATTATTTATTTATTATTATTATTATAAATTTTTATTATGACTAAAATTTTAAAATTTAATCTTTAAAAGATTTTGAACTCTATAATAATAATTAAAGATCAAAATAAAATTATTAATTACGATTTATAAAAAAGTGAATTGAAATTATTAAATAGAATTGATTAAATTTTTTTAATTGAATTAGATATTACAATAATAACAGAGGTGAGTAACGTTAATAATGTAAGAGACTAAATGTGTCAAATTGAAATCATGGACGGATCAAACTATGAATTGTTAAACTCAAAAGAAGAAAAAGAAGTTGTTTTTGTGGATTGTCAAAGCCCTCAACTTTACAGGATTTGCCAACTCAACGACATGTGAGAGGTGACAATTAATAACATTAATTATTTGCCCATATTCTTTCTGCGCCTCCATAATTCAATTTTCTTCTTGCCAGAAGGCAAATTTATTATTTGACTCACAATAAAAAAACCATATATAAAATGTTAAGTACAATCTATTCGTGGATCGATGTTTACAAGAGGATTGACAAATTTTTACATTGGTTACATCTAATACAAACCTCTTCATTTGTCCAATTACTAGCAGTAAAGAAAATGTTAAGTATATAAATAAAAATGAATGAATATAATTAATAGTATTTTCCCCTAAGAAACAGACAATTTTAAGTAATCATGCCAAATATAAGAAAAATAATGCAATAATGTAATTATTTTGTCCCATTCTTTTCTTGATGATGTATCAAACACCGCTTAAATAACGTTATTTCAGAGCTCATATTGCTTTTTTCTTGTTTCTTGAAGTATACAAGGGGATTTAGGTTGTGAAAATACGACTGTTATTTTGGGGCAATATGGCTCCTATTGAGGCTAATGAACATATATAGATATATTATATTCATCAGTCATCTTCCTCTTAGTTTCTTGTAAGAAACGTAAAGAGAATTAAGAGCGAAATATCGGCGTGAAAGTCGGGATTTCCGAGTAGTAGAGAACAAATGGTAGCCCCAGTTTTCAGAAATTGAATAGCGCATCAACAAATAGTGATATTATATTTTTGTATGTAATTAATAATTGCCTTGTCAATGGAGGAAGGCTGTTGTAGTACCAACCAGATTCTTGGCTTGTTACTTGATATAATATATCTCTTCCATCGTAAATATAAAATTTTATTTATAGTAAAATTCGTAATATAAAATTATACTATAAATAAAATTTTATATTTAGAATTAAAAAGAATAATATCATACTAGCATGTCAATAGTCTTGTAATCTTATGCTATAAAAATTCTCTAATAAATGTGAAATCATGACTTTAATCCCGTTTATAACCTCTTGCGGTTAATGTTTATAACTTCAATTTAAGAAATATATTCTAGAGTCTTTAATATAATATTACTAATTTAAATAAGTTCAATTATTTTATTTAATATTTTTAAGTTATATAAATTAATCAACTAATTCTTATATTATATATTGGAGGAGTATTACTCGTATATGAGAAGAAATTTTATAGATTGGGAATTGTCAATGATTCTTTCTATTTATTTATTTATTTACAATTTTTGAAATAATGATAAGAGGTGCATCATTTTTTAATGAGCTTCAATAATCCGTGACAACCAAGGTGAATATGATTGATTATTTGTTCTCCAGCGCCTCGTATAAGTAGTCAATTCATCATCGTGCATGATTATGCTCCCAGGATAAAATATATATTAAATAGAAAATAGTATTTATTATATCCTCAAACAATTTAAAAATAATAATATCATATCTAAATTCCAATCAATCCACCTCAATGCCAATACTCTTGTCTTTGAGCAGCCCGTTGTCGATTACTTTGCCCCGAAAATTAGTATCCATTTGTCATTTTCCTTCAGAATTTGAGGGCCAAGAGATACTCCTCCCTCTTTTGATCAATTTGAGGATAAGAAGAGGTGATAGGAACTAATTATAAATTGATAAATATATTACATTACAAAATGCTCTTATAAAGATTACATAGCTAGTTCAATTTATTTATTTTTATAATTATTTTTTTTTCTTCAGGCACAGATATAAATTATTTTTTTAATTTATCCTTACACCCTCTTACGTTGAATGTGCTGTTGTTATTTTTATTTTAATAATTAATTTAATAAATTTTAATAATATTGTTGTATTGCACGGGGTATAAATTAAAGTCATATATATCCATGAGCATAATTCATAGTCATTTTCATTTCCATTCCAATTCCTGGCTGTTTTAAGCGTATTAGCATCGCATGATGGTTGTTTTTATAGTTAATATTATCTTGGTCCTTACAATTTAATTAAATTTTCATTTTAGTTCTTGTAATTACAATCAAAGTTATTAGTGAAAGTCTACAAAAATTACTTATAAAAAACATTAATATACACTCACAACTCTCAAAGAATCATTCCAAGGTTACTCTAAAGCTTACACGAGAGGATCCAAAATGAATATTATTAAGTTCTCATAATTAAGATATTATTAAATTTATTCGAAGACTACTCCAATGTTACTCTAAAACTATCCTAACACCTTAAATCTATCCAAAAGAACCCAAGATCCCCTTTCCAAATATACCTTTATCATTTAACTAGTTCATTATAATAGTAATTTATATTTAATTCTTTAATTTATAGAAATTCCCAAATTTTCATATTTTAGTTTATAAAACTAAATCCATTTTACATATATATTGAAGAGAAAAAGTTGGATTCGGGCTTGTTTTAATAAATTGAATATAATTAAATATATATGTGTGTGTGTGGGTGGGTGGGTGGGTGGGGCGATTGGCACATTAGAGAAAGTATAACTATATATATATATAGTAGTTCGATTAACTCGTTTTATATTCGGTTAGTTAAAAAATAATGCGAGCTGTATTACCAGCTCACTAATAATAAATATTTATTATTTTATTTATAAATTCATTTGTAATTATAAACTTATATTAATTAAGGAATAAATGAATTTGAAAGTTCTTTTAATAATTAATTTATAAAATTCATCCTTCGCTATAATTCTCCCTGTGAAAAATTTCAAAGCCATAAACTCATTGAAAAGGGAAGACATTTGAAGAAATTATATTATGAAGTCCCAACAAAAAATGTAACCACTACAGAATCTTAAATAAAATAAAATAAATAAGCAACTGTGTAAGAAATGACAATATGGAGCACTTTAGGTAATTACATTGTGAACCATGTAGTCTGCAACGCTTAGCTTTCATTTCTCAAGAAACCCTCGTGCGTAGAGTGTCTAAGTGAAGAAGGTTTCCATGTTCTCAGTTTTCGTGGTCAAATCTATTACCATTGTTATCCCCCTTTTTTTTAAAATTTAGTTTTGTGCTTTCATTACATATTTGTCAGGCTATCATTCCTTTTTTGTTTCTTCTTATGATTATTCGATATTGGCTCTGTTTCTAGCGCTAGCTCAATAGAAAATTCAATCTCATGCTCCAGAGATAAGCTTCATATATACTTCTTTACGAAACATTTCCAAAAATTCATTCACTGCCTCAGCAAAGAGAAAAGCAAATTGTTTATGGAATGACAAAATAAGCTAAGAAGCTCTGAAAGTAAAATAAATATACATGAACATAAAATTTCCTTTTACGTACGTTGCTTCTTCACAAACACATATATATACACACACACACACACACACTTCATCATCTGGCTTTTCACTACGAGCCATATTAACTCCACTATTGGAGTTCGAGCTCTCCGTCGTCACATCTGAATGTGGATCACTGTCAACATGAATAAAATCAGTCAACATTCAACGTAGAAATAGAAAGGGAGATCATAGGAAAGGAAAAATTGTAATTTACTGACAAACATTCATTCAATTTATAGTACTCCCCCATTTCTTAATAATATACTACCTATTTAATTAATTTGATTAGATTAATGAAGTGAGTTAAGTTATTGAATATATATATATTTTAAAATAAATTAATTATCTTCCTTAACTCAATATCTCATATCTTACTTAATTATTATTGATGTAGTACCAATAGATGTAATTTAAAAAATATTTGATAAATATATGAAGTATGTCTTACATTTAGGATAAAAATCAACTCTCTAATTAGATCTGATATTAAGGACCAAGGAGTATCATAATTTGTTCCAGAGGCAAACTAACAAACATACAAGCAATCCAAAATATACTTGATGGCCAAACTTAAATAATAGTACCACTAAATCATAATCTCTCGTTTTAAGTTTAAAATACAGGGAAATAGTATCGACCATATAAATAATACCTCAAGTCTTAAATATAATAACTAGATAGAGAGTCTAATTTGATTATAAATATAATATCCTAATATATTTTGTCTTTTAAAATTATAATTTTTCTCCAGAAGTACCCCTATATTGATTGCATATATTAAAGATATTTTTATCAAAGTTAGTTCAAATACACATTATTAAAGATGATATTTTAAAGAATTCAACACATAATCATTATGAATAATTAACTTAACTAATTTTTTTAATCTACTTAAATTAGCTAAACAAATTTTATATTAAGGATGAGAGGTACATGAAAAAATAGAAACAAAAAAGGAGAAAGCAGATATGAAGTAAAAGCAAATTCGAAAATATATTTTTAGGTGATGAACACCAAATAATTTTGGCCAACTTACGCTGCCACAACATTGAGAAAATAGGCGCCAACAACAGGGAAAACCTTCTTCTCCTCAACATTAACAGTGGGCTCAGGTAGATTATAAGAAACCGAGAATCTTAAGTAACAAATGCTGAGTTCATTAACATCCTCACACCAATGAAATATAATGCAGAACCTATTCTTAGAAAGAACAATGAGTTCAACAACTTCTTCATGACCAAACCACCCTGAACGGGGAAGGTTCACCACATGAAGTTTCTTTCTGTTGCGAACATCATAGGATCCCATCGTCCACAACAGTGGTGCAACCAATCAACAATCTTGGACTATAAGGTAAATCCTCCTTATACACACTCCAAGTGTTGTTCTTGCAATCTAGTTGAAACAATTTACCCTCTTGATACAAATAGGTGACTAGTGTCCCTGGGGATAAACAAGTAGAAAACATTGCGTAACAAAGCAAGTTACCAGGTTGACTAATTTCTCTTACTTGTTTGGTGTCCTTAACGTTGACAGCATAACCCCAAAGATCCGGAGGAAGACCGTGATCATGGCGATTACCATAAAAATTATAAACCAGTGATCGTCGACGACAGCAGATCGGCCGTCGCTACGACTGAATGGTAACAGAAAGTTCTCCTACCATTTTTTGGACTACGGGGGTCTATAACACGAATCGTATTGGGACCCTCATCTTTGATGAAATACGGCCAACGACACCCAATACTGAGCCCACCAATCACGTAAATGCATGAACCAATCACGTTGCAGTCGGTATCCAAAAGAGCGGGATTAAGGTGATTCAGTGGACATCTTCAAAAACTGGCGTCAATTCAACACCATCACCACCATCGCTTTGTTTGATCAAATACCAAATGTTTCTAGCATCCGTGTAACCTGCTTCAGTATAACCACCTAAAGATTCTCCCAACGTTGCCACGTGAACATAAATCAACTTCTCCATCCCTTTCCCTGTTCTTCGCTGCTGCTGATGATGATGAGAGGCTGACGAACTGACGGCGGCGACAGGAGAGGAGAGGCGGCGATGGCTGCTAGGTGAAATAGAAAGAGATTTTTTTTTTCCCACTCGATTCACCTGAGATTTGCTTTGACTACATCTAGATCCGAACCGTGTCGTGTTCTTGGCTATGGTGGGTGAGTCTCTAACGGGGATTTTTTGCATACGTCAAGACTCGAACTCGAGACCTTACTTAAACGATACCGAATTACTTATTACTCAGATAAACTCCATTGGTTGGTGATAGAAAGATGAATTTGATCGTGGGATTTGAGATATACTCATAGCTCCGGCCCACCAGAATATTTGGAATCCGAAAAATAGAGGATCTCCTACAGGATCTCACCTTGATATCATATCAATGTTAAAACAGATGTTTTATTTATAAAAGAATTAAAAAAAATTATGTTTTCCCTACTTCACTAAAATGAACCGCCCACAATTTAATGGTCATATCGATTTTAATTAAATTAATACGAATTATATCTTTAATAAAAAAATTAGATAACCAATTTAGGTAAATTAAAAAAAATTAATTATATTAGTTATTTATAATAAATATCTAAAGTATCATCTTTCATCATGATTACTATTTTTTATAGCAATTACTTAATGTATGCAATCAATAAGGGTATTTAAAAAAATTATAAATTTTGGGGAAAAAATAAATTGAGGTATTATATTTAGAACTAAAGTTAACTTTTCAATTAGCTCTTATATTAAAAATTAGACAGAGTATAACCTAAGAAATATGTATAAAAAATAAAAAAAAATATTAGACAATATTTATTTGTATTCTTGTCATACATACTAAATTTATAGTCAAATCACACAAACATCACAATATATATGAGTATTTTTTATAACCTTTTAGGCTACATAGTATTTGGCACTTTTTCTTGATCTTAATACTAATACTAAGTATTAAGCATGGTGAAGGAGACAATTTAGGATTGACATGGAGTTAAACTTTTTTAGTCCCATTCAATTAATTAGACCAAAAGGGGATCAATAAAAGGGTGAAAATAATAATTTAATTACCTAATTCTTTTGGTACAAATTTAATTACCAAATTGAAACATAGGGAACCCTCCAACGTCATTGTTGCCTGTACGTGAAATAGAGACATTCTTACCTTTCAATTATGAGACTCGTATGCTACATAAAAGATGCAAATTCTCGTTAACATATATCTTTATAGAAAGTGTTTCAGATCCATTAAATGCCCTTCCTTTCTTATAGAAAAAGAAACAAAATAATTAACTTAAAAAGAAATAGAGAAATGAAAATAAAAAAAATTGAGGTATTAAATATTATTTACCAGTATTTTTTATATTATATATTTTGCCTTCACCATTTATCATTTTTCTAATTTCTATGTGAATGTTTAGGGAATAATTTGACAACTGACCCCATGATCCCCTACAAGAGAAACAAAGAATTATCACAAAAATAAAAAGTAGATGTGAGTAATAAATCATGTTAAGTGTCTTCTTTTAGCCTTAAACTAATTGTGATATGGTATCTGACTGTAGTATCCAAAATGACCTGTCTAACTTTCCTTTCTCAATGGTTCCTTTCCTTTCTCTTGGCTTTACGCTAAGCGCAATATAGTATCAAAGGGTAAGGATTTGATTTCCAAGTTTATTTGTGTATCATGGTAAAACTTTATTAAGAAGTCACATTAATACAAGAAAAAAGAGCTAATCAACCTCGACAACAAAATCGGAAGGTTCAATAATACATATACTGAACTACACATATTTCATGAGTAAAAAATAATTTAATTATAAATTGTTATACTAACTTAAGAAAATTCTTCAATTTCAACACAAAATAATTTTGCCAACTAACATATGATAATAATCCTTTAAATTTTGTATGGATCAGTACGTATAACTGCCTAAAATTTAATGATATGTCCTCTAAAATAATAAATTGTTCAGGTACAAAAAATACTTCCCCAACTCCTTTATCCAAAAATTTTGCCATATGTTGACGATATAATGCCATGTCATTGTCATCAACATCCAAAATGCTGCAATTGAGTTTTTTTATTTATGATTTGACATTTAAAATTTATCTTCCCATTTATGTCCCCTTTGTACATTTCACCTTGAACATTAACTTTCTTCCTAGAAATCCTAGTATTAACTCAACCTAGGATATGAAACTATGTGTGCGTGTGTGTGTGTGTATGTGTGTGTTGTTATCATTTAAATGAATGAATGGTTCTTAACATCAAATAGTTTATATTTATTCTTTTTTTAATTCAAAATTAAGAATTAAGAAAGAAAGCTTGAATTTATTTCAATAGAATTTAACTTATTTTTCACCTCAAAATCAGGGATTTTTAATATTTTATTCCCACAAATTATTCTCTTTAATTTTCCTTAATTAAATTTGTGTGCGTACCCATATCTTAAAAATATAATAACATTTTATGATGTCTATTTATATAGAGAGGGGGAGAGAAATAATGCAATTGTGAGAGATAATGTAATTAATTAAAGTATGCTTGAGACTTAAAACTAAAATTTAGTAACCATTTATACATTTTTGGTTAAATAGCCATTTATATTTGTTATTCTAAAAATATATTTAACTAAACCTTTAATAAATCGTGTTTATTTGATTCACACATGTTTGTTCAATTTATATTTATATAATATTTGCTAAAATGTATCGAGTGCAATTGTCCAGTTAGGTTGGCATATAGTTTAGAAGAGAGTTAAAATTTCGTTTTCAATTCGATTCATCTGGTTTGTCATTTTTATTTTGTTGCTTCAGTGCAAATATTTTTGAAAGGAAAAAAAAATTCTAAATTCAAACACAAGACCATTGATAAATTAGACTGACAGTTGCACCAAGTCAGATTGAAGTTTGAACGTTTTAATTATAATATAAACGTCATTCCTTTAAAAATTTTGAATCCACCCTATATTTGTAATCCGCCATTCCAACCCGCATTTTCATTTTCCCAAATCCCTAATTCCCTCCCTTTCGGCCTCTCACGCCATTCAAGTCCTCAACTTAGTTGATGTCACCATCATTCATTGTCGTTCGTCGCGGCTTGCCGTGCCCATCATTTTCAGCATCCTCCATGATTCATTTAATTCTGTTTGTATCATCTGTAGAAGGGACCCCATATGCATCTTCAGTTTTCTTCCTTTATGTATAAGCCAACGAAGAAGCAAATTGCAACTTGAGAAAACACCTGCCTAGTCTCCCCCTTCTATGAAAAAAAGCTTCATATGGTACATCAAAAGATGCAAATTCTTATGAACATGTATCTTCATAGAAAACGTTTTAGATCCATTAAATACCCTTCCTTTCCTATAGAAAAAGAAACAAAAACATTAACTTAAAAAGAAATATAGAAATCGAAATAAAATAAATTAAAATATTACATTATATACTGATATTTTTTATCTTATGTATTTTGCCTTCGTCATTTATGAATGCTAAATCATTTCTCCAATTTCCTAATGAATGTTTAGGGAATAGTTTGGCAACTAACTTCATGATCATCTACAAGATAAAAAAAAATGATAACAAAAATAAGAAAACAGATATGAGTAACAAATAACTTTATTATTAATTGTTACAATAACTTGAGTAAGTTCTTTAATTTTAACTCAAAATAATTCTATCAACTGCTCGTGGTATAGTATCATAGTTGAGTGTCCAAACAGGCTTAGTTAACTTTCCTTTCTCCATCGTTATTTTCCTTTCTCTTAGCCTTACGCTACTTATGACATGGTATCAAAGAGTGGGGAGTTGTTTTTAACTGCATTTGCATATCATTATAAAACTTTTTTAAGGGGTCATGTAACGAATCAGCCTCATCATTATGAAAAACTTCATTTGCTATCATGAAGTTCAATATCCCTTCTTTGCTGAGATTGTAGTCCTTAATACTTATATCTGCTCCAGAAATAGAGCTAGTAAAACGGATAAAGCAAAGTGGGCTCAGGCTGGTTAGCCCGCCACTCACAACCTGTGGGTTTAAAGCAAAAAGGGGCTAGCCATAACCTTTTTTTTCTTAATTTTATTAATATTAATTTATAGTTTACTTAATTATTTTACACTTCTTTTTTCTAAGACTCAAACTCTCCCTCACCCTTAGTGCTCACTGCTCAGTCTCAGACTCTGACTCTCTCAGTTAGCCTCACCCTCTCTCTCTCTCGCCTAGACCCAGTCGGCCGACTCGCTGTTGCCTCACCTCTTTTCCTCTACTCTCGTTGTCGCCTCGTCTGTCACCATCCCTCTCCTCGCCAATAGATTAGCACTCCTTCCTTGTGGAAAAGCCCCCATAACTGGTTTTCTAATGCAATGCTATAGTCAAGCGGGAATCTTCTGTAAGTGAAAACAAACTCGGTATTCTCTAATTGGTAGTGGTTAATTGGTTACCTGGATTAATACCCTTGCACGCTAGGTATATTTTGACTGGATTCAGAGAACTTAGTATTTTCACTTATTCTTTGGCATTCTTCAGTCCACTTTAATTAAATTTTAACCCGATATATAACCGCCGAGTAACATTGATCAGTTGTATATTTAATTCAAATAAATTTAAAGAGTAATATTAATTTGCTTAGCTTATCCATCCCATAAGTTATTTAGATCATTCCAAATTTATCAAATCTTACGAAGGGACAAATTGGGACATGATGTGTGGGAAAGGGCCAAATAATCTGAGTCGTTTATCAAAGAGGTTGCCATGATGCAGTTAAAAAATAAATGGCTCCTATTACTTAAAATTTTCATGTGAGATTTTTGTGATAAATTGAGACTAAGCTTCTAATTGAAAAGAGTAATGTTTCTGTAGACCTAAAATAGAGTTCAAAATGGTTTAAAATAGTTCCTGAGAGCGTTAGAATAGAAAATTTGTTCAATACAGTACAACAAATTACCTATTACTTAAAATTGCTTGATTGGTTTGTTTGAATTGTCTCGTTTCGATTAAAGATTTATGTATTGTAATTGAGTTTTCTTTTCCACTTTTAATCTGTTAAGTAGTAAACCTCTTATTGTTGGGTGGCATCGGTTACTTTGATATGCTTGGTTGTTGATTGAAGAAGTAATGTTTTGCTTGTTGATTTTTGCAGTATAATCTATACGAAGTAAAGATGGATTTGGGCGACATTGTCATTGGGGGCATAAAAGAAAGAATACTGATGATAATAATAATACAACTAATGTGAAAAATTAATCTAGACAAGCTAACCCCCATATTTCTGTAGAAGATAATCCAAGTAAGAAAGTAAAAAAAAAAACTACCTCTAATGTTTAGAACTATTTTACTAAAATTAGTAAAGTAGAAGGAAAGAAAAGGCTGAATGTAAATGGTGTAAAAAACCATATATTGTGGGAGGTAAGGATTATGGGACTTCACATCTTTGTTATCATATAAATACTTGTGCAGCAATCCTAAATATAAAGATGTTGGTGCCATGATGTTAGACCATGTAGAAAATGTTAGAGTTAGAAAATCTTATCAAAACAAAGTTCGAGATATGCTGGCTTATTTTATCATCAAATATAACGTTTCATATTATTTCATTGAGTGGGAGGCATTTAGAGATTTTCACTCATATTTAAATCCTGACTATGGGCCCATTATTAGAAAAACTGTTACTGTCGATGTTATGAATTTCTATCTTAAAGTAAAAGAGAACTTAAAAAAATCAGTTAGCAGGATCCTCGCCGAAGTACCACCCCTAGAAGTACCAACCCTAGAAGCAGGTTCCTTGTTGGGTGTATTAGGATCAACCAGCTCCTTCTCGGGTCGACAACTCATCCTGATAATATTAAATAATAATTCATATAAAAAATAAATAATATCAAATAATAATAATTTAAGAAATACAATAAATAAAAAAATAAAAAATAATTTTAAAAATAATTGATAACTAAATTTTTATTCTTACCTGAAAATATGGAGTACTATCTAGATTTAGATCCGGATTTGATTTGTGTAGAGAATTCGGCAGAACTTCACTACACAACTCATCAAGAGTGACAAAATGAGGACAACGGAGTTTATATATAGGTTGCAAATTTTTAGCGATTATCTAACCGCTAAAAAGTGCAAACCCTAAACCCTCTATCACCCCTGCTCCTACCACTTGTCGAGACTCCTCAATAATTTAGTTAGATGTATTTATAGCAGTACATCATAACATTGTTTAGGGATACATACTCATATGTACTTGAAGTATTAATTAAAGAGATAATTTAATTTTTCTTAGCTTTATGCTACTCTTGATATGGTATTAGAGGGGAGCATTTAAAGTGACCCATCTAACTTTACTTTCTTAATTGTTCCTTTTCTTTCTCTTAACCTTACGCTACTCGTGATATGGTATCAGAGAGCAAGGATCTGGCTTCTAATCGTATTTGCGTATCATGGTGAAACTTCATCAATAAGCCATATTTCTAGAAGAAGCTAATGGTATATTTATGGAGTAATAAATAACTTAATTATAAATTGTTATACTAACCTGAGCAAGTTCTTTAATTTCAACTCAATATAATTTTGCCAACTAACACTTGATGATGATCCTTTAAAATTTGTGTGAATCAATAGGTACTACTTGAAATCTTATGTTATTTCTCCAAAACAACAAATTGTTTATGTACAAAAAATACTGTTACAACTCCTTTAACTAAAGAGTTTGCCATATGTTAATAATATAATGCTATGTCATTGACCTCCAAAAAAAAAAAGGTAAGAATTAAAGAATTTTGCCCAAACTAAAATTATATTCAATGTGATACTCTATTCTTATATGAGGCAATATTAAAATCCTTCCATTAAACCAAATATACCTCTAAATTTATTCATACTTTTTTTTGGAACTGACTCGTATTACATATTCACCATCTTGCCATATTATTTTCCCATACACATATGAAGACTTGGAAGAAAATGTTAGCAAAAGCCAAAAACCAAAAGAAAAGAAGGAGAAGCCAGCTTGAAGGAAAATCGCGAGGAGAGAAGCCCGTTCATCCAAAATCACATTGCAAACCCTTAGAAACCCCAACCAAACCCACCATTAAGCAATATAAAGTTTTGAACTTTGTACATAGGAAAAGAAAGGTTAATTAAGATAAATGCACATACGATTATTAATCAATAAAAATCAAAAGAAATATTAACACTACAGTAAATTTATATATGTAAACATCGAGCTCATCGCAATCTTAAAAGAGATTAACTAACATCACGCGAGGCGTAAAATTACAAGGGAAAATCTTGTATAAAGATTGAATTCTCATTTATTTGATAATATATTTATTACGTATTTATCAAATTTCAGTTATAAAAATAGGAAGCTATTATACTGCACCCTCTCCCGTTTTCCCCTTTTAATACTACATTCGTTCTTTCGGTCATTCGTAACAAACGACATTTACAATGATAAGGCCATTCCCATTCCTACTCAGTACTCATTATGTTGAGTGCACGATATTAGGGACGCTTTTATAATACATCAATAGATAAATATAATAATCTTTTTAACTGCGGCTAAAGTCTGTAAAAACAGAAAAAGGCAAAGGAGAGTGATGTAATAACAACAATACAAGCCAGAAATAGTTAAATATATATAACCAGTCAACAGTTCTCTTGTACAAATACAAACCCTTATGTATTATAAGATATGCTTCAAGGAAGAATACAGTAGCCTAAGGACATGTAGAAATAAACAATTTATGAACTAAGCGGATTCAAAAAAGTAATCCCTCTGCGCGATTGAATTCAACATGAAAATCCGTTGAATTTAGGCTGCACTTTCAAACTGCCATGACAGACAATAACTGAGGACAATTTTGTTATATGCTGTTTTGTTTCATTTTCTGTTCGCCATGACCAAACTAGTCATCCATTACAGGCAAAATATTAATTAACAAAATGCTAGTCACCATTTGTTTATCCGTCCAACACAGGTTCAAATGGAACATGAAGGGGGTGAGCACCAGCAGATACTTTCCTGTCGTGATCCATCCGTGTCCCAACAAGATACCTGCACAATAAGTCTGACCAAACTAATTAGTGACACAACCCAACGAATCAGCATGTGCACACTGAAAGGACAGCTGAGCAGTGAGCAATCCCTTTTCTCTTTTTTTTTTCTTTGAGAGGGGGGGGGGTGTTTCAAAAGTGAGCAATCCCGATTAAGACCAGAGTAAATAATAGATTCATCAGTTGCTGACAAATCAGATACCAAAGCGCAGAAATGAAACTGAAGACCACTGCATTGTCTAATGAGAGCCAAATTCCAGAGTAAAATGTTGGATTAAAATGCATCATCTTAAACAATGAAGAAACATACCGTAAAATTTGCCTCATTTTAAACAACTGATAAATTTGGAATTCAATGAAAACACACCAGCATTATGAAATTGTATTTCCAAATATTTGTTTACAGCTTCATTATAATAGAGAACCAGGTCAAACAATGAAGACAAACGATTGAAATCAGAATTTCTCAACTGTACATTTAGAATTTCCAAGGCAGGGTAATGTCCAGCTAAAGCTTTTGTGATTCATTAATATTGTATGTTAAAAAGCAATATTCAAATTTATCAATCAACTATGATTACCCGTACTCTGGGCAAAAAGCAAGAACCATTATTACCCGTATAGGACAAAGTAATGGATCTTTCAGATTCCCTGAAGAACTCTTTGAGGATCCAGTTGCCCGCTACAATAACTAGAGGGAACAGCTGAAAGCTCTAGTCTCCCTCTCCATTCTTCACCGGGTTTTAAAGTGATAGATTTTTCAACAGCAGCAGCCTCTACACAAAGCATATGCTTATACTCATCATCCGCAAAATCTGCCATAGCCTTTGCTTTCTTATCCCAGGGATTCCATACCACTGCATAGATGAATAATGTGTGTGCGCGTGTGAGAGAGAGAGAGAGACAGAGTTATATCAACAGCCACTGTAGTCAAAACAATTTCAAACATCAAACTCTAAAAGATAAACCATACTTTTATAATTACAATTCTTAAATGTGGGAGCATACAATTCAACTGCCACAAAGGTTATGAAATACGCTACTTGATAGACAAAGCTGTTAAGTTGTGTCAGATGAAGCTATCCGTTTTGTTCTTCAGATACTACCAAAATTTTCAAGGATGGCATTTCAAAACCTCACTTCATAAAATTACAACTCAATCTCAGACATTTCAAATCATGGCATCAAAATGTACCAAGTTTAAATCGTAAAAATGTCATTTAACATATGTCAGCAGTGCTATGCTTGAAAACGATATTGCAGAGATCAAGATGAAAAACAGAAAACTCCTCCAAGCGATGCTATACTAGGATAATTAAATCTTTCATTGCATCCTTATCTATTTACATATCTATGAACTATAGTAAAATATTCAAAATTCCCTATTTTGGTTTACAGGCTAAATACAGTTTACGACATGTGATTCAAGCTATTTTCACTTTCTTGCTCCGTGGCTGAAAGGTTATATTCCACTATCCTGTGGTTGGTTCTGTCAGCACAAAATCATCCGTTATTAAATATCAAATGAAACCCCCCAAATCCTATCAAAATTTCCAAAATTTCACACAATTCCATCTCATATTCAACCCATTCTTCCTACCAAACCCCACACTCCCCAATTCTTGTCCCATCCTCAAATCCTATCTAATTCCCCATTTTCTCCAATTTTCACTGTCATATCAGAATCTCTGACCCCTTTTTTTGACTAAATCCCCACACTCCCCAATGTTAAATGTGAGATCCACAAAAATTTGTAAGTTCCATCCTAAAACCCCGAACTCCCCTGTCCAAAAAAAATCCCACTCTCCTTATTCTAGCCTAAAGTGTTCAACTAGACACCCTTGATTTATTTATTCCCAAACAAGCTCTTCAATTTCTTGTTTCCCCAACCTCAAATAGGGTTTTTTTTGGTAAAGACCTCAAATAGGGTTTTTGTCGATTCTTCAAATATAAATCAATGTACAGTAGAAATCACCAGTAAATTTTATAAATACAACTAACTTGGGCTACAAAGTTGTTAGGACAGTGTGAATATATCGTAGCTAGGTTAGAATAAGTGTTTTGGTCACAAGTAGGCTAGGCTAGCTGATTGAAACAGGGAAGGGGGAGGGGGAAGGGGAGAAGAGAAAGGAAGGAGAGATAAAAAAGGAGGAAGAAGTAGGCAAAATTGATGTTGAGGGGGCTAAGGTAGTTAGGGAATCAGAGTAAGGGATAGTTAAGGAAGATATCGTCAGGAAACCAATCCACAACTATATTATAAATAGGGGAGCGTATTCAGCTGCAATGGTTGAATGAATTCTGTTGGCCATTTTATTTCTAAAGATTTTATCATGTACCACAGGTCAAAGATTTTTAAGAGCAATGTCGACTGAGCTACTAGAAGACAACCAAAAGAGTTGTTCATAGGAAGCAAGTCAGAATCTGGGGAGATGCTTGCCTGAAAAGAATGTCCCCAGAGAAAGCGTTAGTTGCTAAAGCTTTTGAATTGGAGTTTTGGTATCACACATCATGGTGCTAGGTCTGGTGTTTAGGTTTACAAGTTTAGATATGTTTGTTTCGTTTTAATTGGTTGCTATAACCTATTTGCAAGAAGCTAAATTTTTGACAAACTTCAGCCAGCCGGGTGCTATGGTGTGAGTACATGATGGCTATGTTAAAGTAACTGTGCTCACACTCAGGGTTTGGAATCTTGCTAGTTGCAATGCCAATGTGCTTCACGTAATCAATGATTATAAATAAATACACAAGGAGTGTTGCTTAGTAAGTAAACGATCTTATTCAAATTACGTTTTCATTCTTTTCTCTATTAACAAAGATGAACTTGATAATACTCACCAGCATCAGGAAGTCCATCTTTACGTAGCACAAATGTTCTTTTCTTCTCATGATCAAGAATCGCAATCTTTGTGGGAGTGCTGAGATATATCTTGTCCACCTATCACGCGAAGAAATACCATTAAATCAAAATGTACTCAATAAGTTCAGATTCATAGGCACACTGGGTACAGATGCATGCAAAAAGGGTTTCCCTTCTAAAAAATTAAGATAAATATGATTATGGGCTGGCTGCAGCCAATGCCTACAAATGGAATGGGAGGCATGAGCTGTGCTATCATGGGCAATGAGCAATGGTTGAGAAAAGAATAACACATAGGATAAGAAAGGAAAATCAAGAAAAAAAATAATCGAGATAGAACAGCTGCAACCAGCTCCCAGGCCGCAGGTAGTTGGCTCTGAGTGATCAGCACTAAACAGAACCCATTTTTGCATCTTTTCATCCTTGCAGAATGGGAGAAAACAACTTACTTCAGATTCAAACGTCAAAGCATCCCCCTGTTCAGTAAAACGCTCCTTGTTCTGCAAGTTGTCAAGATAATCCAGTGTCTCTAATCCCTCAACCCGAACTTCACTGAATACACGCAAATGAACTAGTAAGAACCAAGTCAAATGCTAGCCACAAATATATCTATTCCTGAGATTAAAAAGAAAGTAAATATATGAAGAGTAATTACGGTAAATTCGTATAAAAAACAGAACAAAAACATAAATACATACAGAATCAAATATAATTTATATCAGGTAAATTCTGATAAATTAACAACAGCTGCTTGAATATTTCACAACATATAAGGAACATTTTTGTTCAAATGTATAATACTGAAAATTTACACTGATAGAGCTATAGATTTGAATGTCGCAAATTATTTTCACATCAACAAATTTCCAAATATGCATATCCAAACTAGGGACCTTCATTTAACAAAGAATATGATAAGTTGAAACCAAAAATAGTTTTGAAAATTCCTTAAAAAATTATACATTTTAAGCCTGAGACAGATCTAAAAAAATTGCTGAACTACACCAAGGCTATAAAATGATAAAGTTTTCTTCACCTTTTTACTATACTGATCAAGTTTAGCTCTTGACTGAAAGTTACTTTAAAGAATATCAAGACACAAAAAGTAAGTACAGGGAGTTTAATCAGGCATCCATACAATATAACCAACCTCATCCCCCTGCCAAGACTTATAAGATAGTGGTTGAACTCAATTTTTATTATAAAATTCACTGTCAAAATACAAGTGGGACAAGACAAGCACTTGGAACTACATTTTGAACACCTATAACAACTAAGAATTACAAGTTTACACTCCAATAAGTTTCAATACAATATTCATAAACAATGTTTCTACAGAAGCAGACTGAACATGGTGACAAAGAGTGAATTGCAAAGTCTGACAAGCTAAATAAAAAACAGCAATACTGGAGTGAGAAAAACTTGTTTCAAGCACTGTACCTACCTTATGTCTGACACAGAGAAATATGTATGATAAGCAAATGTGAATGAAAATGGCTTCCCATCAGGATTTGTATTCCTAATCCGAGATGTTAACATCAGGTCTCCTCCTGGTCCAAGAGCTACCCTAAGACGGAATTCGAAACTAAATCCAAACAGAAAAACATATAATATCAGAAAGAGTATAAATTAGAAATCCAAATAGCGAAAAGTTAAGAAAAGAAGTAAAAAGTATGGTGTCATAAAAGGTAAACATAGTGTTGAAAGTCTCTACTCCCTGTATATACCTGTGAGGCCAAATCTTTGCATCTTCTTCAGAGGGTTTAAGGATCAAATCAACAAAAGCTTTGCTGGAGGTATTTGTTGCGAAAGGAGGTGGATCAGTATCAATGGTCCAAAACCGGTTTCTAGCAAATCCATGCTGCTCAAGTGTACCATGGCTTCCAAACTGAAATTACAGTGCAAGTTCCATTGAACATTTGATTAGGAATCTAATAACCATTATAAAGCATTTTTAAGAAGGGAATTAACAAAATAATCATATCTAGATTCAGATCAGAAACTAGAACTTTCAATTGCATCAATAGCTATTAAAGATTTCAGCATAATTTCAGAGATAGTGACTTAAATTGTAACGTCAGAGTTTCGCAATATTCCAGGAATTTGATCAATTGGGTATCATACTATGGGTTATCCATGAATTTCCAAAAGAAAAAAAGATTACTTGAGATATGATATTAGGGTTTCTTGATCGGGTAAAATCATGATTATTAGGAACTTATCTATATAATAGAATCATTTAATGTATGTCAGAGCTTAAGTTTTATGTTTACATATATGTTAAGACTTAAAACTGCATCTCATCTCTTTTATCCCTTAAGTTATCTACCGACCCACTTTTTTCTCCTTTCCTAAATGGCATTGTGACAACAAAAGCAATTATGGGAACTATATATCTTGAAGAAGCACTTACTTGGGGAAAGCATATTGGAATCCCTCCTCGAATTGCCTTTGGAGGCTTAAATATAGCCTGCACAAGGAACACGATAACGCTCCATCAGGAGATACAAATTAATGATTCCTAATAGAGGTTATCTATGTATCTTAGATGCCAGTCAAAGAGACATTTATCTGGATGTTAGCACACGATTTGTAGATCTAGTGGCTTCAAATTCCACAAAATTGCTTAATATTCTTAGGCAACAACCAGAATATTAAAGTTCAAGTGCATAGTTCTATAAGATTACACATTAACTAGGAAGGACACAAGTATATACAATTGATATCGTTGTATATATTTGGACAAAAATAGATAAAAGGCATTTGAAGGAAAAAGCTAGAACGCAACCATCCAAGCCAAATAAGAACATGTAGAATAACAAGCATTTAAAATAAGTGGGGAAACACAAAAGATTGAAGAAAGCTCTGCCATAACCTCCATAAAAGAGGAAGAGGGAGAGAGAGCATGATCGGATATAATGCTAACTGCATTTCATGCATGGCATGTGGCATATCATCAAATCCTAACTTGAGATAGGATGTTCAGAACTTAAGATCTATGCAGAGATTATTTGAAATGGGATGACCGTATTTGCATTAAGAGATGACAACATTTAGTAATCATGTAGCCATCTAATATTATCTGAAAAGCCGTTTCATCTTATACTCTGACTGAATGCTCAGAAGAAGGGAAAATTGAATTGTCAAATCCTCACTCAAATGGTGAGATCTAAAGTATAAGATTAAGATCAGCTAACATTTTATATGCTAAGTGTCGAAATATAAAACTATCGAGTACCAACCTTACTACTGAGGAAAAGCAACTGCTCCCCGTGGTCATTCTTCCAAGAAGTCACATGACCACCATATAAGTACACCTGAAAACCACAATCAATGAAATAAAAAAGTCACCACAGTCAACATTTTATAAGAAGTTCTCCAAGAATAATGACAGATATCACAGGGAAATCCTGATCCTAATTGATCGGCACTCTCCGACTGAGAAGGACACAAAATTGAACTGAATAAGACATCGAAAAAACAAAAATGACAACATATAATCAGGAATCTGAAGGAATGCACAAATCCAGACCAAGAAAGCAAAATCAAGCATCGGATCAGTTCAAGCACCTTAAAATCAGACAAGAAATTGAGCAGATGCAGATATTACAGAAACAGACAAACATATAGACAGGTGGAATAGATGAAATTCATGAGAAAATGGAAGAGGAAAAGGACCTCAGCGGAGCTTCCTCGGGACTCACGAAGAAGGACCTTGTCCATGCCATTGACGCCCTTGCAGAGCAGATAAGAAGGAGATGAAGAAGGTGGAATTGAGCTTGGAACTGAAGAAGCAGATGAAGGAGGAGCCTGTTCGGTGCTCATAGCTGCTCGCTGGCTTTTTCTTCTAGTTCACCACCACCATACGATTTTCAAATTATGCAAATATGCAATTCTGAAACCCACCACGCGAGCCTGCAACTGCAAGAACCTCTTCCATTGTTCTATTTCCTTTTAAATTTTCCTACGCTCCGTTTCCGATTTTTTTTTTCAGGGTTTTTTAATGCGGCAAAGCTGTAATCTCCCTGTCGCGTGCGCGCGTGATACTATATTTTTATCACAATAATTTATAGTTTTATAAAAATCACCCAAAATTTAGACATCCATTCTCTTTTATTGTTAAAATTAAAAGTTAATGATTAATAAATTAATAATTTATGTAAATTAAAGATGTAAAAGTTTAAATGGTTGTGCGTATTCTAAATTTTTTTAATTGGTATGATGAAAAATTATCATTGTATTATGTATGTATTGATCAAAATATCAATACGTCAACATCAATATAATGTAATTCCGTTCGTAAACTAAATCATGTTATGTGGGCCAAACTTGTGGATAATATAAGGATAAATTAATTAAAATAAATTTATAAAAAATATAATATATAAATAAATTATTTCAGTTCCCGCGAAAAAAAAAGAGTTATTTCAACATTACTGGTTAAGGGTTAAGATAACCATGCCACATTCAAAATGCTTTTTTATCACCCTGTGCTAATAAAATTTAATTTTAATGTATTTTGTAAAGTTAATTTAATAGTATAAAGTCTCACTAAATTTTATTAAATCTCTAATTTAATTCTTAGAAGAGATAACTATATTAAAAAATGGTAATTATGAACTCCAATGATACCTAATAATAGGATTTTATTTTAATATTATCCAAAAAAAATTATTTTAATGTTATGATTAGCATGGAAGTCATATTTAACTAAACATAAATAAACGGCAACATAAAAATGGAAAAAGCCGTGAATTTTTATGAAAATGATAGAACTTTTGAAATCATGCAAATCAATCAATTTTCTTAAAAATGTTTTAAATATAATTATTATACTTGATAAGGTCCTTCTAATAAAATAAAATTATCAGTCTTTGTAAGAAGATAAAAGACTATTGGATTGAAAATTTTAGAGAAAAAAAACTAAATATAAACCACTTGCAATATTTATTTATTTATTTATTAGTTAAGAATATAATAATAATTTGGCCCGCCTAATAAAATCATGAAGCTTCATTGCCATAAAGAAGGAAATAAAATAAAATCATGAAGGTTCCAAGTTAGCTCACACATGCTTTTCTTAATCTTCTGAATTTGGCCATATGTGCCCATCCTTCGTATTGTTGTAGGAAAAAGACAAGAAAGGGTTGGCTCTAGTTATTTTCTCAGAAATAAAATGCTTATTATATCTTATAATTATAACAAAGAACAGCTAACACCACAATTATAGAATGAAATTATTTTACACGTTTATGACTAGCAATTATTATTATAATTTAAATCTGGATTCTGATTCTTTAATTTTTAAATTAGTAAAAAAATTAAAAAATTATTACTTACTCTCTCTAGTGACAGGTTATTAATATAAAAATCAGTTAATTTATTTAGATACATTAAGTAAGCTAAATAAATCAGATAATTATGAATAAAGTCAGCTTTAAAAATAAATTCATATTATATACTCATTAATTTATATAAATTAGTCAATTAACTATTATATTAGTCATAATTAATTTATTTATTTAATTTTATTAATCTATTAAAAATATTAAATAACTATTATATTAAGCACAGTGTTGTACTGATGATTTGTCTTCCTTTATTTAATATCACATTGTCACAAAAATATATAGAATTAAATCAGAGTCAAATTACCAATGATAATTCGATCGAACAAAAAGAATTTGATTTTTCTTCAGTGAGGTTGAATGTTTAAATATTATTAATAAAAAATACTTTAAAATAACTGCTTCTAATTTAGCGTTATAATACTTGCTCTAACTTAATAGTTATTAAATTCTATATAATTATATTAAAAAAGGGGGTTGGATACGAATAAGGATCAATAATTCGAACCACATAGTGTTAAAAAATATATAATTTTGAATACGAAAAAGTTAATTATTAAAAAAAAACACTATCAAAAGCATTGTGAGTCCTGCAAACAAGGGCCGTTAACCATGCGTCGTGCTATTTTTTCTGACTTGAGAATGAAATCGGATCCTACATCTAATGCTTTTAAATTTAGGAGAATTGCACTGTAGTCCTTTAGAAGAAAAATAATTATAAAAAAATTGCGTCAAATAATCAAATGATAGAAAAGTATCAAAAGAGTTAGGATTAATTTTTTTAAATTATAAAATGATAAAATTGTCACTAAAATTTTTTTTCACCCATATTATTATTTTTTTATGTTTAAATTGTTATTTTCCACCCACTAGCTTGCTTTTAGTTCCTGTTGGGGAAAATATGCAACAATTGTATTTTTTTGCCCACAACAGTTATTCTTTCTCTCGGGAGTTGTTATTTATTGGTTTTTTAAGTTGTTATTTTTTTCACCCAATAACTTGTTCTTAGTTCATTCATGATGTTACAAACTAATACCCCTAGTTGTTATTTTTAACTGTGACAGTTGTTATTCCTTTGTGTTTGGCTTGTTATGCCCTCACCCATTGACGTGTTCTTAGTTTCTCATTAATCTGTAAACAAATATCCCTAGTTTTTATGTCTTCACCCCTAGTTGCCATTTCTTCGTTTATTAGTTGTTACTTTTTGCCCACTTGCTTATTTTTTATCCCCCATTAATTTAAAAATAAATACCCCCCGTTGTTATCTTTTCACCCCTAATTATTTGTTCATGTTTAAGTTATTATAGCGAACCTAACAACTTGAATTTGGTTCTCCATTAAGTTAGGAAGATATGCTCCTAGTTATTATTTTTTTATCTCCACTTATCATTTTTTTATGTTTGAGTTGTTATACCAAACCTAGTGACTTGGGTTTAGTTCTCTATTAAATTGAGAATAAATATCCCTAATTGTTATTCCTTCATATTTGAGTTGCCTTGTCATAGATATATGGATAAAAAATGGGTAAGGAAGTATTAACCCCTCCTTCCCTATCTAACGCAAGCACCGGCAACACCATTAGCAACAAAAAATTGAACCCCATAACACCAAAATCAATCGAAGATCAACATTTACTCAAAATTAATTGTAGAACTTAGAGAATTAAATAACATCTTCAAGTTGAAACCCCCTAAAATTAAACCCAAAAACGGCTATGGTGACAGGGAGAAGATCTAGAAGTCGAAGATCTCTGTCGTGGAAGATCTCCACTTGAATATCTCTTCCGTCGAAGCACTTACGAAAGTTGACGTTTTGGTACAATGAGGAGAAGGAGGATATTGTTGTTGACACCTTGGCTTGGGGTTGCAAATCATGAGAGAAGAGGGTCAGATCTAGAGAAAGGTTGTCATTGTCAGTTGCCTGGGGAGATGAGGGCTCTCTATCGCTAGTTGATAGTGAAGAAGATTAAAAGAAGTCAGATCTTACAAAAATTAGATCTTGTCGTTGTGAGATTCGTTGGTTGGTGTCACATCCTCACCGTAGTAGTTGTTGAGGAGCCGGCCTTCGTGCGACAGTGGGTTGTCTCATTGGAAATGGGTTTTGGTCACTTTCACTGAGCAAGAAAGAAAATTTTGGAATTTCTTTTAAACACAATTGGCAGTTTCATCATTTTCCAATTTGAAAAATTAGTCCCAAATCCCTTAAAACATCATAGTCATTTGATGATTTGACGATACTTTACTATAATTACTTTTCTTCCACATGACTTCAGTGCAATTCTCCCTTTAAATTTTAATGACGTGTGATTTTGAGGATGAGTGGGGAGCATAAATAAATATCAAGATAATTTTTGGGATCTCATAATTTTTCATATAATATTTATTATATTTTGTCATTACTATTAATAATGTCAATATTAATACTCACTATTGTTAATATTCAACATAAAATATAAAATTCATAGTATATCATGTGTACAGTGTATGATTCATCTAATTATTTATATTGTGATACAAAAAGTAACTTTGTATTTTATTTATTTTTGTAAAGATTCTGCCTATCAAGGGCATTCCTAAACAAAAGAAAAATTGATAGGATAGAGTACTTTAAAATGGGACTTGACTTGAAAAGACTATTGTGCTCTTAGAAATATGGCATTAAAACTTAATTTTGAATTTGCTATGTAATGAATTAGTAAATCAATTCTCTAAATCTTTAATTAATCTAGTTAAGAGTTTTGAACAGACTAGATTAACTTCTATTTTTTTTATTTTTTTGTTGAGCTTGAAATTATATCATTTTGGAATTAAGAAAAATAAAAAATAACGGCCAATCAAATTTGTGTTTCAAAAATGGGGGAAAAGTTTTCTATTAAAAATTTTATTAGTGAAAATAATCTGATAAATTTTTATACACAGTTGGTACTTTATAAAATTTAACACATAATACCGATACTATGATTTAGGTCTATCTCACGAAAAAAAACATTTTTCCTTTATGCTTTAGCATTTTATATATATTAAATCTCTTTATTATATTGTTGTATTTTCTTATAAAAATGTATTAGGCTCTAGCCCTTTGTTTTTAGCTGACCGGCCTCTTTGTTTCAGAAGCAAATAAACAAAAAGGAAAAGGAGGATAAGGGAATTTTAAAATGTATGTGCACTAAGGATTTAAATTTCCTTAGTGCACATGCATACCAAATAAACATTACATATAAACATTTAATCAGATTTAAATTTTAAAATTAAATATCCTTAGTGCACATGCATAAGGGAATTCTTCTTTTTTTCTGGCACAAGTCTTCTTCTTCTTCTCCTTCTTTTTTGGTATAAGAAGGATTCTAGTCAAAGCAAAAGTATATATTTGGCCTATTATCTATGAGTTCAACTAGTAAAAGAATTAAACATACGACTATTTAGAGTATGTTCGAACTCTAGAAAATACCGTTTTATTGTAGTTCTAGTCACGCTGTTTGAAGAGACATTTAAACTTTTGGGTACCTAAGTATCTCTTAGATACTTAGATTTACACCACGTCTAAAAGTAATTGATAGCTAACGTTACCCAACGTTAGTATCACCTAGAAGGAAAAATTTATCCTATTGTTAAATTGTAAGTAGATCCAATTCTTTTTTAAAAAAATTTATAGCAAAAAAAAAATACATATTTGATCCTTTAATTACACACACAGTTTTATTTTGATATTTTAATTTTATATTTCTAATACTAATATCATTTATTGGTCTATCAATCATAAGATTCCTTTGGATTTTGAATTTCAAATTTAAGAGGAGACACAGACTAATAAGGACAATCACAAACTCCAGATGATTGATAGTATTAAAAAACCATCCGTTTGTTTCATTAACAAAGAATGACAGTAACTGGCGAATGGTTAAAATTTACTACTGTTTAAAATGTGTTCGATCTTTAAAGAATATTATTTTATTATAGTTTCAATTATAGCGCTTAGAGAGACATCATAATTCCTAAGTAACTAAATTTACGCTTGAGAGTAATAAATAACTCACCCTACCTGACATTAGTATCGCCTAGGAAAAAGAAAAACTCGACCTTACCCTTAGATCGTGAGTAAACCCAATCCCCTTCTAAAAATTTTTATATATAAAAAACAAAGAATGACAGTATTGAAATTTTAAACACTCACATATGCTAACATATTGAGTTTAATTGTTTAAGATAACAATAGTCAGTAGAAAAATATTATTTGAGATTAACAATGTTAAGATTAAAGTACTGAAAATATATTGTATAATATTAAAGGACCAAACTAAAATACTGTATAAAGTGCGAGAAGAAAAAATTGACAGGAAATGCAAAAGGGGTAAAAAGCAAAAAAAAAAAAATCACACTTTTTATTTCCAAAACTAATGACGACTTGACTGGATTTTACACTGCTGTACACACTTCATCCTCAATACAACCTAAAAGACCACGTTTGCAAGACCAACGCTTTACCAAAACAATTTTGAATAAAAAAATGAAACTTGAAACCCCAAGGAAGGGGGAAAAAACAAGGCAAGCTCACAAACAACCTGTGCCCTATAAAGATTAAATACCAAGCAGCTAACTCAACAAGAAAAGGACTCTACACCATTCAAACCACAGCAAGGGGAAGGAGATAAAAGAGGAAAATAATCTCGCGTTTTTCTTTTCCAATAATGAATAGCTTCTAGGGATAGCAGAAGCAGCTATGCTGAAAAAAACACTGATGCTGTCCCTTTCACTTTCATATGTTCAATTCCTCTCTGCAGAAACAGATTAACTATTGTCAGAAGCTCATGAACCACATAACAGAATCAGGATTCTCTGTGAAGTCCAGTTCACTTGAAATTACAAGAGAGAAAGAGAGGGAGAAGTGGAATCTATCCCTGCCAAGTGGATCTCACATGAATGAGCCCCACCTCTCTGTGAATTTGAAGTGAAGTGACTTCAGAAATGGGTTTGAACAAAATGTGATAAAAAGAGTCAAAATTCCTTCTACCTGCAACCTAAACTGCAGGGGGCTGACACAAGGCAAAGTATGCGTTGAAATCAGAATAACTGAACGGCCATCTTGAATTTGTTCTGTTTCCATTTTGGCAACTTGTAAAAGGCATCCTTTGTCATTCCAAATTTCTCTTTGAACTCCGCAGATGATAGATAAGTCTGTATTGTTGAAATTCAATCAAGTCAGACGGTCGTCAAATTATGGGGCCTTTTCTATTGAATGGGAAGGGAAAAAACATTAAATGGAAGGTAAGAAGAAAAACAAGAAGTGATGTATGAGTGTGTGCGCTCCAATATACCTCTCGCTTAGTCACATCGATGTCTGTTACAGGATTTGTAGATGATATTTTGAGGCGTTCATATGGGTAAATTGGAAGACCTTCCTCATCTTCAGGTTCACCCTCTTTCACATCTTCAGTTATGGTTTGAGATTCTATTCTGCTGGTCATGGAATTCTCCTTATTGTTTGTCTCAGGCTTAGGTTTGGGAGCCTCTGGACTCTGATTCACTTTACATCATAACAACCCAAAGAATAGAAAGAGGCATTTAGTATATCAAAAGAAAAATTTAAAAACTTGAATGTTGGAGGACCTTCAACAAACTTAGGTAGTAAAATAAACAAGTTTCTGGTTATAATCATGCCGCATACCTTTAATTGACCGGGGTATCAAACTATCTCGAGCTGAGGGTGGTTGTTCAAAGCTAGAACTAAGTGCTGCTATGGCTGAGGATTTGGGTGCTGCTTTTGCTGAATCTGTTGGGGTCACAGATTTGGGATACAGTTTCCTAACCCCTGGAGGTGGAGTTGAAAGGTTCCTGGCATTAGGGTTCTCAAATGCAGCTGCTAAGGCATTGAAGGCCGGAGACCTTCCCCGCACACGAACACGATCTGGACTAAATGACATGCTGCGGGAGCGCTGGGATTTATCTGGTACACTGCTAGATCTTCCCCCATAGGATGCCGGTGTTCTTCGTTTGGGTTTCTAATCATGTATTATACGTTCAACAGCAAAACAAATTAAATGCAAACATAGACAAGAAAAAAATTGAATAGTCTCAAGTCTAACAAAGTATTAGTAATGCAGAATGATCTAAAGAACCATGAGAATTGTGCAACAAGGAAAAACTGTTTAAATAGTTAATCCCAAACATTGAGTAATATCACATTGAATAAATTATATTTATTCAATACAGCACTTGGGATAAGGAAGCATATTTCAAAGTTCTTAAAGCTTTAGACAATAAGTAATTAAGGAAAAGAAGCAAAAACCAAACAAAACCAAACATGGTGCCTTACATCCAGAGTTGGAGTTCCCCCATTTTTTACTATTGTGAGTTTCCTCTGAAACGAATTTCCCAGCATCTGCCAAAAAAAAATATGTCAACAATATTTTCAATGGGTCCCAATTAATTTATTATGCAGTTAAATTAAGAAACTTACTGCAGATTTTGCAGACTCCCAATTGAAGAAACGAGAGAAGAAAGGAGGCTCACTTCCTTCCATGATAATGTATATGGGAGTTTCATGAGACACCTTTTCTAAAAGAAAATCATGCTCAAGAAATTTCTGTTCAAAAACAATAAAGAAATTAACAAATCAACATATAACTTTAGAAATACTAAAATGAAGTTTAATCCTAACATAAAAGACGATGGTGGTATAATGATGAAGGGTCCTAGTTAAACCAATATCAACTTGAAAACAAAAATAAATTACTTACGTTATACCATTAACTATGGAAAAAGATAAATCACTTCAGTTAATAGCTAAATCATGGCATTTTTATAGTTCCCAGCCAAGGCAAAACCAGTAATACCTCACCAATTGTTAAAGCCTGCATTCTACTCTTGGGGTCAACCTGCTGCCCAACCCAGACAAAGATTTCAGAGTGACAATATAAGATGAAGATATCTTCAGTCATCAAATCATCCTGGGAAAAATTGAATATCTCTGTAACCTGCAAATATTAATTCAAATTATTAATTTCAGCAGAAGTAAATTAAAATATATGAATCTTTATAAGAAGCATAGCATAGAGCAGGAACATCAAACAAAGCAATCATAGACCTTTACTTTATAGCTTAATTATTAGAGAAGATTCCCAAGTTTTTTACCACTACCATCAAATAGGCAAGACTTGTTCTCAACCAAACTATCAAATTTACCAAATTAGTTAATATTTCAATCATGTTGGATCACTTATACTCCCTCCGTTTTAAAATATAGGTCTTTTTAGAAGAAAAAACTTTGTTTCATTTTATATGTCCTTTAAAAGTTCAAAATTTCCTGCATTATAATTCCTAAATTTTGTATATCTCGTACTGCATGATAATTCAAAAATTGCAATATCAACAGGCATTACAGAGAGTTACAGAAAATAGATTAGGGTAAACTCACCTTCAAATTTCCTGCCCATTGTAGTCACAAAGCAAAAACACCACAATGAAAGAGTCAGCTGTTTTCCTTTTTTTATAAGGGGAAAAACAGAGGCAGATAACACTTTTGGCAAGCAAGAACATAATCCTTACCTTTTGAGAAGTAGCAAGAAAATAGGTGAGGATCACTTTCTGCTGACCTTACAATCTTCTGGCTAGGATATTCAGATTTTCCTCCCAACAAATCCCAAAACTGTTCAGATTCTGACCCTTCCTTTTGTGGCTTTGATTGTAAATTTGGCTGAAGACAATTAACAAGCATATCATCAGAACCAGAAAAACAGGGAAATTTGACCGCAAAAGATAGCAGATATATCTAATAATAACCCCTTTAAACATTCAAAATACAGAAAAATTCAATTTAGATCTTACTCATTATATTACTTTAACTTGTGCTAATATGTGTTGAACAATAACCAGTGATATATTTAACTATTATCAGCATTCAGGCAAATGACAATCCAGCCACCAGCCCAACATCAGTAGTATGTTGACCCAAAAGAAAACAAACTTTTTTGGCATTGTCTGTAGGCATAAAATTAATATATCATACTATCATAGCACTTATCAGACCTTTATAAAATCCAGCATCCTCTCCACAAGTTCCTGAACATCTGAGGTTGTAAGGTTTCCAGTCCATGTAAAGATAGTGGACCCATTATGAAGTATGTAGCAATAGGAGGAATTCAAGGAGGAAGCAACCTGACCAACCAAAAATCATGAAAAGAAAATTAGCAGTTACATAAATAAAACCTGTATATTTAAAGGGAGAGTTACCCATAAGAAAGGGAATAGAAAGATAAGTGAAAAGAATCTATAAACATAAAAGATCACATACTGGTTCAACTTGTATAGCTTGCATATTGTCCGGGCCTGAACCCTGGATGCGAAATAGTGCAACACCTTCCTCATTGTACGTATCATCGGGAATTTCCTTTTCCGCAATGTAATTTTTGTATCCTTCACTAAGTCCACCCTGAGAGAAGCATATTCAAGTGGTCAGTATTTTATAAGTTTATTTGAAGAGTGATATTCAAAGTTCCCATGATTATAGAATCCCACAAACCTTAAACACAATCAAGCTTTGGAAGATAGTATAAAATTGAATTGGCTCATTCCCTTCATAAAGACGAGTCTAGTAATCCAGGAACCATTGATAATGTTAGTAAAGACATAAGAAATGACAACAGAAAATCTAGAGAATTTGAAAACAACACATCAGTAAAAATAACCTGGGAAGGAAGAAACTTCAATGACTCAACCATTTTGCTTGCTAGTGAAATAGCTGAAGCTCTTTCTTCCTATATAATCAAAAGAGTTAGAATGTGATGCAGGAGATTCACACAGCAATTTATTGCATAATTATAGCTACACTGAAATAATTCTGTTATTCATCACCTTCTTATCTCAAAACAGTAATCACTGCTTATGTATAATGGAATACCATGTAGAGGACAATAATCAGCTAGTATATTTTTCATCTCCATTAAAAAATGTGGCCCCCACATTATTTGTTTATACATTTAATTAAAACATAAACACGAGCAAGAAATTTGTGATGAAGCATTATTTTTCACCTCAACACTAGTCTTTCCAATCCATGTTCCTATAAGATACTCTTCCTTATCATCTCCGGGATACGTATACTGAAAGATGTAGCAATCTCCACCATAAAGCTTTGACTGATCAGAAGCAGGAAGGAGAATCTTTTCCTGACCAATTACACGCCAAACCTGAGCAACCAGGGTAAAGCTATCGTTAGCATCGGAAACAAAAATAAGCAAAGTTGGAATTTTTCAACCGGTCAAGAATAGAATATTTTACAATTGATCAACTCTCAATTAACTCACAAATAAAGTATGATATTAAGAAAAGAACTGGCTAAGGCCTATAATTACAAAATAATCAGAAAGTAAGCCAAGGTTACATATTTTTACATTTATATAGGGAAATGGCAAGTTGCCCACCCAACATAAAATCCCTATCCTAATCAGATTTTTTTCAAAGACACAAAGCATGTAGTCAGAGTTTGTTCATCTTTACTAGAAGGTAATTTAATTTAAACACATCCCTAGTATATGATAGAGTACATGTGCTATGCTAACTTTTGAATTCTGATTTTCTCCCCCAAAAAAAAAAAGTACTCTGCTTCATATTCTGACAGCAATTATAATGATGGCAGACAAACTGATCATTAAGGATAAAGTGCTTGTGTTTCTACATGATTAATTCTCAATATGATAAAAAAATTGTATGGCATATAAAACAAGTAATAAGAAGATATCAATTATGGTAAAATATAATTCTATACAAATTATTAAGTACCTGCAAATTTCCTGTGCAATCAATATAGGGTTGAGGTTCTTCTTTAACTGGATCAGCTTTCAGCAGACCCCTGACATTCAGTCCTTGGCGTTTCAGAAGTGCTATAAAGCCATAAAAAAGAAACCAAATTGGAACGATATATGGAAAGTCTGGTCAATGATGCTGATGACACATATTAAACGCAAGAACCCATTCAGACAAATAAAGCCAGCAAAATTATGTGACACTGACCTGCCACCTTCCCACGACCATCTTCAGACACAGTTACTTCAGTCGACTGAGGCCAAGAATCAAACTTGGACTTGAACATCACTGTTTCAAATCCTTCAATTACACGAATTATCTGGGATTTCTGTCGATCAGAGCCACTGACTAACTCCTGTTTGTTGACCAATATTAATTTTATAGTCATTAAAATTCAGTGCATAATACTAAAATATACTGGGCACGAAAAACAAGAAGTGTTACATCAGCCACTCCACTTGCACTTTTTCTTTCATCAAGAGAGGTATTTCTTCCCATCCAGACAAGCACTTCCAGTCCACAATCAAGAATATAGCATTTATTTGTGTCGAGTAACTCCCTTGTCAGAGAATCGATCTTAACAGGTTCAGCTAGCCCCTTTTCAATGCTGTACAATCGATAACATTTCATCAGGACTGGAGTACTAAAGAAACATGTGGTTCAATATTAAACAAACTCCCTTGGTAGTTGTCATCATAATATTACTTTCAAAATCTAAGTACAATTAACTCAGACAACTTTAGGTCAAAAGCTTAGTGAATTAGACAGCCTTACATTGATAAATATCGCAAGTTTGACAGACGAATAAAATAAAATAAATAGGCAAAAGAGGAAGAACCAAACATACATATGCAAATATCAGTTAGCTATTCAAATAAAATTTGAAAAAGATGAAGGGATATACTTGCTTAAAAACTATAAATGAAAGCACCAGAGGCCAAATTGAGACAACATATTACCAAAGCAGCTTTGGAGCATGAGTATCAACATGCTGATCATCATCAGTGGCTGGTTTCCGTGGAAGAGGGGCAAAACCCCCAAAGAAACCCCAGAATTCTCCCGTTTCAGAATCAGCCATCAATTTCCCATCCTCTACACAAAGGAAACGTATATGTATTCAGTTAGTGATATCCATAATTAACCTATTAACTCATGAAATTCTCCTTTTCCACTTACCAATAGCAGCTACCTCGCATTTCCCGTCATGGTGTGTATCTTTAATATATTGCAAGACTTCCAATGCTTTAGCCCTTTCTTGAATAGATGAATTTGAACCATTAAATTGGAAAATTTTGGATTTCGTATCCAGAATAAATATATCATCATGGTTTAGGGAAGATCGGGCAAAAGGAACCTAAAACCAACAAAAATGGCTACTCAACAAGTAGAAAATAATGTTTCTACAAATGTGCAGTGTCTGTATCAAATGGTATAATGTTCATATGCAAAACTCAAACCTCAATGGCAGAGGAATAATGTCAAACTTACCTCTTTGACATGAACAACATGTTTTCCTTTGCATACAAACATTCGAGTTATATATTCTTCATCCTCTACATGCTTAAAACCAGATGCAACTCCGCCTTCCTGAGGTATAATACAGGGTTTGAAGTAAGATAGGAACTTTTCAGTTTCATGACCCTGCACTTCACGATATTGAACAGCACGACCTCCAAGAGCTGCATCCAGCTCAACAGTCTTGACGGCTGCAGCACCAGCTTCATCCTGTTTCAAAGTTATGGTCAATATACAATTAAACCCCAAGGGAAATAAATGCTAGTAATTTGTTAACAGAAATTTTACCTGACTGGTGTCTTTTCCAAGCCAGTAATGAATATCATGACGCAGGGCACCACTCTTTGAAGCAGTTGTCTACATAGAGAGGGCAAGAAATAACAAAAATCTGTGACACTAATGAATCACATGGCTTCATACAATAAAAAAGTATAAGCATAAGCATAAATATCATAAAAGAAGTAACATGTACAGGATTAGCATTTGTCCCAAAAATTTAAAATCAACATAAAACAAAGGGTGAACTACAGTTCAGTCGCCTGTAGTTTGCCAAAATGAGTTCACTGTTAGCCCCATGGTTTGAAGCATCTCACTCAACTCCTTTATATTTAGCTCTATTACCACATAAACATCGTGTGGTATTTTCTGTCTTCTTCTTGACAGAAATAAGTCATGAACATTAAAATTGCCACGTAATTCAGGAAATAGCCTAAAAACACTATGATAATGTTCTTGAAAAAAGTGCAACAATATTCATTGTTTTAACATTCACATGATTATCTTCATTAAAATTTATACATAAAACACCAATGACTAGGCGGTAATTAAACAAACCATAGGCATGTTGATTGAAATAATTTAAACCAAATCACATGGATCACATAAGGGAAAACTATAACCCTGAAACAAAACAACACTACAAATCCAGACAAAATAAGTGCTAAAGAAGATTAAATGATCTATTTTGAAATGAAGACATTACATTCTTTCCACCCGGAAGTTCACAGCCGATACCAAAAGACGAAGCAAATAGAATTTCCTCCATCAGGTACAGTCATTAAGCATCCTTAATGACTTACCTCATGAACGAACATAATTCTCCCTATCTTTTATTGCTGCACTTCTTAATAGACAAGGACACCCGAAGATTAGGCTGAGTAAGTCCAAATGTCTCAAACTCCACCAACTTATTCATATCGCAGTCTTACTAGCCACCATAGGAACAATGCTGGCTATTTCAAGGCCAGAAAAAGACAACGTGTACAAGCTCTCATGTTAATTGAGCAAATTTATTGCCAAAGTCTTCTACGAAGTTTTAGCGATATCTTTATATTTATGATAAAGTAATGACTGCGATATTTCATGCTTTGAATCAAATAATAATGGTTGAAAGTTAATTCCCAACTTACTAGGGAGCAATCTCTACGTAAAAGGTCTTGTCAATGCTTATTATAAGAACAATTTCTCAATTCTATAGTTTACAAGTAATTATATTTAATTAATAGTTGCAGCTGGCTTCAGATTTATACACAATACAGGCTCCGTTATGACTGAAATTGATCTCATGCTCTATTTCATACCAATATCGTTATTTGTGCTGTGCTGAAAATAGGCGTAGACAGTGTTATCAAATTACAATGCCCACCAATATATCAACAAACAAAATAAAAGCTTTGAGCAACAATAGATTCCAACAAAAGGCTAGCATTCAATAGATCACAAATGACTTTGAACACTATAAAGAACACATTTTAATTTAAAAGCTCACCTTCAAGATTACATAGGAGTCCCCGGTGAAAAACTTCCCATAAGAGGACTTCGGGATGGGAACTGGATTAAAATTCTCAATACGCCATATTTCAAGTCCACTATAGATGGTTAAGGAGGATAATGTACTAGGAAGATATTCAAGCACCGCATCAAATTAAACAAAGAACAGAAGCAGCAATCTGAAATAAATCTTAAAAAAAAGTTTCCGAATAAAAATCCATTAGGCTGGAAACACCAATATAAGTTAATTAGATCCAGGATACGACTTTTGTCCAGCCCCCTGGAAAGCGGGATCCAAGTCCCTCATGGAAACGGCCATTTTATTTTTCTACTTTCTTATCTTCGATGACCAAGCTTGAAACAAAGAATAACCTGTATGACAAACATATAGCAGATAATAAGTGTAGAAAGGCGAGATCAAAGAGCTAAATTGATTGAGTTTGTGGAACACTTTAGTGAGTGAAAAAAGCTGCTTTGGATTCAAAGATGTCTCCACAGTCCACACACATGAAGTATCTAGCGTAGAAAAGTAAACCACAGGGACGACACACGGCAACACACCCATGAAGCATTGAATTGCAATGCACAGGAATCCATTGGCACATACCACACGGAGGGAGTACATTAGCAATGAGTAATTTTATGTATATACGGATCCATGTATTCATTCAGTTGACGGGTATGCACATCCAAACATGCCACTGTGCAGCTTATCTCGAAAACCCAACATGCTAAAATGGTCCATCATGTAAAAGATGATACATTTTCCAATATTTCGAACTTCAATATTCTCTGGATTTTAAAAGTACTAAAATTCACAGAAGTTCACGATTCCACATCAAAATCAAAGAAGTGCAGTCGGAAACATGTCACCATCAATCATCTCTCTTTCACAGCCAGTACAACAGAACTCATTGGGTCAATCAAGTTTAACACCAACAGACGAAACAGATCAAAATTCAAGAAATACCTCAAAAAATCATCATATTTATAATCAGTTAAAAACAAAATCGAAACATGTTCCATGCTCCATACCCGAAAAGAAGCAGAGCCAACTGATCGATTATGCCTTATCGGAATTAGCAAATTTAAGTCAAGCTCAATAAAGCAGTAAGCCGAGAAACACCAACCCGACCCTGAACTCAGAAATCCGGAATTGAAGAAGCCAAATCCAAGGTCGGGCGAATCCAACTGACAGCAGCAGATCCAATCTAAGAAGCAAAACTGATGAAAATCATACAATTTTCTGAAAGTAGAGAATGGGGGAAAAGCTTAGGGATGTAGGCAAAAGTCAGAAAAAATAGTGGGAAGTGGGGCTAGGGAAGAAGAAGAATAATAAGTATTTTAGAGAGAGAAAGAAGGAATATTACAGGGGAAAAGTGGGAGATGTAGAGAGAGAAACAAGAAAGGGAGTGATGGGAGTTGGAGGGAATGATGAATGCCAGGCGTGCTTATCACTAACGGCGACATTAGCATCCTCACAGCAACACAGACATGAACCGTAAAACTACCAAAATAATTCTTAAAAAAGCTAAAGTAACAATTTTTTTGTTACAAATAAACAGTATTTGCCTATGTGAACTTCAGAGTGGCTTCAATTTAATTTCTTTTTGGAGTAATCGCATTTTCTTACCGTGTGGTCAGCAACGGGAAGATTTTCTAATTATAAATTCGGAAATTAAGATTAGAAGAAGAGTCCCAACGAAGTCTCAGGCTTCTCACCCATCTCTTTCAGGTGACTTGGTATTGCATTTTTAAGACTCTCATTAATTTTCAGTCTTTGGGTGATCTTTGTTGCTAAATACTATGCGAAAGAATCGGTGGATATTAAATTAAATTGCAAGGGGAATTAATTAAGAGATTTAACTCTAATCATCGTGGTTTAAGAAACATATTTTTTTAATAAAAAAAAAAGCTTGGAGATGCATCCCATCCCATAAAGGGAAAAGGTTGAACCACCTAACGTTTTAAATTTTACCCATCAACCTAAAAGCAGAAAATCCATTGCTCTTTCTTTGGTTTAAATTTGAAGTCAAAGTTTTTACTGTTTTTAAATAATTGTGAGAATATTCTTGAGGCTTTGAAATTAAACTTTTTAAATAATCTTATTAGTATACTCGCTTGATCTTAGTTATAGGGGTTTTTAAGAAATAATAATTGGCATTCTTAAACTTATAATTTTCAATATTTTGTTTGGTTATTATTTTAATTGATATTTGAAAAGAGTAATATTTTTATAATTTTTCTTTTTATTAAAATACGGTTTGCTTCAAATGGTTTAGAGATTTATTTTTGTTTCATATGAAAAAAAAAAGATTTAAGATTTATATGTATTTGGATTGGAGTTTTTGTCTTTTATTTGTTTTTTTATTTGAAATGTTTAATATCTTGTACTTCTTTTAGTGCCTGTTTGGAAGCAGCGTTGGAAAATGAATTTTGGACAAAATCACAGTTTAGAAAATTTTTAGACAAACAATAATTTTTGTTGAGAATTGATTTTGGATAAAACCTCGGTTTGAAACCTAGGTTTTGAATAAGCTACTGAAAATAGCTTTTTCTTTGAAACCTAGGTTTTGGATTATCCAATTACTATTATACCCTTACTTTTTCTTACACCCTCTCTCATCTCTTTTCTCTATTATCTCTCCTCTCTCTTCTATTATCTCTCTTTTTCTCTTTCATCTCTCCTCTCTTATCTCTTTTTTTCTCTCTCCTCTCTCCTCTCTACACTCTCTTCTCTCTCCTCTTTCTTCTCTATCATCTTTCATCTCTCTTACTTTTAATCATATCATACCCTTTTTAGTAATTTACCAATATAAAAAGTGATTATACTACTAATCATCCAAACATCTTTATTCCCAAAATCTATTCTTCCCAAAATCTATTCTCCAAAAGCTAATCTAAACACACCCTTAGGAAGAAAACAATCTGAATTCTGGAGCTTGACTGCTTGTTGCTGTTCTCACTTTCAAAATTTTGCAACAAGCGAGGGGGAAGGACAAATCTAACAGTTCTTAAAAATAGAGATACTCTCAGACTTTAAACTTAAAAAAGAAATAATTAATAATAATAATAGGAATAATAATATGACCCATATTCCATCAAATTGAATAATTATTCTGTGAAGACCAATCTGCTACATTTGCTTGCCTATAGTAAAAAGAACAAAATTATACGTATCATTTTAAATTTAATAATTCGCATATTAAATGTAGATTTATTTTTTTCATACATAAATTTTATATCTATTAATATTTAATCATATCTTAATGTTGTTGCCAGATTTAATTAGATAATTATATTTGAGATATTATTAAAAATTAATAGTGTATTTGGTTTAATTTCAGAAAAATTGATTTTAAAAAAAAATTAGATGATAAAGTTTATATAAAAATAATTTAAAAAATAAGTATTTAAATTATTGTTATCATAATAATTTTTTTATAAATAAATTACTAAAAATAATATAAGGTAAATAAAAAATAAAAAATAGGAAGATAACAAAAATTTATAGGATTAAAATAGTTATTTTTTATATTTAATATTTAAAAATTAATAGATATTATTTATATAAAATTATAATTTACAATGATCAATAAAACATTTTGAATATATAGGACTCGCAAAATTGTATGGAGAAAAATGCATCCTTAACCGGGAAATGAATGAGAAGGAGAAAATGGGAAAAGTCGGCCACCGGCTATTCGGCCTAGGCTAGTTGTGCAGAAAGAGGCAAAAAGCCTAATAGGGTGTGGGGCCTACTTACCTATGAACTTTAGTCGCCAAAAGTTGCCAATCCTCGTTAACCTTTATCTATCTTTTGTTTCCCTAAAAATTTATGTTTAAACAAAAAATGGGACTCTTAAAGAATTAATGAGAGAATAATAAATGAAGAGATGTGAGTGGAAAAAAATACTGTAATTCTTTTTTTTTTAATAAAAAACAAAATGCTATTAAAGAGTCAAAGTCTTACAAACACTCAAAACACATATAGCAAATAACATTAAAAAAATAGCTGATAAAAAGAAATAAGAGAAATAACATAAATATGACAATAAGGAAAAGTCGCCAAGTAGTGAAAGAATCTATTGCCAATTAATAGTTAGATGCATTCCTAATACCATCGTCCATTATAAGGATTAATGAATTTAATTCCCACACAATTTATCTGAAGACCTTGAGCCGTCTTGGAAGAGATTGCAATGATGGATCTAAAGAAGGGTTAGCCAAGAAGAGTAAACTTACCCATGGTGCTTATGAGTTTAACTAATAAAATAACGATGCATACGATTATTTAAAAAGTATTTAATTTATAGAAAATAATATTTTATTATAGTTTTAGTCGCGTTATTTAAAAAAATATTTTAATTTATAGGTGCCTAAGTTTATGTCTAAAAGTAATAGACGATTCGCTCTACTCGATATTGGTATCATTTAAAAAGAACATAGATTTTGTCATGCTTTTAAATCGTGAATAAGCTTAATTTTTTTTTTAAATTTTATGTATAAAAAAACAGTAAACTTGGATTTGAATGACATCTCCAAATAAATTCTATCAAAAGTTGGCCTTGAACGTAGATAAAACATTGGCAGAAATGAATCCTATTTTTCTTGATTTTGTGAAGAAAGATATCCTAACCAGAGATGTGGAAGGAACACCTGCAACACTTTAAAGAATCCAGACTATATGTTTCCAATGTAAGCTGAAGAGGGAAGGCCGAAGATGAACATCCCAAAATGGCTTTCATTTCGTTCTAGATGGAAACAGTGTTAAGTTTAATGTCATGACGTAGAACCTTGTTCCTAGTTTTCCAGATGACACCATCAGTGCTCTATATTTTAAATCAAGTTATTTTGTCCTATAATTAAAATCAAACGAAGAGTTTTTTATTTAATTAATAAATACTCCACTAATCTTAAATATATAACTTAATTAAAAAATTAATATTAATTATAAATATAAAATTTATTTTCTAAATTTATTAACTTTCTTAAACAACATCTATTAATATTTTATCAATAATAATTAAATAAGAGAATGAGGGAATGAGTTAAAAAAGATAATTATGATATTTTAAGAAAAATATGTTATAATAACAAATTTTATTAACTTATTTAATATAATTAAATTAGTTAAATATGTCATATATTTAGGATTAGGGGAGTACACGATTTTTTTTATATATTAAAAGGGGTTTAAATTCCGATTCCAACCTCCACTCACCTCCCTGTTTTTGTTTTTACTATTAGTCAAGGCAACTAATTGTTATTAGAGGTTTTAATATATTTAATTCCAACTCTAACTTTTTTTTCTTCATTTATTATGGTGTAATTATAAGTTTTTTTTTAGTATTATTTAAAAAAAATGAAGGCAAAATATTGTCTTGCCTGAAATAGCAATTTTTTACTGAACATGCATGTTGTGTTGAATCCTTATTATGTCTCCTTTTCTATATGATTATTCTTTATATTCCTTATTAGGAAAACATAAACATATTCTTTATATGATTATTATCCAATTTTTTAATGTTTTAATGTAATAGGAATCCGCATTATATAAAAGTCCAAAAATAAATTATAATAATCATTTCTAATAAATAGTAAGAAGAGTCATTGATTTATTGACATTGGTTTATTTCAAGGAAGGTTTGATATATATTATATTTTTGCAATTTAGAATTATTTTATATTGATGTATTATTCCGATTCTTTTTTTTTTTTTTTGTGAATTTTTACATACGTTTTGTTTTTACAATTTGGAATTATAATAGTAAGTAGAGGTGAGCCCTCCATTCACATAACACCAAATTTTAAAAGATAGGCTACAATTTTTCTAATTTGAAAATAATATTACTAACATTAAATTCCATATTGATGCATTAATGTTGATTTTAATGGTGATTTTTTTTTTACATATATTATATTTTCAAGGGATATATTGATCAAAATATTAAAAAATATATTTAAATTTAGTTAAATTATATAAATTCATTATCATTTTTTTCCATAACTCATAGTCTCATACATCTATTAAATGATTGTACGAAAATGGAAAATTTGGAGCGTTCTATCAATTTTATGATCTGTAAAGTGAGAAGAAAGGCACCGGCCCACCACCGTCCACCAAGCGCCGTCACGGCCAGCACTTGTTGGATTCTTCCTTCATTCTTCTTCTTCCTCTTGAATAATTAATGACATGCGACCAATTTATTTTTTTATTTTACATCACATCAAATATATTAAATTTTAATATATTTTCAACACAATGCGCATTACTAATCGCTGAGCCCTGAAGCTTGGACCATTCAACGCGCCCCTTCCATGATGCCCGTATCGCGTTTGTCTTCTATCACAGGGCTTGTTTGGTTTCGAATGAAACTATAATTTTAAAAAAAAAAAAAAATTAACCCAAATCTCAATTTAATTTTTTTTAAAACAAACAGTCATATTTATCTAAATCTCGATTTAGACTAAATTATAGTTTAAAATTATAATTTTAATAAACTGGTCAAAGTAGCTTTTAGAATAATAAAAGAGCTTATGAATTACTCAATTACTATTTTACCCTTACTTTTTTTTATACTCTCTTTCCTCTCTCATCTATTTTTTCCACTATCTCTCATCTCTCCTCTCTCTTTTCCACTATCTCTCATCTCTCCTCTATCTTCTTCACTATCTCTCCTCTCTAATCTCTCATCTATACCCTTTTTAATAATTGTCCAATTACAAAATTCCTTTTGGTAATAATTATCCAAACACTTATTTATCCAGAATTACTTTTTTCTATAGGCCCTTTTCTAAAACCCTTTTTCTATATGCTGTCCAAAAACTTATTTTTTCCATAAGCTCATTTTTTAAATCTTATTCAAATACACATAATATTCTTTCCGACTTTAGTTATTTAATTAATTTTTAAATATAAAAATTAATTAATTAATTAATTAACTAGAGTAAATTAATAAGATGAGATAAATTAGTTATCTCATCTTAATAATAAAGAGAACACAAATTTAAATTTTAAAAAGATACTTGTTGAAAAAAACGAAAACTCTTTGTACTATAAATTTTGAAATAAATTATACTCTTAATCAGATAAAAAAATGCATATATATAATATTAATTTATAAATTAAATAAATTAATTTTAAAAAATAATAAATATAGAAGATATAATAAATTAAAATATTATATTTAAAATTAAATTTAAATTTTAATTAATTTTTATATTAAGGATTGGATGAAGTATGAATTTTTGTATTTTCTTATAAATCTTGACAAGTTATAAATAAAATTCAAAATTAATATTTACATGAATATCATCAACGTTAGGCATTAATCCCAATAACACTTTACATATAAGTCACTTTTAATAAAATTACACATAGTAAGAGAAAACAAAAAAATATTATTTTTTTCAGCCAGTAGAATATTAGTTGAAGCATCAAATTTGTTATAAAAGTGAATTAATTTTTACCCTATATTACTTCCATATTACAATTTCTAATATATTGCATACAAAAAAAAATAGGGAAAATTTTTATGAAAATTTCAGTAATCATAAATTTTTTTTATAAACAATTGAGCACTATCTACTAGCTGTCATTTTCAACATTATAACTTATCATAACATATTATTCACTTGTTATAGAATTTTTTAATAATTATTTTTTTAAAAAACTCATTTTCCAAAAAAAAAAAGAATGCTCCAACAAACTTATGAGTGACTACTAAAAAAGACAAAAAATATTTTACAAAATGTTTATATATAGAAATAAAGTAGTAATAAAGATATGATGATGTATGGATTAAGATAAAGAGTTCACACCCTCCTAATACCACAACAATATATAAAAAAAGTGATTGGAGAAAACTTAGATCAAATTTTTTATATTCATTTTGTCAAGTTTTTCAATTTTATTTTATTATGTGTTATATTTTTTAATATCTCTATTTAATTTAATCTATATAAAAAATAATACACATTTATAAATTATGATTGGAGAATTAGACAAAATGAATATAAAAAATGTGATATAAATTTTGTCCAAAATAATATATAGTATAAAATCTAATGCAAATATATATTGTCAAAATTTTCGATAAACTATCATTTATAGATTTAGATATGTATTTTGAGCTGTACTCTAACTTGTAAGACTCATCAAGTTAAAACATAATCATGAATTCAAAAAATATTTATAAACCGCCTATTGATAAAAAATTTATAGTGTCTATGAGATTTGAATTAACAATTTTATTAGTTATTAGCTAAACTCTTTTTAATGAGATCAACTTTTATCGATAAAAATATATGCTTACTTAGTTATTTACTATAATTATAACAGTATTTTATATGGTTAATATATTTGAATTAAATATATAAAAATAATAAGTTGGAGAATTCCTTAGATTTGAATGGAAGGCTGGTTGGAGCTAAGGGTGAATCAGTGTTGGGAGACTCCTCTTCGACACTAAGGAAAAATGACGTCGACTAGCTTCTTCACTCATTCATTGCTCTCTTTTTCTTTTTCCCCAATCAACCTAACCTTTTCTTGTGGTCCGAAATGACAAATTTGACCTTTTCATGTGAATCACCTCAAGCCCCACCCTTACCAACGGGCAACATAATGCACACGATAGGCTATACCAACACTATTTTTTAAATGTTTTTTTAAATTTTGTTAATAATAAATGTGTGTGTGTATATGTTATTATGAAGACCTGCTAGCTCTCGAGGGTATTAAGATGAATCCAAAACTTCCTAAAAATAAACTTAAATTGAATTCTTTACGTCGATATATTTGTGTACAAATTTATACAGAAAATTATGTATAAAAGTCATTTGGTATTATCACATATATATACATTTATTTATCTATATTCCTCTCCTTTTAAAAAAAAGAAATTGACTATAAACAAAAACGCATTATTATTATAATAAACAAAAAGTCCCCAATTATTTATCTATATTCCTCTCCTTTTAAAAAAAAGAAATTGACTATAAACAAAAACGCATTATTATTATAATAAACAAAAAGTCCCCAAAGGGGCAAGAAGAGCCAAGCCTTAATAATAAAAACTGAGGCTTGGGATTGGGTCATAGGCCTATTTTAGACCCAATATAAGAATCATTGGTATGAGAAAACGAAGTGTTGTGGATGCGGGCTGGGTTTAGTGGGCTATTTTTCAGACAGGGACGAAAATTGGGCTTTAAAGCCCATCGAATAAAGCATTAATTGAACGTTCCCTTTTTAAATATTTATGTTTGAGGGTAATAGATGACTTGTCTTGTCTGATATTGATATCGCCTAAAAAGAAGAGAGATTTTGCCCTACCTTTAAATCGTGGATGAGCTTAACCCCTTTGCAAAATTTTTTTTACCAAAATAAAAAATTATTGGACATTAGATATTCTGGCCACCAACCCGTTTGCTAGCATCAAGCAGATAACTAGTCTTTTATAACATGACGAATTAATATTTTAATTTTTGTTAGAATATGTGTTCATATTTAGTATCTGATAGTGCCTTAAATAAAATTATTTTTAATAAGAGAATATCTATTACTAGAGGAAAAAATGAGGTGTGATTATAGTTATTTACAAAAATTCAAGTAATTAGTTGAAAATGATCTAGAAAACCTTCAAGTTCAACCTAATACACAAACAACAGTCGAATCTAACTTAAACGTGGTGAGCTGAACTAAAACATAGAGGAACAATCACATCAAACTCAAACTGCAAGACATGTTAGTTCAACTAGTAAAAAATTTCCATAATTTATAAAGTTGTGAATTAATATAAAAACATGTTATTAAATGCATTTATATGAGCATCTTGGAGGCACATAGCAATCACAACAGAGCCATCCCCTTCAAGACTAGGAAGAAGCAAAGAATCACCGTCTGCAATATAAGATCCTAACCCCTTGCATTTCTCCTTTCCTCACCCAAAATCAAATCCATTTATCGACCATGCTAGCCAACTTAGTACCAAAATATTAGGGTTTCCATAAAACCCATCCCCTTCCTCCTCGTAATCTTGAAACTTTGTTATGTCCTTTTGGTTCTTCATCAACTCTATACCAGACCTAACATACTCATCTGTCACCTTCTCAATTGCTTCTCTTACTTTAATTGCAGCGAACCCTAATGGTTTTGATAAGAGATCGCCCACCACGCTTTAAGCTATCACATTAAAAGTTGCAGTGCCAAAGTACTCTGTTGGTATCTGAGGCCCCATGCGAGTCCTTGAATCAACGACAACAACTAACGATGTTGGTTTCTCCTTTTGCGTCCTCTTGCCTTGCATGCAGTTCTCCACATATGTCCACATATTGTCTCGTACGACTGAACCCATGAACCATGGGATTTAATTCCCTTGCCCAGCTTTCGTTTGCCATACTTCTCAAGTGTTCCATCTGAGATTTTGTTATCTTCAACATTGCTTTCGTGGTTTTCTTCTTTCTTTCCTCTGAATTGTCCAACTGGTCAAGTAATAACGGTAGATTCTTATACTGCGGGTAATCGTCAAGGGTTGGTGGTGGTGATGCCAACGGCGGTTGTCCGGCTCGAAACACACTCCGGTCAAGAGATGGAGCTGTTTGTAGAGGCTCGTCTCTTGCAAGTCTCGCCCATTCAGAGACAAAGTGAAAGCTAGCTAATGAAATTAAAATAAGTTGCATCATTAGTTTGCAAATTGGAATCTATAATAATGTCAATGTTAAATTAATAGTAATAACTCATGTGTTCTCTAGATTGAAATAAAATAATGAACATGGATGTTGACTTTATTAGAGAGAAATAATGAGAAGAAAGATGGAAAATCATATACATTATTTATGAACAACATACTCATACAACTATAGTAACCCACTTGGATTACACACTAATCTACCCTCACTTGAGGAAAATAAACCAACCCCACTTGGGGACCTTGAGGAGAGACCCGAGTTATCCTCTCCTTTACTATGGTGAAGATTACATAATCTCACACACTTAACCAATAGACTAGGACCCTTTATATAGACTTAGGGTCATCTAGTAACCAAGTGATTAACATTAATCACCTAATTAATTCAGCCTTCTAACACCCCCGCTCAAGTTGACACCCCTTAACTCTAGGTGTTTAACTTGCCAACACAACACACAGGGGAGTAAGGTAAATTAAACCAAACTATTTTCATTTTACAAAATACAATATGAAAATTTCTTCAAAAACTCTCTCTTCAATCAACTGCAACTTTCTTGATGTTGACAATTTTTCAATCTTAGCTGCTGCAACCCGTATGTCGTTCCCATTCACTCAGTGTCTGCTTTCGCACCCCACATGAGCCACACTTGCACATGACTAGATGAAGCTTTGGAATGTAATACCCTTCCATGCCGTTGCACACCACTATTACCTTATCAGGTACAACAGGCTTTTGGCTATTTTTTGTTGATTTGATTTTTTTTTTGGCTTGCACGTTTGTGATGCAGAAAATTTACGGTTAAAATTTGCTTTGCAATCTGGACAATAGTAATCTGTATGTTCCAGATCCTTAAAAAGTTTACTGGATATTTTAGCACATTCAGCATGAATCCAAACATTACAACCGTCACAACACACCCAATTCCTACCATCTGAATGGTGCCAAATCTGTTTGCAAATGCCACAATATTGTTTTGATTTTCGTAACTTGTCACAAAGTTTGCAATAAAGTTGAGCTGAAGAATTGGAATCCTTCATCTTCTTCATGGTTTTGCAGGGCAAAATCAGAGGAAGAGGGTGAGCCTTAATATTATGGAAATGAAAATATCATGGCTAATGGAGCCATATTTTGGATTTGGATAAAGCTAGGTGCAGAGGAAGAGGGTGAAGACTATGTTGAGGTGATAGTTTCATTTGACATAGCACAGGAAGTGTTTACATTGATATCAAGACCGGATTTAGACTATGATGCATTTCCAAAGGTGACTGTTTATGAGAACAAACTTGACATATTTTGCAACACTTGGGAAGAGGATGATAAAACAATTAAATTGATTGATTTGTGGTTGTTAGATAACGGTACATGTGCATCCGGGGAGATATGGAGCTGGACTAAAAGATATACTAACATACCCTTTTTATGGGAGTTAGATTTAGTGACTATTTGGAGGAATGAAATTGTCAGCGAACCTTTTCCTGGATTTGATAATGAAGAAGAAAGACGTTCTATATCTGAGGAATGTCACAACTGATGAAGTAAGGAGGTTTGTTATTCCCTATCGTGGCACTATTCATAGTATTTATGATCATGTGGAAAGCCTTGTATCAGTTGGCAACAACTACATTGAAGAATCTTGATCTTAAATCCAAATTACTACATTGCGGATTTATGTCGTTGAAGTACTTTGATGGAATGGAATCTCTAATGTTTTAGATCATTCTATAACTATACTATTTGATGTTTTTTAGAGTTATCTAGAATGGTGAATGCAGATATTTAACAGAAGATGGGCCTATTATTTGGGAGTTGTCCTTCAAAATGGTCTGTTTATTTTGGTGAGCCGTAAGTGATGGGTTTATCCAGTTATGGTTTTCGGTTTTCTTCCTTGATGATTTTACTCGAAATATCCACAATTGATGGGAGTTATCTAGTTATGGATTTTGTTCTTCTATTTATTTACCCCGCATTCTTCTTCTTGTTTTTTTTTTTGCTTTTTCCTATTTTGTACTAATGAATGCATTTTCCTCTTTGCTTTGGTTGAGTTCATGTTTTTCCCCTCTTACATTACCTTTTGATAATTTCAAACATTTAAATTCTTAGAAGTGGAATATTGAATATCATATCAGACAATTTCATTTCTCTCAACCTCTCTCTCGTTCTGATCGAACTCTTCTCTTCCCGTTTCTCTACTTGTTTTACATCAGGAACCTTCCATTGGAAGTGGACATTGTTAGCTTTCTCAATCTGTTTAGATTTGATTAAGATGTCACAATGTACTTTGAAGTTTTGTTCAGTCATTCATATACGTCTGCGCGCTCGTGCCCCAAAACCTGTGAATGGGATAGAGTTTTGAAATTGTTATTTGTGTGGGCATGTTCATGTGGGCATTGATTTATTGGAACTGCTTGTAGTCTTAAGAAGCTTTGATACCATGTTAACTTTATTAGAGAGAAATAATGAGAAGAAAGATGAAGAATCATATACATTATTCATGAACAACATACTTATACAACTATAGTAACCCACTTGGGTTACACACTAATCTACCCTCACTTGAGGGAGATAAACCAACCCCACTTAGGGACCTTGAGGAGAGACCCAAGTTACCCTCTCCTTTACTATGGTGAAGATTACATAATCTCACACACTTAACCAATAGACTAGGACCCTTTATATAGATTTAGGGTCATCTAGTAACCAAGTGATTAATATTAATCACCTAATTAATTTAACCTTCTAACAGGATGCATTATCACCTTGTCCATCAGCCACTGGGTGAGAAATTGCTATACCGATGCAGAAGCCACCGCACTTAAACCTGGTGAGCTGAACCAAACGTACAGGCAGCTCATGAATTTGAAGGCTGTAATCTACAGATGGGAAAAAGTTACTGAATTTATAGCCCGTAGATGATGAGTCATCAAGGTCGTCGTCCACTCAGCTTCAATGAATTGAGCCCCCATTGCGTTGCACTGAAGCTGAAGTCGTCCATGGCCTATCCACTGCAAACGACCGGCCAAGGGATAAAACGGCACCAAGGCTCTGCTTAAAGAGTGTTTCAAGGTGTCAGCAATGGCGGACGGTGCTGAAAGCCAGGTGTTTGTTGGTCGGTAGAAGTAGACGGCGGGAACGTGAGTCAAGTAGCCTGTTTGATCCCATTCATATAACGCCATGGTTCCGTTCCAAGTTGGATCAGAAGGTTTTACGATGTCGTAGCTGCTTCTTTGCAATGTTACTGTCGGCATGTTCATTTTCTTCTACAATCAAACCAAACATAAAGATCCTTATATATATGTGTATATATAAACAGTGAGTGAAAGAAGGAAATCAAAAAGCTTTATTTATATGTCCCATACATAATACCTGGGATGAAGCAGGGAAGCCAAGACCAGCTAGCAAGCCAAGACAGCACAGCAATATTTCTCGCTCTTGCAGGAGATCCAATATATATAAGATGCGAAACTGATAAAAGGCCTGCATCTCTTTAAAAGGAAAAATTAATATTTCAATCTCTTTCAGTTAAAACTCTATTTCTAAAACTTAATTTACTAAAATTCAATTCTTATAGTCTTAACAATTTAAAATTTTAGTCTTTAAATTTTATAAAATATATAATTTTATTTTTTTTAAATATAGGGCTAATATTTTAAGTGATTTAAATTATAGAGACTGAGTTATAATTAAAAGTCAAAACTATAGAAATTCAATTATAATTTAGTCAAAATGATAAGGATAAAATAGTTAATATTCCTTAAAATATAAGACTTTTCAAAACAGTTTAACATAAGTTTGTCATATACTATCGCTTAGCGAGTCGGATATTGAGAAGAGAACTCTGGTTTTGTGGGGGACAAATTAAAGCAGCATCCAATGAGAAGAGTCCTCATTTTTCAACATGTGAGTCTCATGTCAATGGATTATATTTATAATTACAAGTTAGAACCCACAAGCCTATATAAATAAAGAGAGCTAAACAATGTATATTATTGATTATTGATGTATTTAAAAAGAAATAAACATAAATTATGAAGGTTAGTGTGAATCAAAGAGGGTATAGCAAAAGTGAGTTAATATGCTTTCAGTCGTATATATATAGCATGCATGCAGTGGAGATTCAGTGATTTGGTTGCATGTGTATGAGTTTGGTGACTGAGAAGAGAGAAAAAGATAATGAGCGAGGTGGGATGAGCACGTGACTAGCTACCACCATAGTTTTATTTTTTTAATACAAAAAAATTTAGGTGGGTTGGACACCGATCCCCCACTAAGGTTAGAGTATAGTCCTAGGGCTCAGATAGCGCTTACAAGAAACTTACGAGATCACTTAAAAAAAGAGCTCTCGCAATGACAGCGAGAATCGAACTCGTATCCTTGTAGGATATAATAATATTCCTTACCATCTGTACCATCTCTCATTAGTAGCTATTACCACATATCTAATGGCTCACTGGTATCTACTTATTCTCATGCATTTGGCACGTGCATAGTGCATACATCCTTCCTCATGTCTTAATCATTAGGAAAAAAATTAATGATTTCAAGGTTCTTAGGAGGTAATGGTTGATATATCTTTAAATTTGTAGAAAAATATGTGACTTTTCCAATTTTGTCTTTTATTAAAACTAATGTCCACAATAGTGGAGTGATGTACTTAGTGATATGTAAATTTTTCTATAAGTGAGATGTCTTAATTTAGTTCTATTTTGTAACATCAAATTATCAGTACTTATTTTTTTAAATAAAAAAATTAATGTTCACAATTAAATGCAGAATTGAATCGAATGAATCATCAATGATAAGAAATCCAATTCTAAAGAAACATAATGAGACCAGCAATAATAATCAAGGATGTAACATCTATTATTGTTCTTCTAAAAACAATTTAACTTCCAAAAGAATAACTTGCAGGAGCGGAATCCTATTTTATACTCCTCAAGTCTTAAATATAAGAGTTAGTTGATTATTTTAGAGAAATTAAGAAAACTAAATAAATAATTTAATTATAATTAAATTCAACCTCTTAAGATGAATTCATATTATATATTCCTTAATCTACCTAAATTAAATCACTAGCTCTTATATTAGGTCCAGTTAACTGATTTATTTAGATTATTTAATCTATAAAAAATTAACTAGCTCTTATATTTAGGATCGGAGGAGTAATTTGATAAGAAGTTTTTTGTTGATTTAATGATAAATGATGTATGTTTAGGAAGTATTCTACACATTTAATTAGTTAATTGTTCATGTTGGCGGCCAGGTAGGTAGAATGAAATTGCTGGTAGTTGAGGTAGGGACTAGGGAGGCACATTCCTTGTACACATTTTTGTAAGCATAGTCACGTACACACAAAAGCTAAATGCATGTAAATAATAAAGGTATTCAATGTCAGTCACATATAATGAATTATATTATAACATCTTAGGGGGAAGCTTTATTGAGATGCTCACTTTAATAATTAAAAAAAAAGTATAATGTAGGATATAATTATCAAAAAGTTTTATAATAAGTGAGCAACGTACATCTATTATTATTTTTCAAAAGTAAATATGATATATTTTAGAGAGATCATATCATATTTATTATAATTAACTAAGTAATTTATCTAATTTTTTATATTTAATCTATCTAAATTAGTTAAGTAATTCTAAAATTAATGATTGGAGATGTAACAACTACTCCCTCCGGTCTTTAATATAAGGGCTAATTATTTTTTTTAGATAGATTAAGGAAGCTAAATAAATTAGTTAATTATGACCAAAATCAACCTATAAAGATAAATTTTTATTATATACTCCTTAATTTATTTAAATTAGTCAATTAAATTTTATATTAATTATAATCTATTTATATATTTTTTTTTTAGTCTATCTAAAAAGTCAACTAATTTTTATATTAGAGAGAAGAGGTAGTAGTAAACAACATTTAACACCTTTTTCTTCTCCGTTTTTTTAAACAGCAACACCCTTTTTCTCTTGTCTCTATCTCTGATTGGATTTTTTATCATGATGGAGATTTCGTGATTGGGATGGGCATATATGTGTTGGGTGAAGAAGAGAGAAAAAAAAGACAATGGAGGTGTGGTGCATGCCCTAGGGTGAGAGCATCTCAACCGTTCATCACAGCAACTGATACCACGTGTCCCTTTGAAACATCCATTAGGCTCTCTTACCCATTTTCACATAATTCCAAAAAAAATTGAAGGGAAAATTGTTGAAAAATTATTCATTATAAAATTTATTATCTAAAAGTACATAAAATTTATTTAAAGATTCAGGTGCAATCAATCTTCTACAGTTATAACTCTTATTTAGCTGTGTACATATAATCTAATTTAACGTGTAAAAACAGAAAATATTTATATATAACAAGAGATATATTGTACATAGTTAAAGAAGAGTTGTACTTGTTAAAGATAAGTTGTGCTAATCAAGGACTTGGATCCTAAGTTACACATCTTAATAATAAATTTTGCAATAAGATATTTTCAGCCATTTTCCCCAGAGTTGAATTCCATCTCTATTCTCCAATATCCATGGCAGCCGATATATATGTTGTGTGGAGAAGTCTTTTTCCGAAACAACTTGAGCAAGATATTTAAATAACATTACAAGTTGGATTAGTTTACACGTTGGAATCTATAATAATGCCAATATTAAACTAATAGGGGCCATTATTTGTGCCATGCAAGAACATATAATCATTTTAGTAATAACTCATGTGCACTAGATTCATGGACAACTTTGGTTGTTTCACATGCATGCCAGTCTCGTCTCAACGGACTCTGCCATAATTAGAACTCAAAGCAGACTATATACGTTTGGCCTGTCTGATTCATTCTCTGTTGTGCTTCAAATTTAGGGTGCTTCCCAATTTTTTTTTTTTCTTATTTCTTTTCATCGTTAGATTCTAAAATAAATGAAATTTTGATATCTTATAAACAAAAAATGGTGTTATTTTCAAAATTTGAGGTGACCACCATTTTGGAGGAAGATCGTGAAAGGAAGTTCCTCGTTCGATTTTGTCTTGATGTAATGGGCTTGGCCACTTTTATTCACCAAAAACAACATTTGAGATGCAGCTAAGCTAAAGGGTGTGCAGCTGACTGACAGGTATTGACAGTTATTCAGTGGTGTGTTCTTTACTGTTCACCTATATAGGGATTTATTCAAGTATATTAACGAGCATATATATGGATCCATCACCTGGTCCATCTACAACTGCGTGAGAAATTGCTATGCTGATGCCAACCTCGTAAGCTGAACCAAACACAGAGGAAGCTCATGAACTGGAAGGCTGTAATCTACAGATGGGGAAAGGTTACTGCTGTGCTGAAACGACAGAGATGAGTCACCCATAAGGTCGTCCAAAGTTGATTCACACTCAGCTTCAATGAATTGAGCCCCCATTGCGTTGCACTGAAGTTGAAGTCGTCCATGACCTGTCCACTGCTTAAATAGTGCTTCAAGGTGTCAGCAATTGCGGCTGGTGGCGAAAGCCAAGTGTTTGATGGTCGGGAGAAGAAGATATTGGAAACGTGAGTCAATCAGCCTGTTTGATCCCATTCAGATAAAGCTTTGGTTCCGTTCCAAGTTGGCTCAGAAGGTTTTACGACGTCGTAGTTTCCTTTGAATGTTACTGTCATCAGCGTGTTCATTAATCAACCTCTCCTTCACAACTTAGCTTCCAAAACTCAGCTCATCAAATGCCAATCAAAGCAAACGTAAAAGTCCTTTCTATCGAAAGAAGAAAATGAAAACACGTTATATGTTCCTTACCTGATATCAAGTTGCATGAAGCAGTAAGCCAGGAACAGTAATGCACGCTAACGTAGGAGAGCCTATATATGTAGGCAGAAACTTCTTAAGATAGAAATAAAGTATATATAGTGAAAAGTTTGGTAGGGAATTGTGGCTAGCGGACAAAATTGAATATCCCAAATTTTAATTAGCTTAGAGCAGTGGATGACGAGGAAGGATATTATAAAGGCTATTCTTCTTTTTTCCAAGAAAGACTAATTTTAATTCACTTTCAGAAGCTCTTTTTGGGTTCCCGAAAGCGATATCCCGATAACGGTGGATGCTTTTTTCTTTTAAAAAAAATCTTATTTATAAATTTAACTTGAACAAAAATTAAGTGGATACATTTGAACTGATTAGCTCAACATATTTAGTCAATTAATAATAGAATTGAACTTAAATAATGGCCGATATAATATTTAATAAAAAAATTGAATATCTAATATTATTGAGTGAAAACTTTCTAAATAAATTTATACCTTAACCTAAATAAATATGAAGTAAATTCTATGTAAGCATATCACGTTAGTATATTAATAAATTAATAGTCAAATTTAATATTAGGTAACGATTATGGCAACATTATTATGATTTAAAGACTTTCAAGACAATTGCTTCTAAACAAATTCTGAATAACCATAACTTATGAGTAAAAACTTCTATGATAAATTTATATCTGAATCCTTTATTTTTTTAGTTGCTATTTTTATCATTTATTATATATATATATGTAGTTTTATAGGAACGTATATATGAAGTATGAATGACACCTCAATGAAGCAATTATAACAATATAATTTTTTTCTTAGTTAGTTTATATATATAATATTAATAAGGGAAGATTTTAATTAAATTTAGCTGAAATATCAAAATTCAAATTCAAGCCTATTCTTTTAATAAATTTTTAATTAAGTCAAGAGATCTGAATAGAAATTTCTCAATTTGTTTAAGACTAAAATGCGCCAAAAGGGAACCAAAACATTAATCTGGGCATAACTGTAAGCCAATAATATCATTATTAATGCATCAGTCTACTCTATCCATTACGCTGGGTGTACGAAAACAAGTTTCATTGGCCAAACGCCTATGAAATCTCAATCTTATTGCAGGACAAAGCAATTTTTTTTGGACCAGATTCATATATTTAACAATTGAACAAAACTAAATAAGGAATTATGTGATCTCACAACAATTATATAATTTGACAACGAGTGTGTGTGTGTGGATTAAATGAGTGGGGACGATTAATCTGACAATGCTGCTAATAACGTGGCGACGTGGGAGAATCCAAATCCCGTTAACACCAATCCCTTGTCCCTATCTGTCATTTTCTCAATCCCTTCCTTTAAACTAAAATTTTGAGTTTAAATTTGTTTGATAAAAGAATGGGAAAATCACAGAAAAACATTCTAAAAAAATAATAAATACTAAAATATAATTTTGTGTTATTAATATTATATTTATTATTGTTAATATATCTGATTTAGAATTTATTATTTTTTCGAATTTTTTTTATCATTTTCTCTAAAAGAAATCATATTAATGTAGCTTATTTTTTAGAAAAAATTATATTTAAGTCCCATGCAATGAATTTAATTATAAAAAAAATCTCAAAAAATTATCAAATTACTATAAAATCTTACGAGACTTGTGATTATTTTTTTTTATCATGAAATGACGAAACTTCCTTTATGAAAAAATAACTCAAATAATAAGAATGACAACTCAATAGGAAATATAATAACTCAAGCAAGAAGAAAAAAATAACAACTCAAGCCACGAAAATGATAACTCTTATAGGAAAGAATAACAACTAGAAGACAAAAAAATAACAACTGAAGTATTTTTTTCTATGGGTAGTTCTATCATTTCATAATTCGAAAAAAATAATCTCAAGTCCTGTGAGACTTCACAGAAATTTGATAATTTTTCAGAATTTTTTTATAATTAAATTCCTTACTGGGATTTAAATAAAATTTTTCCTATTTTTTATACTAAATAAATGGCATGGGAATAATGAAGCACTTATAAGAGTATAGCTTTTTTATTTTTTTTAAATTTATATATAAGTATTAATTAGGATCGGAAATGGAAAGCTCAATTTACACAATTAAGAAATAGATAACAAGAAATTATAATTTAAAATTAATAACTTATAATATTAAAAATGCATATAAAATATATCTAATTTGAATTAGTTCAAACGTTTGTGGGCGGGCCCACACAAAATCTAGACATAGTTAATATTTTCTCTTTTTAAACCTAAGATGTTATTAATTGATTTATAGAATTAAAAAAATAGATAAATTATTTATTTAAAATTAATATATTAAAAATTTATTACATTTAATATAAAAGTTATATAATTAATTTGTAAAGATTAAAAACTACATAACTTAGTAGACCAAAATGTATTACTCCTTTTTTTTAATATAAGTTCTATATAACTGATTTGTACATTAAGACAATTAATTATATTATTTTTTTCGTAAAAAAAATAAATTGATTTCTCTAAAATATTATTTTAATCATTTTTATTAGATATTATTTTTTTGATATAACTATTTTTAATATATATATAATTAGTAAAAATAATTTAAAAAAAATTATAAATTTAAGAGAATAAAATGAATCAAAATTTTATATTAAAAATTAAAATAAAACCCTCTCTATTAATAACTCTTATAATTAAGTTGGGAATGATTGTTATTATTATATAAACAAAAAGTCCCTAAAGGCGCAAAAGTGCCAAGCCCAAACCATGAAAACTTAGGGACTAAGGATTGGGTCATGCCTTTATTTTTTTTTATTAAGTATAAATATCTAACTATTTTCTAAATATTTTTTTTAATAAAAATTTTAATTTTAATTTATTATATAGTGGGAATTAATCCATTCCGCTACACAACCCCTCTTGGTGGTCATGAGCTAGTTTTTTTTTATACTAGAATTTTTAAAAAGGGATTAGACTCACCACTATTCAAGAGTAGGGTAAAATCTCTCTTTCTCTTAGGCGATACTAATGTCAGGTAGGGTGAGCCGTCTATTATCCTCAGGAGTAAACTTAAGTACACAAGAGTTACGATACCTCTCCAAGCGCTGCGACTAGAAATAAGCCAATTTTTTTTGTTGATCACCCTGTTCACCAGAGCTTTACCCCGACTATATCTGAATTTGACCCACATCGCGTACCTAGCTATAGTAAGTGAGTCTCCTAATAGGAAATAAGCCACTTTTAGATCCAATGCCAGTATCATTGAATGAAAGGTTGTGGATATGGGCCGGGTTTAGTGGGCTGTTTTATCAACTGCTCTATAACATGCAGCCAGGGAACAGAAATTGGGCTTATAAAACAAAAATATTAACTCATATTTAATACTTAATAATATCCACCCATCATGAATTTAACTGGTGAAGAGATAAGACATGCGACTATTTAGAGCGTGTTCGAACCCTGGGGAATACCACTTTATTATGATTCCAGTCGCAGCGTTTGGGGAGGCATCCTAACTCCTTGGTCTTTAGATTTACGTCTGAGGGTAATAGACGAGTTGCCCTACCCGACATTGGTATCACTTACAAGGAAGGGAGATTTTGCCTTGTCTTTAGATTGTGGGTGAGCCCAACTTCTTTTTAAAAAATTTTATACAAAAAAAAATACTTAATAATATCCATATTTAGTATATAATAATATTTTTAATATAATTATTTATAATAACGAGGGGATTAGTCATTATTACAATCGGGATATCATGATCTATATCAAAAATTAAATGATACTACCTAAAATAAGACTTTGTCCAATAAAAAGAGAGATGTGCCTAGCAAAAACAAATTGTCTTGGACGCTGGATTATCTAGCCGCCACCAACGTGTTTGCTAGCTAGTAGCTAGCGTCAACATGAGGAGCGATTAGAAAGCAAAAAAAAAAAAAAAAGGTGAGGGGTGATTAAAGTTATTTACAAAAATTAGAGTAATTAAATAAAGATGCAGTAAAACTTCAACCTAGCTAAGACACGAACCACACAATCGAATCTAACTCAATCTATTTGTTTACTTATTATGATTTCACTTCATTTCTAATTAATTCTTACAATTTGAAAATATAACAATATATATAATTAATCAATAATTATCAACCCAAATATATTTTGGATATTTTTCTTTACCAATTAAAATTTTACCGACTCTTTTATATATATATATATATAGTACACACACATTAAAAAATATGAAATCAAAGGAAGCCTAATTATGAATAATACTCCTTATCCATCTATGCAAAACACTCAATTCCTACCCGTAGTCATAAAATTCGAAGTAAATTTAAACTATAATAAAATAATACAAAATATAACATGGCTTTATTTAATTCACTTATCATCAAACGAGTACAATTCTTGATAAATAAACTTTATTATAAGCAAGCATACTTTTAAAACACTCAAACATTTGTTTTCATTTAAAAAGAACTTCAATGTCCTCATAAAAATGCTTCTTAAATGCATTCATATGAGCCTCTTGGAGGCACATAGCAACCACAATAGAACCATTCCCTTCAAAGCTTGGAAGAAGCACAGAATTGCCATCCAACGTATGAGATGCTAGCCCCATGCATTGCTCCTTTCCCCACCCAAAGTCAAATCCATGTACGGGCAATGTTAGCCAACTTACCACTTCAAAATTAGGGTTTCCATAAAACGGTGGCACTTCTTTGTAGATATCCTGAAACTTTGTTAGGTTCTTTTGGTTCTTCAACAACTCTATACCAGACCTAACATACTCATCTGTCACCTTCTCAATTGCTTCTCTTACTTTACTTGCAGCGAACCCTAATGGTTTCGACAAGAGATCACCCACCACGCTATGAACTATCATGTCAAAAGTTGCAGTGCCAAAGTACTCTCTTGGTAGTTGAGGCTTTGTGCGACTCCTTGAATCAACGACAATAACTAATGATGTTGGTTGTTCCTTTTTGAGCCCCCTTGCCTTACATGCACTTCTCCATAGATGTCCACATATCGTCTCGTACCGAGTGAACCCACGAGCCAAGTGCTTTTCCCCTACCCAGCTATCGTTTGCCATATTTCTCAAGTGCTCCATCTGAGATCTTGTTATCCTCAACATTGCTTTTGCGGTCTTCTTCTTTCTTTCTTCTGAATCGTCCAGCTGGTCAAGTAATAACGGTAGATTCTTATACTGTGGGTAATTGTCAAGGCTTGGTGGCGGTGACAGCAACGGTGGTTGTCCAGCTCGAAACATGCTCCGGTCAAGAAATGGAGGTGTTTGTAGAGGCTCGTCTCTTGCAAGCCTGGCCCATTCAGAGATGAAGTGAAAGGCACCTAATTTAAATAACATAAGTTGGATTAGGTTATTGAAATCTATAACAATGGCAATGTTTAATTAATAGTCTAATTGATCGACTAATTTAAATAAATTAAGACAATAGAATAAAATAATTAATTATAATTAATATAATGAGTAATTAATTAATTTAGGTATATTATACTCTTATATTAAAGATAAGAGGGAATATTATATACTATTAATTTGTGCAATGCAACAACATATGATTTAATTATTTAAGTAATAACTCTAACTTCGGTTTATTCACACGCATGACGCCAGTCTGGAATCGGTCAAAATTATTAGAATTCAATATAGAGTAACTAACTCTTGTTATCGAGGTGTGTGTTCTTTATTGTAAAACGTTTGTAACTGTTCTAAGATTTAAAAACTGGCTATATTCAAAACATAATAGTAATAATGAATTTTTTTTATCCATCACCTGTTCCATCAACAACTGCGTGAGAATTCGCTATGCCGATGCCGATGCCGCCGCACTTAAACGTCGTAAGCTGAACCAAATACAGAGGATGTTCATGAATTGGAAGGCTGTAATCTACAGATGGGAAAAGGTTATTGGGTTGATATGAAAGAGACGAGTCAGCAATGTCGTCCAAAGTTGATTCGCACTCAGCTTCGATGAATTGAGCCCCCATTGCGTTGCACTGAAGCTGAAGTCTTCCATGGCCAATCCACTGCAAACGACCGGCCAAGGGATAAAACGGCACCAAGGCTCTGCTTAAAGAGAGCATCAAGGTGTCAGCAATGGCGGACGGTGACGAAAGCCAAGTGTTTGGTGGTCGGTAGAAGAAGATGTTGGAAACGTGAGTCAAGCAACCAGTTTGATCCCATTCAGATAACGCCATTGTTCCGGTCCAAGTCGGTTCAGAAGGCCTTACGGTGTAGCATCCTTTGATTCTTACCATTGGCATCTTCATTTTCTTTTCTATATACACACCAACAAGATTCATTAGCTCAATCAAATTTAGCATAAAAACCTTTTATATATATATAATCCGTGAAGAACAAAATGAGAACACGTTCTATAGGTCAGATCCCTAAAATGAAGTAGATTCACTGGAAAAGTTCAGTAAAAGTTGAAGGAACCAGTAAGCCAAGGACACCCAATCCTGGCTATTCTAGCAACAGAGATCCGATTTAAGAAGCAGGACTGGAGAAATAAAGTATGTAGCTTTTTACAAGTAGAAATAGCAAATAAATAACAGCAAGGAAGAAGCTGCAAGATGAAGCAGAATGGTCATAGAAGGAAGAGAAAATCGGTTTAGAAAGAGAGAGACGACAGAATCCTTCATGCCACCTTCTTCCTCTATTTATACAGGGTTAGTACGGGCAATGCGTCTTTAATGTCCCTCTTTAATGCGTCTTTAATGTCCTCTTTAATGCCCCTTCAATGCAACCTCCTTAATGTGTTTCTAATTTTGATATTTTATGAGTAAAATATAGTGTAATTTTAATTTCTTACTATTTTTAAAAACAATCAATCAAAATTACATAATTTTATAATATTTTTCTTTAAAAATTATAAAAATTTAAAACTAAACTACTTTTTTACCCGTAAAATATTAAAATGTTATTCATTTTATATAGAATTTAATAATAAAAAATCATTTAGAAGGTTGTAACAATTGAATGAGTATTAGATAGGGCATAGAAAAAGGGCGTTAGAGGCCCTTTGCCTAGTTAGTACAACATTTGGTCTTTATGAGTTGATCTTATTTTGTGTTTTAGTTTTTGTAGTTTTAAATCTTAAATTTTGATCTTTCAAAGAATAAAATAGTTTAAATTTTTATTAAAATGTAAGGACATAGAAAATTTGAGAGACTAAAATTTATAATTTAAAATCATAAGAACAAAAACTAAAATAGGTCAAATATTGTATTAGCCATTTATATATTATATCCTAAGGTTGGGGGAGTCTTTCTCATAAAGGACATTATAATTCTTCTTAATGTTATCTGGTCTAAGTGCAAGACGACACAGCATCAAAGTAGTATCAAACATCGTACGTTCCTACATACCATGGTCATTCAGGAAGTTCTACTTATGCTATCCTTCTCTGCTTTAATCTCCATTAAGAAAGAGAATAATTGTCCCAAAGTCATGGGATGGATTATAATTCTCCACAAATTAAAAGGAAGGGAAAGAAACACTTGCTGTCGTGCTTCAATATGCCTCCATGGTTCTATCTCTAATCAATTCATCTGGAGAAAGACTAGTTCTGCTAATACCTTGTTCTACTGCCATTGCCTCAGAGCTTCCCTCTCATGGATCCGGAGTTATATATATTTCTCATAATTCATTGAGCAGGGACATGTTACAGGTTTGGTGCATCAATCGGCCTTTTACCACCCTTAAAACTCTTCAATTAGATAAACTTAGTGTGGTGATCCAGGACATTCGAGATCTGCCGTAATACTTTCTTGTTGTTTGCACTGTCTCTCTTTTTAAACTCTAGTTAAACTTAATCTTGTGCGTTTTAATTAGTTCTGTTTCTTTTATTTCTCTTTACGACTTTGTTTTGTTATATTTTATATATAATCATTTTTCCTTTTTTTTAATAAAAAAAAAATAAATCACCTTACTTTCACAGCTCACAACTCACAACTTACATGCGTTATGTTGTCATTTTTTATATTAAATCTTGTTATTGTATACTACTTATTTATTATAATACTATTTACCAATTAAATTGTTTACGTAAAACTACCTAATAATTCTCTTTATATTATATCCTAATAGCTAGTTCAATATTAGTTAACTGTCTTGAGTCTCACGTTAGAAATATGACGGGTTCTCCAGCTCTAATAATTAGATAGACCCAACAATTTTCTAAAATAATGAATGATGCAAGAAAATATTTATTTGAATTTAATGTTTGAATTCAATGTACAATTCTGCTGCTGATTAATATTTTATTGCGCACCTTGGTGAATACACACACATATTCCTCCTTATTTTCCTGATATTAATTTTTAAAGACATAAATTTCATAAAGTTGTAGGAATTCCAATTTGGTTTCGATGTTCAAGATCACAGTAAGTCTTCATAAAAAAAGCTTCTTGAACTCATCCATATGAGCTTCTTGAAGGCACATAGCAACCACAACAGAACCATCTCCTTCAGGGCTATGCATAAGCAAAACACTCCCATCATCTTCATAAGGTCCTGGTCCCATGTACTGTTCCTTTCCCCACCCAAAATCAAACCCATATAAACCCAATTTCAGCCAACTGACCACTGGAATATTAGGGTTTCCATAAAATGGTCCTTCCTCCTTCTTCATCACTGTATGGATATCTTGAAACTCTCTTAAACCTTTCTGGTTCTTCAAGAACTCTATCAATGACCTTATGTATTCGTCCGTCACCTTCTCTATCGTTTCCCTTACTTTACTCGCAGCAAACCCTAATGGCTTTGACACAAGATCGCCCGCCATGCTCTGAGCTATCACATCAAAAGTTGCAGTCCCAAAGTACTCTCTTGGTACTTGAGGTCTCATGCGACTCCTTGAATCGACACAAATACCTATCGCTGTTGGTTGTTCATTTCTGTGTCCTCTTGCCTTGCATGTCATCCTCCATACATGTCCACATATTGTCTCGTATCGAGTGACTCCACGAGCCATTGGCTTTTCGCAACTCTCATTTGCCATCTTCCTCAGCTTCTCAACTTGTTCTTTCGTTATCTTCAGCATAGCTGTTGTGGTTTTCTTCTCTCTTTCCTCTGAAGTATCTGACTGACCAAGTAGTAACGCGGGCTTCCCATACTCTGGGTAATCGTCCAGGGTCGGCGGTGACGGTGAGGCCAACGGTGGCTCCCTGGCTCGGAAGACGCTCCGGTTCAGAAATGGCGGTGTTTGTAGAGTCTCTCCTCTTGTAATCCTAGCCCACTCAGACATGAAGTGAAGGGCAGCTAGTTAAATAACATAACTCAGATTAGCTTACAATTGAAATGGTTCAGATTTTGAGTTTAGAATAACAGATATTATAACAATGAATATGAATAATACTTCTTCATCACCTAGTCCATCTGCAACTGCTTGAGAAAGTGCAATGGCGATGCTGAAGCCACCGCATCGAAAGGTGGTGAGTTGAACCAGAAACAGAGGAAGCTCATGAATGGGAAGGCTATAATCTGCAGAAGGGAAAAGGTTACGGTGTTGAGAGGAGAGAGACAAGTCACCGATGTCGTTGAAGCTTGATTCACACTCAGCTTCAATGAATCGAGCCCCCATTGCGTTACACTGAAGCTGAAGACGGCCATTGCCTATCCACTGTAAACGACCAGCCAAGGGGTAAAACGGCACCAACACTTTACTTAACGAGTTCTTCAAGGTGTCAGCAATGGCAGCGGCCGCATTCTGTGGCGGCGATCGATACAAGTAGATGGCGGCCACATGAGTAACGCAACCTATTTTATCCCATTCAGATAACGCCATTGTTCCAATCGACGTAGGATCACAAGGCTTCTGTGTGTAGCTTCCTTTGAATGTTATAGCAGCTACCATGTTTGCTTAATTTTCTTCTCTAATATTGGGTTTGTGTTTGACTGTGAGATATTTATTATAATATTATAATTTATTTAGATATTAATTAAGATAATTAATAAATATTTTTTAGTGTGTCCTGTAGTTATTTGGGCCAAATTAAGGTAGATTATTGACTCAATTTATTAAGTTTAATTTTCTGATGATAAAGATTAATAATTAATAATTATTCGTGCGATAGTTTTCTGAGTCCCAAAGCGACACCTTTTCTCTGCTCACTTCTGAGGGTTTCCCATTAGTGATGACAGTATACAAGTTATCATCACTGTGCCTAATAATCAGCTAGAAGAACTTGTTATTTATCTAACAATATTCTCTGATTGATAGGTCTCTGAGTTTAGTTTCAATTTCAAATCTTTCGTTGTATCTCATATAGATTTTATCCTTATATACATTATAATCTGAATTGATTAGAATATATATGAGATATTTTTAATTAAATGTATTGATCACTAATTAAATGTATTAAATGTATAGATATTTTTAACGTAACATTGATCACTAATTAAATGTATTGTGGTAAGAGCTAAAAGTTCAAGTGTGTATATATGCATAGTAATATTGCGAAGTTGAAGATGAAATGAGGTTCTTATGAGCTGTGATGTTCCGTATATGAATCAGAATTTTGATTAGGAACGCTAATTAATTTGATTACTTGGAAACTATGTAAAGATCATGAATAGAAGTTTTGCGGGATGTTTAACCTTTTAATAGTGTTTTTTTTTTTAAATAATAATTTAGTCCTTAAATTAATTAACTTGCTGTAATTTCCATTCACTCATGTGTTTCTATTTTCACTTAAATATATTAAAATATTATTTCTTTATATTTGTGCGTAATATAACGGCATTAAATTTCTCGGTAAATTGAAAAAAGTTCTTAAATAATTGATGCTTTTTTTTATATCAATTTTATTCAGTGATAGTGAGACAGAGAGAGACGAAATGAATATTAATATGCTTTAATTGACCCGTGAAATGAATTTCCCGCGATGCGGTTGTCGCACGTGCCCTAGGATCAAATTAAGGAAGGAGCCATGTGCCGATATCATATTACCTAGGTTGATGCCTCAAAAGACAACCTTGGGCTTTGATAGGGAAGGGGCCGCGCGAACGCAGGCCCCAACTACAACAAATTATTATGACGTAGGCTCCACCTATCAGGTAGACCTTAAGCCAGCACCCCTCCAATGTGCAATGGAAGTCACGGGCCTAGGCCATGGCCCTATTGATCACCCATTGACCCCGTCCAGGTAAGTATGGTTTAACTGTGCCCCTTCCTTTCTTTTTATACTCTCTCTTCCTACTCCCACTTCCCATTTTCTCGATGTGGGACTTTCAGCCTAGCTTCCTTTTCCATTAATCCATCCCTATCCTCTGGGCATTTCTCCAGCTTTGTTAGCGAGCTGAAAATTGCAGGAACTTATATATATATATATGCAAAGTGTTAGTTTATATCTTATTTTTATTAAAAAAATTCTTTCTTATTGTATTCCATATTTCGAAATAGAGCGGTCAGTAGTGAGACTGAGAAATCAGAAGAATTTCATCTCACTCATTCTGTTTCGTCTCCTCTTATCACTAAACAACAAAGTCATTGAAGAGAATCTAATTAATTTATAAAGCTGCTTATTTATTTTTACATATATATATATATATATATCCATTTTTTAGCAATCATAAATGCAAATACAATCAGGAAATTGTTTTGGTGGCTTCATGACTTGCCAATAACCTCGAGCTCTTCGATCTGGAAATGCCTCGTTACCCTTAATGTTGCAACATTTCTCATCTGAACATTCATTGTTACAAAGACCTACGTTCACATTGCATGTTGCTGCTCTTTCTATTCTTCCAATTTCTCCATCACCTATTACCACTCACCGGTAACAAATTAGCAAAAGCCACAAGGTTGAATTCATATTCACAAATAAAATAAACGAAATACTCATTCTCTAGTTCTTAATATAAGAGTGAGTTATTTTTTTTATAGATTAAATAAGCCAAATCACAAAAAAAAATATGAAATTGCAGAAGTTACTTTGTAGCGGTTAAAAAGAATAACTACAAAATATAAAGTCTCCAGCGGTTTGTAGATAAAACCCCAATAAATTTGTGACGTTTTGACTGAACACCAATTTGGGTCATGATTTGGTAGATGTTTAGTGTTAGGCAATCGGTACAAATATGGCACCAACTTGACGCCACATTTTGTAGTGGTTTCTCAAGTAAATTGCTATAAAATTACGCGCCAACTTGGCACCAAATTTGTTGCGGTTATGAGATAGCAACCACTGGAGAAAGTGAGAAATCATGATGATATGTAGCAATTTGGAAAACTACTATAAACTTCATTACAAATTTGTAGCGATTTCAATGTAAACTGCAAGAAAGTGTCATGGAACACAAATAGACAGAACAGGTGTCACAGTTTTGTTACGGTTGGTAGACAATCGCTAGAAATTGCTCACGCTTTTTCTAACGGTTGTCCCCAATTTGCTACAAAATGCACGTCCATACAAGAACATACAGGTTATGTGTCACAACTTTGTAGCATTTAGGGGACAACCGCTAAAAATTTCTCACGCTTTTTGTAGCGATTGTCCTCTAACTGCAGAAATTTCATGTCTATAAATATGCCTTCACCCTTAAGTGCTCCATTTTTGGCGAGTTTGAGTAGCGAAGCTCTGCCAAATTTTTTCCTCAGGTCTAGATCCAGAATTATGTCTTATCGACCCAGTAAAAAACCTATTCATCATGACATATCTAACCAAAATTCTGATGATCAGTCGATGCCGTTTGAGGGCCAAACAGAAGACCCAACCTTCAGCGTTGATGACTTCAAGATTAAAGGAGATTTTACATTCAACTTCATAGGTGGTGGTGTGGAGAAAGAGGAGGTTGAGGTAGAGAGAGAAGAGAAAGGGGGAATAGGGTCCAGGAGAATGAGCAGCCCTAACAACATCCACAACATTGTTCTGGTGATTGTTGAAGTCGTGGGTAAGTATTTTATTTAATTATTTAAATTTAAAAAAATTATAAAATAATTAAATATTGTTCATATAGATAATTTTGAATTATTTAAATTTCATAAGATTTCAATTAATTTCTCAATTAAATGTTGCAGATGTTAATGGGAACAAGTCTACAATGAGGTTGAAGAAAAAGGAGGTCTCCTTTCTGAAGGACAATCTACGTATTATAGGGTCGCTTAATGATTATCCGCAACCAATCCAGGGCAGTGGTATACTCCTCATCAAGTTCCTACGTCTTTTAGGTTTGACGTGGACCCGATTCTCCATAAATATCCGTGACTGACGCGGCATACTACCACAAGCAAAGCTTGATGCTTAGGAAGTGGTCAAGGTAATTAATACTTAACATTTATATTAAATTTGTTTATTTTGAAATCAAATAATGAGTTGATTAAATGTTTAAAATTAATATTTTATTTACTTAATTACGCGATAAATTTATCGTCGGTGAGGACATGAGGGTGTATGCTGTGAAAATAATGGGGGAAGCCTGGAAGAACGAGAGGAGCCGTCTATTTAATGAAAGGAGAGGAGATGGGATAAGGACCACCCAAGAGATATAGGACGACATGCCTGATGGCGTGCCTGCTCAAGACTGGGCAAATTTTGTCCAGTTTAGGATGAAACCTGAGCAAAGGGTATGAATCTATTGCATTAATTAGGTTATTTCTATAATTTTATGTTTAATTTGATTAACTCTATTTAATATAATGTTGCAGTAACTTGCTCAAAGAAACGTTGTGAGCACCAGTCAATAAAGCATGTGCTATACGATGGGCTCAGTCTCATTTGCTATCACTTATGATGAGATTATAAGTGCAGAGTTTAATTTTGTTAACTAATATATTTATACCTGAATTTTATTTATGCATATTATTTATACTTGAATTTGCGGGCGAGGAAGACCCAATAGGAGGAAGGATACACGCCTTCTCTAGGGCAAATCTTACCTCAACTGTACAAGCGGCGAGACGGTACTCCTACATCGGGGGAGGTTGAAGAAATTGCTATAAGTATTTAATTAATTAAATTATAAATGTTTGATATTTTTATAGTAATATTTAAATTTTAATTTAAACAAAATATTTTTGACAAGCGATTTAGACTAAGGCGGAGCTCTAGAAGTCTCAGGGATTTGCCTTGGATCCCACTACCACATTAAGGGCAAGGGCATAGCCAACCTAAGCACCCAACCAGGTTAGGGGATTTGGCCTTGGTCCCATATCAATGTCTCTACCTAGCTCGAGTGCTGTTGGCATTTCGCAGGCGGGGACCTCCTGGTCAGCAGCTGTAGCGCATCAAAGCACCTTAGGAGTGAGGTGGCTAAATGGGACATCGGTCGATGAGCTTTGAGAGGAGGTGACAAGAGAAGTGGTGGCTCAGATACATGAACGTGATCTCAAGGTTAAGCAAGAGCTCAATGATTGGATATCAACAATGCAAGCCGCCCTACAGACTGCCCTTTCATAGATTCTTGGTGCCACTATCCCATCAATCCCTAAGTTATGTTTGATCGATGTAGACCTACTCCAACCTTAGCAACCCCCCATCTCCAACAGTCCTAGCAAGACCCATCAAAGGACGACAGTGATGTTATCAATTTTGCTCAGCATCCCTAATATTTTTTATTTGAATTGGTGTTATACAATTTTAATTTTGTTATTTTATTTGGATATTATCTAGAACTTTAATGGTTATGTGTTTGTTTTTAATTTCACAAAAATTTATAGGTTTAATTTGAAGTTAGTTTCAAAAAGTTTTAGATAATTTTAGTTAAGTAGTAGCGTATTATTTAATGATTTGCCATAAAATTAAAGGAAAATATTACAATTTAATTATAATGGTGGAACTTGGTAGCGATTATGAAACCGCTTCAAATATGTTGACTGTTGTCACACTTTGTAAAGATTTCATAACCGCTATAAAATGATGACATCCTTAAAATTTGAATTTGAAAATTTCCCTCCACACTTTTTAGCAGTTATGAAACCGTTACAAATATGTTAACCATTGTCACACTTTGTAGCAGTTCTATAACCGTTACAAAATGATAATAGTTTTGAAATTTGAATTTTAAAATTCCTTCCAAACGTTATAGCGGTTATGAAACCACTATAAATATGTGGACCGTTATCACACTTTGTAGCGGTTTCATTACCGCTATAAACTTATGACTGTTGTGAATTTTGAATTTCAAAATTTCCCTCTGCTCTTTGTAGCAATTGGAACCACTACAAATTTTTTTTACCGTTACAACCTGTTTTTAAGTAAACCAATAGTCGGGAAACTTCATTTTAGTCTGATATTTGAGGTTCAAAGTGTTAATGTGCTCTGAGCTATATTAGTGATAGATAAGACATGGATAGGGTTGCCTCGTACGTCTCCACGATATTTGGCTAGACTTAACTCTTTATTGGATTTCGCTTCTACTAATGCAACCGTAAATGGTAATATTCTTTGTCTGTCTTAAATGTACTTTCAATAAGTAGCACCCACGATATGTTCTTTTTTACTATTTAATGTTGACGTCATTCTTACAAAATTATACTTTTTGGTGTTACCATGGGGAACGTCGTGATATGATTGCTGAGTTAACCCCTATAATTTCTCAAATGGGAGTTACCATGGGGAACATAGTGATATGATATGATTACCATGGGGAATGTCATGATAGGATAGTCTAATCCCATTAATGATGTTGTGCGCAATGCTTTTGGAATGCATGAAAATAACTTCATCGATGAAGCACATGGTCTAGATCCTGAGTATATGAGGAACAAAATTGCTCAGAATTTTTTTGACCTCATGAATGAAACCGATAAGCCTATGTATCATGGGTGTACAAAGTATTATAAGTTGGAATTCTTGATAAAACTCTATCATATCAAATGCATGTGTGATGTCACAGACAAGGCAATGTCGATGTTGTTAGAATTACTAGGAGATGTTTTCCCCCAAGTTGAATTCCTACTGTCTTTTTATGAAGCGAAGAAGAGTATTAATAAGATTGGCTTAAACTACAAGAAAATTGATGCATGCCCAAATGATTGCTTGTTGTATTGAAGAGATGATGCAAACAGGGAGATTTGTGAGCGATGTAAGATATATAGGTACAAGTCTATGCAGAAGAACAAGATGCAAAAGAAGAAACTTGCAAAGATTCTTAGGTATCATTTATTTGAATATGTTATTTGTTTTCATTTTCTTGTTGATATTTGAAATTAATAAACTTCTTAACAAATTGAATTGCTAGGTACTTTCCTTTAAAGCAGCGGTTACAAAGAATGTATATATCATCAAAAATGGATAAGCATATGAAGTGGGACATTATGGAGTAGAATCTAGATGGTAAGTTAAGACACCCACGAGATTCAGAGGCGTGGAAGATGTTTGACGTGGAATTTCCAGATTTTTCCGTCGACCCTAGAAATGTCCGTCTTGCGTTGGTAACCGATGGTTTTAATCCCTTTAGAAACATGAGCATCAACTATAGTATCTGGTCGATGGTGTTAATTCCATACAATCTCCCACCTTGGATATGCATGAAACAGAGCTCCTTTATTCTATCAATGATCATTCTTAGGGAAAAAGCATAGGAGAATGATATAGACGTGTATCAGCAGCCGTTAATACAGGAATTGATCGAGTTGTAGACTAATGGTGTTGAAACGTATAACTCTTATGAGAAACAACTTTTCAATCTCTGTGCGGCCTTGATATGGACGATCAGTGATTTTCCTGGCCTGAGAACTTTATTTGGTTGGAACTTGCATATTGGGTTAGTCATTCCTGAGTGTAACTTCGACTCTGAACCCTTACACCTTTCGCACAGTTGCAAGTGGTGCTTCATAGGGTATCGACAGTTCCTCGATTCAAAGCATAGATTTAGATTGCAACGGAATCACTTCAATGGGAAACAAGAAAAATGAGATCCTCCCGTAAGTTTATCTGGTGTGGATATCTCCCGGTAGTTACAAGATGTTGATGTCGAATTTGGCAAGAATGACGAGGCTAAAAGAGGCGGACGCCATTGACATTGGACTTTTGATAGTGGTCAGCCTATACAGTATGGAAGAGGAGTATCTTTTACACTCTTCCTTATTAGAAATTTAATTTGCTATGCCACAGTCTGGACGTCATAAACATTGAAAAGAATGTGTGTGATATTGTGCTATACATGTTGCTCAACAAATCCGAAAAGTCTTAAGACCGTCTATTAGTTAGGAAAGATTTACTAGCATTTGGAATTCATCAAGAGGCTTAGCCAGATGATAACCAAAAGTTTGAGTTAGCTAAATTCCTAATGGATACTCTAGCAACATCTCAAGATGTATGGATCTATAGGCTCGAAAGGTTACTAGGTTGAAGAGCTATGACTCGCATGTTTTGATGCAATAGTTACTATCGTTGGCTTTGACAAACACACTTCCTTTTGATGTCTTCATGATGTTAGTTGAATTGTGTTCATTTTTTAGGAAGTTGTGTGCAATGGTCTTGATATTCGAGGAGCTCGATCAGCTGCAAAATAAAATATTCTCATACTTTGTCATCTTGAAATGATATTTCCTCCCTCCTTCATTACTGTCATGGTCCATTTGACTATCAACCTTGTTTGAGAAATAAACTTGCTGGCCCAGTTCAATATCGATGGATGTATCCTATTAAGAGGTACGACATATTAATTAACTTTCAATTACACACAATTATTTATAGAATTAATTAACTTGTAGGTACTTGGGAAAATTGAAATCCTATGTTAGGAACAAGGCATGGCTAGAGGGGTCAATAGCAGAAGGCTATTTTGGAGATAAGGTCCTAATTTTCTGTTCATTGTAATTTGATGACAAGGAGACGTCTTTTAACAACCCGCCTCGCATTGATGATACTCCTCCTGGTCTTTCAATATCAAGTGATTTCTTCCCTCCTATTGAGAAACCAGTTGGAGCATATGAGCTCTTCAAACTAACTCCCAGTGAGAAACTTCAGGCATTAATATATATTTTGATAAATTGCAGCCAAGTTGAGCCCTTCATCCAGTAAGTATTACACACTCTTGTATTTTATATTTCTTCATCACTGACTCGTCTAACACATTATGCTCAATTAGATAAGTAGTACCAAAATTATATCAGGCATTTTTTACGAGTATGTGCATGAAGTTCGGCCGAGATGGATAAAAGAGTTCACAAAGAGTTGCCCAGTTGGTTTACACCTAGAATACATTATGACAACATCCCCACACAACTGAAATCAAAACTCTTGCAGTTAGTCCCCTTGACCATGCAAAAAGGTTTACTACGTATAATGTCAACGGGTTCAAGTTATGTAAAGTTACACGTGATTAGGATTTGCTTACACAGAACTCTTAGGACAAAGAGTTATGCTTACAGTAGTGATGGAGACATGCCATATGGAGGCGTTCCTTACTACAAAAAGATGGTTGACATCGTCGACTTAATTACCATGGGCTTTTCACCGTTACTCTGTTCAAGTGCTCTTAGGCAAATACGATAACTTCACGGGGACTCACTACAGATGAATTAGGCATCACCTTGTTAATTTCTCCAGGATTATTCAGACAGGTGAATATGAAGATGATGAGCCTTTCATTCTTGCCTCCAACCCAATAATCATAGTATTCAATACTCTATAAATACCCTACACGGGGACTCACTTCATGTTACAAAAATAAAACTGCTGCTATAAATTTATCCCAAATCTCTATAAATACCCTTCCTCATCCCCATTTCATTCACTCCTTCATTCTCTTCTCCTTCCATCTTAGCGTTCTTCTTCTTCCTTCTCTTTAGGTTCTTCTTCAGCTGCATATATATATGAGTTTAATTTTTTTTAACTTATTTGATTTTCTTTTGATTATTGTTTACTAATATGATTTTTTCTTTTAGATATTCTTTCTCTCTTATACATGGGGAGCTAATAAGGATTGATCCAAATATTCTCTTTTTCATCTCCCATCTCTTATAATCTTCAATTGTTTTTGCACTTTTATAATTTAAAACTCATATAACACAACTATATAATGTAATCAAATTCTATCCAACAATCTTAATAAAATTTGGGACTACAAAATCTAATAAAATTATATTTAATACTTATATTAAATATATAGGTTTAACAATACATTTAATTATAATAAAAAGATTTTATTTTAAATTTTATCTTATATAGAACATTTGTAGTGGTTCACCAAACGACTACAAATAACAAAAATAGAAGTAAAAGTTTTCAAAATTTGGTGCCATCCCTAAATTTTTGTTCCCCTCCAAATATTTACTAGCAGTTCTTATGACCGCTATAAATTTTTGCTCCATCTATCAAAATTTCATTTCTCGCCAAAGTATTCTACATCCACATAGTCATCGCCTTTTGGTATGGAATTAGTAGCAGTTTACAAAACAATATTTGTAGCGGTTATGAATTGCTACGAAATTAGACATAGTCGTCTCTTTTTGCTTTGGAATTATTAGCAGTTAGATTTGTAGCGGGTTTGACTAGATGCATAACGATTTGCAAAAACCGCTAGAAAATCGTTGCATCGGTGGATACAAATGTTGTTTCTAAGCGTCAAAACCGCTACAAACATCCGTCTTTTTGTAGTGAATAAATCGGTTAATTATGATTAAATTTAACTCTTCAAGACGAATTTATATTATACCCGTCTTGATCTACCCAAATTAATGAACTAGTTCTTATATTATTTATAACTAACTAATTTATCTAGCTTCCTTAATATATCCAAAAAGAATCAACTAATTTTTATATTAATGACCGAAAGAGTAAAACAAACAATACGTTCTTTAATTAAAGAAACAGATATTAGTAACTTAAAGTTATAAGTAATATTAAATCTGCAACCTTCTATTTATAAAAAAATATACATATCATTAGGTTATAAAGTTATTGGTAAATAATACTTTTTATGCATGGTACAATAATTTACTGAAAATATAATGAGAACTATAACACAAGCAAATCAAATGCAAAAGTGAGACTTGAAAGAAGAAAAATGGAGCAAGTAAAGAGAAAGAAACGACCCATTTTTGCAGTGAGTACTCTAATCCTGTATTGTGAATTGTGATATGATATCGTCTTAGGGAAGTTGTTATATAAAGGGTGGGGGGGGGGAAGATGGGTTGACTGTTAATTAATTTGTTGTTTAATTTAATTAATTACAAGGTTTTACTGTACTAAATCACATCAAAGGGGAGGAGAGGCACCGACAATCAATTAGTAGTACTATACACTAATTTATGGAATTTAATGACCCATACTTACTCAGGTCAAAGGCAAAAAGGGCAAAAAGACAAGATTTAAATGCAACATTATATGTATGTCAGTCAATTCTTGGATTTAACGTCAATCATTATGGCCATTATATGATTATTGAATACTAGTATTGATCACAGCTTATTCAGTGAGCTGGATTTTCTTGTTATTATTAGTAGTAATTAATTCTTTTGTTATTAAATATAACTTATCAAAAAAAAAAAAAATCGAATGGTACCGGAATTCATATCTTGTGTATAAATTTAACAATAGTGATTTCACATTTTGTATAAATTTTAATATATTCATCATTGACGCTTTATATTTTATAATTTTTTATGACTTAGATTTTCAATTTTCAAATTTAAGGTCAAAGAGTTTAAAGATTTTAAATGAGTTATTTAGAATTTAGATTTGCTCAGCATTGTGCTGCGTTGTACTCGCACAATGGATAATTGGTGCACTTCAGGACTTACACAGTGAGTGATTTTTCAGGAGATAAAGAGTTACACTAACTGACTAATTGCTACCAACCTAGAGTTGATCCGAATGATAAACGGTTTGGTATCGCTTAAACGAGGTCTCGAATTCGAGCCTTGGCGTATGCAAAAAATCTCTGTTGAGAGACTCACCCACTATAGCCAAGTGCACGACGCGGGTCGGATCCGAATATAGTCGGGGCAAAATTCTAGTGAACCAGGTGGGCAACAAAAAAAAACTGACTAATTGCTCTACACGGTATTCATAAGCTTAAATGTGTATGCATATTGACACTCATTGATAAACTAATCTAACAAAAAAAAACTAATTAATTTAATCAATAATCTCTACATAATATTCCAGGTTCCTTTAGAAGGACGGTGCCACTTAACGTTCTCCCATTGCTTAACAAGTTCCTCGTATCTCTCCGCAGATTCAATAGCAAACTCTGTCAGTGAGCTTATAGCAACTGACATTCCAGCACAAAGCACCTTAATTGCAACTTCAGCCATTTTTTCTGGGGTCGTTTCTTCTTCAACCTGACCAATTTCCACCATTTCCATACCATTCCCACTGAATTCTTTTGATCCAATTTGATTTCGTTGCAAAGAATCTTCTCTTAGCTGTTGTTGTTGTGCATAGAGAGACCCCATACCGGCTGCGAAAAAATCCAGACCATCAAGCACTGCTGTTTCTTGGATAGCATCCAAACGCCTTGACCATTGAACAGAGAGTCCATATATTGGATGAGTGCCGCTGGATCGGCGAGGCGAGCCTGGCGGTAGCTTGGATATGTCGGATTCAGATCTCATGCACCGGAGAAGCCAGCCGGTTAGTGCATGAATGTAGGATCTTTGAGAAGTGATCCATGACTCAAAACTTGCTCTCCAGTTCCTCAACTCAGTTTCAAGATTAGAGGCTGAACGAGCAAGCCTTTGTGGGTCAGTTATTGACATGGAAGTTTGTTTTCTGGGATTTGACTTTGAAGGAGTCCCAGCTAGAAGAATCTTGGCCTCATCTAGAGTTCTCTTCTGTGTTCGATGACATTCTGCCATCACTTTCCACATCCTTGCCAACCTGCATTTGAATTGTTGAACTACTATGAGTTGAAGCATTATCACACAATTCAGGGAAAGAATGAAAATTTATCAATAGCATTTGAATTGGGATCCAAAGAAATGTTTTTTCTATCCACGAGGTTCAAACCTAGAACTTACTTAAGAGGTATCAAATCCCTTTTATGGCTAGGATTTCTATATGATGGTTTGTCAGTTGGGACAAAAAGAAAATTTAGGTGAAGTTGGTTGGGTAAAAGTCAATAATGTAGCCCATCAACATCACATTCTTGACTTCTTCAGAAAAGTTTATCCGCAAGTCATAAGTCTATTGAAGAATTTATAGCAAGTATTTAAAAATTAATTGAAACTTTTTTCCTGAAAATTAGCTTGCATCATTAAAGGAGGCACACAGGGAAAAACAGATATTACTTGTATGTTCAAGGTCTTGAATACTTGAATTTAAAACAAAGCTGTTGGGTGATAACGACTTTCATGCCTACCCTTGCACCAATTCGAGAAGTTGAGGGTGCAACTCTTCATCCCTTAGAGCTTCGATTCTATTGGAAATAGCTTCAGCCGAGTGCATTGAAACCATCATCTGGGTATGAAGATCTCTAATTGCTGCCCTTGTTTTATCTACTGAAGAGTGGTCCACTCCTTTAACATCCTGGTTCTTGAGTTGCATGCATTTCTTCTCATATGCAATTCGAATGCGTTCTCCACACTGTTGAAGAGGAAAGTCAACACAGCCATAAGTTCCTCATCATTAATATTACCTTAATCTTAAGCATGATGACCTGTAACGACATTAATCTAATAAAATATAAAACCTACTCCTCACCTACATTAACCTAAAACAATAGCATCTATGTTTTGTATTTTGGGGTAGGAATCAAACGAAGGGGAATACCCAGTCATGTGGGGATTTCCTTATCAGTATGAACTGCTGATACCAGGTGATTGCAGAGCTCTTATTAGTCTCTTTTATCAAGTGACCCAACTCATTTGTGGAATCATTCTATTAGCAGTTGAACGGGTCAAAGAACAGGTCTTCGTTTAATGCATTGAACGGAGAATCACTTAATAAATCATTTTTGTTCATTGCTTGAGGATAGATTAAGTCAAGATAGAGGGGTGAAAACATGGAAGCTTACTAATAGAAAATGCTTTATATTTTCATGAGGAAAGATAGTTCGGAAATATACCTTAACTTCCTCGTACAGTTTCTTCTCCCATGCATATAACCTGTCCAATGTCGAATGATGACTGCCGGAAAACATACAGGAGTCCTCTGTGAGATCGTTATTGCTCTCATAATCTTCTCTGGTGCTTGAACAATTCATTAAAAATCTTGAAGAGGAAGAGCGTGAAGAAGCTGAGCGGAACAGAGCCACAGGGTTCAACAATTTTGTTGCTACAAAAGAAATATGATTTGGTTTTATATTTTAATAATTTTGCACATATATGACTGAAACAAAAATGACTAAATTGACATCCATTAATAAACAGGAAAGAGGCAAAACGAACATTATAATTACATCAAACCTGAGAGTTCATTAGATGGTAATAAATATTGGGCTTTCTTAGCCTCTAACAATGCTGAGACATCATTGGCTGCATCGCAGACTATCTTGAACTGAGCCTCAAGATCACTTGTCACTTCTGCCATGCTTGTTGGCCTTCGGTTTACATAAACAGTAAAACCCGGTGTTTCTTCCTTAGTTTGTTGATTGCCAATTGTCATATCCTGACGTTTAGAATCAATGTGACCTGCAGTTTGTGCTTTTGATACTTCAAAACTTGTACCACCAGGGACTTGTAAGTCTTTGATTTCATGTTCAGTGTCAGTTTCACATTCTGTTCCCTCCTCTTCCTCGTCGTCGTCATCATCTTCATCATTTTCATCTTCAACTGTGACTTCTTCTTTTCTTGAGGAATTCACATCAACTTTGTTTCTTTCCTCTGGTACATTTCTCTTCCTAATAAAATCCTCTTGTTCAGTTTCATCTTCTTCCAAGTCTGGTATTCCCTCTTCTTCTCGAACCTGCCTCAATCCTCTGGCCTCATAATCCATACTTGTGTGTTCTAGGCTACTCCGGTTCGGGTAACCGTAGTAGTCCAATGATGAAAATGGGTTCCAAAAGAAATCCCATTGGGAATTTTGAGGTGAAGGAGGAGGAATACTGGGTCTGTTGTTGGGAGAATAAGAAAAGATTGAGGGATTTACAGGTGACGATTGCATACCAAAAAAGCTATCAACACCATACTGCTGGTTCATAGGGGGGTACGCTTCCACCCTTACCAATTCTGGTGACCGAGGCCTCTCCTCAACAGAAACTGCTGGAGTATAACTTGACATAAGGTAATTCACTTTCCTTGTTGAAGAATTTGGTTCAAACTCTATAGTTGTTGTTGGTTTGAAGGGTTTTGATGATATGGGGATGAAGCCAGGATTGGTTTTCTTCTTCACAGGTGTCAAAGTTGGGGTTATGAAGGAATCTAATAAGAACTCACGTGGCTCATCTTCTTCAATGTAATCACGAAGAGCAGCTGAGACTCTTTTCATGGACTGTATGTAGGCCATGTGTCCCGAAGCAAAGCGAGTTCGTTGCTCAACAGCTTGTTTGACGAATTGTTTTCTATCTTTGCATAGTTGAACTGCTTCTTCATCATCTAGCCTTGATTGAGAACATCCCATATCTCTTACTCTGGGTTTCCTCTTCTATCTCAGGCTAGCATTGACAGGGAAATCAAAGGAGAATCTTGCTTCAGATCTCGCGAGATTCATAAATAATAATTAACCCGTGCTTTCTGCCGTTCACGATATTAAAATGTCATCAGAAGAGAAATAAAAGTAAGTGATATATTTGAGTTAAGAATAAAAGCATCTACATTAAGAAGATATAATGCTTTTCTTTATGCTGAAGTTACTAGAAGGGAGGGCTATGAAAGTCAGGCTTTCACAACGGAGGTGTCTAAAGGAGATTCTAGGAGACATCCCTCTGTTTTCTACAATACCAAACTAGGCGATAACATCGCATGAACAAATTTGGATCTGGGAATATTTCTTCTCTCAGAGGAAAATAAACAAGCACTTGAAGTACTTAAATCCACAGCAAAGTGAAAACAGTAAAGCATTGAAAACCACTGACCAGAGAGTTTGAACCAGCAGAAAATGACCATGAATCTCAAACTGGAAAATCATAATTTCAATGTACAGATGTATGCTATGAGTTATGTTGAAATGACGAAAAGTTCCTAGCAACAAATTAAAGAAAAGACAGAGGCTTAGCTGTAGAGCCTAGAAAATACCAAAAAGGAAGAAGTAAAGGTTCAAAGTTTAAAAACCCATTATCAAGTACCATAGAAGTGCTGAGAAACAAAAAATCAGAGTGGCCATTTCGAAGATGCGAAAGAAATAGACCGTCAGTATTGAAATTTCGAGAAAGGAGAAAATATCCTCCACGTCCTTTATGATTTTTTTAAAAGGGTGCGATAAATAAAAGAATATGGATGCAGAAACAAGATGAAGAAGCAGACGACAATGCAGAAAGAAAAATTGATGAAGAATGGAGATGGAGATTGTGGAAGCGTACCAGACACTCGCCGGCGGAATGGGACGGAGCTTTGATCACGGTGGGAGAATAGTGAGAGAGGAGTCAGTCTGATAGAGAGACGTTAAGAAAAGCAACAGTCAAAACACAAGGAGGAAGATAAATAGGAAAAGAAAAAAAAATGAAAAAGAAGACAAAATAAAGTAACAGGTTGGTTCGCTACTAGTAAAGGGTGAACAGAAGATGAGGCAGCGAGATTATGACCTCTCTGTAAAATGGCCCTTTATCTTTCAGAAAATTTCTTAACTGCCACCATCATTCTTTTCTTTGATTTGTTTTTTAAAAAAATATTTTATTGAACTATATATTTAAAATTTTTAAACAAGCAAGGTAAAAGAGCATTAAGCTAAGGGAGGTAGAAGGGGGAAAAAACAGGCTTGGAATTAGTGATGTAATATTATATATAGTGGGAGAGGAGGAGGATTTGGTAATTTCAAAGAGAATGTACTAAAATAAAACAAAAAGAAAGAAAGAAAAAGAAAAAGCAAAACAAAGAGCGGATCGGCAATCAAGGAAAAGAGAGAGCTTGGACCCATCTCATGCCCCACCCTTGGCCGATTCCTCGGTATTCCCCTCTAACTTTTATTATATATTTATGATAAAATACTCTTATTTTTGCATTATATGTTTTTTTATTCAAATCTCTTGAATTAAATTCAAGTATTATTAAAATTATTTTTTCAACGTATTTTTTCCTAAAAAATTCAAATTATCGATTTGGTTTAAAGGACCTCGAATCACTTTCATTTGATCCATTCACCATTAATTTAATTATTATAATATGTGTGTATATATATTTTGTACAAACTATCACAAATAAATTGTATAATTGATGATTTGGAAATATTAATATTAATATTAGGGGTGTACAAGATGTCTATGGAGTAATGAGTCCGCTCGAGCCAGCACAAAAAATGTCCTGCTTAACCCAATAAAAAATAGTCCAATGTAAAATAGACAATTTTAGGCAAGGCTGAGCATCGGGCAAGGGTTGCTTCCCTGCCCAATTGGTTACCTTTTTATATATCAAAATTTGTAGATTACATTATTTTACATAGAACGAATATGATAGATACTAGTGACTAAAGAGTAATTTTACAAATATGAGTAGTCAAGTAAATAATTGTATACTTTAAAATTTATAACTAAATTAATTTTTTTATTTTTTTTTTTTAATTTTACTAACCTTCATATTTTTTTTCCAGATACTTCATCTTTGTCAATTTTAGAAAGATTTATATAAAATTATAATTGTAAACTATTTAAACTTTAAAACTTTTTTTTATATGTAATAGATTTTAAAACTTTAATTACTATCTTTTTGTTACTTTATTCTTAGTGGATTATAGATATTATTTAACTCTTGAAGACATATGAATATGGTATTATTTTAGAAGTTCATAATTGTAGATTTTTTTCCACGATATGAGCAGGGTATCATAGTTTGGGCATGCCCAGCCATCACATACCTAGTCCACCCATGCCTAACCTGAAATGGTTAGGACTTTTATCGGGCAAGGCGGGGCATCGGGTTATAAAATGCAGTCCATATTTTTTTCAGGTAGGGCACCTAGCAAAGGGATTATCCTACCCAGTCCTACCCATACACACCCCTAATTAATATATTGATAGTATTTTTTTTAATAAAAATTTTTAGAAAATAATTGGGCTCATTCACGACCCAAATGTAGGACGAAATCTCTTTTTCTTTTAGGCAATACTAATATTAGGTAGAGCGAGCCGTCTATTACCTTCAAGCGTAAACTTAAGTACTCAAGAATTAAGATATCTTGTCAAATCGAATGAAACTATAATAAAGTGATACTCTTTAAAAATTAAATATATTTTAAATAATTATATATCTTATTTTTTCACTAATTAAATTATTAGATAATAGGTTATATTGATAATATATGTATATACGGATCGATGGTTCGTAATAATCCCCGTTCACATCATTTGTCATGCATGAATGCCAAGTCCAAGACAAATGTACTTATTTACGACTTGACATTTCTCAATTTGTGCTGGTGGTGGGGCTGTTTCATTTCAATGTAAATCCATTTCAGTCATATATGTTACCATTAACTATTTCATTTCTAGGTGCTTTACACATTTTTATTTTTTTCCTATACATGCACATTTTTTTAATTCTAAAACCAAATAATAGAAAAGTTCATTGACCAAAAAAATATCAACTAAAATACTCAATAAGAATCTAGGGAACTTATTCCATCCCATTTCTTGCCTCATAGCCATCTTTATTCCCAAGCATCAATTTACTTATATGGGATTTTTAAAAGGTTCTAATTATTATATATAAATGTGCTGGCCGGTGCGTTATCATATTCCAGGAATATATTTCTCCCAATTTATCTAAAAAAAATGCTCAATTTATATACTTCTAGAGCAGAACATGAAAGCTTGGGGGAGGATATCATAATCTTCCGTAGTGAATATTAATCAACAAGTGGAACTATTTTTCGGTTGTGAACAACTTATATGTAAAAAAATTTAAAAAGAAAATAATTTGTACAAAATTAAAGAAATATTAAACACAACTCAAAAAAAATTATTACACCGATTTAAATTTAATTTTTTCTAACTAATAAAATGTTCAAACAAATATTTTTTCCAATTTTTCTAAAGATAATTTATATAAAAATAAAAAATACTTAAATTTAATTAAAATAAATTAAATTTAAAATAAAGAGAAGATCTTTGTACTCAAAATAAAATAAAATAAAAAGACTAACATCAATTTGTGGCCAGGGAAGACACTCAATAATTCAATATATCTTACATAAAAAATAAATTCTGTAAATTAGGAAAAAAATCACATATGAAGATAATTAATCCCATTTAGACTTCATAAGACTCAAATTTAAATTTGTGGATGGTATTGAACTATTGAAGGTAGATGCAATTACATAAACCTCTAAATTAGTCCTTTCAAATTCTAAATATAAGAATTAAATAATTAATTTATAAATATTTAAAAATTAGTTAAATTAAAATATGTTAATTTTTTTAAAATATTTTTTTAATTCTAATCATTTAAATGAGAAATTATTTTTTTAAAATATTTATAATTAATAAAGGAAGTTTTAAAAAATTATAAATTTAAGATATAAAATAAATTAAATATTCTATTTAAAATTAAAACAAACTCTCCTAAATGGCATTTACGCTTAAAGATCAGAAGAATATTTTATAATTAAAGGGAGGTTAGTGGAAAGAGTGAAGGGAATAAAGACAAAAAGAAGATCGCGAGACGCCATGATAAGGATTCGACAGAAGAGGGTACGCTATAAAGTTGATATGAAAATTATTAAACAATTATCACAAAGAAGTTAAATGAAATGGGTGTATTAATAATAGTGTCTCTTTTTTCTGATCACGTCTCACTTCCTCTAGCATTTTCTATCATCAGCCCTGCTTACCCACACCCCAACTACCAGTTTTACTTATTATTAATACATAGAACAAGGGAAGGGGGGCCGTTAATAACGAGAAAATCTTAAGAAGAAAATTCAGATCACACCAAACTACATCTTTAATAGTAGGAAGGTGGACGTTGGTGCAAAGAATTTTCAATGTGTCATTCCCAGAAAGGAGGAGATCTTTCATCATGAACAGCTAACAGAGAGATCCCTGAAAACATAGAAGAACAAAGGAGGTTGAGCTACGAGTAAGTTTGGTCCAACAACAAAAATGCCTAAACAAGATGAAGTGGCCTTTAATATGAAATCAAGAAATCAGGATGCTGCTGGTGAATCCAATTAAGACCTGCTTGATGGCAAAGGAAGGAGAGAGAAAGTTGCACTATGGGATCCTTTTTTTTAAGACGAGGAAGAGAAGAGAAATCTTTGCCCTTTATATAAATAAGAAAAGAAAAGCTTATGCATCTTCCTTTCAAACAAGGAACACGTTTAACTTTCAAACATGAAGAAAAAAAACAAAGGAAAGGGAAGAGAAGAGAAGATGGGGGAAAGCTTGAAGAAGACGAGGAACATGTTGACTGGAATGTCGTAACTTTCAAACCCAATGAGAACCATAAAGTCTTCAATTCTTTACCTTTATGCATCTTCCTCTCATCTCTCGCATGCCCTTTCACATATCTTCCATATGTCTCCCATGTTTCCAAAACATTTATATATATATATATATATATATATATATGTACGCGCCATTTCAATTTGCTGCTGGCAAAACGTTAAAATTACACTTATGTTCGCACTACTTTAATTTAACCTCAATAGAGTTTAATTAATTAATTTTTCCTTAAAAAGCTACTTTTACATAAGAACATAATCATTTAAAATCCCCTTGAGGCACTATCGGGCACTAAATATAGGTGCATATATTTTAGTAGAGATTTAAATTTTAATTTATCATATTTTTAAGAATTAATATTTTTTATTAGATCTGACTCCCATTGGTAAATTATTAATCATTAATATTTCTTAAAAGCGTCACTCATACTCTCGGTTAGTGATTTAGGCTCGCCTCAGTTAGATTGTTGAACGGCTTTAGTGGGCATTGTGGGCCTTTGGAGAAGACGAAGTCCATAGGCTTCATTGTGTGTGGATTGGGCTTCTTTATCTATAGCCTTTCACCTTATTTAAATTTCTGAAGGAAAAAGACTCTGAAGTGAATTAAACCTTTTTTTTTAATAAAAAGTCATCTAATAAATTAACTTATAAATCTATATATAATACAAAATTTATTAAAAGTTGCACTATTGATAAATTATGAGTAATATGACTTATTCAAATTTTATACAAAGTATAAGCGCACGTAAATATAAGAAATGAAAAGTTGGCCCATATAGCCAAACTAATAAGAGTTAGTACATATGGTAAGGAACTAGCTCGTATCCTAATATAACGCAAGTTCAATTCCCACTGTCATTATGAGGACTCCTTTGGTAAGCGATTTTGTAAGTTCCCTATAAGCGCTATCTGAGCTATAGGGCTGTGTCTAGGGGTAGGCACAGGACAGGTCGAGATTAAGATGACCCCGTCTTGTGCCCCATCCCGATACAAGACACGAGACGCAAAATGTGTCCTATATCTCGTATCGTCCTGTCCCGAATATTTTCCGATCCCATTCAGGACCGGGACGGATTCGGGAATTCCTGAATCCTATTTTTTTAAAATAAAATTATATAATAAAATTATCTCATAAATTATTTAAAAAAAAAATACTCTTATATTAAAGATAAACAACTAATATATAGGTTATGGACAAGGGACACAGTGGCCTAGTCTTGACGCGGGAGTCCGGAGTTCATTGGATTGGGTGGCCTACTTGTGGCCCCACTTCTTTGGTCTTTTGAAACAGAGCATGGAGTTGATAAGATATTCAAAATATGGTCCCAGGGCAAGAAGCGAAAAGAAACAAATGAAGAGTAGCTGGCTGAGGTGAGCGACTGAGGGAAGAGAGAAGGGAAAGTTTGCTGAGCTATCAGCCCTGACAATTTTTTTTAAAACAAATATATACAGTATCAAGATAGGACGGGATGTCCCGAGGGTCTGATTGAGACCTATCCCAATCATTCCCTTATCCCAATTCGATGTATTCCCGTCTCAGTCTTTCACAGGACGGGACGAACCCATCCTGCAATGCCCGGGATGAGGTTAGGATAACTCAGTTCGGGACAATTTTGTCTATCCCTAATTGTGCCTTAACCTTAGTAGGAATCGATACTGAACTCCACCCAAACTTTTTTATATCCAAAAAAAAGTGGGCCCATACAAATTGACCAGAGATAGGTTTACATTGGATATAGAAAAATTGCTAAAAAGGATAAGTGCATATCTAATATCTTTTGCCATATTTTGTTTGAAATTGAAGTTTACAACTAATTTTGATGTAACATACCTATTTAATCTTTAATATAAGATATATTTAAGTTAATATAATATATTTTTTTAAAATATTATAATTATCTTTTTTAACTTTTTTTCTCCCTCCTTTACTTAATTATTGTTAAGTGAGTATCAATGAGTAATTTAGAAAAAAATTAATAAACATAAAAAAATATGTCTTATATTTATGATCAACACCAACTCTCTAATTATATCTTATATTAAAGACTGGAGGGGTACTATTATATGTTGTGGAAGGGAGGAGGATTCAGTAATTTCACTTATAATATACCAAAATAAAACAAAAAGGAAAGGGTGAAAAATGACATTTTCTCTCCATATTATCTCAATTAAACACACTTTCTCACATATTGTTTTGATTTTTGTAAACTAATTTGTACTATTATATATTTATAATAAAATACATTAAGAAATAAGTTATCTTATTTATGAATTAAATGTTAAAATTTGTTATAAGTTTTAAATTATATATATTTTTGTTATACAACTTTAGGAAGATATTTCAGCATTATAACCAACTTGTCAACTAATTAAATGACAAATGTCCTACACGGCAACAGTATATATGACATAGTTTGTTGTTAAGATTAACAAGATTCGGACGCCATGATGACTTCTAATTATCACATGTGCAAAGCGTGGCACTTGTGATCAGGGATCGATCTCAAATTTATTATTTAGTTGAAAATTATGTTGGGACACTCAGGAATTATTCAAAACAAAACCTTAGTTTTTTTAATACGTAAGTTCGCCTTCTTCTTCTTCTTTTTTTAAAATAAAAAAAGGTATAATCCTATACAGTGCAAAGGATTGTGTGTATGTATATATATATATTGTTCTACTCAACTTATTTGAATATACAACACAATATTTCTCTCTCTCTTTATTTTGTTTATTAAAAGTACACTCCTCAAAATTTAAATTTAAATTTTTTTATTTATAGAATAAAATTATTTATCACTTTAACTAATTATTTGTATATATATATATATATATATATATAAATTTGTCCCTTTTCTTTTTGGTTAATAGCAAGTTTGCCCGTTGCCCTGACATGATTATCCCCCAAAAAGCCCAAAAAAATTATGATGATGATAAAAATAAAAAATGCAGGAAATTAGAACGGGTTGAGGCTAATTAAAAGTATTGCCAGGTGTTAAAAATATTGGGTTGGAATCTTGACGTATATACAAAAATTTTATTGAGGGACTCACTCATCATAACTATGCACGTGACACGAGTTAAATCCGGATATAGTTAGGATAAAATTCTGATGAACTAGGTAAAAAAAAAATATCGCCACCAAAAAAAAATATACTCTATTTTTAAATTGTAAGTAAGGCCAACCTCGTCTTAACAATTTGTTAAACACAAACAAAATTGGAACTTTAGGAGGGAAGCAACAATAGAATTTTTTTTTTAATTTTAATACTATTTTGTCAGGATGGGGAATCTCGTGGTATCATTATAGTTGTGAAAGATTAAGCAGAAAGACAGGACTGTTTCTTACAATTATGTCATAATATAACTAATCATACACTGACAAAATATAACATTAATCATATATAAATTAACTTAATCTTTTAAGCTGATATATATATAGTACAATAACACAGCATTTGCAAAAGAAAAAAACAAAAAAACAAAGGGTTAATAACATTTCTGGCCTTAAACTATTTTGTGAAGAGTACTATTTATACTCTAAATTAATTGGTTGGAACAATGTCGCGCTTCAAGTATCAAAATTAGTACAATATCATCCCTAAACCCTTAGATGGTATCTATCATATCTTTAATATATGATATATTTAACTAGTTTAATTAAATTAATTAATTATGGTATATATTTTTTAAAACATCCTATTTTTCTTTTTAATTCTCTCCTTATATCTCTTACTTAATTATAATTTAAAAAAAATAATAAATATAAAAAATAAGACTATTTAATATTAAAATTAATTTTTTAATTAAGTCATATGTTAAAAGATCCGAAAAAATAATGTTGATTGTTAACTTTTGAGACCTTATCTGACACACGGCATGCTTAGTGGACAAATTTTTAGGTTAGAGGGCATTTTTATTACCCATAAATTGTTAAGGCAATTGCCCCCAGGAGAGAAAAAAAATTGAACATAATGATCCTAAATATTTTTTTGGCCTCCTAAAAAAATTCAATTACTCTTCCAAAAGGGGAAAAAATCATTTTCCCCCTTTAAAAGTTTCGCTTACCCCTCTAAAAAAATTTATTTAACCCAAATCTTTTCTCTTTTTTATATAATCTTAAATATCAATAGTGAATTGCAAAATGGGATTTGAAAATTGGAAGTATAAAAAGTGTATTATGCCTAATAAAACATTGAATTATGAATGGAGGAGTTATGGAAACATGAATCAGCAACCACATAAAGGGGTGGAAATCAATGTGCATACAAATCACCTTTATTTGATTTTGATTTTCGTTAAAGTCCAGATAACGCATGCACTTACATGATCCTTGTCTAGATCATCTTCACTACCATTAACCTTTTTTTCTTATATGATTATTTAATTAAATCAGATTTAAATATTATTAAGTTTAATTAGAAATAACATTTTCAAAAATATTTTGAATATTAAAAAGTTTAAGTAAAAATAATTTTTTAAAAAATATTTTATATATTTATATAAATTTAAATTTAAAATATCATATTTAAATAACTAAAGTTCATTACACTTCAACTAACACCTTGTGGTTACTAGACTTACCCATCATAGTTAGGTACGCGATACTAATTAGATCTATATATAGTTAAGATAAAATTTCAGTAAATCGAGTGGGTAACTAAAAAAAACACCTTATGGTTACTATCACTAACTTTTGTTGCAATATAATCAACAACGTACAAAATTAAAGTAAACAAGCACACACATCATCGCTTGAACATGCAAGAGGACCCCACGCACCGTAGTTAAATCTTACGCAACTCATCCAGGTCAAGCTAGCTATCATCTCTCCCATAATAATATTACTCATATTTTTATTAATATAAAATATATTTAATTAACTTAATTATATTAAACAATTTATTTAAATTAATTAATATTATATATTTTTTAAATCTCTAATCATTTTTTTAATTTTTTTCCTTTTCTCTTATTTAATTATTACTAATATAGTATTAATAAGAATAATTTAAGAAAAATTGATAATTATAATTAATATATTTTATATTTAAGACTAATATCAATTGATTAACTCTTTAATTAAATTATATATTAAGAACGAAAAAAATACATTAGCATATTACTGAGAGCATGTTTGTGTTTTATGTTTAAAATTGTTAATCTAATTAACTATAATTATTTAACTCAAAATTCCTAAATTTCAGTTCCTAATTCTTCTCTCCAGTTCTAAATCCAATTATTTCTTAGTTTGACTTAACAAATTTGAAACATCAATTAATTCCACCAATTTTAAACCACATTTGTAAAATCACCATGTCCATCATTAACATTCAAACTCCAATTTTAAATTCTTCTGAATCCTCAGTTCTTTTAAAATCTCATATTCCCCCCCACAATTTCATATATCATTCCATTTTTTCCATTTCTAAGTGTTTATAACGTCAAACAATCCAATTAATTTCTAAACCTCAATTTACCGAATGAGATTATATTCTAATATCACTAAATTATTAGAAATTAAAATTCAGATGTTACAATATTATATACTTCTGTTGATATTTTATTTGTTAAATAAAAATGAATAAATAATATATTATAGAGCGCCGGCAGCCCCAAGACAAATATCTTCCATCAAGCCTACACCCAAAAGAATTTAAAGTCGTGTATTATTGAAGTTTTGATTTAATATCTAACTTTTTTCATGAGATCTTGAATTTTTATTCTCCCTTTAAATAGTCACTGTACGAAATCAAAATAATTCGGGAAAATGACAAAGAAATAGCTTGGTGGAGAGAAAATTACACTAATTAAAGTACTACAAATTAATGAAATTATAAATAAGGCCAAAGCACTTACCTAATTAAAATGATAATGAAAGAATAAAATGAAACAAAATAGCATAGCTCAATTAAAAAAAATCAAAAGATTCACTTGACAAGATAATTAGAAATATTCTATAATAAAGATCGAACTAAGTTAGATTTTAACTCTAAAATATAAGAGATAGATTATTTTTATTTTAATCACATGATATTTTAATATGTAAATACACTAAACTAAATTAGATATAAGTCTATATTTAGTTAATATTAACATAAAAAATATTTATGTATTAATATTAAATATAAAAGAGTTAATGGTCAAATTTGTCTAAATTTTTTTTATTCAAGAGTAATATTATTCAATATTACCTTGAAATTGCTAAAATGGATCAATATTATTTTTTACTATTAAAATATTAATGGTCAATGCTAATATTTTTAACAGTACGTTAATTTTTTAATGAATCCAAACTTTGGATTCTCTTTTCAAATTATAGTTGTTTATATTTTATGAAAGCAACAAAAACTTAAAAAATGAAGTGGCCACTTTTCTATTAGATGCATATGTTTCCTCCTTTCTGATCAAACTAAAGTAGAGAACATTAATAAAATTCCTTCAATTGAAAGTTCCTACTTTACCTTCCCCACTATTAAACTAAACCCTATGCTAACACAGTGCAATATTTAGGAAACTATGAAGTTGTTAAAGATGTAAAATTATTCCAAACACGATTCCTCCAAAGTCAGTTAGAAGACACTACCTAGGTTGTTTGGTATATAGAATAAGATACGGTAAAAATATAAACGCGTAAAAGTTTAATTTGGTGCTTATTATGTTTATAGTTAAATACCTTTTTCAACTTCTAATATATTATCTCAAGTCATAATTATAAAAATTAATTAATTTTTTATATAAATTTAAGAAATCAAATAAATCAATTAATTAAAACTAATATAAGAATCAATTGGTTATAATTTTAGTATATTAAAATATATATAATATAAATTTATATTGAGGGGTTATATTTGATAATAATTAATTAATTTGATTACTTAGATTTTTCTAAAAAAGTTAACTGATTTTTATAATTAAGATCAATTAAATTAATACAAAATTCACTTTGTCAAGAGTTTTTGTAATTCAAAATATCAGTAATATATATATATATATATATATATATATATATATAACTTCCCATCCTAATTATAGGGAAAAGTTTTAAAATCTTACTTGATTCCAAATATAGGGTAAATATATGATAATTAAGGGTCTCTTTTTTTTTAATCTTACCCCTCTTTATTTGTAACAAGTTGGTGTTTTTTTAATTCTTAAACAATATTTTATTGTGTTTATTAATTTCAACGAAAGGCAAAGTTCGAAAGTCAAACAACTCTCTACAAGTTTAAAGATATCAACTACCACGTGAAATTAGTTAACCTTGACCTATTTCCTCTAATCTCCAATATAATTTATTTTTAATTTATATATATTAATAAAAATAGTTAAAAATATTAAATTTATTATAAAATTTAAATAATTTATAATATAGTTTTTATTAACTATGCTAAATTTTAATATTATATTAATTTATATTTTCTTTCATTATCCTTATTAAATATGCATACGTTTATACTTTTTAAATCTATCAAATGCCTTATAAAAATTGTAAAAAAAATATTTTCTAGAAGTCACCTATAACAGGATAGGAGGAAGTATAATTAGGAGGGAGGGAGTGTGTGTACCATTAAACCCTCATTAAATGAGAAAAAGAAAAGAGATTAATGACAATTAAATTTATTTTGAAGTTAAACCATAAAATAAGGGGCGCATTTAGAAAATAGTAATTGCGATTTGGAATAAATTTAAGAAATTAAAATACATTTAATAACTTTTCTTAATATTTATAAGGTAACTGTGACTTATATTCATCAAGATTGAGACAAAAATATATTTTGTATTTCTAGATAAAACTTAATAGATAGTAGTTATTCTTGTGATACTAAATATAGGAGTTGATTTAAGATTATTTTTTATCCTAAATGTAATACCAGAAAATATTTTATCTTTTATATTTATCATTTTCTCATAAATTAATTTATTTTACTCATAAATTGATATATAATCTAATATTATCCACAGTAGTAGTTTAAGAAAATGATCAAGTCGTATTTATTATAATTAATTACTTAATTTAATTTTTTAATATATTTAAATTAGTTAAATAATTATATCAAAATAGTATTATTAATCAAATAATAGTTCATAGTTGAAATTATGTATTTGATGGATTCCGTGGAATTTTGATATAGATGAGTTAAACTATTTTTATAAATGGTGGGAGTATATATAACTTTACCTGAGACATAAATATGAGAACCAATGGCACCACATTTACTTTTAAGTTTTTCAATCCTTTGTGACAATATGTCATGCCTCACTAAAGAGCACGCACACTTTATAAGTGTTCCCAATGTGTTGTGACGTGGACCATTTTTCTTTCTCCAAAGTCAAAAATAAAAAAGAAATTCCGTCTTTTTTATAAATGTAAACGCAAATATGTTTTCTCTATAAAAATAATTATATTTAAATCTCATATAAAAAATTTAATTATAAAAAAATTAAAAAATTATTAAATGATTATTAAGTTCTACAGAATTTAAAATTATTTTTTTTAATTATAAAATGATGAAACTAACTATGAGAAAAAATATATTAGTTATTATTTTGTTCGTCCTCTAATTGTTGTTATTTTCTTTGGAAGTTATTATTTATATTGTTTGAATTATTTTTTTTTATGGAGTTGTCATTCCTATTATTTGAGTTATTTCTTCGTAAGGACAGTTATATCATTTTACAATTTAAAAAAAAATTAATCACAAGTCCTATAAGACTTCACAGTCGTTTAATAAATTCGTGAGACTTTTTTATAATTATATTATATGTGGCTATTTAATTTAGTCAATTTCAAAAATTATCAGACTTAATTAGAAGCAAATCTCCCATAATATTTTTTATATTTATATAATTTTTTTAACTTAAAATATTATGTTTAAATAGTTAAAGTCTCTTCCATTTATATCGATTTCTATATGTTATTACTTTTGATATGTTAGTATTATAAAAGCATTTTGAAAAATGAATTAAAATAAATTTTTGATGCTACTAATATTATCCAGACAATAGTTCCATTAATAATATACGATAGTATAAAAGAATATTAAGTTAATATTCGGAGTTAGGGAAAAAGCCTTTTAAAACGGTGCACATGGCATAGAAACATGATGCTTCTGTGTCTCTACGATGATGTATGCATCTAACTTGGCTGATTGGCTTTCTTGTTCTTCTCGTTTTTCTTTCTTGGCATAAAAACCGTTTATTTAAGTTTTATAAATATAAAAGTCACTTTTCTTTTTTCTTTTTTGGAAAATGTTATTTTTGAGACAATTTATAATATACTCCTCCGATCTTAAATATAAGACATATTTAACTAATTTAATTATATTAAAGATTTAATTTAATTAATTATTTTATTATAATATTTTTTTTAAAACATCATAACCATCTTCATTAACTCCTTCTTTCATTCTCTTATTTGATTATTGTTGAGATAGTATAATAAGAATAATTTAAAAAATAGTTGATAAATTTAAAAAATATTTTATTAAATCCTATAATTTAAGACTAGAGGAGTATGTTTAAAACTTTTAAAAATAACTCCATTTCTTTTAAAAAAGAGTAAATTTTTAGATGATTTAATTAATTATAATTTATAGAGAAGTATATGTGACTAATAACTTTGTAAGGTGAGAATGTGAAGGAGGAATCTTTCAAAGTTAAAGAGATAAAAATGAAGAAAGTAACGTGCCAACTTCATAACCCACTTAATTTGATTCTCACTTTTTTGGATTTTTTAAAACATTTTTTAGTTGATAACGTACCTTCGACGTATTCTTCGAGAAGTTCTGCAACTGCATATATTTTATAAAAAAAATTCATAAATTAAATATATAGATTGATTTTTCGAAATTCATTTAAAATTGTTCGATTTCAAGGAATTTGATATTTACTAATTTAAGTCATAAATAGAAAGCTTGACAAAACTATTATAAAATATCATAGAGAAAGAATATAATTATTAAAAAAATTTATAAATAAATGAATAATATGTATATGTTACTATTATTTATATTAAAACTTATTATTATATGATATCTTACTTGTTATAAAATTTTTGTAATTATTACACTCTTCTTTAAAATTTCATAATATTTTTTTAATATTAAATTTCTTAAAATATTCTTTGATTGATTGAATATATAGATTGATTTTTCGAAATTCATTTAAAACTGTTAGATTTCAAGGAATTTGATATTTACTAATTTAAGATATAAATAAAAAGTTTGACTTGTAAATACTAAAAGGAAAACTATTATGAAATATCATAGAGAAAGAATATAATTATTGAAAAATCTTATAAATAAATAAATAGTATGTATATATTATTATTGTCTATATCAAAATTTGTTATTGCATGATATCTGACTTGTTATAGAATATTTATAATTGTTACCCCTTTTTTTAGAATTTTATTGTAATTTTATCAATATTAAATTTCTTGAAACCTATTAATAATGAAAAACATTTGACAGGCGTATTTATATTTAATTTTCTTACTTAAGACTAAAGGTAATCCCCCCCCCCCCTTTTCCCTTTTTCCCCATCAAACTCATATGCTCTTCCCTTCTCTGTTACATTTTTCCTTATTAAAATCAACTTCCTTAATTAAACTCATTATCCAGTGTATAACTGAAAGTAACTTCTGGCTAAAATTTGAAATCCAAAAATAAAATTAATTATAACTATTTCATAAATGATACTCAATCAAAAATAGTTTGTCAACATAATTTTTGTTTGATTTGAGATTGAGACAAAGTCAGAATTATTATTATTAATATAGCCTCAAACTTGTCTTCATATCATATCCCACATTATAAAATTATCAAAAATTTGATTCAAACTTAAAATTAACAAAACTTATTTGGTAAAATGAAATATTTGGATTATATATATAAATTTTTAATTTACTATTTATAACATATAAATATTGAACAAATTATTAAAAAAATTGGAACATCCTTTCATAATGTTACTTTAACTAACACTGCTCTTCAATTTACATGTCTTGTCTGAAGGGGAATCTTATCTGAGTGAATGAAAATTCCCTTTGTAAAAAAAGTGGGGAGGGTCACAATCTCTCGATAGATTTTTTAGAAAGGTAAAGTATATATTTAATTTTTATATTTGTATTAAATTTTATTTTAATTTTTTATATTTAAAAAATGTATTTTAAATTTTTTAAATTTAATACCATTTGACTTAATAAATTTAAAATGATGACTGTATAATTAAATGAATCAAAATTAAATATTATATTAAAAAAATTAAAATATAAATACATTTTGTTGATGTTTAATTGTAGTCATCACTTTAACTTTATTGAATCGGCAATTTTTATCAGTGAAATTAAATAATTAACTGTGTTAAATTGAAAGAACAAAGAATACACTTTTAAAATTTAATATAAATATAAAGTATTAGATATATATTTTAGTCCTTTCCAAATAATGTTAAAATAATTTGACAAGTCAAAATTCTTAAAATAATTTTTTAACTAATTATTTTAATTAGTATTAAATTAGTTCAATCACTCACTGTCAAACTTAACCAAACAAATCAAATTACAGACAAGACTAGAGAGGAACTAAAACTGGCTACAAAGAATTTGTTTATTTAATATTTTTTTAAATATTATTCCGCATATCCTTGTTAGAATAAATTCATATGGGTGTGTGGGGGTAATACAAATTAACAATCTAACGAATTGTACTTATAAATAAGAATGGAATATTTACTCATTTGTCTAATTTGTGAAACGAACAAGAATATTAGTTGGCAAAAACAAACACCCAAATGATAAGGTTGTTAATTTTAGACTTAAGACTAATAAATTTTTATGTTTATAGTGGACAGGTTTTACTTCTCATAATAAATATATTTTTTAAAATTTAAATTTAAATTTTTCTTTTTTTATGATGATGATGTTACTTATCATCTTAACTAATATTAGTATAAAAAGCTTAAGTTGTGCTGTTTATGATTTGTGGATAAATCAATTATTTTATAAATTTTATATTATCTACTTATCACAAATATATAGATATATAAATACTCAAATATTCCAACTAAGTAACAATATACAAACAGAGATTTCACAAAAAAAAAAAAAATTGACTTGATAAGGATAAATCTAAACTACTCTCTCCTCCAATTGTAAATATAAAAGTTAAATAATTTATTTAATGATATTAGTTAATTAAATTAGTTATTGATAAAAGATATATGTTATTTTTCCTAGAACGCTAATCTTAATTATTTGTATTGAAATTATTTTTATTATTAGAAGTCTCTTTTAATATATTTATACAATTAATAAAAATAATTTTAAAAAAATTAATATAATGTCTAGTCATTATAATTTGTCCTCATTTTAATATTGATCTCTATAATTTTAGATTATAATTTTTGATATCTCAAGTTTCTTTTCATATAAAATTTTAGTATATTTTAATAAAAATTTGAACAATTTTGCTCATGGAATGACTAAAATATGTTATTGAAAACTAAAGGGATTAAAATTATAATGATAACAAACTATAAAGATCAATATTATATTAATAAAAAATAATTATAAATTTAAAAAATAAAATAGGTTAAAATATTTTACATTGATATAAGCAGAATTAAACTATTTTTTTTTTTGCCTCTTTTTCTTTCCCAAACAAAATCGGAACAACCGAACGTCAACATCAAAACAAGGCAACAACAAACAACTCGTCAGAATTATATGTATGAATGTATATATGTTGTTGATTTCTTCCGCCCCAAACCATGTGGCTCACTTTTGGCCGGCGAGTTACTATTTCAAGTACATTAATTAAACTTCTTAATATAATTTACTTTCTTTTTATTTATAAGGTTCAATCTCTCAATCTTTGCGTGTTTATAAATTTTAGGATCTTTAAAAATCTTTTTACAGTAAAACAAAATATAAGTGTGTGTTTGAGCAAATTTAATAATAGAAACTCGTTTGCAAGAATCTTCAATCAATTTTCACAAGTACAAAAGAGTGTGTAAAAATCTTGGAAACAATTTTTTTAAAAAATATTTTAACTATAAAACTGTAAATATTCAAGATTAGATTATATTTGAACATAAAACAGAGTATAAAATCGATACGTTGAAAATATAAAGAAATTAAGGAATAGAGAGATTGCAAACGTTATTTATCTTTGATTAAGCTCTATCCACTTAAATCTACGTTTAGTTCTTACAAATTTTTTAAGGTTTTTCTTATTATAATTCACAAGTTAGAACATGCATTTGTTTTTATGAAAAATGTTGGCAAAATAGAATTAAGCATGAACTACAAAGAGAGTGAGATGTAGTCACATAAGTTACATAGCAAGCAAAACGAATCCAAGTAGTGTTTTTTTTAGAAGGGCATGCATTAATGATTTGAGGTGATAAATGGAATCAAATTTGTAATTTCCTATATTTACATATAAGCTTTCATAACACGTAATGTTGTTCTATTCATCATTTTACAAAAATATTAGAATTTGTGTGAATTCTTGTTACTAAAGATTTAATTTTTTGAAGAAAAATTACCCATAAGTTTCACATAAGAAAATTAAATATGGAGGGCTCCTAAAAAAAATCATTTTTTTACAAGTTTAACTTGTAAATGATGCAATTCGATTTGTAAATATAAATTGTTAAATTTGATTCCAAATATGAAAATTTTATTTGTAAATATGAAAATTTTGAGATTATTTAATCTTTTTTACTGGGAACCTATCAATATTTAAAATTAAATCTTTAACTTTTAACTATGAGTTAGTGAATTCTTGTGGGATTTTGAGATCAAACAAAGTCATACGGAATAACAGTGACAAGAATATGTGGATTTTAGAGTTGGATTCCATATTTGTCGCATTGATTTTCCACTATCAATACCCCGTCCTCAACTGAAAACGTATTTTTATTCTATCAACAAAAGAGAAAGAATAGAGTTTAGGAAATAATTTTCTTCTTTATTATCTATCATTATTTTCATTTAGAAATAGACACATTTTTCATTTTTCATATTTTGTATACAAATTTTGATAAATAATAATAGTTATGATTTATAAATAACGTGTTAGAATTATATTGTATCTTTTTTTTTCCTGGTTACATTTGGACAGTTTGAATAAAAGACAATTACTTACGTCCTTTAAAATAATAGAAGTGAACGCTGTGTTGAACATTGTAATAGTAAATCAAATAAGCTCAATAATAGATTATCCAAAGCCCTGTTTTCAAATTCATGATCTTACTGAGTTTTGAAATGTGAAGAGTTAGTAGGAAATTAAAATTGAATACCATCTAATAATTAAATTTAATATAAAATGAGGACTTATTATTATTATTATTATTTGTCTAAAAAATGAGGACTTACTCCTTAGGCTTAAAGCCTACATTTACTACTCAATCGTCAATATTTCTAGTTAATCATTTTCATTTTACGTTGATTTTTCTATATGTCTTCGATCGGTAGTCATTGTCTTTTGAGCTAGCTGCTATATCTCGTAGGAAAAAAATGACATACAAGGATCTTATTAGAGACATAATGATAATTAAGATCCTTAAATTCGTTAACAACAATCAAGGATGTTGATCTCTTAAAGAATTGCTTATAGACTATTTAATTTAATAAAAAGATCAATTATATAATTAAAGTGAACAAATTATACAAGCAAAGTTGGCATACTTTTAGGAAGGAGAAATCAATAAAATATCAATTTTGCAGAGAGAGCGACTGGAAAAATATTGAAACAGTGAATAAATAGAATGGACGAAGAGAATATTGACTAAATTCTTCTTGCATGTGATGACATTGATGTGGTTCAATGATACAGAAAATGTTGAGGTAATTTAGGTAACCTAATGCAGCATCAATAATCTCAGACAGAAAATACAAAAAAGATAAAAATCAAAATATTGTAATTTTATTCATATGAAAATTTGGATTTCATCGAGACTAAAGAAAATTATAGGAATTGCTTGTAGACTGAATCGTTTTGACTAGGAAGATAACGGCTTTTTAAAATCATGGAAGTAGACACTATTTAACATTGAAACCCCATTTTTAGATTCTTCTATATATTATTTGAACTCTAAAATTGAAAATTTTAATGGAAAATTATGAACAGTGCAATAGTAAATCAAATAAGGTCAATAATAGATTATCCAAAGCCTTATTTTCAATTTGATGTTGTAAGTTGTAACTGAGCTTTAATCTTCCAAAATTTAAAAGTCCACATGCTCTCAACCAAGTATGGTATATTATATTGATTCTTAACATTTTTTTTAAGATCAATAAAAGACGGATATTTTTAATTGTTGTTTTTCAAATTTTTGATTTCATTAGAGCTCTTTAATACGAGAGATTTATAGGGGAAGGACAATATTTTTCAGTTGGATTTAAGAAAATTAGAAGAGTCAGATTATAAAATTTTAATAAAGAAAAGATGTAACATAAACAAATAAAAAAGAATTAATTAAAATTTTTTAATTATACTTCTTTAATTTTTTTTTTAAATTTAACACAGAAATTTTTTTCTATTCCCTCGTTTTCCCTCCAAATCCTCCTACCAAATAGTCACTCGTGATTATGCTATGAGTCCTTCTATATGTCTTATTCTCTATCTTGTATTGATGATGTTGGATTCTGTCGGAACTGTTTTTTATGAGATTGGATACGTTCATAAATGGTGTATCTCATATATATAGTCCTTATCTTTATATAAAATTTTATTTGGACGATTTAATTTTATAGAATATCTTTTCTATATTTTAATTTAGCGGCTGGTAGAAAAATGACAAAATATTATCAAATACTAACTTAATTTTCAAAATAAAAACGATGATATAAAATATAAAAGAATACTTTATTAATTTTTTGAAAAAACTTGAAACCTTATAAAATTTAAGGGATAAAATATACACATTTACCTATATTTTATAGAGTAATTATTATAAGATCCTAAACAAGAGATTTAATTATTTAAAATTTTTAATAATAACTAAGAACTAAGAATAATAAGTTTTAATATAAGAATTGATATTAAATTTATATCATTTAATTTTTTTATAATTAAATATTTTTTTTGAGATATCAATGTAATTTTCAGTTGATGTTTAGAATTTCTATATTTAAATTAACTGAGAATTGATATAGCTCTCTATAAATACATGAACCGCCGCCCCCACCTCTTCGCTATCGAAGCCTCTCCATACAGAGTCATACCAATAGCTTCATCAACTTTTTCATCTTTTCCATTCTAAACATCACCTGGTAATCTTTTCTGTTAATTCCTCTCATCATCATCATCATCATCATCTTCTTCTTCAAACCCTGAATCGCTATTTCCATGTTTTTACACCTCTCAACGCTTCTTCTTCTCTCTCTCTCTCTCACACACGCATGTATATTCCCCTTCTAACTTGGAAACGTTTCTCTCACTGGTTTTCCTGAAATCTCTGTCTCCGAGGAGTTTATGAATCTGCGGAATTTGAAACGTAGCAGCTGATTCAGTTCGATATAATTAAGGATACAATAAGGTTGGGGAGTGAATCAAATCAAATCAATCATGACGACGGAGAAGGAAGGAGGGAGGAAGATGAAGAAGAGTTACTTCGATGTGGTCGGATTATGCTGTTCGTCGGAGGTTCCGCTGATAGAGAGCATCCTAAAACCTCTCGAAGGAATTAAAGAGGTTTCCGTCATCGTCCCTTCACGAACCGTCATTGTCGTTCACGACACTCTGCTCATTTCTCAGTTCCAAATTGGTAAATCCAAGCTTCTCTCTGATCATACCTCTCTTGTCTTTTCTTGGTAATATATCATCCTCATCTGAATCTCATCATCTATCTCATGGATCACAATTAATTACACCGACATAGAGTTAGTATTCAACAATTAGGCTCTGTTTGGATTCATGAGAATGGGGATAAAGATTGAATGGTGGAAGTATGCAGAATATTTTTTTTTTCTTCCAACAAAATAATATCTGGCATGCCATCGTAAAAGGGAGAAATCATTAAAAAGCGAGACAATAATATAATTTGGGCATCATAAAATCTGTTACCATCTTCTCTATCATTTATTATAAGACTTTTATAGTTATTAAATTATTTAGGAAAAATTACTATGATATTTTAAAAAAAAATTAATTGCTAAATTTTTTTAAATAAAATAAAATTTTGTCAATTCTTATGTTAAAATTTTATCATTATTAGTTCTTCAATTATCATTAGTACTTATAGGTAATTAAATGTAATTAAGTCCACCTTATAATTTTTTTCTAACTGTTTATATTAGATTGCATAGTAATTGTCCGCGGGTGAATGTATGATGTCATAATAATTTTTATTTTTTAATTGTTACCTTTAAATCACTGTCTGGACCGGGTTTAAGTATGGGGTTGGGTGTGATTGGTAGCTAAGGCGCTAAGCCAAGCAAGATTGGAGGCGAGTGTGAGGGTGCATGGCGATGAAAAGGAGAAGGAGAAGAAGAAGAAATGGCCGAGCCCTTACGCAATGGCGTCAGGAATATTGGTGGTGGTGTCACTGTTCAAATACGTGTATAGCCCACTCGAGTACGTGGCCTTAGGAGCTGTAGCTGCTGGTGCTCTCCCCATTCTGCTCAAAGCTCTCTCCTCCCTTCGCTACTTACGACTTGACATTAACATCCTCCTCGTCATGGCAGGTACCTACCATCTCCCCTCATTGTCATAACTCCACCCCGTTTACATATATAAAAAATAATTTATAAATAAAACTAGATAAATATTTATGAAAAATATGTATTTATTTTTTTTAAATATTTATTTTTATTAAAACTATTTATTGATATAACCCGTTCTTTAATATATATAATTAATAAAAGTATATTAAAAAAATATAAATTTTAAAAATAAAATAAATTGTTATTTTCTATTTAGAATTAAGAAAAATAATTAAAGTATTTTAAAAAGAATGATATATTAATGAATTTAATTAATTTTTTAATATAATTAAATTAGTTAATTAAGTAAGTATTATATTAAGGATTAATTAAAACTTTTATAATTGTAACTTAGGGTTGGACAATCCTAAATTCCTAACGTGTATGAGAGGGTAGCTAACGGAACGAGGACTTAAAATTTGGCGGTATTTACGGGCAAGGAAGCAAGTAAAGAGAGGATTCCGTTGCCTTTAAGTTGAGAGAGATATCCGTGTCGTACATATCCTTTTGCGGATATTGTTCTCCTTTTCCTTAAAAAAAAAAAACAGACTGAGTTGGAGATGATACGCATTTAGTTTTGCCGTTTGCTTATAAAAGTATTATCCCATTCTTTGCCAGGTTTTGATGCGCGCACACACACACACACACACACATAATTAAGAACAATATTTCATGGCCAACTTGGATGAAGGAGATTTATATGATTCGTATGTATAATCTTTACGTTTTCCTTTTCCTTTGGGTTTCTTCTTATTAGTTGTTGTCATTGTGCTTTTCTTTTTTGATATAAAAAAAAAGAGTAGATAACTCCCTCTTTTGTCCCTCTGGCCACATAGAAAGTAAGTAGCTTGAAATGGATATTAAGTGAAAGCAAGAGTCGTGAGCTCAAAAATAGTTAGGAAAGAGCTGTATATATGAAATAACATAATTTAATCATGCAGAGAAGACGTAGGAAAGCGTCCTTTTCCCTTTCTTGCTTGTAAAAGGCCGTTCCATATTCAGACAATAGAAGGTGGTGGCCACCTTTATTAATAAAGCACTTATATTTTTCTTATTTCTTTATAAGCCATCCATGTCATTATATATATATATATATAGACACATACATAAAATGTGTGGAAAATATGCTTATTAAACTCAAAGAAAATAGTTAAAGACTCTTAGATTTAGTGGCACCAACTCCGATCCCTTTTTGAAATTGAACCATTAGATGATTAAAATAAATTTTATCTCTCACAATAAATATTTTTTTACCAATTGAGTCGAACTATACTAGTGAGAGTTGACAAATTTATTTAAATACGTGTACGTGTATGTGTATGTGGCTTGTGGCTTTGTGTGTACGTGTTAAAAATTTGAAGCATTATAAACTATTTGATTATACAAATAAATATGAACCAATATTAATATTTCGAATACTTTTTGGAAAATAATTTAATAACTGTTCATACCATTTACTTTCCATCCAAATATATTTTGCAAACTTAATTACTGCTTTGTAGTATATATGTATAATTTTTCCGAGAAAAAAGTAATGTGGACGAAGAATTAAAGTGAAAACAATTGATTGAAATCTGAGTTTTAATTCTTTGCTAAGATTAATTAACCCACAAATTTGTTTTGTACGAAACTCTAAGCATCTTATTTTGGAACTTCTTGCTAGGGGCAGTCTTGTGACTTGAAAAATTCATATATATATATATATATATATATATATATTGAGGCCGGAAAAAAACAAAAAGAAGAGAAGAAAATTATTTTGACATGTGTCTAATGTTTAGTATTAGCCGACATATTAAGATTCACGTGCTGAACAGAGAGGCCTAATATTTAATATTAGGTTAAATTATTTACAATTTCTTAAATTTTATGTTATGCATGAATAGCATCTTTTTTTTTATTTTATAATATTTTTTTAAAACCCTATATTTATATATATAAATCCCTTATTATTAATTATTTTCATTACATATCTACATATAGCTTAAAATTTAAGAGTTTATATATATATATAACATAAAGTTTGTGAGAATTTATATGTAAAAAAATAATTAAAGTTTAATATGGCAGGTGTTATTTACGCAAATTTAAAAATTTAGAAGGGTTATTATTAAGTTTTAAATGTAAAAAAATTATTTGTTCACGGTTCAAAATTTAAGAAAATTTTGTGTAATTTAACATTTAATATTTATTTTGATAGTTGCTGGAACGATAGCTATGCATGATTACGTGGAAGCTGCCACCATCGTTTTCCTCTTCTCCATTGCCGAATGGCTGGAGTCAAGAGCTAGTCACAAGGTATTAAATATTAATTAATACCTTTTTTTAAATATTTATATTTTTGCCAACTTTTTTCTTTATAGAATTACCATTGCTACTGCATTACACTTATGCACGTATAACTCAATTACTATGTTTTATACCTTTAAATATTTGATGATAATTTTTTTAAAATGTTATACATTTATGAAAATCATATTATATATTTAATTAATATACTATTTTATTGGAATAATAAGCATACCGTCGTGAGTTTGAACTCTTCGTAAGTATAATAAATGTGTGCGTAATAGGAAAAAAACATATATAAAATTGATTATATCCTATAATGTTTTTTTTTTAATTTTTTTTTCTTAATATCATCCTTTTGACTTTAGTTACCTATACTATTGATGATAACTTATATTTTATTTTCTATAATGTATACAAAATATGCGTAAAATATAAAATTTATACTGATCTATATTATTTACAGCATGTGAATAATAAATTAATAATAGCCATTGTTTATCTCTATGCAATAAAAAAGAAAATTGTGTCTAGTTAGTTATATTTTAATTAGATAAAATATGTACATAATAAAAAAAATACTTAAACCATCTAAAAACACCAATATTTGATTTGCGTAATTCCAACTCATACCCAAAAACAAACAAATTATTTCCCCGGGAACGAAGAAGCTGTAAAAATTCTGAGTGGCAAAATCAATGGATTCAGGCAAGTGCAGCAATGTCATCGTTGATGAACATAGCTCCCCAGAAAGCAACCGTAGCCGAAACAGGAGAGATTGTGGAGGCCGACGAGGTCAAATTGAACACAGTACTAGCCGTGAAAGCAGGGGAAGTGATACCAATGGATGGAATTGTTGTAGATGGAACCTGTGAAGTCGATGAGAAAACTTTGACCGGCGAGTCATTCCCTGTACCCAAACAAAAAGACTCTACTGTGTGGGCTGGCACTATCAATCTAAATGGTAATCCTTCAGTAATTGAAAGTAAACCTTAGTGTTTCCCCCCTGTTCTGTGAAATGTTGATGTGTTTGATATATTGGTTTGAAGGTTATATTTGTGTTAAAACTAATGCGCTAGCTGAGGATTGCGTGGTAGCGAAAATGGCAAAGCTAGTGGAAGAAGCACAAAACAGTAAAACCAGGAGCCAGAGATTGATAGACAAGTTTGCCAAGTTTTATACCCCAGGTTAGTCATCATTTATAGCATTTTTCAGTGGTTTCTGAATATTAAAGGCAATTTAATTATTGATCCCCATTTACTCTCCTAATGTGGCATCCGTCATCACTTATTTGATGCACAGGCATGACAATGCATGAAAAAAATGAGAGAGGGTTTAGGGTAATGAAGGTATTGAAAATTATTTGACCCATTTTGATTTTCTAATAAGCTTGACAATAGCAAATACATTAATCTGATAATTATAATTGAGAGCTCATATTTATAAAAAATATCTAGTACCGTCCTAAAAGCATGCTGTTTCTGGTCCTCACAGTGGTTTACTATAGCATATATATGCCATTCCTTTGTTTCCTGTGTGTTATTTATAGGTTTCATTTTTTTGTTCATGTTTGCAGCTGTTGTAATCATATCAACACTTGTAGCGGTGATTCCAGTTTTGTTGAGAGTACACAATGTGAAACATTGGTTTCACTTTGCACTTGTCGTTCTAGTAAGCGCATGTCCCTGTGCCCTTGTTCTTTCTACACCAGTTGTGACTTTCTGTGCGTACACAAAAGCGGCCACATCAGGTCTTCTCATCAAAGGGGGTGATTACCTGGAAACCCTTGCAAAAGTTAAGGTCATGGCCTTTGACAAAACTGGAACTATTACAAAGGGTGAATTTGTGGTGACAAATTTCCAATCTCTTTGCGATGATGTAGATTTGAAAACGTTAATTTACTGGTGAGATCTTCATTTCTTTCCCAGCTCTTACAAACCATAGAGTTTCTTTTGTATGAAATATCAGATATGATCACATTGGATGATTTCGAGCCTATTTCCAAACGTCTATAATTATGTAACACATTGTGAACCTGTGAGCTATTATGAGATAAGAAATTAAAAAAATAAAAATAAAACTCTCCATGAAAATCTGATATCTCATGAGAAAAGATATAATTGAAATCATACCTTGATAATTTTGAATTAGATGATTACTGGAATTTTGGTGGAATATTTTCCCTGCAATTTGTACTATACATTCCACATTCATATGTAGATTATACAAATAATTGAAACCTGAGGTTTAATTTTCTAGGGTCTCAAGCATCCAAAGTAAGTCAAGTCATCCATTGGCAGCAGCAATTATTGATTATGGGAAGTCATTTTGTATTGATCCTAAGCCAGAAGAGGTGACAGACTATGAAAACTTTCCTGGAGAAGGTATTTGTGGAAAAATTGATGACAGATATGTTTACCTTGGAAATAGAAATATTGTCTCAAGAGCTGGGTCTAAGACAGGTACAAATCTTTGAAATATTTTCTTTGAAACTAATGTTTACTGCTAATTCTGGTGTAACATATATTGTAATATATTCCTCCTTCTTCAAAAATATATCAGCAAGGGATTTTCATAAACTCACACCAATATACTTCTTAGCCTAAAGAAGATTGATGCTTATACTATCTTTAACCTTTCTTGTCAAATTTTTTTTTTTGTTGGGGCTGACTCTGGTCACTCTAATTGCTTACCTTTACAGTTCCTACCTTAGAAGGTGGCTCTCAGGGAGGAAAGACTATTGGCTATATATACTCAGGAGCAACTCCAATTGGAGTTTTCTCTCTTTCAGATGCTTGCCGCTCTGGGGTAGTGGAGGCTATAGGGCAGCTAAAGTTATTGGGTATCAAAACTTGTATGCTTACTGGAGATAGCCATGCAGCTGCCATGCAGGCCCAAGAGCAGGTTTGAAAAAATATTTTTTTCCCGAAAAATTTTTAGTGCTTAATTTAATATTCTTTGTGGAATTTTGTTCTTTTAGATTTTATTTGTTGCATGCTTTTCTTATTCCTCCTTTTCACCGTTTTCTTCATTTCAGGCTTGCATAACTTATAATTTCATGCATAAATATTAAATTTTGAAACGCAAACTGGTGGTGCATACTGAATAAATTTTGGAACTGAAACATTTCAATATGAACTCAATAAGGCCTGATTCTAGCTAGCTATCTTCAGCAGGATGAACATTTACCAGTACTGGATTTTATATCAAGAAGAAGCATTTAGTTATTTGTATTCTGTGACAGATGAATTGATCTAATTTTAAATTTTGTAGTTATGTGACTTTGCTCTAATCTCAGCATTTACTTTCTGTAGATAAAATCAGTGTAATTGAAACAGAATAAATAATATTAGCAAAATAATTTTATCTACAGCTAGGGCATGCTTTGGAGCAAGTCCACGCAGAACTTTTACCAGAAGGAAAAGCAAAAATCATCACAGAATTCAAAAAGGAAGGACCAACAGCCATGGTAGGAGATGGTGTGAATGATGCCCCAGCATTAGCTGCTGCTGATATTGGCATCTCGATGGGCATTTCAGGTTCTGCACTAGCAAGTGAAACAGGAAATATAATTCTCATGTCCAATGACATGAGGAAGATACCACAAGCGATTAAGCTTGCAAGAAAATCTCGTAGGAAAGTAATAGAAAATATTATATTGTCAGTCGTGACTAAGGCTGCAATTATTGGCTTGGCCTTTGCTGGTCATCCGCTTGTTTGGGCAGCAGTTCTTGCCGATGTTGGGACATGCTTGTTGGTAATCTTAAACAGCATGCTCCTTCTGCGCAGTGGAGAGAAGCATGGAGGAAAATGTTGTAGATCTTCCACTCAGCTACACCTCCATAAAAGTGGATGTCATGCCCATGATGGCAAATCTTCTCATCACCATCACCACCACCATCACCATCATCAACACAAGTATGATAATCATCAGCATTCTAAATTTATAGAAAGCCATGACCAATGTAATTCCAGTGTTGAAATCCATGAACCAAATCTCTGTCATCATGGAAGATGTGAGAAAGGTGATGTCCAGTCACATGATGCAGAAATACATAGTTGTTTAGGCTCTCAGGATAGGATAATGATCGGAGCAGATAAGTGTACAACTTCAACAGACAGTCACGGTAGTTGTTTGGAACATGGTAACTCCCACAGCATATCACATTGCCTCAAAAGAAATTTTGATCCAATCTCTCATGATGGAGCGTCAATGGGTTCTACCTGCCATTTCATGCACTCATATGATATAGAAAGCCAGGCTTTTTCAGGGTCTCCTCACATGATTCTGACAGGAGCAGATAAATGTTCGAGTTCAATAGATAATCATGACTATTTGGAACATAAGTCCCACAAGACATTACATTGCCACAACAGACATTGTGGCCCAGTCAATCATCATGAAGCATCACTTGTTTCTCCCTGCCACTTGATCAATGATTTTGAAATTACTGAAGATCAAAATCTCAGAAAGACAATAAGATGCAATCATGAAATTGAGCATCAAAGTCCAGGGCCTCTATCTGACTTTAAGGTCTGTGGGGACGATCATATTGCATGTAATCATGAAATTAAGCACGCGGAATCAGCCTCAATGCATGCTTTTGGGAGTTGTGAAGAGCAAGAAAAATATTCTTGTTGCAAAGGTTGTCCAGACGAATGTAACGAATGTCCTGTTGTGCGCGCGCATCCGTGTTCAAATGAGATAGAAGCTGGTGCATCTGTTGAGGGCTCTTCAAAGAAATCCATTCCAGTGGCGCATGCTTGTATTAGTTTGCACAAGAGAGATATTGGTGGGTGTTGCAAGAGCTACATAAAGGAATGCTGTAGCAAGCATGGACATTTCGGGGTGGGTTCTGGAGGTTTATCCAAAATTATTACAGAACAGGTGTAGCCGTAGCTGGCTCTGGCCTAAGCAAACCATTGCCAGTTTGCATTTTCTTGTAATACATGTTATAGAGCTGACAAAGGTAGAACTCAAAACTCCTCACCAGAAGTGCATATCTGCTGTAACATCTTGGTATTGCTCATCTTATATATAATTTGAAGATATGTCATAATGAAGGCAACCTCAATTTGACCAAGCAATTTTGGTGGAGATTGTCAAGTAGGTACATTGACTTACCCCATGATGGTATGAGCTGAAAATATTCTGTAGGTAAACATAACATGATGAAGCATTTTACCCTGTTTATCTAGGTTGTTAGGAACTTTGCTCATCAACGCATTTGGGGGGAAAAGTGAAGGAAAATCACCCCTATAGTAGTTGTTTGGTTTAGACGTTGAGGTTTGCTTTTTTTTTGCAATCTCATGTTTCACCTATACCATGCGCCTTTTGTTAATACAAGCAGGCACTTACTTAGCATCAATCTGTCTCAAGTGTGTTATCTTCTGCTTTTCATTGAAGCATCATATTCCTTTTCATTTCTGTTTACATAATTTATTGATGATTTAGTAAGAGAGGGAGGGAGGGAGTTAAAAAATATGATTAGAGTGTTTAAGAAAAACTTGTCATATTAACTAATTTTTTTAATTAATCTAATGAAATTAATTAAATAGGTTTTATGTTAAGGATCGATTATTATTTTTCATACATATCATAAGGAACGTTTAAGAGCTGCACCTAGATTTGTTTTAATGCTAACCTTGTAGGAAAGTAAAAGTAATGAATAATTTTCACCATTTTATGTAGGGATGAGATTGAAGGGCAAAGTGAATTAATTAATGAGAGTGGATGGTAAAAATGAAGTAGCCGTTATTCCAGATAAAGAGTGCGGCCTAAAAATGAGATTCTTTAGAATCCTTATTCTGTGCTTCCCAAAGAATCAAATTCTCGAGTTCAGTCAATGTTAATGCACTAGCCGGCCGTAAATTTCTTATCAAGCCGCATACTGCACAGTTTATACTTCACGCCCGCCCGATACTTTTTTTTTTAATAATATTAACCAGATTATATTATTATATATCTTAGTGTGTGTTTGGATAGATTTTTAGAAAAAAGCTTATGAAAAAAAAGAGTTTTTTGGTAGCTTTTGAAAAAGGGCTTTTAGAAAAGAGCTTATGAAAAAAAAGTAGTTCTGGATAAATGAGTGTTTAGATAGTTATTTTTAGAAGGACTTTTATAATTGAAAAATTACCAAAAAGGATATAATTTTATTAAAAGTATGAGAGATGAGAGATAAGAGAGGGTAGAAAAGAGAGAGGAGAGAGGAGAGAGGGTGGATAAGATAGAAGAGAGGAGAGATAGTGAAAAAGATAGAGGAGAGAGAGTGTAAGAAAAAGTAAGGGTAAAATAGTAATTAAGTAGTCCATAAGCTCTTTTACTATTCTAAAAGCTAGTTTATCTGAAGTCATAGTTTTAAACTATAGTTTGATCTAAAAGCTCTTCTTTTACTGTTTGTTTTAAAAAAATTTTAAACCAAAATTTTGCCCAAAAGGAATTTTAAAACCATAGTTTCTATAGAATCTAAACAGGCCCTTAGTTGTAAGGTTTGTGGTTGCTCTTCTTCTCTTAGTATAAGTGTCTTATCTATCTACAATTCATATTATAAATCATTTTCGATTACCTCACTAGAATTAAAGAAGAGCGGTTAATTTATTAAATTTTTCTTAAAATTAAAAGTTTTTCCAACTTTGCCTTAACAAAAAGAGAATATGGATTGAAGTAAACGAGTGAGAAAAACACGGCATTCGAGTAGTCATATAGAAACAATAAATCTCAATTAAATTCTCTTTTTAGTATATAATTGAAGAATTAATCTTAATTTTAAATATAATATTTATTTTTTATATTTATCAATTTTTTTCTAAATTACCTTTATAAATACTCCCTCAACAATAATCAAGTAAGAGAGGGATGTAAGGAGTTAAAGAAAATAATTAGGGTATTTTTTAAAAAATATGCTACATTAATTAACTTCACTAATTTTTTTAATCTAATTAAATTAGTTAAATATATTTTATATTTAGGGCCAGAGGATTAAACGATTTATATTGGGGACCATGAATTCATTCCAGAAGGCACCCTGCAAAAGGGACCGGAAGGAGTATGTGTGTGTAGGCTAAATTTGAACGGCAGAAATAAAAGAGCATGCATGCTGTGGAATGGTTATTCATTCTCATTTGGACGGCAAATAACGCGCATATAGCACACTCCACTTTTTTAAAAAAGCACAAAGAGCCAAAGAATTGATGCAAAACTCCAATATAAATAATTAATCCCGTCTAAGCTAATGCAGAGGGATCAAGTAAACCAATCTCTCCCCATTAGGGGCCGCAGGGCTATGTTCATATGTATTTGGTGTTCATTGTTTGAATATTATCTCTTTCAATGTATATATGCTTAGCGAGTTCGTGGAGATAGATATACACACACATATATATAGAGGAAACAGGTATAAGTGTAGAGTGTAGCCAAGAATGACTTGCCGGCTATGATAATGTGAAGCTAAGCACTTTGCCGTTAGTTTCATCCGATCCGGCCGGCAAGTTATCTTTGGCTACACTCGGCTCTATTCCTTTCCATGCAAGAGGTGGCTGGGAGGTCTAGATTATTGTTAGCATTTTGAGTTATCTAATGATTCATTGTTCTCTCTTTTGATTGTCAGAACCATGTAATGGTCTTAAATTAGGATTCATGATCCATAAAATCGTGAGTCTAATCTCACTGCAGATGTGAGTATCATGTTAATAGATGATATGTAAGTACCTCTGTAAACACTTTCTGAGTCTAGAAACATGTTTTGACTTTAACAAACTCTCGAGACCTAACTCACCGAAGTTTAAGCTTTAACGTACCAAAAAATTTAAAGAATTCTTGATTCATTGTGGTGCCCTTTATGTCAGAGTTTAGGTAACTGTAAAACAAATAATTGTTGATTTGTTTCAATATCAACTTTCAAAGATCTTATTATAAGCTAAATCAACTAGGCCAAGATCATATCAGGTACATATTAATTTTAATTATCAAATGTTCTAGACCAATGGAACCTTAATGATTAATCTTCCTTTCAAATTTAGTGGGCCACTATATATATAGCCTTTATTCCAATTCCCCTATTATAAAAAATGAAATGAAAGATCTAGAAACTAAAATGTCCCTCCATCTTTTTCACTTCTTTTTTAATTTTGACATCCAAATAAATTAATTTAGGAGAATCATTTCTGTTTTGTGGATTTAATCAAGAGATTTCAGATGGGTTGACCATGACGATCAACAATTGGTAAGTGTAGTTCGATGACATATATATATATATATAGCAAAGCAAGGAAGAACCGAAGGTTATCCCTACCTCTATAAGATGTTGATATCTGGGTATTGGGGTTGTAAAAAGGCAAAACCAATCGGTTTGTCAAGGCTTGGGATTTATTCGATTTTGCCTTCCAATTGGTTTGGTTTAGGTTTGAATCAAGTTTGTATATTTTTGTAATTGTGTTTCAGTATCAATATATGTGTGCGTGTGCGCATAATTATTGATAATTTTTAACTGTTAGTGGCTATTAACGGTTAATTAGCATCTTTAAACTATTAAAATTGAATATTTTACTTTTAATATATATATGTCAGGATTATCATTGTCCAATAAAAACAAAGTGTCCTTTTCCGTCCTTCACTGACAAAACCATCCATCCTTCTTGTAAAATTTCAAGTTCCCCCATGGTTTTACACAAGTTACGTTCCAAACTCAACTTTCTTAAAAGCATCGATCGGTGGACCTAACAATCTAATTGCCAGTATGGCCAATGATCTAAAATCATCAAGTATAAAGTAAAATTAACACAATCATATGATTAATCATAAATATGAGAAGGGAAATGAGAATTAAATCTATACAAGGATTTCAACTAGTCTGAGAATAAAGGTTTAGCTACACATATGTTCGTAAGCCACAAATAAACATACATGAAGTTCAAATCCATCGCACAAATACAAGAGAAGAAAGGAAGAGATGAAGAAGGCAAACTCATATTTCAAGCCTCAAGTGCCTTCAAAGCCTTCCATCTTGCAGCAAAATCTCCATTCTCCCAGGCCCTAGCAAACACCCAAAGCCTCCAAAATGCTCCCAAGAAGTCAAAAAATTGCGGCCAAATTAGTAGGGTGGCTCAATATAACCTAAAAACCCTATAATTTTCAGTTAAATAAAAAGGGGAATGACTATGGGATCTAAATGAAGGACTTAATCCTAAAAAGTCTCAATAATAAGTGAACAATAAAAACATGTTATTTTCTACTATATAACCTGCTGCTCAATTTTTATTAGACTTTGCGTTTGGTTATCATAGTGATGAAGCCGTGATGTTGGGAGTCTCCGCCAGCCATAGATAAAATGAAAAAGAAACTCATCGCTTATGTTTGACAATGTTGGAAGAGAAGGAGAATGGGAGAATGGTGATGAAGAAATATCACGCTGGGTTAAAGCATTCATCTAACTTCCATCTTTAAAATGGTGAAAGCTTTCAAAAAGTTATACTTTAGATAGATTATTTCATACTTATATTTCATATTTCATATCAAGAGAGAGAAATCCTTTTCGCTGATCTCTCTATATAAATTGTGGGATTCAAATACTTTCTTGTCAAAAATCAAGCAATCCAACGAAGCATATATAAAAGTGTGAATATCCATAGATCATCAATGGGGCTCAGACACTTGGCCATATGTCTCCAAACTTCCCAGAAGAAAATTAAAAAAAAATGAAGTGCGGTTAGCATATTCGAAGAAAACTGAGAAAAATTAAAGAAATATTAGGAATAAGTTCCAATTTCCAAGTTTTCCAACACTAATTGACAGAACACTGCAGAGAATAATATCATCATCTTGACTTGGTAAAATAAATTGTGGCCCATGCATGCAGTACTACTTAACATTTCAATTCTCATGATATTCCTTCATTATTATATTATTCCCTTCCACCTTGTGTACTTCAATTCCCAATTTCTTAATTACTACGCAGGTATCAGCAAAATTTATACTTTTAAAGGCCACAAATTATAAATATATGCTCACTGACATTTGACAATGTCATGTATATATAATATTCTTAACAAAATTTGAGAGACGCAGAATAATATATAAACGATCGAGTTGATGAAACCCAGAAATTTAAGCAGTACTTTAAGTCTTAAATTTAGACTTGAAAAGGAAAGTTTTCTTTCACTTGTGTATGATTTCTGTCGGAGCTAGCAAATCAAGTTTATTCAGACCAGAAAAATTGATAAAAAGATTACTATATATATGTATATATATTTACCTTCTTCTTGTGATACCGGCCATTGCAGTAACCATCATCCTATCCCAGACTGTGATTAGCAAAACTGAAGAATTACATTAATTTATGATCAGTATAAATAATTGAATCATTCAACTCTAAACACGACTTTATTAATATCACTAAACCAAAACTTCATAACAAAACCACAGTTTAAAGAGACTCACAGCAGAAGTAGAGAGCCAAATGTAGCCAGGAACAACTTGCCGAATTAAACCCTAAACCACCCATATATATTGCGCTCGCATATATGTGTGTGTGTGTGTGTGTCGGCAAGTCATTCTTGGCTGCAATACACTCTCTGCCTCTTCGTGCGAGCATTCTTTAAACCTAACGCCGGAGACTCCACGCCCTCTTGCTCTTTGGTTCTCACAGCGAGGAGAACTTCTCATCATTAATTATTCTTTTCTAAACTAATCGTCTGCTTCAAAATGAGGCATTCTTGCTTCCTTATATAGAGGAGCAATGCCCTTATCTAACTCTAGCTAGTATATAGTAGTGCTTTCTCTAATACTTATTATAAGACTTTCTGCATGATATATAGTATAATATGTACTTAGTATCTCTAACTAACTATAAAAATCCATAACTAATTAACCGAATTCCTCTGATTAATGACATCTATTTAGGGTGCTTTTGAGATTTCATAAGAAATAATTAACTTTAGCTATCTTCCTTAACTTACAGTAAAATAGTTAATTACAGCTTATAAAAAAGATCAAGACGAGTAATAATATATTAACTAGTATACATTTTTTTTCTAAACAGTAATGCTGTGAGTGTCTTAATTATAGCTTCGTACATACGCCTAACTAAATTGATCTTAAAGTGAGATTTATATTATATCAAAACTCATCTCCTCTTGTATCGTTATTTTAATAAAATACCTCCACATATTTTTGTTTATGCCAAATTGATTAATATATGTTGTGCACATGTGACTCCCTCTAGCGACCCAATTTCTCCTAGCTTTTGAGGTGAAAACGACAAGAACTTACAATATATAGACAGATTAAAGATGACTGGTTGGATTTTATATTATTTTATTGTAATCAATTGGAATGGAATATTAATTTGTTGAGAGAAGGGTAGCAGGAAGAGAAAGAATGCCTCAAAACGAATACTGACCAAATAATTTGACTAAGGCAACTATGATAAGAAACTATGATAGTGCATGCATGCCAGATTAAATAAATGAGTGGAATAAGGTTTCATATGACAGGAAAAAGTACAAAAGAGAAGTGTTTGATTAATGGACAAAGCAATAATACATGGGAGACAGGGCATATATTGACAGGTATTCCTCTGTAACAGAACTACACCGAAACTAACAATTCTCCCATTTATTCACTAGCTATATTCTCACACATAGAAAAGTGGTTGATGATATTGGAACAAAAAATGCTTTAGAAAATTTTTTGTATGTATATCGTATAACATCTCTTTTCTACTCCTTGTCATTAAAAATATATATAGGACCTATTTAATTAATTAGATCATATTAAGAAAATTAGTTAAGTTTATTAATATGACATATTTAATTTCCTTCACACTATTTGAAAAAAGGCCTTTAACGGTGGTTAAAAGTGGCATTTTATAGCAATTTTGTGAGCGGCGTGAATTCTACCGCCGTTATAAGTCAAAATTTTAACGAAAAGTATGACTTATAACGGCGGATTTTGCCTAAAAGTGTCATTAAAGGTTATAACTTTAACGACAGTTAACAATAAAACTACCGTTAAAGGATAGCTTTCCACGGCGGTTCTGCCTAAAACCACCATGGAAAGCTTGCTTTTTTTTTTAAATCTTTTCACGGCGGTTCTCAGTTTAATTTCCGTGGAAAGGTATTTTTTTTTCGTTAATTTTTCATTTTATAGTATCATGAATTTAGCATAATCGAGACAAACCAATTTTTAGGCAGCAAAGTACAAAGTCAGCAATGCGAAAATCTAAATGGTAATAAAATAATCCAAATTGGTAATATTGTAATGAACCGAATAGGTCTTTGTAAATCATATATACAAGGAGGAAATGGTTGAATGATCAATCCTAAACAAGTTAAAAAGCTATTGACCAAATATTTACTAAAAATTTGACAAGTACTTCATCTTCAAGGCATGTGTAGAAGTACTGTTCTTGCCAAATCATCCCTCTCTAAGTCGATTAAGCCATCTTCATAACTCATATTATTATCGAACGACAGTAAATTAAAAGTAATAGGTAGGTATTAGAGATGTGAATAAATTGAAGAATCACTAAATATTAATTGTGTCATCTTCATATCTCATGTAAGTTCTCCGTGAGCCTTATCTCAATGATTTCGTGAATGTAGCGGATCACATAGTATCCGCATTCAACATCGCTAAGTTGATGACGGTACTAACAAAATAGAAAAATATAAAGCAAATTAGGGAATATTAAACTTTATACCTAATAAAGTTATAAAAAAAATTAATTAATTGAAAACAACTTATTGTAGGAAAAATCTATGTAGAATTAGCACAATGTGTATAGGCTTTGAAAAAATTGACGCCTTGCACAACCTTATCGCCAATTAGAAAAAAGATTTTATATAACTTGCTAATTTTATGCTTAATAAATATATAAAGAAAAACTCCAGTGTTGACGATAGATGCAATGTCAGGATCTGACTGTCCAAATATTGAATTGAACCAGTACACCATATTGTTTTGAGGGGCAATGACAAGCAGAGTCTAACGCATACTACAAAATAACAACAACATTATATATGATTTTATTATAATATGTATATGTGTGTGTCAAGTATAAGAGTATACTTACCCTTTAATGTAAGGTGCAAAATATATCGTCTTCTTGATTCGGGTCATGATATCGACCATATACATCATTCTCGAGCTCCTATCGGTACTTGTCTCTTGGGCCTTTTGCGGACACATGAAACCATATATGTCTCCTTTTGATTCGTCTAGGCATTTGTGATAGAAGTAGCTGTTGTTCAAAAGAGAAAGGAGTCAGTGCATAAATGATAAAACATAAAGTATTAATATAAATTTGAAACTTACAATATAGCTAACTGGATGACAGCTGGATCCAATATATAGAAATTTAGGAATTAAATTATGTCATTCTTGTCTAGGGTGAATTTATAAGGCTTATCTATACTGAAAATCCCTTATGGAATTGTGAAAATAAGTGCTTCATCCATATCATCTGCCAAAGTATGAAGAGTTACCATATTGTCATATCTAGAGGATATGTTTTGATGAAGAGGTTAGAGCTTATCTGTTTTTACCCTCTTTAGCTTTGGCTTCCGTGGCATCTTCTTTGGTTTTAGCTCTTTCAATGTTTGCTTCTCTGGCACCTTCTTTGGTTCCAGCTTCTGTGTGACCCCTTCCTCAATTTGATCAGATTTATTGGCCACAGAAGAAACTACCCCTGGAGCATCATCCAATATGTGGACCTCGTCAGTGGGTCAGGGAACTGGTATAGTGCCAAAATCTTTTCTGATAGCATGTACCATCACCTTCGTTCTGCCATGTGGAATTTTCTTCTGGTGCATTATTATGGCGGCCAGGTACACGGTAGCATGAGTGACAAGGGCTGTAGTCCCTTTGTCTATCATAATGAAGAGACCACTATCTTGCCTATTATCTTCGGCCTAGTTAGGATTAAGGTTAGGATCAGATAGTTGGGAGATAAACTTCTCCTTCATATTGTTGTTGCCTTACCACTTGTCACCGTATGAGAACCTTGAAAATATGAAAGAATTTACTCAAGACAAAATATATGTTAAATATCCTTTGAAAATGAGTGAATATTTTTTACCTCTAAACATTGGCTGGTAGTGGGAAAGCCCATTATCATCATGGCTTTGTTGAGTCTGGCATCCCCAGCCTCATTAAGTTTGGCATCGATAGCTTGCTGGAGTTTGGCATCCATCTCCTCGCGTATATTTTACAATTTCGCTTGATGCTGTGCAGTAAGTTGAGCAGTAAGATCATCTCTGGACACCATGTCTACAGAGACTATACTTCTTATTCGTGATACAAAGCCAAAAAACTCTTTTCGGATAACTCCTTTGGGTCCCTCTTACTTGACCTAGGTGGTCAAACCTCCCAATAGTTGTCTCCAAGATATTCATTCTTTTTTCAGGAACGAAAGAGCTTTGGGTTGCTTGTTCCTCCAGTACATCTTATAACATACAAGTAACCAAGTTAAAATAATTGAAGAGCATGTAATAATGTATAAATTCTTACTATTTAAATTAATTACGTACAATCCTCTCAGCAATAGTAGCAACCTTTGGAGTGATGTACTATTCCTTCTTAGCCCTCGTCGCCTTCCATTTTTGTTAGTGAGATGGACGTTGGATGGATGCAGCAGGATCTGATGCATTAGGGTCTAATGTAGCAGCTTGTTATGCAGCCTGCAACTGCTCTTCCATCATTTTACTTTCTAGAACACTATACCCCCTAAGACGTGTACTGTTGGTATTTATTCTTCTTGGCTATTTCCTGATTCTTCTTACTTATGGCCTATAAAAATGAAACAAAGTTAGTTTAATCCATTAAAATGTACATTCATTACTAACTAAGTCAATTAAAATGTAAGTTTACCCACATCAAACCTTATAAGTAGCCTCTTCCCGACATTGACGAAACAGTGCCCACACTTTATCACTAACATTGGGGTATGTGTCTTTTGGATGTTCTCCTATCTTACTTCCTCAGAGGAAGTCCTTTGCAAGGTTGGACTTAAAGTCTCTCCATTGTTCATCGTATTGCTTTAAGATCCGATACCTCATGCTTGCTGTGGGGGAAATATCAAAATGTTACTGCAGTGAAGTACAAAAAACAAATAAAATAAAGCTATAATAAAGGACAAATCATTAATAACTAAAATAGATAGGTGAAACATAGAATTAGAAATATAGCAAAATGTCCTCCCAAACCATATCATTATCTTTCAGGTCTACCACCCTCTAATTGGCATACGCAATGCTAATCTTAGTTCATACTATATGGCCGACATAGTTGTTAAGAAATGCCCCATTTTCACCTATTGCATTAATGTTATAATCAAACTCTACTGGTAACTTCGTGGGCTGTGTCTCCTCATCTGTCTTAGCCACCCATTTCATATGGGTCAGGCCTCTGCATCTTTTCTTGTCTTGCTAACTAGAACCGTCCTGACCTGAACCTTCCTGTTTAAAAAATAATAAATAAAGATAAGAATTAGAAATAGTAATAATACAATGCAATTTAGTAATCAAACAAGTGTTTATTACACACAATATAATAAACTAATTCTTATTAGTTGGTATCCATCCAAATTCCTTCACAATGATAATAAATAATCTCAAATGATAACCAAATCCATCAAACTTGCCAATCAATTAACTTAATTTATAACTTTCTTAAATAATACTCACTTTGCTCAAACAAACAAAAAACACAAAAATACCAAACACAATGAAAAATTAACAATTTATTAACAACAAAAGGTATTGACTAAACAAATAGGACTTAATGAAAAACAAGCACTATAAAAAATTGGCTATATATTGAACAAATAGGAACCATTGTATTGAATAAGCCTATTAACAACAAAAAAGTCCAATAACAATGTGTTATTTTTTAAAATTCACAAAGACACACTCATAAACACATAAGAATCCATGTAATAGTCTAAACACTACAAAAATCAAGTCTTTAATAAAGGAAAATAGCCCATATGATTTTATGAACAACAAACAATTGAACAATTATCCAAAAGACACCCACAAATTTGAAAAAAATGCACCCACAAACAAATAGAAAATAATGTAACAAACCAACACTACAAAAATCAAGTCTTTAATACAAGGATTATAGTCCATATGATATATTATAGTTTATAAACAATAATCAACTGAAAAAGTAAGAAAAATGAGAAAATGAAGAAGTTAAACTGTGACTTACGGATTTCACGACGGAGAATATCGACGGAGACGATGGAGATGGGCACCAAAAATAGGGGAAATGCCGGAAAATTACCTTCGTCCAAATTTGTGGTGGTAGGGCAGAGAAACGAGACTATAAATAGCTGTGAAAAGTGAAAGTAAAACTGAAATCGGGTATAAAGTTTTGAATTTTCAAGGGAACCTTAAACTATTAGTGTCAGCCTCTCTAATTTAATATATGTATGTGTGTGAGAGAGAGGAAAGGAAGCAAAGGTGAGCCCGGATACTTGCCAACAATACCCAGATTGAGGAATTTGTATGCCGGCAAGTCATCCTTGGCTCACACTCGCTCTCCTCCTCAATCTTCATCGATCACCCTCATGTTCATTGATGCCCTTCACTTCCATTCTCTTAAGCCCTATTTATAAGCTCACAAGGTCAAAGGGTTACACCTTTTGAACACTGTTCCTTTATCCAAACACATTCTTCCCAGTTTCCATTAGAACTAAAAACTCGTCTCTATCCTTAATTATTCAGATGGTCGTAACTGTTTAATTGACCAACAATTGTATGTGGGAATAGAATATAAAGATGGTCGGTCAGAGACTAGTTATGGAGATGGCATTGTTATTCGGAATTTGTTCATTTCTTCGATCACTGTTGTTTGCATGGTGCTTCTGATAAGATTTTGACTCTATTCCAGCTGTTCCATTTATGGGCTTTGACATATAGACAAGTTAGATTCTTTGTCACCAAACACTGTTTCTTTTTTTCTTCCTTGGTAGAGTCCAGCTATTATCTCGACCGATAGTTAGAAACTAATCTTTTTACTGAAGTGAATTTTGTCTCTTTCAACAAAGTTTTTTCTATGCACACGGCTAGTTTGAATCCAACATATTGTGTTTAAGGAACTTAAACATTCACTAACTAACTGTGTTGAAACTTTGTTGGTCACTAAACTCTGTTTCTTATATGATGATTAGATATCTTTATGCCAATATATAGATATAAAAGAATATTTTGCTTTTCCTTCTTTCGATCAATCGATGTAGGCTTTATTATGCATGGAGCTCCAAGCCTATCAAGAATATTTTCATTTTCTCAGCTGATTTAGATGAACATGACAGTAGAGAAGAGCTTTTTCGTTCATTATTGAAATTATTATTATAAAACTACACTTTGGGGTTTCGTAACTTCGCTTTCTTGAATTCTCACCATTAATTTTAAGTCAAAATTATATTGAATGGTCCCTCTCGATCTGTCGAGAATCCATATTTGCTTTCTAAGAAACCACATTTCCTTTTGAATTCTTGTAATAAGTCAATCACCAACGTTTAATTTCAAGTCTTACTCGAATACTTTTTTCCCTTACAAATTATTACCTAATATGCTTTCAATCATGCAATATATTATTCCTCAACCAATATAAATTAAGCTTAATTTATCAGCATATAACATTTTTTAAAAGAATTTATACTGTGAATAGAAAAGAAGAAAAAGGGAGAAACACCTTTAATCTTGTCTCTAGGTGAATTTGATATATATATATATTCTAAATTAATTAATTTAATACTTTTATGTTTTGATTTTCATTTAGGTCGTCAATATATACTTCCTTTGCTATGTATCTATCGAACTATGTAAATTAATTATAAACAAATCTTGATTATTTGCGGTTCCCTTTATATTAGAGTTTAGATAGATAACTATTTAATAAATAATTGTTTTCACCACCAACTTTCTCAGGCCAAGATTATAAGCTAAATTAACAAGGCCAAGTTCTTATAATAATAGATCATATCACTTCCATATAAATGTTAATTATATAAGTTGTTCTCAACCAAAATGGACCTTCATGATCATCCTTCTTTCAAATTTAGTGGGCCAGTGAACCCTTTATTCCAATTCCCCAAATATAAAGATGAAATAAAGACAAAAATTAGGGAAAATTACGTTTGAAAATATTATAATTACATTTAAGACCATGAATTATGTTGAAATTTCATAAAAAGATCAAAGTTCTTGGAGGAAGAAAAATTTTGAGTCCCTCACCTTGTGTGGAGGTGGTGATTAATAATTGAATATAATATAATTTTCTTTTGTATTAGCTTGTATGTTATAGTTTTTTTAGGGTATAGACGGTAACCCCCAATTAATAGCTAAAGACTAATTCTTTTGAAATGTAAAGATCATCGAAGTGAGTTTTGCATTTTTTAACAAAATATTTTCTATATACACAGCATAATTTAAACTTAAGACATCATGCTTGAAAGAATCAACTATGTCGGACTTTATTGGTATATGATATAGTTTTGTGAATGAAAGTTCTGCAATTTCTCATTAAAAAAAACAGAGTCAGACAAAAATGCCTTCCCTTCTCTCAATTGTTGGAGCTATCGTCATGAATGCCGCCAATATGACTATATATATCGATCATTGTCCATATAATTGTGCCAACAGTTGCTTATATGATTGTGCTGATCATTGGCAATATGAGTACACTGATCATCATCCATATGAGGATGTTGATCATCATCAATATGAGTATGCATATCATCGTGATATGAGTATGCTAATTATCATCACAAACATATCTCTTAGATTTTATTAGGATTATTTGAATAAAACTATTTAGAATACCTCTTTAGATTAATTCGGATTTGATTGATTTTTCTTATCATTATATTTCTAATTAGGATTATTTTAGATTTTATTTATTTTTAATAAAATAAGATATCTAGATCATCTGATTATCTTTTTGTATATCTTTTAAGATTAGATTAGAGTTTACATTATTATTTTAATATTTCTAAAGTTCTATAAATAGTCTTAAAATTTCTCATTGTAAACCGATTTTGATTGCTTGAAAGTATTCCGTATTTTTTTTGCCCCCTTTCACTTTTGCATAATTGTATCTGGGCCCAAATTTTATTAAAGTTTTTTTTTACAAAAAAATTTAGTTGAGTTCGGCACCCGCCCCCTACCAAGGCCAAAGTACAACCCCAGGGCTTAAAGAGCGCTTACAAGGGACTGACGAGATCGCCTACCAAATGAGCCTTCACAACAGTAACGGGATGAACTCGCTTCCTTATAAGCTACGGGCATATTTTTTACTATCTGTACCAACTCTCATTGACTATTAAAGTTGAAGTCGGTTATCTAACTTCTATCTTAAAAAATTCACAAAAAGTTTAACCTTTGTTAATCTCTCATAATATGACGAATTAAGATTTAAATCCTTACTGAAAAAAATACTTATATTTAATGTCTGACAGTACTTCGAATAAGATTATCTCTAATAGAAAGAAACATATACTTATACTTATACTTAGAAAAAAAAACTCTACCTTTAGATGGATTAATCTTTCATGCTTAAGTGCTTAACTAATTTAATTATTTACATCACCATCATCATCATATCAACAGAGCTAATTTTGTTTTTGGCTCTCTCATATATAAATCGGTGATTTATTAAAACCCTTCTTTACTTTCAGCCAAAAAAAAATCCTTTCTTGTCAGAAATCTCAGGCAGTGGCCAAAGAAATTAGATTAAGGACAAAAGTGTATGTAAAGATACATAGTAGAAACAAAAACCCTAGATCAATGGAGATCCGACAATTGGCCATGTCACGAAACTTCCCAGGAGGAAAAAAAAGTACAATTCACATATTCGAAGAGGCAGAGAGTGTATTGCAGCCAAGAATAACTTGCCGGCGTTGGTTGATCCATCCAAAATCATCATATTATTTGGGGGTTTAGGGTTTATTCTGGCCCGGCAAGTTGTTTTTGGTTATATTTCGCTCTCCACTTCTCTTGTGAGGCTCTTTAAACCCTGATATCCTGTTAGGCTTTGGTTTAGTTATGTTAAAATAGTTGTGTTAAAAGCTTAAATGTTTCAGAGTTTTTTTTTTGAATTAAATGCACAGATATAAACGACTTGAGGATACAAATGGAATTAAACTCACGTCCTCCCACGTAATACCCTCTTGCTCTTTCTGTTTCACACTAAAGGAGAACTTGTTATATTGCACGCTCCAGAATGAGGCATTCTCGTTTGCTTATATAGACGAGAACTAATCTCGTATTACAACATCGTTTAGTTTAATCAAATATCTCCACATAATATTGTCTGTGTTTCGGCCAAACTAATGCATGCATTTGCGCAAGTGTACAATTCCCTCAAGCTTTTGAGGTGAAAATGATAGATCTTGTCGTCGATTAATTACTTTCGAATCATGCCCTTATTGGGCGTCGTTGATTAATTACTAGTGGGGTCAAATTGCGATGGACAGCTCCTCAATAGAATAAAGATGGCTGTTTCGTTTTATATTATTTTAGACAAAATTGACTCTAACTTTTCTGTAAGTTTTTTCTTTCTTTCTTTACTTTTATAAAGTGTCTTTTTATTAGGAAGATTTGCATTGAATCCCTTGAAAGATAATTAATTGAAAAAAAATCTTATAAAATTATCAAATAACTAAATAATCCCAATAACCTAGGGGTAATTTTTTAGAATTTTGAAATGACATAATTGCCCCTACTATAATGAAATAGGTTCTTTGTATGGGTGACAGGGTTTAAATTTTATTATAGCAAGGATAATTATATCATTTCACAATTTAAAAAAATTATCCTAAATCTGTTAGGACTATTAAGTTGTTTAATTATTTTATAGGACTTTTTTATAATCTAATTTTAATGTCCTTAATTTTATTAATAAAAAATATTGACATTAAAATTTTAAGTATTGATAAAACATTCATATATGTTAGCATATTAAGTTTAATTTTTTAATATAGCAAAAAATTGTTATTTAAAACTGGTAGAGTTTTAAAATTAAGGAATAAAATTTCACTTTCTTACAATAAATTGGAATAGAATCTTAATATATGTGCGAGAGTTAAGGATAGTGGGGAAGAGAAGGAATGCCTTAAAACATATAATTTGACTGAGGCAATAACTATATATACGATAATAAACGATGATAGTGCATGCATGTCAGATCCTCACTTACAAAAAGTGGTTGACATTATAACCAAAAAATGCTTTACATAAAGCACGGGTTTTTATATACTTGAATTATATATCTATTCTATTATATATTTTTTCCATTTAAATTTTAAAAATTCTGCAAAAAAAAAAATATAATAGATATAGATAACTAGTCAACAAATAGTGTGTTTAACTGAATATATATATATCTGTGTGCGCGCATCCATCAATTAATTTTAATTTCATTTATAGTATTACTGGACTGGTGATTGATTAAATAAGATTTGGAGAATATAAAAGAAATCATGCACATATGTGGTAGTTAATTGTCAATCAGTCGCGATGGAGATGCAATGCAAGATTTAAAATAGATTCCTAAAATTTTTGTAAGAACCAAAGAACATGAAGCAAATCACCCAACTTTAACTTGTTGAGAAATATCCCAAAATTTCAGTTTCAGGGATATTAATGGGAGCCATTCATATAAATATAATTAATTCTTAATCAATAATAGCCCACTCTTCGAGGAATTAAATTGAACTCCTTCCGCATTTATAGTAAATAGAACAAAGTGCCACTGTCATCGGACCATCTCTTTTTGGTATATTCGTGTAGCAGCATGTCGTATTTAGGGTTATAAACTCGAAATGTAAGGCACTTCATGTGCTTTTGACTTATATAACTAATTTATATAAATTAAAAAAATTAGTTAAATTAGTTATTTTTATAAAATATGTGTTAATTTTTTTAAAATATATATTTAATCATTTGTATTAAAAATTACTCTCATTGGTAGAAATAATATGGATAGTTTAATATAATTTAGATAAAACATCATAAATTTGAGGCACAATATATTAAGGTGTTACATTTAGAATTAAAATAATTTTTTTAATTAACTCCTATATTTAGAATCGGATATATTAAAAACGAAATACTTTAATATCTAACTTGAATATGAGAAGTGCACTTGTTGGGAGAAATAAAAATCTTTGAGATAGATAATTGTACTCTAAACCTAAAAAAAGATTGTACCTTGATCAAATCAAAAAATACTTTAATATCTTAACAATAATTGAGATAGATTGTATTATGTAATCATAATACAATTAAAAATTAAAGTTAGAAAATTTTAGAATTCTTTTACAGAGAGACAGCGATAGCACTAAAAATTAAAATATGAAACCGAAAATTAACTGATGTGGAAACTTTATTTCATAACTTTCCAAGTGATGAGACATTTCTAAAAGCTGTTGTGGCATTCTGAAGAAAGAATAATAACATCTCTTTAAACAAAAAAAAGAAGAGCATCTAAGAAAGTGGGAAAATGGAATATTTAGACCACTTGAAATCGATAAGACATTTTTTGGTCAATATGAAATTAAGTGGTAAAGGTCTTGAACTTTTTTTTTTCTTTTAACAACAAATGTATATAAGGAAAGAAATTAAAATTTAAGAAGACAATTAACGAATGACTAAAATTAAAAAAAATATATTTATATCATCTGCGAGAGAGATCAAATTGGAAAAAAAAATAATTCTATAAATTAAATACAAAATTAAAGAAATTATGGTGAGAAACCAGAATATAAGTATCAAATTAGGTAGTATTTCAGAATAGTATAATCATTGGCTCATGGCAAACTTGGGCTCTTATAATTAGTTATGAGACAAAACTTTTGATCCCGTCATGACACAGGATCTCTAATTAATAATATTTCTATGGACTAACGGGAGTTGGTCTGAGTGGTAAGCGGCTCGGTATCCATTAAGCGAGGTCTCGAGTTCGAGCCTTGGCGTACACAGAAAATTTTCGTTGGGAGACTCACCCACCATAGTCAGGTGCGCGACGCGGGTCGGATCCGGATGTAATCGGGGCAAAGCTCCGGTGAATCGGGTGGAAAAAAAAATAATAATAATATTTCTATGGCAGATTCAATATCACTTGCACTTTTAATAACTTTTGTTGAATTAATGTAATTGGTTTAATAATATTCCAGTATTACGTATTCTCAATCTTAATTACTTCAAATGAAGAAGGAGACGTATCATTATCATTAGTCAACGTAACCATCAATTTGATAGGAAGTGTGTAATGTCGAGTCAACTCTTTGCGATTATATCCCAAAAAGTTAAAAAAACGAACCGACATGGAGAGATTTGATTCCAAAACAAGGATGGTTCTGGATAACAAGGACTTGAAGCAATTATCATAATTATACATACACTAATATTCATACCAAGGGCACTAAATAATACTCCCTCCATTCTTAATATAAGAGCTAGTTACTAAATTAGATTTTATCTTAAATATAAGATCTCAATCTATTTTGTCTCTCAAATTTATAATTTATTTTCCAAAATAACCCTATTAATTACACACATTAAGAGGTTTTCATTTAATTATAGTCATGATGTGAAATATGGCATTTTAAAAAAATTAAACCATATTTATTATAAATAACTAACATAACTAACTTCCTTAATCTACCCAAATTAATTATTTAGATCTTATATTAAGAATTATAGATAGTATTAATTGTTTTATAGATTCTATAAAAATGACTTATAAACAAGAATATAAAAAGCTTCCAAAACATGACTTATAGAATGTAGCTAGGAATGGAGATATATAATACCATATATCAAAATAACGAAAGCTTGTTATAACCTTGTTTCGTCCAACAAAAATCACCGATTTCGAATGCAACAAAAAGCACATGATACTAATTTTCTTATGAGAAACATCATAAAATAATATATAAAGATAAAAAAGGACAACCTAAAGCCCGACAAGAAACACCTTTCAAATGTAATCATTGTACAAGAAACACCTTTCAAATGTAATCATTGTGTGTATAATATCATGCCTAAGTGACATCTTAATTATAGAAGATAAGCTAAACATGACATCATGTTTCTTACTAATACAAGATATAATTTCACCAATCATTATTATAAGAATATTTTCCGCGGTTATTAATATAAGAATCTTTATTTAAATTATTTATTTATTTATTTTCCTAAATTTCCTTTGATTTAATATTATTCCTTAATCAACTAAACAACTTCAATTCCTCTAATTAAATTAATAAACCTCATTGAAGATAATTTTAAATTTTTTTAAAAGTGTTGACTAAATTTCTTAATCTATGTAAAATTATTAATAGTTCTAAGAATGAACAATTTTAGTTTTATGTGCACACTTTCAACTTTGGTTGAATTTATTAATTGGTCTGTGAGTGAACCCATTCCGTCACGTATTCTCTCATTCTTCATTACTCCAATGAAAGAAGGAGGCGTATGATCAGTCAACCATATCAAATTGATTTGCTATTCCAAAAAGTTAATCGATTCCAAAAAATGATGGTTGTGGATAAGAAGCATCTTTGAAGCAATTATTATTTCAGACATGGCTTCCATATATCCGTTGACCTTACGTAGTACCTCTCTGCTCTGCCTATAAATAACGTCGAAATAATGCTCAAAATGCATGCAGATATAAAACTGAAACATCATTTGGAAGAAGCAAGTTTATATCATATTAACAACGTTGTTGGCTCAAGTGGCTCGCATGAAGGGGTTAGAGAGTATATGTGAGCCAAGAATGAGTTGCGGCAAAATTTCCCCATTAATTGCTGGGTGTTGCTGGCAGTTGTTCTTGGTTCAAATTTGCTCTTTTTCCTCTCATATGAGACTCTCAAAGAGCTTATTCATTGAACTTACAGTTTATGTAATACTAGTATTTATCCTTAAAAATTGAATTACATCGTGTTTGATACTTTTTATTTTCACTCGTGTGTAACACTTCTGAGTATGTATGTACATAAGTATGTCCATATTTGTTGACTAATCTTATTATCTATCATTACTTTTTAAAATTGAAAGATGTTTATCTCTAGCGCTTATTCAGATAAGTGCTATAATTTGCGTGCTACCAAAGTCTATTTTTACAGTAGTGAACATTTATCTTAGTAATAAATATCCATGTTAGTCCTTTATATGTTCAAGAAACAAAACTATTTTTTTCCACATAAAGTAGAGAGAATACTAATTAAATCCAGTTAAAATATCTAAATCTAGATTCAAGCTTATATTTTTAACAAATTTCTAATCAGGCCGTAATGACTAACGAGGGACTTTTTAATCTTGTACATTTACTTCAATGCCTTTAAATGTTCATTAGCCCCTTTCCTCTCTCCTCAAATAGGAATTCCTCTTTCTTCCCACCCTTCTCACACTCCCTCCAATCATCACTGCTCCATTGTTTATATAATCATTACTCGCAAAAAAACCCAGAAAATGAATTAATATAACAAAAATAAAAACCTAAAAGCTTAACTAAAATAAGTAAATTTTAAAAAAAAATAGTACTTTAATTTTAAAATTTTAAATCAGTTTATTTCCTATACTTTATATTTTATTAACTACACTTATAAACCAAATGATACATTTTTGGGATTTTCCCTGGCTAAACTTAAAACGGGTAGGGTTGGCGTTTTTATTCTTTTAAAGGTATCGGTGAAACTGGCTGCTATAATATCAAATAAAACTGAGACCCTTACAATTAGGGGTGGTAAAGCGGGTCAACCCACCGAATAAGGGTTGGCCTATCGCGGGTTGGGTTAGAGGCGGGTTGGTATTATACCAACCCGCTCCCGCCATCTTTTTTTTTTTAATTTTTCATATATATGCTAACTTTTATTTTAAAAAAAAATTATATGTGTCAATATTAATTAGATTCGAATCATGTCTAAAGTTGTTAAAATATTTATTTAGTCAACTTTGTCACAATCCATAGATAAATCTATCACAAATAAAGTAATAATAAAATAAAATGAATATATATATAAAAAAATGACTCAATGAGATAAAGTTAATATAAATTAAATGTAATGTCCCTTGTTTGGCTAGGGCTCTCAAATTAGTAAAGTACAAATGTGCAATGTAAATAATAAAAAAAAAAGAGAGAAAAAAGGGCTAACCCGCCAACCCGGCGGGTTAGCCCGCCACGGGTGTGGGCTTGGCGGGTGCGGGTCAAAAAGACCAGCACCAAAATGGGTTACAAATATTGCAACTCAACTCACCATTTTTGGCGGATTAGGCCCGCGGGCCCAACCCAAATTGCCAGCCCTACCTACAATAGCATGAGATGTGGGTTTTTCCATTTTATTGAAGTTTTTAGGTTCTTATTGTTGTTATATTACTACCATTGATCTTAATTATAAAATTTAGATGATATTTTTAGATAAATATAAAAAATTAAATAAGTTAATTAATTATGTTTAAATCTAACTTCTTAAGATAAATTCATATTATCTTTAATCTATCTAAATTAGTCAGTTAGCTCTTATATTAGTTATAATTAATTAATTTTACTTTTTAGATCTATCTACAAGTTAATTGAATCTTATAATCAGGATCAAAATGTATTAACTCATTTTCTGGGTATAATGATTATATAAACAATGGAGCAATGATGATTGGAGAGAGAGTGAGAAGGATGGGTAGAAAGAGGGATTCCTATTTGAGGAGAGGAGAAAGTGGGCTAGGGAACATTTAAGAGCACTAAGGTAAATTTACAAGATTTAAAAATCTCTCGTTAGTCCTCATGACCTGATTAGGAATTTATTGAAAGTATAGGTTTGACTCTGGATTTGAATATTTCAGCTGGATTTAATTAGGATTCTCCCTAATATGTGTGTGTGTGTGTGTGTGTTTAGTAGATTATCAATATTAAGTAACATTAGTAATAAGTTATAAATAGGCTCAGTGCAAATACATGGGAAAACTTGTCATTTTTAATGAAACAACACGTTACTTGCATATGAACATTAAGAATTCAATCACAATTAATCATCATCTACAGTACCAATTGGGAAAAGATTTAAAGCTTTTGTGGAGAAAATGAAGCAGACACTGAATGATCTGAAACACCTTTACAATGATTAATAAAAAAGAAGCTGAACCCATAATTTGATTCTTTGATTGCCCAGAGACCCAAGTTAAGTTCATGAGGGAAAGGACTTCGTCAGTAATTCAACCTACCACAGATTCAAAATCACTACTTAAACTACATACCCACAATATTGATATGAAAAATAACACCGATATATATATATATATAGTAGGGTGAATTATACTAAAGGACCAAATTCACAAATTAAATTTGAGATCATATCAAAATGATGGAGCTTTGACTAGTCCAACAAACATTATAAACACATGATTTCAAAACTCAAAACTTATGCATACAACATGACATCATATATTACAATATGAACTTAACACTACATGCTATCATGTCTCTATAGCATAAGACATATTATACATACACAATTCTTATGTGCATTAGGGTGTTTAATCACACCCTCACTTTATATTCATAAAAACTATAATCTACCAACAAGTGCCCACGAAAGGATTGCACGATACTATTGTGCTCTATCAACAGTCAAATCTTTAGATAAATTATTAATAAAAATGTTTCCCTTAATAACTTTATTTAGATCTCCTATCTTCCTCTACCTCATCTCAACTAACCGGTGCCTCCAATAGCTTTCTTTTAGCTGCCTCAGTCCCTTGCCCTTTTAACTTCTCCTGAATCTGAATCTTGACCTTAACTTCAATTTAGTTTCTCGCTGAATTTAGACTCTGCATGCTTCAAAACAATGATGGGATGTGGTGGGAGTCATATCATCCACTATACTTGTGAAAGAAGTGGATTATGAGTCAATTTGTGTTGTCAACTCTTGCTTGTACCAAAAAGATAAACGACCCAATACAGAAATTGATTCCGAGCAAGGGAAGTTCTTGATAAGAATCAAATCATATGTAGAAAATCACGCACAAAATAATATAATTGAGGCAAATGATCTTTTCAGACATGGAATTCCACCCCGTTGACCTCTGCTCTGCCTGTAAATAGCATTAATATAATGCCCAAAGTGCATGCAGAGAAAATCTAAGAGCTCGTGAATATGAATGATATTTGCTCTAGAGCCTCTCATGCAGAGGAAGAGAGTATATTTGAGCCAAGGATGACTTGCTGGTATCTGCTAAATAGTAAAATTTGCCATCTCTGGTTGTTGCCGGTGTTGTCCTGGCTCAAGTTTGCTTTCTTTCCTCTCTCATATGAGACTCTCAAAGAGCTTCTTCTTTGCACTTCTTGTCTATGAATCATATGCTGCATGATTCATATATCTGGCATACGTGCTATATGACTAGAATTTAAGTTTTACATATTTAACTTGTAAAATTACCGTTAGTCCTTTATATGCTCTGGAAACACAAGAATTAGCTTTCTTATCCCAGAGTTGACAGCATTTAACAATTTGCCTAGATTTGAAAACTGAAGTTTCATTCATACTCATACATAAACTGAAACAATCTTTTTGCTCATAATAGGCCAAATACAAAAGCTTTTGTGGAGAAAATAAAGCATATTCTGAGTTCTGACACACTCCTCCAACTTTTAAGTAGTTTAGTCAAAACATGTTAGCTGCAACTTGTAAGTAATTTTTTTTTTTAATAACATATGATTTTCCATGTTAATAATATCTTCATGTCAGAAATAATTTTATTTATAGAAATTTAAGTGTTATTAAATTTTACTTGTGATTAATGATTATACATTCTGTAAATTTACTAATTTAGTGGTTCATCTTTATCTTTTCATTTTTTGTTCCTTTATTTTTTTTATGGATTCCAATTATGATCTGTCCGGTTTTTTTTTTTATTTATGTTGTTGTTTATGACTTTATATATATTACCATAGAACTTTACACTGTAAGTGAGGCTTATTTTATAAATTTTGGTGGTGCATTCACTTTTCTCTAAAAAAAATTGATGAGTCATCATTGATATATGAGCCCAGTTTACCAATCAATATATATTATATAGGTTTGATCCACTTGCGTTAGATAAAACCCACTATACTTTTTAATTTTAAACTTAAATTACAAATCGGGTTAAATTTAACAGAAGAGTTTAGTTAGAATATAGTAAATCAAGATTTGAATTTTTATTTAGCTAAAGTACTTACAATACTAACGAAGTCGTCGTGGACGAATTATCAAACTGTCACTTCCAGATTTCAGAGTACTATTTACTTCTTAAGGGCTTGAGTGAAACCAAAGCAAGGTTGAATGGTGGGAGCATTTAGTGAGAATTTGAGGAAGTCAAGGGGAATTCTGAAAACAATATTAAATGCAATTAGATTCAGAACCAGAAAGCTATAAACTCTGTACGATATAGTTAAATGGTGTCAAAGCCTCTAGTCAATGTAGCTGTAGCGTCTAATATTGTTTAGCACCCTATTTTTGAAATACTGAATCGTCTTAGCCTTTCGGTTCCATCAATATATATAATATATAAAAAATCATACTATTTATAAATTATGAGCAGTGTCATTTATTAAGAACATGTTTGATAGACTTTTAAAAAATAATTTATAGAAAAAAATAATTTTTGGACAGTTTTTAGAAAATAATTTTTAGAGAAGAGCTTATAGAAAAAAAAATAATTCTGAATAAATGAGTGTATGTTTAGATGATTATTACTATTCTGAATAAAAAAAATATCATAGCATGTCTCTCTGTATTTCCTGTTCATCTTTTCTCTCTTCTTCCTCTCTCCTTCCGACTAGCCGTGATGAGGCAAGACAGAGATACGCAAGGTGAGAAGTGACCCACGGCGATGAAGAAAGAAGAAGGAGGCAATGGAGATTTTGGAGAAGGGGAGAGAGGAGAGAGAGTGAGAAAAAATATGAGTAAAATGATATTTTCAATAGTTTATCTAAAACCATGATTTTAAACTATAGTTTGGTCAAGAAACTTTTTTAAACAAATATGACTGTTTATTTTAAAATTTTACTAGGTCAAGTTTTAGGCCAAAAATCTTTTTAAAATTTTAGTTTTAGTGAAATCCAAAATAGGCACTAAATTACTTGCAATAGACAAAAGACCCACATCTAACACATTTAAAAATCAAACATAACCGATCCAGTTTGCCAATATGAATAACCATGTTCAATTGCACATTATTACACAATCTATTGAAACTCCTTAAAACCTGGAAATAATGAAACAATATGAAATTTTAGTGACGTTGTTCAAACAAATACTTGAATAGGGGATGAATCTGAAAATAAAGATTTTGCACAATTTTTGAGAGATTGAGAGCAGATGAACTAATAAACAATGTTACCAAACATAATTTTTGACAGTATAATATTAAGGGTTATATAGCACATAATATCTTAATTTTATTTCTCATATATATCCAGTATATTAATCTTATTTGTAGTGCAATTTTACCTATAATTTTTTTAATTTGGTGCAATTTTACCCATAATCTTTTTAATTTAATACAATTTTATACATAATCTCATTTATCAAATATCAAGAATTGCACCAAATTAAAAATATTATGGGTGAAATTATACCAAATTAAAAAGATTATGGGTAAAATTACACTACAAATAAGATTAGAATACTGGACGCATATGAGAAATAAGATCAGGATATTATGTAATATACAACTCTAATATTAAATGTAATGATTCATTGCTAAAACTTGAAAAACAATCAAACTATTAAATATTTGTGAAATGGACCAATTGTTAGCTCATCGTCAAAACTTTCAATTCATTATAGCTTTAAAAGTATAAGAATTGATACAAATACAAGACAATCATGTCAAGCCACATGATAAAACAACTGCTATTTTATTCTTATTCAAAATGTAGTGCCATGCTAATATAAATGTATGCATTGAATGGAATACTCAATTCGTATTTTAATAATCACTACATATTCATATCTAAAGTTTTTCCCATAAGATGCTACATTATTCTTAGAGATCTGTTTCTTGACAAAATCCACCAGCCAGCAACTGTAACGATCTCACTTTTAACTTTGTCCAGAACCAATGTTTTCTGGACAAAGTTATTCTGTAACCGTATCACATTCTTAGAAACCTTATGTATGCTTTAACGTGTCAATGCTAGAAAGAGGTCTCCCATCTCTTCTTACCCTTTTTGCCTTTTTTGAAGAACATTTGAATTTTGATATTGCAGATACATTTTAAGATATCATCATTGACGTCCATGCGGTGTCCTTACCAGTGTCCATACTTCTGAATTTCGACCTTAACTTCAATTCAGTTTCTCACTCAATTCAGATTCTGCATGCTTCAGAACAATAACGAAATGTGGGAGTCATATCATCTACTTGTGGAAGTAGTGGATTACGTGTCATTCAGACATTGTGCTGTCAATTCTTGCCTGTACAAAAAAGATAAACGTCCCAATATGAAAATTGATTCCAAACAAGGGAGGTTCTGGATAAGAAGCATATCATATGTAGAAAAGCACGCACAAAAGATTATTATTGAGGCAAATTAGTTATCTATCCAGACAGGGAATTCCACCCGTTGACCTCTGCTCTGCCTATAAATAGCATTAATATAATGCTCAAAGTACATACAGATAAATCTAAAAGCTTATGAAAATAGTCATGAATATCAATGATATTTGCTCTAGAGCCTCACATGAAGAGGGAGAGAGTATATTTGAGCCAAGGATGACTTGCCGGCATCTGCTAATTAAGTAGCAAAATTTGCCATCTCTGGCTGCTGCCGGTGTCGTCCTGGCTCAAGTTTGCCCCCTTTCCTCTCTCATATGAGACTCTCTAAGAGCTTGTTCTTCCCACTTCTTGTCTCTGAGTCATATCCTGCATGATTCACATGACATACGTGATAGGTAACTAACATTTAAAGTGTTACATATTTTTCTGTGTTGTGCCCTGTAAATTTGTCAATGTCAGAGCTTCATCGCAGCTAGTTGCATGCCTTTGAGTTTCATGAACTGTATAAATTAAGACAGGAAGACAAAAGAAGAAGAATGAACAAAAGCAAAATTTTCGTACTTGGGTTTATCTAATATGCAGAGTTTAAAAAAATTATGAGAATCATAGAGTTATCCTTATTTCTTCCTTTGCAGATATATCAATATTGAAAATAACTTGCTTAGACAAGTTCCTAAAAATACTCCTATAAATTATAATGACCATTACTTGTAAAATTACGGTTAGTCACTTGTACAAGAAAGAGCTTTCTTATTCCAGAGTTGACACCATTTAGCAATTTGCCCACATTTGAAAACTAAATTTTCAATGATACTCAAAGTTCAACTGGGACAATTTCTGTTTCTTTCCCCCTCATAATAGGCCATACATTAAAAGCTGTTGGGCAGAAAATACATCATATTCTGAGTTCTGACCCACCCCTCCAATGATGAAAAGCAAGGAAAAGCCATAAGCTTGTTTTGCAGTTCCACTCCCGTGAGATAAAATACTTCAATAATTTAATCTATTGAAGTTTTAAACAAATTGTAAAACTTTCACTTCCAGATTTCAGACTACCATTTGCTTCTTAAGAGCTTGAGTGAAACCAAAGCCATAAGAATGATGAAGGCATTTTGTGAGAGTTTCAGGAAGTCATATGGATCTCCCTATGCTCTGTCAGGGAAATTCTGAAAACTGTGGCAGATTATATACTTCTCGTTTGAGACCCCAAATTTCAGATGTAACTGGATTCAAAACCAGAAACGTATAAAGTTTGAACTATATAGTGGATCGGTGTCAAAGCCTCTTGTCAACGTTGCCAGCATCTAATATTGTTTAGGACCCTATTATGTAATGTAAAATCATCTTATCTTTTTGGTTCGATTAATATAATATATATATTATATATATAATCTATAAAAAGGCACACTATTAAAAAATAATAAACAATGCGACTCATTTTGCAGATTTTGTGAAATACACAGTACCACTTCATATTCATTTAAAAATGAAACATAACCCATCTGGTTTGCCAATATGAATAACAAAGCTCTGTTGAATATTATCACACTTATTGAAACTCATCAAAACCTGGAAATAATGAAACAAAATGAAATTTTAATGACATTTTTCAAACAAATTTGAATTGACAGCAGATAAAGTAATGAACAATGTCAATTGTTGACAGTACAATTTTAAATGGTATGACTGTTGCTGGAACTTGGGACTACAATCATAATATTAAATATTTGTGAAATAGAACAGTTCTTATCTCATAGTCAAGATATTCAATCCATTATAGTCTTTAAAAGCATAAAGATTGACACAACTACAAGACAATTATGACACAGACACATAACAAAGCACGTGCGGTTTTATTCTTATTCAAAATTTAGTGCATGCTGAAATAAATTATGGTCAATGCATCGAACTAATTAGTATTTTAATCATCACTACATATTCATAACTAAAGTTTTGCCCATTAGATGCTACATTATTCTTTGAGATTTGTTTCTTGACAAAAATGCACCAGCCAGCAACTGTAATGATCTCCCTTTTAACTTGGTTCTGAACCAATGTTTTCTAGATGAAGTTATTCTGTAACAGTATCACATTCTTAATTAGCAACCTTATGTCTGCTGAACGTGTCAACGCTACAAAGTGGTCTCCTATCTCTTCATACCCTTTTTGCCTTTTTTGAAGAACATTTGAATATTGATATTGCAGATACATTTTAAGATATCACCATGGATAGTTCATGATAGTGCTTCTGGAAATAGACCATAAACCCTACCATTTACAAATGTGTCAAAGGAAAAACAAACGAAGATTCCCAGGGTCAGTTGGCTCTTACCTGGCCCTTTGACCTACCCAAAAGTCATGGGCATTCCAAGGTGATCACTCATCTTTTGCAAGATTCTATGCCCACAACAGGGGAATCCACCATTGAGGCCGAATGAGTAAACGACGGGTGGAGAGTGAAGAACCCAGAAGAAATCGGAATCCTGACAACCAAAGTGATGCTTTTCGTCGAACAGATAGAATGCAATCTTCATGATTGCCCTTTGAAAGGAACAATTGCCACTTGCCTATGACTAATTCTGAAATAGTGAGTCTAATTCAGAATATTGGGGACCCTTCTTGAGAATCACTATTTCCCACTAGCCCCACTGCCTATATGTACAATGGAAGCAATCGAACAAGATATGGCATTGGTTACAGAATTGAGAAAGATAGATGTGGGAATGGGAAAACAGCTAATTAATTAATTTGAAGGTAACGTAAGGTCGGAGAGTTTTTCATGAAGAGGTAGAGAGTGGAATGCATGCAAGGATGACTTGCCGGCGAAGCAAGCTCTCATAAATGGAGAAGCTTGCGTTGACGGTGGTGGGTTTTGATTTCCCGGCAAGTCATTCCTGTGGCTACATTTGGCTTTCTTCTTCCCATGTGAAACTCTAATGACCGCTCCTTCTTAGTTTGATTTACGTCAGACGTCAGAGAAAGAAGGAACATATTCGAAGGAGCGAGTAGTGGTGATTGCACAGATTCAAAGTGCTATTTGCCAACTTCAATCGTTCAAAAGGTGAACTTTTTTTTAAGCGTTGTAATTATGGAGAATCAATATATTATAACAGTGTTAAGAAAATTTTAGCATCATAACAGTAATATACATTCGTCCTAGTCATACTCCCTCTAGCCATATAACGTCTATTTTAAGGATTTTAGTTTTTTTAAATATAAAATCTCTTCTTTTTTTGTCTCTCGTATTAATTTTTTCCTTCTCATAATACTCTATTATTTTTATCTTGATATGTTAAATTTTAATTATTAAAAGGTCCAAATATTTTTAAAAGATGTCAAAAGTTTCCCACATATTAATTATAAGTAACTAATTTATTTTTATTTTTTAATTTCACGATAATGAGCTACGATGACCTTATATTTTATTATTATTTTATAAAAAAAAATGAACCGTTTAAAAAGTCACATTTTCTAAACTTTATGCAGAACATATGGTCTTTAGTTTAGTTTATATATAATCATATGTGGGTGATATGACTTCCCGAAGACAATCCATAATAGAGTATCTCAGTTGGTGCTCTTTCCTACTAGGTTGAACGATTTTCTCACGTATAACCTTCACTTCCATATTAGAGGCCCATGCTTGCTCATTGATTTGTGGATGATAAGGTATAGAAACCTTACGCTTGGCCCTATATTTGGAGGGTAAGCTCCTATCAAGGTCCTATTGCAAAAGTGAGAGCCTGATAAAAAGTATATGCAATAAAGTCATCTAAAAAAATCCTCCATACAGTGCTTAATAAAGTCACTAAAAATATTCATCATACACCTTTGGAATATGCCATGCATTGGACAATCCAAAGGGCATCCTACAATAAGTAAAAGTACTAAAATGACAAGTAAAAGTAGTTATTCTCTTAATCATACGGTGCAATATAAATTTAAAAATATCTTGAAAAACCATCCTAAATGGGATAACGAATCTTACTAGTAAGATGTTTAAGCTTTATCATATATTTTCATGATGTCTTACGAGTATACTCTGGATTTGTAAGATAGAATATCAAATTAATAGATCCTAAGTTTAAAAATATTCACAGCAAAATTAGTCAGAATCGACGATATTAGCTATTTTTTAAAAATATAATTTGAGCAATTGATAGGGCACGCATTCCCTGTGTTGTCCCTATAAAGGAACAAGTAAAATATTTTTGTAGGAAATGATACCCATTTAAAAATGTAATGGTAGTCTATAATTAAGATATGTGCTTTACATTTATCTTAACTGGATGGGAAGGTAGTACTCTCGATGCTCATGATACTCACATGTTCAATCATGTATTGACAACTCTTTTTATGAACTTCCCCCATTCACCTTAGGATATACCTATTATTGCTTCAATTTTGTATGTCTCACTTTCAACACAAATATTGACAGTACTCACATTTTTCATTCAAGTAAATATTATTTAGTTGATGCTGGTTATCCAACCCTAGACAGATATCTTTGTCCCTACAAACGTGCTCATTACTATCTGGGTGATTTTCGTATGATAGCTACTAGACAACCAACTGCTAACGAACTTTTCAGCTTTGCCCATTCAAGTTTAAGGTACATAATAGAAAGAACTTTTGGGATATGGAAAAATAAGTTTAGAATTACACGTGAAATATGCAACTACAACTATCCAACACAAGTTAATATCGTTTGTGCAACAATAGCCATACATAATTTTATTAGAAGAACTTCTATTTTTTATCCTGATTTTGTAGCAGAAGAACAACGCCTTAATGATTCATAATACGATGATAAAGATGATGATAATGATGGTAAGCCTACACAGTTGCGTTCTTCTATAAGATCTTCTTCACGTACAATTTATCATTTATATTATCAAATTAGAGATAAAATTATTTAATATTTACAAATCTAATACTCATCTATTATATCTATGATTTTATTATATCTTTGACTTGAGATTCTAATAATTGTTAAGTTATATTATATTTTTACTTTATATTTTAACTATTTTTACTTCTCTATTTAATTATTTACATAAATCAAAATATATAAAATTAAATTTCTAATTATGTATAGAAAATAACAAAATATAAATATAAATTTTTAATTATTTAATATTAATTACTCTAATAATATGTATATTACTTATTATTTTAATATTAAATAAAAAAATATAAGTTTAAAATTATATTTTATATAATTATTATTTTATCTTATATTTTTTTATAATTTATCTATAAAAAATTGTTCTAATAATATCTATCTAAATACTTTTTAAAAAAAATATTTTTAATATAAAAATTATTTTTTAAAATTTATTATATTCTCTAAAATCATTTTAAAATCAATTTTCTTCGCTCCTCCATGTTAAACCAAACACACTCAGGGAGTTAGTGAAAGAAGATCTGCTTATTATCATTAAGACGCCGAAAATTTGACAAAAAATATGAGAAGCCGAAAAACCAGTTTTTGCTTTTACAAGATATGGAAAAGCGGGCCACACATCCCGCCGTAAAAGTCTCATTTGGACGACCACCTCCATACACCATAATCCTAAGAATCAGTTCAAAAACATTCAGATTGAATAGCAATAAATTAAGAATCACCATTCAAATCTAAACCAATAAATCAGAAACATTTAGATCAAAAGGCAATAAAGATGATCAAAATACTTTCAAATCGAAGAGATAGAAACTATCTTTGCGAAAATCACCATTAAAAGACAAAAAAAAAAGATCGAAAAACCAGGAACCATCATTAGAAAGAAAAGATCAGAAACTATTTAATCAAAAACACTAGCAAGCTTCAAAAAACATGGGAAAAATCCATAAATCCATATCTGTAAGAGGAAAAAAATGAACAATCTGAAAAGATGAAAAGCAAGGTCGAAATCGCGATCTCTCTCCTTCCATTCCGTCAAACTTGCCGTCGCTAGCGTCTGCAAGGGAGCTCCCTTCAATTAGGTGTGATTACTATTTTGTTTTAAAAATACCAATCTATCAGTGGGTTAACGGACGTTTGATATGCTTTGACAAAAAGGATTTGCGTGCCTACCTCTAAAATTTTTCTTTCAACAAAAATAATACTAAATCATAAATCATGAAGGGTAAAAATTAAAAAGCATAAATAATATAAAATTTACATAATTTTAGAGTGCTGAAAGTAGATTACACCTATATAATACTGAGAAAAAAATTAAAAACTAGGAGGAAACCATCTTGCTAATCCCATCAATTCAAAAGTTATAAAATATCACTAGCGGGAGTTAAAATTAACGGAAGAGATTAGTCTATCATAATATAGTGAACCAATATTTAAATCTCTGTTGAAGGAATTGCTCACATTAGCATCTGATAATATTTAAAATATATTATCTCAAATAAGAGAATATATATATATGCTTAGTAAAAAATTACAAATGTTAATACCCGAGAAAGTAGTTAACAATGTGCTATACATCATTTTTGACAGCATGTTATAAAATGTAGCAAGAAATTCTGCCCATGAGTGGTATAGGGGAGAGGAAAATGATGATATTGAACTGAAATAAGAACTTAGCCTTCATTTGCTTCAGCAGGAATTATAGTAGGTGAGTCTCCTAACAGAAATTTTCTGTATACACCAAGGCTCAAACTCGATGCCTCGTTTAAGCGATACTGAGCCGCTTATCACTCAGATAAAGCCCCATTTGTTGAAATGGAATAATTTAACTCTATTCATCTTCACTAATCAAACGGCCGAATTGATCAAATTCCAGGAGCTGGCAATAAACTTTCAAGTATGCTTAGATTGATATTTGGAGAAGAGCTTATGAAAAAAAAAATTAATTTTAAAATGCTTTTAGATAAGCTCTTTTAAAGAAGAGTTTATGAAAAAAAAATGTGATTCTAAATAAATGAATTGTTGGATGGATATTACTAAAATAACTTTTGTGATAGATAAATTATTAAAAAATGTATAAGATAGAAAAATAAATAAATAATGCTATTGTTCATCATCATCATTAGCTTCTCCGACGTCGACACCTCTAGTCCCTTCCATAGCGATGCCAAACGACAATTGTTCTCCCATAGCGATGCCAACAGCTGTTCTCCCACGCTAACGCTGACAGTTATTCTTCCACAAGGATGTCAATGCCTATTCTCCCACGCCACCAACGACACCTTCAGTCCCCTCCACAATCGCGGACTCCTCCATTCATCCCACTCTCCACCTCCCATCGAGCACACAGATATGGACAAAGGAGAAGAGAAAAAAGAAAGTGTGTCAGAAAAAATAGAGATAAATTAGTAATTGGACAACTCATAAACTCTTTTTCTTACCTAAAAGTTATTCTTAAGAGTTTATCCAAAACTATAGTTTGAAACTATAGGTTGATCCATAAGCCCTTTTGAACAAATAGAACTGTTTATTTTAAAAAAATTTCAAACCAAAATTTGGACCATAAACTTTTTTAAAATATTAGTTTTAGCAAAAATCAAACGTACACATATATATTAAGTCATATTAACCCCCCAAAAAAGTACAATTATCCAGGCCTTGGCCAAAAAAAAAATACAATCGTCCTGTTCATTATTTATGAAATAGATTTCTTAACTTATAGTCAAGACTTTCAATTTATCATAGTCTTAGAAACATAGAAATTGATACAAAGTAGAAAAATATGATTATGATATTGCAACATGACAAGGTGATTAGTGTTTCAGGGTAGTTCAAGGTGCAGAGGGGCATGTTTATGAGTCCACTATGCATCGAATATGATGCTTCTATTTATACCTAAAGTCACATATTATTCTGAAAGATTGATTTCTTCAAAAAATGCTCTAACCTGCAGCAGTAGTGAGTAAATCTCCCTTTCAACCCTTTTCCCCGCTGAGAAACTTTTTTTTTTAATAAAGTTATTCCATAGCCGCATCACATTCTTAGCAATCTGCAGATATCTAATGCGTCAATGCTATAAAGAGAGGTATCCCATCTTTTTACCCCATATTGTCTTTTTCTGGAGCACATTTCAATTTTGATATTCCAGATTCATTTGAAGATATCATCATGGACAATTCATGTGGAGTGGCTCATGAACACTGCCATTTGCAAAATGCATCAAACAAAAAGGAAATTCGCGCGGAGTCAGATGATTGATCGTACCTGAGCCTTTGACATGCACAGCCACAGAAACCAAAGGCATGGGCAAGCCATGGTGACAACTATTCATGTCTTTGTGAAAAATTCTATGCCCACAAAAGAGGAATCTACCAGCATTAATGAAGCCCATAAGGAAGACGACAGGAGGAGAGATGAAAACCCAGAAGACATCCATCCGAACATATCACACAAAAAAAAAGGGATGCATTTCATCGAACAGATAGAATGCAGAATTCAACATTGCCCTTTTTACTGGAATAACTGTCACTTGCGATCTGACGGATTTTCAAAAGAGAGACTCAAATTGAGAATAATATCAAACCATCCACGATAATCATTAATTGTTGCCCACCACTAGCTAGCCCCACAGCCTATATATACAGTGGCTTCAATGAAGCAAGATATAGCATGAGACAGAGGGATCGATAACAAAAGTGAAGAAACCAGCCTCCATGAATTTGAGGTGAATGAGTAAGGTCGGAGAGTTTTACATGAAGAGGAGGAGAGTGGAATGGAGCCAAGGATGACTTGCCGGCGATCAAGCTCTCTCATGAATAGAGAAGATTGCATTGACGGTGGTGGGTTTTGATTTTCGGCAAGTCAATCCTGTGGCTACATTTGTCTTTCTTCTTCTCATGTTACACTCTAATGGCTCCTTTCTTGTCAGCTGGATTTGTGTTACAGTACCAAACCGGTGGTTATTGCTTGTAAATCGAATGGTGGTCGGGTTTATCTATGAAAGGTGATCCTTCGTTTTTTTTTACCCTTTTTGTTTTATTTAGCTTCAAATGGAAAGGTTATAATGATGACCATAGAAAATTTTTAATCGACTGACATTCCTTTGTTCTCACTAAAAATCAGATATTAAATATAAATATATAAGATTTGAATATTAATTTATTATAATGAGAGGCACTAATCCCCTTTTATAGTACACCTCTTTTAACAAGTATATTTTTTAAGACCAAAACATGTGATCTTCTCCTTATACACATGAAGCGGCTTACTAGTAGTTACTACATCAACCACTTATTGACTATTTAATTTTTTTATAATATTAATTAGATTTTATTATCAAATATCACACTTTAAGGTTTCGTAGTTATCATTCTTAGTATAAGTGTCTCTTCTAAGAATCGAACTCTAGACCTGATTGATTTTGATATAATATGAATTATTTAACAACTTTTTGAGTGCGTACATAAAAATTATTGAGCACAATTTTGATCCGAACATTATTGACCACAATTTTTATATTTATAATTGTTTTTCATTTCCCTTGATATCTCTCCAATAAAGATTGGTGGTATTTTTTCTCTCTCTCTCTCTCTTATTTTCCCTAAAAAAATATTGATGGCGTTCGTGGAAGTTAATTCATACCTGTGAACTGGTTAAAAAACAACTTTGCATATCATTATTATTGCTGTTTATTTAGAGTCAATTGCCCAAGCTAGCAGCAGTGTGGTTGTTACAAAAGCCCAAAACACTGATTTGAATGCATTACCAAGCCCAAGCCCAAAGTTCAATCCCTTTTGGGCCCATCGAACGGGGGCCCACAAGGATAATAACAGGCGCACACGTCAGAGTTACAGTGGGCTTGCCCATCTTTGTGATTCTTGAGACACCACTCATCACAATGACCACTTTGACCACACCCCTTCATAAAATCTGCACATATTTTATCTCCTTCCACTATTTCTACCATCATCCCAGCTGCATCATAATAAATAAATAAATTACTTAGCATTTAAAAACAAAAAAAATGAGTTTTAAAAAAAAATTGGAAGTCAATGGATAATGCACAATTAATTATCACAAAAAATAGTTATTATTGCATCCAACTCTTTTCTAATTCTATGTTAGGAAATTTGTTGCAAATGGATTTTTGCAACTTCCCAAAGAAATTTACTTTCACATTGTTTTGGTTGAAACAATACTTTTTATTAAAGCCAAAGGGTTTCTGAATACACACATATATACAACCATTTGATATCAGATAATATTACATTAAATTTAAATATTGTCGAATTCAATTAAGTGTTTAGATAACTTTTCTTATCCTCAGAAATTTTATAATAAACATTATCAATGTTGGGTTATAGAATTTCCTAATTGAGTTATGTGAAGATAATTAAAAATATGAGGAGTTATTTACATAAATAAATTCTAGGTAGGCATATGACCAATAACATGTGTATTTTTATTTAAATGAAGAAATAATTATAGGTAAGAGATTATTTGCACAAACTTAAAACATTGATGGTCCAGAAGATTATTTGTACATATAATTCGAACATTTGAGTGAGATTCACTGAACCTTACATATTTTACATCCATCTCTTTATAAAAATAATAACTAGCAAATATTGTAATTCATTTCATTTTTATAGTAACAAACTGAAAGAAAATGAAATTTCAAACCTGTGGAAACAAGAAGTAGGACCACAAGGAAATGAGGAAGATTCAAAAAGGAAGCCATCTATTAGCAATTTCTAAACCAATTTATTGTATATTGTACAAGGTTTTTAGTGATGCAATTAGCTGGTCAGGGGCTATATATATATATATATATATATAATTCCATAATGGTTTTGTTAATTATGTAAAGGGTTATAATTTCATATTCCATATTGAGAAATAGTTTTTTTGAATTTGGGAGATCCACAATTATTTGGATTCTCATGTATGAATTATCTTTTTTTGTTTCGTTTTCTTTTTTTGGCCTTGCTTTTGTTCTACAAAACTTCCTCTTCCTTTCTTGTTTTATTATCTCTATTTTTTTAACAACTATAACTATTCCTTTTAATTTCTTAGATATTGTGTTACGCATTTTTCTATCAAGACATTCTATTTTGGGATTTGGAAAATCCGCAATGATTTGTTCTCATTTATGAATTGCCTTGCATGCTTTTGCTTTTATTCCAAAAAGTTTCTTTTCATAGTTTTCCTTTTCTTTTAATTTCTTAGATATTGTGCAATTATTATATAAATAAATAAAATTTATGATAGAATCTCGTTTATAAAAAAAAATCTTAAAAATTAAATGAAATAGCACTAGCCATTATTTGCCATAAAAATACTTTCGTGTCATGTGCTTAATTCATGTTTATTTTTTATGAGAAAATCTGTAAACAATACCTTTTGAATTTTTAAATTTTAAAATGATGACACCAATTTTTAAAATCTTAAATATATACTTATGAATAAATAGGGATTTTTTAATTTAGATGGCTTTATAATTTTGTCCTTTTGAAAATTTACTATTTTTATAACAAAATTTATTACAATTTATTATATATTTACTATAAAAGTAATACAATTAACAACTATATTTTTTAGATTTCATACATGTTAAAATAAATTAATCTTTTTAGGAGATTTATTATTTTTGTAATAAAATTCACAACACTTTATTATATATTTACCATAATAATAATTTATTTTAATAAGTTTAATTTTTAAAAAAAATAGTTATCAATTATATTATTCCTATAGTAAATCTCTAATGAGATGTAGTAAATATTATTACAAAAATAATAAATCTCCCTAATGATTTATTTATTTTATGTTTGAGATTTAAAAAATATAGTTGTTAATTATATTACTATTATAATAAATATCTAATGAGATGTATTAAATTTGGTATAAAAGTAATAAATCTCTTAAAAGATAAAATTATAAAAGCATCCAAATTTTAAAATTTATATTTAGACGTTAGTATAAATTTAGAATTTTAGAAATTGGTGTCATCGTCTTGAAATTTAGAAATTTAAAATATTTTTTTAATAATTTTCCCTATTTTTATTACTACACAGTCTTTTAGGAAGGTTTCCTAATTTTCTTTCCAAAATTTCTATAGTGACAAAACATATACAAAATCAAAAATAGGATCCCATGCAATCTTCTCTAATCCTCTTTGAAAGACATGCTTGCACCTCCACATAACAATTTCAGCCTTAATCTTTATGCAGTTGAGTCGATTGTGTATATTGAAAAACCCTATAAATATGGTTATTATATAGTTAGATTAAAAAAATTAGTTATATTAGTTATTTATAATAAATTTAGTTTGATTTCTTAAAATGTCATATTTTATTATAATTATTTTTGGATAGAAATCCCTTAATATGTATAATCAATAGAAATATTTTAAAAAAATTATAAATTTAGGAGATAAAATGAATTAAGCTCTTATATTTAAGATCAGATCTAAACACTTAATTAGCTCTTAAAGATTGGAGATAGTATATTTTAAAACAAGTATAGATTTCTAACTTCAATAAACAATGTATTATTTTATATCATTTTGTCTGCCATTAATAAAAATGACAGTGAGTGGAGCCCTAGTGCAACAATTTCTTAATAATTTGATATAAATATCTGCTAATTAAATTCTATTTGATTTTGATACAATCTGAAATTATTTAACAGTTTTTAATATGTGTACATAACTTTAAATGATTAATTATTTTGAAATAAAGCGAGTGTATGGTTGAAATGGGGCAATTCAAAAAGTACATTGAACCAATTGATTTCTTACTTACATTTCAAAAGTGCTGAAATGGAATATTTCTTCAGTAATTAACTATAAAAATTTTATCTGTTAAATTTAATAAAATAAATTAATTTTTCGTAACGTGACAAACGAATTTTAGAATCCCTATTATGAGAGTTATCTACGTTTAATAGATGACAATTATATTCTATATGAGAATATTTATGTTTAAGAAGAAAAAACTAGAATTTTTTCTCATGAGACTCGATGAAGGAAATTTTTAAAAATTTCATTAACCAAATTGACTATAATTTTTAAAAATTTTACAAATGTAGAGTTATGATAGATAATTCGAACATTCTTTTTATCAGCCAAACAAAGTGCGAACCTTATTAATCACAACTCTATATTTATTGTTACTTTCAAATATCATTGCTACCCTTTCAATAAATACCGATGGTGTTTTATTTTCTTTTGTATTAAATGTAAATCAAATATGTGAATTTAAAAAAAAAAAAAAAGCAAACACTTTTCATGATTCATGTCATTATTATTGTTGTGGTCTATTCAGAAATAACAGACCCATGACAAATTTTTTTTTGGTATACGACACATGACAATTGCACAAGCTAGTAGCATTGTGGTTGTTACAAAAGCCCATAACCCGAATTGAATGTGCTGATCTCAAAGCCCTGGCCCAACTATGGAAGGCCCACATGGATAATCACACGTGCAGAGGCCCAAGTTACAGGAGCCTTGCCCACCTTCGTGATGTTTCTTACACCACGCGTCACAATGACCACTAGCACCACACGCGCCCATTGCTTCGGAGCATATTTTAGCTCCCTCCACGGTTGTTCCTATCATCATCCCAGCTGTAAAACCACAGAGAAGCCTTTACTTAGCATTTTCATAGAAAACAAAATAGTGTCAGAATAATTGGAAGACAATTCTAAGTAAGAATATTGAATCACTGACCTATTGAAATAAGAAGTATGAGTGCAAAGAGACGAGAAAGATTAAAGAATGAAGCCATCTAATTGTAATTTCTAAGCCAAATTATTATAATGTATATTATATGAAGCAAGCAGCTGGATCATGGGCTATTTATAGTTCTACCATAGTTTTGTTAATCAAATAAAGGTTTATTCTATTTATTATTATTCCATATTAAGACTTAATTTTTGGAAAACCAAAATTACTTGGATTCTCATTTGTGAATTACCTTTCTTGCTCATGCCCAAAAAAAGAAGGGATTAATTAACCTTTTTTTATTCACTCTCTCTCTCTCTATAGTATCTGTTTCTTTTAATTTATTATATGTTATTTAAATCATATTTTTCATATTAAGACATAATTCTTGAATTTGGTAAATCCACAATGATTTGGATTCATTATTCAGTTTAACTTTTTCTTAACATGTATGATTATTTAAAGTAATACAATAGTTCAGATAGATTTTCAACTTCAGATATCTAGATAACTGCAATTCTTTCATTTGGTTGATTGGCCATTTCAATTCAAAGTCAAAGAGAGTTAGGATAAATTATAAAGAATAGATTAATATTCATAAACATGCTAGCTCAATTCTTATTGTAGTTATGAGGACTTATTTAATAGGCGATCTCGTAAGTTTCCTGTAAACACTCTTTAAACTATAGGACTATGTCATAATTTTAGTAAGGAACTAATGTCAAACATATCTAAATTTTTTTATACAAAAAAATAAAATTCTTGAAGCCTTCTCCAAGCTTAAATTTATATTATTTACTTTGATACGAAAAATTAAAAAACGTGTGCATCTCAAATCCAAAGTTTTTTTTTATTAAAAAAATGATTTAAGGTACATACATATGAATGTGATATTCTAATTATACACAAGACAGTGCATACCTATGAATGTGATATTCTAATTATTCATTACTAAATGGACATTATTTTATAGACTTAAAGTAATCTTTCTCTCTCATGTAATTAAATTGGGTATTGTAAAATTTAAAAAATAAAATTGATTAATAATTGATAATACTATTGAGATATTATTAATATCCCATTAACTTATATTATTAAATAATTTACATATAATTGTTAGACCTAAATTAATTTATTTATAATTAGATAAGTATTATAAAATTTAAAAAATATAGTTTATTGGCAATTGCTTTGGGTTCTTAAGTTTCTCATGTTCCTTTTTGATACTTATCTTTTATTTTATTAACACATGCTCGTAAAAACACGAAAAGTAAAAGATAAATTTTTATTTTCAACTAAACAATGTGCAACTTTTACAATCAAAGCTCTATTATTCATTATGCTTTTTATTATACTTTTTTATTTAGGGGACTCGAACTATAATTGGTTTAACTTTTTTCATTTTATTATATTTGGTACTGCCTGCAAAAACCATCCTTAGTTTTTTTAAAACCATATAATCTGCAACAATGCCAAAAAAAAAATATCTACTTACGTCTCTCCCCATTGTATTAATAGCATTTTAATTTTACAGAAAAATATTTCTTTTAACTCGACCATAAAAAACTATATATACTATTTGATTGCTTACTTTTATTGGACATTTAAAATATACATACATTCTTTAATATAAAATATATTTAATTAATTTAATTAAATTAAATAAATTAATTAAATTAGTTAATATATTATTTTTGTTTTAAAATACCTTAACTATTTTCAGTAATCATATCTATCTCTCTTTTAATTATTATTGAGTGATTATCAATATTAGTAATTTGAGAAAAAATAAATATATAAAAGATATATTATATTTAAAATTAAAATTAACTTTTTAATTATATGTTATATTAACGAATGAACAACTAAAATGGGAGATGCTACAGTAATTTAACTAACCATTAAAATTTATCGCCAGACTGAGGAAAAAGTTCGTTGACTAAGTCAGCTCCATTTTGTTTTTAAAATTTTAACATATGTAGCGTCTTAATAGATAATACAAACTTTTTTTTTGGATAAACATAATCTGAACCTTAGTCACTACAACTATAATAAAAAATATATTTATATTTTATAAAGATGTGAGTTCGATTCTCACTATTGTCATGAGAACTCTTTTGATAAGCGATATCGTAAGTCTTTTGTAAATACTTTCTGAGTCTTAGAGTTATACCCTAATTTTAGTAGGAGACTGATGTTGAACCCACTTAAACCTTTTTTTTATAAAAAAAAAAGTATTGTTTTCAATTTTCATTGCGACCCTTCTAAAAAATATTGATTTGTATTTTCTTTTCTTTTTTTTTCCTGTCTAAAAGTATTGATGACATTACTAAAAGTATATGGTATTAAAATTTAATTCGAAACAATCAATTGGTAAATAAATATTTTAACTGATTTAATTAAGAGTTTTGAACGAATTAACTGAGTAGATTTTATATTTTCCTTTACGAAATCTAAAATAATATCATTTTAAGTTTTAAAAAAAAAGTAATGGTCATTTATATTTATACTTTAATAACTATTTTGTTAGATTATATATGTCTTATACATGAATAATCTATTTATTTATATATTAATATTTTTTTATTTAAATATTAAAATTTTCATTGTTATATATAAATATTTTTATATGTTTTAATTAATTATATTATTTAATCATCGGTTAATGATTGGTTTGATTTTCAGTACATGCGGAAGTTAATTTAAATATTTCAATTGTAAAAGAAGGGGGGAAAAGCTTCTCATATCATTATAATTGTTGCTGTTATTTATATAGAAATAACAGACATATGGCACTTGCGCAAGAGAGTAGCAGTGCCGTTGTTATAAAAGCCCATAACCTAGATTGAATGTGGTCATCGCAAAGCCCAATCCCAAAGTTCAATCCCTTTTGGGCCCATCGGAGGAAGGCCCGCAGGGATAATTACAAGTGCAGAGGCCCAAGTTACAAGTGCCTTGACCACCATCTTGACTTTGTCTGCACCGCTGATCACATTGACCTCTGGCCCCACACGCGCCCATTGGGGCTGAGCATATTTTAGCTCCCTTCACTGTTTCAACCATCATCACTCCTGTCAAATCACAAGCGATTAACTTCGAATTTAATGCCATTTAGACATGGGAATTTGGGGGGAATACCGGTTGAAAATTTTATCAGTGATAATAACTTAAATCAGAATATTAATATTTTATTTATATAAAATTTATAAAATATTAATAATTTTTATGTATTAAAATGTATTAAATTCTTCTCAATCCCCAATAAAATTATCAACGAGGGACTTTCCCTCAATTTTCTAAGAAAAAGACATCCTATAAAAAAATTAATTATTATTAAAGATCATACATTTTGAAAAATTAGAGATTTTACATAAAATACTGAATTTTTTATCTATCTATCTCCAAAACTGATACTCTTTTGTTTTATATAATGAAAACTAATATTTTTTTAATTCTATTTATAATTTACTTTCAATATGTATTACTAAAATTCAGAAAAATCTTTAAACTCAATAATTATATCTAAGAATTTAATAAATTTTTAACTTTTGTCTCTATTTAATATATACCTACTTTGCTCATATGTTATGATGTACGCTAATATTTAATAGGGGTGAATGGAAAAAATTTATAAGAAAAAGTTGATGACATGCTACGACAAAAAATTCTTCTCTCTTCCTTGTAAATATTTAGTGAGTTATTTATGCATAATTCGAAATTTGAGAGATTTTTGTATAAAAGAATAAAGTTTAGATAAATGTGTGGAGAGAAGGCAAAATAATTGGAAATAAGGAAATTATTTGATTGTTGAAAAGGTTTTGTACTTCTAATTTTGAATAAATAGCAAAATGAAAGAATAGAGGATGACAAACCTATTGAAACGGGGAGGAGGAGTGCAAAGAGACGAGAAAGATAGAAGGAGGAAGCCATCTAGCTGCTTGCAATTTCTAAGTCAAGTTATTGTATTGAGTTCTCTGATCAAGGGCTATTTATAGCTCGCTCATGATCTTGTTAATCAAATAAAGCTTAATTCTGTTTATTCTTAATCAAATTATTTGGATTCTCATCTGTGAATTACCTTTCTTGCTCATGCCCCAAAAAGAGAGAGAGAAGCAATTACCTTCAATGCTTTTGTTCTTTTTTTCCACCTGCCTTACTTGCTCTTGTTCTACATCACTTTTTATTTTTTTTCCCCTTTATTGTTTCACTATCTCCCTCTTTAGAGTATCTGTTTCTTTTAATTTCTTACATATTGTTTAACTCATTTTCATATTAAGACATAATTTTCGAATTTGGGAAATCCACAATGAGTTGGATTCTCATTTGTGAATTACCACTCTTGCTTTTGTTCTAGAAAGCTTTTTTTTTTTGGCCGCCATATTTTCCTTTATATTTTCAATATCTTTATTTCCTTATCAAAACGTATTCTTTTAGCTACTCGAGTTTAAACAAGCTGCCTGTTTAGGCCCTAACTCTTCAAGGCTTAACCCTGCAGAGAGTTAATTCAAATATTGATGACATTCATAGAAGTTAATTCAAATATTTTAATTGGAAAAGAAAAGGAAAAAGAACACTTCTTATATCATTACTGTTATTTTTTTCTACAAAAAATTTAGATAGATTAGATACCGGTTCTCCACTAAAATTAAAACATAGTCTTAGAGTTCAGATAATATTTACAGGGAACTTACAAGTGCGCCTATCAAATGAGTTCTCACAATGGTAGTAGGAATTGAACTCACGCTCTCATAGGATATGAGTATATTCTTTACTATATGTGTCAAATCTGATTGGCTATTGTTATTATTTTTTTTTGCTACCCACCTAATTCACCGGAGCTTTGCCCCGATTATATCCGGATTCGACCTACGTCGCGTACCTGGCTATGGTGGGTGAGTCTCCCAACAAAATTTTTTTGTATACGCCAAGGTTCAAACTCAAGACCTAGGTGGGTCCGAGTGGTTGGTTCGGGGTTAGTCTGAGTAGTAAGCGGCTCGATATCGCTTAAGCGAGGTCTCGAGTTCGAGCCTTAGCGAATGTAAAAAATTCCCGTTGGGAGAATCACCTACCATAGTCAGATGCGCGATGTGAGTTGAATCCGAATATAGTCGGAGTAAAGTCATGGTAAATCGGGTGAAAAAAAAAAAAACAATGAGCTCTGCCACCACACGCGCATATTGGTTCAGACTTCAGAGCGTATTTTAGTTCCCTCCACTGTTTCTACCGTCATCCATCCCTCCTGTCAAATCACAATACGCTAACTTCGAATTTAATGTTTGAAATTATTATTATTAAAGATCATACATTTTGGAAATTTAAAGAGATACATCAGACATTGAATTGTGTATCTATCTCTTTCCAAAACTATTACTCCTCTGATTCTGTACATAAATTACAAATAACCATAGATAAAAAAAAATAGTTAAAATTTGCAAAAATAATAAATATGTAGAAGAGGGTGAGAGAAAAAATGAATAAGAAATGAGATAAAAGAGAATGAAAGAAATGAGAGATATATATAATTAATTTGAAATAAAAAAATATTTTTTTATTAAATATAAGTATTCTCATATTAAAAATACTATCAGGTACTAAATATGGATAACTTTTTTAGTGAGAATTTGAACCTTAATTTGTTACACTGTAAAGGAATAATTTTTTTCTTTTGTTAGATGCAATCTTAAAAGTGAATGAAATGTCCACAAATTCTAAGTGTAATTTAAAAAAAACAAAAAAACAGGCCATTCAAAAAATTGTAACTCTTAAAAAGGATCCGAAGGAAGTATAATGTAAAGATTGTTGAATGATTTCATTTTCACATTAATTGGCATAGTAAACTGAAATGAAAGAAGAGGTCTAACCTATTGAAATAAGAAGTACAAGTACGAAGAGATGAGAAAGATTGAAGAAGGAAGCCATCTATTTGCAGTTTCTAAGCCGAATTATTGTGTATACTACTATCGGGTTTTTTGTGAGGCAACTAACTAGTCAAGGCTATTTATAGTTATATCATGGCTTCGTTAATTCAGTATATTTTTGGATTCGGGAAATCCAGTTATTTGGATGCTCATTTGTAAATATCTTGCTTTTGTTCTAAAAAAACTTCGCTATCCCTCTTTTAATGTTTGTGCAAATCATATTTCATATCAAGACATCATTTGTGAAGTACCTTTATTACTTTCGTTAATATCTTTCATATTTGATGTTCTGTCAATATTTCAAACGATTTTTTGTATCTGAGAATTTTAAAATGTTAATATGAAGCATAAAATATCATTAGTGATCTTCAACTAGATAATATGAAAAGTAACGAAATTCAATTCTGTTATTCATATCGAACACTATTTCAAATTACACATCAATCATTAGTGATCTTCAATCCTAATTTATAAACGAGTCAGCCAAGAAAAAGGGCAGCAAGTTTCTAAAGGAGCAGTGTGGTGCTGTATTTTTAACTAAACAATGTGCAAATTTTACAAAGATTGGCCACCATAAATAAATTATATGATTCCCCAAAATTTGACATGGAACTAGAAGCATTGGTAACCCAAAATGGACAGAAAAATTTAGTCATCTATCCCTCTCAAGGAAGCAACACTACCTCCTTAGCCTATGGGTCCAAATTAGGTCATACCCTGATGAAAGTGCTTGTTTCCATTGCATCCAAATCCCAAGAATGGCGGCTGACAGGCAATCATGCCACAATAATATGCTGCAATTTACAACTCTCACGCTATGTGAGAGACATGGAGGCCGAAAGCAACAACCGATTCGACCAAAGAATCGAGTCAAAAATAGTTGGCTCAAGGTGATGAGTAATTGGCAAAAAGATGCAACAATGGGTCTAGGGTTTCAGGAGTGAACTTCCTGGCAAATAGGTAACATGGTCTCTGAATCCCATTCCACAAGCAAGGCCATCTTTGCACTTCTTTCTGTAGAAACACAAGTTTTCTGTTAGGTTACTGGGCAAATTGAATAGAACTAATCTGGAGAGCTCTCAGATACCATACCTTCGCCTCGCTGGTGACATGCACACTGACATCAATGGACTGCAAGTACAACAAAGAATTGTGAGAAACTGAGAATATATGTGTGTCGAAAGTTGAAAAGAAATTTCAAGAATTAAATGCGTCAACCGTTGGAAATGTCCACTATTCCCATCCTCACGTGAGAAATGAAAGCTTCAAGGAGTTGGCACAACAGAACTACATAATGCAATGGTGGGAGGACAAAACTACTAATGTGTGAGTAATCAGAATGTGCCAGGTTGGCAGAGACTTGACATATGCTTAGCCAGAATCCAGTTCTCATAAGAAATATACAAACTCACAAAAACGTAAATCAAGAACGCTCATAGATTTGCTATGTAAGTTGCAGCTTTCACAGAACTGTACCGTAATATTCTTCAAAAGCTCATATGTTACATCCTGAGCCCTATACGATTTTGGATGCCATTTTCTCTCAGACCAGTCTACATGGGTTATTGACCAGTTTGCAATTCCTCTAGGATCGATTATCTGAACCACAGGTAACTCAATCAGTAGTTGAAGGTAAAAACATTGTGAAAAACCAAATAAGGACATGCATTTAAGGTGAAATGCTCACGTGAAAGAAAGTTGGCAAGTAATGTTCATCAGCAATGCAATTCCTCCCCTCCACACCAGGCTGTAATCATCAAGAACTTTAAAATCAATAACTGAACTGTCAATTTGGTACTTGAATTCATTGGTTCAATCACTATTTGTCATGCTTTGGAAACTTAGATGTAACTTACATAGGGCAACCTAACCACAAGATCTCAATACGGAAGCAAAACATGCACAAAAAATGATTGTTTCTGTTCAAATTTCCACGTAATTTAAAGGACTAGTGTTTGCTAATAATCTTTGTACAGTAGTTGGACTAGTTGTGCATATTAAGATCTTCTTTACTTACGTAGTCTGGCAACTGATTGGAAATTTATGCATCAGATTACCAGAACGTGACAATAGTTTAGCAGTTACTTTTTCCATGGCTTTGAGCATGTATAAGGTTAAACCGGGTCCATTTCCTTGACCAATGAATCCAGAAAATCATCAAGAAAATGAAAGGAAGAGATTAAAATTTCACATCTCAAGGGCAAAGATATTAAGGCATGTCAGAATTTCCAACATTTTCATGCAAACTTATGGTGCAAGTCTTCAGTTAAAAATAACAGAGATTGCAAAGCTTCTTTATTTTAGAAGTGGCACTGAATTTGTCACTCAATAGTGACTTGCATACATTTTAAAAAATCCTTCTAAGCTAATGCCCATCAAAGTGCAATATGATGCATTTCTTATTTCTCTTTTTATCACCAAAATCATAAAATTCACTGTTCAATTACACCTTGTGTAAAGCTTTAACGTCACAAACTTCAAAGAAATTAATGAAACACCACTCAGGGAAAAGAAACTCGATCAGTAAACATATTATTGCGTATGAAATCATATTGGTATCATATTGGTCCCCATATACAGGAAACTACCAAAAGCTCAGACACTAGAAACACAATGAAATATTATATATACTTTCCATGGTTTGCTGACAGAGAGACTTTAAAAAGCAAAAGTTGATATACTTAACAACATGAGACCAAACATTAAAAATAAACAAAACTGCTTTCAATTTCAAATTTAACCATATTTAACTTCACCTGGCAGTAAGTACGGAATTTTGAGTAATATAGATTGTCGGCTATGATTATAACAGCATGCTGTCGCTTCACAGAAAACCACTGCAGGACAAAGGGAAACCAGAACATATTTAAATGTGCGACATGTATTTAGAGTAATACACAAGGTATAAACTAATAACAAAAAACAAAAAGAGGTAAACTCAAAGCACCACTGAGCCTTAAATTGAGAAAATAAACCGCATGGATATACATGAGCAGCAACATTGAATTGCAGTAAAATGCTGGTTGGGCTCAAAACAAAAAGGTAAGCATGACTGGGATTAAGGAAAAATTAAAAAATATATTTTGTTATTATAAATTGGTTCGTAGTCAGAGTTTTATGTCAGGGGACTCAACTAATAGCATGCGTTGCTATTTGTACAAAGGTAAAGCCTACAAAGGTAAGAAAAGTTCCCATTTACCTAATCATCTAACTGGCATTCTCTGATAAGACCAATTCCAAAATAAAATAGTCCAAACAGTAGTGAAGTGTCCAGACTTTAAATTCCAACTCCTATAAGCAAGCAAAGCATCTATTCAAATATTGTATTCCTGGTTCCAATATGATTCCAGCAAGAAAAATACCTGTGCACCCTTTCTAAAGTACTTCATCTCAACTTCCGGTAACATATGGTCTGAATACCTCCCGTTGCCATGAGGACCAGGATCCTTAAAGCTAAGAAGAAAAAGGAAGCAGAGTTGCATTATTAAAAGACAACAAGTTGAAAACAGAATGCAAAACCAGAAGAACTACCAATAAAATCAATCTATATAAAATACAAATAGCAAATTTTGGCATACCAATCAACAAAGCTGATATTTGTATTCATCAAATAGTTGTAAATATAGTCAAAATTATACAGTGGCACACAACTGCAAAAACAATAACAAACCAGCGTCAATAAAGCCAATACTGCTACTCAGAAATAAGAAAAGAATATTTAAATTTTCTCATGGCCTGTTGACCTGTCAGAAAGTAAAACAAATTGCTCATTGTCTGGATCTTGCAGAGCATTTACCAACAGCCGTCTCTCTGCATCAACCATAGAAATTTTCCCCCATACCACCTGTGACAAGACAACTACTTATTACTAAAGCAGCTCATTAGATAAAACAACTAATGATTACTCCAGCTAATTGCTAGAATTATTTTTACTACTTGAATGACAATAGCTCAGCTTAAGTGTACATTTCACAAATAATTTTTTGATTAAAAAAATGGTTGAAGGAAGCAACCAGCTAATGACAACAGGATACAAATTGTTCGGAAAAAATAGAGATATTGAAATTTACAACACTTTTTTACTTCTAAGGAGAAGTGAGTGAATAAACAAGAAGTGAATAACCGTTAGTTTGCCTAACATGCTGAGAACAAATAGTCAAACTTGACTCATTCAATTAAACAAGCCTCATATTGTCATTCGTTTAATGGATAAGTTGAGCCAAATTTAAGCTTTTTGCAGTCCAAGGCTAGCTCAAGAACAACTCATCCATTGGCCAACCTACTTACGAAGAAATTATTGGATTGTTGTAATATCATGAAGTTTCTCAAGCCAACAAAAATTCTCAGTTTCCAACAATCAGAAAATCCTGAGCCATGGCATATATGCGAATCTTCTGTGCATCATTCAGTAAACATTAATGAAAAATCATCAATTTATCAGTAATTTTTATGATTCATGCGCCAATTAAAAATTCAAACTACTGACTTTCTTTATGGATTTGGTTGTTTACTCTCTGTAGTTGGCCCTGCACATCGGAAGGCTCTAACTATTTTGCGATCATTTTTTCAGCTTCTATGTGTGAACACCTCATTATAGTTTTAATCAATGATGATAAACTGGATGCATCGAAACTGCTCCTATTATGCCATTAACCCTTTTATTAAGCAAACAGGATTAAATAAATACAGTCAGTAGTTATTACTTTATATTGTTACTTTGTAATTGAAGAACTTATGTTCATACACACAAGGCAACACAACTTATGAATATAGAAACAGAGAAGAACAATTACAGGCCAATTTATGCACCTTGTCACTGCGTATATCGCGATTAACAAAATATCGGCTCACATGAACCGGTTTGGTTTTAGAAGCATGCACATAAACAGAGAATTTGCCTTCATGACCCTGCCAAAAAGAAGTGAAGCATTCTTTCCATGAATACACACAACTAAAGATTAGTAACAATAAACCAACAAATATGGAAGAGAGAGTATAAATAAAACAGTTCATGCAAGACAGGCCTATTTCACATTTTGTATTGAAAATCAACATGAACTGACAGCTTCAGAGAATAAAGAAAATGAAATATAACTTGCAGGCAAGTTCCCAAGGCAATACTAATTATTACACAAATGTTCCCAGGAACACAGTCTTTATCTAAAAGGGGCAAAAGTAATATTAGGACCATAACAAATTTTAATAACTATTGTCCCATTTATTCCTTTTACATAAATTGCTATGCATTTTACATTTAAAAAATGCAATATTGCAACCATTACTTTTACCCCTCATTCCTTGTCTGAGCTCAAAGGATTGCCATGGATAAGTCAACTTATTATTATTTGTCTATATCTACTGAGAAAAATAGTATGTGACACTAATAAAAACCATTCCTAGGTCATTGCTGAACAACTTCAGGTTTTGAAATGAATCAGTTCTTCACAAATAAAATATACAGCATCACACTAATTGATAGAAAGCATCAAACAGAGAAAAAAATAAATAAATAACTGATGAAAGAGGCATGTAAGACATCCTTACTTGGAAAAACCTATCCCACAATTTTTCAAATGGAAGAGAACCAGGCGTCAAAAACATGAAGGCAATTTTGGGATTTTTGGGAAGGACATGCGGTGCATTCAAAATATCGTGAATCACAACACGTGATGCAATCTCTTCATCTGTACATTCCCTTTCAGGAGGCGGAAGCCAATCTGCAATAACCTTGCATCCTTTGGAAGAAAACACATAACAGGAAGAACTGCTGCTCGGTGGGTATATGTAAGCACAGATTAGAAAAAGACATACAAATAGAACCAAGAAAATAATCCACAGTAGCTTCTTCAATGGAACGCGATGGCGAGAACCAGGCAAGATCTGCATTTCACCCATGCCTAGACGCCAAACTTTTGCAGTCTTCATTTAAGAAAATGCTTTAAGCGTCTCCTCTAACAATTCTCCTTTGTATCAACATTTACCATCCTCAAATGCAAGAAACCAAAGTATACTGCCTACATTAAACCTTCAGCAGATAGTAGCAGAAAAATCTGAAATTAAAACATATAACAAATGCATTAAAATCCTATTCAGCTAGTCAAAAAAAACTCAAATCTTTACACAGATATCCCTGGCCAAATGGATTTGCATGCTATACATAGGACGAACAAAGGAAGTGAACCTACTGTTGACATTCAGAGATCCAGATGTTAACGAATACAACCTTTAGACATGAAATTCAGGCCTACATAATAAAATATCCCATCGGATTGCAAATTGGAGACTTCAAGTGGCGAAAGTAAAATTTAAATATCCATTAGATAACAACAAACAGTTGCATGGGTGATTCTTGTAAGAACATAAAATGCAAATTGAAATAGAGTGAAAATTCTAAGCTATGCACTCATCAAGAATCTTTCCATATGGTAAACGATCATCATAATTCGAATCATAAATTTCAAATCCAAAATGAACACTCTGTCATACATATCGGTCAACCTGGCACGGATACCCAAGCCCCACTGCATGTCATTTTCAGTAAGCAAACAAGTAATATAATATAAATATAAATGACTCCGAAAACACAACGCAACCAACGTAATTCAAACAAGGTCCTTCCTTTCTCCGGCTCTTTTACTGCATCCTTCGTCGTCGTCCCCAACGAAACAAATAAACGACAACAATTTCAAACAGAAAAACAGAGAAAAGAAAAAAAAAATCCTCTCGATGAAAGCAAAGACACTGAAAGAAACATGGAAACAAGCAGTATGAGTACCTTTAAGCTTTGACTTCAGCTGTAACGAAGCTCGGAACGATCAAAAGATCTCCAAGAACCAAGTGCTATTGAAAGATCTAGGGCAGACGCAATGTAAGATGAACACACAGAAGAAACAGGGCAGAGAGAGAGAGAGAGAGTTGCTAATATATAGATATGGAAGTGTTGATGTTTTGTCGTTTGAGATTGTAGAAGGGGATGATTCTTTGTTTTTCTGGGCTGCTTCTGCTTCGCGCTTTCTCTCTCTAGAAAGAAGTCGCTGACGAAGAACGGGTCGTTTTGGGTCCGTGCCACCCAAAACCACATGAACTAATAAGCCGGCGATTGGCGGAAGTGAATTAACTGAATTAATAGAAACGATGAAAATTATATATATTATAGGGGAAATTATACTATAAATATAATATAAAATATATCGAGTTTTTACCCAAGAATAAAATATATATATATATATATATATATTGGTTAAGATTCATGAGTTTGACCAGTCGCAGCAGGAGCGCGTGTTGAGTTTCTCGAAATAATATACAAGTCATCGAGAACGACGACCTACAACCAGAGTTTTGTTTGACCCAGAAGACTGGTCATACACTCATACATAAGAATAGTCATAGATGAATTAAGTTTTTCTTTTCTTTTCTTTTCCTTTTTTAAAAAAATAGAATAGAATTTTTTTAATTTTGTAAAGTTTTTCATTTCAACAAGTTACTTAAAATAAGACTTTCCTCTTTTGGGGTATAAAATAAAACTTGCCTTTTATTTATTTTCAAGTTTAAAGTATATTGAATGTTTCATTTAATTTCAAAAATCAGTTACCACTTTTATACTTAAAACTTTTATTGTAATATAAATTACTGCGTTTTTTCTAAAAAACAATTAGGTAATTACAATGATATGCTTTAAATGATTTTTTTTTGGCATTATTTACTCTATCACTGACCATCCTTATCAGCATTTAAAATTTAAAAATAGCTTAGTCTAATTTAATTAGAAAAATTATAGTATATACTTTTTTTCCATGGAATATACCTATAAAATATACTAGTATAAGGTTAAGTATATGAGTTTTTTTTTGGAAATATTTATTTATTATTTAAAGATTAAAGTAATCAGATAAATAACAGCTCGAAATTTAATGACCTAATGGCAATTGAATAAACATTTAGTAGCCTTTTTCTTTTTCTTTTTCTTTTCCCTCCAAGTTGTCTTTTAAATATATGTCCAGATTTATGAAGAAATAATACTTTATGACTAAAATAATGCATTGTTATGAAATAATATATACAATAAACAAAAGTATTTGATAATATTAAAATTAGTTAAATTTCAGATAACAAATATACAAAAAAAGATATAATCCAAATGTCAATATGTCATTAAATCCTTTTGTGTAGTGAAAATGTGTCATTAAGTCCTTAAGATGCAAAGCTATGATTTGTTTTTTTTTTTAAAATAAAAAAATGGAGAACTAGTTGAGTGTCAAATTTGGGTAGTTTCAATCAATTTTACTTATTCTTCATTAATTTTATTTATTAGTTTAAAATAATTAAATACATTGGAATTCTGAACTTATGATCAATTAAGGGATATCACTTCCAATGAAATTTTGGTCTCAACCCACAAGTAAATGCTCCCTCCTATTCCTTTTATAAATACTTATTAATTATTTTTACTTAAAATAAGAAATTTAATTAAAATTAATTATTAGTTAATATATTTAAAAAATTTAAAACTTAAGTTAATTAATTTAAATATATTATATATTAGCTAATTAGGAGTTTTCTTTAATTAGGAAATATGAAAAAAAAATATTTTATTCAACATGCACACAATATCTCTTTGACCCACAGAAAAAATAGCACATAGGACCTCAGATTTGGACTCAATCATAAATTAATTTTGCGGCAAAAATAAATTATAAATCAATTTCAAATTTTAAGAATGCTTTTCCATAAATTTTTTTAAAAAATAAAGCTTACCTGGAGATTTGCCGCCTTTGATATTTAACGGCAGTTGAGTTTTAAGAATTAGTATTACTACCACTTTGCCAATATTTTTTTGTCACAAAAATGTTGTTTTTCTTTTTCTTTTTTCTAAACAAAAATGTTGTTTTTCTTGTTAATTATATCCCTTTTAAGAGGTCAAAGTCAAAATAATCACGTTTAGAAACTAAAAATAACGATAAAAAAAATATCATTTGGATGGTTTTGATAAGATCAAAATAAATCAAAATTTTATTTCTTATTTTTTAAAATAATTATCTATTTAAGTATTATTAAATTTAATTAAAAATAATTTTTATATTCACTAAACTCAAATTCAAAATCTTACGTCAAAGCTATCAAAATCTCTGTCGCTACGACTAACGCCTACTAGTAGATTTTGTTTTCTTATCAGAATGTTTAGCAAAAATGACAAGAAGATACTTTTGTATTTCAAAAATTAGGATGTACAATGACAATTTCTCCGTTTTCTCCATCTCCATAGTCTCTTTCTCTCATGTTATTTTCTCCATCCTTTTCATATTATTTCCCAATCAAATCCCCAAATTCTCAGTCTTAGTTTGATTACTTCCATTATAATTTGTTTATTGTTTTTAATCATATTATTCATTTTAATATATCTTTCATCTTTGATTAAAAAGGATCAAACTCCTAATGTTTTTGGTTCAAGCTCAGCGCATTAGTTAATATATTTACAATTTAATGTAGAGTTAGTCTAGATATATTAAGATCATACTAAATTTTTTTAGATCTCGAGTTTAATTTTTAAAAAGAACACTTATATTAGAAAGGGCATCCACCAATCTTAAAAATTAATGAATGATATTACATTTTTTGAATAAAATAATTGTAATAGAAGTTTGGGTTATATAGTACTCAATATTTTGATCTTATTTCTATATACATATAGTATCTTAATCTTATTTGTGGTATAATTTTATCTATAATCTTTTTAATTTAATTTAATTTAATTTTACTCATAATCTTTTTAATTTCGTATAATTCTTAATATTTGAGAAATAAAATTATGTATAAAATTATATCAAATTAAAAAGATTATGGGTGAAATTGCACCAAATTAAAAAAATTATGGGTAAAATTATATCATAAATAAGATTATGATATTAGACGCATATGAGAAATAAGATCAAGATATTGAATGTTATATAACCCTATAAGTTTTTGTTTTAATATATTTTATTATGTTGACTATTTATCTTTTTATATTGATAGAAATATACTTATCCGATCTTAAATATAAGATCTAATTTATAATATAATTTATATTATAAACTAAGTTTTATCCTTTAGACGGGATGAGTGCTATTTGGCTATTTTTTTTTAGTTGCCCACTCGATTCATCAGAGTTTTACCCCAACTACATCTGGATCCAACCCACGTCGCGCACCTGGCTATGGTAGGTGAGTCTCCTAACGGAGATTTTCTGCATACGCTAAGGCTTGAACTCGATACTCGCTTAAGCGATACCAAACTACTTACTACTCAGACTAATCCCCATTAGTTGTCCATTTAAATTTGTATTCAAACACATAATAGCATAGGCCCATATGCAATGTGAGGCTGTGAGCAATAATTCTGTATAGTGACCATAAATTTGAGAAATTATTGCACACTCCTAGTGCATTAATTATCTATAATGAAGGAAAAAACGTCTGCGCATTGATGACTATCTAATTTATCAAATTTAAACATTGTCAGAAGTAGCTCTTTCAAAAATATTTTTTATATTCATAATGACTCAAATTTGATGTATTATGTTTAAGCAGCTAAAACTCCTTATATTAGAACTAAGATAAAATTTAGGTATATTTACTTATATCTACTAATTATAATTCTCTAATAAAATCTTTTGACACATGAACTTTTCTTAATAATAAAAATTCACATTGATAAAATTTAAATTTTTGTTAAACTATGTTCAATGATAAAAGAGTTAATATCTAATTTTCTTTCAGAAATTTTCATGTAGGAATTTTTTTTTGGGTGTGTATATAGTTTTCTTGTTTTTTTAATACAAAAGAAATTTAAATAAATTAGATACCGAGAATTCTTTTTTTTTTGTTGCCCACCCAGTTCACCGGAGCTTTATCCCAATTATATTCGGATTCGACTTATGTCATGCACCTAGCTATGGTGAGCGAGTCTCCCAACGTGAATTTTTTACATACGCCAAAACTCGAACTTGAGATTTCGTTTAAATGATATTAAACTGCTTACTACTCAAATTAACTCCCATCGATAGATATTCAGAATTCATTAGAGTTAAAGATGCTTAAAGAGTTTTTTTTTACCCATCCGGTTCACTGAAGTTTTGCCCCGACTACATCCGGATCTAACCCGCGTCGCGTACCTGGCTATGGTGGGTGAGTCTCCCAACGGGGATTTTTTATATTTGTCAAGACTCAAACTCGAGACTTTACTTAAGCAATACCGAGCCGCTTAACTAGTATCAAAGGCCAAAGAAGCCACCAATGACATCCGATCGCGGGTCATGGCTTAGTCCTCCGGTATACAGTTTATGGTCAATATCTCCTTCGGAAATCCGCCGGTTCCTGAGCTCCTAACCATGGACCCCGGAAGCAACCTCTTATGGATTCAATGCCTTCCTTGCATCCAGTGCTTTGAACAAACAAGCCCACTATTTGATCCTCTGAAATATTCCACATATAACAACCTACCTTGTTATTCTCCTTTATGCTACACTCCAAGCAAAGACAAATGCGACCCTTATAACACCTGCAAGTTCTCTGAAACCTACAAAGAAGGCACCGCAGTTTCAGGCCTTCTCGGCACCGACGATCTCACCTTCGAGACCTCCGACGAAGGAACAACCACCGTCCGTCAAACTCTCATCGGCTGTGCTCATAACAACGACGGCTACAACGGCGAACCAAGTGGGATTCTAGGGCTAGGTCCTTCACACTTGTCCTTAGTAACAAAACTGTCTTCCAATAAGTTTTCCTATTGCCTTGGTTCCATAAGAGACCCAAATTGTCCTCACAACGTGTTGATTATAGGAGAGGAAGCCGCCATGGAAGGAGACACAAACCCACTTGAGATCTTCAATGATCTGTACTACGTAACCCTAGCAAGCATAAGTTTTGGAGGGAAGAAGCTAGGGATTGATCCAAAAGCATTCAAAAGAACACCAGAAGGGAAAGGAGGCGTTGTGATTGATTCAGGAACAACGATAAGTTATCTTGCGGTTGAAGGTTACAGTGCGATCATTAAGGAAGTGAAGAACTTGTTGGACGGGAAGCTCAAACCTGTGATTGATTTCTGGAATCCAAGTATATGTTATGAAGGGGTTATAGAGAGGGATCTGGTAGGGTTTCCGGTGGTGGCGATGAGTTTTGCAGGAGGAGCTAAGTTGGCTTTGGATGTGAATAGCTTCTTCGTTGAGAATGAGAAAGATGAGTTCTGTGTAGCCATGGAGGAATCTCACGAAGAACAGCTCAGTATCATTGGGGCTATGGCTCAGCAGAATTACAATGTCGGTTTTGATATTAATGCTCGCAAGCTTGCACTACAGAGGATCGATTGTCAGCTTCTTGATCTGAGTTGGTGACATATCGTCATCTTCTCAGTTTAAAGCGTGCGTGTATATGTGTTTGTCTATATATACATATATATATAAGTATATATGTGATGTATACATGAGTGCTTTGGTGGTAGCCAGTGATGTTGCAGAGAAAATGGAAACTGTAGTCAAAAGTCAAAACAGGAATCAAATATAAGAATTCAGAAAGGTAACTGAATATATGGAAACACATTTTCGACTTGAGAGTTCATTTGACTGATAAGCTCTCATAACAAGCTCATTCATTGTGTCATAATATTGCCTCAGCGTTCTTACAAGAGAGAGCATCTCTTCAATTCATACACTCGGATCCTCAGCAGTGCACTGACACAAGTTAAATAACAGAACGCAATATAGTGTGATCACTAAACACCAAATTATTGCTCAGTAACGAGTTTTCTTCAAATTTTTGAAGCAAAAGTCATTATAATTAGCATTGTCAATAAGAACTGAGAATATTTTGTTCTCCAATTGTGAAACTTAGTTGGTGTTTCATGGGTCCGGTACCAATTGATATTTAAGTCAGGATGTCGCACTTAATTTTTTTAATCCTTCTATTTTTCCTATGTGAAGAGCATGATTGCTGCTGATATTATAGTTAAATAAATTGAGATTATTTTTATTTTAATCATTCATTATTGATTTATTAATTAAATTTAGGTATGTTCTAAAAATTAGAGGATTCAAAATTTAAGTATTTGTATTCATAGAAATTTATTAAATATTCACTTCTCCCCGTATAACGTACATGCCAAACTTACTTGTTATTAACAAAAAACAGAGAATATTTTGTTCTACAATACCCCATGATAAAATCCATTTGCTATATCTACTCTTAACCTACTTGTATAGTTGAGAGTACTGTGTTTAAGTATAAGGCGAGTTTTGAAAGCTTCCATATTTCAATATATACGAGATATTTTACAGATTTTTAAAAGAAATTAATTAATGTCATCCTTTGTAAAATGTTTTTAAGAGTATATTAATATGGTAATTTCTCATGCATTTAAAAAAGTGTAAAGCTGAAAAAAAAAATAAAGTCTTAGCTACCTCTTGTTAGTATGTGTTAGATAAAAATGCCTTATATAATTTAAAATAAAGGGAGTACTTAATTTTGTCTGTGGCTAGTACAATGAAATTAAAGCACTTTGTTCTTTTCATACCCGGCCTCAACCCGTATCATCAATTCATCATCTTTGGAGGTGCTTATAATGATGGACCATCTTTCCTTGACATTTAGTCACACTATTTTTTGACTACATAGTTTTTTGATAAATATGTAAAAATCATTTTTTCCCTTTTTAGACACTATTTTTAATTTTAACTTCATTTAATAATTATTTGTCGTAACACTTATTATACTATCTATGGAGTGTTCAAATTTACAACCTCACACTTCAAAAAAGTCTCAAAAGAAATGTTTTGTGTCATTTGATCCCTGACTACTGACATTTAACAATTATATCTTGAAATTTGGAACATGACACACACACACACACACATATAGATAAAATAGAAATTTAAATTAGCACGCTATAGAAGAAATATTTGTTAAGTACCTAAAACAAATATTTCATCTTATATTACTATCATAATTAAACACAGGCTTAAAACTTATTAACTTTCATCTTAAGATTTTCAACTTTAAAACCCCTTTTAAGATAATTAATAGTCACAGCCATCGATTTGCTTTATATAAAGTTTTAGGTATACTAGTAATACCTACTAAGCTACTACTCTTGGCACAGATCAAGTTATGTGATATAATTATTTAATACTATTATATCTGCAAAGTTCTATGGGTGAAGCTATATCTAGTAATCTGCATCCTACCTAAACTCCAGCAGAAAAAAAATCATACCAATAACATAGAAGCTCAATGGAATCACATCATCATCATCTTCTTCTCCTACTAGTAGCCTTCTCAAGCTGTTATTGCTTCTTAAACATTCATACTTCTTCTGCTAAAGCTCACAGAAATGGCAGAATCATCTTCAACCTCAGCCACCACAAGTTTGTTCTTAATCAACTCCAAAACCAAACTATAAAGGCCTCACTTGCACGTTTAGCCTACCTAGAAAGAAAAGCTAGAGGTGATCCAATGCACGAAGCTACTAGGCGGGATCTGAGGAGAAAAGCCGGAGGTATTATTCCTCACAATTATTATTACGGCAATGATTTGCGAGCGAGAATCGAGGCCGAGATATTTGGTGTACAGTTTATGGCCAACTTCTCCATTGGTGACCCACCGGTTCCTCAGCTCTTAACCATGGACACAGGAAGCAACCTGTTTTGGGTTCAGTGTCTTCCTTGCAATAAGTGCTTCCAACAAACAAGCCCATTATTGGATCCCTCCAAATCATCCACATATACTAAAATATCATGCAAATGTCCCTCTTGTTCAGTTTCTAGTGAAGAAAAATGTGATGCCTATGGAAACTGCAAGTTCTCACACATATACCTTGATGGGACTAAAGTTGCAGGAACACTAGGCACTGAAGCTCTCACTCTTGTGACTTCTGATGAAGGTTTAATCACTGTCCCTGAGGTGATTTTTGGCTGTGCTGGTGAAAATAATGCTTTTGACGGTGAGCCTAGCGGCATTATAGGCCTTGGCCCTTCAAACATATCTCTGGTGACACAACTAGGTTCTAAGTTTTCCTATTGCCTTGGCAATATAATGGACCCGAAATATAACCATAACTTGTTGATTCTAGGGGAAGGGGCTCGTTTAGAGGGTGACTCGACGCCCCTAGAAGTTTTCAACGATCTTTACCATGTAAACTTAGAGAGTATAAGGATTGATCCATATATATTCAAAAGGACACAAGAAGGCAAAGGTGGGGTTGTCATTGATTCTGGGACAACTTTAAGTTTTCTGTTGACTGAAGGGTATGAACCAGTTGCATCTGAAGTGAAGAGATTGTTAGAGGGCAAGATTGAACTTTCATATGATCCATATAATATAAATCTGTGTTATAAAGGGGTTATTAATAGAGACCTAATAGGGTTTCCTGTGGTGACATTTCACTTTGCAGGAGGAGCTGAATTAGTTTTGGACATAAATAGCCTTTTCCAAGAGAATGGTAAGGAGGAGTTTTGCCTGGCCTTGCTTGAGTCTCAGGAAATTAATATCATTGGGATAATGGCTCATCAGAATTACAATGTTGGATTTGACGTTTCTGGAAAGAATGTTCTCTTTCAATTGTCAGCTTCTTCATTAAGCTATAATGTACTCCTCCCATTTTAAATATATCACCTAATTAATAAGTTGATCTTGTTCTTAAATATAAAATATATTTTTTAAATTTATTAACTATTTCTCAAATTATTCCTATTGATACTTTCTCAACAATAATCAAGTAAAAAAAAGAGAAAGAAAATTATAGAAGATGATTATGGTATTTTAGGAAAAGTATACTATAATAAATAACTTAACTAACTTCCTTAATCTAATCAAATTAATTAAATAGGCTATATTTAGGACTAGGGAATACTACCTTCCTTCATTCCTTAATATAAGACCCAATTAACTAATTTAGAGAGATTATAAAAATTAAATAAATTACTTTAAAGTATTTATATTTATCGTTTTCCTCAAAACTAATTTGCCTGACGTATAAATTGATATATAATCTAAAAATATTTAACATATATTATATAATTAAATCATTTATTTAGCTTACTTAATCTCGCTATATTAGTCAACTAGATCTTATATTAAAGAATGAATGAGTATTTTAAGTTAATCAGACAGAAACTAGTACATAAACTAGTGACTCCACCTTTCTATTCTAATTCATTATATATATTCCAAACATACTCTTTTGACTTTTTCTAAAACAATTCTAAAGCCAACATCTCCCTTGGCATATTAGAATTATAATACTAGCTAATTTCTACACCCATAAAAGAAAGAAGGAAAGAAAGATCCTTAGGTTTATCATACGATCTAAGTGACTAGTACTAAAATACCAAAAAAACATTATCAGATGGTTTCATTTTCTAGCACATTCTTTTATGGTCCAGATGTAAAGAAAGAAAGAATGCAAATTATGGTAGCTGAACAAATCTCCATTTCCAATTCAATTTATAGGCTAAACTAATGAACCAATTTCTCATTATCCTTTCCTCCTTCTCTTAAATTTTCAAGTGTTTGCAGCCTTTTGAAAGGCATTTGTTAAAGTACACAGAAAGCAAATCCAGTAACATTGAAGTTTGAAGACCAAAGTCAATGGCTTTGCATCTGTTTTTAGCCTTCTCCTCAATGTTCTGTTTCTCCATCATTGGTATGATTAATACAAAAGCCAATCCCCAAGTTCACAGATTTGTCTCTAACTTGATTCACCCTCACTCTGTTCACCATCCATACTACAAAACGAACGAAACAACAGAAGACCGGATAGAACATGACATCAAGCGTTCGCTCGCGCGTGTTGCCTCCTTGCTAGCGAAGATCGCGAGTTCTTCGGTCTCACATGATCATCCCCAAGCTAGTCTCTATCCCACAGCATCCCATTCAACCATGCTGGCAAATATCTCAATTGGGCACCCGCCAATTCCACAACTTCTAGTTATGGACACTGGCAGCCCATTCTTATGGATTATGTGTGTCCCTTGTTCAAATTGCGCCCGATATCCCGGTCAAATTTTCGACCCTTCACAATCTTACACCTATTCCCCACTATGCAGCTCACTCCCTTGTCACCATAACAGCTCAAATCAACTTCCATTTAATATCAGTTATGCAGATAGAACCTTCATATCAGGAACACTTGCACTCGAAAATCTAGTCTTTGACACATCTCATGAAGGTAATAAGAGTGAAGTATTCAAAGCATTACTTGGGTGTGGCCATAACTTTTGGTCTAGTGGAGAGCCAGGATATAATGGAATACTAGGACACTGAACAATTATAATCTGACTCTGGCCTCTCAAACTGGTAAAAAATTTTCTTACTGCATAGATAGAATTACCACTGACAGTAATTTTGATCACAGCCATTTGATATTAGGTGAAGGAGCCTATCTTGAAGGCTATTCAACACCTTTTCAAGTGTTTGATGATATGTATTATATCACCATGGAAGGCATAAGTGTAGGTGAAAAGAGAATTAACATAGCCCCAAGAACTTTTGAGAGGAAAGAAGATGGTACTGGTGGAGTTATCATTGATTCAGGTTCTACATTTAGCTTCTTAGTTGAAGAAGGGTATGAGGTGTTACTAAGAGAAATTAAAAGTTTATTAGATGGTTCCTTTAGAGGAGTTAGATATGTGGGACAGCCATGGCTTTTGTGCTATTTGGGGACTGTGAGCAGAGATTTGGTTGGATTTCCTGTGGTTACATTCCATTTTGCAGAAGGGGCAGATTTGGTATTGGACACAGAAAGTCTGTTAATACAGAGGAAGAATGATACCTTTTGCATGGCTGTGGCTCCTATCAACGTTGTTGATCTCTGGTCTAAACCTTCTATTATAGGATTATTAGCTCAGCAGAATTACAATGTCGGATATGACCTCAATAATAAGGATATTTACTTCCAAAGAATTGATTATGAACTTCTTAGTGGCTAATGGGGTGAATTCCTGACTCTTTACCCTAAAGAATCATAGGTTTATCATGAGATTGAAGTGTTAGGTTGTATTTAAAAATATTACTAACCACAAACCCCCGAACCGCATACATTATAATAGGATCTAAAATATAGTATAAAATATCTCCTTTTATAAGATTCTTTTTAGGTTTGTCTGAAACATTAAATATATCTTTATTTTACTGTTAATTAATACTCTTTCTTATTATCCTTTTCCCATCTATTTTTTTTTATCTTTTTTTCTCACTTTTACCTACCCACTTATAAATAAGAGTATATTTAGAAAATAAAGTATATTTCTGACTTATTTATTACTTTTAACTAATTTTAATAATTTTTTAAACAAAGCAACAATTAAAAGAATCTTATAATAGTTACTGAGAGAGAGTATAATCTTATGATGAACTTCAAATTAATTTATGAAGGATGCGAATTATGGAACTATTAAAAAGATCTCTATTTTGCTTCACTTTTACTCACTTCATGAAAAGGGGCATCATTTCAGTACATGAAAGAGAGTTTAATTTGTAGAAGATAAATCAACTCAAGAGTCAAGCATACAAAATTCAAAGAGTATCTCCCAAGTTATATCCTTACCGTTAACCTGGGAATTTAGAAGTACATAAAAAAAAATAGTAGAATGATTCTGAAACTCCTAAATCTAAATAGAATGAAAAAAAAAAGATAGAAACTGAAACACAATCTCTTAAGATGTTAATCATTCACTGAAGTTTCTATTAACTCTATTCCAATCACGTCCTCCTTAGAGTTACTTCTCAAATGCGCTCTAAGAATGGCCAACAGTGTTTTTCAACCCACTAGTGTCATTTTTGACGTTTGAGCCCTAGAATCCAACGTCAAGTTGGATTATGACCGACGCTGAAAACGTCCATTGCGAGAAATCTCCAGTCTCCACTGCGGCTATGTGAACCGGTGCCAGTTATAGCCTTGACCGGCACTGTTTCTCTTTCTTCTCATTACAGTTGGCGCTGGATTACAGAGAATATCTTCTCATTACAGTTGTCTCTGCAAATGTTACTTTCCTTGCCTCCGCACCCATGGGGCAGGTGAAATTGCACTGAGGAACCTGTAAAGCCACAAAATATGTAAAATCACACTAATAAAAACCAGTTTCAACACAGTTTGAGGCATAAATGTGGATACTTTATATGTATAAAATACACACATCTTGTAACAAATGCATAGACGTAAACAAAGTTAGAAACAAACAGAAATGAATTTGGAGAAGGAATAATGAACATAGTCCAGAAACACTTACAGTTAATTCCCATGAATGGAGTCAGAGATTCTAGTTGGTTCAAGCCTTCAAGCCTCAGACACGACTTAGCACGTATCTATTGCTCTCTCTTGTCACCCTTCAAAGAAAGAACTAATCGCAAAAGCCCTTAGAGCGTATTGTGATTGAGGCCATCCTATACCATGGAAAAGTATATTTCAAGCCTTATTTCTTCTCTTTTTAACAGTAAAATTGAACTTTTTCAGAAATACATGGTAATAAAAGTGAAAGCAATAGTCAAGGAGTGACCATGAAGGACCATAGAAACCAAAATTTTTGGGTTGGTTAGAGGATAAAGCAAGTTACAACAAGAAAAAAGACAGTTTTACTATATCCAGAAGATGTGATTCGCCATAATCATTGATGTGGCTGAAGCCCTTGGTTTGCAAAATTACTTTGAAATTGAGCTAGATTCCAACAAAATGAGGCATGGGTGTAAACATAAACCATAACTATAATTTACAAATCTTATAATGAGTAAATTTCGTAGCAATACTAGCCTCTTGGGGCTAGCTCAAGTGGAAAGGGGTAGAGTGGGGTGGTTAAAGGTTCAAACTCTCCCAACATAACAATATATATATACAGAAATACTTACAGACTGCTAAGTCCACCTGGCAATCTTATTGACACTTTCCATAAGATACTGCAGCAAAGATAAAGCATTGTTTAGGCATGATAGTTACATATTGGAACCAGAATGCAAAATTAGTGTTTGTTACGCCAAAAAAAATGCCAATTTATAAAGGACTTGGCACTGTCTGTTCCAGTTGCTCCAACTGTTTCCTTTAATTAACTAATTTGAATTATCCACCATGGAAATCCCTGTTTTTAATAGTTTTCAAATTGGACTTCTACTTTGAAGAGACTATCTACATCTGTTATTCAACCATACTATAAATTGCAGAAAAATAGGTACATCAAAGAGGTAATATTGGTTAATAAATCCGCCATCTGATTTGTCGTTGACCATATTCTAACTGAACTGTCACCGTTTCATATTCGGAATATGAGGATTAGGAATCATTTTTGTGCCCACGGTCTACAATTGCTTAATATTCAAATCCAAGTTAGATGCCCCTACCTATATCATGTGAGTAGTAGATACAGCATAGCCTCTCCAGGATATTCAAATCAAAGATCAAAGAATGGTGAAATATAGCATCAAAACCTACAGACATAAATTAAACAACCACAAGCAGGTTTAGCAATGTATCTAATATATTTATAACAGTATACTACCTACAGTAAACCTTCAGCAGATAGTAGCTGAAAATTTTGAAATTAAAACATACAACAAATGTATTAAAATCCTATTCAACTAGTCAAAAATACTCAAATCTTCACACAGATATCCCTGCCCAAATGGATTTGCATTCTATACATAGGGCGAAAAAAGGAAGTGAACCTACTGTTGATATTCAGAGATCCAGATGTCAACGAGTACAATCTTTAGACATAAAATTCAGTCCAGCATAATAAAATATCCCATCGGATTGCAAATTGGAGACTTCAAGTGGCGGAAGTAAAATTTATATAGCAAATTGGAGACTTCAACAGACATATATTAAACAGCCACAAGCAGGTTTACCAATGTATCTAATCTCTAATACATTTTAAAATCGTAAAGAACATAGTTATGTATGATGTGCTACAGTTGTCTAACAAATAAGTGATATTGGTCTGCAAGGCAATAATTTAAAGCTCCACATTAATTCGACCAGAAGAATTGCAGAGAGCATAGCACAAGTAACATAAGGTAAATGATTACCTGCAGGTTTTGACTGCATGACTTCTTTGTTTACAGTCCATGGAGGGGATTCTTCACATCAAAAGAAATTCTTCTTCCAACTTTCCCCTTTAATTTAGCTTGTAGACCCTGTCAAGTCAGAAAGCAATTTTTTCACTAATTGACTAGCTTCCTGCAGCTCGCCTTTGGAACAGAGTGCAGCAATCCCAGAATAGTAGAACTCAAAGTCATGCAACTGAGATCTCGTCATATGACTGCCTTCAGTTGTAAATGCATTGCTTCCATTGACAGCACCACAAGATTCAACATCCAAATCAATTTTGTAAGATGATGATACAGGCCCTTTAAGATCTGAACCAAAACTCTTCCCTTCATAAGCTTTCAGCTGTTTATGGGATAATTGATTAGATGTTGACAACCTCTGAGCAGGAAAAAGTATAGATGCAATCTCATTAAGAACTCTAAGAGCTTCTTGAATTCTTCCTTGTTCACACAAGAAAACGAGAAAATCACATATGGACTCTGTCTCAACCTCGCTGTCTATAACGTTAATCAGCTCAGCTATAGGTTTGATCTGGAGCATTTCTCTCAAGATACTCCTGGCTTCTTCCATCCTCCCCTTGGAACACAGACCTCTTATCAAATATAAGAAGCCTAAAAAATCAGGTAATATATCCTTGCTTTTGAACTTATCAAAGAATGCAAGGGCCCCTTCAAGGTCACCCTTCTGGCAGTAGCAATTTATTACAGCACTGACAGTAAAATAGTCGGGCCGAATAAATTTTGTCTCCATATCATCTAAAATCTCTAGGACCTCCTCTAGTCGACCAATCTTAGAAAGACCATCAAGCAATGAATTGTAAACTTGTAATTTTGGTTGAAATCCCTTCATGACCATTTTCCCGAAAACATGATTGGCATCTAGCAAATATCCTTCTCGACACAGAGCATATATTAATGTAGCATAAGTTATTTCAGAGGGTGTCAGACCAATTTTCTCTAATGAATCAAATAGACGAAATGCTTCAATAAGACGTCCATCAATGCACAATCCATTAATAATTGAATTATATGAGACTATGTTCAAAGTAATCCCCTTTTTTTCAGCAAAGATACAAAGATCCAATGCTTTATTTACATATCCTCCTTTGCATAACCCATCAATCACAGTAGAATAATCAACAACATCCATGGCCGGTAAATAATCTTGACCCTCCAAGATAAGCCTATATGCATCTAAAGCTCTTCCTTCCTTTATAAAAACCTTCAGTAAAGAAACAGGAAAAGAGGCAGTTGAAGAGTTATCCGCTGTTTTTGCAAGAAACCAAAAGGCACAATCAACATCTCTCTGACAAAGATACTGAGCAACAATCTTACGTAACCTTGGTTCATTTAGGCCATATTCTTTTATAAAACTATTCAAGAGAGGCAGACTTTTCTCTAATTTCCCCTCACTAATAAGCCTTCTCAATATTGAAAAAAAAGACCTGCTTGTGATGGAAGAGCCTTTCATCCTCATAATCATGCACAATTGATAAGCATCCTCAACCAATCCTCTTTTGCATAATAAGAAGATAGAATCATTACATATGGTATTATACTCGTCTGGTCCTAAAGCTTCCATTCTGTAAATTAATTCTAATGCCTCTTTAGCATCTTTTTCTTTAAAAATTGCCTTCATTAATATCCTATATATACCTGTATCCAACACTAGTCCTTTATCATTAAGTTCAATAAATACCTCAGTGGCCATTTCCACAATACCTTCTTTGCAGAGGCCATTGATAATACTATTGTAGCATGCATCTGAAGAAATTGAAGTCTTTCTGAGCTCATCAAATATCTCAAGTGCCTCATCAATTCTACCTACTTTGTAATACCCATCAATCATTGTACAAAAAGTAACAGAATTTGCAGCCAAACCCATTTCTGGCATCCACTTGTAAACTGCGTAAGCATCTTCAAATGCCACCAACACAAATAGTGCTTTTATAAGCACATTACACATCACAACGTCCATAGAGATTTGCGCTTCCTCAAGTCGCTTCTTAGTTTGCAAAATCCCTGGGATGCTCTCTTCCTCAGCATACCCATGAAGGAGGGTACTATATGTAAAGATGTCTGCAGGTACAATTTTCGAGAACTCATCAGCTTCGGACGTCCTCCCAAACTTGCACAATCCATTGATTACAGTATTATACGTAATAATACCAGCACTGATCTCCCTCTTCTCCATTTCATCCAACAGATGGAATACATGATCGAAATCCCCTCTCTGGCTGAACCCATTAATCAAAGTTGCAAACATAAATTCATCTGCATCAATTCCCAAAGCATCGATGTTCTTGAAAACATTCAAAGCTTCCTCTAATTTTCCCTTCATACAATACGCGGCCATAATTGCGGTATATGTGACGTTATTGGGTTCTTGTCCATCTTTTAACATCTTCGCCAAGAAGCCAGTCGCCTTTTCGACATCTCCTAACTTACCAACAGCACTTACAAGTGCGGTGTAAGTCACAACGTCGGGTTGCAAGGTTCGTGTACTAGTGGTGTTCTCGAAGAATCCAAGAGCAAGTTCCGGTTTCCCAATCTTACAAAACCCCGAAATCACTGAGCTGCAAATAAAATTATCAAACGGGTACTTGACTTTCGCATCGGCCATCAATTCCAGAACATCAATTACCTTTCCCATGTTACCCTGAGAGCTCAATCTATGAATTATTGAGCCAAAAGTGAAAGAAGAAGGCAAGACATTACGGTTCTTCAAACAATCCTCTAATATAAAGAATGCTCTTTCAGAATCTTCTCGAGCGATAGAAAAGCCTTGAATTAGAGCATCCCACATTCGACTCGACCCCATAATGCGGTTCTTCATTAGCTGCTCTGCTTCATCGAATTTGTGAGATTTGAGGAGCGCCCAAGTAAAGACCGATTGAGTTCGATGGTTGCCTTCAATTCTGTTCGAGTTTAACTGGGAAAAGAAATGCACGATTAAGTCGAACTTCTGGAGTCGGAGAAGAAAGAGCAAGAATCTGTTGATTGATTTGAGAGTGGGAGAGAAGCCGATTTTTAGCAATGTCTGCAAAGAAGAGCATCTTCTGTCAAGCAACATGGATTGCTAGAGTTTCAACACACACAAAAAATCAAACTTTTTATCACCAACACTTTCCCATCTTAAAACTCACAAGAAAGCAATCTTCGTCTCCTCTGTCTCGGCAGAGTAAAGAGTTTGAAAACTGAGGATTTGCAAAATTCGTTTTTGTCAAGCGAGAACGAAGATTTTGTTTTTGTTACAAAGAACGAAGATTTGGGCTAACAGAAATTCTTAAAATCATTAAAGGCCTGCGGGCCTCGGCTAATGCTTCTGGTCCAGTGCATGGCCTCGAAATAAAAGAAGGTCGAAGCCCTTAGGCCCGATTAAATTCTTAATTGAAAAGTATTTTTCTTTTAAGATTCATAATCATTATTTTATTTTTTATTATTAATATTCAATAAATATTTTTTTTCAAAAATTCTTATTCAAAAGATTATTTTTTATTCTATTCTTTTTCTCAATTTCATTTCATTAACAGCAGCAAATGGATCCTTGAAAATGTAGGAACCTTATTGTAATTTTGTATAAGTATACTTATATTGGAGATAGGGAATAGCCCTTCCATTAGACTAAACCCGCTATTACCTTATTATAATTGAATCTAATTGGTTATACTCACATCTAATTTAATAATATCATATGTATATATATAATAATTATATTCAATGCAGAGTTTTTTTGGACAAAAAATGCAGGTTGGTATAACAACTAAATGGATGATCCCACCACCTAATTATATATCTATAGTAGTATATAGCCTTGTTTAAGTATATGAAAATAGACAGCAATAAGCAAAGCATCAAATCCCCCAACCATAGCAAAATATATTACTATTAAGCAGAGATCAAGCATAGCATGGCGCCATCATTTAAATTGTGTACTCCTTGAGCAAAATATATTACTATTAAGTAGAGATCAAGCATAGCACGGCGCCATCATTTAAATTGTGTACTCCTTGAGTTTTTAATATATAATTTATTTTAATTAATTTAATTAGATTAAAAAAATTAATTAAGTTAATTCTCTTCCTTTCTCTCTTATTTAATAATTGTTGAGGGAGTATCAATAAAGATAATTTAAAAAAATTGATAAATATAAGAAATAAGTATTATATTTATAATCAATATCAACTCTCCAATTAAGTCCTATATTAAAGAAGAAATACTTATATACTTCATGAGTGCCATGTTATTTAAACTCTGTCTAATCAAAATTTAATAACTCAGTTGATAACTTATTTAAAAAACTTGACGATTTATTTTATTTTTAAGAAAAATAAATATTTTAATTTTAAAAAAAATAAAATCTCATCTAAACTAAATTAAGAGATTTATTTTTTAAGAAAATAAAATATAATATGAATTGATTTAGATGAGTAATCAGCTAACTATGATTAAAATATAGTAAATTGTTATATTTTAATTGGATAGAGTTCAGATGACATAATACTCTTAGAGTATGTAAGTATTTCTTATATAACGAGAGAAGTATGATTTATTCTTATAGCTTGTGAAAAATGCAATAGATGGTCTCTGGAGTTGCCTCGCAATCAAGGCTTAAATAAATGAAAAATTGGAACGAAGGACCTAAAGAAAATGATATTTATCAAGGGGATCATAAAAATTATAACTATTTAAAATGATTCAATATTAAAATATAAATTAAAAAATATTAAATTGCTCCTGACCAAACTTTCTTATGTTTATAATTAATGGTGCCACTGCCACATATGGATGTTGTACTGGCCTCCATAACCAGAAGCTTTTTTTTCCTCTGTCTTAAATTAAATGTAGACGAAGTAATTTTACTAAAAATAATAATAATGCAAACTAATCGAACTAAAATTTTAAATCCCATTGTAGGAAAATATTTTTTAAATCTGGAGGGAACCATTTTAATTGGCTAGTGTATAAATGACTTGGTATTTAGTTACGTAGAAATTTCTCCAAGACGTGACACCTTTGTTTGCTTGGAAGTGAATAAAGTCTTGGTCTTCTCTATCATCATCATCATCAACGTTAATCCTAACACAGAGACTTCATGGGAGGTAGCAGCCACAGACTCAAATGGAAACAAATCAATGAAATTCGGTAAAAGTCTTCAGTCTCATGGGCACTGGAGTGGACTGGACTAGTACAATGAACTAGCTTGACCTGAAGTGGAGTGAAGTGACATTTGTGAGACTTGTATAAATTTATGGGGCAGAAAATCACTAAAAGTGTCCTGCTTCTGAGGTCTGTAAATTTATGTTTTCATATTCAGTTTTTTTAGTTTAGTTAAGATGATTGCTTCGTCTAAAACAATGACCCAATTTTGTAATTTTCTTTCTTTTTCTCTGAATTCAGAATCTGCAATTTTTCTTCTACAATCTGCAACTGTTGTTCCATGTTCTGCAAGTTTGGTCCTTTTCCCCAAATATTGTGCTGATTTGGGATTTTTCCACAAATTTATTACAAGAAGAAAAGATTATCTAAATTTTAGCCTTCATCAATTTTTTGTCAATTATGAGGAAAAAAAAAACGGAAAGGAAGAGAGTATGTGAGAGAGTGGATCAAGTTGAAGATGTGTAAAATTGGTGAAATCAAACACAAAATACTGATGTTATACATTCAATACCTTGTATTCGCCTTCACCAGCTTCACAAATCTCCAATTTCAGAGAATCAGAATTATCTCTTTTCTTCTCTCCAGCCACTAGGAGAAAATTGTTAAGACGAAATTAAGAGGATCCTTTCTCATTAAAGATACGGAAACTATAATAAATTACATTTACAGGGCAACAATGGGGGCAGAGGGGACCCACTTCTCAATGGGTGAGCATTCCCAGCCACCTTCTTTGCTATGAAACACAAGAAAATGTTTAGGAATCCAATTTTCTCCTCTTGATTCTCTTTCTCTCGTCAGTTTCCTCTGTCTTTCCTCCACAGCATTCTTTGCTTCTCTCGCTTTCTCCCATTCTTTGTTCATTATGGCTTCGCTAAGCTCACCCCAAACCAGGGCTGACTCTGTTGGCTTCACACACTGATCCACACAAGAATCTCATGTCACATTCAAACACAGTGCAAAATATGGAACTGTTTTACGAGGGAGGAGTGCCTAAATGCATTTTCATACATCTAAATTCTAATGTCATTGGGAAAAACTACGATGAAAAGAAAAGAAAAGCCTTTATTTACAGATACCTTCATGAAAGAGACAAGAACCATGGAAGTTCATGCATTGTCAACAAAACTGTTATGTTTGAATAAACTCAAAGGAAAAAAATTGTGTTTTTGCAGGCCATCCTAGAAAATGTTGGTTCATAAAAGAGAAGACATGGAGGTAAAAGATTCAAGAGGAATGGGGATGGAGAATATGAATTTGTAACCTTTGGTTCGCAGACGATTGGAGTTTGGAGCCTTGAAATGACTTCATTTGCATCATATATCACTTTAACCTTCCTATTACTTGTGTCCTTTATTGTCACAGTTCTGCATTATGAAAGTGGATAAGAAATACCGCATTATATATCCAATTATTACAATCAAGCACTAAATAGTTATGACCACTAGCCACTGGTTTCGCACATAAAAGAGAAAGGCATTGACTTTCAGAATTCACAGAGATGCTTGAAAGGAAGATACCTATCCCAATGACCATTCACTTCATAAAGAACTTTTGATGACGATGAATTGAGGATCTTCCCTTTGATCAATCTACCGTTCCCCCCAAATCCCAGAAAAGAATTACTTTTGTAGCTTAACTCTGCCACCAGACCAGTCTCTCGACACCGAATATTAACATTTCCAACCCAATCAACGTCAGGGACCGGAAGAATTCTGATTTGGAGGTGAGGACAATTCATTTCATAGGTTTCTCCATGATTCAGGAGCTTCAGCTGCCGTTTACCAAGAACTTGAGCCTCCACTGAAGTGCCTGTATATTTGGTTTGCATAAAACACATTGATAGACAGGTCAGATTATTGCTGACAAGGTTAGTAAGAGGCCACCAGTATTAGACTTTAATTGCTTTTATAGAGTGCAACAACTGAACATTTGCCTTTTGAACCTTGTAGTATTCGGTGTCAATTTCAGTATAGGAAATCTCAGTCATTACAACTTCAATATATATGTGATAGAATGCTTGGAGAACTAATATTGTCAGAAGAAATGTCTTAAAAGGAAGGCTTTCAGGTTTCACTTTCTTGAAATTTGCGGTGAAGAAAATGCAAAATGTCAAATAAGTTCTATTATGGATTCTTTCTGAAATGTTAGGGTGGTGGACTGTATGACAATTCAAAAGTTTCGTCAATAAAGTTGAGGAACTGGACAAAAAGTTTTTGGAACAAGGTGCCTTGGAAATATCAAGGATCATTCATCCGAAAAGACTAAACTTTTAAATAAAAGATTACGAATATCTCTAACAAGAACAGCTCTGCGCTTTGGGTCCTTTGCCTTGAATGAATAGATACATCTGAATTCCTGATTTATATGGATGAACTAAATAGTTTTGCTGAGGTAACCATGGAAAGCTAGAAACTTGTTCACTTGCAACTATAGGCTTATTACTGAAGCAGATCATATTTAGGTCTATTAGGAGTAGAAGCAGATTATTACCATAAAACTTTGGACTAGGTTGTTGGCACCATGTCATCTCTATGTTCTCCTTCTCATCCGTTGCATGTAGGGCAGATACGGGAGGATGGTGTGAAACCTGCAAAACATGTAAGCCCACGATTCAGTAATCTTAACAGATTATCACCAATCAATTGCTTGGCCAAGGGGGTAATTGATTTTATAAAGAAAAGCTGCTCAAAGAGGGTCATACTCATATCAAATTAGACCCTGTAACAGATTTCTAATAAATCGAACAAGATGGAGACATATCCTCGGTTATAACGCTGATTGAATACTACAAGAACAAATTCCAATAGAAATTCTGAAACTAAGGAGTACAAAAAAAGAACCAAGAACTTCGTGTAAAGACGGAGAAAAGAGCAAAATGAAGGAGGAAAAAGCGAGTACCTGTTCAAGCAGGACGTTGAGATTTCTCCTTGAAGCATGGTGGGTCTCTCCAAGAATGGGGTTATAAGGAGCAAGTAAAAGTGTAGGGCGAGTAGTAGAGATGCACCATGCAACCACAGATGTGAACCTATCCACTGGATTCTGCTCTCTGTTGCACTTGCCTAGCAAGTCTGAAGCTGTGCAATATACAGACTCACCATAGCACTGAAGTTGTGACTTTGGAAAATTGAACAGAGGCGGCAGCTGCACGCAGCAACTATCAGTAACGGAAAGCTTTACTTCGGAAACGCAACACGTATTAATTATTTGGTTTTATATAATATCCTGATTATATATTTTTATTGCAATATTTATTTATGATAAGAAATATTTATTAATTGATCGTTGCCAATAATTATTCTTGAGGAAAATAAGGAAATATTTGAAATGGAGAAAAGAAAACCCTTTCTTTGTTCCACACATTCAAAACTAGTTATACAATATCTATCTATAGAACATTTTTGCTCCAAAAACAAATATCTATCTATTATATTATTATTATTTTTAGTGACTTTTTTCTAATATTTTTTATTCAAAATATAAAAGGAAATTGTAAAATTACAAAATCATTTTTATGGTATCAAGACCTGTTAAAGGAAAAGATGAAAGAAAGAAAAAACTAAAACTCTTTAAACATATTTTTGGTAATCTAATTTTATTAAATTTTCAGTTTAATCCCAATAATTATGAAAGCAAAAATATGGCATTCCTTTTTTCCTTTTTGTGAAGTTGATGTAATTCTGTCACGGTATCATGCATTTTATCCAAAATTTAATGTCAAATTTGGTAGCTTGTTGACTTAGATATTACTATATAATTTCACTTTTAGATACCACTAATTCTTTTTAACAAGAAAAAAGATAAGAAGTTACTTGGAAGTGAGAGAGATCAGATCCAGGCCGTATATTCTTAAAAAGGCTTAATATACGTTGCAAGAGATTAGGGGCCCTAAAAGCCGTATCCGCGTCTCCTAATGAGAATGGCTTCGTCAGGAACACTTTTGCTTCCTCCTTGCTTTTGCTTACCTGCTCCACCCCCGAAAAAATATATACTTTATTTTTGCCAATCCAAAAAAAGAAAATACTAGCATATATGTAGCAACAGAACATTTAGCAAGCACTTTCCTTGTATTTTTTTAAAAAAAATTAAATTAAATTACAACCCATGGAAATATTCGCTATCGTAGTTTTTATGCTATTATTAATTTAGTGGAGAATCACATTTCACCTACACATTATTATTCAAATGAAATCTATCAAGGGGACAAAGAACATTCACGAATATGGAATTTCATTTGGGACCTATTAAAATTAAATATGACACTTTTTAAGCTTTAAATGCATAACGACAATTTAGCAGTGTTTTACTTTATTACTTGTACCTTAGTGAATGTTTCATAGAAATAATCGCCACCCAAGCTCGCCTGTGAATTAATTATTATATTGAAACCGAGGCTAGGGCGTATTTTTATTCTACAAGTGGCATTATCATAAAATATTTGAAGAAGGCCGTTCACATATTCAATCTCATATTATAACTACCACTATAATAGAATAATAGGTTCGCTAATGATTTATGGTATGTTGAATAGGGAATGACAATATTAACCCAATTTAAACAAAGAAAATGAATTTACGTAAAAAAATACATTTGATGCTTTGAGATTCCCGATATCCCCGCCCCGCCCGTAGTTAATCTCTTTCTTTATTTTTGGATTTTCTCTCCTGTCAGCGATAACTACAATTCTTTTTCTGGCCTGCAGACACCAAGAAGCACCCATTTGACGAAGAAATTGCGCGTAAACGAGAATCATTTGAACTCAAAAGCCGAAGATAAATCCAAACAAACATAGTCTGGCATTTCAATCCATGTTTGTAAACAAACTAATTAAGGGGAAAGAAGGAAAGAAATAAAGCTGGAAGGTCAAAGGGAGGAGTGGGCACTGAGAAGTGAGAACATTACTTTTGACTCCAAAAAGAGGGAAAGAGAAATTCGTTTTATATTTGTGGCTGGAGATTTTCGCAAATGAGTTTCTGAGAAAGTGCGGGGCGGATATTATTCTGAAAGGACGCTTCCTTGCATGAAATGATCTTAATCTTACTTAGCGTTAAGCAAAAATAAAACAGGAAACAGAAAAATAGGATTAATTAAGAGCCAGCCAGCCAATCAAAACAATTAAAGTAAACGGCAAGCCTCGGATGGCCATTTTATTTTCGTCGCATCGCTTTCACATTTCCAGAGGAACAAAACTTTTCCAGAAAACAAGAAGGCTTTTGAAAGACGATCAAAGAAACGAAGAAATCGAATGGAGGAATAAAACAAATTATCCATCAACAAAAAATTGAATAAAACAGGAGAAACGGAGAACGTACCATTTGAGAAGACGGAGAAGAAAGGGAGAAAAACCGCTGCAACTTGAGAGGCGATTACGAGGACGATGAAGAGTGCTTTGCTTAGAGCTTTTCTGAATCGAATGGTAATGGCTTTTTCAGAATAATATGAAATACGATTTCTTTGCGGTGTTACAACGAAGGCCAACGAGACGAGACTGCCAAGCACGCCGTGTGGGTTTCTATGTATGTACTCTATATATACACAGACACACACACACATATACATATACCCACACACGGTTAGTCTGCATCGTCATTTTAGGCTCTTTTTGTAAAATGGCATTCTTGTCCTTTGCATAATTTGTTTTTGGACAAATTCTATGTTTCAAACTATTTTTTTTTTTTGGTAATTATGGATAAGTTCTTTTTTTTATTACGTAAAAGTTATTCCTTATTTTGCTAAGCAGTCGTTTTATTTGTATTAACAAAAAAAGGTGACATGTAACAAGATTATTTTTTGTATTACATAAAATTCATAAAACAAGATAGTTGACACGTATGTTGCACGGGGAAGTAAATATCAAAACATATTTAACATAAAAAAAAAGCAAAAACAAAAAAAACATAACCATGGCTTACATAATGTTTCTTGCCCTCAAGTCTTTAGGTTTGGATATTATTTAATCAAAATATTAAATAATACATTGAATAATGTATTTACTTAATTTATTGCCCACAATATTTTTTTTTGTAAATAAAGCTAATATGTCTCTTGCATAAATTTTGAATCTTTTTTAAAATCGTAATATCTCCTTGAGTGTATTTGTATTTAGCATCTAATAAATAAAATTCGTTAAATTTTTAATCTTTAATTTTATGGAACACACCTAAATTTAATTAGTGGATAGATAATGATTAATAAATAATTAAAAATAAACAGAATAATCAATAAAGATATATATAAGAAATTATGAACACGTTTAAAAATTGGCAATGCTAAGGACACGGAAATACGGAATATAAGAAAATGTTTCAAAATGCAACAACTCGTTTATATATAGAGAGAGAGAGAGAGATAAATACATACTCTCTCCTTTCTTTATTATAAAGCACATATAACAACTTTACATAATTAATTAAATTAGTTAAAATTAATTATTTCTTAAATATTAAAATTAACAAAAATTATTAATGAGAGTTGTTTGGTTAATTAATTAGAATGTTTTATAAGTTAGATAGGGATACTAGATGGAAGAAAAAAATCAATACTTTAAAAGAAAAACACAATAAAATATTATATATTTTGATATTAAAACAGGTAATATTATTCATATTAAATAATAACATAATATATTAAATATCATATAATTTGTTTCTGTATAAAATATTACTGTATATATTTAGTGTTTACAATCAATCCATCATTCGTAGAATTAGAATCCTCTGGCGTATTTTTACAAAATTTATATGTTAAAAAATAAAAGAAAAAAGGAAAAAGAAAAAAATAGGCATAGCCATCATATCATATGATAATACTTCTCACTTTAATATAAAAATTACTTAATTAATTTAAATATAATAATAAATAAAATAAATTATAGTTTTCTATTTAAAATTAAAATTAATTTTTTAAATAATTCTTATATTTAGGATTAAAAAAATATTAATAAATTTTTATATATTGCATAAAATAAGAAAAATAAGACATATTAATCGTAATTTATAAATAATATAAATTGTCGTGAATTTTAGATTATATATTGAATATTGGCGTGTTTGCCTAATCACCCCAAGTCCTCAACCATGGAATTATTGCCCATGATGTGTCAGACGTTGACAAATTTGGAAATTTTCCAATCTTCATGTTAATAAAGCATAGACCCATAAACAAAAACAAGAAGCAATAATGTAACAATGTATTCTAAACAAGAATTTGAAGTTCTCATAATTTGGCATTTTTCTTTTGAATAATACTCCCTCTTATCTTTAATATAAGAGTTAATTAATTTTTTTATAGTTTAAAAAAATTAAATAAATTAATTAATTATAATTAAATTTAATATTTCAAGATAAATTATTATTATATACTCTTTAATCTATCTAAATTAGTCAATTAGATATTATATTAGTTATAATTAACTTATTTATTTAATATTATCTAAAATGGGAGAGTTTTACATTCTTTGTGTGTCTTCTCTGCAGACACTCACAACACACTATTGAAGATCCATGCATATAAAGAGAGGTTGCAACAAACATTCAATATCCACGAACATGAAGATATTGGCAGTTTACTAAGAAGCAATCAATGATTATTAAATATTCCTTCAAATCCTAAATATAAATATTAAGGTTTTTTAACTAATTCATATAATAAGAAAATAGGTAAATTAATTACTTATAATTAATATGTAGAGAATTTGCCATACTTCCTATCATTTATTACTCGGAGTAAATTGCACTCTAGACCTAAAAAAGGTAGGGATACCCTTACTAAATAAAAAAAATGTCCCAATAATTATGAGTATTATAGAAAAGAAATATTTAATATAGAAGAGAAGAGATAATAAAACCTTATATTTAAAGCAAAACCAAAATCGTTAAAACCCATATATTTTAGGAGTAGTGGAGTATATTAACTAATATCATTTAACTTTTTTTGGCAGACAAAATTAATATTAATGTTAAAGATAAATTTTATATCAAATCATGTGTTGACACACTAGAAATAATGCAACTCAAATAGAACTTTGTTCGTACAATGAATGGGGCATGTCAACCAATCATCCCTTCTCCATCTCCATAGCATCATTATCATTGATAATTGGGTTTTGTTGGCTGACCATTGAAGCTGTCTCATTCTAAGAATCCAGACTTGGAATTATCAATTTTGGCTAATCTTTTCTTGCCTGATTTTTCTAGATGATTCCTATGTGAATATTTCACACTCAAGATTGTGTACACAGAACTTACCCAAAAGAGAATGACGCTTTTATTTTAGTTCTTGATTCTTGATTGAAAGCATGTTCAGATTAGGATTATGAAAAAAAAATGATAAAAATAATTTTAGATGAGAATAATTTCTGAAAAGGCAGAAATTTTTTCTCCTTAAAAACCATAGTTTTAAATCACAAAATACTTTATAGGAAAATATCACCCAAAAAAATACTTTTTAGAAAAAAATTATGGTGTTTGGCTACTTACTTAAAAATCATGGTTTTAAAAGTTTTCCCAAAACTTCCATGGTTTGGATTAGATGTTAATGAATTAGAATCAAGAAGAAAAGGGTTTCCATTATGAAATTTTAATTTTTTTTTAATTATTAGTGTGAGAATGTCTGCATGTAATTGTTCAAATGTCTGCATGTAATTGTTCATCTTGAGAAGTATTGAAATCTCCAATGAATTACCAAATTTTATAATAACCAATTCGTTCCAAATTAAAAGGGAGAAAATATAGAAGAAAGCAAAAAGAGTAGAAAAGATTCAAATTTATTAAACCTCCTGAAGTAACATTTATTGTGAAAAGGAGAAGGAACATAATTGATTACATATGCCTAATACTTTTAATTAAGAAGCATTTCAACAAAATCACCAGCAGTTGCAAAAATTTACGACTTGAAGAAACTAAATGACTCTCTGAGTCTCCCCTTACACCATCTTACCTTTACACCTACTAAATATATATATTTTAGACCAATAAATCTAACTTCACCATTATTTTCCACAAGTTTAAAAGAATATTACAAGCAACCCTTCTTCTTTTTTTTCCTGTCCAAACCAAGCTATCGTTGGTATCCATTGGCCAGAACAGGGATTCTCACCTTGTGCCCTCTGCTTCCTTTCAATAAAACCTCTCCAAAACTATAAAGTCCTGTCACTGTACGAACTGTAAGAGTCACAGAAAACTTACGTGATGCCCTAGCTTTGATGGTCATCGCTGGAGGGTTCACTTCGATGGCAACGGCCGGCTCCATTCTGGCAGTGATCACATAGGTTTCTTCCTCCTCAGCGACATTTGTGACGGTCCTGGTGACGGTTCGAGTTCCCACGAGGTGGGCAATTGTTATTGATGGGCTGTTTAAATTTGATGGGTGCCCTATGGTACTGTTACATGGTGAGTGTGTGTAGTTCCTTATTTCATTAACATTAATACCAGGTGTTGAGCACAAGAACCCCAAGTAATCCTTGTATCCTGCAAGAAGATGAGGAGTGGCAAAGATAAAGTAAACCAGTAGTTTCATGAAACTTTGCCTCAGACATGATGTTTATAAGTTCTTTCAAGTTGACTTTTATGACTTGGGTAATACTCTGTGAACTCGGTTAAAAGAATTCATAGATGTTACCTGATTCTTCATTTCAAGCTAACTAGCCATTATAAAAGAATTAGACAAACGAATTAGTTATATTAGGGGGATGAAGAAAGCAAACCTGCATTGAAGATGAGCCCAGGGTCCAAGGCAGCTCTTGGATTAACATGTCCACTTCCATAATCAAAAGGAGTGGCTTTGACAAACTTCATTGCTTCTGTTTCAGAATACTGCTGTGCTAGAAGAGGCCTTCCTGCTCTGTCTAGAGTATTTGCTGTTGTCATCAACGCCGACTTGATGGCTGCTGGACTCCAATGTGGATGCTTTTGCTTAATAAGGGCAGCTATCCCAGCTATATGTGGTGCAGCCATGCTAGTTCCAGATATCATGGCAAATCCCTCTCCTGCTCAAGCCATTTATCGTTTTAAACAAATCTATGATATCATCTTTCTTCTTCCTATAGTACTATAATTCCCCACCTTTTGATTACAAGTCTTCCAAAATTGACTAAGAATAAAAGGGTAAAGTAGGTAACCAAATGAATAATGATAAACTTTTGGAGTCCAAAACATTTCCACTTATTTTTTAGAGCTTAAACTACCTGAAATCTTATTTGTTCAAAGCAATTCACATTAGAGCTCAGAACAAAACGAGAACCCCAGATATCATGTAAATATTCTTAGGGCATATTTCTTTTGTCTAGCTAAAAAAAAAAGGATAAAGAAAAAGAAAAACTCTTCAACACATTAGTACAATGGCTCTTCTGCACATGTTTTTCTGTTTTTACTTTTTTCTACCAGGAGGATGTCTTAGACTGATTTATCAACTTAAAACATCACAGACTTACCAACGTAATTAGGCTCATCGGTTCCATTTAAAGACCAGGCAGCCCAAATCAATGAACCAGGCGCTAAAATATCAGGTTTGAGAAGATCTGCATCTCGGAAGCTGAAGTCCATAATATTCGGCCCTCGAGCAGAGAATAATGCCACCTGTGGTGCAGATTTGTGGAGGATAGGCATCAACCCATCCCCAATATTACCTATACCTTTGAAACTCTTCACCCGCCCAGTCCAATCTCTCGGTGTAGAGATATTATAATAATCTATAAGTTCCTGAACAATAGTGATTTGTAAGCACCAAATCCCCAAGATTAGTATGACATTTTCGTGATCATAACAAATAATATAGAGGACAGGTAGAAGACGACAAAAATAACCACATTGTGATAAGTTATTCTGTTATTGGGTAAGAGATGCAATTGATAGGAGTTGTCATAGATCATAATGGATCTACCTTTGCACAAATATGACAACAAAGTTGAGCAAGTACCTTTGAATTCTTGACATCAGTGATAAGAATTCCAGGAGTGCTAACAGGGACTGGATCAAATTTTGTTCCAGGAGAAACATTTTCCACACAAAGAACAAATCCAACTGCACCAAGAGCCTTGGCTGTTTCTGCAACTTTCTTCATTGATGCTGTACCAACAACAAAGTTAAAAGAATAGCCACAAAGAAGAATATTCCCTTCTACCAATTTCTTATTTAAAACTTCTGGTCTTTGGCAATCTGTGGGGCTGTATTTCATAGCTGAAGAATCTAACAGCACATCATTTGCAGCAACCAAAGTATATGATTTATTTGCACGTGTTGCAGCTGCACAAAGCCATAGAACATCCTTTATCAATGCAAAGACCGAATATCTCTTGGCAACTACAGACAGCTAATATCTGCAGACTGCAGACAACCAAAAAAGTGCTTAGGCTTGTAAGCATAAATTTTACAGAACACTGAGATGATCTTAATTCTCCAAACAACCAATGTATTCATTTTGACAACATAACTTTTAAAGTCAAGTTCTAATTTCACAAAACAAACTAAATTAATGAAGCTAAGCAAAGAGGAACCAAATTCGATAAATGTTTTACAATCTTTGATATCCTGATAGTTCATCTATTCTTCTTTACTTTTCTTTCCCCTTTTTAAATTTAAAGGAGAGCGGGTGATAGTTTAATAATATCAGTCACTGCAAATAAAAGATATTTGACTTGAATAACTTTTTTCTTTCTTTGGCATAAATCATTTCAGTCCTTCTCTATAGGGTAGAATGACAGGAAACAATTTTCTTGAATATGAAGCAAACCTTGATCTTCAATGCCACATTTCATATTACCATTTCCCTATTGAAAATAAATTATTCAAAGAAATATGTGGTAAGTTGGTTTACTCACGGGACAACCCAAGTCCAGCCAATTTTTTTCCATTTCCAAGGGTCAGATGGTTTTTATATCTACGATCATCAATCGCTGCTGCTACAGATACTATCCATGGACTGTATGAAACCAAGGTCTTAGGAAAAGGACCCCCGTTTCCAGCAGCCTGTGCAACAAATACACCTGCTTTGACAGCTCCAAGAAGTGTAGCATCAAAAGGGTTCAAATATGTGGTTTTGGTGGTTGCTGGAGGACTATTTGGTCCAACTGAAAGACTGAGTATATCCACCCCATCATGCACAGCCTGTCAACCTCAAACTTAGATAATTAGACATTGACATAAACCTTGCAACCGCACTCACATGAGAATGTAGATAAAACAGATAACACAAACTGTTAAGCTTCATGTAGACTGCTGAGAATCTATTCTAAGCAATTCAATGGAAGGTTTTCCATGAGATCCGGGAAAAATAAGACCCCAAAACCAATGAATTAAAAGAAAATGATAAATAGGAAAGTTGTGTTCTTCCCACAACTTCAAAGAATCTCTTTCTTCTATGTCCTCTTTCTTCTTACATATGTGATATGAAGGTAACAGGAAAAATAAATGATTAAGCATGAGTGAGCTACCTTCTAGCCAAATCCCCATGATGAATGCTAGGTAAGAAAGATAGGAAACAGGGAGAAATAAGATAAGCGCTTATATATTTATATATATATACCTGGTCAATAGCAGCAACTACATCTGCAACAAATCCTCCAAAAAGCCTGTAAAGAGCCTTGTATACAGCAATCCTAAACACAAATACGCCAAGGGTCTGATGCAGCAAAAGGCTATAGTTCCCAGTTTTAATTCAAACAATAACTTGCCAGATTATTATTCCTCACCTGGCACGGGGAGCCATTCCACTTGCTTTCCCAAATTCATGGCCATACACCCTCACAGGAATTCCATTATTCCCAGCCGCAATAGCTGATGTGTGACTGATGCAAAGAAAAATGGGGAAATATTATAATAAATAAAAGTGATCAAATCACAAGATAAGGCTATAATAGTTGATCCTATCCACTTCAAGAACCTGAAAAGCATAAAATGAAGCATACTATATATATTGATAACTCCAACAATCATCATTTGTGCATTAACATATAACCCTTTTGTTTCATTTGTTCTTATATGTAAAAATAGTATCTCTAATGGTCACTAATAGATAATTCATGGCATCTTTTGTGAGGGAAAACATTTGAAGTTATCCCCTAGTCCAAATAATATGGTAGTTCATTGAAAGGAAACTAGCAGGGATGTTTCTAAGCTCTGAAAATTTCATATTATCATCCAGTGCTTTAAAGAGGCAATAAAATAAAGCAGCAAAGCGAGTGTTTCCAACACACAGTTAAGTTTCATTCACCAAATTCAGGACCAGATAGAAGAATTTCCTCAGCCCGTAATAGCACACAATGGCATCTTCATAACTCAAAACATAAGGAAAAGAATTTTAGAATTTATCAATAAATTCCTTGAGATACAAGATGTGTTAAGAGTATATCTTCCAAAGTCTTCTACTTAAGCGGCAGTATAAAATGTTTCAAGATTTCTGACAAACTAAGAATACAAACGGCAGGACAGTTAGCCTGTACCAGATGATGGATCATATACATTTAAAAGAATGAGGTTAAGTAAAGGGGTCTATTATCATGGCTTTCAACAGCTCATTCCTCAGCGAACAAACTAATTGTTTGGGGGGGGGGGGGGAATCCTAACCTTCCATGACCATCCCCATCCAGAGGAGAAGCAAAATCAATTATAGGGTTAAAAGCCCCAGCAGCTTTTGCAGCACGAGCAAAATGTTGTGCTCCAATAATCTTCCCATTACAAAAACTCCTCTTATTATCTGGATCAACTTCACATTTTCCTCGATATTTTGGAACTGGCCCATATGGGTCAGTATGGTGTGTTCCAAAACTAGGGTGGTGTGGATAGATCCCAGAGTCCACAAATCCTATCACAATGTCTTCTCCAGCCCGATCAAAACCACCACCTGTTGGCCATACCCCAGTTGGAAGTCCTAAAAATTCTGGCGTATGTGTTGTAAGTCTCCTCACTTTCCAGTCCCTTTCAACACATTTCACTCCAGGAGCACGTCTTAAAATTTCTGCCTACTAATATAAGGGGAAAGCATGAGAAAAACAGAATGTAGAAATTATTTCAAGCAATTGTAACTAAAATTGTTGTAACTAGAATGGTAATATAAATAACGCAAGACTTCACCTGTTCCGGGGAAAGATGAACAGCAAACCCATTTATAAGATGTTGATAGCTATAGAGTTTCTTGTAGGTCCCACGCTCAAACAGCATCCCAAGAAGCATATCATGTTTATTCTCAAGGTGACGGGCATAAGATGACACCGATTCACTGGAAAATGCATATAGAAAAAGTGAGCAGCCACAACTTATCAATTTCCATTTCATGGCTCAGGGCACCCAACAGGTGCTCACAATAGTAAGGCTATGTTTAAGAAATCTGATGTAACTGGGGGGAAAGGATAAAACATACTGTGTTGGATGTGGCACAGGGGAGTTTAAAACAAAATGACCCTAAGAGGCCAACCCCATTTTTTGCGGAAAATTATATTGTGAAAAACATAGTAGCAAAATTAAAAATTTGTCAATTCACCAGCTTTTCTTTCTCAAGAATTAATTCATACCAACAATAGGTTGTGAAAATATATTGATATGTTCATCAGACCAAGCAATAAACCCAAGCCTCAAAAGGATGTCCCAAAAGGTCAAGAAATATATCAGGAGAAGTTAAGGCATAGTATGCACCACTCCAAATTATATATTAAAAAAAGTGGGGGGGAAAGTACTTCTAGTTTTCTGGAAGATAGCTGGTCTGTTAAAGCATCACTATGATCAGAACTTCCGGCCTCTGTTTTGTGCTTGGATTTGGCCGAAAATTAATGACTGTGGTTAAATTTTGGCATATGCCTCAACTCAAAACAAGAAAGGGTGGCTATAGGTGGAAGGAATGTTGTTCCTTTGTTTTTCTTAAGAAGTATGGAGAAAGCAGCTGAGATTAGCTAATACCTTGTGGTATCAATCTTCTCATCAGATTCCACAGCAGTGGCTTCAAAGCCATCAATATCTCCTGTATAACTTATGACAGGCTCACCTTCAACGGTTGCTATGTAAATCTCTGCCTTACCAGAAATCAGAAGGGCTGATAAAATTATACATAAGCACCTAAAGTCCGAGAACCTCATCTTCATTGATTAACTGCCAATTTCAACAGTTTTTGAGATCTGTTCCATGATCCAGTCAGTACCAGTCAAGTATACATCATGGTAATTCGAATTGTAAATGACAAGATGACAACAGTACTGAGGATATCCAAGCAAAAATTTATATGTAATAAGTAATAACGGACAAAATACGGATAAAACTGCATGCTCTTCAATGAGAGTGAGAAGAACGCAAGTAGCAGGATTTGTTTTTTTTAACGAGATCTCTTGTAAGAAAAGACCAAAAGAGTAATAAGAGCCTGCTAGTTTCTGTCTTTGGAACCGAAGTCAACATTTCCAATAAAAATGGCTTAAAAATTCATTAGGTGAACAAGAACATTGAAGACACCCACAACCTACCAGATACAACTGATCTCCAAATGATCAGACTAGAGAAGAACAGCAACGACAATGATCAGTAAATCATAGTTCTGCAGAGAAGCAAATAGCTGGACAATGCAACTCTGATCAGCAAAGTAAACAGAGGCGTAGAATGGAGAAAGCGGAAGAAGAGTAGGATTCAAGCCAAATCTGGTAGCTCAATTAGCCAAAAAGAGAAAGAAATCGAAATTATTATATTTACATTTTGTAATGACGTCAAAGGTTTTTCTCAAAACCAGCTGGTTCAAAAACTTGAAAACCCATTTGCAGAATTTAGCTCAAGCAGTATCAGTTACCAGCGTCAATCCGATCCGGCTAGCTAATACTCAAATCTACTCCCAAAAAAAGCACGTGAAGCTGAAAATGAACGCTGCATTATCACTCCAACCAAGAGAGAGAGAGAGAGAGAAGGGGGACAAGAGAGAGAGAGAGAGAGAGAGAGAGAGAGAGAGTAAAGCACTTTTGCGAAGGACCAAGTAAAGAATAGTCGGCAGCAACAAAAGCAGAAGATCGTATCAAAAGGAAAAGGCTAATGCAAACAGTCACATAAGCTTAAACAAATCGAATCAGAAACTTTGATCCAAAGCTTAATTCACATACACGCCAGTAATGATGATGATCAGAGACCGGGTCATGTACAGAGAGACTTCACTCACATTGCCGTGATCGGAGATCTAACGGTAACCATTCAATGCCAGAGAAAGCCAGAAGCTCGAGATCCTAGTAAGAGAGAGTAAGAGTGAGTGAGAGTGAGAGATTCTTAGGGTTTTCTTTCAAGTCAAGATAGTACAGACAAGAAGACGAAGATGCTGGAGGGAGACATATAGAAGTAAATAATAATAATAAAGGGAAACAGTAATTAATTAATACCAGTTCTTGAAAGGTGAGGTAGAATGAAGTAGTGATTAATTAATTAGTGGGAAATTCTTTAATTATGTTGTTATTTTTTGTTAAAAGACATTTTAATTTGGGCATTTATGATTAGTTATAGTAATTTTCTGAGGTTGGTTTGATTGTAGTAAGACGGAGGAAAATACCCAGGAGTGGAGGATAGGGGACATTGGCGCGCTAGCCGTCGGACGGTTGATATGGAAAGACGAAAATGACCTTACTCTTTCGTCTTACTCTTGCACGGTTAATCCGAGCCACTCCCTTGACTGCAAACCAGTGAGCCGAGCCGGATCTGTTTGTTTCTGTCCCAAAAAGGTGAAAAAACAAACGACCAAAAGAGCATCGGCTAAGAATATATAGACAAAATAATTTATTTATCCAAAACTATGATAATTATTTAGATCATTAATATATATTTATAATATATAAATATTTTTAAAAAAACTATGAAAAAATCCCTATTAAAAAATTTATTGCTCAAATATGCCTAAAAATCAAGCCTTATAAATCTATGGATATAATTTTTCTTCATGTTGTATATAAATATTTTTTATTCTACATATAATTAAAAACATATTACATGCATCCGAATAAGAGTCCTTCAAAGATGGGTTACACCTAACACTTTTAAATAATAAATTGTACAGTGATAGATTTTTTAGTAATTTTTTAGTCTTTTTATTGTGTAAATATGTTTTAAAATTTTGGTAGAAACTTGTACACGAATGCTCGATACTGTTGGCGAAAATGCTATTTTAAAAATGTTATTATATAAATATGCCTGTATTCACTTTTAAGCATTCGAAGAAGTCAAAGTGCAAATTCACTAATTAGCTGGACTTGCATGTTTGAAAGATGTCATGTGCAAATAATATGACCCGTAAACTCCACATTATTTTAAATATTAAATAGATTTTAGGAGTCAAATTTAGACTATTAAGAAGCTAAACTTTCCAAAGTTGATGAATTTGTGTGCGCCAACGTTCAACTTTGACGGTTTCTTCATTCATCGCTTGAGGAAATGAAGAATTTAAGACACCAAGAAGAAGAGTATTTAAATTAACGGTGAATGATCTTAAAGCATAATGATATGATTTTTTTTTAATTAATAGAACATCACCGAGTTTAATCTTATTTATAATTTTAAATTATCAATATTCATTCTCTAATTAAAAAAATTAGCGGTAAGACGATAGTTTTTAGGTCAAATTAATTTATAATTATGATTTTGAAAATAGATTGATTTAATTGTAAGAAAATCCAAACACTAAATATGACAATATGTGAACACAACTGAGACCATTTTAGTGGCAAAATTTATTCTATGACTAAATTACAAGTTTTTTTCAGCTGAAAATAATGTTTTTTAAGTGTTTTTCAATTAAATGTTGTAATAGGAAGAAGTGCATATAGTTTCTACAAAAAAATTTAAAGAAACATAATATAATTTAGACTTGAATTTATTTATATATTGAGATCGGTGTTGATTAGTTTTCCAAGTAATTGAGTTTTTTTGTTAGGAATAAATACTTTTATTAAGTGATCCAAATTGGGCCATTGAGGCTAGAGTTTTAGGGCACATGAAAATAAAGGTTACATGGTATTGAAATAATTAATTCCCAAGTAGTGAAATAATTATCAAACACTTCCACCACCTAATTAATGGAGCATAATTTGGTAGCCAGCAGGGCTCATTAATTATTAAAAAAATTGAGAAAAATATTGTATTAATGAAAGAAAATGACATGTACAATCTTTTGGACATTTTTAGTAGCATAGAATTGAATGTATGGAAGTGGGTATTTCTCTTAGTACTATTTTTATTTTTATTTTTATTTTTAATATTTTAAATTATTTTAATTCTATTAAAAAAGTTGAGAATGAGATGATAAAATAAAAGTGAAATATATTGGACTATTTTATCCTAAATTATAAAAATTCTGGACAACTTTAACTCTTCCCAAGTTAGAAAAAAATATTTTGGACAATTTTACTCCAAATTATAAAAAAATATATATTAATTTTATACTCATTTATAACCTGCAAAATAAAATTTTAAAATCTATTTTTAACATAATTTTATTTTTATTTTTATTTTTATAAAATACTCTTTCATCATACTAAACGTACCGTTTAGGATAGTGGGCACTCACTCACTATCTATTCTTCTTATTCTTCTTTTTTCCTTAGAAATACATGAAAAATTTGTGGGCACTGACATTATTATTTTGAGGATAGTGGGCACTATTCTTGTATAAACAAAAATATAAAGATCTGCCAAGTTACTCAAGATTAATCTAGTAATTAAATATTGGCCCAAAAAATATAGTAATTCAAGATGTGAAATTCTTGTTTTACTTATTTAATTTTATATATTTTCTAAAAAAAACATCATTGAAATTTTTAGCTTCAAAATATTTAATAGAAATATATCAATTATTCTTTTCTAGACGATTTACTCACATAATTTATTTTTTAAGAAATATACAAATAAATGATCAAACAAATAAATATACTCCGCGTATCTCTATATGTGAGATAAGGGAACGGTGGCGGCCATTTATTTTTTGCAGCTAAAGTTTAAATAATAGCAAATCCATCCATTATGTTAAATAGTCAAAAAGGTAAAAGCAATTTGGCCACCCGAAAAAAGTTATGATAAAAACAGAAAAAAGAAAAAAATAACATTTATGCAGACGAGCAATGCCCTTTAAGATTAAATTGGATAAGGATAAACACCTCGATTCAAAGTCATTTTCAATAAATAGCTATCAAATGCATTATTCACATGAGACTTTCCCACAATACTTTTAATTGAGATGATGTTGACATCCCAAAATGGATCTATAAAGATTATATGAAGTTAAATTAATTAATTACCTCGATTCAATTAAATTAATTTAGGCAAAATAAAATTGAAGTAAGAGTTAATTCTCTACCTATCAAAATTAATTTATTGGTAAAAATGTCAATTTGATTTCATTGAAATTAAATTAATAAAAAGTTATGACTAAAGAAAATGTAGGAAAAATCACGTAAAAATCCCTAATTGAGAAATTAATTAGTTTTTAGGACCGTAACAGTAACAGGCTTTCGTAATATATAACCTACATTCTACTATATGTAATTAACATTTCCCAACATACAAGTGACATCTCATGATACGTGTAATTACTTTATATCATATGCACAGACATTGGCAATATGCAACTATTTTCTGTTAAGTTTTAATCCCATTTCTTAATTAATTTGTCAAGTGTAGATTTATCCCCAATTTTCTCAATAATTGTATTGAACTAATAATGAAATAACTTTTTCAATATTTTTATCAGCATATTCTTCTATTTAATTTCTGAAATTCTCTATCATGATATAAAAATTAAACTAAAACTCAAGGAGGAGAATAAATATCAAACAAATAAAAAAGTAAATTTACTAATTAGTCATCTGAAACTAGCTTATATCGTAATATATATAATTATATATATATATATATATATAGCTGGATATGACGTAGGCAAAGGTTCAAGATTAAAATCTTTCTAATGTAATTTTAAAAAATAAAAATCAAATCAAAATAAGGATTAACATAATGTATTGTTCATTGAACAAAACCAAAGTAACCATATTTTACCCCTTTATTTTCTTTAATTGGGGTTGTATTTTTTACATAATACTTTTTTTTGTTGATGAAATGGACGTTTTCAACGGGAGCTTGAGGGCACATGTGAGGGAGACCCACAGGCCTTTGTCTTAATGTTTTCGAACGCCACATGCGACTTTTATATATATAGTCTTTATCAACCTGTACATATAGATATGGCTAATAAAAACTTTAGTCACTCAAATTTATTTTTATCTTAATTTTAGTCTTTTAAATATTAAATTATTTTATATTTTAATTAAATTATATGAATTAATATTTTAAATATAAAAAAATTGAGGGACTAAAAATTATAATTTTAAACCTGAAGAACTAAAATTAAAATAAGAATAACTTTAAAAAATTATAGTTTATATTAACTCTTATATCTAATCAATAAGGTGTTAATTATAGTAAAAAATATTTTAATTATTTAAATACGAGATTTAAAGTTTAAGTATGTGTGAATATAAAAGATATTTTTAAAAGAGTTATTTTAAATTATGTTTTATAATATTTAAATATAATTTAATTATACGACTTTATAGATATAAATATATATAGAGAGAGTGTGTGTACGTGTGTGTGTATTTTTCTCTCCATTTCTCCCCAACTGGGTGTAGAAATTGGACATAAGATAATTCAGTAAATAGTTCAGGGGCAAAAGCACAAAATGATGAAAGTTCGTAGTACCATTTTAAGAAAAAAGTCTCATGACTCTTGCAAGTTGCATCAGACATGAGAAATAAGTCATATTAATAAAGACTATAGTTTATTAGAGCTTTTATACTATAGATGATTCAACTTCTATCAAATACGGAGTATTGATCGGGTTCGACAAAATTATAATTAAAATATATAAAAATTATTTATATATAATCTTATAAATGGTAATAATTAAATAAAAAATATTAGTTCATAACTAAATGAGACTATGTATGAATCAGCATATAATTTATTAAAATGTTTATCAAAGATAAATTTAATTAATAACATTTTCTTAAATTTAAATGACATTATTTTAGGCTCAATAAGAAAAAAATATATCAAATTTAATTTGATTGACCTAATTAAAACTTTAAATTGCACTAATAAAAAATAATTTATCAATTAATCAATCTTATTAATTAACCCGAGTTTTTTTTTGGGCCAAAATCTATACAATATCTTAGTTAAAAATTAAAAATTAATCTTTTTTAAAGGGTTGAGATTGTCAAAATGAATTTTATTTATCTTAATAAAATATTTTTTATTAATACAAAATAATTTAAATTTAAAATATTATATTTAAAAGATTTAATTATTTTAATACGAAGGCCAAAACATTTTTATCCCAAGTCCGTTTTTATTTTTTATTTTTTATATACTGATCCCATCCCAAGTCTGTTTTTGAACTTCTGTGCGTCAATCAAATGGTCCGGGCCCCAAAAAAAAAAGGGTGATTCAAAAGGTCCCAACGCCCAATGTGCAGAGTGTTAATCAGTAAAAAAGTATTGTCAGGCATATTGTACCAAAAAAAAACAGGTACTGTCAGGCATATGATTATTTGGAGACAAAAATAATAATGATAACAATTCAAATATTAATATATTCAAAAGTTATTATATTAACTTAAATTTTAATTTAATTTTTTTTTAAATAAATAATTATATTTATTTAAAATAATTTTTAGATTAAACTATAATTTAAAATAATAATTTTAAATAAATTTATAAAAATAATTTTTATGACAGTAAAAGAACCAAAGTCATCACTTACTATTTTTTTTTACAATCTCTTTTTTTTTCTTTTTCCTCTGCTTTTTTTCTTCTCTATCAACGTCGTTGATTTTCTAGCGTCGTTGCTCCTCCCCTCCATCCATGAGTTCTCTCCCCTCCCCACTACTAATACTTTTGCTTGGTCCCGTCCGACTCTTATAAAAAAAAGGAAAGAAGAAGACTATGAATAATGTATCTGTGAAAAGTGAACAATGTGCAAACAAGGGTAGGAGTAGGACATTATAATTAATTTTTTTATCTTATATATTTTTTAATAATTTACTAATTATAAAAATATTTTTAATAAAAACTATTCAAATACTCATTTATTTAAAACTACTTTTTTTTATAAATTTTTATCTAAAAATCTTTCTCTAAAAGTTAACTAAATTTTTTTTCTATAACTCTCTTTCTAAAAATCTATCTAAACTGGTATATTATTATACTGATAATTTATTGTAGGTTTTGTCCAAATACACATACCTACTGTAAATTCAAACATCATTGTCTATCATTTCTTTTAAAATATTAGTATTTTAGCATGGAAAATTATTATTGATATAGTTATATTTTTCTTCAATTCTTAATTAGTATTGGTATGTTTTTTCTCTCCATTAACTTCTTTAATTTTATTATATTAGTACTATTAACTTTTATAATTTTATTTTATTAATATTATTAGCTCTTGAATAAAAGCTAATTATAATAAAATAATAAAATGAAAAAATTTAATAAAAAGAAAAAATATATAATTACTAAATTAAAAATTGAAGAAAAATACATATACTTAAAAAATAGTTTTTCTTCTAATAACATAGCTATAATTTTATTTTATTTTATATGAGAACATATTTAGTAGATGGAACAAAATGAGATAAAATAACAATTGTATGAATAGTTTTCTGAGTATATATTATGCATATTAAAAAATAATATTTTTTAGTATCATAAAAAATTGAATTATTTTTAAAATTGTCTTTATTAACAATTAACACTATAACTTTTCATGTAAAATTACTCAACTCAAATTAGCTAACGTAATGATAAAAATAAAAGATTAAATTATAAAACATATTATATTATAGATCAATAATATTTATAAAAAATAATTTACATTATGAATTGAACCGAGGAGTATTAAATAAAAAATTGGAAGAATAAATAGAAATAAAGGGTAAAATACTGTTACTTCAAGTTCTAAATTATAAAATTTAATTAATTTTTAAGATAAATTTAAGAAACTAAATCAATCAATTAATTATAACTAATATAAAAGATAATTGACTAATTTAGATAGATTAAATAGTATACAATATGAATTCATTTTAAAATGTTAGATTTGATTATAATTAATTAATTTATTTAACTTCTTATATATATTTAAAAAAATTAACTAAATTTTATAATTAAAATTAAAAATAATAAAAAAATAATTTGATTTAATTAGTATTGAGCTAACTCATAACTTATAAAGTTATAAGTTTAAATCTCATTAAGAAGATAAAAATTTTGTTGATAAACGACCGACTTTCTAAGTTTAGACTAGACCTATCTAGGGGCGCGTTTGGTTCACATAAAGAGTTGAAATGTAAAGGAATATAATAGAAAGGAAAGGAATGGAATAAAATATTATGATCGAGTACATGTTTGTTGGCCTTGAAAAAGATAGTTTGATGAAAAAAATTTTATGTTTGGTTGGTTTAAATGGATGGAAAATTAAGCAGGAAAATATGCAAATGAGCATAATGCCCTTAATAAATCTTTATTAATTAATTAAAAATAAAATAAATAAAAATAATATATTATATTATATACGTTATTAAATATTATATAAAATACAATAATTATATAAATATCAATTAATATATTAATATTAATTAATATATATATGAAATTAATACAAAAAGAAAACAAAAGCAAAATCGATTTTCCTTAGGCTAAACTGATTTCATGGGCATAAACCCAGTCTGAAACAAAAAATACCCAAGTCACCAAGCTTCTTCTACTTTCTACCTTGTGGCCTCCTTCTCTTCTCCTTTCTTTATTCTTTCTCTTCCCTCTCACATGACCATAGTCACCGTCTTCTCCCTCTCCAGTCTCCACTACTAAGCTCCCTCCTCTTCCTCTCTAATCTCATGTTGCTGGTGTTAAGAAGTGTCGCCGTTACCGTCATCATCGTTTAAACCTCAAAAGCATCATTATTGCCATTGTCACCATTTAGAATTCATTCATCGCTCATCATCATCACCATCGTCGTCATTGTCGCCATTGCCGTCGTCTCTGCATCTCAAGCTTCTGGCTTCAAGATTCTCCTGTCGCAGACGTTGTCACTGATGCCGTTATCGTCACCCTCTACATCTCAAGTCCGTCGATCTTTAGCCATCAGTGACATCGCTGTAGATCTATTAAAGGATAAATGGGTCATTGATCATAATAGAAAATCGGATCCCACTACCCATTTTCTCCTATGACTGAAAAATCACCTTCTGCCAACAAATTTTCTCTCACCTCTCTGCCGTCAATAAAAAATGCAGATTCTCCATTTCGCTCATCCCATTTTCGGCTAACCAAATGGCCCTAATAAGCCTTTGATATAAAAAAAAAAAGAAGAAGGAAAAAAAAGAAACAAGGGGTGAAATGTTGCTGGATTTGATGAAAAGGACATACACTGAAATGTAAAATGATGGGGTCAGAGGGGAGAAGAGGACAAAAGTGGTTGTCAAAGTGACAAAAGAGGCTTGACTTTTTGGTGCCATTCAAGCACAGCTCCAAATCAACCCCTACGTAAATTTCCTTTTCCTCTTGTTTCCATCTTTTTGGAATTTTCTTCAGTCCTATGCTTTCATTTCTCTTGCCCATTGAGTGTACTGTTTCAATGAATAATTGTTCCCATACAGAAACGCACTTTTTTATAAAATAAAATAAAATCAGAATTAAGGGGAGTTCATTGAACTGTGATGAAAGGGATCAATATTTTTTAAAAAAAATAAAAAAGTAATTTCGTTACAAAATAAGAGTGATTATGAAAGATACTTTACAAGATCAATTTATAAACAGATAAATCCTTTAAAGTGTGATAATTGTAACATAAAAATGTATTAAACTATAAATATTATTGATAAAAAGACAATGATTTCAAACTTTTTATTGCTTCTAGCAAATAATACTTATAAAACCATGTAGTAATAGCTCACTTATGAAAAATTTAAAATTTTTATTTGAAAAACTCCTCCCAACCACTCCAAAAATTCTAAATATATAATCAGCTTTATTTATAAGATAATGCACTAGAGGGTGACTTTTAAAAAAAAAAATTAAAAGAGCAAACACTAGTGATTTGAAACTATAAATAGGATTGAACCACAACTTGTCATATAGAACTCTTGTGCCACTAGATTATAAAGCTATTAGGACAATCTTCATTTATCTTAATCTCAAATACTTCTCTCTTATTTTAAGTGACATTTAAAAATAGAAAATATTTAGCTATCTAAGAGTGACTAATACTTTTAACTACAAAAGTGCCTTATGTTATAGTGTTTGTTGAGCATTATGAAAATACTAAGCAATTAGGAAGTTATGTCAGTGTGCCTTTTTTTTTATATAAAAAACATTTTATTTAACTAAACGATAAAATTATATATATAAAACCCCCAAATCGATCTTAGGTTAAGAATAAATTAAGGGTACAAAATTGAGAAACATAAATACATTATAATATATGAACAAAAACATTGATCTAACAATTAAAATAAAGAAAACATGAAGTCTCCTATAAATATTTTCTGAATCTTAAGATTATATTCTAATTTTGATAAGAGGTCGACGTCGAATTTATCTAAATTTTTATATAAAAAAATACAAGAACTTATTTTCCCCTAATTTAGTTGGACCTCCATCATCACTTCACAACAAAGACATACATAAATTTATAAAGAAATTAAATTATGAATGCACGTGAAGATGAATATTTGATTTGTCAAGATCAATTAATTGACAATCCACTTTTGACCAAAACATTTTGAAAAGATGGCATTAACCTTTACCTTCATTTTATAAAGGCGCACTGAGATTCTCTTTTTTGAGAGGAGATTTTGGGTCATTTAAATATGACCAATACCATTAAAATATTTTAACTTAAATTATACATACCTAATAATAAAATTTAAGAAAACGCTATATATCAGTTGGCTCAAAAGGTTATAAAAAAATTATATTTTTTTAATATTTAAACTCTAATTTTTTATATTCATGTAAAAAAAAGCCTCTTATGTTGTTAATTTATTTATTACTTGACTAAACAAACACAATATTGCAAATAACCCCTCCCCCAAATTTTATGTTATGCTCATGTTTTGGGGAGTTGAGATACATTCCCCCAAATCATGTGAGTGAGGTGGGCCCTAAATTTTATAAAATCATTTGATTGAAAGAATCACGGACAAGGTAACAACAAAGTTTTCCCCACACTCTTTATTTAGTTTCCTCTTTTGGCGTCATTCTTATTTTCCCCTTCTCAAAAATCTTGATTTCCCATCTTATCAGTATTGATATCAATGCCTTCAAAGTTTTTAGTGGTCATCATCAAACCGAAAAAGTTACTGAACCAGTTATTCCCCAGATTTAATTTCTCTTCAAATGATATTTTTTAAATAAAAAAATAATGGGAAAATTTCCCTACAACACCCCTCTAGACAATTTTTTCCAATTGCCCCCAAAATTGTATGAAACCTCACTGCACCACATTGAATCTAAATGAAGTAAAATTTTATAAATAAAAAGATATCGATTCCTTTAATATTTTTTTTTATCAAAAGAGGTCAACATTTGTCGCAGCTCTATTGGCTGACCCAAGGCAGTATTAATGTCTTTTCACCTAGAAAATTTTGGGGGCAATAGAAATAAATCGTGTACAGGGGTTATGTAGTGAATTTTTCCCAAAAATCTTATGTTTTTATTTGAAAAAATATAGTTAAAAGATTATCTTTATTTTAGATTCTACACTTCTAAAAATAATTTTTTTAAATAAAGATAAGAAAACATAAATATGGACTGTCTAAATTAGATCTAGACAATTTATATGATATGAGCTTTCGGTGCTCATCAATAGTTCTATTTTATAAAAAATAATTATATATATCTATAATAATATATGTATTTAAGAAACAAATTTATAATAAATTTAATTACAAGCATAACAACATCACAATATATATATATAATTTTCAATGAAATAATACTATATAGGTACGAATGATGTAAAAATAAATATATTGATCTTCTTGAAAAGATCAATTTTTTTTATAGTTTTAAAATTTGTCTAGTCTTTTTCCTGTCAAGCACAAAACCCATCCGACTTTATAAAAATAATTTGGTTCCTAGTCTAACTGAGTCATTAGGGAGTCCGGTCTAGCCGTTGAATCTAATTCTTTGGACCAAGATTAGTGGATCGAAGAGAACATTTTGGATTACAATGTTTTCAATCTTCTCTACGACTTTCGGCATTCAGTTGATCTCCACAAGCCCAATATGTCATATAAACCCAAAGTTCTTCAACATTAATCATGTCCAAAGGGGTAGCAATATTTTTTCAAAACCCAAATGTCTCAAAAGGATAAGTGGGTTGAGAAAAGAGAGAGAGGCTATTCCTGTCCTGTAGAATTACGTTATTTTGATGAAGTTGGTACGAATGATAAGCGATTTGGTATCACTTAAGTAAAATCTCGAGTTCGAGCCTTGATGTATGCAGAAAATCCCCATTAAGAGACTCACCTACTATAGCCAGGTGCGCGACGCAAGTAGAATCCGAATATAGTCGAGGCAAAATTCTAGTGAACCAGATGGATAACAAAAAAAAATTACGTTATTTTTTTTTAAGAGATAACTTTTTTTTATCAAATAAAAGATGACTCTCTTTTTCAATGCATTGAAAATCATATAAAATATAAATTTTATATGAATCTCTAGATGGATTACTTTAAAATATAAATTTTATTAGGCCTTGAGCTCTCGAATTTTGACCCGATTGGTAATTTTTATGGTATGATTCCTTCAAGGACTTATGCTCGTTACCAATGTTTATTAACTAAAAGTGTTTTATACTTAAATAATAGCATTAGGGGTAAGCAAATCAAAGATGGCCCTCAAGTCTGTGTATATCAACCAAGTCGGTTTGTCTTACTAGGCCTTTGTCTTTGTCTCTTGTACACATAATGTACTACTCAAGTAGTAGTAGATTGATGAAACGAAAATGACATTTTCTTAATCTTACAACTATTGTTAATATTAATAATCTTCATTGATTGTCATTGTGACGTGTGGATTTAATTTGCTTGATCATTGACTAGTACTCTATTGGATTTATCGTTCTCATTATACAAATTTATTAATTATAACTAATATAAAAATTAATTAACTAATTTAAATAAGTTAACGAGTATATAATATAAATGTATTTAAAAGAGTTAGATTTAGTCATAATTAACTAATTTAATTAGTTTTTTTAATATATTTAAAAAAATTAATTGGATCTTATATTAAAAAATGGAGAAAATAATAAACTAATGGCTTATCCAACACAGGTTTTTATAATTTTATTTTATTTTATTTTAATTATTTTTTCATTTTTTTTAAATTATGAAATATTTTTTTTCATAATTTTGGTAGACATCATAATAACATAGTAGTAATAAAAATGTTGTGTTTAAGTTAAGAAAAATGTTGTTTGGGTCAATAAAGGGTGCTGGTAAATTCATAAGAGAGAGGACAAGGGGACAAGGAATATAAAAAGGAGAATTAGAATAAAGAATCTATAATAAATTATACTTATTGGGAAGGATCTTTTATCAAATACCCATATTTTATTTTTAAACCTCCTACATTATCTCCCACATTCTATTTTAAAACTAATATAAAGTTTATTTTTCTCCAAAATTAAAACCCCCAAATCATCTATGATAGGATTTATTATCTACTAACATCCATATAGTAATATCTTCAATATATCATTTAATTATTAACATAGATATTTATCCATCTATATCATTAAGGTTTTTCCTAATTTATATCATGTGATATGAAATAAATTATATTTACTAAAATAAAAAACTAAACACATTTATAACATCATAATATATTAAATTATTTATATTTTAATAAAATATATTAATATTACATGAATTTTTTATTTTAAAACTCACAATTTTTTCTAAAATAAGAATAAATTATACTGCGAATTGTTTTTGAATTTTTTATATATGTATAACCTTTTTTTAATATATATATATAGTTCATAAAAGATATGAAGTTTTATTAAAGTTATATAATTTTTTATTTTCAATTAAAGTTTGTGTCAATTTTAAAAATAAAATTATAATTTTGATAAACTTAAACAATGTTTTATTTAATTTTTAATTGATATCTAGGTCAATTGTAAACATTGAGATAAATTTTGCTTAATTCATATTAGTTTTAAAAATAGGATGTGGGAGAAAATATAGGAAATTTTGGTAAGGGATAATTTAGTAATTTTAATATTTTGGCATTCTAAATAATTAAAAATAGTAGGTTCTTCCCAATAAATATGATTTATTATAGGTTTTTTATTCTAATTCTCCAAATATAAAAATGAAAGCTGGCAATGGACCATCTGATTTTTTCTTTTGTTTGATCAAAACAATCTGACTCCTTCAAACTATTTTCAGTATTTATGTTAATTAATGAAATTGATGCTCTTATTGATATTTTTGTAAAAAAAATAAAAATAAAATAAACGATCATCGTATAGTTTATTGTGCGAGCGAGGAGATATATACAAAACTAAATATAATATAATATAATAGGGATTATATTATTAGGAGCTGAAAAAGACATATATAATGATAATGAATGAGTTCCTTAATGAAGGATGATGTGTGGTACGAATATTGGCTTAAAAAGAAAGACAATATGATTAGTTACGTAACAATTGAGTTCCTAGGACCAGTCAAATGATGCTCTCACTATGTTCTATGTAGCGCTTTAATTAATTCATAATATTACTTTTAACAAATATATTTATTAAAATTTAAATTTATATTCTCTTCTTTATAATAACGAAGCTATTCACCATATCAATTAAAAATTTATTAGTGTATGAGTAAGTTCAGTTCCTCTAAATAAATCTTTTGATACTTACTTAGATTTGAATCTTAAAGAAAGTTTAAAGATATTTGGCCCTAATAAAAGACTTAGACACGAGTAATGGTTACTTTATGTCAAAGCTTATAATGAAGATCCTAATGTCACGAGTAATCATGAACTAATGAGATTGTTGGAAAGAATTATACTATTTAGAGCATAAATGGTGAAAAAAAAAAAAAGAGATTATGGGATTTTTCAGTTCTTGTGTTCTTTTATCATCATTAAGCCAATTATCCTGTTTTATTAATTACCTACGAGGTTGATCCATCCAAAGCACAATGCACTCAAGACCATCCATGTATGTTTCCTATAAATTAATTTCATGAAATTTTTATCTATGCACATATATTTTAAAAACGATTCTCTGAATAATTTATATTATATATATATATTAGTTTTTTATTCATAATGTTTTGAACTTTTAGATCATTTTTATGATTAAAAAATTATCATCATAGAATCATGTGTTAGACAGAGTGTAATTAATTAACCAGTGGATATCAGATTATATTAATGATATTCTTTGGTGATTTTATAAAAGAACAGAAATTTGTTGGCATTTTAATTTTAATAAGTTTCAATGTGCAAATTATTATATATTTTATACAAACCATCAAATAGTAATATGGGGAATTAATATAATTGGCTCATATTCACATCATAAAAAAAAAGTTAGGAACATGTCCCCTTCATACTAGAACCTTAATTATTGTTACATCTCATGAGAAATTATCAAAATAAGGGTATATTTACTAATTAAATTATACTTGCAATTGATCAATATATTAATTAGTATTGATAAGGATGGATTTTCTTACTGCCATGATTTTTTTTTTTGGGAGAACAAAAATAACCTCAAATTATGAAGGTTAAAAAAGAATAACCTTGAATTAATTAATCAATGAAATAAAAGACACACACATCAAATAAATAATCCATATATCAAGTTCAATATAATTTAAAAGTATGGAGTTAATTTATGCATGTATTGGAATTGATTGATGAGAATTTTACAAACGGATCTCATTTCTAAAAGAAATTTGATTTGATTCGATTTGATGAATCACATAAAATATTAATATTCTTTTAATGCAACATCTGGAAGAGGGAAAGGCCAATAAAAGGGGCAGAGAAATTTTTAATTGAGAGAAAAAAATTAGGGAAAACTGAAAAAAAAATCCCCTATTAAAAATCTTATATTGATAACAAAATTTAATAAAATTTTATACATAAAAATATTAATATTTTGATTTAAGTTATTTTTACTAATTAATTTTTAAAGAGGGGACTATTTTTCAATCCTTTTAAGAAAATGACTTTGTGGCATGAATACTGGAGTGGGTCCCATGAATTAAATATGCGTGAGATTTGCAAGCATGTGGTTAGCATATGAAATTGGTGGGAATATTGGGGCCGCCACTGATGCCTCCACCACATATCCATACGTTGCTGCTGTGGGATGGTCAAGTTTGCCTGCTTCCTGCCATGAGATCATTTTATTAATATTTAGAGGAAATTTAAAAGAATAATAAAATTATAAAGTCGGAATAATATTCTCAATTACACTATTATTTATAAAAATATATATATAAGAGATAATAAGTGAAAATTTATTACAAAGAAATAATAAGTGAAAAGTTAGCAGGAGTTAAAATGGGAAAATTAGTTTAAAATTTTAAATAAAAAGATTTTATCTATTATATTTCCTTATTTAGGACGATCCCATTAAGAGAGATTATTCCTTAAATAAAAGAGAGTAAAATAACTGATTAATCTACAAGGAGATAGTGTCAAAATTTGGACGGAAAGTCTGTCTAATTTTTTAATTCGTAAAGCTTAATTAACCTTCAGTTTTATTTAATAAATGTCAAAATTTTATTTGGTTGAATCAGTCAATGGAGATATGCATTCCCTCTGGAAATTTCATCTTCATATATGCTAGCTAGCTAAAACTGGGGTCAGCCATCAATGACTCATCATTATACTTTATTGCACCTGTGGATAAATTTCTGATGCTCTAATTAATTGCTATGTTCTTTGCATGAAAATGACACTCACCAAATAATATATATATATATATATATATATATATATATGTATGTAGATGATGCTGACTTCTGTATACATGTGTGGAGTGTCCACATAACTCTGCCAACTCAATCTTTTATTTCATCCCAAATTAAAACCTTACACTTCTGCCAACTCAATAGATGCTCACTTACTTTCTTGTTAATATCCCGATTCGGAATTGGATTAACATGAGCATCATGCTTATCTTTGGATTGTTCATATTGTTTTTCAGAATTTCCCCCAAATTTTGACATTCATTTTATTTAATAAATAAATATATATATAAAAAATTATATTTAATATATATATTCAAAATTCTATAATTCGATCCTTAATATAGAGGTTAATAAATTTTTTTAGGTAGATTAAAGAAACTAAATAAATTAATTAATTATAAGTAAATCTAACTCTCAGGACAAATTCGTATTATATACTCATTGATCTACTTAAATTAGTCGAATATATTTTTTATTAGTTATAATTAACTAATTTATTTAAAAAAATTAGCTATATTTTTTATTAACGACCAAAGGTAATAATATTTAATGTCTCTAATTTATAAAAAAAATCACATTATCTACAAAATTAATGATGCAATTTATTAATAGGATAAAAAAAGTTATCCCCAATTTACAAATAGAATTGGAAGATAGTACTTCAATCATTTTTATGTATATAAATATGAATGTATAAGTTTTGTTATAGGTAATATAAATCCAACAGGAAACTATCTAATGCATGCGTAAGAAGGCACCGACCCATGCACCTCTGAAATATGATCATAAGCAACATTAATAATTAATAATTAATAATTAATAATAATATCACAAACAGCCAAACTACACCAATGATGCTTCGGCAGCCTCGATTCTGAATCATGCACTTTGTCTTCTTCTGTAGTACATATATAATAATAACAATAATGCCTTCCTCAACCTAATATTTGTAATATTTAAAGGAATTATCATATTCCGTCTTTGAAAGTCATGTTTCTATTTTTCACTTAACTACTCAATGAGTACATTAATAATTCCCTTTCCTGGATCTTTAACGTTAAATTTGATCTCTTCGAGTGTTAAGGGTCATTATTTATTAGCCTCTCTGTTTAGTAACAAATAGTAATGAGTCCATACACTTTTAAGGATGACGTTATATATGTATTTTCAAAAGTAGGAAACCAAGTAGTTATGTATTGTGTATTTTCCTTTTGGATATCTAAAATCAAAATAATTTTCTCAAAATTTGCATAATAAAAAACATTTTGAAATTGTATAATGACCTTTCAAAACCTAAACTAAAAAAAAAAAAAAAGTATATCTTATTGAGCTATAAAAATGAAAAAAAAAATCCTATAATTCCCATAATTTTTTTAAGAAAAAAAAAGGTTAGCCTTTTTTTAATTGTTTTAGAGATATGGGAAAATTTAAAAATAAAAATATTTTGTAAAGTTTAATAAAATTAAATTAATTTACTCTAATTATAAATGAATGAATGGATTCACATAATGTCTATAAAAAAAATAAGGAGTAAAAATAGGAGTGGAATTTTAGAGGTAAGATTAGAAAGATAATATATTTATTTTTGTTGTAAGTGGTGAAAGCCTTATCTTGCTTGTGGTCAAGAAGAGGAGAGAGAAAGGGATAAGAACTAGAGAGGTGGCCTTGTCCTCTTCTAAATTAATACTTTTGACTTATCTTCTGCCCTCCAAAACAAGTATTGCCCCACAATCCTATAACTTTCAGAAACTCCTTCAAAAATAGCATGACTATATAATATACTTTCTCTTATCTTAAATATCATAATTAAATAATTAATTTATAAAAATTAATTAAATTAATTATTTATAAAAAAAATATATTAATTTTTGAAAATATTGTTTTCAATTATTTGTATGAGAAATTACTACTTAATAGAAAATTTATTTGATATGTGTGATGGCAAGAGAGAGTTTAAGAAAAAAATATAAATTTAAAATATAAAATAAAATAAATTTATATTTTATATTTAAAATTAAATTAAATATATCCACTAAATCTTACGTTTAAAATCAAAAGTATATGCTTATGTTTATGCTTACGTTTACTTGTTAGTTTTTGATATAAATAATAAACAATATTTTCTTAGATGAATCCTTAATATAAAAATTAATTATAAGTTATATTTGATTTTACATATAATATTTTTTTATAATAATAAATATAATATTTTAATTTATTCTGTCTAATATATTTATTATTTTTTAAAATTAATTTATTTAATTTATAAATTAATATATATATATATATATATATATATAATCTAATATCGCTTATAAGCATTTCAAAGTGATCGATCACATTTTGTCCCATGTTATATTATTTCTCTAGTGTTACTTGTTTGACAGGTAATAAAAAACTTGTGGATAAGCTTTATATTATTGGAGAATATATTAGATCAAATAGCATGTGGGAATTTAATTACATAGTACGTATTGATTTATTGATATTGATATCATGTTAAGGATAAGAACCTATACATATACATATATTGTGTATCATACATATAATAATATTCTTCATCTTCATAATATATTTTATAAAAATGTATACAATATTATATGACTGCCTATGAAGTATACATCTCATCATTATACTTATTTTATAGGAAAAAATTTAATGGAAAGTATATATTTGAGAATTTTATTGATCATAGAGATTAATTTTTTTTTACTATAAGCACTTGAGTTGAGTGATAATACTTTTATATATATAAAATATTTTAAAATATTGGTATTTTATGTGTATAAAAATATATTAGATAATTTTGACCAATAATATTTTAAAATATTATTTATTTATCTTTCAACATATTGTATCAATTTATTTTTATGAAAACAAAAAGAATCCAACGGAAAGATAATATCCAAACCATGCATATGCAAGTAATTACCATAGAATAATTTTCTAATTTTCTAATTGATGTTTGTGGTTTTTTTGTTTTGTCTATTTCTATTTGTGGGTTTCATCATTCTCTATTTTTTTTTTTTTGCTCGGACAGCCAATCTCCCTAATAACTGGAGTTTTTTTTTAATTTTTTTAAAAAAATATTTTTAACATTTTTAAAATACTAATAAAAATTTTTTAATGTTATATTAGTATAATAAAAAAATTACTCATGTTATACTCTTAAAAATTTCTATTTTTTATAAAAAAATCTCAAATTTGATAATTATAAATCTAAATAAATATTAACATAATATTAATCAATTATAATATGTAAACATATAGTAACAAATAAGTAATTATCTTTACTAATATTCGATAATAGGAGTATTCAAAATAATATTTAAGTAAAATAAATGTTAAATAATAATATTAAAAAAAAGAAGTGGCGGGCTGGCGGGCTGAGGGGGGGGCGGGCTGTGCAGCCCGCTCAAAAACGGGCTGGCATTTTGCCAGCCCGAGCCCGCCCCCCTTAAGGTAAAACGGGCCCAGCCCGCGGGCTGGGCCCGTTTTACTAGTTCTACTAATAACTACTCCGATTAAAAAGAATTAAATAATAAATTTATTTTAATCATACAAAATTGTAATCTACTATTCTTCTAAATTTTTAATTATTTTTTAAAATATTTATATTCATAGTATATATTAAGAAAATTTTTATTAAAAATAATTTCAATACTAACACATATTTATTATAAAATAATTAATTTAATTAGTTTTTTTTTTAAAATTAAATTAATTATTTAATTTTTATATTAAAAGTTGGGAGATAGTAATAAGTCAAATTTAACGGCCTACAATAATTTTGTTTGGTGGCCCTGAACTTAAGAGTCGAAACAGATCTGGAGAGGCAGGGCTCGTGTTCTTCACATTTTTTTAATATTTAACGTATAATAATGAAGCTCAATACTAGAGATATTCATGAGTAAAGCTGGGTAAAGTAACTCTCCTATCTTATCTAAAAAAAGTATGAGTTATATTTTACAGCCTGATACTCGAGCCTACCCGGTAAAAGTCCTAATTATTTTGGGCTATGCATAGGCGGGTTAGACATAGACGGGCTGGGCATGTCCAAATTATGATGCCATGCTCATATTGTGAAAAAAAATCTGTAATTAGAAACTTATAAAATAATGCTATATTCATATGTCTTCAAGAGTTAAATAATATCTATAATTTACTAAAAATAAGGTAACAAAAAGATAATAATTAAAGTCTTGAAATTCATTGCATATAAAAAAAACCTTAAAGTCTAAATAGTTTGTAATTATAACTTTACATCAATTTCTCAAATGTTGACAAGGATAAAATATCTAAAAAAAATAAAAAAATAATTATAATTTATAATGTAATCATATTATTAGTAAAGTTAAAAAAAATCAATATAGTTATAAATATTAAAAGACACAATTTATATACTTCACTATTTATATTTCTAAAATAACCTTTTAGTCACCAGTAACTATCATATTTTTTCTTTTAAGTATAACATCTAGGGAGAAAAATAAAAAAATAAAAAAATGACACTTATGGGCAGGGCTGGGCAGGGTAACCCTTGCCCGGTGCCTAACCTGAAAAAAATATAAGCTATATTTTATAGCATAATATTTAGCCCTGCCCTATATTTATCAGGTTGGCAGGATTTTTTTTTTTTCGCGGCTCAAATCAATATATCGAGTTGCAGACTCTATGAACAACCATACTCGAGACATTCCCACGAAAAGAGGAATAAATGAACTCCTTTATTTTGCTTTTCACTGAGATTTACCCTGTGGACCCCTATATAAATGCATGGTTCAGATTCCATTACCAAATTTTATTTATTTATTTCTTTTGTCTTACATTGAAAATTTAGTTGAACACACACAGACACACACATTTTTTTATATATTTTAAAAGAAAGTCTTATATGGGAAAAATATATAAAATAATTGATTATTATATGGTGTTAGGAGAATATAAGTTGGTTTACTGATTATTTTTAATGAATATAATATATATATAGTGTTGGCCCTCACCTAAACTATTTATTTATATAAAATTAAAATACACAAAACACATATTATCTCTTTAACTTTTAAAAATTTAAATTAATAATCATAATATTTAATATTTTAATTATCAAGATATTATCATTAAAGTTAACAGTTTTTACCCCATCATAATTTTTATATTTTTTATTATGTACCGTACTATTTAAAAAATAACACTATCACTTTTCATATAAGTTTAATTTTTTTTAAATACTCACTTTAAAAAATATTTAAATTATTTTTTTGACAATATATTTTTAAATAAAAAATATAAATTACTTTAAATCCTATATAATTTTTTAAGTGTTATTTTTTAAATGACATAGTGCATAATAAATAATATAAAAATTATTACATAATAAAATCTGTTAATTTTAACGATAATTTTAAATATAGTAGTTTGATAATTAAAACATAAAATATTAGAGTTTTTTAATTTAAATTTTTAAAAATTAAAAAAATTATATATAATTAGTTTAAAATTTAATTTTTTTATATATTTAATCTTTTATATAATTATAAAACATAAAGGAATCATTTGGTGGAATATCTTTCATCGTCTTAATTTTGAATATGAATTAAATTTAATTTGTTAAGTTATTTGAGATATATCAATTACAATATAAATATATGCATAGCAAATCTAAAAAAAATATTTAAAATTGAATCCATCAAATAAATATTAATTTTTATTTTTAATATAATAACTAATTAATTAATTTAAATAAATTAAAAAATTAATTAATTATAATATATGTAACATGATATTTTTAAAATATTTTTAATTTTATATTATATATCAACATATAAGTTAGATAATTTAATTTTAAAAAGATAAATATTATATATAAAATAAATTAATATATTATATTTAAAATTAAAATAGATTTAAACTAATTTTTATATTAAATATTAGAAATAATAATAAATTAAATTGTGAAAGTATATGATTTTTTATTAGAAAAAATGGTTCAAAAAAAATGTAGAAAAATGGAGGGCTACGATCAGAGGGACGGTTCATGTCACATCTTTGACGAAATCATTAAAACGTAACGTTGGGTCATCGATTCTTCATTCCCGTCCATTTCTCCTGCTTTTTAATGAATAAGATTAATTAAAACAAAAATAAAACGCTTTATTCTTTTAAATGATTTATAAGATATATAAAAACGAAGATCAAGGAAGAGTTAGGCCCGTATCTTCTCCCGTATCATTCGTATATATCCCCAAACATTAGGTAATTTCTGTTAAGCCCAACGATATTCCCTTTCGTCCACAAAAGTCGTACCCCAAAATCTTCTCGTTTTTTCTAAATTTGCCCCAAATACTTTTATTTCCATTAAAGTCCCATGAACATGGGGCAGACATAACCCGAAGCATCTAAGCAGAATATGCCACTTTCTAATTTTATCCTTTATTATGGGGGTTAACGTAATTAGTGAAAAAGTGAGGGACAAATAAAATAATACTAATAGGGACAAAAATAAAACAAAGAAGATGGCCTCATGACGCAAATTACTATTAATTAAAATTGATGGAGAGGCTGCGATGCGAGGTGCTTGTAGTTGTACCAGGAACGTATGACTGAAAATAAAACAAAACGTGGCATAACAAGCTGCTTAAGCATATATGGGACATCATCATTCATCTAACCAAGTACTTTATTTAAATGGGACACTACTCACCGACTCTCCAATTCACCAATCCAATTATCCTAATTTTATTTTTGCATTTAACGTATTTTCTCCAATATTACATAATTAAGTGACTTATAAATGCTACCACTTATATTACATAATTGAGTAAATGATGATATATGGGTTTAATTATTTTTTAATATATATAAAGAATAAAAAATAATACTAATTAGTAATTAATAATAAATATGTGTTAGCTTGTGGAGGCAATTGTTTTTAGAATGGAGGAGTAATGATTTAAAAAAAAAACAATTTGTCTATAAAAAGATTATCACAAATAATCTATCTTCCAAACAAAAGAGATATATTAATTAAGGAGATGGGTTTTAACGGGAGAGTTAATATTTATAATGAGATAAACTAATATTTAAATATTTATTAAAAGATGTGTTTAAATTTTGTGAGCAATTATGTCTTAAATAAAATTATTCTTAATAAGACATTTAGCTAACCATGCCTCAAATATAATAAATAGGATTATTTTTAAAAGTAGTAGAAGATACGTATACTCTCATCAACTATGCTTGAATAGAATAAATAAAATTGTCTCCATTGAAAAAATATTCAAACTATTGTCTTTTTAGTTCTATATATAAAATCACAAATAGTATGTTTGGTTAGAAGGAACCGAGGACAAAAAAATAGAAATAAAATTTTATATTTTTCTATAGAAGTTGTTTCTATTTTTATTTTTATTTTTATTTTTTTAGATTATTTTAGTTTTATCATAGAAATTGAGAATTTAAATAATAAAAATATAAGTAAAATTTTTTAGACTATTTTATCTCTAGTTATAAAATTTTTAAATAATTTTAACTCTTCTTAAGTTATAAAAAATATTTTAAATTATTTAACTCTAAATTATAAAAAAAAATATACATCAATTATATATTCACTTCCATCTTACTAAATAAATTTTTAAAATTTATTTTCAGTCTAATTTTATTTTTATTTTTATTTTTATAATTTTTTTCCATCCTACCAAACGTAATATAGAGTTCTTAATAATTATTTCTAATTGTACACCTATTAAATAAAAAAAAAGAGGAAATATATAATATATTTTTTAATAAAGATAAATTTAAAAAATTATAAATCTAATACATATTTAATCACTTAATTATTTTTTTTCAGTATATAAAAATTAATTGAAATGGATTTATAATAAGTACATGGTGATATGTATTTTTAAGAAAAATAGAAGAAATATTATTTCTCCAATAATTTTAATTTGCAGCAGACACTTTTTTTGTTTGTCAATAAAACGAAAAGAGAAGGTTAAGCAGAGGATGGAGATGGAAAGTGGAAACTGGCAGGAAGAAGACAGTTCACCTTACCGTCCCACCCACAGGTCCTCCTCCTCTCTTTTTCTCTTATCAGTATCATATTACTTCGTCTTTGATTTCCCGTCCACAAAACAAACTTCCTATTCTCTCTTTCTCTCTCTCTTCCTTGGGACGGAGTCAGAGAGATCAATGAAGAAACATGCAAGTGTCATCTCTCCAACTGAGACTTGAGTCTCTCTCTTTTTCTCCGCGATTTTACGCATCGATTCCGCTTCGATTCTCCGTAATTTTGACTTCCTCTATTTTTAATGGCTGTTTGTATGATTCTTTTTTTTTTTCGCTTTCTAAAATCTCCTAATTTTCTCATGTTCTGCACTCAAGAATTTGACGGCGTCTAGGTTTAGCTTATTGCTTGGCTTTCTAGAAATTCAAGTTGTTTATTCTTTTGATGTTGCTTGCTGTTCAGGGCCTTGGACGAACTTTGTTGATTTGTGCGGAGTTCGTCTTTGTTCTGAATTTCCATTGAATTTGAGCGTCTGAGTTCGTGAGGGATTGCTGGACAATCATGCCGCCGGCTGTTGTGAATCCACTAATGCCAGAATCTTTTTCGGTGCCATCGTCGAGCTCCGGCTCTGTTTCTCAAGGATCTGCGCCGGAGAATCGGCGTTTCGGAGATCTTAGAGGTTTGCAGTGGCGTATAAATCTCGGGGTTTTTCCATCTTCTGCTTCCATTGATTATCTTCGTCGGGCCACTGCTGATTGTCGAAGGAGGTAAGCCAGTCTAGATTGATCATATATTTATATAATTTTATGAGTGGCTGAGCTCAATATACAACTGTCGATTATGTGAGAAACTCAGTTTATAAAATGTTATTTAATGGCATAAGGCTACTTTTTATCTTGTCAGGTATGCTAGTTTGAGAAGGCACCTCCTGGTTGATCCACATACTTCAAAGCGTGGAAGTAACTCCCCTGATCTAGTCATAGATAATCCTCTTTCACAAAATCCAGGTAAAGTTTATTTTGTTTAGCACAGCATTCCAATATTTTGCCGGTGGTTAAATAAGCTGTTCTGGTTATTGATCCCTTATTTAAAAAATGCATTTTCAAATAGTGATTTAGAATGTAGTAAACATTAGGTATTCCCAAGGCTACAACAACAACAAGCTTTATCGCTTTAATTGAGGTCAACTATATGGATCACATGACCTTTCATGTCCTTGCTCTCAAATTACGTTGTTTTTCAACTCATCATGACCTTGCTTTTGACTATACCATCTTTCTATAGCATTTTTATTAGTTGTCATCTTATTAATCTGTTTTTTTTTTAAAATTTCTTCTGAAGAGAGATACACATGCTTCCTGCTTATTTCATTAGATAATTCATGTGAAGATTAGCCAAAGAATTAGTGGTAATCAATTAATGCATGATGTTGAAAAAAAGGAGTTTATATGCATTAACCATCTTATTTTTTCTTGATGCTGTACTGTTGACCCCCAAGCATTCCTTGCGACTGCTCTAGGCAGATTCTGGATGATCTAAGTCCCATCTCTTAACATCTGATTGTAAGTTTGATATGGCCTTTATATGTACAGATAGTACATGGAGTCGCTTTTTTCGTAGTGCTGAGCTGGAGCGAATGGTTGATCAAGATTTGTCACGTTTATATCCAGAACATGGGAGCTATTTCCAAACACCAGGATGCCAAGGCATGTTGAGACGAATTTTATCATTGTGGTGTCTTAAGCATCCAGAATGTGGTTATAGACAAGGTAAATTGCTCAACCAATCAGCCATGACTGACATCTATGCATTTTAACTTTATCATTTCTCATACAATTGTCATTTAAGTATTTTCAAAGGATGGTTCACTTTATTTCCATTTAAATCATGGCTGACCTGAATACTTATGGCATCTCTTGCAAGGCATACTTATTATGCCCTTCAATTAAAGAAGGGACATGTGAACGCATACAGATTATGCTTTCATGCTGTCACCTTTTGGTGCTTTTAGCCCCTGTTAGAAACCCTTTTTGTTTTTTGATGCCCCATCTCTTATAGCTGAATAATTACCATGCTTCCTCCCATTCTGGATTGCCTAGTATATGAAGTTTTGTCCCCTCATTTTTTTTTCCGGTTAAAGAACCCACACACTTGGGGCAGCATTTAGTTTTAATTTTAGTATGCTTTCCATTTGTAATTGACCTATGATGGACATTTTTTCGACTTTCAACCCCCTAAAAGAAAAAGAACATTAAATTGTTGGAAAGCTTTACAGTATATCAGTCAATAGAAGGCACATTTTATACCTTGCCCATGCTCATTCTCTTTTTAAACTGTCAAGATAAACATGAATTCTGGTATTTGATTTAAACTTTAGATTATTTTTTCAGTTTTGGTGAGTCTTCATCTTGAATTATTTCCTTTTCTGCTTTATTGCCTTTTTCATATTATTATAAAGAACAGAATCTGAAGTGATTAAATTGTTGACAATCCTGTCCTTGGGTAAAATGCATATACAATTAGTTTTGCTTCAGGGCATTCAGAATTGGTTTTGTATAGTATTGGATGTTATGTAAATAGTAGACTATAGTATCTGTTTCTTATGCTCTCTGGTGTTGTTCCTTATAGGAATGCATGAATTATTGGCTCCATTGCTATATGTTCTCCAAGTTGATGTGGAGCGTCTTTCAGAAATTCGAAAACTTTATGAAGATCACTTCACTGACAGATTTGATGGCCTTATTTGTCAAGAGAATGATCTTTCTTACAGTTTTGATTTTAGAAAATCTCCAGATATGATGGAGGATGAAATTGGTTCCCATGGAAATGCTAAGAAAGTCAGCAATCTTGAGGAGCTTGATCCTGTGATACAGAACATTGTATTGTTAAGTGATACTTATGGTGCTGAAGGTGAGCTGGGCATTGTTTTATCTGAGAAATTCATCGAACATGATGCCTACTGTATGTTTGATGCTTTATTGAGTGGGGCCCATGGTCTAGTTGCAATGGCAGATTTTTTCTCATCCTCCCCTGCAGTTGGTTCCTATACAGGCTTATCTCCTGTAATAGAAGCTTCTAGGGCATTGTATTGTTTGCTGTCCTTTGTGGATTCACCTCTGCATAGTCATCTTGTAGATCTTGGGGTTGAACCCCAGTACTTCGCTCTCCGTTGGTTGAGAGTTCTATTTGGACGGGAATTTTCACTTGACAACCTTTTGATAATCTGGGATGAGATCTTTGCATCAGATAACAGCGAAGTGGAAAAAGGTCCTGATGATTACATAGACTCTGGTATTAGGATCTTACATTCTCCTCGTGGGGCATTTATCTCGGCTATGGCTGTAGCAATGATACTTCATTTGAGATCTTCACTACTTGCTACTGAAAATGCTACAACCTGTCTTCAGAGATTATTAAACTTCCCTCAGAACACCAACATTAAAAACCTGCTAGAGAAGGCTAAATCTTTGCAGGCTCTTGCGTTAAGCGCTGACATTTCAATACCACCATTTTTTGATGTTTATAACCAAAGCAAATCACCAATTACAAGATCCCTGACCCTTCCGTCAGAAACTTTATCTCCGAGAACTCCCCTGAATCTGTTGCCTGATAGCTACTGGGAAGAAAAATGGAGAGTTGTCCACAAAGCTGAAGAAACGAAGAAAGATGGGGCAGATAAACAGGTTCCTACCTGGAAAAAGGGATGGACAGAAAAGATGAAGTTCAGTCTCAAAAGAGCAGAATCTGACCCATCTCCATCTAAGGTTCAGGGTGGCAAGAGTGAATCTAAAGCATCTGTTAGGCGCAGTTTGCTGGAAGATCTGAATGGGGCACTTGGCTTAGATGAAGATACGGAAAAAATGCACTGCGTTGAAACATCAAATCAACAGGATAATGTTTCTGTAAGAGTTGATGGGGAGGATCAAGATGGTGGCCGTAAAGACAACTGTTGCACTGTTGAGGATAGATTTCTGAGTGGAAATACTGGCAGCGAGGAAAACTCATCTTCATTTACAGATCCAATCAGTCCTCCTAATGAAGTCAATGACCATGAAAATTACTCGGAGAAAAGTAGTGTTGCATCTAATTTATCTTTTAATGAAAGCAATGAAGATTCACTTTGTGGTTCCAATGTTACAACTCTTCCCATCTCTTCTATTCCTGAGAACATGTCTCAGATCTCAGGATTCAATAATGATATCACTGGAAATTCAGCAATAGTTTCTAAGGAGAGTAAAGTGAACAAAATTGGGTGGTTTTGGAAGTTTGGTCGAAATGACAATGAGGTTGTAACTGAGAAAGGAGGGGATGCTTCTGAAGCCACAAAAGCTGGCAACAGTTCTAGTAAAAGCAATACAACAGCTTCAGCTACATGCAGTAAAAGTAGTTCTGTTAGTTGCAAAGGCGATTCTCTCGACCAGAATGTTATGGGAACTTTGAGGAATCTTGGGCAGTCCATGCTGGAGAATATTCAGGTAAGCTTCTGTTTGATGGTCATTCTCCCACGGGATGACAAGTTATTTGCTTATTAACACGTTCAATTGAGGATGTTTTTCTGTATTTTTCTTTAATGTCGAAATGCTCAACACATCTGGTTTACAGGAAATGCGGTACTGGCCACACGCGCACACAGCTTTTATTGATTGATATCCCAAACCCCTTTTTTAAGACTTGTTCACTATTTTGAGTTTACTTAATAACCTGGGAGTAAAAGTGGTTAATTGAGATTTACACAGAGGACTGATTTGTTATGTACGGCAGGTGATTGAGTCTGTTTTCCAGCAAGACAAAGGGCAAGGGACTTCATTGGAGAACTTCTCAAAAAATATTCTGGTTGGCAAAGGGCAGGTTACTGCTATGACAGCTCTAAAGGAGCTTAGAAAAATCAGCAATCTTTTGTCCGAGATGTGAAGCGAAGCTCATAATGGTTTTGTATATAGCTTCTGTAATTATAATTCTTTTTGTGACAATAGAGTTCCTTCCACTAGGTTCCTTCCATCATCTACTACCAAGTTTTGCAGATGTTTAGAGATAAATATGTAAATAAGATTCCGTGTCACAATAGTATGTACATTCCTATTTATAGTTGAGTCATTTGAGATGTCAAACGGCCTCAAATCATTATAGCAAAAGAAAGTTATTGTTAGTCATTATTATTTACTTAGCATCCTTTGGATTTCCACGTATATGGAGCAATTTAATACTGTTCCTAATGTTTATCTATGATCGTATTAATTCTAAAACAAAAAATACTTTGCTATGTGTGTATTTATGTAGATATATATATATATATACGGGATAAGTAAATGATCAAATAAGAATTTCTCCAAATGATGTGCAACAAATCAATTTTATCACATTTCAAGTACTACAGGTCTGTAAATTTCTCCATCCGATCAGAATATGCGTAAACTCAATAATCGGTTTAAAATGTTACATTGAAAAAATGTCTACATAAATAATAGATAACTAAGAATACAGAAAAATATATAATATTAAGTGGCAAACAAAGAATCAAAGAATTGTCAATAAATGAACAAAAAATGTTAGCTTACTAGAAAGAATAAAAGAATGCAATCCCTTTATGCGGGGGGTGGGTTAAGAAGGAAAGATCGAGGCTGAGACTCTATCTAGAGCAGATTGTAATTACCACGTTGAGGCACTGAATTGTAAGGATGGTTGGGTACGGGCAAAGGGTCTCCAAATGGATTTGAAGAGCCCATTAGCAGCATCTGCTGAGGGTACTGTGCCTGTGAATATTGATTATTATTGTTGTTGTTGTTATCATAAGGAACCATCATCATGTTGTGTTGTTGCTGAAACATGTGCTGCTGCTGTTCCAATAATGCCAATTGCACATTGGTTGGAGGAGCTATGGTGTTGGACATAGCAAAGGGGTCATGCTGAATATGATTGTGATGTTGAAATGGGCTCTGCATGTACATTCCTGTGTGTCCATAACCCGCATTCTGCAGCTCAAGATGTCTCCTGGCATTTTGGTCTTCATACAAACTGTCTAGTAATAGCTTGTCAAACCCACCAGCCTGAAGCACCAAGAAATTGAGGACTTACAATCTCAAAAGAAACAAATAATTCCTCTATATCCATACACTGCCCCTATATACAGAATGAGAACTTGTGATAGAATAGATATGTTGGGAGAATATTTTAAGTTTATTATTTCTATGCAAGTTGGCTTTCTTTAGTGATTAACTATTTTAACAAATAATTTGTTTTAAGTTTATTTATTATATTCAAGTTACCATTTGCAAGTTCGCATGCAAGTTGTTATTTGCAAGTTGATGAATTTTCTTCATGAGAAGGAAAGCTCCTTCTAGAAGTAGCCTAATAATTTTCTTCCCCCCTTGTCTCTACCCAATCCCCTCATTTTCTGTCTCTCTTCCCCCTCCGTTTCTGTTCCTCATCCTGTTCCCCCCTCCTCTGTTTTGTACCATTCTCCCTAAACCTCCCCTGTTTGCATTAGCCCGAGTGTGTGTGTTATCATATGATCAACTTGTGTCTATATATTTAAAAGAATGGTATTATCATATAGCACGTTGAAAGACTTCGTTACATATGATCTATATTATTCATGTACGACAGAGAAATTATGTAAGGATTTTTTTTCCTAATCAGAGATTATTCCTCACCTTTATTGTGGGGCCAATAGTGTCTGAAGTGTGTTTAAACAGAACAAAACAAAACTTATTGTGACACTTGCGTTTAGTGTGACAGTGTAGGTGTCCAACCTGGACACGTCTGAGAGCTTGTGTCTCCAGGCTTATACTTAGCATAACCTAAATTCGCAACAGCATAATTTGAGTTGTTCTCTATGTTGGTGATTATGCGCAGCATGCACATAGCATACAGTTATCTAAGGATAGCCAATGCAGAACTTTATCCATAGCCTAATTAGGTACGGGAATGAATTTTTTAAATATTAACAAGGGTATCACTTAGAGATGAGTTGAAAATCAAATATGATAATTAGCAAAGTAGGGGGGTAAGAAACCATTTTGCGATCTGGCAGCGGCTGGCTGATATTGTTGCTTGGTGTTGTGACAAGAGCAAGTTCCCAACCGGTAGTCCCAGCAACGTTACTTAACCCTGAGTAGCTCGAAGGATCATTTCCTGCATAAAATTGCAAAATCTCAACCAAGATTGTATCAAGAATCAAACAGCAAGTACAGTTAATTTAAAGATAAAGCCATAATTGAGTTTAAAAAGGGGGGAAAAAAACATGTCAGATCCCGTCCTAAACATGGTGTACATAAACAAGGACGAGAAATTCCAGAGGTATTCTCATGATTTTATTGTTGGCTATTGTATGTTCATAAAAATTATTTCTGATACAGCTATCTGTCATTTTCTCCTATCAGCTTTAAGCTGCAAGGCAGAAAAGCCACTTGTTGTTCATTCAACAAAAAAGATGAGTCCCACCAGGTATATATCTCATTGTTGGCTATTGTATGCTATATATGTCATTAAATAACAACACTATGGCATACTACCAGGTGGAACAATTGCCAGAGCCAACGCATTGCTTTCTTCCAACTCAAGAGCTTTAGGATTTATTTCGTTCAGACCCTACAAAGATGGACGAAAGTGAAGTGATCCATTATTGCCAAACCAGTAACACAAACAAGTGAATACCAGACTAATAAAACATACCAGCAAGTCATCAGTGCCATCAGTTGATATCAATGGAGGCGGCTCTACCACCTCTTCCTTTACTTCTTTTTCTTCAACCACTTCTTCTCTTTTAATCTCATTCACTTCTACGGCATGTTTCTCACTTTCTTCAGGTTCTTCTTTCCTAGGTGATTGAATGGTTTCCCGATACTCCTGATGTCAAATGCCTTTAATTAATTAACTAATTTATGTATGTAAACATCTCTCTCTCTCTCTCTCTCTCTCTCTAATATAATATTATTCGACATATGGCATAAGTCCTATAGTTTGCACTCTTAGAGAGTCAGATGTGAATTGCATAGGCAGGTTTAACATTTTATTAGATATACAAAGAGATACTTTCTTGTTAACTGGAATTCGCATACGAACACAAAAACATATATACGTTATCCAAGAAATTTTCTATATCGCTTTTACTCACCAATTCCTCAGCAGAAGAGCCAGCCTGGGGTGCTTCTTTTAGGTAATCTTCCATTGTGGCAAGAAATGATGGAGGTGGCTATTTATTGAAGAAAAGCGATCCATGAGAAAGTATTTAATTGTAACAAATAAGATATTATTATGACAAGAAAAAAACCTGTCTCAGTGCCGGGAACTGGAAATTCCTAGCAAGATCCAAGCACTTACAATATTCATACAAGTCAGCAAGATGTTTAGCCTGTATGATAAGAAAAAAAATTTGACCATCAGTTCAACCAAGTATGCCTTTTAAAGGGATTCCACGTTGGGCACACGATTGAATCCATATTGAACAGCAACAAAAAAAGTGTCTTTGAAGAAAAGCATCATTGTAAACCTGCTGGCCGGCTCTTTTATACATGTTCAAAGCCTTGAATGCATCACGTCTAGACATATCAAAGAACTGCAAAAAGGTGGGGATAACGTTGATAATTAGTAGTAAACAATCAAAATTCATCTGAAGAGATCAAAGTATCACATTCAACTAAACTTTACCACGTCCACGAGATTTATAATTCCATCATTGATTGCACAATATATTTTGAAGCTCTCTTTCAATACCTAAGTGGCATTGCGAAATACCAGAGAAACAAAAAGGAAGTGGAAAAATCACGACTAAGTAGAGATGACATCATATAAGAGAAGTGAAGGAAATTCATATTTTATTATTACAGTAAAAGATGTGCAGAAGTCCATGATGATAGAAATTCTACTGTCTGGTTCACTGTCTTAGAAACATATTTGATCTTTCTGAAGAGCCATTTTTAAACGAGAGCTATTGAAGAAGGAGGAGTATAAATGTTTGTTAAAGATTATAATGAAACTATTCCCTTCATTAAACAGCTTAAACTTTCTAGTTGAAACAATTCTTGACAGGGTATTAAAACACCGAGCTGTGAAAAGTTCAATCGATCATTGTTGTCCCCTATTTTTAATTAGAATTGAGTTTTAGCACAACACATAGTTGGCATTCCTGTTGTCTACACTTCATACATAAAGTCCAAAAGGCTTTACGTGAGGGGACACATCAATGATGTTTATATTACTGTTCATAAACCTTCACTTCTCAGATTACTATCTGGAGTTAAAACAATTCTCGATATTATCGCATGAATATGCAAAATCATTCTTCTTTTTCGAATATATCAGTTTTATTGTGCATACATCTGCTCAGAGGCAAGGGGATCCAATATTACTGCATATGGACTTTAATTCTCATTCAGTTTCAAGTAACTTTCTGAAATCATGCATTACAGAACTTGTGATGTATGAACTACAATTACAAAACATTCATACCAGGGCCAGTGCATACTGTATGAGATAATTGTAACAAGATGCTCCTTCAGGCTGTAAGGTATTAAAGCATATAAAAAATCATTCAACGAAAAAGACATGTGACAAAACAGCATCAAGTCCCCAAACATTGAGTTGCACCTGGCAACCAATAAGACGGTGAACAAGTTGCTGCAGGGCAGGTAGCTGCTCCAACAGCTCATCATTAGCCAACATCCGGGTTCTGCTATGTGTCTGTCAAAGCTAAAAGTTCCTGATATTCTAAACATGGTAATAAAACAAATGGAAACATTAATGTATACTTTCAAACAAGGTGAAGCACACACCTTAGTTCCAGATAGTGATTTTGTCAAACGTTCCGACTCGACGTCATATCTCAAGACTCTAAAACATTCTAGTCTCTCTTCCAAATATAGTGCATATGCTCGAATCCATGCAGAACAATCCCAAGCTGCATAGAGTCTGGTTAGGCATGAAATACAGCAACATTCATATACAAAAACGCGTCTAGACGAGCCTATAGGGAAGAAAAGTTACATTATTCAATTTTCAGAACTTATTTACCTAGAGGGCTTGAATCATCTTTGAAATTGGAAATCTGGAAAATATTTCCCCTGCTGCAGAAGCTTTCAAGTTCTTCCCTGAAGGTAGGATCGCCCTCTCTCAAAGTCCTATGAATGACTATCAGGGTCTTTACAGCAACCTTTGACATCATTATTCAGACAAAAGCCGAAGTAAGTTTCAAGAAAAGGTTGAAAAATCACAGTTAGAAATAAATGATCCTATTGAACCACAATTCATATTGCAAATATAAATTTTTCTGGAAGGACATTGAACCACAATTCATATTGTACATTTTAAACGTGAATACTTGAATGAGTTCAACTCTTAATTTTTACTTTGTCAGCTAATATTTGCACTTAAAGAGAAAAGCAAGGATATCAATTCTGTTACCAACTTATTCAGAGACTTTCAATACTTTTCTATATTATATAAAATATTTTGAGCGCTAATAAGTTTGTTTAGCTCCAAGTATGAAAAGCATTTACTATCCAACTTTTAGTCTTGGACAATCTCCTCGCAAGTGCGTGAATGCAATATGCCACATCTGCCCGCGGTTGATGTGCCGACGTAGCGTAGAATATTTCTGTATAGAGTTTAAGACGAAGCAGAGAGACACAAAGATCAAAAGAAAAGTGGTTAGCAACAAGTGAAAATGAATTATCGCAATGAAAAAACGAATCCACTTTCTACCCTAAGTTTGCATTATGATAACAAGTAATTCACTGTTCGAATCGGAATCAATAGAAAAGAAAATACGGACAGATCGATTAAATTAAACTTAATTCTTAAAAATGATCATTCGTTTCAATGAAACAGATTGTACGATAATGCATGCCATATTAAAGACGAAAGCTCAGAATCTTATTCGAAAAATTGCGACACATTTAAGAGAAATGAGGTATATAAACTCACTTCGAACATGACGTTCCTTGGGAGGATATTCTACGTGGCTGGTAGCTTTTACAATTGCAATATCCAAATCCTTCAACAAGAAAATAAAGCAAGTATTGAAATGTAAGACAGACTGATGAGAGGAAAAGAAGAATTTAGAACGAATCGGAAATAGAGCTTGGAAGTTTTACAATGAATGGAACGTGAGATGTGAGGAACTGACCTTGTATTCGCTGTTGACCTTGGCAAGGCCGACCGTGGTGGAGTCCTTGAGAGCCCCGTATGCTTTTCTGAAGCTCTTAAACGTCCCCATTCATAAACTGTGATTGCAATGGAGGGAGAGAAAGAAGAAGGAACAACGTACTTCTTCTTCTTCTTCTTCTGTAAGCCTGTCGTTTTCAATAACGAAAACGGCTCTCCAGATTCCTCAAAAAGGGACCCAGTGGCAACGTGAAGGAACGTACTAGTAGAAGGGCAATTTGGTAGTTTCATGTTGTCCACCCCATAACTAATTTCTGAAATTTCACAACGGAACGGGAATTTGTTTTTGGGTACAAGCAACGGGACGGGAATTGGGATAACGGACGAAGGATTCCATAAAATACTGTACAAGCCCAGTGTTAAATTATTTTTTTTATATTATTAATCTTTAATTTATGAAATCTATAATACCAGAACGCATCTTTCTTAATTTTATTATGAGGCCAAAATTATTTTAGATTTTTAAAAAAAATACAAGAACCTTTGCATATTGCATGGCCAAAAAGAAAATTTTAATTCATGTTTATATTATTGCATGGCCCCCTGTTCCCTCAACAAGGTAGCATCCTTGCACAGAAAGAGTACCCAGATTTCCTTTTAGCCTATGTAGCACTGGCACTCGAATCTTCATTGCTACTGACATTCTCAGGGCAATAGGTAGGAAAGATAGATAATTAATTCATAAAGATTAAAAAATTAGTTAAATTAATTGTTTATAAAAAATATATATTAATTTTTTTAAAATATTTTTTTAATAATTTATATTAATATTAGCCTTTGATAAAACTTTAATATGTGTTAGAAAATTAAGTGTCACTAGTTAGTTAAAATAGGCAACTTAGGTATCTCTCCTTAATTCATTGTATCTATTTGTTATTGATTAACGTTTCATTATTTTCTTTTTCATTTTCTAACACAATCGATAGAGATAATTTTTAAAAAAATTATAAATTTTAAAAACAAAGTAAATTAATATTTTATATTTATGATTAAAATAAATTTTAAATTAATTTTTATATTTAGAATAGGTAATAAATAATATAATAAAATTAGAATAATCTCCTTAACGTAACACAAGTAACATGAAAATTGTTGTGAAATGGAGATTGTGTTCAAACTTTTCGTTTATAGATATCATGGTTCTTTGGAGCTTATACAACCCTTTTCACAGTCATCATGTCTTAATTTGTCCACCTCGTTCAATTTTAACCGCGTCATGTTTTTATTGGTCCTTCATTTACATGAATTAATGATAGTTTGAAACATCCAATAAAAGGAAAAATAGCTCTAAGGGCCTAAGTAGACACTTGGTGAAACTAGAGGGATATCAAAAATAAACTTGCCACCACCAACAGGGTTAGTCTGAGTGATAAGCAACTCGGTATCGTTTAAGCGAGGTCTCAAATTTGAGATTTAGCGAATGTAAAAAATTTTCGTTGGGAGACTCACCCACCATAATCAGGTGCGCAACGCGGGTCGGATCTGGATGTAATCGAGGTAAAATTCCGGTGAACCGGGTAGACAAAAAAAAAAATAATAAACTTGCCCAACTCTTAAAAGACCAAAATGAAAATATTTTTAGATGCTAGGAGCCTGGGAACACGAATATGCTTTATGCCTTGTTTGTTTAAGACAGCTCAAATGAATAGGGTTAAGGGTTACCAGCATCCTAAAATAATTTTCACGGAACAATTAGTTTTAGGAGCAATTATTTTAAAATAATTTTTTAGGGGCTGATAACCTAACATACGCTGTTTCTTTGACTTTTCTTGGGAAGAAGAAGAAGACAGTTCCCTTTGCCGAGGACGTGGTGGTCGTGTCGAGAACAAGAGATAGAGAAGAAGAGGAAGAAGACGGAAGATTTGCAAGCTCACAAAACTTCAAAGACGGCAGATGGAAGCGGAGAAGATCGCCGGCGACTTTGATAGTTGTAGACTTTTCCAGATCTGATTCTTGGAGGAGAGGAGAGGAGAGGAAAGAGGGGGGCGCCGTTGCTGTAGAAGGTTGTCTTTGCCGCCACCGTCGATCTTCTCATCTACCGGCGACTTTTAGCCTTCTCCAAATCTAGTTCTTGGAGGAGAGGAGAGGAGAGGAAGAGGAGGCCACCGTTGCTGTAGGAGTTTGTCATTGCCGCCGTCGTCTGCCGATGTCGACCGCCGCTGTGGTACACGAAAACCTTCATCAGCAATACAAAACGTCTTGGACTACAAATAACTAAAAATAATACCAGCCCTCTGCTTTTAATATTTAATAATTGATCCATTGAACGTACAAGTCAGAACACAATTGCAACTTGAAGAGAGATGCTTTTACTGCACCTGCATATAACATTTGGACTGCAAATAACTCAAGAACAGAACAAGAAAAATGAAAAGAAGAAAAATGACGAGAAAAAAGAGAGAGGAAAAAAGTCAGATTAATTGGAAACAGAATAATAAAATCTATAAGCAAAATTCTACAAGAAGAGGAGAGGATTGACCCTGTAAATTGAGTCGCCTCAACAAAAAAAGCCTATAATTTGAAACTTCCCCAATTCTCTGTGTAGAACAAAACAGTACAAAAGAGAAAAAGAGAGAAGTTAAAGAAACAGCATAAAAGCGTAAAGATCAAGGTTTAAACGGATGTTATATGGGTTACATTTCTGGGAAATGTACTGGCTGATACTGCTGTTAAATCGATTAGGCCCCTTGAGATAAACAATTTATATGATAAACAATAGCAACTAAGGGTAAATTAAAATATTTATATCATTGTATTTGTTAATTTCTTTTATCATAGACTAGCTGAATAATATTATTGGTAACTGCTTTTTTGTGAGGGAACAAATTGAGCAATAGCCATTGAAGAACCAAGTTGAGAAGGTAATTCTATAAGGCTTCAAATAGAGAAATAATTTTTCTGTGAGGGACAAAAGCTGAGTTTTATTCTGTTTTTTGCTTTGTGGATTTGGTTTTGGCAACAAAATTCTGGTTATCATGCGACTATTATTGACTTGGACGGGAAGCAAGTGTTTGTGTGGATGTGAACAGTCTTGAACTTAACTTTTGATAAGGCGGGGAAGTATGGTTCATGTTGACGCAGCTCTTCAATAACTCATGTTATATATTCTCAAGGTAAAAATTAGTTTGCATGCGGATGATAAAGCATGAGAGGTGCTAAACTAGAATCATTATAATGATATTCTAAAGGTTTGAAAATGTTGCGAGTTCTATCTTCTTAATTCATGTTTAGTGAATTTTGTATGAGGGCCTTTGTTTGGCTAAACAAGCATGAGTTGTCTGTGCATTCCTCAACAGCGCCCCTGATAATGTCATATTTTCACTATTCTGTGATACGCCTCTCTCTCATTCTTTAGACCAGGCATGATTTAATTTGTCATGTGGTCTTGTTTGGCTGTTTCATAAATACAAAGTTCATGGCTTATATAGTCTTAGACTATTGTAACTGCTTTTAATTGTTTTACTTCCCATTGAAGTTACCATTGCAGGTTAACAATACCTTAATCCTCTCTTAAACTTATTTAAATTTTAATCTTTCAACATTGCATATGCAGTAATGTCCTTTTGCACTTCAGTAAACTTCTTATTAGTATAAACTTCTCTGTGCAACCAACTTTTGCAGTATTTTTTTCCCACCTGACATTCTGCTCCAACTTTCAAAATACTCTAAAAGAGGCAATATCTTTCAATATGTTTTAAATAGGCTATAAATTACCCAATCATCCATAGTTTAGAATCTTCTTGGGAATGGAATCTGGCAAACCCTCCATATGATCTATAAATAAATACCTCACAGATGACCTGTAAATTTTCCTTTTTGGCTAGCTGCTGCATGAATCTGATTAACCAAATAACCTAAAATGGTTGGCAAATCAGAACATAGTATGGAATTTTTTTTGGTTCCCTGAGATACAGGTCAAATAACCTCTTTGAATTTCTTGTATTTTTAAATATCCGTATTTATGTCCTAGATAAAATAGATTTAGTTTCGGAGCTTCAATCTTCTCGACTTTCTACATGGGTTTGAGTTCTCATCCCCCCACCCCCAACACAAAAAAACCCCCTCAATGCCTTTGATGGATGGTAGATGATTTTTTCCTTCTGATGCAGGATCCTGATTGATGAACTGGAGGTGGCCTTTTGACTGATCTTGTTCTTTTAAAGTTATGTGAATGAAGGCAGAATATACTGTCACAATTTATTCCAGCTTCATCAAGATGAATAAAATAAGGTCAATTTGATGCAATACTCAATTTTCTTGCTTTTTAGTGTCTGTTATGAGAAATTGCCTTGTTTGCTGTTCTTGTGCTCAAGTGCAGCTAAGAAGATTATATCTTCTTGCCATTGCTTTAAAAGTTGGAAGAAGGAAATACGTCATATTTTCTAATTCCTACAATCAAACAGTGAGTTGAAAACTAAAAATGCTTCTAGCCATCTGCCTTTGGACATAGTTCACCATTTGGTTTGGGCTGTTCATCTTTTGATAGCGTACTTCTTAACAAACGGTTGAAGGGTCATTTTCATATAACCTGTGATATGTACTCGGAGCTGAATCCAAAGTTGATGGAAATCAATTTTCAGCATTTCCTATATGAAAGTAGAAAACTTAGGCTGGGTGAGCCATATACTTTGCACTTAATAATATTCCATAATGAGTTAAGTTGATATGCTTACTGCATTTCGGCTATTTAATAATTTTGCCATGGCAATTTTTTTTTAAAAAAAAAAAACTCAGAATGCGTATAAGCAATCGTGACAATGTCATGAGTCATAACATCCTCTACTGTCGATTGTAAGTCGGCAACGGAACGATTATATTTTGAGTTTTTGCCAATACAGAACGGATTGAATTGAATATACCTTTTGCGCAAAATTTGAGGAAATCGTTAATTTTTTTTTTTAAAAAAATGAGAATTCATACGTGTTCGATGATGAAATGCTAATTAACATAATCAAGCAAATTTATCTTCTTTTTTCATCAAGAAAATAACCATAAACACAAATAACTTTTCTTAACCAAAAGTTGTATAATATCTTCTCAGCTTTCTGTTTTGGTAACATCTTTTTATCAATTTTAAAGTTCTATTTTTAATTTTAAGTATTATAATTCTTCCATAATTTTTTCGGCAAAAGTTTTAATAAAATGTGTCCATCTTAGTTTTTATGGGCTGAATACATTATGAATATATATATTAGCTAAAGGAGGGCAAATATTTTCACTCAATATTATAAAACATAAATGTTTTCTTGGACTCTTTCAGCACGCAGGAATAAGGCAGGCTAAAGTTTTAAACAAAACATTTAACCAAAAAATAAATCCATGTTGCACCAAAATAAAAGTATGAATATTCGTGGCAAATTTTTAAAACTGATTAAGGAAATGAGCCATAGTTAAGAAAATTTCTGTTACATCTTTCTAAATAATTTCTTGGGTAAAATTTCTCTCCATTGGATGCGAACATTTCTTTTTCCAATTATTTAGTATAGTTTTTTTAATAAAAATTTACCTATATATTATATTTTAATAAAAAAAATTAATAGAAAACATGTAAAATTTTATCCAAAAATAATATCCTAGTTAGAAATTATTCCAAAATCTTGCAGTCCTTTTGAATTCTACTCGACTTCCCTCCCTCCCTCTCTCCCTCTCTCTCTATATATACACACATATATAATCTCTACTAACATCTCTCCATTAGGGCTGTGCAATAACCCCAGGTTCAATAAGTTCACCTAGTCCGTACAAAAAATATCATGTTCAACCTGATAAAAAATAGCTTAATATAAAATAGATAATTTTAGGCATGGCTAATATTCAGACAGGGTCGAGCATTGGGCAGGGGTTGCTGCCTTGCCCATTTAGCCCTGCCTAATTTTATTACCTTTTTACATATTAAAATTTTTAGATTATAATATTTCACATAGAACGAATATGATAAATATTTGTGGCCAAAGTGTAATTTTATAAATATGAGTAGTCAAGTAGATAATTGTATCCTTCAAAATTTATAACTAAATTGATTTTTTTTTATTTTTTTTAAATTGTGCTAACCATCATATTATTTTTTAAATGCTTCATCTTTGTCAATTTTAAGAAAATTAATGTAAAGTTATAAATGTAAATTATTTAGACTTTAAAGTTTTTTTATATACAATAGATTTTAAAATTTTAATTACTATTTTTTTTATCTTATTCTTAGTGAATTATGGATATTATTTAATTTTTAAATATATATGAATATAATATTATTTTAGAAGTTCATAATTATAGATTTTTTTCACGAGCAAGACATCACGACTTAAGTATGCTCAGTCTGCCTATATCTAGACTGAAATAATTAAAACTTTTATGACCAGATATCAAATTGTAAAATCTATCGCATACTTTTTTCGTTAACCTACTTAATCTTATCCATGCACAACACTACTCTCCACAGTGTAGGACTAATTTTTAAAGGAATAGATAAATAAAATAAAAAAGAAAATAACGAGAAGAAGTGTGTGACTCTCGATAAAAATCGTGATTCAAATATCAACCTCTTGCCATAGTTGTCAGTTAACTGACCAGTTCATTTCCCGCTCTATATATCGAGTTCTTCACTCATCGAGTTCTTCACATTTCAAATATCTCTCGCCTTCCCTCTTTTTTTCTATGTTTCAGCATTTCATTTAACTTTTCGTCCAGAGAGCGGAGAGATGCTTGCCACGCTCAAGTTCGTTCTCTTTCCCTGAAACTGATTCGTCTCTTCTTGATTTAAGTTTTGATTCAACTGAAATTGATCGCTGGTGAATGTTCTGTAATCTGACTATTTCCAGATCCGAAGAATCGAGCCAACTGCAGCTCGTGGAACGAGAAGATGTTGAGGACGACGAAGACCTCTTCGAAGCTGTTGACAAATGTAAATCTAGAACAACACATCCTGTTATTTTTCTCATTATTTCCTATATTCATTCGGTGATGTGCTTTTTCTATATCTGTGCTCTAAATCGGTCTAGTACTTCACTTTGATTTCATGTCAATGCTTCATTGTTTAGTCGCTCTGTTTATTCAGTTTCTGCGCTTTCGATCGCACGATCTCTGTTTTAAGTGGTTGGTCTATAAGATATATGTTCTCTTTTTTTATACAGTGGTTGCTCAAGGTATTAATGCCGGAGATGTAAAGAAGCTTCAGGATGCAGGAATATATACCTGCAACGGCTTGATGATGCACACAAAGAAGGTTTAATAGATTTCCTGACTAATAATACTTGCGTTATTTGCTCAATTTTAGTCTTCTAGCAATAACACAACTCTTCCAATGTATATTTAATTTGGCTTTAAATATATCTTTGAACTTTTAAGTAATAAATGATTATATTCCATAGAACCTGACCGGTATCAAAGGTTTATCGGAGGCAAAAGTGGACAAGATCTGTGACGCTGCTGAGAAAATCGTGGTCAGTGCATATTCAACTTGATATGCATTTTTACTGTTCGACTTATGATTGATCTTCCATTCTTTTCCCTTTTGATCCAGAATTTTGGTTATATTACTGGAAGTGATGTACTGCTCAAAGTAAGTTGTCGGACTTCTCCGTTTCAATTTTGGCTCTGATATGCTCGGCAACTTCTTGTAGTTTAATAATTTTTGTCTGCAACTCTGTTACAGAGAAAGAGTGTCGTTCGGATTACAACTGGGAGCCAAGCGCTCGATGAATTATTAGGAGGTAGCTTGGCCATGTGAAATTCTCCTACTATCTATTTGACTACGTAAAAACTTTCGATGCTTGTAAGTGACTCAGCTATTTTACAATTGATAGGTGGAATTGAGACACTGGCAATTACAGAAGCATTTGGAGAATTCCGGTGAGACATAGTGCATATCCAGTTCCAGAAAACTAGTGCCTATCCAATTTCAAAGTAGTCCTTTATAACGTTTATATCTAATGTTTCAGGTCCGGGAAAACGCAGCTTGCTCATACTCTATGCGTTTCAACTCAGGTTGAATCCCTGCCTCCATTACATGATAGGATTTGCCATGTTGACGTGCTATCGATGTGAGATTATATATTAATTAAGTAGCCTGGAGCTTTATGGCTATCGAGCGAGTGAACAGAGAGGAGCTTCGATTAAAATTTAAATGCATCGGTGCTTGAAGAACCTGTATCTTAGTCTGTGTACTTGAATTATGCCAAATATCTCCGATTAGGAGCTTCTCAAACATCAGTTTTTCTTTTCCTGAAAATTGTGGATATGGTCCTAAACTTATTTTCTTGCACAACGACATAATTGATGCATAAAAGGTTCATATAAATCGGCTTTTGACGCATGCTGTTTTTCCTTCGTTTATAATATATTTTTGATCCAGCTTCCTACTAGCATGCGCGGAGGCCATGGCAAAGTTGCTTACATTGACACGGAAGGAACTTTGTATCCTCTTTCAAATCTCAGTCGAAAACCAAGAATTAGGATCTCATAGCGCCCCGTCATGAAAATCTTGCGATTGTGTTTTCAAACTATATTAACCCAATACTCTGTTTCTTTTATTGGCCATTCAGTTTTTCTGTTTTCGTCTTAACTTCAAAACTTTATAGCCGTCCCGACCGAATTGTCCCCATAGCCGAGAGATTTGGCATGGACCCCGGGGCTGTACTAGACAATGTAAGTTTCCTCTATTTCATGTATATCATAAAGGGGGTTCTGAGGTAAATACTGGTGCTGACAGCTAATTATATATTTCTTCTCATGACTCCGCAAGATTATCTATGCTCGCGCATATACATACGAGCATCAGTACAACCTTCTTCTTGGTCTGGCCGCTAAAATGTCCGAAGAACCATTCAGACTTCTGGTGAGTTTTGACTGGGAGTTGTCTTAAAAGTAAAGTATCGAGAGGGCTGACACATTTAGTATTTTGCAGATAATAGATTCTATCATTGCACTATTTCGGGTGGACTTTTCAGGCAGAGGAGAGCTGGCAGAGCGCCAAGTCAGTCCCTAACTGCAAATACTTGATAATTGATATAACAGTTTTTTTTATATATATGTCAATTTTGTTTACAAGAACCATTTTGCAGCAAAGACTCGGTCAGATGCTTTCTCGAATAACCAAGATAGCCGAGGAATTTAATGTAGCAGTTTATATGACAAATCAAGGTAACTTGACTTGTCCCCTGTTTTATTTCACTGAATTTTCCTGCACTGCTACAGAGAATTGTTTTTTTTTGGCCTTAACTCCGCAATATTGGATTTTGGTTACAGTTATAGCTGACCCAGGAGGTGGGGTGTTTGTGACTGATCCAAAGAAACCAGCCGGAGGGCATGTACTAGCTCATGCCGCCACAATAAGGTTGATGTTCAGGAAAGGAAAAGGCGAACAGCGTGTTTGCAAAGTCTTTGACGCCCCAAATCTGCCAGAGGCTGAAGCAATATCCTTAACCAAGAGCTTATGAGTCGTTCAAAATAACTCACTGGTTGGTTAAATTTGCAATTCACTAGGATTTCGTGGGTTATTAATTTCTCTTAAATCGCTTGAGTTAAACTAAGAACTTACATTAACAATCTGTGATCATATATTCCCAATTAACCAACAAACTAACAAATGAAGCTTAGATGCGGAAAATACTGCCATTGACTGGTAATTTTGTTCAGAATGTAGTTGGAAATGACGAAGGAGTTACTTCTATTGTTTGCATGTTCTTCTTGACTGTGTCACGTGTTTCAGATAACCCCAGGGGGCATCGCGGACGTAAAGGACTGAACACTTACCTCAGAGGCTGTTCACCAGCACCAGAGTCAGTCACATACAATACTTTATCTTAGTTTCACGGTTAACATTAATCTTCCTACTATATTGTTATTTTTTTGCTTTGCTACAATACTATATTGTTAGTTTGGTGCTAAATGGTCAGCTGCTAGTCATCAACATTATCGGTATATTGAGTTTTAGATATCAAGCGAGCTTTGCGTTATAGGCTTACATACAAACTCCTTTTCTGAATGCAAGATATATATTGCCAATTTTTATTGTTGGTACAAGAAATTTTTTGAAAAGGGTTTATTTTCGTTTTCTTTCTTTTATTCTGTTTTGAGGAATTGCATTTTTTGTTTTCTGGGGAGTAAGCCCAGCAAAAATTAAAGTCTAGTAAGCTAAACCATCAGGTCAAAAAGCCCACTAGAATCAGTACAATCAAGAAAACTGGGCCCTGTTATTGGAAGGCTGCTTGCCTTGTACAGCCCCTAGTAAACGAGTCCATGAAATATCTGTACCCAGTGTTCATGGGAAAGTAGTAATGTTTAATAGGATTATTATCCATTGAAGGAATCAACGGGGGTTGGTCTGAGTGATAAGTAACTCGGTATTGCTTAAGCGAGGTCTCGAGTTTGAGCTTTGGTGTACACAGAAAATTTCCATTGGGAGACTCATCCACCATAGCCAGGTGCGCGCCTTAGCGGCTCGATTAGCCACGCGGGTCGGATCAGGATGTAGTCGGGCAAAGCTCTGGTGAACCGGGTGGGCAACAAAAAAAAATTATCCATTGAAGGAAAATATCAACTCCCTAATCGTCTATAAGTTCAACTAATAAAAAGATAAGATATACGACTATTTAAAGAGTATTTAAATTTACGTTTGAGGGTAATAGACGGCTCGCCCTACTCGACATTAGGATCGTTTAGAACAAAAAGAGACTTCGTCCTACTTTTGAATCGTGGATAAGTCTAATCTCTTTCTAAAAATTTATTTATTAAAAAAATGTGAACTAGGCAAGAACTAAAAAAAAAGGCTGGAGCAAACAAAATCATTAAAATACTACCTTTTTTTTCTATCATAATTATAAAAGTTAATTAATTTTTTTAACAAATTTAAAAAATTAAATAAATTAATTAATTTTAATTAATATAAAAACTAATTAAGTCAAGCCAGCAAGATCATCCTGAGATAACTTTTTCGGCCAAGTCGTTCATATATTTTCTGTTTTGAGGCTATGAAGGATAATAGCTCAAATATTCTTAAATTCTATAAATGTTATTAAATTTTACTGAAATTGTAGAGATTTAAGTATTTTAAAAATATATTATGTTAAAAATAAGTTTAATTCGACACTTCTAATATTATTTCTTAGTTTCCAATAGATCATAGTTCTTTTAGTCATTAACTCATAATGACCTATATAAAATACTAACATTTTCATAAAAATTATAATCCAATTTACTGATATCTTCTAGAGTTTTAATCTTTACAAAACTTTGAAAAAAAATTTCCTGATTGTTCCTAATCATAATCGCTCTGATATATTGTCTCTTATTTTGCCCAAAAATATGGATTCTTATTTCCAATGTATTTAGGACGCAACATGCAAACATCTTAATTATATATTGAAATTTCAAATTCAACGTACTAAATACAATATTTTCCCCAAACTCTCTTTTGAAGTGACTCTCTAAATTTCTTATCAATTCTCCCATGAATCCTTTATATAATTATTAATAATTTTCCATGTAATGAAGATTGAATCTTTTTTGGGCAATGAAAAATCTCAAAATATTGGACAGGCCTTACATAATATTTCCCCTAATTTCGCCACACCCAAAATCCTCAATTTTGTCCAAAACTCCAAAATCCTCCTATGGAATCTTTCGTGCAGAAGATTTGGAAAAGTCGGGGGCTTGGGGCAATATGAAAATTTATATATGTTTTGTGATCTTCAAATCTAACAGATTGGGGAATTTTATATAGGAGCCACATGAATTGCAATGCTATTTTTTTGGCATGTCCAAACCATAATAAAAATGACAGTCATCAATGCTCATGAATGCGTTAAAAAGACGTCAATGAATGACATAAAATTACATCGTTCATCCATGTATGTAGAGTTGGCAATTTTCAAAGCATCCGATCAAAATCAGACATAAATCATAATCCCTAGACCTCAAATTTTGGTGCGAGGGTACCTAAAAGGGTATCAAATAAAGACGTCCAAGTTAGTGGCTCAAGAAGTCCTCATAGGGCCAAAAAAGTAAGAAAACACTTCTCTAGCTACACACTCATTATTTTTTATCCCGGTAAAAAAGAATGGATAACTTTCAAATCACCCTAAAAAAGATGAACAATCAATAATAAAAAGAAAGGGTGATGGTACCTTTGTTGGATTTGGAGGTTAAAAAATGGGTGATGTAAGGTAATAGGGAAAGTGATGATGAAAACATGCATTCATAATATAGATAGCCATGATTTGTACCCCATTCCAAACACAATCACTCTCACAGGCATAAAATAAAATCCCTCTTTGATCGATTCCCTGCTGTCAAATTCATGAGGTTGAGATATATAAATATCAAGCACTACTAGTCTCCATCAAACCTATCACTTACTCAACAATAGTTGAATCCTGCTTTATGTCCAACTCCATATCAAGGTGAAATCTGTCAGATTCGATTCTTGTTATTATGTAATGTAAGCCTAGCTTGAAAGTTAAAATATATATTCTCTCTAAGGTCCTATTTGATATAATTAGGTGGGAATGTGAACAAGTTAGAGAGAGAGAGGCTCTAGTTCTAGAGAGGGGTTTTGACTTGCCATTAACATGTGATAATCAATCATATTTTCTTTCTGCACTGTTCACTGTGTTTGTTTGTCAAATATATATACTACGTACTGGTCAAGGCTCTCTCTCTCTCTCTGTATTATACCTTAATGATGACTTTAAGCATGATTAAGTTTCACTCTTATCCACGTAAGTATATAGTAAGCATATAACACGACCTGCACTATTTATCTCTTGCGGGACAAGTAATTAAACCAAATGGTAAGTAATGCATCCAATATAATATTTATGGCCTTCTTCTGTCGTATCATATTGTAATTAGTGTGATATTCGTTGCGTAAGTATCTTCATTGATTTGTTTTTTTTTTTTTGGACCAATGAAGAAGATTGAGATGGAGCTTTCTGAACATGGCAAATAATATAGTATAAGCATAATATATATGCATCCTAAAGAAATACTTACAAAAAAAAAACAAAGAAAAGAAAAAATATTGTTCCACAAACAGGGTATCTTTTAAAGTTTACTTTTCTTTTAATCCACACTAAACCATCAAAGAATTATATCCCAAGCTTCAAAACTAGAAATTTTATAGTCCTAATTATAGAGAGCCATATAACTTTTTTTGAATATATGTAATAAACCAATTAAATTAATTATAACTAATATAAAAGTTAATTGATTAATTTAGGAAGATTGAAGTGTATATAATATTAATTCATCTTAAAGGACTTAATTTAGTTATAATTAACTAATTTATTTAATTTCTTTAACCTCTTAAAAAAAATTAACTAGCTCTTATAATTATGATCTGAGGGAATAATATAAAGGTTTGTAATATCATGACATGATTTATTACTATTGTTAGCCACACTAGTAGTACATCCCAAAAGAGTAATTTATTGGGTAGGACAACCCCTTAATTAATTTATAAGCCTCACTTCTCTTAAAAACTTCTCCTTGATATAAGATTTATAACATTACACTATGCATTTTTATGTTGACAATTTCACTTCAAAGCATTTCATCTGGTTAAAATCTTTTGTAGGTAGTTCTCACTGAGATTAATCAATATCTCAATGAAAGACTCAATATTACGAGTACAAATTTAAAGAGAGAGCAATGCTTATCCTAAAAGAGTAATCTATTGCAAAAGAAAAATTCATTGAACTTATAAATCTCATTTTTGTTGTGAAGCTTTCTCTGACGTGGAACGCGTAAGTGATTACACGTATTGTATTTTATATATCACTTGTTGCTTTGTTGGTGACTTGGTGGCACACTGATCTAAGCCGTTGACCAGACAAAAATATGAGAAACGCTGATGATCGTCATCCAACGACGACGGCCCATCCGGTTGATCAGGACCATTGACTTGCTCAGTTGGTGGGCCGTCCCTAACCCTCTTCTTCATGTGAGGTTGGTGAAAGCCACTGTCAACCTTAATTCCCTCTTCATTTTTCACATTATTCTCCATTTATCTTGCCGTCTTATAATTATTTTATACCGCTATCCGACGCTACTAACAATCCATTAGTTGACAAGTTGAGTTTTCAGGAATATAACCCACAATAAAAATCTTTACTATGTCTAAATAAATAATTATCGTGACCTCTGTATACCCCATAAGCTTAAACACGAGACAAGATCATTATCCAGTCAATGCAAGTTGTTGGTGTTGTCATCTTGTAATTTGAATTGAATTATATGGTTATTTATCGCTTGGCAGAGTCGGTGCCAATCCTGCTGCTGAGAGTGCTGACTCGTACGTCTCCAACTCTATAGACTTGGGACAGAGAGATAACGTATCATCATTCATTTCTCAAACATTTTGAATTCCTCTTTCTTTCTTTTTTTTCCTTCCTTTGTCTTTTTTTTTTATTTTTTTCTTTTTTTGCCTTGTGATTTTGGTGATTTGGGTACGTATTTTCCCTAAAAGAAAAGGCAACGGGGCTTCTTTATTAAAATATCACTAAATAGATTGAATTCACTCAGAAAGAAAGCAAAGATGATAAAAGAGAAAGGCTTCTTCATCATCATCATGACTCATGAGCTCCGGCTTCTTGTTATTATAAATCCCCTGTGACTCAGCAAAGCTTATTATTCATTTCTCTTCTCTTCTTCACACTTCACTCACCACACATCCAATCTCTCTCAGCTTGTACCAATGGTGGCCGAGAAAGTCAGGATTGTGATCATAGGAGCTGGAATGGCCGGTCTCACGGCTGCCAATAAGCTCTACACGGCGTCTGCTGCTTCCAGGGACATGTTCGAGCTCTGTGTCGTCGAAGGCGGAAGCAGGATTGGAGGAAGAATCAACACGTCGGGTTTTGGTGGTGACAGGATTGAAATGGGTGCCACTTGGATCCACGGAATTGATGACAGCCCCATTCACAAAATCGCTCAGGAAACTCATTCCTTAGAATCAGAGCAGCCATGGGAGTACATGGACGGCTCCTCCGAGGACAACTCTACCACCACCGTCGTCGCCGAAGGCGGACTCAAGGTCGAACCTTCCATTGTCGAATCCATCACCAACCTCTTCAACAACCTCATGGACTACGCTCAAAAAAACGGCAAGCTCCCCGAAGCTTCCAAGCTCGTCTCCGGGAGCTCGCCTAGTCTTGGTTCGTTTCTCCGGCAAGGTCTCGAAGCTTATTGGGTTTCCGTGAAAGAACGAGACGAAGAGCTCAAAGGATATGGAAACTGGAGCAGGAAGTTACTTGAGGAAGCAATATTCGCAATGCATGAGAACATTCAGAGGACTCATACATCTGCTTCAGACCTCATGAATCTGGATTATAAAGCAGAGAGCGAGTACAGAATGTTTCCCGGTGAAGAAATCACCATTGCTAAAGGTTACTTAAGCGTGATCAAATCGCTAGCCTCTGTTTTACCACCTGGTTGTGTTCAATTAGGTAGAAAAGTGAGCAAGATTGAGTGGCAACCTGAGAAACCGGACTTAAATAATAATAATAATAATAATAATAATGGGCATTGTTGTTCTAAGCCTGTGAAGCTGCATTTCTGTGATGGCTCTGTTATGTCTGCTGATCATGTCATTGTCACAGTATCACTTGGAGTTCTAAAAGCTGCAATTCGTCGTCACCACGACGACGAAGACGAAGACGATTCAGACTCAGGTATGTTCTGCTTCTGCCCTCCTCTACCTTCCTTCAAGGCAGAGGCAATCTCAAGGCTTGGTTTTGGTGTGGTTAATAAGCTGTTTCTTCAATTGAGCCAGAGGAAAGATGATGAAGATGATGATGATGAACTGTCCATCTCCAAGAGCTTCCCTTACTTGCAAATGGTGTTCCATCCACCTGATTCTGATCTTAAGCACAAGAAAATTCCATGGTGGATGAGGAAAACATCTTCACTTTGCCCCATCTACAACAATTCAAGAGTCCTCTTATCTTGGTTTGCAGGAGAAGAAGCTCTGGCTCTAGAGTCACTTGAAGATGAAGATATCATTAATGGGGTTTCAACAACACTTTCAAACTTACTCTCCAATCATGGATTCTCCAATGAGAATGAGAATTCTGAGGAAATTCAAGTGAAAATCAGTAAAGTGTTAAAAAGCAAATGGGGAACTGATCCTTTATTCCTGGGTTCTTATAGTTATGTGGCAGTAGGATCAAGCGGTGAAGATTTGGATAAAATGGCAGAACCATTACCTAAAGGTAGTGGAACAAGTTCTGGTTCATTGCCTTCACTTCAGATTCTGTTTGCAGGGGAAGCTACTCACAGAACTCACTATTCCACAACTCATGGAGCTTACTTCAGTGGCCTTAGAGAAGCCAATAGGCTTCTTCAACATTATCATCACTGTGTTGTTGGGATTCATAATAACTATTAAATTTAAAATTTTTGAACATTAATATCGCTATCATGATAATATTATTCCCATTTTCATCTCAAACATCTTTGTTTCTCTTTAAGGAAAGTGGCAAAAAAATCAAAGTTACTAGGGAGCAAGATGGAGAGAGAGAATGAGAGAGAGAGAGATGGGTTAGATGTACTGCATTGCAAGAAGTAATTATTTATATTGCTTTCTCTCTTCATTCTATGAGTGTAGCTCATTTTCATTTACTCTATCTTGTAGAAGAGAATTAAAGATGAGATTTTTATTGGTACACAGAATCTGATATGGAACTAGGAAGCTTTGGATGCTACCTCTGTTTGCGTGTTTTACTTCTTTCAATAGACAGGATTCGCTAAACCCGGTTCTTTCCAGCCTGTCTTCTCAATCTCCTCATCTTCAAACTCTTCTCTTCTCAACTATGGCTCTTCTTCACTTGCAGAGTTTTTGCTTATGTGTTATTTCTTAGCACACAAACTCTTCAAGAAAACTCCAAAGTAATCCATGTACTTTGTGTAAAAATGCATAGAAGAAGAAGAAGTTATATAAGTCGATATGTAAGGAAATATCAGAATATCAGAATAAAGACAAGGCTTATTGAGATGATAAAGAGAGATTAAACCTATATGGAAATCTTGTATCAAGTAAAACAACTCATGTTATCTTTTATAAATGAGAAAATTATTATAAAATAAAAAGAAAATGATTTAATTATCAAAACGTCCGAAAAGTATAAACTCATTATTAATTTATATCTTAAAATTTATTATTAGGATTTTTAGATAATTAAATCTATTGTTTATGATTTCATTGTAATTTCCCATTTATAAATTGATTTTTTTTTTAATTGTCAGACAAAATAACAACTCATTGACCACCCTTATCAGAATGATTATTTGCCATACCGTTAGATTTATTTAAAGAAGCCAAACTGATAATTGCCTTCAAAGTTTGGTTTTGTACGAGTGAGTGAGGTAGGACCTATGAGAAACAGGGGACAGTGAATGAACTGGCTGAAGTACTAGAGAAGATGCACATGAGGATGGGAGGAGGCACCAATGGGATGGTCCTACGTGGCAGGTGTTGTCAGTGAGACCGAATTGTCCTTAACAATGAGACAGAACTAGATATGCTTATTATGGCCATCTGATTGCAATTGCAGTGATCTTTTGTGCAGAGGACTCGCTTCACTTGGTCAGGATTCACAGAAGAAACTCGACCCCATTCTTCTGACATAGCTCTCTTACAAAAACAACTGGCCTACCTTAATTGTTTGTTCCCATTTAGATTTCTATACTAAGCAAATCCATACTAGAGACCACTTCAAACACTGTCCACTCCCCAAATGTTTTTTACCAAGATTTTTCTGTCCTTCTGTCTCGTTGTCCTGTTTTTATTATGTCTAATGCGATCCGTCTGATGCTTCATCAATGGTTGTGATCGATTTCTCTCTCAAATAAGTGGACCCCATATCATATAAATTATTGACTTCACTCGTTTGGGTATTATGCATAAAACTTCACGTCCTGCGTTCAAGGTTGTTGTGGATCTCAATTCATTATCTACATCATCAAGTTTTGGCTTTCATCACAAGATCCTATGTTTTTGCTAAGAATAATTTTCTTTTTTGGTGAGTCCCAAGACTCAGGATATGCATTCAGATTCAAAGAGTATTTATAAAAATATTTATAGATTGTCTACTAACAAAATATTTATATAAATAATAGAATTTGAACTTATAATTTTATAAATTATGAGTTAATTTTTTATTAAATATTTTTGTTGACTCTGGTAAGAATGATCTATACTTATTTTTTATAAGTAAATGCTTAGGGTGTCTGTTTGTGTGGTCAAATCAAGGGATATATATAAAGTGACTCCATTATTGTAAGATTTCCCAAGATCTCTGATCTGTCCTCTATCTCAAGTTCCCCATTGCTTAATCATAGTTTAAATTCAAAAAAAAAAAAAAAAAAAAAAGGAACCAAAAGAAAGGAGCAAGGGCGGGCCCACTTGCTGCCTCTTTATGCCACTTGTGGGCTTCAATCACCCTTTGATGATTGCATATCATAGACCAATCTGTCACCTAGTTTTTGTCTGATACATGAGCCAACAAATGAGAATCTACGTGCCTATACCCCACCCAATTGATCAATCCAACATGTTAATTACTTAAACATGACACTTTATGCCTCTAATTGTCGTTACTGTTATATAGTAATATGGCCATTAACTTCCATTAACATTGCTCTCTGCAATAATTGCCCACAAAATCTGTGGTTTCTTTTGCTGAAACCAAGATGGATGACATCCCCAATGATCTTTGAATTTGAAAAGGAAAATAAAAAAGAACTGTTCAAATCAATGAGATATCGTAATCTTTCAACTTCAGAATTTCAGATAATATAGTTTATGCCACACAAACCTTGTCATGCTTTTACGTTTTTTCTTTGCCCCTTCGATTTGGTGAAAGTTTCTTGGTAGGACCATTGAATTGACGACACGTGCAAATTGGACAGATTTGCGTTTTCTCTTTGACGTTGTTAGCAGCAGAGCTTGTTCGCTTGCTTGCTTGATTAAGTTGGGGTAATGTCTACGTAATTTGCTTGTCATTGAGCCAAAATAAAATTATGTTTCTTGGTTTTTTTTTTTTTGACTCATGCCATGCACTTATCCGAAATTCAAATGATTCATATGCACCATCTGAAATCAGACAACATCAACATGAAATGAACTGTAAAATGTGAATCACATCGTTGGTCTATTCTCTCAGAAAAACGGATTTTAAAAGGCATAAATCTCTTATTTTATACAAGATAAATACGCGAGATTTGTCTTGTAAAGCACAGAAATGATCTCGTTCCTAAACACCCTCCTAACTTAAACATAGAATGAATTTGTGGCATGACTTCAAGAACATATGTTGCAATGTCGATATTTATATCATAATCTACTCATCTCGTCAGAATGCTCATCACTCAAAACAAAACAGAGAGAGAGAGATAGTCTCTCCTTTCAGGATTATCATTGCTTTTCTGTTTATTCAGTTGGATGTTCTGTAATGATTGTTTCTTAAGTATCACGATTTCCCTTCAGCTTCACCTTTGGCCAAATATTTCTTTAACTTTACGTGTCCAACTTCTTTATGATAATAATGATCCTGCTTTTCCTTTTTGGCAAATCTTGGATTAAAAGTTCAATGATAATAGTCTAATAGATGATCATCAAGAGATGTATCTGTATCTCCCTTTACTCTTATAATAAATCAAAAGAGAACAACTTTTTTTTCAAATCTCCTAAAGCCAATGACAGATTTAACTAGGTTATCACATTGGGGATCTGAAATTGGCTTTAGAAAATACCTTAGTAGTGATATTCATAAAGAAATAACTTAAATCCTTGAGAGGTGGAATCTATAGAGCTGTAGTCAGTCTTAGACTCATAGATTAGGTTGCTTTGATGTTTGCCAGATCTCTAAAATATTGGTCTTTTTAGTCTTTACACTATTGGTTGAAGAGCCATTTAAAATTCATTAGAGTAATTGTTTTGAAAGTGATGAAATTCTTTGACAAGCTTATAAATAATGAAACCAATTTTGCCAGCAAAAGTTGATATGGTTGGTAACTTGGTAAGAATCAAGCTCACACTTTATAAAAGCTTATGTTTTAATTTAACTTCTTATATGATGACTCTATTGATAAGAAATCTATTAGTATTTTTATGATCGTTCTATCACTTTAGTGAATTCTTAAAATTCAACTCGCTTAAGTTTCTTTTTTTTTTTGGAAAAAAAAAAAGCAAAACTAACTTTACTATGAGAGGGCCACAATTGCTTTCATGATGCTGGGAGCAGAGCAAGCAAAGCACAATTGTTTTGTTAGGTGGACATGTGATTGATAGAGGCTGAGAAGGACAGTGTTGTTGAAATCTTTTGTTTTGGCAAACAAGGATCCGAAAAATGTTAGGCTAATACTAATGGGGAAGAGATATGAAACAAAGTGGTTCTTTACTTTTGTTCTCTTTATGTTTTGTTGGGGGAAGAGGGGGATGCATGTGTGTTGTTTGAAGTTCATTGGAAGATAAGAACTCTCTCTCTCTCTCTCTGCATTCAGCTTCTTTTTCTTTGGGGAGAAAATGGAGGTAAGCTTTGAGGGTAATTGATTTGCTAATCCCCGGATTAACAGGAGGACCATTTGGATTTATATCAGGTGAGGGTTCTTATCTGATGTAGGATTCATCAAAAACTCAACAGAAAAAGTGTGTTTTGATGATTTTAAGGAGATTAACTTACTATAATTTCTTGCTCAAGTTTATCAACAAGCTTAATACATCAAACCTCAAACTATTAATCAATATTGTAATGCCTGTGGACAAGGCTTGGAAAATTGATGAATGTTTGAAGCAGGAATGATCCAGAATCTACAGTGATGTGTCAATATCAATATAGAAGATGGGACTTTGAACTCTGAAGCAACTTTTTATGATAACATTCTTATTACATAAAATCATACAAGCAAAAAAATAAAGAAGATGAAATTGCTTTCTTGTAAAAAAGTGTAGTAGTTTTAATCTCCTTGACGCACAAGGACTCAATCCCCCAAAACTGTATGAAGCAGCAAACATTGGAATACCATATCTACTTATGTAGGCACCTTTTTTTATTTTGACCAATTTCTCTTCATCAACAAATAGAAGAAACATAGTATAATGATAGATTCAACGTATTCCATGCTTGCACCATCTTCATTTTGTAATCCGCTACCTTGTTTCTTTTGTTAGAGCAATATAACCAGTGTCACCTACCATTTCTTCAAACACAACCAAGAGATTCCTGGTTGGCTTTAGCCATCCACGAGGGACATGGAACCTGAAAAAATTACAATGTTAATACGAAATCGTGTATAAATTACAGTACCATTTTCCGTTGTAATACAATTTTGTGGTTCTTACCATCTTTGTGAGGGCGATCCACAATATAGCCGACATTTTGTATCAGTATAATTACACTTGTCAACACAATTACCCTTTGCTTTATTTGCTGGCCAGTGTCATCCGAAGCTCTGACCATTTATGCAGATTTGACCCTTCCCCATGCTAAGCATGACCAAAGCCAATGGATCAATACCCGCCGGTTCGTCAAAAGTTGTCTGTTAATACCAAAGCATGCAATCACTCAGACTGTTTGCAGATGTTAGGATCATATGTAACAGATTGGATTTATAGAATAGAATTACACATATCATCCTTACCTTGTACCATGTCAAGGGTCTTTTATTGGCCAATTCTGCTCCTTCTACCCAATTAACAGAGGCACTACCCTTTTCAGTATAAATGGTTGAGACTTCACCTTTCAGGCCAATCTGATCAACAGAAGCAACGGCGAAATATAACAGAATATGTGACACACCCAGATCAGTTTGAATTCTTCAAAAGTGGTTATGTCATTAGCAATGCTCCTCCATTTGTATTTATCTACTTATCTCTGTAGTTCACACCAATCTTTGTCACAATTTTTCATTGTTGCTGCTACAGAACAAGTGTAAGATAGGTAACAACCTGGTAATGCCATTCCTATTTCGACAAATCTAGTTCCCCCTCACTCAGACCACTCTGTGACTGGACCTAACACCCCAACATTCCAGGTCTCAAAGTGCACAGAATGGAAAACACCGACATACTGGTACCGTTGAAAGAAAAAAAGGAGTTAAAAAAAATCCATTTTTCTGCATGTTAAAACTGGTATCAAGAATAAATACATATCAGAAAGTGAGAGAACTAACCGGGAGGCCCATAGAAGTTCTAAGTATAGCAACTTTGTTAGTGCCAACATTCAGCTTTACCTCCTGACTAAATGTGAATCTAGTATCTGCCAAAGTCCCATATGCGGTTCCTAGATCGATAGATGTATATATAAGCAAATATGTACTTTGTTGAAGCAACATAGAAAGCAGAAAACAAAAACACTATTAATTTTTATTTACCTGAATATTGACCATTAATGAAAACATACAAAGCATGGCCTGCTGACATTTCAGTGAGTTTGGCAGATTGTCCATTCTTCAGATCCTTTTCTCCAATAGTGATACTGAATTTGTAATATAAATATCATTTAGGAGAGGATGCTAATAAAAATTATCAAGAAGATGAAATTCTCCAATGAAATGATCTGTGAGATATACTTACTCTGTCATATACCACAAGTAATCTTTAGAATCCCAACTGGTATTAACCTGTTCCACAAGTTCATTCTTTTTAAATGTCTCGCCTGCACCGGGAGACCCAGGTATTTCATTGTATGACTGCCAAGAAAACGATTCAATTACAGGTGTAAACTTCATCTCGGTGGTTGGTGCCCTGACCTGCGTGAAATCCACATACAAAACACAAAAAATCACAATCAAGAAAGTTCAATGCAATAAATGTGACACTTAGTTGCATAGATAATTTCACCAAGCATGCCATTATAGATTATGTCCATGCATGTTCAGACTATTCTAAGTTGCCAGCCATCCTGTCTCACCTTTGCAGTGTTGAAAGCTACGGTTTTGCAGTCAGGCAGAATGCTGATAGACCAAGGTGGTAGGTCGTATTCCGCACCTCCAAATTTCACTTTTCCCCATGCTTGGGGGTCATAATTTCCGAGGAAAGCGGCACAACTAGAGTTTGTCTTGAACACGCGAGCCTGAGATAGTAATCAGAAGGAGAAGCAAATGAATTCCAAAACACAAGGCGAATCTCCTGGTTTTCTTCAGAATAGGGTTTAAGGACCATATACCTCCAGGTTTTTCCCAAACCAAGTCTCTTCAGGATCTACAGACAATAAAGCTGATTCACATTGCTTTATTGCTTGATGCAAATCCTTCATATGCCCCCATTTAGGCTGGTTTACAAGTCCAAGTAAGTTTAACAAGCTTCAGCTTAATGTGAAACAACAAATCTCTACTTCCCCTGTGTAAAAGTCAATGGAATATTTGCAATTTGCCTAAAATTGTAAACAATTTTAAGTTTTAACTTTATGTGCGTACCAAATTCATCAACAAAAGCATCATAGTCGTAGCTTGTTGTAACGACGAGGCCAGACGTCCGCCAAAGTTAGTTCGTCCATGGAACTGGACACAAAAATGACATATTAGACTTAAACCAGAGTTTCCACAACATGGAAAGTATAATTAAAAATAGCCCAGCAGAAATCATTAAAAAGGACCCCCAAAAAAAAATACACTACCATATAGTAGTTAACTAACGAGTCTCCATTTTGTATGAATCTGTCAACTGCAAATGCCATGTCTTCTGCTGGTCTAACAGGTATTTCAGCTCCGTAGTCAGTGAGCCTATAGGACAGGAAATCCAGACTAAATAGAGGATCCAGATGATAAACAAGAGATAGCATGGTGTCTCATTATAAACAAGAGATAAGGGCATGATCATAAGCATGAGAATGAAGCGGAAATACAAAAAGATAAGGAGCTAAGAGAATTATATAGGCATACCAGCCGGTCCAATGCTCGGTCCACATTTCGGGTTTGTTCGGTTTGTTGGGATTGAAGCCTCACAGTAGTAGCCATTGCAAGTATTAATCTACGGCCAGTTACAAAATTAAATGCAAGAGAGAGAGATGGGGATTGCAATAAATTTGAAGGAAGAAGAAGAAGAAGAAGATTGTGTTCAGATACATACAATAGGATCAGGGACTTCATCTTGCTTGCACATCACCCAGGGCACGCCAGCGTCGAGTCCGAAGGCCATTTTCGAAGCCCAATCGGGTTAAGCTTTGCCAGGTTCCCCAAGTTCCCATTCCACTGGTCCATACTCGTTCTCGATCTGCCATTTTCATTTCCCCAAACCTTCTTCACATTTATCATTTGCACCATATGCGCTTAAAAGTAGTGAAGAATTTGAAAAAGGAAAATTGCGGAAAACCCCCTCTTCTGTCCAAGGACTTAATGACAACGTATTTTAACCAAACAAGGAATCCCCTGAAGAATGTTCATCCATCCAAGCACAATATTATCAACATTCAATATGAAGTATAATTTTTTTATTACATTAAAAGAATTAAATACTGATATGAATATATATATATATATATATATATATATATATATATATTACCCGAAATTCCATTCAGCACAGACGAAGGGACCAATGCGGAGAATAACTTAAAGGCCAGCCTGACGCACCAGCTTCAGGAACGTCACCAAGTCGTACCTCTCCTCGAAATAATACTGCCAACACACCACCACACAACACAACACAACCTTAATCATATCGAATTTCTCGTTTTCAATTTTTTGATGAGGGAGAAAACACACACACACACACTTTTCCAGGAGTAGTTTCGTGTCCATTCCAAAACACAGGTTTCTACAGCATCCATCCCTCATTCTCTGGCTTTCTGTATCAGCCCTGGCCACATCTGCAGAACAAAGCAACAACAAAATTATATATATATGTGATTCATATTCTATCAAAATTATACAGCATCCAAAACACAGATCATATGTGATTCATATTGAAAAATGATATATATATATATAGAGAGAGATATTTAGATATATGCTTACATCAGGGGTGCTTTTGGGTAGTGAATGCCCCCAGAGAAGATAATCTTTCTCTCGCCATTGATGATAAGAGCTTTGCGGTGATAAGTCACAGAGGCTGACACAGAAGAAACCCACAAAAACAAGAGTATCGCACACAAATCTACCCTTAACAAATTCGCCATTATTGTTGTTTGTTTTCTGATTGATCAGATTCAGCTAAAGCATTTTTCAAGAGTGTAAGCGAACTCAATATGATTTGCTTTTGTTTCGTTTGTAAGACAGTTTTCCGTTGCCAAGCATTCTCTGATAGTCTGATAAACCTTGTTTCACGCGAGAAATTCATGCATCCGTTAGACTCGTTTTTTTTTCCCTGTTAGTATTGGAATATACAGATGAGATTTGTATGGCCCAAGTCTTATTTTATTTTTATTATTTTCCAAGAATATTTTTATAAGTCGATGGTTACGAGATTGATATTATTTTTGGGCGTAAACTAAAAAAAAATTAGTTACATAAGTATCTGATAATAAAATTTAGAAAAAGCATCAGATACCAAATGATTATATCAAAAAATAATATTGATATTATTCTTCTATTCTTTAATATCAAATTTAATTGAAAAGTTTATTTTAGTTTTAAATATTAAATTTATTTTTTATATTTAGCTATTTTTTTAAATTATTTCTATTAATATTATTTTAATAATAATTAAGTAAGAGAAGAAATGAGAGAACTAAAGAAAATAGTTATAATATTTTAAAAAATATATTATATCAACTAATTAAATTAAATTAAATTAATTAAATAGTTTTACGTTAAAGATGAAGGAGCATTTTATATGCTACATTATTTAAGAAATAAATTGCCCAGATCTACAAGGGAACTACACTTGTGCCCATCCCTTCGGTTATAAAATGGGACGGCCACACTAGCAAGTAGCAAGCGTTAGATATTTTGTTATTTAGTTTACTGTATTAATATATTTCAGAATATTTAATTTATTATTATATTGGTTATTCTGGAATTTTTTTTTATTTTCTAAGTAAATAATAAAATATCGTATATAGGTGGCCTGGCCTTCAATCAATTTAAGTGTTTAACTGAGTCTAGGTTTTGAATTGTTACTCAATGTAAAACAATTAATTATTTAATTAACTAATAACCTTTGATGTTAAGGGTTATTAAAGACTAAGTTAGCGTACACTTTTCTAAGGGTGTGTTTGGATATCTTCTAAACCATAGTTTTAGAAGCTCTTTTGGGTAAAACTTTGGTTTAAAAAAATTTTAAAATAAACAGCCATATTTGTCGATAAGTGCTTTTGGGCAAAATCATGATTTTAAATAAGTTATTAAAAATAGTTTTTTCAACAGTAAAAGAGCTTATGGACTATCCAATTACTATCTTACCCCTACTTTTTCTTACACCCTCTCTCCTCACTTATCTCTACCCCTCTACTCTCTCCTCTCTCCTCTCTCATCTCTCTTCTCTCATTTACCCTCTCTCCTCTCTCTTATCTTTTCTCTACCTCTCCCATCTCTCTTACTTTAAATCAAATTATACCATTTTTGGTAATTTATCAATATAAAAAGTCATTCTAAAAATAACTATCCAAACACTCATTTATCCAAAATCACTTTTTTCCCATAAACTCTTCTCTAAAAGCCCTTTTTCATAAGCTGTCCATAAACCCCTTTTTTTTCATAAGTCTTTTTTTAAAATCCTATCCAAACATGCCCTAAATACCCACTGATGCTCTTTAAGGACTCTTAAAATTTGTTTCTTCTGATTATGCTTTGTGGATTTGAGGTGTCTATTACTCTGATTGTGTGATTAGTGAATCTCTACTATATATCACCATGCATAATGAGATGTATATATAAGCCTTCCTCTCCTTCAATTGGTCGTTGGAATTTTCTATTAAAAATTATAATCTTTTTTTTTTTTATATGAAAGTTTACGGGGTCCAGAAAATGTGAAAAAATATGTAAAGATTTCTCTCTCTCTCTCTCTCTCTCTCTCTCCGACTTTTCTACTCTCTTCTGTGACTTTTATTCTCTTCTACTTTCCTCTGTCAATTCTCTCCTCTCCCTGAGATTCTAACTCTTCATCCCCATCTTCCTCTTATCTTTCTCTTCTATATGTTTAGAGTGATTTATGCCTTGTAGCAAGTTTATACTCCCTCCCATTCAAAATATGTGTAAAAGTTAAGAGAGGTCTAGTTTTTCTTCATAAGATATAATTTAAGTTTGTCTCATCACTTAATATATTTTTTTTTAATTTTGCCAATCTCTCATTATCTTTTCCTACATCTTATTTATTGCCTCTCTTACTAACCTTTACTAATAAAGGCACATTTAGAAAAAAAATATCATGTCTCATACTTATTAGTTTTAACTAATTTTAACTATTTGTTCCCTATATTTTGAGTACGAGGTAATATATAATATTATGGTATGATATAAGATTCAGTTATAACTTCTCATTAAATATTACGTGTGATTCCAGTTGCTTGTTGTGATCATAACAAAGCAGTAACAAGATAACATCAAACTTGCAAATGGAATCTGAAACTTGGAAGCAACTTTTTATTACTTTGAGCATTCTTATTACACACAATCTCACACCAGACAAAGAAAAACAAAAGGAAACAAACTGCTTTCCTTGTAGAATGGAGAAGTCTTTGACTCCTTATGCAACGTGTGAGTGAGGACTCAATTCTACAATAACTACAAGCCCCACAATGTGTGGAACAGTATACAGTAGAATAGCATGCCTATTATCTCTATGTACACACCCTTTCCCCTTTTTCACATCTTTCTCTTTATGATCAGCGAACACAAGTAAACATATATATATAGTAGTATAACGATGACTTCAACCCAACTCTATACTTGCACCACAACTTCATCTTGCATGTAATCTATTGCCTTGTTTCTTTCATTAAAGCAACCCACGTTGTGTCACCTCCCAGTTCTTCAAACACAACCAGACCATTCCCACTCGGCTTCAGCCACGACCGAGGAACATGATACCTGAAAATTTATTTATCACATCATTTAATACCAGATCACATATAGACATACCTATATAGTGTTGCGATTCAAGTCGCAGTTCTTACCATCTCTGTGAGGGAGTTCCACAGTATTTTCGGCATTTTTTCTCGGTATAAGTTCCAGCATAATTACAAGTGCCACAATTGCCGTTTCCTATATATGCAGGCCAGTGTCGTCCAATGCTCTGACCATTGATCCAGATTTCACCCTTTCCCATGCTACCCATATCCAAAGCCAAAGGATCATTTCCAGGTGGTGCATTGAAGGTTGTCTGATAATACACCAGAGCATAGAACAACTCAGAATGCATACAGCTGTAGGTGATGATGATCTATAACAGACAGAATTTAAAACATTGGATAAACATAAACCATCCTTACCTTGTACCATGTCAAGGGTTGTTTATAGGCCAATAGTGATCCTTGTACCCATTCAGCAGAGTTACTGCCACCTTCAGTATGAAGTCTTAAGGATTCACCTTTCAGGCCAATCTGTTCAACAACAGATAAATGAGAGATTGATTGTTATTACAACAACAAAATGGTTTAATCGTCTTTGCTCCTTATTCCAACTATTATTATAAAATTTTCTGTTGTTACCGCGGAACAAATATAACATAGATAATAACAAACCTTGTATGACCATTTTTGTCTTGACAAGTCTCTTGTACCCCCACTTAGACGACTCAGTGTGACAGGGCCTAACACCCCAACATTCCAGCTCTCGAAGTGTACGGAATGGAAAACACCAACGTTCTGGGATTATTGAATATCAAAGGAGTTGAAGAAAAGAAAAGAAAAAGTCACTTATCTGGATATTAAAGCTGTTGCAAGGAACACAAAATATCAGGAAAGTGAGAGAACTAACCGCAAGACCAACGGAGACACTAAGTATTGAAATTTTGTTGTTGCCGACTCTTAGCTTTACACCCTGACTAAATGTTAATTTAGGATTTTCCAAACTCCCATAAACAGTTCCTACATTAATACAAGTGATAGATAAGCAAGATGGACCTTGTTGGACACAACACTAAGCATAAATAGAAATATTGTTTCTATTTACCTGAATATTGACCATTAACAAAAACATGCAAAATATGGCCTGCTGACATTACAGTGAGAACGGGAGATTGTGCGCTCTTTAGATCGTTAGCTCCAATATTTACACTGGATGAGTAAAATATTTATCAATTAACCGGGGGAGATACTAATAGAACTTATAAAGAAGATGAAATTTTTCTATGAAATGATCTGTTGAGATATACTTACTCTGTCATATACCACAAATAATCAGTCCTATCCCAGGTGACGTTAACCTGTTCTAAGAGCGCATTTGCTGTGAATGAATCATCTACACCAGCAGACGCCGGTTGTTCATTAAATGACTGCCATTTGAATGATTTAATTACAGGTGTAAAGAACATCTCATCCCTTGGGGCATTAACCTGCATGAATTGGCAGATATGAATAATCACGCTTGAAAAAAAAAAACTCAATGCAGCAAAGACGAAGAATTTCTCATCAAAATGCTATCTGTATAATAGTTTGTGTCATTCAAGAACAGCTCAATCCTCAAGGTGGAACATTCTGTGACATTTACCTTTGCAGTGTTGTAAACCACAGTTTTGCAGTCAGGCAGAATGCTGATAGACCAAGGTGGTAAGTCATATAGCCCATTTCCAAATTTCACTTTCGCCGAGGAACCGGCGTCATAATTTGCGAGGAACGCAGCACAAGACAACCTTGTCCTGAACACGTGGGCCTAAGATGATAATAATAAGGAGAACAAATGAGTTTTTAAAACACAAATGCAGTTCTGCTTGTATTCTTCAGAAACAAGTTTTAAGGACTATATATATACCTCTTGGTTTCTTCCGAACTTTGTCACAACGGGATCTACAGACACTAAAGCTGGTTCACATTTCTTGATTGCCTTGTGCAAATCTCTAAGATGCCCCCACTTTGGTTGGTTTAAACTTCCTGATATCAAGTTTCAGATAACTGTAAGAATATGTGTATATATACATTTATAAATCTGCTTTAACTTTGTAATGCTTCAATTTTAACTTTATGTGCATACCAAATTCATCAATAGGAGCATCATAGTCATAACTTGTAGCCACGAAGAGGCCGCTCGAGGTTCGACCAAAGTTAGTTCCTCCGTGGTACTGGACCCAAATATTAGGATATTAGACTTCAAAGTTTCTACAACATGAACTGTTACTATACAAAAGTGGAAATAAGGGCCTGTTTGGTAAGTTATTAAACCGCGGTTTTAAAAGGGCTTTTGCCCCAAACCTCGGTTTGAGGGAATTTCAAAACAAACAGGCTTATTTGTCCATAAGTGCTTTTAGACAAAACCATGGTTTAAAACCATGGTTTTGAATAAGCTATTTAAAATAACTTTTTCAACAGTAAAAGCACTTATGGACTATCCAATTACTATCTTACCCCTACTTTTTCTTACACCCTCTTTCCTCTCTCCTACTTTTTCTTACACCTTCTTTCCTCTCTCCTACTTTTTCTTACACCCTCTCTCCTTTCTCCTCTCTTCCCTCTCTCCTCTCTCTTCTCTTTTCTCTAACTCCCTCATCTCTCTTACTTTAAATCAAATCATACATTTTTTGGTAATTTACCACCATAAAAAGTCATTCTAAAAATAACTATCCAAACACCTATTTACTCAAAACCATTTTTTTTCTATAAACTCTTCTCCAAAAGTCCTTTTCCATAAGTTGTCCATAAGCCTTTTTTTTCCATAAGTCCTTTTTTAAAATCCTATGCAAACAGGCCCTAAATATTCACAAATGATATCGTTCAGAGAAAATAAAAAAAAAATTACCATATAGTAATTAACAAATGATCCTCCATTTTGTATGAATCTAGCAACCGAAAACGCAATATCTTCTGCTGGTCTACGAGGGACTGCAGCACCATACTCAGTATACCTACAGAAAAAGAAAATTTCAGACTAATCAGAGGGTCCATATAAGATATATTACTATTATAACACAAACAGGGATTTTAGAACCAACCAGAAAAGCACAAAAAGAAAAAAACTGAAGGGAGTCAAAAAGCAAACAAGGACTTGAATCCCAGATTGACAGCTTAATCTAAACATAACAAGCAAAGATAATCATATAACTTACCAGCCAGTCCAGTTCTCTGTCCACATTTTGGGCTTGTACCTCTTGTTGGGAGTGAAATTCTCACAGTAATACCCATTGCAAGAATTAATCTATCGCCAATCGCAAAAACAGATATCAGAGAGAGAGAGAGATGTATGGGAGGCTTCGATTAAAGATCCAAGTTCTTCTCCCACAAATCGTTAAATTAATACTGAATCCTCGAACTTCCCCAGAATAATTTGACAAAAACAACGAAGTACACTAATCGCTAGAATCATAGAACAAACAAAAATCAAAGCCAGAAGCAGCATGCGAATAGCGGAGAAGAAGAAGATAGAATCTTCCGCTTGAAAGCCAAAGGAATAAATAAATATTAATAATTAAATAATCAAAAATGGGTCAAACCACAAAAACCCACCTCTGCAGACCGACCAATTGAAAAAGCCCACCAAAAACGATGGGTCAGAAATAAAAATGACCGAAGAAAACGAGGACTGTGATGAAAACGACGAGAAAAAAAGATCGATGGCTTACAATTGGATCAGGAGCATCGTCTTGCTTACACATGACCCATGGAACACCAGTTTTTTGAGCTACAGCCATTTGAGCAGCCCAAGCAGTGTAAGCCTTTCCAGGAGCTCCAATTTCCCATTCCACTGGTCCGTATTCGTTCTCTATCTGTCAAATTCAATTGGGAGAGCCGGAAAGTTTACTACTTTAGTATAAGGAAATTGCTTCAAAAAATTTATGAAAAAATCTGGTTGGATTTTAAGGTAACTCAGTATAAATGACTGACACCCTAACTTTCTAGAAATTAAAATTTGGGAAGGAAAAGACAAAAAAAACTCTCACTAACATGATTATTATTATTTAAATCCAATTTTTTTGTACCTGGGACAAGATTATTGGGCCTCCCTGAGTCTGAAACAACCTCTCTGCCTTCATCATGTTGACAATTTTCTGAGTAAATTTTTGCATTGCCGCCTTCAATGCAACAAAAAGTTGACTCTTTCTCAGATGATTGATCCAAGTTTCATAATTAATAAAAAAAATTGATCGGCATAAAAAAATAATTTCCGAAAGAATCTTACCTTGAAAGGTCCATTATCTGTTCTAAAAGACATGCCAGGAACGTATTTCAGCCAGACCGGAAATCCCCTGAATTTTCAAACAGAGTAAGGAAACAGAGCATGTGAGCTTTCCAAGTAAACGCCAAGTTTTCTCCATTTTCTTCTCGATGATGAATTGAAAACATAAAAAATAGATCTATTTATTTAAAAAAAAAAATACCCCAAGTTCCATTCAGCGCAGACATAGGGACCAATGCGGAGATGAACGTAAAGATCAGCTTGCTGCACCAGTTTGATGAACTTAACCAAGTCGAACCTATCCTCAAAATAATACTGAAAATTCAAATTATACAATATTAAAATCTGAGTGATCATTCTTTATTTTGGCCCCTTTTTGATTATTAGTTAAAAGAAAAACCACAAAGGAAGAAGACAAAAAAAATGGAGGAAAGCACTGGGAATACTTTTCCAGGAGAAGGCTCATGTCCATTCCAGAAGACATAGGTTTGAATAACATCCAAGCCTCCATCTTTGGCTTTCTGAATCAATCCGGGCCACATCTGCAGATTCAATAAAAGAAAGTAATTCTCTTGAGAAAACCTGAAGAACACAAGATGAAGAAGAAGAAGAAGAAGCATATGGGAATGAGTGATGATTACTTCTGGGGTGCTTCTGGGGTAGTGAATGGAACCAGAGATCAAAATTCTTCTCTGGCCATTAATGGTAATAGCTTTGTGATCATAACCAACAGAGGCTGACACAGCAAGAACACACAAAAACACCAATATCCCAGACAACTTTGCTCTCAAGAAATTCCCCATTAGGATCCTCAAAGCACAGAACTTTTTTCCGTCTTTTGTATCACTCAGCTTTTACACATTTAAGCCTTAAAGGAGACGAAAAGAATGAAGAGAGACCAGTGAGGAAGAAACAAACGGGTCTCTAAATTTTGGTATAAGCGGAATAGAACAGGGACCTTTTTGCATATAACAGAATAGGGAATGGCCGGTGAGGTGTGTGGCCTAAATGGTATTGTAATGCAGAATGTGAGAAGCCTGAGAGTGCTTTATAAACATTTTCAAGAGAGAGAAGAAGGGAGGTGGGGTCTACTTCTCTCTGCTTTTTTTTTTTTTTTGGTGGGACTGTACAATTACAAGAGGAGGAAGAGGAAGATGATGAGGCTTTACCAATTTATAAGTCGTGTTTCTTTAGCTTTTCTGCTTGGTACAGGCTACATTGTTTACTTTGTTTCAGGGAAGTGTGCTTTTGTTGCGTTGTTTTCGCCCCTAGCCACCTATTCCCTATTCAATATTCCTGATAACCCGTGAATATTGTGAGGAATATGGGAGGAAATTACAATTCACCTTCTCAAACTGTGATTCAATTACAAAATTCTTATATTTTGAAACCAACTAAAATTAAATATTACATATATTTTCAAAAACACATTTTTGTTGTTAGTTTTTTTTTTCAAATTTTAAAAGTAAGAATTGCTTCATTTTTATGATATATTTATTTTAAATTATATTACTCCTCATTTTTTTTAATATAAAAGTTAATTAATTCGGGGAGAGCTACTCTTAATTGGATCTAACAATACTAGAATCTGACCCAATCAAATAGCTATATGTATGTTTGGAAAGAAAGAAAATATAGGTTTTAAAAGGGTTTTTAGCCTAAACCTTAGTTTGACCCAATAAAAAAAAGTTAGTTAACTTTTTTATATAGACTAAGGGCATGTTTGGTTTCTATGGAAACTATGGTTTTAAAAACCCTTTTGAGCAAAACCTTTGTCTGAGAAAATTTTAAAACAAACGGTCATATTTATCTAAAAAGACTTCTGGACCAAACCATAGTTTCAGATAAGCTGATCAGAGTAGCTTTTAGAATAGTAAAAGAGCTTATAGACTACTTAATGACTATTTTACCTTTATTTTTTCTTACACCCTCTCTTCTTTATTTTCTATCTTTTTCACTATATCTCCTCTCTCATCTCTCCTCTATCTTTTCCACTATCTATCATCTCTCTTCTATCTTCTCCACCCTCTCTCTTTTCTCCTCTATCTCTTCTTTACCATATCTCCTCTCTCTTTTTTACCCATTTTCTTCTCTCATACTTTTAATAAAATTATATTTTTTTTTTGTAGTTTTCCAATTATAAAAAATATTTTAGTAATAACTATCCAAACACTCATTTATCTAGAATCACTTTTTTTTCATAAACTCTTTTCTAAAAACCTTTTTTCCAAAAGCTACCCAAAAGCCCTTTTTTTCATAAACTTTTTTCTAAAAATCTATTCAAACACACACTAAGAAAACTAAATAAATCAGTTAATTATAAATAATATAATAGTTAGTTAACTAATTTAGATAGATTAAAGTATATATAATATAGATTTATTTTAAAAATTAGTTTTAGTCATAATTAACGTATTTATTTAATTTTTTTAATCTATTAAAAAAGTTAACTACTTATATTCTTATATTAGGGGTAGCTGGATAGGAGGGAGTAGTAAAATTTTGTCACCAAATTCATAATCTCTGTTGAAACATCAATGGAAAAATAAAATAAAATATCAATAATAAGAAAATGGATGGTTTGTTACATTTATATTTTCATATGTTAAAATTAGTTGAGAAAATCAGTCACAAGGAATAATGTAATTATATTATTTTTTGGACCTTATAATAATTTTTTTAATTAGTTTATCCTTTATTAATTAATGTTCTTCTTTTGTTTCATTGTATTATATCTCTTTCTGTAGACAAGAGAGTAAATAGAATTCAAACTACTTCTCTTCAATACAATTACATCATATCATTCATGATTCATCAATCAAACAGATATGGCTAATGTCCTGTAAATGGCATGTTTCCACATTAATAAACTATTTCGGGGTCCCACTAATATTTTTCTTATAGCCTTTTTTTATATGTACATTAATAATTCTTAACCATGATTAATTGCATAAATATACGTTTTGATTCCTCTAAATCTTGATTCTTCAACTTGATCACATGATTCGTCCCAAGAAAAAAAAAATTGGTCGCATGATTGATAAGAGTTTGGAACCAATTTGTTAATTAGACTTGACCATGCGCTTTTAAACAAAAATAAAGATCCTGTGCCTTATTGGGCAGCTTATGAATAATATATGAGTTTTATTATTTACCGAAGGTTAAAATATAAATTTATTTTTAAAATTTTTCACTTAGGAATAATATAATTTATTTTTTAATTTAATATTACTCAAAAATTTTAAAATATAACAATATTATTTTATCTTGTTAAAAAAAATTAATATTAACTGTTAAAAATTAACATTAATTATTAATATTTTTAATAGTGAGAATAATATTGCTTAATTTTAATAATTTTAGAGTAACTTTGAATTCAAAGAAACTGCGTATGAGTAAAAAAAATTTGAACAAATTTATACTTTAACTTGATTTATAATTATTTTTTGTTAAAAAATATTTATTGTTATTACGTTTGGAATTATCTGTGTCTTCGGACAACTAATACTCTCTTCAGCTAAACAAATATATGGAAGAGGCGGCATGAAATAAAATAATTATATTAACGAAAATGAAAAAAGAAGAAGAAAGGAACAGGCAATATTTTGTGGATTTTTGTTTTGCTTGAATTATTTTGTGAATTTGTTATTGGTTATTGGATATTTTTGGATTAGCTTGTTTTGAAAAAGTCAAGTTGCCACATGTGTCCTACGTACACTTTTGACTCCTTGGTCCATTAGCTATCTCCTCAATATTTGCTGGAAAGCCCTTTTTCACACGTCCAATTACAAGATGCCACCTGTCCGAGACAACAAATTAATTTCTAATAGCGTAATCAAACATATTTCTTCTCCATTCCTCAAATAAAGAAATATACGGGATTGAGATGTCTGTGATGGTTCTCATATTATTAGTTTTATAAGTAAAATGATTAATATATGTTGCCAAAAAATGAAATGAAAATATGTTTTAATTATCAATACATCATAAATATATGATTTAATATAAAAATTAAGCAGATAAAATTTATATTTTATAATTAGTTAAAAGTATTTATTTGACAAACAAATATTAGTCCTGTTAGTAAAAACTAATAATTTAATTTATAATTTATAAAATTATGAGTTTAAATTTTATTATTAATTTAAAATTTTTATTAACAAACGATATGTAATTATATCTATAAATATTATTTGACTATTTGATCCTTTAGACATATCTTAATTTAAGTGTGCCTCCACGATTACGACCCAACTCTCTGAAGAGATAAAAAAAAGTACTTGTTTGGGAAACTAATTAATTATAAAGACTTAAATTTAAATACTTATACTTTATATATAATTTTTATTTTAAAATATTGATCTTTAAATATATATGATATTTATGACCAATACAATTTTTAAACTAATTAACGCATAACATGTACGATAATGAAGGGACAAGGAGTTCGAGCGATTGCTTAAAGAAGAAATGTTTTGTACCCAACAAAAAAAAAACAAAGAATATGATTCATTCTTTTGGGAAATATGGGAAGGAAGTTCGTAATCTACGCGCTGCCATAATTAATTAGGAGAAGATTACAATAATTGTCGCTTTCTTTTGAAAAATATATAATAAATCAATGATATATATGTAGAACCTATATATCCACAACAAAAATGTTGCGTATGTTCATGAAAAAACGTACAACAATTCCATTATGCCAGCTCCCCAAGGCTATTATTATTTTTTATTTATTAATTTTCTCCATTAAGAAGTCTTTTAATATATATTAATTATTGTTAAACCCTTGACTCATTTATTAAGCATGATTCGACCACGAGAGTTTAATCTCCATGCATGTTAAATATATCTTACCTATAAAAATATCACGTGCGTGTAGACTTTATCACTTAATGAAAAGTACTTTGTGTACATGTATGTTCCATTGTTTTCGACCATACCTTAAAACTTATCACACGATCCCTTCCTGATAAGTAATAATACTCGAAATAATATTAGAAGTATTGTTAATTATTGTGGAAAAAATACGTATGTATCGTTGCTATTATTATTATTCGAGATCTAAGCAAAAAGATTGATAATTAGATACTGAAAAATTATCCCCTTTAAAAAAATAGGAGTACTGAAAAAAAATGTAGCTGTGTCTACACTTAACTATTTAAATGTTATACATTTATTAAAAAAATTTAAAAGTATAATTATTAAGATTATTATAAGAGTAATTATTTTTTAAAAAAAATAATTTAAAAATTATATAATTGGGGTGTAATTTTCCCATAAAGAAATGGGTAAAAGTGAAGTGAGTGTTTGACGCTTGAATTTTAATTATTAGAGTGCTTTTGAATTAATTTGAAGTGAAGAATTAGCTGGAAATAATTTATTGGGCTTATTACGTAAATAAGTAAAAGAGGATCTAAAGTGGGACTCATGAGGGGTCTTTTTCATTTCCACGTTCGTATTGAGTCCCAATTGCATCCCCTTGCCCTCTTTTCATTATCCACTTCTTCCCAACCATTAGGCCAAAAATTTAAATAATTAAATTAGCAAGAAAGACTAAATCCTTTTTATTTCCTTATAATACTACATTTTAAAAATAATAATAGTATCGAAACTAGGGGAAATTATTCATAGGTCGTAGGTAAAAAATATTAAATACTGACATGTCTCAAGAAAATTAATTTCTTACAAGTTTAACTTGTAAAAAATGCAATTTAATCTATAAATATAAGAATTTTACTTGTAAATAAAAATTAGACATGAATTATAAAATTTTACTTGTAAATGATATAATTGGACCTGTAAATATAAATTTGTTGAAACCTATCTGTATTTAATTTTCATACATAAGATTTACGAGTAATTTTATCTTAAAATTATGACTTTACATGTGAAGTATTTGTACATATATATTTTTATAAATATATTCTATAAAATTATTTTTATTATTGATGAAATTTTGGGTTATGATATGCGTTTTTAACAAGTTATAGTATGTGTTTAGGTTTACCCTAAACTTTAATTTTAAAAAGATTTATAATTTTAGTTTGATAAAATTTTAAAATAAATAGTTATATTTTTTTAAAATGACTTATAGATCTAATTATTATTTAAAATTATAATTTTAAATAAATTATTAAAAATAATTTTAAAAATAAAAAAATGATTTATAAATATTAAAATATTAAATTATTTTTTTTATATCTCCTCTCTCTCCTAGACGGAGGCTTCTTGTGCGTACCATCCCAACTTCCCCCATTAATTATCCCATAACATTTTTATAGGTATATTATTTATTATTTTTATATTTCAAATTTTTAATATAAATATACGTACATGTATATATGTATAAAATACAAATTTAAATTTTCACTACCCCAATATTAAATAATTATATTTAAATAATCAATACTAAATAATTAATAATAAATAAATTGAATTACTTATTTATTTATTCATTTAGTAGTAATTGTGTATTCTTACTTACCCAATAAAATATATGTACCATTTACTATTTTAATATAACACAGAAAATAAAATTTTAAAATTATAATTTATATAATAAAAATAAAAATTATCTATCTCATATCCTTTTTAATAATTTATCAATTATAAAAATTTTTTTAGTAATAATTATCTAAACACTCATTTATTTATAACTATTTTTTTTATAAACTCTTCTCTAATTTTTTTTTATAAAAGTTATCTAAAGATCTATTTTTTTCATAAACTATTTTCTAAAAACATATCAATATTATGGCCCACCTTAGACTTGTGCCTTGTTTATTAGATTTTTAATATTTTTTAATAATCTTGTTCATACACTTTTCATGTTCTATTGATTTAATAATGATTTAATTTGGGGAACATTTGAAATTTCCATCAACGTGACGCCAAGAAAAGGTTGGCTAATCTGATTAATCAGATCACGTTTTATCCCTTCAACTTGTCACTTGCAATTTGGCCAATATCACTAAGCAAAAGAAAAGCATCAAATTAGTTTTTTCTAATGGCAATGGCTGCTCTTGAAGAAAAACCAGATAAAAAAAGCTATCCTTTTTACTGCATTTTTCCTTTTAAATAAATAATAATAATATCCATCCACTATCTTCCCCATAATGTTAACTTGATAACTACGAGATTTATGAGCTGGACAAGATTTACATTCATATTAGATTTTATTTGTTAAATTATTTATTATAAAAATGATAATACTTATTATTAACGAATTGCATTAGTTTTAAATTTTGTTAAAAATATAAACACTATTTAATTTATAAAACTTATATGACCATTTTACGTTCTTTAAAATAACACACAATTTTTAATAAAAATTGTTCCAATTGATAAGCATGCAACTTCTAAGTCATTTTATCATGTGGAACCCACTCTTTATTATTTTTCATGGATGTCAATATCAAGCAGAATAAGTGATCTCAAACAAGTATTCTTTTTTTTTTAAAAAGTTTAAATAAATAAACGTGAGATTCTTTTCTTTGGTTGCGGCCAAACATTCCATTAAAAATAAAACGAAGATCTTGATAAGGGCATTAAAGTACTATAATTATAAATTCAGAATATATTGATTATTGAAATAGAAGTTTCATATTACTGGATTATAAAGTGATGCTCGAACATACCTGACAACGTATTTAAAATTAATTGTCCGTATTTTATTTTATTTGATATAATCAATATATAAAGTTGCATGGTGTGTTTGAATAAGATTTTAAAAAAGAGCTTATGAAAAAAATAGACTTTTGGACAGTTTATGGAAAAATATTTTTAAAGAAAAATTTATGGAAAAAAAGTGGTTATAAATAAATAAGTATTTGGATATTTATTTTTAGAATGACTTTTTATATTAGTAAATTACTAAAAAATGTATGATTTGATTAAAAGTAAGAGAGAGGAAAGAGGGTAGAGAAAATAGAAGAGAGAGAGGAGAGAGGGTAGAGAAGAGAGAGGAGAGAGGGTAGAGAAGAAAGAGGAGAAATGGTGTAAGAAAAAGTAAAAATAAAATAGTAATTGGATAGTCCATAAGTTTTTTTACTATTCTAAAAGTTAGTTTCAGTAGCTTATTCAAAACTATGGTTTAACCCAAAAGCACTCATGGACAAATATGACTGTTTGTTTTAAAATTTTCTCAAACTAAGATTTTGCCTAAAAAAATTTATAAAACCATGGTTTAACAACATTCCAAACAAGCCTTATTAAGTTGTTCCACCGTAATCAAATATGATTTTACATAATTTTTTTAAGAATAATAAATAAAAAAGGGAAACATAAGTTGTAGTTTCTAAATCCTTGATCAACTTAGATCAAAATACATCATATAGCAATTAGTCTATAAAATTATAGTCAATTTTAGTTAAAATAACTAAGGATAATATGTCATTGACATGGCAACGATGGGCTATTGATACATCAATTATATTTAACAATAATTAAGATTTTATTTTACCAACAATACCTGACACAATTATACTGGTTAGATTTTTTAAATATGATATTTTGAATTTAAATTAAGTTGTGTTCATAAAAAAAAAATTTATTGGGAGAAACAAAATTTATTTCGGTGATCTTTATATTTTAGGAGGATTAATCTCTAATTATCGATTTATAGACACTGCTTGTACTCTAAAAAAAATTAAGACTTTAACCAAAATTAATTACAGATTCAGACTGATTTTTGAATAAGAAAATTATAGGAATATTGCCCCAAGTTCGCTCCAATATTGTTTGGTGAAAATTTTAAGGATAAAAACATGTTTTTACCTTATAAAAAATAATAAATAATTTTCACCTTCTACGTCAAAATTTCTGACCAAAAAGATTCATTCCATTAAACCTGAACAAAACATACAAACACAAATCCAACTAGAAAAAAAACAACAGAAGCCACCACCAACCAGACTAAAGGTCCCGAAACTTAAAAAACAACAAAAGTCACAAAATACAAGGCAATGTCTTGCCAAACAAATATGTGACACCCAAACCTTTGTACACCGTGGAATAAAGCAATGGCTATAAAGGGTGGTAGTTTTGTTACTTATTTCATCTAGTCCAACCTTTTAATACCAAAATTATAAAGTTCATCGTAAATGAATTCACAAGCTTGGACCAAACAACACTTATTACTCAGTAAACAGGTTTAAATATTCATAAACAATGTATTGAGCTTGAATTTTATAATTTTTTTTTAAAAAAATTATGTTGAGAGAGCTTTCTTGTAACTAAAAATTCGATTCAGCTCGCATGCAGATTAGATTAACCAGTAGTATGAGATAAACAGAGGAAGAGAGTGTGGTGAGGGCATTGGATAAGTGAGATAAGGAAGGAGGAATTCTTGAGGATGAAGTGAAAGGGAAGAGTGTGTGAAGGAATAACAACCTAAAAATGACGTTTGTGAAGCTAACAAGCCAAAGGGGCAGAGAACAAAATATCTAGATGAGACCAGAGAGCCACGTCAGATACCCACACGACACAAAATGCTCTTTGCCTATTGGGGGACACGTGGCAGAGGAATTTGCAAAGGATTCGTTACGTACCAGAAATGTTACCCTCAAGCAAAGCATACGTTATCTAACATCCTTAGTCCCACATTTGTGTCCAGTCTTGTTTCACACATAAAGCCTCTCAGCCTCGTCCATTCTCTTTCTCATTACTCCTCCTTTTTTTTTGCTTTTCAAGATTTTGACTTTACTCATCTACACACCCGATCTTTAATTTTCCTAATTCTCAATCTCCAAAATTCGCCCCTCTTTTATTGAAAATAGTATACTCTCCTTATTTTTAATATATAATTTATTTAACTAATTTAATTAAATTAAAAAAATTAGTTAAGTTAGTTAAGATATCATATTTATTTTCTAAAATGTCCTAATCATTTTTCTTATAAACTCATTCTCTTATTTGATTATTGTTAAAGAATTATCAATAGAAAAAATAAAAAAAAAATTAACAAGTATAAAAAATATATCTTACATTGAGGATTAATATCAACTCACTAATTATACTTATATTAAAAAATAGAGAAGTATATAAATAAGTTAATATCCAATTGTCCTGAGGTCATAGGAACAGTGAACATTTTAGAATTTTTTTTATCAATATCACTTTAAAAATATTTAGAAAAGAGTAATATCGCACCTAGCTATAAAAAATATTAATTATTAATATTAGTTTTTTTAATAGTTATGATTTTGCTTATTTTTAATACTTTCAAGAGAATATTTACCCAAAAATATACTGTTAGATATCCAAAACTCTAACAAAATTTTTTAAAACAAAATTAGACCTTATTTCTATATAAATAGGTAGCTTCCTAAAGACAAAAGTAATAAGTAAAAATACATCTTACTAATTTACCGTATTGATGAGTATATATTGTTATAAACTCTCACTGTTTTTGAGTCTTGATTCATTGAATAAATTAGTGATACTAGTCTATATATATATATATATATATATATATATTTATATATATATGACTACCGTAAAAAAAAGCATCTACAAGAACCTGTGAGTCTTGTCTCATAGTTGTATATGAAAGACGATGATGATTCACAGTTTCACACTCCCATATAAAAAAAATGCTAAAATAACAAATGTCACAGTGTGAAAAAAAAAAAGGAATAAAAACGAGTCTCACAATAAGCTGTCTTAGTCGTTCATATCATCAAATGAATGTGATATGTGTTAGAAGGTTAAATTAATGAGGTGATTAGTGTTAATCACTTGGTTACTAGATGACCCTAAGTCTATATAAAGGGTCCTAGTCTATTGGTTAATTGTGTGGGATAGTGAGATCCTCACCATAGTGAGAGAGAGGGTAACTTGGGTCTCTCTCCACAAAATCTCATAGGATTATGGGATTAGTTAATCACCCTTATGTAAGGGTAGATCAATTGTGAATCTTGTAATGAGTATGTTGCTTGGTTAATGAAGATGATGATATTCTTCTCCAATTAATATTCTTAACATGGTATCAGAGCTGGAAATCCTTGGCCCGTTTTCTTCCTTTCTTGAAGCCCACCTTGAATTGTTTGCGCATTTCTGCAGTAACTCTTGCATCCATTCTTGAAGTCACGATCAGTTTCTTGGGTCTCTTAGGCAACGACTGTCCCAGTGGCAACTCCATGTTCGACGACAGAAATATGCTCTCATCATGCACGAACGGCAGCGTCTTTGGGATCTCCACTTCCAAGCTTTCCAATTCGGTCATCGCAACACCGTACTGTTTGTCATTCTTTCTTGGACTTGTCTTCTCTATGGAAGAAACATTCATCGCCGGCGAAACGTCTCCATGTCCAGACGTCTCTTTCTTGGGGGACTTTTCACCGGTTAGGCGCTGGACTAAGTCTGGGAAATCTTTGTTGAAGTTGTCAAATTCACCGTCTTCAAACCCAAGAACGACGTCGTGCAAAGCAAGAAGATCAAGATCAGAATCAATGGATTTGGAAGGATTGGCCGATTGGTGGTCAGGGTGGCTCTTCAGAGAGACGACGTTGAGCTCGTTGCAGTCAACGATCCTTTCATCAGCACTGAATATATGACATATATGTTTAAGTATGATACTGTTCATGGTACATGGAAGCACTTTGATGTCAAGGTGAAGGACTCTAAGACCCTTCTCTCTGGGAAGAAGCCCGTCACTGTTTTCGGATTTAGGAACCCTGAGGAGATCCCATGGGCTTAGACCGGTGCTGAATATGTTGTTGAGCCAACTGGTGTCTTCACAGACAAGGAAAAGGCTGCTGCCCACTTGAAGGGTGGTGCTAAGAAGGTTGTCATTTCTGCCCCAAGCAAAGATGCACCCATGTTTGTTCTCGGAGTTAACGAGAAGGAATACAAGCCAGAGCTTGACATTGTTTCCAATGCTAGCTGCACTACCAATTGCCTTGCTCCTCTCGCCAAGGTTATCAACGATAGGCTTGGAATTGTAGAGGGTCTCATGACCGCTGTCCATGCCATCACTGAGACTCAGAAGACTGTTGATGGTCCATCAAACAAGGACTGGAGGGGTGGAAGAGCTGCATCCTTCAACATAATTCCCAGCAGCACCGGAGCTGCCCAGAATGGACTTTACCTGAAAGAAGAAGAAATGGAAAGAAGATGAAGAAGTAGAAGAGAAACAAGCAATGTTCAATGTTCAGTTTGTAAAATGAAAATAGTTTGATTTAATTTACCTTACTCCCTAGTGTGTTGTGTTGGCAAGTTGAACACCTAGAGTTAAGGGGTGTCAACTTGAGCGGGGGTGTTAGAAGGTTGAATTAGTTAGGTGATTAGTGTTAATCACTTGGTTACTAGATGACCCTAAGTCTATATAAAGGGTCCTAGTCTATTGGTTAATTGTGTGGGATAGTGAGATCCTCACCATAGTGAGAGAGAGGGTAACTTGGGTCTCTCTCCACAAAATCTCATAGGATTATGGGATTAGTTAATCACCCTTATGTAAGGGTAGATCAATTGTGAATCTTGTAATAAGTATGTTGCTTGGTTAATGAAGATGATGATATTCTTCTCCAATTAATATTCTTAACAATATGTATTAGTTTCAGTGAGAGATTATTAATAATTATAATATTGCCTTTTTCAAGCCATGATGTTACGTTTAAAGCTTTGAGTACGTAATTTATTTTATTATATTTTTCTAATTTCGTGTGAAAAGGATATGTAAATAAATATAGTCTTATATCTTCTCTACTCTTATTAAAATATAACCACAATAATTAACATTTTTTCTCTTCTTCATATATAATTAATCATCTATTCTAAATTTCTAATCATTCAACGTATCATAACATATCCGATCCATTGAAATTGATATTTGAACTTGGATTTATCCATATTTGTTTATTATTTATATAGTGATGATCTTGCTAGTTGACTCCCCTTGGTGAATTTGTTGGTTCAATTTTTTAATTTTAGATATTTTTTTTAAAAAGGTTCTAATGTTAGAAATTAAAAGAAAAATATATAAACTTGTGGCGTTACGTTTACTTTATTAATTAATCTCAATAATGAGGTTGGTGTCATGTTACATATAAATTCGTTGGCTTGTAGTTTAAATTTTGACAACTAATTAATATTATCCCAGTCGCCTTCTATATTGGAGCTTCAAATAACTCAATAATTGAAGTGTCCTATCTCAAATCTCAATATCATTTATCTTTTGTTTCTTTATTAGTTATTTTTATTACTTATTTTGAATAAATAATATTTTAAAAATTTGAAATTTCTAAATACCATCAATAACTATCCACGTCTATTTGTTTAAGACTTCATTAGAATATTTTGTGAAGTCCATATCTTCTCATATTTGATGCAAGATATTATTCTATTAAAATAAATAAATATATATATGCATTTTCCTTTTTTGTATTTTTTAATTTTCCAGCATAGTTATATATTTAGTAGACAACAGTCAAAATCAACTGATTATATATTAAAAATGAAACAATCTCTTTCAAAAAAAGGATATAATCATCAAAAGTGGAGAGACAAAAACGTATAAGTCATCCGACAAAGGATCATCGAAGGTATATAATGGGTTTTGCAAATTTAATGAAAATGAAATGGGCTTAAGATAAATCATTAAACATAATGTTCTACAAATATTTAAAGCATTATAGGGTGACAGTAGAATTAAAAAATAATTCTCTAGAAAAACATTTTTTGTAATGGAAAAAAGATGTTGACAATATATATAGCAGTTAACTAATTTGATGTCATAAAAAAATGATCATATTGTTTTTTTGTAAATACATTAATTAAAGCAACCTAAAGACATCAGCCACCGTCTTTTGCTGTGAAACAATTCATTACAACGTTGCTTTCATGGATTGGGTCGGCTGAACCTGCCTGCCACCCAGTTTAGCTGTCTTCCATACCTTCATTTATTAAACTCTTCACAATTTATTAATCCAATCAAATTTAATTAAGCAAAATTTAATTTGTACGATAAAAAAAACAATATAGGACTACTTCATTACGGCAAGGATTTGTTTTTGACTGAATACATTGATTTTATATATTTATTTATTTATGAATTTACCTTTTGGAGGAAAAAATATGTGGAAGTGAGTGGATGGAGTTTAGTTAAATTTGGTGGAGATTATATTGGTGAAGGAATATTATTGAGTTTCGTGATCGAATGACATAAACATTGACGGGATAACAATACTTTAATGAGGTATCAGTTATGAGAATAGAAGTTTCAACCACCTTCCATATTCGTGTACCTCTCACTCTCAGGTCAAATGTGAGTGTTATCGGGTTTCATTATAATTAGGGGTGACTTTTCTAATATTATGATTTTTGAAAAATTAATATGTACTACAAGTTCTTCTAATTTTATTTTATTTTTAATTAGGTTTTTATACTTTTTTATTGGATCTTATATTTTCTTCAATTATATTATAGATAGTGGTTTCCATACTCATAATTTGTTATAGAAACAATGTTAATAGCCGATGATTTAACTTTTACTCAGTATATATTTGGATTATTTTTTTATACTATTTACTAGTTTCTATTACTAGGTATCTAGTTTCGAGATTCGTACCTACTCCTCTTAGTATATGTATCTTCTCTAATTGAACTTGAGACAGCCTGATTTTGCTAGATTGATCTAAATTAAATTAAAATAAGCAAGATTATATATACATATAGATGCAAGTATACTATTTTTTATTTTTATGTTAATAATAAATAAATTTTATTCTATTATTTTGTATTATGTCACTTATCAATTTTAATTAATAAATTATGAGGATACAGACTAATATTTACAACTGTAAGGACCCAATGATAAAACTAGAGAAACTTAATTACAAATTAAATAAAACTATATTTTTTTTATTTATAAGATTCGAAAGCTTGACTTTATTATTTTAAAAAAAATCAAGTCATTTTCACTCAAACAACCCAACCTTGTTGGTAGTAGTATTGCATTTTTTTTCTACTTACAATAAATTAAACAGTATGAATCTTAATTAGTTGTGAGAGCTTGTAAAGTCAAAAAACATGATACTATCTCCTATTCAAAATATAAGCTATAAATAATTGATTTACATATATAAAAAATTAGTTAAAAATAATAAATATGCGAGGCATATAATTTTTTTAAATACATTTTTATTAATGAAGTGTAATGAGAGATACAATAAATGAGAAATGTGAAAAAGGTTACGAGAGAGGGAGAGGGAGAGTGTGCGTGATAAAATTAGAAAAAAAATATTAAATGATAAGATAAACTTAAACTATATCTTATAAAAAAATCAAGCCCCTCCCTATTGTACCTAATATTTTGAATTGGAGTAGTATTATTAAAGAGTAAGTAGATATCTAGATGCATGCGTGTTTTTAAATTTTCGGTGGGTTATGTGAGCTGCATTCAACACGGCCCTCAACCACCATTACCACATTCTTCAACTTTACCTAATTATTATTCATTCTTTCTTTCAAAGTTCACAACAAATGGTTAGAAAAACAAACCAAAAGTCCATTATTATTTTCCCTTCAAACTCAAAATTCATGCTATTTCATTTGAATTGCATTGCCTTTTTAATTTGTTGAAACATATAATTGTACATAACATTTGACTCGCATTTGACCAAACTCACTCCCCAATTCACACCGACAAATTAAATTAAAGTCATCACCCTATAATAATAATAATAATAATAATAATAATTAATTTAATTGACGATTTGATGTAATCTTTCTCGTTCATAACAGTGAGCTATACTCCGGTGAGGCCACCTGCCATGGTGGCTAACCCCCTCTTTATATTTTCTATATTTAAATGCAAAACTATTTGTTTGAATATAATTTTTTTAATCCATCGATTAATTGATATATATGTACTACAGTCTACAGTCCAATCGAATGAATAAAAAAGAAGAAGAAGAAAAGAATGAATAAGATGAGTGGAATCAACACATAGGAGTATCATGTATTGGTGGGGTAAGTTTCTTAATAAAAAATTATTCTTAATAGAACTTAATGATAGGTTCACTGAACCTGGCCCTTAGATTTGAATGATAGGTTCATGATTAATTCCGCACTTGTACGTGTGTTAGAATTGAGAAGGGTGGCGGGGGAGCAGCAGGGAGGAAATCTTTTGGTCATAATTGTGAGCTAATAGAGACGAGCACTTTAAACGAATAATATCAGACAAAACAAAGCAATTTATTGATTAGTTCACGAGTTTGTTAACTATCTAAAAAGCAACCGCTGAAAAGATTAGTTAACTAAAGCGATAACTTGTATCATAGATAATGAAACCTTTCTGAGCATGCATGTATATATAACCAATTGACAAAGAAATCTAGAGGGAACAAGTAATTTGTCCGTTATAGCGAGGGCCTATAGTTATTAATTCCTAAATTCAGTAAAATAAACTGAACAAGCTGATGAAAGAGACAAGCTATAGTCAGTTATTATGGGTTTGGTCATACGTAAAGTGATTCTTAAGAGAAATGGTCGTTATTAAGAAATGGGTGATGAAGGGCACAATACCAAATCAGAAGACGACTCATGTTTGATATTTTTTTTAAAGTATATATACTACTCTTATATGATCGAATTAATTTTTTTTGAATAAATTAAAAAAGTTATTAAGTCTAACACTTCAAAATAAATTCATATTATATATTTTTTAAACTATCTAAATTAATCAATTAGCTCTTATATTAGTTATAATTAACTGATTTATTTAGTTTTATTAATCTATCTAAAAAAATTTATTGGGTCTTACATTAAGAAACGATGTAGTAACAAAATATGAGAAGCAATGTGTGGAAATCCAGATCAGACGACTAGGTCAACCCAAAAACTATGAACTAATCACTAGTCTGATCTTTCATTCGAGTTGTCCGAAATTTGACTTAGATCATCTTAGCAGGTTGGACAAGTCAACTGGATTGAACTTTACATATTTTTTTTCCCTACCCTAAAATGATGTTTTGAGTTAAGAAATAACAGTCAATCAAATTTTTACTTTAACAACTATATTTTATTAAATTATATATGATTTATATATGAATATTCTATTTATTTATAGATTAACTCTTTCTTCGTATTTAAATAATGCTTTTTTCATAATTATATATAAATATTTTTATATATTTTAATTAAATTATTAATTATGATTGATCTTATTCTAATTATACAGTTAACTCTTCTTGACCAATTTAGTGACCGGTCAAATGTAAGATTTTCAATAAGAAACAAGACCTAACCTTTGTGTTGGGAATTTCCGCTACAAAGTAAATTGTATTATTTCAACATATTAAAGTCATAAGAATAAAACCCTCAGATTTGGACAAAAGTACGTACTGGATTATTGGTTATGCAATTGGTGAGTGATGAAGGAAGGGTACTTTGCTTAAGTGATAGGGATGGGGAGATGAAGGAAAGTGGTTACGTTGGTGCGTTGTGGAGAGCGAGCGATGTGAAATGAGTTAGTTCACGAGCTTTCCTTGGTTGTCGCTTTATAGAATTTAACAGAAAGACAAATAGCCAACGTAAAACTAAACTGTCCAACAACATCATATTTATCTTACTTGTCATTTTAGTTTGCTCATCTCTCTCTTTATCAGTTCTTAACTTCCTTCTCTCACCATTGCACTTTCCTCCATAACTAGCCCCTTCCTCCTCTTCATACTTTTATCTTTCACCTGTATTATATTACAGTATATTCTTTCATTTACTCATGTTTTTCATTGATGGATTCACATACCAACGCAGTTGGATCTAACTAAAGGAATTAATCCTTTATAATATGATAGACTAAAGTTTAGATTCATGTTAAGATGTGTGTTTATATTTAGTATTTGATTTGACAATATCTTAAATAGAATTATTTCTAATAAGAATATACATGTGCGTCTGTGCTTATTAAAAAAAAATGGATCCAGAGTATTCTCCATTTTTATAAGATTATTCAGACAGATAAATTAATAATTCCCATCTGAATGGAATCACGAGAAGTTACCAATTGTTGAATAAATATACTTATGCTCTAACATTTTATAAGTTGATATTAATAAATTAGTGATTTGAATTAATTAAGAAAAGTAATTAAGTTGATAGCCGATAACGTTGCTTTCAAACAAGCAATTAATACTCATAACAGACATCTTTATTATTTGATGGATATTTATATATTAGGGAGTTGGATATATATATATATATATATATATATATATATATATATATATATATGTGCGTTATCCTTAAATGGATTAGGCAGGCAATAATTTATAGATAGAGATATATGCTTGCATTGCATGGCACGCCTTTTATAATCTTTATCCGCAAATACAACTTATCAACCACTTATTAATCAAAAGCTCAGCATACATATATTGACTAATTCATATTATCCTAAAAATTATTTTCTCATTTATTTTTATTCCACCTCCCTTTTGTGTGTCTCTCTAGAAACACATAGTTACTTGCTTCATCTTTATTTTAGTGGATTTAACAGCTGACATGATCGCAGATTTAATATATATATATCAATAGGTAGATTGGTTCTGTGTTTTACATAAAATTTAAGATATTAATTTCACAGTTAATATTATTTTTTTAATAATGCACAGCTCATAATATTTTTGGGCCACGGAGGAAAGGAAGTAAGAGCAGGGGCTAATTCAAGAATTTGAAAAAAAATTGGGCCTGGGCCAGGAAGTCCAAACGTTAATTGGGCTTCACATGGGCCCAATATGCCTGGGGAATGGGGATAGAAGAAGTAAAACTAACTCATCTTTGTAACCACTAACGGGGGTTGGTCCGAGTGGTAAGCGGCTCGGTATCGCTTAAGCAAGGTCTCGAGTTTGAGCCTTGGCGTACGCAGAAAATTTTCGTTAGGAGACTCACCCACCATAGCCAGGTGCGCGACGTGGGTCGGATCCCGATGTAGTTGGGGCAAAGCTCCGGTGAACCGGGTGGACAAAAAAAAAACTCATCTTTGTAACCAAAAAGAGAAAAACTAAGGGTTGGTCCGAATAGTAAGCGGCTCGGTATCGCTTAAGCGAGGTCTCGAGTTCGAGCCTTGACGTATGCAGAAAATCCCCGTTGGGAGACTCATCCACCATAGCCAGGTGCGCGACGCGGGTTGGATCCGGATGTAGTTGAGGCAAAGCTCCGGTAAACCGGGTGGGTAACAAAAAAAAGAAAAGAAAAGAGAAAAAACTAACCCATCTTTTCAAATTGATCTCATAGTCTCATCCGGCTTTTATATTTGTTGTGGGCTTACCCTTTTCCCTGATCGTTTAAGTTTGTCTGTCCATTTCATCATAAGCTTCCACGGCACTAATAGGAATTAGGTATAGCAGAAGGAATTAATTCCTTACAACGTGATGAACTAATGCTCGAATTGTCGTTGGAAGAAATATCTACATTTTAGTTTCTGACAATGACTTGAATAAGATTGCTTCCAAATCTATGCTTTAAAACAAAGAAGCTTCAATGCCCGTTTGCCATATGATGTACAAGCTATTGTTTCCTCATAGCATTTGACATAATACAGATTGAGCATTGCAATATTAATAGAATTAGCATCAAAGAGAACTAATAACACCTTTGCTTTAGAGTCTCCCGTGTGTTTCCAGTACCTGGAAAAAATGTGACCTTGCGGCTGCCTTGCCTTGTAAACAAGCTTCTTCAACAACAATCTCATCGGATTTCCACATGCCTACCGCACACGAGAGGGATTGTTGTTTTAACGTTGAAATGACATTTTAATACTTATAAAAAAAAGATATATAATTATTAAATGACATGTAGGATAGTATGTAGGATGTCAAGTATCTGGGCAATTCAATAAAATCTCAATACAAGCCATTTACTGAATTTTCAAGCTAAATGACTTCTTACAACCCTTATAAATAGATATTGCTAGATTTGTAAATGGCTCCGACAATGCATAGAAGTGGTCATCTTAATATAAAACTTTTTGGCTCTTGAGTTCGATCCACTCATGCTTGGCATCTCAACAATCTCCCTCTCAAATCAACTTCTAGTTATAGTTAGAGAGAGAGAGTTCAGAAGGGAAAGCAACAAGACTTGTACTTTTGTAGTTTAGCTTTTCAGATGGACGTAAACGAGAGCGCTTCTGCTCAATCATGACAGTGATGATTCGATAATGAGATGCTTCAGCTTTTTGTGCCAGAATTTTGCAGCTTGTCTCACAAGAACACACTTTTTCCCTTTATATTTAACAGCGAAAACTAATTTCAAAGAATACTGTTTTGTTCCTTTATTTGTAATCTTCCTAGTTAAAAAAAAAAGTCAAAGGGTCTTATTCTCTGAATGGACTGGAATGTAATTTAAAAACATGGAAAATTGATCTTGGGTTTGGACTTGGGACTGTCTTTGGAATTGATTAGAAGTCGCAAGCAAATGAGAGAGCTAGGGAGATGCATGTGAGACAAAGAAATGTATAAAACAAGAGAGAATAAAGGAGTACAAAGAAATAAAAGCAAGGGTGTTTTTAGTAATTTCCATTTAAAAAAGAAATTAGTATTAACATTAAATTCAAACTGCAAGATAATATTACGATGGGATAAGCAAAGAAATGTGTTGCAAGTACAATTCTATAACACATTTGGAGTGCTAGTTCGCATGCCCAACTTAGACAGGTGCGCGACGCGGGTCGAATCCGGATGTAGTTGGGATAAAACTCCGGTAAACCGGGTGGGAAAAAAAAAACTTAGGCATTTCCAATCAATTTTCGTTTCCATACACGGGAAGGAACATGGCTATGGGCTACGGCATAAATAGAGGTAACATACAAATGATTAGGATATGATTCTACTCGTTCGTGTGCTAGGCAAGACAACCACGATTTAATTCGTGGAACCTAGCATCGTCTCAAAAAGATGAAATCCAAAAATAAAATAGCATGATTTAGCTAACAAACCAAAGCACTGCTATAATAATTAGTGCATTAGAACACATTTAAGGGGATCCTCGTGCGTTGAACACAACACAAAAACATGTCTGCATTCGTAACAAGCTGCTCACCACCACAATGGATCATCTCTTCTTCACTATGAATTGACTGGCCTTCCATTTAATTTGGGGAAAGGTTCTTGCTTGCTCAAAACAACCACTTTACTCTTGTGAGCGAAGTAGCCTTTCATCAGGTTCTTATATATCAATATCGCCATTATACACTCCACCTGCAAATCACAAGCAATTGCAAACCACAATACCACCTTCTTTACTTTAGATAGATTTTGTAGAATAAAAGCACAAGAAATATCAAAATTACCTCATCCACATCCATGTCCATTTCAAGCCACTTCAATGCTTTCACAATAACCTCCAACTTCAACTGATGAGCTTTGCTCGGGTCCTTTTGCTTCTGAATGATGTAACTGCCATGTTGCCAAGGGATAATGAGAAATTGGTTGTTTGAGTAGTTTAAGGAGTGATCAATTCATTTATCAACATGGGAGGGTGCAAGTGGATACTCACATTTTCTTTATCAATCTCTGGTAAACTTGAAGTTCTAACTTCTCTAGAACAAGGTATACACCTGACCTTAAGAACCTACAAAAAATTAAAAAAAAAATGATTTTATTCTGCAAGACGAATCTCGGAATAACACTGATTTGAAAATTACCGGTCCTCATTATCTTGGAGAGCATGCCGAAGAAGTCGAAGATCTCCCCTCCTTAAAGCTTGTACGATGTTACTGTACTGTCCAAAAGTTAAAAAGAGTAATTGTATTAACACTTGGAAGACATATATTTACCAATACTATAAATTTCAACTAATGGATGGGGTCCACTGATATAGACTTGGATGGTATGGGATACTAAGTCCCATATTGAGTACCCATCACCCACCATAATGCATTTCAATTTGGTTTGGACATCCTAATTTAGCCCACCAATGAAGCATATCAACCGAGTTGGCCTATGAACTTTACTTTTAGACTAACAAAAACAAGATAAAAAGGAATCCTCAATAGGCCAAACATACCTCAGGGAGGTTGTACTTCTCCAAGAGCCAATCTCTAGGTAAAATGCCGATTGAAAGCTTCACAGGAATTAGATATTTAAGAATCATCCTATGTTCAAAGAAAAGAAAAGAAAGAAGTATGAGACAGCCAATGTGGAACAGTGAAAATGTAATAATTCAGGAAAAAGCATCTGTCAAGGTATCCAAAAGCCTTTGATGCAGCAAGGCTGTCCAGACAAAGTAGCGATCATCATATTACCCCACAAAAATTCCGAGTGCGATTACAGCCCAAAAAAAAAAAGGTTCAGTTCACCCAACCAATCTGTATTTCAGGAGGTAAAATAATTGTTACACATCGAGCACTACTATGTCATAAAATTTTTGTGCACACAAATACTTGTATACGCTTTCTTAAAACACTGTCTTTTTAAGCATGAGAACATAAGACAATCAATGTAGTAGGGTCCTTCAATTTTCACATGGTCCACCTTATCTCTATCAGAGCAAAAGCTAGGAGATGGAATACAACATGGTTTCACAAAAGGATGATTCCAAGAGTTTAGGGACACACACTTTAAATGCATCTATCACATTGCAAGCCCTATAAGATGATCCACTTGCCAGCCCACTTTAGACACTTTAATTAATGATCGGCATAGCTATTCGCCTTCCAAAAGGTTCACTTATCTAACAATCCAAGTAATAATCTTGTTTTATTGGGCTGAAAAATAATGGCAAAATTAAAAAAAAAAACAAATATATGTGAAATTTACCACCAAATATCATATTTTAAAAGCTAGTACACATCAAATTAATCAAGGTTTACCCTACCTACAAAATAGCCATATTTACTGTCACATGTATGCATTATCGCAAGCAAAGTACATTGTAATTTAACCACTAAAAATACCCCTCATGCAAATGCCATATACACAGTTAGCACACCTGGACCAAACCTGATATTGGCTTCACTCTGAGGGTTACAATGCTTCAAGGCATACGATAATTTATGATCAGCCTGTCAAGTCATTTACATAAAATATGAATAAAGATCTTAAAAAATTGAAGTATATCTTTAATGCTCTTACTAGTTACTACAGCACAATATTAGTAAGGTAAGATTCAAATGAAAATGATGAAACATTGATGAGATAAATTAATATATGTTAAGAAATACTCCTCCAGTCCTAAATATAGTGCCTATTTGGGTAACCCCCAAATTTAGGTTTTAAAAGGGCCTCTGGCCTAAACCTTAATTTGGGAAAATTTCAAAACAAACAGCTATATTTGTCCAAAAAGGTCTATAGACCAAACAATAATTTTAGATAAGCTACTGAGAATAGCTTTTGGCACAGGAAAAAAGGCTTTTGGATACGAAAATACTAATTTACCCCTACTTTTCTTTATCCCTTTCCTCTCTCCCTGCTCGATACTTCTTGTTCTGTCCCATCATCCCTCTCTCTTCTTTTCTCTTCCCTCTCTCCTCTCTCTACACATAGGATGTGCTACACGGTGAACAGTTGCTAATATTTTTTTAATCTCATACCCTTTCTAGTAATTTACTAATAACAAAAGTCTTCTAGTAATAACTATCCAAACACCCATTTATTTAGAACTACTTTTTTCTATAAACTCTTCTCCAGAATTTTTTTTCCAAAAGTTGTCCAAAAACCTTTTTTTCCTATAAGCCCTTTTCAAAAAACCTATCCAAATGGACCCATAGAACCTATTTAACTAATTTAATTAGATTAAAGAAGTTATTTAAATTAGTTATTATAGCTTATTTTTTCCCAAAACACCCTAATCATCTTCCTTTACTCCCTTCCTCCTTCTCTTATTTGATTATTGTTGAGAGTAACAATAGGGGTAATTTAGGAAAGAGTTGGTAAATTTGGGAGATAAGTCTTATATTTTGGACCAATATCAACTCCCTAATTAGGTCCTATATTTAGAGCCGGAGGAGTACATTGATTCAAGTTAGCTCACAACAATGGCATAGCACTGTAAGGTAAAAATATACTAAAATATTAGAAATCTAGCAAGCAGATGACGTATCAAACTCAACATGCAAGTAGTTCGTAATGACTAAAAATACTTACAGCAGTGAAATTTTCATTGAAAACTTCAAGGCGACCAGTATAGTACATGTAAGTGACCTGGAGTGAACCATCAAGGTAAGCACATTTAAGAATACAAACAAATATTAATTGAATTCCAACACTAACCTTGTCGCTTTTAGGAAATTCTTCGAAGTCAAATATGCGTGCAGTTTCAATGCTTCGTATTACACTGCGGCACAGGTGAACTGTACCAAGCTGTAAAGCAGTAATAAGAAATATATCAGTATTAACTTCAATAACAGATATCGTTGCCGTCCTAACCGCACCTTTACTTGAAGCCAGCGAAAATGTCACAAATTTCATAAACTCAGGGACCCCAAGTTCAGTTCAGACTCATGTCAATGCATGTCAACAAGGTAGATCAAACTAACTTTCAATAACCGTTAATGACTAATATTGAAGCAAAATGTACAATAAATTTTACCTTAAAATAAATCTTGAATAATTGACAAGTTACATATAATGCTGCAACACGCTTTGGTCCTTTCCCCTGGAATACAAGAAAAACCATGTAAGAGTAAGCAGAGCTTCTCTTAATATCAAACTCCACGCAAAGAAGTAAACAATACGTTATTAATGCCAAGAAAATAAGTATCAGCAACAAAAATTACAGAATAAAATCATTTAAGTAATTATTGGACTAGACAACTAAGCATCTACATCCGCAATAGGAAACATACCGCAAGTACACCAAAAACTTTCATAAGGAACGAACCAGCTCCTTTCAACTTCTCGGGAGATTTCCCATTTGAAGCCAGTTCTTTGTCAGCCTAAAGAAAGGAAACAAAAGTAAAAATCTTGACCCATTATCTACACAACATAAAGTATATGAACTTAAAATCTGAGAAACCCATTAGCGAATCTTTCAGAATCATACAAGGACATTCCATATCATACCCTCTCCGCAAGAACCCTAATTTCGTAAACAATAGCGTACAACGCTTCCAAGGCCCAGGCGGATTCCCAATTGCGAAATTCTTGGATGAAGGCACTGAATTCCAGCCATTGCAACAACCATTTCAAAGCTAAAATATCTTTTTGTTTTAACACAACATATATGTTTAAACTCAGGAAAAAGGAATAGGGATGGAGAGTGGAAATACTTGGCAGATTTTTCAAATGATTGATAAGATTCAACCAAATTTCCCTGCTTATAACTTTGCAAGGAGCGGAAAACAGGAACAAGGATTTCTGCGTATTGATAATACTTCTCGGACTGTTTGATCAACCTATTAGCATCCTGAACAGATACCCAAAAATTGTCCATTAGATTAATAATCCCCTCGGTACATCCATCAATAAGCTAAATTCACAAGCGAAAAGAAAGGATATATATATATAAAAAGAGAAACCTGGAAGAGATTGAGGGCGTCAGCTACAGAGAGAAGGAAGTGAGAGTTGGAGGATAGAGAGAAGAGAGACTTCAGGGAAGCTCCGTCTTGAGAAGAAATGGAATCACTGAAGCGATTGAGATATTCCATAATCCTTCTGTGTGCTTCCCCCATGCTCATGTAAGCCATGGCTGCTTGCTTTCTTCTTCCACAGTCTTCAAATTTCGATTCAAACCTGCTTCGATCGGTGTATTACTGTATTATGACTATTTTCTGAATTTCTGAATATTCTCGTTGGACTTAGTAAACGACATCGTTTCGAGCCTCCCTTGTGACACAAAAATTCGGGCTTGATATATAGGCCCAAATACTACGCCCATATGATCCGAAATCTCCAAAAAGGTGACTGTGCCTTCGTCTCTCGTCACCCACTCGTCATATAGTGGAAGCCATTGCAGCGCTAAGAGAACAATCTGTAGACGGGAGCCGGTGACTGAGCAGCGAGGTTAAGGGCCCTTGGGAGGCGTGTTTCTTTGACGTTTAACTTGGTATGCTAAAGTTCATAGCGTTTTATTCAATTCGCACAGCCACATGTTATAACTACGACGACGTCAACTTCTTGTTCCTCTTCTTTATTTCATTTGTCTCATCTTTCGTGGTTGATTTTTGAGCTTATTTCTTTGTAGTTCTCGAAATATTGTATGTAGATGATCGTTTTTGGTTTTGTTTAGTTCCCTCTATTTATTGGCATAAACCCTTCTTTCCAATGGAGCAGTTTTCGTTATGGAGGGTGAAGATAACATTTTACATGTCATTGACGAAGAGGAGAGGTTTGATAATGTTGATGACGATGTTGAGATGCTGGATGTTGAAGAGGGAGAGCTGCTGGACCATGATTCAAAGACTGATGTGAGGCAACGCAGTAGTGGAGATGTCAATATAGCAAATCAAGAATCTCAGAGTAAGAATAGCAAGCGTAGAGCTAATAAGAAGAATAAGAAGAAGAGGAAGGGTTCAGGATCCATCGACATAAACAGGTACCCTCCTCTTAATAGGAATACGCACACTCAAACACTTTAAAGTTTGCCTTGAATTACATTGTTAATTGAAAATAAAGTAATTGCTCATACCTCAATGCCAAAAAATAATTTCATACAGGAAGGTTGCACTCAGTTATTTGTTTATTATCATTATTTGATATACTCAATTTCACCTACTTGGATTCTTAGTCACAGTTTCTGGCAAACATAAACAACTACATTCAGTAGAGTGGTATGGAATTACTTCTCAACCTGCACGCGACACTTAGTGATGTAAGCCCCTTGACTCGGGTTATTTTAGGGAGTTAGGAGGAGAAGAGAAGTGAGTTTTTTTTGGGGGGGGGGGGGGTTGGTTAGGGTAGAATGAGGATTCCTTTTGCTTGTGTTTGTAGAAACTTTCTCCTCTGAAATGCCCCAAATTGGAGAAACTTGAAATAAAGAAAGGGGACTTTGGAGGATTTATGACTCTTACTTGAAAATACTTTTCCATCCCAGCAGTTATTCCATTTTTATGATTTATTTGGGATTTGGGAAGGGAAGGACTCTAACGGAAAAGAAAGGGGAGAGAAGGGAGGGGGAGGAATGGTTAACTTTTCTTCTCCTTGTCTGGATGTTTAAAATTATAAGGTAATAAACTAAATAGCTTCAATGAAAGATGGGAACTTGGAATTGTGTAAAGAAGGGAGAATTTTTCAGGGTTAGTTAATAATTCATTCTCACTCTCTCCTTGTAAAAAACTCCCAGCCAAGTGAAAGTTTTCAATAAAACATTCCGATCCCTGTCATTACCGTCCATTATAGATGGATAAATAACTAGGCTGCCATTGTAATTCAATAGTATTTCTATTAATAGAATTATTAGGTATTTATGGTTTTATATTCCTTGCTTCCCTTTCATTTTGTTATTAAAAGAAGCATTAGTGACTGCTATTTTCTTCTCCTTACTTCTATTAATCCCCTAATCCAACTATAATGGAGAGGTATTTTCATAATTTGGTGGCCGTCCTTTCCATATCATTGAATTCTAATAAATTATGTGCTGTTCAGGTTTGTGTTAGATACTTGTCGGCGGTTGAAAGAGAAGAAGTCATACATGGTGTACACAGCAGTGGGTTGCCTTGGGGTCTCAGCACTAAGAGACCTCATCAAAGAGGTATTAGAACCTTTTTTGTTCTGCTATTATTGAAAGCTTATTTCCTTAATCAGTTTGCCTAACAAAGTAGGGTTGTCTATGAAACATAATGCCAATTTGGAAGTTGAAAGTTGAAACCAGCCTGAAGAACCATGTACAGAACAAGACATTTTGAGGCTCTAATAATGTGCACCACTGTGCTTAACGTAGCCAAAAGCTGGGAGAGGCTTTCCTTCTAACGCATATCTGTCTACTTAAAGATATCATGTCCCGGGGTCTCCCAGTCTTCTTAATTTCCATTTATTTACCTAAAACTAGAAGTTTTACTTTTGATGTTGATTTTGGTAACCAAGTACTAAAATGTTGATGTTACCTAAAGGTCTTGTATTAATTTTCCAATCCTTCTCTGTTTTTCTTACACTGAATCACCGATTTCTCAACTATAAATCCTTTTATGTCCTTATAGTTTCATGGAGGTTTTTGTTGCTTGGGTTGATTGGCTACTATAAATTTGCTGTAATGACTTTGTTCCATTAAGACCCCCACACACACGAAACTTTGATCTTTGATGGATTAGTGTCTGCAGCCTGCACAGTTATAAGCATTATCTTTTTAATTTTCTTGTTCATCTTATATCTACCGCTTGAACATCCTAGAGTATTGTTTCTACAACCATAGATCTGGCCCCACAAAAGTTGCGGGGTTCTGTTGTACAGTCCTATACCTGCTATCTGGATATTCTTCAACTTCACTCACTGGATCTTCTATTAGTCCTCAGTTAAAATATCATTTTTTAAAATAAAAAATTCCTTTTTGAAATAGTTTTTGTTTTCTTCTGCTTCTTTCTCTTTCTGAATGGGCGCATGTTTTGTGTTGGGAGCAGACGTAGTTAACCTGCTTTTTCTAAGGAAAGGTGAGAAATTAGGTTCTACCTGATTTGGACAAGCCTAGAGCTGATGATGCTCATCCACTCTTCTATAGAACCACCCAACCTTTCATAATTTCTGATGCACAATTTTGTGTCCCTAACCTTGCAGATTTTTTCTTCCAGAAGCTTGTTTGCCCCTTCCACATCTATGCCTGAGATCTGAGGTTCCTGGCTGAACCACTTCTTCATTTGTTAATTGTGAAGGTTGATATTCATTCTTTACTTCATTTTGTCGGTCACAGTGCACATGTAAAAGCTGTTTTCACCTGAAGAATTGAATATAATGGCTGAAAACTAAGTGATTATGCTCACCTAACACAGCCAGCCACTGACGTGAAGCCAAAGTTGGATAACAGTGAATACTATCTTATTGTCCTTTCACTGATGACAAGATATCTGTTGTATGAATTTGTTAAGTTTCTTTCTTGTGCAATTTTTAATTATAATTTTTTGCTTGTACAAAGTATATGACCCTTGGAAGCTTGATATACCAAAGAAGGGTTGGATAATCTTCTACAATATGCCCCATACTCTGCTTGCGTATTGATGGCTTATCTCATCGCCATTGTCATTGTCATCAAAGACATTTCAAAAGCTTTTGCTGTTGCTGGTTTTGGTTCTTTTTTATATGTCCAATTTGATACACTACAAACTTGTATGATGACATGTTCAAGCCACAGGTTGATGCTATCCAAACTTGCGGAGGCCAGATGACTGATGATGGTAGCCGCTTCCGGAATGGTGGTGGTATATTGTGGAATATCATTAAAACTCGAGAACCAAAAGCCTACAAAGAAATAATGAAAAAAGCAAAGGACTTTGAGGTGTGTGAGTAATTTTTCTAATGCTGACAAACTGTTTGGTTTCTAGATTCGCCTCGTAAGTTATGCAGGGAGGGTGGGTTTATATAGGTATAGGTGTGGTCTTCAAAAGAGGAAGGGGATATGGAAAATGTGAGTGGTGATCCTCTCATGCGATGAGGGCAAATAGAGCTGAGTTACCCCTCAGCAATGAAGCTTGCTTATCACAATATATATATGCATTACTTGGGTTCTTAGGCGAGAATGAAGACTGCACGGAATTGCGGATTGCTTCTAACATGTTATATACAGCTTTTGATTTGTTATGCATGTGGTTTAGCTCGAAGTTTACAATTTCCATTATGAATAACCAAGCCTATGCATTATCTTAATCTAAGCATAGATGCTAATTTTACATAATAATGATAAGTAGTTCATATTGCCTATGAAATCTATGCAATCTTGCAGAAGCAATTCAGACGGCCAATGGCAGAGCGACCATCCGTGCAAAAGAAAGAGGATTCTTCACCACAAGTGACATTTTCATTTTCTAAAGGGACTGACGACAATGTTTCAGACAGCACTTTGGTTGCATCCTCAGTGGAAAATCAAAATGAACAATCTGCTTCTGAAGAGAAACGCGTCCCTGTCCATGATAGATTGAGGATACCTGTTTCATATGACGATGACCTGCTCACAGGGAGAGCAAATGATAATAATGCAGCTTAATTATGGAACAAAAGAGCCCTTCATCGATCAATATTTTTCCCATAGATGGAGGCCTACCAAATTCATCTCTTCCTATTTCCTTTTGGATTGAGCAAACAGCATCCACCTTGTGCTCTTCATGCACCGTAAGTGCTAGGGGATTTTTTTTTCCAAAGGATGTTACCGTTTGTGATTTTTTTGTGGGGTGAAAATTGAGGTATTTAGTTGCTTTTTGATAGTAAAATTTCAAAAGCTGTTCTCATGAGTTCCTTTGTGAACATGGATGGGGTACATATCTATTTTCTTATCTATATTGGGTTTTCTGTGTGTTAGAATGGCTTTACATAATTTTTAATTTTAAAAGATTTATGATTGTGTTCTTATCGCTGTAAAGGGTAAAGATTATTAATTTGGACTATTATCAAAGATGATCATTAATGGCCTATTAAAATTTATTCAAATGATTCATTGTGCAATATCTTAATGTTTGAATACGCATGATTTAGAACTAATTTAGTTTGGTGTTAACGCAAAGAATATTAGAATACCCCGTTTCCTTTGCCATTGTAGATAAATCGAGCAGTGAATGAGCTTGGTGAAATGAGTGAATGAGAAAGGTACAAGACAAAGAAAGAGGAAAAACAATGAACCATATATTTGAATCTTCATTGACTCGCCCATTGAATCATCAATGTTGGCCTTTCGATGAAACCCTTTATAGAGTGGTTAACCCTTCAAGGTTGACTCCCCTCTTTTAGTCGCGCCCACCCTTTTTCTTTGTATTATGCCATTACTAATGTCTACTCTTGCTCTTTGTAAAAGAGATGTTACAGGAAAATGATATACTAATCCAAGTGGAAATTAAACTAGCATGAGAGAAAAAGAAAGCAAAGGTGTTCATGTTTCAAGAAAGTAAAAATGATGTTATTGAGGCAATGAATGACAAACTAGACAAAAGGAAGAATGGAGTAGAGAAAGGAAACTTGATTGATTTTATGAAAACTTTCGAAGAGGGACAAAACTCATGTGGGAATTTGAATTTGTGAGAGACATAGGTCTAAGAACTGGTAGAAGACGACTCAAATTTGAACGCAATATCAGAATGTCAAATAAAGTGAAGGAGCCAGTTTGATGGGGGAATTGAGGAGTTCGAAAGTTTTTTTTTTCCCTCCTTCCAATTGTGATAGAGGGAACAAACTTGGGCGAGGGACATATGAAGGGATAGAAAGAGCCACTAGCATATTTAATTATGAAAACTTCTTGTAAGTCATTATGAATAGTAATGAGTCTAGAGTCATTAATAAATCATTTTTCTTTCAAGCGGCTTGGAGGAAGAGATTTTATACTTGTATTGATATTGATATTTTTTTATATAAAAAATTGAAATGAATTTAGCTTGAGTCTCCCACTAAAGTTAAAAAATAGCATCAGGTTTAAAAAGCACTTACAAAGTTCTTTGATTTCCAAATAATATTCCGATTAACTATTAACGAGGTAACTATCTCATTCCATCCTATATCCTTGGCTCCAGACATGCTCATATTTATCTGTTTATAAGAGTTAATTGATTTTTTTAGATTGATTTTTTTAAATAAATTTTAAAAAATAAATAAATCAATTAATTGATTAATTTAAATAAATTAAAAAGTATATAATATAAATTTATTTTAAGAAGTTAAATTTATTTATAATTTATTTATTTATTTAATTTTTTAAATTTATCTAAAAAATTAATTAACTCTTATCGTTATTATACCATTCGTAGTAGTAATGAATAATACGGATAATAAAAATAATGGTTCGAAATTCAATGTTGGCGCAGCAGCAGAAATCATCCAATGGCCTTCCATTCAACGCTTGTTAAGTTGGTTCAGTTCGGAACACAGGTCCTTGCCTTATCCACTCCAAAACCAGAATGGCGCGCCTGCCAAGATCCGTCGCACCATTCGCCCTCCCCCTTCTCTATGCCCACCTTTGAACATTTATCACCCACCACACTTTCCCATCTCCCACGTCGGAGTTGGGTTGTTTGTGCAAGCAGTCGAAAGCCTCTGATTCCAATTTCTAATGTATACGAGAGGTTCGTCAACTAGTCCCTTGTTTAGAAAGTGTTTGTATTTGATGAAACCATCTAGAATTCTTCAACATTGGCAAATTGTCAGGAAAATATATTGGGATGATTAATTTTATACGGTACAAGCATCATCGCTAGTTTGGAATTGGGTAATCATCAAATTTGTTGATTGCTGGGTGTTGCTGATGGAGACGAATCTGGATGTACTAATCTTGAGTTCAAGCCATCTAAATTGATATGTAGGACTGTTAAATATATTTAATGAGAAATATTCTCTGTTTAACCTTTGTATATTTGAGCTTCTTTTTAGCAGCCTGCATTGATATTAATATTATTGTGATTATGTTGTATTTCGTTCTTCCAGTCTTTCCATTTTAGTTCATCATAACCTTCTGCTTCCTAAGCCTTTTCCCCTCCCTCTTTGATTATCTAGGCACAGAGGCTATGAAGCTAATGGTTGTTTTGTCACTAGGAGATTGTGGGAACCGCCATGGTTAACATGTTTTAATGTCTCATGGAGATGGCTTTCTCATTTCATTTCCTTGTACTTGCTATTTCTCAATTTTGTTGCCAATGCTCAGGACTATCCAGCTTCCTCTACTTATGCTTGCGAGGATACTTCCTCTTACTATTCCCACGTGAAGCATTTGAGAGGTGAAGCACTCGAGAAAAAGTTGAATAGCATTGTTGCCCCACATCTTTCCTTATCCTATAAAGAGGTCATTTCTGTTTTTTATTTTATATGCTGCTTTAATTTCCATAAAATCTTTGTACAACTAAACTGGTTTTACTTTTTAAGTTCTGTATCTAAGATATGCTTGTTTGTTGAACAGGTGTGGGATGCCCTCAAGTTTCTTGATGCTGCTAATGTTGATGAACCTGATGCTTCATCATGAGTGTATGGACCTGCCATAACTGATATTTCTTTAAACCGTTCAAGTTGTGATATCTTATATTTATCGTATCAGCTGATTTTATATAGTCGATGGTTCATTGCTTTGCAGAGTTGAAATATACTTGAGTTGTCCCAAAACGCTTATCCGGAAAGCCACAGGGATGGAATAGTGAGTTAACTAATCAATTTGCAGCAGTTATAATGTCTCGATGTCAGTTACTTACTAGTCTCAATCACGTTGTTTTTGCAGCTGTTGCTGCTAATACTCAATTTCACATGTTTATTCTTAGTTGATATTTGATATAGAAAGATAATCAGGGAGAGGGAGAGATAGGGGAGAGAGGAAAGATAAACAGAGAAGGAGGGAGAGAATTGAATTGCACTTTACTTCATTAATCTGTCAACAGCTGAATTACAAATGCATTAGGCACTTATTTATAGCCTACTGTCCCTTATTGTTCTAAAGGTCACTAACAATTTTCCCAAAAGAGATTCTTACCCTCAAGGGTCAGGTACAACAAATTTAGGAAACTGCTGTTGAAATTGAAACAAAGGAAGGTAGGATTATATGATTCAAATTGAAACAAATTTAGGCTTCCTCATCAGGTAGTCCCTTCCACTGACATATGATTCAATTTCAGCAAAGAGACATGGAAGGTAGGATGAATTCCAGATTCAGCTGGTAGTTCTAGTTTGTAGGCAACACTTTCTGCCGTTTTACAATACTCTGTAAGGACCAAAATACCTGGGAGCTAACTTCTGATTACTTCTGGTAGCCGCTGAAATTTGTCTATAAGGTTGTAATTTCAGAAAAACCCACTGATGTGGAATATAGGTAGGGAATGAGAGAGAGAAGGAGAATCAGAGAGGAAAAGATAGAATAGAGAGAGAGAAGAGAAATTTCATTCCATTCAACTAATTATTCTTATGTCCTCATCAATGACGGGTCGAATGCTTAATCCAGTAGCCCATATTGTTCATCACCTTCTTCACCATCGAGTTCTATAAGCTGCAACTGCATCTTCTTACTCTGTGGATAGTGGTGTGGCTTTTAGAAAATCTCTCGTGACAGAAAAAACACAAGTTTTTCGCCATGTATTCATCAACTTCTTCTGGAGACAGCACTTTATTAAGCCTATCACCAGAAGACACGTTTGCACCATTCTTGGCAGCTGTCGCCTCCTCAGCAGCTCGTTGCATATTGATCTCAGTGATCCTTGCGATGCTTCGTGCGTCGTTCAAGGTCTCTGGTCTAAAGAGACGTACAGGCCCAGCGAAATCTTCACTCAGTGCCGCGATATATGCTTGCACCATGTACTCTTCTGGAAGTTGCAGTTTGTAGATAATTCTGTTAAACTGGTCGTTAAACTCGCCCAACGATCCCCGTTGTCGAAGCCTCATCAAGTCCGCCATCGGAGCTTCATAGGCGGGTCCGAATCTTTCTTTAACGGCGTCTGCGTACTCATTCCAAGATAATACTTCGCCTTCCCAAGAACGTTCGAACGCCAGCTGCCACTGGAACGCCTTCTCATCTAAATGAAAACTAGCCATCGTCACCTTCATCTCTTCAGGGGTCTCGAACAGCTCGAAATAGGTTTCGCACTTCTTCAACCAGACAAGAACGTTGCTTCTTTGGAATCTTGGAAACTCAAACTCTGTAACACGAGTTGGTCTCTGGTATTCCGCATGCCCTGTTCTGTGATGCTCATGTCCGTTGTTAACAGACTCCTCTTTGTCTGGCATGAGTCCAGTGAGTTGCGCCGTCATACTCTTCACCATGTCTATCGAGGTCGATAGCCCCTGTAAGCTCTGTTCAAGAAATCGCATACGAGCATCTAGGTTCTGTTCCAGTTGTCGCAGGCGTTCATCAACCTCACGGAGAGCAGTCTGGTTTTGCGTTTCAGCCATATTGCCGAGGATATAGAAAGATAATGGGAAGAGGGAGCGATAGGGGAGAGAGAAAAGAGAAACAGAGAAGAAAATAGGAAATGCGCTTTACTTCATTAATCTGTCAACATATGCATCAGGGACTTATTTATAGCCTACTGTCCCTTATTGTTATAACGGTCAGTAACGGCCTGTTAGTTATAAGTTTATTTATATATTTTCATGACAATATTTTGATAGTAAAGGCTAACATGATAACGTAATATCAGTGATTAAAACTAAGTAATATACAATTGGGATTCACTCATTTAATAAACATTTTTACAGGAGAGCATCTATGGCCTCGTTCTTATGGACTAACAAACGGTCCTTCTTTAACTGATCTACACAACATTCGTCCTGCTGATGCAAATGGTAAGTGAATCCACTGCTCAATATATTTGAACACAAGATTCTGATTTCTATTGATGGTGTCCCGGGTCCCGGGACTCTGTGAATGCATCAAAGGGAAACAAGTATTATGGAGAATGCGAGGCTAAATCCTCTAATTGTTTGAAGCCAGCAAATAAAGAAGCTGCTCTGGACACCGAAACAGACAAAGAAAGATGGGCTCCGCCTAGTCAGGTAATGTGTGTACATACATATATGATTCTAAAAAATGAGTTCCTCTGTGGTGTAGCTTGGGAATTCCATGTCTTCACATAGAAATGAGTTCCTCTGTCCAGTTAAAAAATCTTGGCTACTCTGCTGCAAAGATTGCTATGAAGCTCTGTTTTACTGGTTTTCATGGCCAACTCGTTCCCAGAGAAGAACTGAGAATTAGTAAAAGAATCATGTAGATATGTATATTTTTTTAGTACAAGAAAAGTTTAGGTAGATTCGGCACCGGTCCCTACCAAAGTCAGGGCATAGCCCCAGGACTTAGATAGTGTTTACAGAGAATTTACGAGATCGCCTACTAAATGAGCTATCATAACGATAGCAGGAATCGAATTCACGTTCTTATAGGATATAAGTCCGTTTCTTACTATCTCTGTCAACTCTGATTGACAAAATCATGTAGATATTGATGTCTTTCATAGATATGTCTTAAAAGTTAAAGTAAATTCAGGTTAGAGGGGATATTGCAAGGGTATTGATGTACATGGAAGTGCGTTATGGAGGAAGAATTCCAGGTCTTCGCCTCTCAGATGCCCCAAATAAAGGTACTTGTTACTTTAATGGTGATTAATATATTAGATTTGTCATCTTATATATTATTATCTCATGCTAATCATGATACGTAGTAGTAGTGGTGCAGGATCTAAAGACAAATAGAGTAGTGGGTTGAAATTTATGTTTTGTGACTTGTATGCAGAAAATAAAGAGATGGGGCTTCTTTCAACATTGTTAAAATGGAATGAGGTTGATCCGCCTTTGAGAGAAGAGAGATTAAGAAATGAAAGAGTATGCAAGTTTTATCAGCATAATCGCAATCCTTTTGTTGATCACCCCGACTACGCCAAGCTTGTATGGAACCACCCTCTTTCAACACGCCTTCCTAATACTCCTAATAACATTAGTGTCCCAACCAAATAAACGTCTCAGGATCTCACTTGTAATTTTTGTAATTTTAGATTGTTACTGTTTGCCCTTTAATTAAAAAAAGTCCCAACTTGTCAATCATGACAATATATATATATGTATGTGTGTGTATTCTTTTATAACTAAACTACTCAACAAGCTTTTGAATATCTTTTTTAGCAGATTTTGTTTAAAGAAGCCTTGATTAAATCTTTATAATCTTAAACTCAATATATGCAAATATTAGTTTAAAGGAAAAGATTGTTATACTCATATATACATTTGCCTGAATCTTTATACCATAAACCTCATATTTAAAAAAAGATTTTTAGTAGTTTAAGATCCAACTAGATCTTTTTAGATTTTGAGTTTAATTTTTAAAAGAAATACTTATACTAGAATGATAGTTACAAACCTTAAAATTAAAATATTTGATAATATGATCTAGTTAATATCATAAAAAAAAGGGTATTTTTAGAATTTTTTTTTGGCTGAATGGAGATTGTTAGAAATTAAATAGGAGTTAAAAACTAAAAATAAGTCTTATATTTGATAAATTTGAACTAAAAAACGGGTGTATAAGTTAAAAAGTAATAAGCATAATATCTTAAAGGTCTTTTAATCAAAAGATACAGTGCCATTTCCTATTTGGTAAAAGAAAAGAAAAGAAAAGAAAAGAAAAGGAATACAGTGCCCACTCATTTACATCCTTCCTCCCAAAGCTTAATGAATTATAAAATAAAAGTTTAATTTATATCCTAATTTTTAATCGTAATTATATTGTTAATGGCGAATCATTCATATTTTAATATTGGAGAAAACTTAGACCAAATTTCTTTTACTCATTTTGTTAAGTTCTCCAATCTCAATTTATCATATGTCCTATTTTTTTAATATCTTTATTAATTTAATAATTTGTCTTAATAAAAATCAATGCAACCATGTAAATTAAAAATGCTGAAGTGTACAAGGACATGTTTGAATTAGCCTTGAAAAGAATAAATTTTAAATAAAATTAATTTATAATTATGATTTTGAAAATAAATTTTATTAAGTTGATATGAATGATTTTTAGCTAAAAATTATTTTGACATTTTAAGGGATTTTAAATTGTTTTAAAGAAAACCATAATTTTACAAGCAATAATTGATTTTAGATAAAATTCACCCAGGTACTAAAAATATAATTTTTTTTAAAAAAATACTCATTTTAATTTTAAAATTCTATTTACTATATTTTATAAATTATTTATAACTCTTGTAAAATTATTTATAATTTTTTTAAAATTTTAATTTAAAATTTTAAAATTAAATGGGTATTTTTTAGGATTTTTCCAAAAATATATATATGTACGTATCTATATGTATATCCCTGAAAATTGTATTTGCGTAATTTGACTTTGGGGCACTGTATAATGTTAATGTGTATATATGTGGAATAGTGCCTAGGGTTTTATTTTCAGGGGATCGAACTACACAAAGAAGTACAACGGCGACCAAAACCTTTGGCATTTCGCACCCTGAAAATATATCCCCGGGGAATACCCCGCGCCCTCTATCCCAATTGTTCCATTAGGGTCCTCTCAAACTTCATTGTTAATTCATACCCTTCTGATAAAATCCCTGTTTCGTCGTCAATCGCGAAGTTCTAGGGTTTCCCAAGAGACCAAACTGTGCATCCATCCATCTATCGGCTGAACCGATGGAGAACGGGTCACAGCTGGGTCGCTCCCTCATAAAGCAGCTTGCCTGCTGCAACAAGGCCACTCGAGACAAGGCTCTTCGAGTCCTTTTCAAGACATGGCTTCCTTCACAATCCCAACTTCCCGATGACGACATGAAGAAGCTCTGGAAGGGCCTCTTCTACTGCGTCTGGCTTGCTGACAAGGTCCCTGTTCAGGCTGAACTCATTGATCGCCTCTCCTCGCTTCTTCTAGTTCTCGATCTGGGTCTCTCTGAGCACTACTTTGCCTCCTTCTTGCTCACTATGTGTCGTGAATGGTCTGGAATTGACTCCCTGAGGTTAGATAAGTTCTACCTCTTAATTCGGAGATTTCTCCACAATTTTTTTGTTCTTCTCAAAAAGAATTCGTGGGATTTGGAACTTACCCAACGGTTAATGGGTGTTTTGGATGAGAGGATTTTCTCTGCCGAAGATAAGTTGCAGGGCAATGGAGTTATTTACCACATTGCCTCTATTTTCTTGCAAGAGCTTAGGCCTTTCATTCCCCTTCGGTCGCAAGTGCTTGAGGTTCTCTTCAAACCCTTCATTACTGTTATGGGCAAACGGCCTGATAAAGTCTTGTTGGGAAAGATCAAGTCTAATATGTTTGATGAGCTGCTAAAGATGGCGAGGAGATTGTTGGAGGTTAAGAAGGCAGGGGATGAGGTCGATTCTGGAGATGATGTTTTGGTGCTTGGAACTATAGCATTAGTCATGGGGTTCTCGACGAAATTTTTTGAGTTGGGCTCTTCACCTGAATGCTGTCAGGGAAATAGGAGGGTATTGTTTGCTCTACGTGAGGAATTTAAGAAGCTAGAGAAAGACATGGCATCTTCAGGATTTGAGTTCTCAATTCCTGATGTTGATGATGGGGATGAAGACGATGTGCCAACTTTAGTTCCTATTGCGATCACTGTGGTGGGAGATGGTCCAGAAGGTGGTTTGGAATGTAATGGAGATGTTTCAAAGGTTTCTAATGGGGCCGCTGGTAAGCAGTTGAAGAAATGTAAGAAGGATAAAAAAGCCCCTATTACCAAGGAGAAAAGGGCTAAGAAGAAAAAGAAGGGTGATCCCTCTGATTCTATTAGGGAGGAGAGTCCTAGTGATAATGAGAATCAAACTATAGTTTGTGAAAATGGCTCAACTGACGAACAAACCAATATGTTGAATGAATTTGTGATTTCAAACCTCCAAAAGCAGTTTGAGATTGTTGCTGCCGAAGCAGGTTTGGATGATGGAATTGCAGGGATCTCTGATTCTCCTGAAGCTACAACTACGGGAACTGTTTCTAAGAAGAGAAAGAGAAGAAAAACTTTAAAAGGACAGCAATCTCAAGATTCTGAGGTGAGTGGTGGAGATGCTGAAGGCATCAAAGCTGTTAAGAGTGGGGAGGGAAGTAAAAAGAAAGTAAGGTTTTCCATGAAAAATAACTTGGTGTGGAAGCCACAAAATCCTTTACCTCCTCAGAGCTTGAGGCTGCCTCCCTCTGTTACACCCAGAGGAAGTGCACTTAAGAAAGGTGTACCACCAGGTCCCATCAGGGAGATGCCGCTCCCAACTAAAAAGCTGAAACTGAAGAAGGCCAGGAAGGCAATGAAGGGTGTTTCTCCATCTGTGAAACGATTGAGAAAAATAAAATTCCTTCCTGCATGATTTCTATGATGTTCTTTGGCTACTAAGTTTATTCTAAGTCATAGGATGATGTTCCGGCGACGTGATTGTCGGACTCTGATTTATTTACTACCCTTGAAAGCTTATTGTGATATCAATTTTGTTTTCTGCGCAAGTAAACATGGGAATTGAGAAATGTGATGTTGAGGTTACTTCTATTTTTCACTTACATCATGAATAGCTACCACTTTCCTTTTGTCAAGTAAACCAACTATTTTAGTTCTTGATGATAAATAGTAATCTTGATTCAATTTCCTAACGCTTTCAATCCAATACCTCTTTTCAAATTCTTGGCATATTCCACTGAAAGGTTTATTATCTGATATGATCCTTACATGGGAATACCTGGCCATATTCTTATAAAAGCTTTATTGTTTTTAGCTACTTGCGTCATTAGCAGGTTTATCTTTCCTATGATATCAAAAGATCTATCTTAGATGATTGATGGTTGAGTATAGGGGTTCTCTCCTGAATTCAAGTCGGTGCCCTTTTGCATGGCTTGATAGCAATTGCTTTTCATTGGCAAATGCATGAAGGCTCGGAAGTTGAGTATAAGTTGGGAGTTTATTTTGGATAAGTGGTGACTCTGTATTGGGTCGCACTGGGTGGTGTTTTACTGTTTTTGATTTAAGGTGGATGAAAGTGATAGTTGATTGTTGCATTGTGTTGGTGTTATGTGAATAGTGACCTGTTTCTGATGGTTAACAGGGAAGACGAAAGAATCCATAAAAGGGGGAAGGAGCTTGTGCCATGATGAACCCCTGTGGCGTGGTTCGTTAGGTAAAAGAGGAACGCTGGGGCTTTTAGTTGTGCGGGACACAATCACTTGACTTCCTGCTCATTTACACCTTGTTGAATTAGAAATTTTTTGGGGCCCCAATAAACTGTTTTGCAGTGAGTTAGTTTTCTCTTGTAAATATGCTTACCAGTATCACTCGTGTGCATGGAAATAGGTATGAAGCAACCCGTTTTCTTTACTTGCTATAGCCTTCTATTTTGTTCATAGCCATGTCTCAAATTCTATTAGCTTGCAATTTATGTGTGCGGGTTCTTAATTCTGAACAAATTAATGATGGAAATATGTACTAGTTTTTGGAGCCATTTGGACTTAAATGCAGCGTGTTAGAGGGAATACTGATCATAATGAAGAAACTTTTATATCAAAGCAAACTCTTCTAATATTTTTTGTCACAGAATTTAGACAACACCTAGTAGCGGGTAGTAGGGATTTCAAACTTTTCTTAATGGGAGGAATCGTTCTATTTCTAGTGAACATATTCGGTTTCTGTCAACTTCATGCATTGTTGTCATCTTTGATGAACCTCCCATAATTGCCTTTCTTTCAAAAGAGGATTTTTTTTTTATTGCCCATTCGTTCACCGGAGCTTTGCCCCGACTACATCTGGATCTAACCCGTATCGCACACCTAGTTATGGTGGGTCAATCTCCCAACGGGGATTTTTTACGTACGCCAAAACTCGAACTCGAGACCTCGTTTAAGTGATACCGAGCCGCTTACCACTCGGACTAACCCCCGTTGGAATAATTAATTATACGCACTAAACAAATTAAAGAGGAACTATAGCTGGGGAGAGCTTCCGTGTGGTCCTCCTTATCTCATCCGTTTTGGTATAATGATTCGAGATCAGTAATTCAAATGGCGTTCTGCTGCTATGAGCTATGAGCTTCATTCTAATTCAAAGGTATATTTGATATAATCCACTCCATAAATAGTAAATAAATAGCTAGAAAAACCGAGAAATACAACTGGACGCTAGAATTTTGTCCCATATTTGAGTAATCTTCCCTTCCAGGCAGAAATAAATATATAAATAAATTTACTCTTACATTTCGGACTCCAACATGGTGCACAAGCGTCCATTATTCATTATGAGTCTATCTGGCTATCTTTATTAACTTTAACAGATGTCCACATCGGGGAGGCTGATAATTAAAATATAAGTTTACAAATTTAAGAGACTTTCTATCCTAATAAATTAGTCTTTTAAGATTAAACTTTCTTTTTAAATTTGTGTTTATCACAATCTCATAATTTATGCCGAAGGTTAATTAGCAACTTGTAGAGGTCTATCAATAGACTAAATTTCATGTTCCATGTTTATCATACATCTTTCTATTCAAATTATAGAATTTAAATAAATCACTACAATACATTTTTTTGATCATTGATAATACGCCAATATAAATTAGATGGAGCTGTACATCCTGTTCATAAGTGCTCCGTACACTAACTCCCACCGCATCAATAACAAAACAAGATTTGACTAACGGGAGTTAGTTTGAGTGATAAGCGACTTGGTATCGCTTAAACGAGATTTTAAGTTTGAGCCTTGGCATATGCAAAAAATCTCTGTTGGGAGACTCACCCACCATAACTAATTGCGCGACGCGGGTCGGATCCAGATGTAGTAGGGACAAAACTCCCATAAATAAGGTGGGCAACAAAAAAACAAAATTTAAAATATAATTTTTATTTTATTTTATTCGTCTTTTTGAATGTCTAATTATTTCCTACCTGCATGCATTTATACGGATGAGACTACATAAACTGCAAAACAAAATTATCCAACTTAGAGTTTGAAGAATTCTAGTTTGAAACTAATAAAAAAACAAATTCATCAAGGCGATGAACATTCAAGAGGGAGGCCTTGTGGGAATCGCTGGGTATCACTACAGTAATTGTAAATCATGAATTGTTTCTGGACCCACTTCATGATGGCTTCCCCAGTAGCGTTGAGGGAATCTGTCGTCCATGATTGGTCCTTTGAAGAAGATGAACAAGAAGAAGACAAAGTCCAAATACAAGCATGTTGAGCATCGAAGTTAGCGTAAGAGGCAATAAACGGAGCTTCACTCCAATCGGTCTTCACAGCCCCACCCCTCGTTGCCCACTGATCAGCGTCATAAATGCTCGAATATACCCTCATCGCCTGATTCTTTGGAAATGCAACCCCTCTCGTTTCCAAGTTCTTGAACACTCTTATCGGTGTCCCGTCCACATACAATCTGATTCATTCATCACAACAAAAATCAAACAAAATTGTTATCTCTATCGTCTAACTAAGATGAAGAAGAAGAAGAAGATGTGAGGTATATATATATACATGATGTTTTCTGGATTCCAGAGAATGGAGTAAGTGTGGAAATTCTTGGTGGGATCGAACCACAAATATAATTGCTGTTCTCTGTAGCCTTTGCCTTGTGTGTATATGTTTGTATGAAGAATATAGGGATCACCACTTAGGTTACCCAGAAATTCAAAGTCTATTTCGTCGTGAGCAGACCCCACTGAAGATAACTGAACACGCATTAAAGAAAGAAGCTAAATGATGATGAAATGAACATGCAATATATATAGATATAGAAGAGAGAGAGAGACATAACACTTACGTAGTAGGCAGTGACAGTACCAGCAGAATTACGAGGAACAAGCTTGATCTGAACGTCAATCTTTCCGAACAAGTACTGGTTTTTGGATTGAAATCCAGAACCAGAATATCTGTCGAGAGACAGCTTAAGAATCTGCCCATTATTATAATTATTCCCAACGATCATCGCACGCCCATCACCCCATGTTATTTCGAGATCTCTATTCAAGTCTACATCTTCAAACGTCGCCTCCAATAATAAGCTACAAACAACAACAACAAAACTAACAATTATAACTATCTTATTTCTCATTTCAGAACCACCCTTCAAAACTTTGATTCTAATTGGACAAAAAGGCAGGAGATTTTTGTGTATATAGTGAAGAGTACACGGTGATCATTAAAGTGAACGCAAGTTTGAACAAGCAAATATATAGGGAGGTGTGGTTGACTTGGTTGTGGTGGAGGGGCTACTTGACATGGATGATATCCATGTATTCTCGAATTTTTTGGGTCTTAATTCATTATTTCTTTTATTTTATGCACTAATAATCTCTCTCATCTCTGTGTGTGCTCTATATATTTGTGTACGAGTTTCATTCATATATATCAGTCCACATTTTAGTGGTTATTATTGTTAGTAACCTTTACTTTAATTAGTTGATAATTAATCACTTGTTTCGCCAATTGTTACATTTATACCTTTGAAATATTCTTAGATGGATTGATATATATATATGTGTGTGTGTGTGTGTGTAATTTCAAAGTATTAATAAGGTCGTTAAATCAATAATAAAAAAAATAGCGTTAAAATACATTCAATATCCTGAATTATTTTTCAAGATACATTCAACACCACAAAATATTTAATAGGGTAATTTTACCTCTAATAATTCAAGATGCTGAGTGTACTTTAGAATACTAGATGCACTTTAAAAAATAGTTTAGAGTGATAAGTATATCTTAACCCTAAAAGATAGTTCTTTAATTCTTAATATATAATATATTTAACTAATTTGATTGGATTAAAGAAGTTAGTTAATATGACATTTTTTTTAAAATACCTTAATCATTTTCTTTAACTCCCAGACTTACTTGATTATTATTAAGGGAGTATCAATAGAGATAATTTAAAAAAAATTGATAAATATACAAAATATATTTTATATTATTTAGAATAAATATTAACTCTTTAATTAGGTTATATATTAATGACCTGAGGAGTATATAAGGATGCCAAGTATGTTTATAAGATATTTTGTAAAATAAATTGATAGTGCCATATATAACTCACTTGGTAGAACATTAATTATTTTTTAAATTTTTAAAAAAGATTTAGACTCATTTATGTTCTAAGGATAGGATAAAGTCTCTATTCTTCTTAAACGATATTAATATTAGGCAGAACAAAAAAGTATTTTTTTTTCTGTTATAAAAAGTGTTCTTATTTTTTTTGTTGCCCACCCGGTTCACCGGAGCTTTATCCAGACTACATCTGGATCCGACCCGCATCGCGCACCTGGCGATGGTGGGTGAGTCTCCCAGCGGGGATTTTCTACGTACGCCAAGGCTCAAACTCGAAACCTCGCTTAAGCGATACCGAGCCGCTTACCACTCGGACCAACCCCGTTGGTAAAAGTGTTCTTTTTTTTTTTGGTTGTCCACCCAGTTCACCGGAGCTTTACCCCGACTATATCTGAATCTGACTCGCGTCGCGCACTTGGCTATAGTGGGTAAGTCTCCCAACGGGGATTGTTAATTTGTCATTATTATCAAAAAGTTCTGTAGCCTCCGTATTTGTAAGGCCCAACCAGATGGGCTTCCATATTACTTTGAGGGACCAATTTGGCCCATATGGTTTCTATGGGGCCATGTTTCTATTTATTTAAGATTTTTTTTTTTGAAAAAGACTCTAAAAAATTAGTAAATTTTAAATTGACACTATAAATATTATAAACTATTATTTGTGGAAGAAACACGTGTTATGGTCAATTTACCAAACGTTTGGAAAAAAAAAAACTGAGTGTAATTTACATTAAAAATTTACCTAGTTCGCAATAAAACTTATTTAATGAAACAAAGTCTCAGCCAACTACTAACCAAAACTTTATAAAGATAACAATGAACTGTAACTATTCAAGTCCTACCAAGTTGGTCCAAGTGATAAGCAGCTCGGTATCGCTTAAGCGAGGTCTCGAGTTCGAGCCTTGGCGAATACAGAAAATCTCCGTTGGGAGACTCACCCACCATAGCCAGGTGGGCGACGTGGGTCGGATCCGGATGTAGTCGGGGCAAAGCTCCGGTGAACCGGGTGGGCAACAAAAAAAGACTATTCAAGTCCCGTGTATAATATATAATGAACTAAAAGTTGGTCAGTTGGTCAAGTTAATTCATAATTCACAATATCTAAATTTAAATCTTAATACCAATGTGAAAAATTTTGTTAGTGTGCGATCTGTAAATATGTCTATAAGTGTTAGTGAGCTTGGAGGCATGCCAGGACCTTGATGAATCTCTAGATCCAACTCACCCAAATTTTTAAATATAAAAAAATATCGAATGAAATTAAAGAGGAATAAAAAAATAAAAATATAAAAATTCAGTTCAGTACCCTATCAGATCATTTTTTTTTCTAATTTACCCAACTTCTTTTAATATGAATTAGTTAACTTGTACATTTACGATTGGATGTATGGAATATATAGAAATAATATTCTCTTGCATATGATGAGTTAGAAATATGTAATTGTGTAAGTATGTCAAAGAAAGAAATACCTTTCTAACATGACTCTTGAGTCATAGGGACATATGCTTAAAAAATATGTCTTATACTATTTTATAATCTAAAAAGGGACATTTTGATGAAGGGGAAAAAAGAGAATGATTCATCAATATTTTGAGATTACTTTTATCTTTAGTCAATTCTGTCTCCCTGCATATTTGTAAGAAGAGTTTGTTTAATTTTAAAAAGTGCTGCTTCTTAATTTACTAAAGATCACAGAATATGTTTTAAGGATAATGTCCGTGACTCGAACTAGATACTTTTTTATTGTGTAGATTTTGCCATCACAGTAATATATATTATAGAAATTTTATTGGAACTAAGCAAAGAAGACCAAGAGAAATTCTGTATTTGAATGTTTCTATTTGTCATTGTGCTCTAATTGCATAATCCAAACATTCCATTTTTCGATTACTTCTATAAAACAGCCTTGCTCATATCTCTCAGCATCTCTGGCAATCCCCATTTTTCAACAATAACAATGGCACCCCTAATAAATTAATATCAGCATAAAAGAGCCTTATACGGTTTACGTTGGTAATATTCTTTCTTCAAGTTACATGAGCATGGTTGGAGCTGAATAGCCAAGCTCCCCTTTCTCACTCACACTCCGTCGCCGAACACTCGCTGGTTCACTTCTCTGCTCATTTCTTTAAATCGTCTTATCACTCTCTCACTCTGAACCAGAGGATTATTAATGGTGAGTTTTTGTGACTGCAGTGGAACCTCCTTCACATTCTCAAGTTATTCAGGTTCCCATGGCTGGCCGCCCAACTCAGTGGCTTCGGAGGAGTCAAGTTTTTTGTGGTAGTGATAATATTGTTCATCATGTTGGTGATCGTTGTGTTTCTGTGTCGGAAGCGTATCAAACCAGCATTGCAGACGAAAGAAAAACCTCCAATGGTTATTTTATTTATATGAAAACCTCAGAATTAGAAGTCTAAATCTAAAATCTTTATCATGAGCTCACTTGTTCTATGTTGCTGTTGTTTGCACTGGCAGAGGTAATGAAGATAATCGCTCCTTCAAAGAAACAGCAAGGTAACTTGAAATAAAACATCATGCTACCTCGTACTTGAAAACAGTAATGTTGTGGTTTCTATATATATGTACACAGGATCAGTGGACTTATTCAGTGGCAGTGTTCAAGAAATGAGTCATTTTGATTATCAGACCCTGAAGAAGGCAACAACGAATTTTCATCCTGATAATCTTCTTGGAAGTGGTGGATATGGTCCCTTCTTTCGGGTATGAATTATACAGAATCTAAATGGAATTTTCTTGGTATGTTGCATCAAAATATGATATGCTTGATTACTGCATGTAATGATCATAAGAAACCATTATTTCTGTAAGTTGAGGATTGCCCATGCATGGCAGGGGAAGTTGGCAGATGGGAGGCTAATTGCAGTGAAGACATTGAATCTGAACAAAGCACAAGAAGGAGAAAAACAATTTCTTGCAGAGGTGAGACTCATTACAAGCATCCAACACAAAAATCTTGTTCGTCTCCTTGGATGCTGCACTCCTCAAAGGATCCTTGTTTATGAATACATGAAGAACAGAAGTTTGGACCTCATAATCAATAGTATCTTTCCTTTTCATTATCAATGAAATCCAAGCATATGTTCTTGACTTAGCCAATCAATTCGGCTTTTCAATAAGCTTGCTATGCAGGAAACAGTGATCAGTTTCTGGTTTGGAGTACTAGGTTCCAAATCATTCTTGGAATTGCACGGGCGTTGCAGTACCTGCACGAGGATTCGCACATGAGAATTGTTCATAGAGATATCAAAGCAAGCAATATTCTTCTTGATGACAAGTTTCACCCCAAGATTGGAGACTTTGGATTGGCTAGGTTCTTCCCTGAAGACCAAGATTGCCTCAGCACTCAATTTGCTGGAACATTGTGAGTCCTTATTCAAAAACTGAAACTATTCCAAATTGCTTTGATATCTGAAGATTAACATGTATTTATACATATTATATTGTTGTTGTTTCGTTGTCGTGTTTGGTTAGAGGTTATACGGCTCCTGAATATGCCACTCAAGGAGAATTATCAGAGAAGGTAGACATCTACAGTTTTGGAGTTCTATTGATTGAAATTATCAGTTGCAGAAAGAACACAGATTTTACTTTTCCATCAGAAATGCAGTACCTTCCTTAATACGTAAGCTCTATTAGTTTCTATACCACACTTGATTATTTATATATTCATGGCTAGTAATTAATTAATCTGAGCTTACTAATCATGCAAATCTTCATTACTACTACAGGCATGGAAGCTTTATTAGAAATCGATGCTGATGGATCTAGTGGATCCGAAACTTCTAGCGCACGGATTCATAGAGAAGGATGTAATGCAAGCAATTCATGTGGCATTGTTGTGCCTTCAATCTAGTACATATATGAGGCCTCCCATGTCTGAAATTGTAGCATTGTTAACCTTCAAATTGAAATGGTTAAGACTCCAATGAGACCGGTGTTCCTCGATCTAAAGCATAAAGCGGCGGCGGCTGCTGCTGATGATAATGATGATGATTATGAGAATTGAGAAGCATAAAAAAGAGAGCATGCAAAGTATCATTACACTGACTAATAAGGCATGTATATATTTACGCAGAATATGTATATGTTGCAACTTTTTGTTGTTCCTCTCTTTTTAACTATTTTCATATTATATCTCACGTATATTATTTGATGATAAATAAATTGGGATGTTGTCCAAGTCTGTCGGAAGCAGCTGCGGACTCAGAGAAGAAAGGTCCATGACCTAGGGTCACTATCACCAAAGAGGAGTGCATAGGTTTATGGAAGCCCTGGCGTAGAGCCCTTATCAAGGACACATGCCAGACCTTGCTTAACTGGATCAAGCCTATACCGGCGGCACGGACATCAGGATTTCTATGGGGCAATTTGTGGGAAAGATAAGATAAGATGTGTTTTAATGGGAGATATTTGGGTTATATTTAGTTGTGAGATTGTCTCGAGTATTTTTTTTCAGTAGAGTCAAGACAGTATCTCCTAACTTATAGGTAGAGTCTAAAGATTAATCCTCTAAAATCCAATTGTTGATGAACACTATGTAAATTAACATAAATGGAGCTCAATGAACCAAACAACTACCTTATTAGATTAAAATAACTAAGAATACAACGCATATAGACACCATGTCTAAACATATCTTCGCAACTAACTAATTAACAGTAATACTAACTGAACACATATGATACAATTACTACATGGTTCTTTTAACCAACGTTTTCATGAGTCAGATTTTGTTGCTTTTAATAATAATAATATTTTAATACCTATTATAATAATATAAATAATACCTTGAATTTGCAGCAGAAGAAGCAAGGCTGTACCAATTAATGCTGCATGGAAGATCTCCCCCGCCCCACACCCACTTTCATCTCTCTTTCCTCAGTCATTCAATGCTCCCAACTCACATGCAGCACATTACCATCTGATTCTAATTTTTTTTTATTACCGAATATTCATCAGAACTTGTGTAGAATTACAAGTAACTAACAAATACGAAGTTGAGTACTGAGAAACAAAATTTATACATTTGAACCAAAAATCACACCGGCATAGACAGAAGCGAAAATTACTTGAGGGGACATAATAAATTGTAGTACTTGTCTTCGTCATGATGATTAAGTTCTACCTGTTGTGCAATGGATTTGGTCCTGTAGGAACCATTCTTTTGTCTTCTAAATCAGTGTTGTTGTTCTTGGAGCTGCAAAAGTATCTCGCTTCATCACCATTTGTTGACTCGTTCGTGCTCTTCTTTACCTCGTTCGTCAACTCACTAACAAGCAAAGTCTTCCTCGCCATTGTACTGTTATACCCAAAGCAAGCCCAGAAAAGAAGGCACAGCAGAAATGTGAGCTCACGTAATCTCATTTTTCATCTGCAGAGAGGAGGAAACAAAGGAGGGACACAGGTTGAAGAAGAAGCAGCAGTAGGAGAGATTATTATATATAGTTGAAAAGCGACCGGAGAATAGAGAGAGAGGCAAAAGGAATTGAAGGTGATAACGAGATGATGATAATGATATTAGTAGTTGAAAAAAGAGATAGAGAGAGGGTGGTGGTTATGTTTAGGGTATTATGGTTATGGAACATTAACTATGGTACCTCGTATTTGCAGTAAAAGAGAGCTTGATACATCACATCTTTGGGGTCAGAAATTTCACCAAACCTCATTAATGGACTCGAACTCTATTGGACAATCATATCTGTATCAAATTAATCGAAAGCTTTCAACTTAATTGGACCCCAAAACAGCAACATTCTGTTCCTCTCTCTCTCTCTCTGTAGTGTCTTCACTGCACTGGCTAGAGCAGCTACTACCACCATGCATGTTTATTAATGAACTGAATCGATTTAAATAAGAATGCTGCAACAATGGAGGATCACCACGTGCCGTTGTTAAGGGTCTCAAGTCACAAAGGAGGGGGGGCATGCATGCATGGAAAAGCTGATGCTCATTAAGAGTAAAAGAAGAAGAAGAATTGCAGCAACATTAAATGGATGTTTTTGTTTTTTTAAATTTTGTTTGACTGCAACATGCAATGAATGGTCAGAATTGAGTAGCTTTAGAGGCACGTCTTGTTGTTGTTGTTGATTGAATTAATGATGGTAAGTGTGATGGGTAGCTAGCTACCAATATGCATTTGGGGGAGGAACAGGGACAACCTGGGAAGATGCAAGTGTCGACTCTTCATTCGTGAAACAACAGCTGAGGATTAATTAAAAGAGCGCCATTTCTGTTAAAACAACAACCCTTGTGTTGGGTCCCTCATGTTTGCTTCATAATGTAAGTATAAATAGGGGATGATACAATGTACTATAGCTATATAATCTCTCTCTCACACACACACTCTCCTATATTTGGTTCTGTAGGCAAAACTTGTAGGGTAATTTTATTGGGGACATTGGTAAAAGGGCAATGGCGTTAGCTGGGACCTTTCTTTTACACCCTTTATTTCCTTGGTTTCCCTTTTTCTGGCCACACAATATAATGGGTTAAGAACAAGATGTTCTTTTCTTTTCTTTTGGCGAAGAAATTCCAAATTCTTTCAATGACTGACTGATATGATAGGCTCCTTTTGCTCCTTAATACTCCCTCGGTCCCTTCGTAAAAGATATAAATATATGAATAAGGTTGTTCAAAAAATTAATTAAAATTAGTTAGAGATAATAGATATATAAAAATTATAATTTTTTCTCTAAAAATACTCTTATTTTCAGAAAATGTAGGTTGGAGAGAGAATGTGTGAAAAAAGAGACGAGAAATAATAAGTAGAAAAAAGAGATGAGAGTGACACGTAATTAATTGATGGTAAAAATAAAAAAAAATAGATTAAATGTTTAGACATCTTCAAAGTGTATCTTCTAAAATGTTATATGCCTATTCAAAAAATTATATCTTATAAAAAAGAACAGAGGGAGTATAAGAGTTATATAACTAATCTATAAAAACTAAAAAAATTAGTTAACTTAATTATTTATAAAAAATATGTTAATCTTTTTAAGATACCCTTTAATAATTTATATTGAAGCTACTCCTTAATAGAAATATCTTTCTTATGTACAATCAATAGAGATAATTTAAAAAAATATATAAATTTATAAAAAAAAAGTTAAAATCTTGTATCTGAGACTAAAATAAATATTTTATATGTCTCCTACATGTTTAGGTGCGGAGGGAGTATTCAAAGATAAGAATGGGCAAATAACCACTTCTTGGACTTTTACCAAACCAGCTTCTTTTGGTTCTCTACTCCCTCTAATTTACATTATTTCTTCTGTTTCTCTTTCTTGATCGGCCCTCAAAAAAATGGATTCCTTTTGTTATGTATTTGATTTTTTTTTAATTCTAAATCTTTTGCTTCTCTTGTTTGTGTTCCAAAAAATTGGTCATTCACCACTTTTAATTTACATGTTTGCATAGAGATGAAGAAGTGGATATTTGCCATGCATGCATGTTTGTGTAGTTCAAGCTTCAAGGGTTTGATTGCAAACGGTTATGGGAATATATTTGTGTACTTTCTTTAATATAATTTTATTTACAGTACATTTTATGACTTTCACATTTCAAAACCATTCAAAATGGGTTGAATTTCTTTCCACTTCATATCCAATACAGTTCCTAGACCATTTAATGTATTTATTTTCATTATAACTAGTGTGAATCCTTTATATGTTGCGTATAATCTAAAAAAAATAAGTGACCATATTATTTATGACTTATGAATAATATACACTTTTTAAATATTTTTATATTATGCATAGATGATAATTTAATAGAATAATGAATGTGTACTTCCTGGAAATTAAATGGTTCAAATCTACAATATTGTATCCATTGTACTAGAAACTGTGCATTGTGGACATGAAATTATTGCGTAGGACCTTACCAATTAACGAAATAAAACAGAGAATTGGAAACTCAGTGCTGTCCATATAAATACACACAACTGTGTTCTATATATAATTCATTTGTAGGATATACCTAAATATAAGTTATTTATAGTGTAATTAATAATATTTTTTTTAATTTTAATCCAGTTGAATATAAAAAATTTGTAGAGTAATTAACGACCTTTTAAAAATTTTAAACCTATTTTAATTTTTTAAAGATTTTAAATCCTATAATAGTAATTAATCAATAATTCAATTCATTAATTATATAATATTTTAAATTTTTAATCATAATAGTAATTCATAATAATAAATAGTTAACCAATGATAACTTATTTTTTCATACCCCTGTGCAACACAAGGGGAAAATCTCTAGTTGAATATATGAAACTTGTAGAATAATTAATGAAATCGACTATTTCTTTAATAGGGGGAAAATATAGAAAATTTTATCTATTTAATATATTTATTGGTATGCAAGAATGTGATATAGGAATAGAGTGGTAAGGAGGATTTGAAATCAAAATTTTGAATTCATGTATAGTCATGGCTAGTCAAATTGTTTGAGGCTTAATAGTTAAATTCCTATAATAATTTTTTTATTTAATTAAGGACATCCCTAAACTATTTTGGGCTTAAGATTAATCACTTTCCCAGCTTAAAGAGTAAAGGGTTTTATTTTTTAAGATTTAAACTTATATTCTCTCTCTTAAAAAAGTGAAATTATTTATCACCTTAATCATCAGCCTAGCTCTATGGTTGTATAATGATTCTTTATATGTTAGTCAAGTTCTTTGCTAGTACCTCCATGTTTTAGCTAATTTTTTTAAAGTTATCGCCAACTTTTTTTTCCCAATTATTTTTAAGAAAGGTTTATTACCATGTCAGCTTAATGTTCTGAATACATAAATAAACAAAGAAATGTTCTGCAGTTACTTAATACATAAAATTTGTTATTTTTATGCCAAAGAAATTGTTATTTTTTTTCTCAAAAATGTAAATATAAGTTAAAATTAGGGAGAAAATGTGGTTAAAGACGACCCAGTCGTATCAAAAACTCAAAATAATCCTGGAGGTTGGGATGCCGTTTTCAACTTTTATTTTGTTGTTTTCAATGATTTGATGAGAACACAAAGATGAATTTTAATAGGTCCGACAAATGACATGAATTTCACGATTCAAGAGAGATGATGGGAAGACCAAAACGTTGATTCTTGTTCTGAGTTTTAAATCGAAATTCAAAGCAATGGACCAGACCAGCTTCCCTTGTGTGTTCTTTTTACACTTACGCTTAATTGGCCCAAACTCTCGCTTTTTTTTCTTAAAAAAAAGTTATTTGATTTTTCCACCTCTCAATAATAACTAAATTTGAATCCCATTTTCATTTCTAATTCTAGATTCACTCTTTTTTTTCAAAATGTTTGAGCCACCCAACCAATTTTAATTGTCCCACCAATCAAGTTTGGCTTCCAAATTTAACAAGGATCCCTAAAACAATTTCACGTAATACAAAAATACTATGCTACTTTCACATCAGTTAAATGTGCATTTTCTTAATTATAACTCTGTTATCATTAGTTAATAATATTTATATTTATGTGTATGTGTTCTTTAATTATTACTCTTCATTTAAAAGACACAAAATAATGACAATTACAAAGTGCAAAACTTTTTTTTATCCCACACCAATCAATCAAATGCCTAAATTGGAAAGTATTAGAGAGTTTTTTCTTTTTGGTAAAAAAGTTTAAGGGAGTTAGGTCCTATGAACTCATAAGGGTTAGGACATGCCTTCAAACTCAAAGAATAATTATAAAGATATACTTATAGATTACCCACCAATCAAATTCTCATATCTGTAAAGGAATTTAAATTTATAATCTTATAGATTATGAGTCATCAACTCCTTATATTAACTGGACTAACATTTGTTAGCAGTATATTAGAGAGTTAAAATTAAGGTATGCCTTTTCATTTTTGACAAAGTAGACCAAGTCTCCAAAAGGAGGATATCGTATAAGGAGGTATTTTTGTTTTGTTTTGTTGGTTTTGTTATATATTGAGAAATTGACAAAGTTGCAAGTAGTAATAATGAGTAGAGGAGGCATATGTGTTGTCTTGTTTGACAAAGTTGAAACTCTTGCACTATTAATTGGAAGTGTTCCACATACACCAACATGTCTCTATGTTCCCACATGTTTTTCATTCCTTTTCTAATCTCGCACAAATAATAAACAGCTAGCTAGCTACCACCTTCCACGCCACCAAATACCTCTCTTTGAACATTATCATGTGTTACACACACGCATGTGTTTTATATGACTATCTACTATTTCATATTAGAGCGATTTAGTACGTACTCCGAAATATAACACTTTTTGGGTTGTTAGATGCCCTTTTTCTCTTCAAAAATGCCCCTCTTTAGTCATAGTATAAGAGATAATTTAGATATTTTTTATATTATTTACCGAGTCCTATTATCATATATATAGTTTCGAGATTGGTGTTTGTCACTCCTAACATAAGTATCCCCTTTAAGAATCAAACTCAATAGCCAAAGAAATATAATAGAACATTAGACTACTAGATCAACTATATGTTAGTATGAGAGATAATTTAGATATTCATGAAGAAAAATATCAACCATTATCAATGAAGGGAAAATATAAAAAAATTAATGATTATAATTTACTACAAATTTAATTAACTTAACTAATTTTAACCTGTATTAATAATTCATGCATATATATCTAAGATGGAAGAAACGATTAATTCAAAGGGACAAAGGTGTAGCTAGAAATGATCAATGGGCAAATAATAAACAGATAAATGATTGGATTGTGTTATGTTTATGGTCTTGGTGGGGCCATATATAAGATGACCATGAGAGGTAACCAAGCAAAATGGGGTTTTGACAAGAAATGTGTTTGAACTTTATTAGCTTCTTCTTTACACTTCTAGTATTATTTTTCCATAACTTGTTACACGCTAATTAATCAATCTCTATTTCCACATTAGTCAATTCAATCATGCGAATCAGTGGAAAAAATTAAAATAGTTCTCCACTACTTGTCCTAATAAAAAGATAAACAAATCTTGCAAAAAACTTTAGGAAAAATAATAAAAAAAGACTCTAAAAATAATAAATATCAAAAATTTTGTGTTGTTAATCCCGTATCTATTATTGTTAATTTATAATTTATCATATTTTTATATTCTTTTTCTGTCATTTTTTTCAAAAGTTTAAGTGTAATTCTGTCAATTTTTTTGTTAGCTATTGTTTATAGAATGACATATAATTGAATTTATTTCTGTGCTATGTGGGTGAAATATATTAGAAAAAATAGAACATTTTTTCTGATAAAGGAATTAAATTAATTTATTTAAACTTGTAAAAATAAAAATATTGTAACATCTCGAATATAAATGATATTTTTTTTAAAAAAAATTGTTCAAGATGGTCTTTGTAGATGTGTCATCATATATGATTGAAGGAAATATTTATATTTTATGTTCAAAAGGGATAATCTATAGTATACCTTTCAACCTGATTTTTTTTAAATATGTTATTCTTTTGCTTGAGTTGAAAGCATATGCATCTGACATCAGCTTTTAGAAGAAGATCGTATGACTCCGTTGATTTAAGAATATATATAATTAACCAAAAAAAAAATTTGACTTCACCTTTTGCTGGTTGATTAGTTGAATTTGTCATAGAACCACGTTTTCCCCTTTATTAAATTCATCTGTTGTTACGCTAATTAGTAAATTAAACATAGAAAAATGTTATGCTGATCGCTTGATTATTAAATTTCAGAATAAATTCTATAAAATTTTCTTTAATGTTTAGTTACACTAGAGACCTTAATATTTTATCATTGGTTGAATTGTCTACAACTTTTTTAGACTTTCAATTACGGGTGTGTTTGGAAAACACTTAAACTGCGGTTTTAAAAGGGCTTTTGGCCCAAACCTCGGTTTGGGAAAATTTCAAAACAAACAGGCTTATTTGTCCATAAGTGCTTTTGGACAAAACCATGGTTTAAAACCATGGTTTTGAATAAGCTATTTAAAATAGCTTATTCAACAGTAAAAGTACTTATGGACTATCTAATTACTATCTTACCTCTACTTTTTCTTACACCCTCTCTCCTCTCTCCTCTCTTCCTTTTCTCTATCTCTCTCCTCTTTTCTCTAACTCTCTCCTCTCTCTTACTTTAAATCAAATCATACACTTTTTGGTAATTTACCACCATAAAAGTCATTCTAAAAATAACTATCCAAACACCTATTTATTCAAAACCACTTTTTTTTCATAAACTCTTCTCCAAAAGTCCTTTTCCATAAGTTGTCCATAAGTCCTTTTTTTTCATAAGCCTTTTTTTAAAATCCTATCCAAAAAGGCCCTACATCCAAATAATTATTGACTTTTACTGTTTTACAAGTTAACAAGAAAGCTCTTAGATTTTATATTTGTATTACTATGAGCAGACGGACCTACGTACATTGTAGGTCATGGGAGCACGCAAGTGTCCCCCAAAAAAAAAATCTTTGTTTTTCGTGGTTTCATACTTTCATGTGTGTGTGTATATATAGCATATATAAATTATTCTCAATATTATGATCATGGGAAAATTTAGATGATTTGGGCCACGACAGGCTCAGTAGACTTCCAGGCTCAAAGCCCTTATAGAGAATATTTATAGATTATTTACTAATAATGTCATCATATCGACACGAAAATTTAAACTCACAATCTTATATGTTAAGAGCTAACTTTTTATTAATTGGATTAACCTATGTGTGTCCTCATATTTTTAAAATTTTTATGCATAAATAATTATTGTATTATTATATAGTTTATTATTTTACTAACTTATTAATTGTAAGAAATTATTTTAATTTAGTATGTATTTGTATTAAAAATGATATTAAAAATCAAGAGTAACATTTGTACTTGTACTTCAAAATATAAATGAAAAATAAGATAGATAATAGTGAGCGCATTCACAACTATAAAGATATTCCAAGAATAAAATTAAGAGGATTATATAATTAGTGTCCTTAATCAAAATTTCATGGGAAAAAACAAACAAGTGGCCTTAATCATAGGGTAAGCAAATTGTAAGGTTTGCCGACTACGTAGCCATTGGTTTTAAAAGTCAAGATTTGATAGGAGGTTGAAATTGAAACTGTATACATAATGCCCAAGTCATTTGCACGGTTACCATGGCCCTTATTTTTCTGACGTATTAAGCGTGTGAAATATGTCAAGTTGTTAATTAGTTCTTTAATTATGTACACTACCACTAATTCTTGTTTTTTTTAATTACAGTCATTTTGATTCATAAACATAGAAATCTATCGTATAAATGAAATTGTCAAACAGGGAATTATTGGCATCAAAATTGAAACACAGATATCATGCCTGTTTGAATAAAAGTTTAAAAAATAACTTATAAGAAAAATTTTAGAAAGTTTTTTAAGAAAAATTAAAAAAAAAATAGTTCTGAATAAATAAGTGTTTGAATAATTATTACTAGAAGGATTTTTGTAATTGAAAAATTATTATAAATGATATAATTTTATTAAAAATAGGAGAGAGAAAAGAGGGTGTAGAAGAGAGAAGAGATAGTTTAGAAAAGATAGGGGAGAGAAGAGATAGTATAAGAAAAAATAAGGGTAAAATAATAATTGGATAGTCCATAAATTTTTTTATTGTTCTAGAAACTAGTCTCAGTAGTTTATCCAAAACTGTAATTTAAATTATGGTTTAGTCTAAAAAAATATTTAGATAAATATAACTGTTTGTTTTAAATTTTTTTAAAACTAAAATTTAGGTAATAAGTGCTTTTAAACTAAGGTTATAATCTTTTGCAAACAGGCACATCATATTGTTTTCTTTTGCTCAAATTCCTTTGTTGGTTTGGTTCAAACTGTTGAATCATACCATAAATAAGAACAGAGACAAAATCCATGAAACATATTTGTTAGCTCAAATTCCTTTGTTGGTTTGGCACAAATTCCATGAAACACATTTTTTATAAAATGTATAATTTTTTTTAAAAAAATTACAACACCATTATTGATTGGCATGTGATCATATACAGTATAGTAACGCCCTGAAGAGGTTGGCAAAAAAAAAAAAAAAAAAAGAAGGCTCCAAAAAGAGATGGAGGAACCAAGTTAATGATAGTTGATCTAATTGTGTAATGCGTTATCAAAATTTTCTAAATCTCCAGCTTAAATCTAGAAAGAGATATTTATTTTAAAAAAGAGCAACCAAACTTTAAACTGGATTAGTTGTTTATTGATAACAAATTAAATATACATACATTCACGGCTTATATATATCTGAAATGAACTTATATTTTGTCTTTTCTTTAAAATATAATATTATTTTCTTTATCATGACGGCGCGAGCCTATGCTATCTATTGTCAATAATTATAGCACACTTTGGTAGACTGCCCTATTAGCCTCATATTCATTACTTAATGACGAGGGATTTCAGTGGCTCTCAAAAACCTAAATAAATATATATACTGAGCGTGTGTTTATATATACATATATGTATATAATGGTTAATGATATGCTTTGGTATCAAATAAATTAAAGGATAGTTACATTTAGGATAAGTCCTAAATGCTTGATTGAACACTGCAGCAAAGATAATTATAACTGTAATAACAATTTTTAGATCGTATTATTTTTAAATCTCTATGAATATAAAAAACAAAATCTGATCAGTTAAATAGTTATTAAAAAAAGAATAACAATTTCTTTATAGTCATACATTTAAAATAAGATTATTATAGGATGGAATTGATAAACCGTAAAATTAATTAAAAGGTATAATCATGATGTGAGTGAGACAAAAAGGGAGATGGATTTTGAAGGATGACAAGTACAAATAAACCATCCCAACCATATATATGAGTATAATATAATTCACTGCTCTAATATTTAATTTATAATTAATTAGTGGAATGACAATTGGGGAATTCTTTTCCTCTTTTAAAAACTTATTCCTTCTTCCCACTGACTTACGATGATTTAATATTTGGTCAAACCATATAATAAAAATTCAGTAAGTAAACATCCCAAAAGTGTCACGTAATTTAACAGTTACCCCACATTGCAATCTAAGGCCATGCTCTCCAATTTATGCTTTCTACTGTTATTCTTCTTCGCCTCCTCATTCCCTTTGAATGGTTTCTCATATGACGAACACGCCGCCGTCGTATTTGATAGTTGAAGGAACAACGGCGACGTCCCGGTCCCCGCCGTCCCAACAACCTTCTGTGCACGTAACTCCTGCAACTCTTTCTTCAACCTTCGATTCTCGTCTCTCAGATTCTCACAGCATTTCCTCAAGAACTCGCAATCTATCTCTGTCTGTTTCAACTTGGTCCTGATCATCAATTAATAAACGTACACGCCATTCAATAATTTCCACAATTAATCTCATCGTCGGTCATGACACTTTTTTCAGACGATGATATCGACAGACGAAGAATATATGAAAAATACGTACCTCGCTCTTCTGTTCTGAAACCAAACTTCGACCTGTCTTGGTCTCAGATTCAATTTCTCAGCAAGATAATGTTTCTGAGCCTGCATGAATAATTAACCATCGAAACATAAAAGTAAGTTTTTAATGTCATAATTATACATGAATCCGGATGACGAAGAAATTTGCAGAAGATGAGAGAGAGAGAGAATATAATACAGGATTAAGAGTGGTATGTAGCTTGAAGCTTTCTTCAAGCAACAAAGATTGATCCTTTGTGAGCCTCAGTTTCTTTCTGAACAATCCATGTTCTTCATGATCCGTCGTAGTATTAAGGGTTTCTTCTGATGATCGTTTGGGACAAAGTTCAAAGGGCAGGTCCAAGCGAGGACCCACTTGATTATCGTTCTCTCTGATCTCCTTCTTCTTCTTCGGCACATACCCTCCTATCCCCAGCCCCAGACACAGCCCTGTGTTGCATGCTCCATCGTCGTCTTCCATGGCAGAAGAGAACAGAGAGAGAGGGGGGGGGGGGTTGAATACAGTAGTGATGAAACGGGAAAGTTGAGGGGTTTTAAGAAAGAGATGGATTTTTAACACAGATTTTACGGTAGGGGTTTGGTCCTGGGGTTGAATTTAAATCAGTTATTAGTGGAATAATTGATTTTGATTATCAGAAAAAAAAAAGAAAAAGAAAAAGAAAAATATATGTGCATGTGGAGGAGTAAATATGTACTACTAATGAGGATTAGCGGATGATCAAAGTAATGATAATAATAATGGAATGAGAAAAAAGAGGCAAATCATGCGTTAGAATTCTGACTCCTCTCGGGAAACAGCCCAAAACTTCTTTAATTAATGACATAATAAATCGTTTTGGCCATTTTTTTCAAAGATTGTTCAATTCCAAGCTTCTTTGAATCAGCCAAGAGGGGTGGGGATCTTTCCCAACACCTTCCTAGCTAGCTAGGGGCAATACAGTAAAACCACTAATAAGCTTTAATTTTAATGGAGTAGCAACTGATTATTAGTGGGTGAATAATTATGGTGGAAATGGTTGCAGGCTTGAGTCTTAATTAGGGGTTGGACCAGATTGAGATTAGCGTTTTGACGAATTATTAAGGAATGAAGTTACTGAAAATATAATGAATTATCAATATTATAGTTCAAAAAAGAAACGCCAAATTACCTAAGGCACAAGGCAAACTGTTGAAGTTAATACAGAAATAATTAATGGCCACATGTGATTTTAATTAATCATGATCATATATAAATATTCATTCATAGGCTTGTGATTGCTGACTTGGTCTAACATTGTTTCGGTTTGAAATCAGTCCAGTTATATTTCATCAGTTTGAAACTAATTAACTAACTGCTTTGTTATCAACATTAAACTAGATTATCTGACGTGATTTTGAGGGTAGAAATTACAGCTTTGCTTTAATTTTTTTTTTGGGGAAATTAACTAGAGATATAGGTTATTTTTCTTTTATGTTTTAATCTCAATTTGCTTGATGGGGGTTATATATAGTTTGATTCAAGTGGTCCTTATAGATTAGGAGGGAAATTAGGTCATGATGCAAAAAATTCTTTCAGACATAAATCATTTGCAAACATATCCATTTTTAAAACTACGGACTAAATTAAAACATTTACACATGAGAAGTCTTGAATTATAAATTTTTAAATCTTATATAAGAACTAAATTAAAAAATTAATTTAAACTATAAGATTCAAAATATATATTGAGAGATCGAATTTTAGTGAAGTCCATAAAATTAACATAATTTTTAATATGGCCCCCCAAAAGATTATGAAATTTCAATAAAGTATTTGAAGATAAAAATAAAATTATGTTTTAATAGTAAATGATTAAAATGCCCTTCTTCTTCTTCTTTTTTAAATGTCAACCCACCATCAGACCTCCAGTTGCCGAAATACCGTAGGAGAATAAATCTTCAAATAGGGTGGCGAAGAAGGAGTTTAAACCCATGGCCCCTTGACTGATCCCCGAAAGATTTATAACCAACCATTAAAACCCATTTAATTATATAGTGTAAAATTTTATATGGAGTATGTAATAAGCTCAACAGCTTCCCAATTTACATGGTAATAAATGCTGATAGAAAATTTACAAATAGACATGCGTGCATATTTCAACAACTAACAATAATAAAATAATAAATAATTATATAAAAATTTATAAATCCTAATTAATTTACATTATAAGAGAGAACCTAATAAAAAAATATTAAAAATGCATATACTCTTCTATCCAATCTTAGGGTATATTTGGTACAATGGAAATAGAAGTAGAATCTTCTATTTTTTTTATTTGGTATAATAGAATCCATTTTCATTTTTAATATTTTGAGTCATTTTAATTCTATAAAAAAAAGTTAGGAAATAAGATTATGGAAGTGAAAGTAAAATATTTTAAACTATTTTATCCCAAGTTATAAAATTTTTAGACAATTTTAATATTTCATAAGTTATAAAAAAATATTTAAGACTATTTTATTCTAAATTATAAAAAAATACATCAATTACATACTCATTTTTATCCTACCAACAAACTTTTAAAGTATATTTTTAGCCTAATTCTATTTTCACTCCCACTTCCATTGAAAACTCTTCTATCCCACTAAAATTCTACCAAATATATTTTTTCCCTATTATATAAACTTTTGTATATTAGAAATAATTTTTGATACATCTAATCACATGAAAAATATGGTATTGACTGGTTAAGTACATCACACTTTTTATTTAAAATTGCCTTCCCCATGGAATGAGTCAAAAAGTATTATTAAGGTAGAACTGTAAAGCTTCATATGATCAAGGATTTTGTAGCCAAAACTTGTGGACCAAACAAAAAGAGAAGAAGGAAAAAAAGCCTCGGGTTGGTGGGTGGGGTTAATATATAGTGTGGTCGTGACTACGTAATGTAGCTCTATAATTTTGTGATGGGTGATACATTCGGGATGATGACACACGCCTTAACAGTGCCCTATGCTTAACGACAATTATCAATTATTAACTAATTAATTAATTCATAAATACTATCTACTTTATTCATGCATTTGAACCCTACTTCAAGTCTTCAAGTTACAATTACAAACACCTTTGGCTCAGTTCTGCACCAGTTTTTGGTGCAAGGAATTGAATTTACAAAGGAATCATCAAAAGATCGAATTCCAACGTACAATTCGGGGCAACCTTGGAAGACACAATTTCAAATTAAATCATGATGAGGTTACTCTCACTGACGTGGAATTCAAATTCGTGGGGTCTTTATGATGACGGTCCTAACGAGTGGAATTTGGAAATTTTTAGTCTTTTTTAAATTAAATCAAATAAATATCAAATATCACTTCAAAATAGATAAGTTTTCAACTATTCGTAACAAGGAACGACTCATGGCGTGGAATCATTTGATGAAAAGTTCAACTTTCTAAACTGAGATTTTTTTTCTTTTCCCACTAAGTTATCATGCTAACAAAAGAAATCATTTAACAAAACCATGTTCCTACGTCATTTTATTATTTCAATAACGTTGTCCGAAGTTTTTCCCTCAGTGTTATTTTTTGTACGTATTTAACATAAAAAATTAATTATTTATTTTTTATAATTTTATTAAATTTATAACTCAATATTTATAGTTTTATCGAATTTATATCTCAATCCTTATGAGCCACATAAGATGCTATGCTGTAATTTTTTTCTCTCTTTCCTCTCCATCTTCCCCAGCTCCATCACCGTCACATACAAATTCGGGGGGCAAATTAAACTGTAAAGACCAGTTACAAACCCAGTAAAATTATATTGTATTTTTAATTAACTGAGGTAATCCGATTCACAAGTACTAATAATCCCACTCTTTCGACTAGCAAACCACGTCAAACTAAATTACGCCAGAACTTATTGATCAAAATCTCATATATGTGATCTATATGAAAACGTCTGTTCCACCGAAGCATAGTATCGGGTCAACCCTTATATGCAACAATTTCATTTTGGACTCAAATTAAAATTACAAATTTCAAAGTATTAATAATCTGATTCATAATTCGTCATCATCATCCTCTGTCTGAATTCCCAGAAGATTTACCAGTTTTCCACTCTCATAGGCTTCTACAGTATCTAAGAACAGTCAATTAACAAATATGAGTGATATTCCAGAGAAATCAGGATTTGTTGGAACAAAGAGAAGTCCATATACTTGCTCTCACTAAGAAAGACTTACCATCTGAGCCACCAAGGTGCTTTCCGTTAATAAAGACTTGAGGCACAGTACGCCTCCCAACAATATTAACCATAATATCCTGAATCTTTGAGCCATCGTCTGCAAGAAAGGGAAATTTTACCACCAGCAATTACTCCTCTACATATTTATACAGTAAATACATTCATTCTTTTACGAAACAGAGTTCACATTTAACCCCAATAACTGGTCCCACTTCTTTTGATGTGCTGAGGGCCTGTCGGTACAACAGAAGAAACGATTTTGTATGGAAAAAACAAGACAGACAATGTGTAGTATGATATTGTTCTGATCACTTAACAGTCCCTTTTTTTATTGTTATTTAAAATAGGAATATGGGAATTATTTTTCATCTACGACATCACTTGGTTTATTTCATTGTTCTTTCAATTGCTGTTTATGTTATGTTATCAAGCAACATGTAACTGTCCCCGTATGAAACAAACTACGATATTCCAAATATTATTTTGCTTTGTTCCCCTTGATTTAAAGCTTTGTTTATTTCATATTATTTCCCTCTGCTCATGAATAAACCTTGGACCCGTTTCAGAAGAGGTCAGTTGGCCACAGATCTAGAGGATTTGAAGCTTTTCTCTGCCATGAGTCACTTGTTTGCCGCTTCTCTGAAGGTTAATTAAGCTATGTTGGGTGTATCGTTTGTGCAGCTTAGCTTCTTGTATGGGAGCTATGGAGTTTATACAGAATCCCCCTAGTTTTTATCTTTTCCTCTGTTAGTGGAGTCCCTAGACCTGTTGCTTTCATCCTTTTTCTGTTTTAGTCTTTTGCTTTAGTTTTGCCTTGTTACTGTTAGTATATTGGGACTAGTTTGGTTCTGTCGATGTAATTTCTTGCATCCTCCCCGCCCCCAAAAAAAAAACAAAGGAAGAAAGAAAATAACTTTCGGTCTAAAGGAAGGCACTGGAAAGAAATGCCAACCCACTCTGATTTGCAGGAATGCCTACCCCTAAAGCTACATCATTCAATTCTCCCTACTAGAGATAGAACCGATTCTAGCATTTAATATCCAGAAGGAAAAGGGAAAAGAATTAGTATACCTCTCTCATCAAGCTCAACTACATATGGTTCTTGTTTTAACTCTTCGAAAACAGCATTTGCTCTTCGACAGTACCTAAAATACCAAAATGAAATCAGAAGCAACCTTAAACATCTTGAGTGCTTTACTTCAGTACGAGATCCAATTTATTGTCCAAAGTTAACATCCGCTCATCAAGTTTATGGAAGGCACAATTTTTCAAGTGAGTGTAAAATTTATAAGAGGAAGAAAGAAAGAGCAAATAATGAAGACCTTTGGACTTCACATGGCATCATCAGTCACATAATTATCAGGTAATGACTAATATGATTATAGAAACATAAACAGCAGATTGAATGCAATGTTATACTAAATATCAGATCCATACAGTCTTAATATTTAAAACATAAGCAACCATAAGTGATATCCAATTACGATGAAATAATGACTAATATTTACATCTTACAAAATTTTGATGGGAAGCCTCCTACATGCATGAAAAACTGAAGATATACTTTATGGAAGCAGATCTGTGACAATTTAATCTTAAGGTTATTAGTTTAATTTTAAAAGGTTAAAATTAAGCAGTTTACTGAGGCCATGAGAATGGTGCCATTGTAGGATCTCTCAATATTGTTCTTCCTTTTGCATTTCTAGTACCATGGTTAATTTTACTTTTATTTTTCCCGCAGCTAGTTTAAAATCTAGCATTCAAAGCTCAGATCAGTATCTGTCTTCGATTTTCACTCAAGAAAGATACTTATATTTACAGTATCTGATGGAAGCAACATTCAGAATTCTGGGGTGGGATGACACTACTTGCATATAACAACATATAGTTTCAAAGTAATGAACAAAATATCGAATGTAATCCACCCCTTCTGCCTCGTTCTTCCACTCCCTCCAAGAAAAGGGGGTAAAAAAGGGGATTTACCATTTTAGCTTTTAAGTATTAAGGCAGCTTCCTAAATCTTATAACATAGGCTATCAAGGTGTGCTTTGTAAGAGCAGAAACCGAAAAAATAAAGCAAAAGGAATGAAGATTCACAATGTACTGATGTATCAAGGCCCCATCAGGCCAACATTGCAAATCCCATGCATGTCCCTGAATTCCTTCAATTTCTACTTTGACATGTACCAAAACTGTATCCACGTTCAATGCCAACAACACAGATTGAAACATCTTTCTTTTACTGGGAAAAAGAAATTCGAATCATCTAATTTTAAGAGAAGCTATATACACGGACACTACAAGACTAATTCGACGAGCCAGTGAAACCTATCAAAGCAACCGGATCGTCATAATTTAACAATAAATTAAATACAATTCCAAGCAATTTTCGGAGAAAATAACAAGATCAGTAGAACCAACTGAATGAAAAGATCAAGAAGACTGGAAGAGTGTGGATAAGCACGGGCAATAGGAGTTGGAAAAGATCACGATCTTGTGGGACGTGATGGTGTTATGCACAAACTCAGCCGTATTGGAAGCTTCAGCAGAATACAGAGAGATTACGGCTAGCATCGCCATCATCGTCATTCTTACGGCACTCGCCATGGAGATCGCCGAGCAAACCACAAACCAGCGTTTCTGACACTCCGATTTGGTACTGGCTAGCTATGGATTTTCGTGAGAAATTGAAAATTCTTTGCCTCGGATTTCGAAGAATCCTGACCGTTTATTCGATAGCGCAATCAGCTATTATCATCCGTAGGATGTGCACCAAGAGCATTGATATTAAGTTTTTTTATTACTCAGGCGTAATCTTATCATACCTTTAAAATTATATTAATTTTTTTATTATAAAATTTGTAAAAAAGAGTTAGACTCATTTATAATTTAAAGACAGGACAAAATTTTTTTTAGATAATACTAATATTAGGTAAGACGAACTGTCAACTAAAATTAAATACTTACGAATTAAGATATTTTTTTAAATATCGTGACTAGAATTTTAATAAAATAATAATAAAGAGAAACATGCCCAATAACTAATAACAAATAAGTTTATGGGCTCATTGAGGTCCAAAAGAATACAAGGCTAGAGATGACTAACAACATATCCTTTACATTGTACCCAAATTGAATTGCTATAATATTCATCCGCCCCCAAAAAGAAAGTAGGATAAAATTTCCAGGTAAGCTTTTTAATAAAAGAAATTAACAATTATTTATATAAACTTGGGCCAAAAAAGAGAGCTATCAGTGACAGCACACACATGTTAATTTGTAGCCAAACTCATAAAAGGATTCACATGATTCTTGCCTCCTTCAATTTACTATGAATGGTCCTATCTAATACTAATAAAGTCATCATAAGTTCAAATCTCTATTAAGATTTTACTGACAGGACGTTCTGTAAGTGTCATTTGAACTTAAAGAAAAAAAAATACTCTAGTCTTAATTAACGCTCACGACATACTTCGCTTAAACTTTTTGATATTAGAAACAAATTCAAACTCAAATATTGGTTGGCCTGAAAATAAAAGGTGATTCCTTGAACATTATTTTTCATTTGTAAGGTTTGAACTCATATTTTTTATTTCAAAAAGTGCTAAATATCTTCTACTCATATCGTTATCGTCATTGTGGTCATGGTCAAAGATCACCTCCAAAACAATAAATCCCAAAGATATTTAATGCATTTTGTTGCGAGTGAACACTGAAAACTCCACAACAATATGATTAATTGAGCCCAGATCATGTGTATATTTATGAAGATATGTTGGTATGCATATGATTTAGATTGTCCTCCTCTTATTTTTAATATAAGATATAATTTATAATATAATTTATACTATAATCTAATTTTTATATTAAGACAGATGAGTATATATATATAACTTAGGCAATTAATGGCGCACATAGAAATAATGCTGACGATCGACAATAAACATTTTTCCCAATTGATGCTGAAACATATATTTTTTATTTAGCTGTGAATGAAGTTCAAGAAATGCTAATTGGCTTTCGCATTATTGAGAACTTCACTTCAATTTCAAATCAGTCAATAAATATATATATAATTCATGAAAAGAATAGTATTTATTAGTTATTTATTAATAGTACTATGGTTCATTTCAAAACTCTAGTCAAAACACCGATACAATATCACCCCACAAAATTTAATTTCAAAGGAGTCATAATGAAAAAGCCCATAAATATTATTGAATGAGCACATGGGTCGTGGCCATTTCTTGGTTATGGCTCCACCGTCATATTGGATAGGAGATACATGCCATGCCATTTTCAATGGGAGAAAAAGAATAATTAGCTTAATTTTTAATATTTATAAATTTATTTAAAACATAAAATAGTTCTAAAATTGATATAAAATATTAATTTCACTTTTAATATGAAAAAATCACCTTTTCTCGATCTGTTTTTATGATAATAATACAAGAAATTTTGTTGGAAAACAAGAGATATTTCTATTGGGGAAGAATGTGAAAATAATAAAAACAAAGTGATGCAAAATGTAATAAATGCAAAGTCAGCAGGTCAAAATCGAGTCAGGGGACAATGTCAGATGGTCAAGGGCGTATATTTGGAATCGTACTCTCCGGCTTTAAAAGTGGACCTTCCAAAAATGTTTTTTTCACTTTTTTTGTGATTCTCATTTGCTCTCCAATTTAATTCAATATTGCCAAGTGTTCCATAAAACACAAATTAAAAAAAGTTCCCAAATATATTGCTGTATTTATTTATGTGGCCGCTATTTTTATTTTTATTCGTCAGTCGTCACGATGTCACTTTCCTGTCTCATATTTCTGGTTTCTTCTCATTCAAAGTGTCTCACCACTCACCCACTCATTTCAATTTCACAATCCAAATTTTGTTCCATTTTAATTAAAAGGTCGGCAAATTTTGATGGCGAGGCATCAATTCCTTCCTTCTTGAAGTACGAACTTTACAATTCAGATATTTCTTCTGATTACTATATGATGATCAAGAATTCTAGAGAATAGTTTTTAACTGCATATTTATGAATTATTATTTGGTTTTAATAACATTCTATTTTAACACAACAACAAAAATTAACTCATAATTTATAAGACTGTGAGTTCAAATTTTACTATTAATATAAAAATTTTATTAGTAGAAGATCTGTAAGTACTCCTGTAAGCGTTCTATAAATTTAGAAATATATCATGGTCTTTGTCAGCCTCCTCTAGATTTAAATAGCTTAAATTTTTTTATTATAAAAAAATATTGTATACTTTAATGGAGTATATTTTCACGCAAATCCAAAATTATGACCAGGTCCACAAAACGTGTTTCCCAGCTCCACCATAATGCAAAGTCAATCTTCATGCATGACGCCAATATTGGCACTACTTTTACTATTATCAGTGTTTGACACCGAAGAAAATAATGTTTCATGTCAAACCAAGAAATAACGAATAAAAACATAAAAAGGGGTGAGAAAGTTCCAGGGTCAAATTTAGAAAAAGAGTCCCCTAATACTGCAAGTTTCCAGAAGAGAACAATTGATATTAATAATGTAATTATATATAACTTCCATTCATGTTTTTATAGTTTATATGAATATATAGGCAATCTGAATCTTTGAAACTGGTTGCTTGATTACATGTACAAGGTTTGTCCATATCGAAAATGATATTATAGGCTTGCCTAGCTAGCTACTAAAAAATTAATTACTGTATGAAAAATTCTTATTTTTATTAATATTTCTTTGGAAAAAATCCATCTGAAGAAATTGTGACAAGAGAGTCAATATCTATTGGCTTGATTATTAATAGTATAATAATGGAAAGTGGGTGAAAGACTGAAAGTTATAGGCCTAGCTAACTTGAATCATTCTTGTTAAAGTTCATGTATATATATTAATCAAAATATACTCCTCTTATATTTAATATAGATATATTTAACTAATTTAATTAGATTAAAATAACTATTTAAGTTAATTAATATGATATTTTTTTTAAAATATCTTAATTATCTTTCTTAACTCTTTCCTTCCCTCTCTTACTTAATTATTGTTGAGGAAGTATCAATAAAGGTAATTTTAAAAAAAATTAATAAATAAAAAAATATATCTTATATTTAAAACTAAAATCAACTCCCTAATTAAATTCTATATTAGGGACTAGAGGCGTATATATATGAATGATTGATGATCAATAAAATTTGGGTACAAACTAATGTTTCTATGCATGTGTTTTATATCTGCTAGTTGGAATGGCATTATCAATCTCACAGTTACATCAATTATATAATTATAATTATATTCGTATATCATGAATAAAACAAATTATTTGCGAATGACGTCAATGTAAATAATGATGTCGGGAGAGTTCTAACATGATTTAATAATCATGGTTATCAGTAAATAAATTAAATGAATTATGAGATTAATTCATAATAATCACTTTCGGCATCGTACGACACAGATCAAGATAATAATCGGGGGGAAAAAATGGAAGACGGATAAGTAAAGGTTGTGGTGCGATGATTTTGTTTGTATTTTGGTGGGAAAATTCTCACCCTCGTGTCATGATATTTGGGGAATACTTGTTTAGAAGACTTGAAAGAAACGACAAAGACCAGAAGAGCAAAATCTCTAGTCCCTTCCCACCACCATTTCTGATCCCAACCGTCCAGCTACTTGCAACCATACGACATTCCTCACCTCACAATATTCAGCTTTTTTTTTCTACATTCATTCATTTCACACTCATTTATTTGTAGATGCATAGTGCTGATGACTTTTAATTAATTAATTAATTATATATATAAATCATATTTGACGGATTCAGACTTACATGCATAAGATAAAAAGAGCACAACAAGAACAATCATATGGAATCAGCTATATGAATTACAGAGGTGTGCTATTATATTTTATCAACAATAAAATCTTTAAATATATGGTTAAGTAAATTTTTTTTTTATCTCTGCTACCCTTTCTGAGAAAAATACATTTTGTCAGATTTATTTTTCTAACCGGTGGCTTCATGGAGGCTTGAAGTTTGAGAAACTTATCGGATTCCTTGATGAGAGGGTGGGCGGTGGGGGGGGGGGGGTGGATTTGTCACTGTATATAATACGACACGGTTTGGCTTTTTCATGACAACAAATTCAGAACGTACTCGTACCTCTCACCATTTCATGTTTGGATCCATTTCATATATAATATATAAAACGAATGGTCAAGCTTTTTGCTTTAAGATGGAGGGGTCATCTTGGTGCTCATGATAAAGGTGATGGCATTCAATCGGCAACAACTGATCAAACTACCATTTTGTTTTTGGCATTAATACACATTATTCACCCTAGATTTTTTTTTTGGTTATGGCTTGGCTTTGATTTTTGATTTTTCAGTTATTATATAGTACTTTTTAATTAAATGAAATTTAGATAATATGTGTTGAGGGTTATTCATATAATGAGTTTGGATACTGGTTAAATTAATTCACTTTCCTGGTTACTCTTGAAATGCTTAATTGCAATATGTTTAGATGAGTTGACATTTTCGGAAAGATCATATATAAAAAAGAGTTCATGACATAAAATTAGATAATATATATAAAAACACACACACAATAAGTTTATGACTAAATCAACCACACTATAAGAAAAGTAAGAAATTAGAAAATGATATGAAGGAAAAGACACAAAGTGCCATGTTGCTGTGATGGGCAAGACAAAAGAGAAGTCACGGGATTCTTGATTCATCCACAATTATATACAGACTCCTTGATAAAATTTACATTTGAATTTCACCATATATAGGGCACGTGAATACCTAACAGGATTAGGAAACAAATGGGGAAAATGTTTATCTTTGGGATGTTGATAGATGGATGCCTATATATCTCTAGCCATATCCTTTTATTAATATTTATAAATATAACTAACGTGTCACGAGATGCATGGCTACATGCTACATAGGCAGTCCTTGGGGTGGAAACAATTATATATAAATTTCTGCAACTAATCATTGCCCTAATTTATTCATTTTTAATTAAGAAATAATAATTAAGTACATAAATATAGCATTAATTATGTAAATAAAGCAAGAAATTAATATAGTAAATAGGGTTTGGGAGGTGGGAGAATATTTAGCATAATCTTTAATAAAATGAAGCGTAGGTCTGTCTAATTCCTTTGATAGGTGAGGAGACCCCAAATGCACCGGCCGGCCAGCTGCCCTAAATATCAATATCAATATATTTCATCCATATATCCTATAAAATCAAGAGAATTATTAACCGGTCAATTTCTCAACGCAAGGTTGTAATTATCTCTATTTGTTTTCTTACTACGAAAATTACTACACTCACAAATTAAACTTCCCTCGACAAGTACATCTATGATTCTCACTCAATTTAGTTTCTAATAAAATTGGGGTCGGGAGGCGGCGCCGGCAATTTAATGCTTAAGTTTTAATTAACAGAAGTTTATTCTTTTTTATTTTAAATTCTGAAAAAAGCCACACACAAAAATGCTCTCTAAACTTTGAAAGAGTAAATATATTCTTAACAAAATAAAAAAAATATTCATCTAATCCAAGTAAAGATATCACACATTCTTTTGTTGATTTCCATGGCAAATTTCTGGCACAAATTTCATTTTCTTTATTATATTGTAATTAAGAAAACTTCTTATTATATATACTATATGTATAAAAATTCTTAATTATTATATTCTAAAAATTCTTATTATATTGTAATTATATATACTATATTGTAATTTCTGGCACAAAGATATCACACATATTAAGAAAAATTCTTAATATACTATATGTATATTATATCCAATGGGTGAAGCACAATTGATCTTATATTTAACTTCACATCAAATTATTAAGCTTAGTTAATCTTTAATTAATCACACAAATCATTTTATTCTGTGATGAAAAAGGTTGGTTTTGGATACTGATACTGTGTTGAAGCTTTGTGATGATTTTCCAACGAAAATAACGTGGACAATTTATAGAATTCAATTACAAGACGGAAGTAAACTAAATGACTATGTAGTTATATATAAAATAGCAGTTTTAGTTAAAAAACACGGGACCAATATATATCTCCTTATGCGTATAATTAATTAAACTGATAAAATTAATATATATATTTAACTTAATTATGATATCATCAACCTCTAAAAGTTGGAAAAAATTCCAATGGAAAAAACCAAAAAATTAAAGTTTAAAAAAAATTATTTCCATACATGAAGTAAAATTGAGTGAATTAAGAACGGTCCAAAGAGCACCGATTTGGGGCCGCCACAGTACACACTGTCATCTTCTCGATGTGTCATTTTCTGCCCTAAAAACACTCTCAACTTCTCTCTCTCTCTCTCTCTCATTTTTTCTTTCTAGAGAGAGAAAAAGGGATATAAATATACATATATACATATAAAATAAACAAATATATATTCTTGGACTATAATACTTGTTCATCATAAATTCTAGCCCTATCTAATACACCAGCCAATTAATACACAATATTACTGTGAGCCCTGTGGGTATAAAGAGACAAGCTAATAATAATAACAAGTATACCCAACCAACAAGGCCTTGTTAAATTCCCAAATTGATTATTAAACTACTTATACTACTTGTTCAATTCCTTTGGATATATTTCGTATATCATCATCATCATCATCTTATTATGGCAATTGCAGCTTCAACCTCATCCTCCCCCATGATGATCAGCCATAGCCACAACAACCTCGACGAAGACGACAGGAGGCAACAGCCGCCGCCGGGAGAGGCAGACGATGGCGGCAGCGATGATGGTCACGAGCAGGATGTGGTCATGCCTGGGTTTCGCTTCCACCCTACTGAAGAAGAACTTGTTGAGTTCTACCTTCGCCGTAAGGTTGAGGGCAAGCCTTTCAATGCTGAGCTCATTACTTTCCTCGATCTTTATCGATATGACCCTTGGGAGCTTCCTGGTATCTCTCTCTCTCTCTCTCTAATTTGTTTATATATCTATATATCTATATTTTATGTCGTAGCTTGATTCCCTTCTCTTGAAGGAACTTTGAGATAAAATTTAATCACTTACTTTTTTCTTTCTTGTTCCCACACACAGTCGTAAATATCTATATTCATATAATAAAATAAAGCTTAGCTAGATTCCCTGTTGTTGAAGGAATCAATTCTGGCATGTACAGATTTATTATCCAATATTTAATTTCATCAGTTATGTGATGATGGTATATTAATGGAGGGAGCTCTGCAGGTTTGGCAGCGATTGGGGAGAAGGAATGGTACTTCTATGTGCCGAGAGATAGGAAGTATCGGAACGGTGATCGGCCAAACCGGGTGACTACTTCTGGGTATTGGAAGGCCACCGGAGCCGATAGAATGATCAAAACAGATGGCTCCAGATCCATCGGACTCAAGAAAACCCTAGTCTTCTATTCTGGTAAAGCTCCTAAAGGCATCCGAACCAGTTGGATTATGAACGAGTATCGCTTGCCCCACCACGAAACCGAACGATTTCAAAAGGTACATACACACACACACACAATCTCTCTTCTTTTTCTTCTTAGTTTCATGATCTGCTAGTAATTAAGTAGTCAACCCCAGTTTTATGGCTAGAATTCATCTTCATTTGGATCTTCCTAGCTAGTTATATTTGTTTTCAAGCTTCACTTCCTGTTCATGGATCTCAAGCTATATATGATAGCTAGCTCTCTAGCTCGCCAAATTTAAAACTCTTGTAGCTTCATCGTAGACTTCCACATGGTTCATCTTCATGTTTTACATGCACCAAGTTTTCTCAGTGATCTGATCTACTCTTTTAATTTGAGTGGTGTCCATTGAAATTTGCTTTCAGGCTCTGATGAGTTTTAAATTTCCTTCTTTCGATAATTAGTTTCACAGTTTAATTACCCGAGATATTCCTTGTGTTGTAATATTTAAATTCGTGTTTGTTCAAAGTCTGGAATTAAATTGTATATTGTTGTAATTTGCAGGCTGAGATATCTCTTTGTCGAGTGTACAAGAGAGCAGGCATAGACGATCATCCCTCTCTGCCTCGTTATCTGCCGATAACATCATCATCATCAAGAGCTTCGAATTCACATCATAATTCACACAGCAAGAACAAGGACAACGTCAACCAATTAATGGTTCATCATCAGAACATCAGATTCCTAGGACAACAAAATCATGATCAATATCAAACAACGGACCAAGTTGTCGATAAAATGAATCATCCAACTGAGGAAAACAGTAACACTTCCGATCATGCCAACAAGTTCAACAACAACAATCTGGATCATCATCAGGAGAAAGGCTTCATGCTCATGCAGCAACCAACAAAGCAACAAGCACAAGCTCAATTACATAAAGAGGAAGCCTCCTCCTTCTTCCCCGAAAAAGGCTCCACTACTTCTGATTCTTCCTCATTACCATCTAATGAAAATCTTAATAATGCAATAATGGTGGATGATCATCTCAATCGGCTAGTGAGTTATAATCAGCAGTTGCAGTACTACAATAACATTTATGCTCCTGCTCAGAGTCATCAGCAATATCAGCCCTACATGCAGTTCTCTAACATTCTGTTGCAGCCATCATCACAGCAATCAACATCAATGGCTCTTAATAATTCGATTCCACCAAACTCTTTCTCTGACAGATTGTGGGAGTGGAATCCAATAATCCCTGAGGCAGCAAACCGAGACTTCACCAGCAATATGGCCTTCAAGTAATGATACAAATCTATACACAATACTATATATATACATATATAAATATAATGAATATGATGAAGACACTTTTATATGATGATGTGATTATTTCTCAAGTATCAACACTACATATAGTATGTAGTTCCCTTAATTTAATTTCTTACTGATCTCTAATATGATCTTATTAATTCTTAGAGATCTGAATAACTTCCTATATTGTATGACTCATATTTGCCAAATTAATTATTGTTCAGGGTACGTAGGTTTAAGGTTTTAATGATTGTTTTATTAGGTGTGATTTCTTAGGATGGATTTGCTGTACATTCATCAAGTCAATTGATAGACATTTGCTGAGAATCAACACCCGAAACTGGAAAGGGTGGAAACGAAACAACATCTAATCAAAACCTTAAGTTTATAGGTCATTCTACTTTTATGTATATTTCTTATTAAGCCTAATTTTATCTAATGAGAAACTTAACACATAAAATATAATCAAGCGCACACTTGCCATCCTAACACTTCTAATTTTCAAAATAAATCAAGCTACTTTAAGATGAAGATAATCGGTAGGGTCATCTCGGGCACATATCTACTACAACAAAATGAAGTTTGCAACAGAAATAATCTAGGTCTAGCCGAAGATCAATTAGTAAGAGTTACCTTAGACATATTGTCTAATAAAACATAAAATTTGTGATAGAGTTTTGCAAGGAAATTTTTTTTCATCAGAGTTACCTTGTACATCCTTGACTTGATTTATCGACCCGAGGTCTATCTTAGAATTTTCAAGTTTTATTTGGCAATTTGTCCTATAATTAAGTTATGTGTTTCCAGATTTGTTACTTTTGTATTCTGTATTCACATAAAAATTGAACGTACATGTACCTCTCTTGTGCATCTCGGTATCACACAATTCCATACTTGTCATGCTTGTTATTCACTGTTAAACCTATGGCCTTTCAAATTTCAAGGATTAATTATAATTTAAGAGAAGTACTTCTGTACGACAGAACATATAATTGTGAGCAATTTTGCATCTTTAATAATTAATATTGGTCGGTGAGGGAAGGCTAACTAACCCCCTCCCAAGACCAAGACCAAGACCAAGACCAATTATTATTTTGTCTTTTTTGTTTCTGGAATTTTATATCTTGTCATGAAATATATATGATATATATATATATATATATATATATATATATATATATCATATATATGTGCGCGCGACCGCACAAATCAGTCAAACTCTACAAGATCATCTGGTAACACTTAGACCCACAGGCTTAATTAGCCATTTCCAATCTGTCAAGCTAATTACTTAATTCGCTTCCAAACTCTTTCATCGTCAAATTGTTAACTAAGGTTAGTCATGAAATTTAGACGAATTTGTAAAAGAAAATACAAAATTTAATGTGCGTGTGTGGTTTTTAAGTTGTGAATAGTGTAGCTTGTTTATGAACCTTAATTATAGAGATCTTGTTAAAATTTTCATGAAATTAAAGGTACTTCTCATGTTCTTAATATAATATAAGACTTATTTAACTAATTAGATTAGATTAAAGAAGTTAGTTAAATTAATATAGTATTTTTTTTAAAATACCCTAATCATCTTTCTTAATTTCCTCATCCTCTCTCTTACTTGATTATTGTTGAGAGTGTATCAAAAGGGGTAATTTAATAAAAATAGATAAATATAGAAAAGAAGTATTATATTTAGGAACAATATTAACTCTTTAATTATATCATATATTAATGACAGGATGAGTAATATATTTTTGTTATATTCGTATTAGGTGAAACACTTTAAATCAAATCTTTCACAAAATTTATACATTAATTTACTTAGTTACTGTTCATATCTTTGTTGAAGGCCAATCACTACTCCTTTTATCCATTTGAGACTGGCTATAAATGAAGTTTTGGTTAATTTTTTTTTTTTAAAATTGCGTTGAAATATATCACAATAATATTATATGATTCATATAACTGATCTTTCTTTAAGATAGAATTTATTGTTGTTGTTGTAATTTACTCCCTCCATCCTTGCATATGAGCAAATACCAACTGCAATTTTTTGTCATTTGTAGAAGAAAAAACATCACTTTTCAAATGCATTTAACACATATTTCCAAGTCTGCCCTCGTTTAAAAGTTGGTAGTAGTTGGCTTCCTCATATGATCATCATTAATGCAGAACAAAGTTAAACAATGAGGTCAGGAGCATTCTAGTTAAAAAAAATCAATGAAACATATTAATTAACCTTTCTAATTGTAAAATGATTGACATTTGCTTATATTATATTCAACGAGGGATCGAGGGACGGAGTACTTAATTAATTCCTTAATATGCTTTTAGTAATTACATTGTCCTTCGATTCTATGTTAGTTAAAAAATTTACTCGTAAGGTTATAGATTATTGAGTTAGGCATATTATATTTACTGTCCTTAGTTTATCATGCACTATATATATATATATATATATATATGCAACAGAGATGGATAGTTAAAAAGAAAAGCTAAATCCATGTTTTAACATCAATTAAATCCAATAACTTTAAGGTGGGGTTTTTTTTTTGCTCGCTCATTATTCTTTGTCTTCATTGCCAATTGCACTCCTACTCTCTCCAAAAACATTCCCTTATCAATACTGATAATAGTTGAATTGAATAGAAAAACTTTAGTCAATAAGAGTTGACACATATAATAAAGAATAAACTAGTATCATATAAAGATGTAAGTTCGATTCTCGCTATCGTCGTGAGGGTTCATTTAGTAGGCGATTTCGTAAGTCTCCAATAAATACTCTCTGAGCCCTGGGGCTGTGTCCTGGCCTTGGTGGGGCACCGATGCCGAATCTATCTAAACTTTTTTGTATAAAAAAAATAGAAATGACTTTGTTATCAGAATGAGAGAAAAATGAAGAAGTTAAAGAGAAAAAGAAATAACAAAATAAGAAATTGATAAAGGAGACAAGAGTATTCTTCATTCACTTGTATATTCATACATGTCAAAATGCCTTGAATATGACCTCTATTTATAAATCCCAACTATTAAATATTAAACCTAATGTTATAAAAGAATAAAGATTAATGTAATAATATTAACAATAAGAAATTTCTCTCAAGTCATTCATTAAGGAGGTTATAGGTTTATGACGTTAAGAAAATATATAATCCTAAAAATAATTATAAAAACTAAAGGTTATTGACATCCATATATATATATATAATATTTATAACAGGCTTGATGTTTTTAAGTGAAATGAAATATTCGAATAGATAAAAGAATCATATATTAGGACTTGATAAGAGTCAAATCTGACCTTACAGTACCATATTCCAAATAAATGTACAAAAAACTCCCATTGATCCAAAAATTCTTAAGATTTAAACCCTCTTAGTAAAAAGATAATGTGAGTATGTAGGTTGATAAATGCTGCTTCCCGTCTTTATTTTTTCGCTTTTCATTTTATTTTATGAGATCCACGTAGAAACTTGATTCCTAAATACCCCATAATTTTGAGAAGGCACGAGCCAAGAGAGGATCCTCTAAAAATATTTTATAATGCAATTTAAAAGAATTAAGAGGCGAGGGACTCGCTTCCCTCTTTAACTTTGTTCTTTCTACAAAAAGCACTTTAAAAGATTTTGACGTGGGTTTGGGTAATTTTTAAACCTAAATTTTAAAAAGACTTATGACATAAACTTTAATTTAGAGAAATTTTAAAACACATAGTTCTATTTATTTAAAAAGGCTTATAGACTAAACAATAATTTAAAACTATAGATTTGAATAAATTCCTGAGAATAGTTTCTACAATAATAAAAAAAATTATAAATTATTCAATTACTGTTTTGGCCTTACTTTTTTTGACACTCTCTCTCTTATTTTCTCCCTCTTCTCTCCTATTCTCTCTCTACTTTCGGTCGTCTTCTTCTTCTCTGTTGTGCGTCTGTCTTCCAATCACATCTTCGATGGTCGTTGATCGCTACTTCACTAGTCATCTTCGCTTTCTCCATCAGCCATCACTACTTCGTTGCTTCATCACTACTTTGCTCTCTCAATCGCTACTTCATTAGTTTGTGTCAATCGTCGATGGTCGTCTTCATCAAAGGGATGGAGGAGGTAAGAAGAGGAAGAAGGTGAACAGTTCCATTGCAGAGAGGGGATAGCTTCTGCAGGGGTGAACAATTTTAAAAACTAATTATTTTTTTATCTCATATCCTTTATAGTAATTTATCAATCATAAAAATACTTTTAGTAACAACTATTCAAATACTCATTTATTTAAAACTATTTTTTTTCTATAAACTTTTCTTCAGAAACTATTTTCCAAAAACTATTCAAAATTTTTTTTCATAAGTCATTTTTTAAAACTTATCTAAATAGGCCTTATATATTAAAAGTCAATAAATCAATAATGATTTCATGATATGCTCTATATCACTCCAAATAAATTGACGCTGAAAATGTATCCATAATCATAGCAGCGAGGGGTCTTGTTACTTTATGTGCGGTAAATACGGGATATTATTATCATCAACTTTTTTTTCTATATACAAAAAAATTTAAGTGGGTTTGACACAAGTCCCTACCAAGACTAGAATACAGCTCTAAAGCTCAGAGAGCATTTACAAGAGATTTATGAGATCGCTTACCAAATAAATCCTTATAATAGCAGCGAGAATCGAACTCACGTCTTTATAGGATATAAATATATTCTTTACTATCTATGTTAACTCTCATTAACTTATTATCATCAACTTATTTTTTTTTGTTACCCACCCGGTTCACCGAAGCTTTGCCCCGACTACATCTGGATCCGACCCGCGTCGCTCACATAGATATGGTGGGTGAGTACGGGAATTTTCTGCATATGCCAAGGCTCAAACTCAAGACCTTGCTTAAGTGATACCGAGTCACTTATCACTCGGACCAACCCCCGTTGGTTATCATCAACTTATTTTTTTTTTATTTTTTTTTTGTTGCCCACCCGGTTCACAGGAGCTTTGCCCCAACTACATCTGGATCCGACCCGCGTCTGCGCACCTGGCTATAGTGGGTGAGTCTCCCAACGGGGACTTTCTGCGTACGCCAAGGCTCGAACTCGAGACCTCGCTTAAGCAATACCGAGCCGCTTACCACTCGGACCAACCCCCGTTGGTTATCATCAACTTTTTTTTGTTGCCCACCCGATTCACCGAAACTTTGCCCCGACTACATCCGGATCCAACCCGCATCGCGCACCTAGCTATGGTGGGTGAGTCTCCCAACGGGAATTTTCTGCGTACGCTAAGGCTCGAACTCGAGACCTTACTTAAGCGATACCGAGCCGCTTATCACTCGGACCAACTCCCGTTGGTTGGTTATCATCAACTTATTGAACTAAAGCAATTCTTCATCAAACTTTTGGCCCAAAAAATGCGAATCTTCACCCAATTTTGGCCCACATGTTAAGGGGTAAGAGACTAATAGCATGTTTAGGGTAACTTTTAAAACGATGATTTTGGCCCAAAATATGGTCATATGTTCACAGATTAGTCTCAAGGTTAGAAAATCCGCATTACGATAGCTTCAAGCTCAAATCACGCCAGATGAATTGATTAAGACACCAAGCCCACTTGACGCATGGTGATTTGCTCGTGTGGGGTAGCAGAAAAAAGCACCGCAGCTACCAGCTGAACTGATGAAGGCTACACTGCAGACTCCAGAATTGGATCAAAATCAGAGAAACCACTTGTGATTCTGATTGATGATGCCTTAGGCAAATTCCCTCAGGAGCGTCAAGATGCAGGATTGGCGTCTTATACAATCATCCAGAGGCATGCAGCAATTGGCTGATAAATCATCGAACGAATCATAGCAAGGATTACTAACCTTCTAAGATATCTGAAAATGCAAGGCACAAGACCTGAAATTGGAGAGACATAAAAAATTTCTAGCCAATTCTAGGCAGGCAGAAAGCTTTGAGGAGCTCTAGCTCCCATGTGAATGAAGAGAACGCCTAAAAAGAAATATACTTGCAATTTGATGATACCTCAAAAAAGTTTGTTAGATCCTTTAAATATATGTCATACAATTGTCTCTAAGATAAATTTATCTGGGCCTCGAAATAAGTAATATATTATATATTAAACAAATATATTTGAAGGAAGTTGAATTTTCAAGTCATGCTTACCAACCATCACCTAATGATTTCTAAAATTCCTTAATTACAAATTTGCTATGCATGAAATGAAAATGACCACTATATGAAACTTTTACATGATGCAGTCTCTGATATAAAAATTACTATAAGCTACGGTGACATAAGCTACGGTGACAGTCATTATCACAGTTACTGTGGTTGAGTCTTATAAATAGAATGGCCAAGTGTAACAGAAAGTTAGACTTAAATGATTCAGTAAACAGATACAGTTACTAGATTTCGGTGTCCTCTCTTCCGTTATTCTTCTTTCTGATTCTTTCTTCTTCAATCATCTTCTTTCTGGATTCTTTCTATCTTCTTTCCCTTCCTTTATTCATTTCTGGCTAGCAAGCCCATCAGTGGTATCAGAGCTCTTCTTTCTTCGGACTCCGCTCGGTGTGCTCTGAATGGTACAAACCCGTCGGCAAGAAGGTACGAGGAAGATGGACGACAGGGTACAGAGGGTGGAACAGCAAATGTCCAAGGTTGACGATCTGCAGGAAACGGTTTTGGGATTTCGGGAGGAGATGCAGATGCTGGGTCGCTCCTTCCGTCAAGAGTTGCAGACAATTGCGCAGGAGGTGCACGAATTCGTTCATGGTGGCCCTCCACCGAACGGACGCCAACGAGACGAGGAACAGGGGAACGATCGGCGTCGGACTAGGCTTCCCAGAATGGAATTCCCAAGATATGATGGGAGGAATATCCATTCTTGGATATTGAAGTGTGAGCGATATTTTCGGTTGGAGAATATTCCTGAGGGGGCGAAGGTGGACGCTGCGGCGATACACTTGGATGGAGATTCTTTTGAATGGCAGTTAGCCGTTGAGCGACGGTGGGGTGAATTTCGGCCAACCTGAGCTGAATATGTGGAACTACTGACGAAGACCTTTGGGCCACCATATGAGAAACCAATGACAGAATTGACGCATCTTCGGCAGACGGGCTCATTAGCGGAGTTTAACATTCGCTTTGATACGATCTCAGCAAGGGTGGACCTTCCCGAAGCGTATCTAATCGATGTGTACGTTGGGGCGTTGAAGGAGGAAATAGCCGTATCGGTGCAGATGTTTGATCCCCAATCACTGGTAGAGGCTCGGCGCTTAGCAAGAATCCAAGATATCGCCGTTAATCACCGGAACAATAGAACCGCAGGGGAGAGGACGAGTAGGCCGATGTCGGGGTCGGCAGCGTCTACGAGTCAGCCATCGTCCTACAAGAATGCTCTGCTTAAGGGTGGGGATCTTCCTCGACTTGCTGGAGCTCCGACAGCGGTCCAGGAAGCGGGTCCCCTAGCCAAGAACTTTGCAAGGTTTGTTCGGCCCATCAAATCTTTGACAGCCGAGGAGGAAGCAGAGCATAGAGCTCGGAATTTATGTTTCTACTGTCACGAGAAATTTTCTCGTGACCATCGCTGTGCAGAACGGCAGAAGATGCAGCTGCACTTCCTAGCGTGTGAGGAAGTGGGGGAAGGTTCGAGTTGTTCTACTGTGGGGGAAGGAGAGCTCGATGATTCCATTCCACTGCTTTCTTTGCATGCTATTCAGGGTCAAGAAACGGTTGAAAGTATGAAGATTGCGGGGAATATTGGTAAGAGGAGTATTTACGTACTGATTGATAATGGCAGCACCCATAACTTCTTAGACTTCAGTTTGGCACAGAAGTTGGGGTGGAAAGGACAGCAGGGGAATGTATCTTGGGTACAAGTGGCAGGTGGGCATAAACTGAGAGTCCATGGGGTCTGGAGAGGATTCAGATGGAGGATGCAGGGCATGGAGTTCGAAGCCACGTTCAGAATCATTGAGTTGCATACGTATGATATGGTACTGGGGTTAGAATGGTTAAGGTCCATCAAGAATGCATACTGGGAATATGACAGAATGGTGATGCACTTTTGGTACAAGGGAAGATTGTGTAGGTTACAGGCAATAGGTCCCCGGACATTAGATGTGATTCCTGTGGTCAAGTTGAACTCCCATGGCAGCAAGGATCAGCAGGCGTACTTGGTTCAACTTTTAATACCCAAGAGGGAGAAGGAGGCCCAGTGTTTTGTGGTTGAAACGGAGGAATGCCTGGGAGGAGTGCAGAGGGTTTTAAACGAATTTGAAGATGTTTTCCAGGAGCCGCGAGGTCTACCTCCTTTAAGGGCTGGTCATGATCATCCTATTGTCCTTAAGGAGGGGACTAATCCCATCAATTTAAAACCCTATCGTTATTCAGCGGCACAGAAGGATGTTATTGAGCAACAAGTTGAGGGTCTTCTACAGAATGGAGTGTTGCAAGAAAGCTGCTCACCATTCTCAGCCCCTATAGTACTAGTGAAGAAAAAGGATGGGTCATGGAGGATGTGTATTGATTACAGAAAGCTAAATAGGCATACCATTAAAAATCAGTATCCTATTCCCTTGGTGGAGGATTTATTGGATGAATTGCATTCAGCCAAGTGGTTTACTAAGTTGGACTTAAGGGCAGGATACTACCAGATTAGGATGGTGCCGAAGGACTGTCATAAGACTGCTTTTAAGACACATTCTGGGCATTATGAATGGTTAGTCATGCCGTTTGGATTAACTAATGCTCCTGCTACATTCCAAGGAGCAATGAATGACATTTTCAGGACTTTCCTTCGTAAATTTGTACTAGTCTTCTTTGATGATATTCTCATTTATAGTTCATCAATGGAAGAGCATGTATCTCATTTGGAGTTGGTGCTCAAGATCTTACGTAGCCATCAGTACTTTGTAAAAAGGAGTAAGTGTACTTTTGCTGCAAGAAATGTTGAATATTTAGGACACATTATTTCAGGAGGAAAGGTGTCCACAGATCCTAAGAAGATTCAAGCCGTAGTGGATTGGCCGGTACCTATGAATGTGAGGCAATTGAGGGGTTTCCTTGGGTTAGCTGGCTATTACAGAAGGTTCATTAGAGGTTATGGAGAGTTGGCGAGGCCTTTAACTCTACTTACCCGTAAGAATGCCTTCCAATGGTCAGAAGCAGCTGGGGTGGCTTTCAGGAAATTGAAGGATACTTTAGTTTCAGCACCCTTACTGGTTCTGCCAGATTTTTCAAAAAAAATTGTGGTAGAAGCTGATGCATGTGGAGCAGGGGTAGGAGCTGTACTGATGCAGGAAGGGCAACCAGTTGCATTTTTTAGCAAAGCACTGGCTCCACAACATATTAAGCTTTCCATATATGAGAAGGAATTATTGGCGGTGGTTTTAGCAGTAGAGAACTGGCACCAGTACCTAGAAAGAACCTGTTTTGGTATTAAAACAGATCAGCAGAGTCTTAAATATCTGCTGGGTCAGAAGTTAAAAACTCCATTTCAGATGTATTGGATTGCTAAACTAATGGGGTATGATTATGAGATTCAATATAAGCGGGGTAGTGACAACTCTGCAGCTGATGCACTCTCAAGGTTACATGGCTCTCAAATTTTGCAGATGACATTGGACACTGGCTCTCCCGAGCTTTTGGGGTTGATAAAAAAATCTTGGGAAACTGATTTAAGGGTAGCTGATATTTTGACAAATATTAAGCAGCAAGTTGATGGCTCTTTGGGGAAGTTTTCGTGGGATGGAGATGTTTTGCGCCGGAATGGTAAAATAGTGGTAGGAGATGTTGCAGCTACCAAACAACAAATTCTTGAGTGGCTTCATTCCAGTGCCCAAGGGGGTCATTCAGGTGTTAACGCTACATATCATAGGATTCGGGGTCTTTTTTGGTGGAAGAATCTTCATAAGGAAGTGGAGGAGTTTGTGAGGGGATGTGATACATGTGCTCGCTGTAAATATGAAACAGTAGCTTCTCCGGGGTTACTTCAGCCGCTGCCCATTCCCAGTAAGGTGTGGGAGAGTGTGTCAATGGATTTCATAGAGGATCTTCCCAAATTTAATGGGAAAGAAGTGATTTGGGTTATAGTTGATCGAATGAGTAAGTATGCACATTTTCTTAGTCTAGCCCATCCATTTACAGCTTCTTCATTGGCCCAGATCTTTCTTGATCAGGTGTACAAGTTGCATGGTGCACCAGCAGAAGTAATAAGTGACAGGGACCCAATTTTTATTAGCAGTTTTTGGAGAGAATTTGTTAAAATTCTGAGGATTGAGCAGAAACTATCTTCAGCCTACCATCCGCAGAGTGATGGGCAAACAGAAGTCCTGAATCGCTGTTTAGAGTCATACTTGAGATGCATGTGTTGGGAGAATCCTAAGGAGTGGAGTCAATGGGTGCCTTTAGCTGAATGGTGGTACAATACTACCTTTCATACTTCTACTAAAGCAACTCCATATGAATTGCTATATGGCCAGAAACCACCAGTTTATCTTCCCTATATTCCTAGATCTGCTATTGTTGAAGCAGTGGATAGAAGCTTTACAGAGAGGGAAAGGATGTTAGCTGTTCTGAAACATCATTTGTATAAATCTGTCAATACCATGAAGCAAAAAGCAGATGCTAAGAGGACGGACAGAGAATTTCAAGTAGGGCAATGGGTTTTCTTAAAATTACAACCCTATAGGCAAATTTCTGCTGCAACTAGGAGTAATCAGAAGTTGGCTCCTAGATTCTATGGTCCCTATAAAGTGATAAGGAAGATAGGATCAGTTGCTTATAGGTTGGAGTTGCCGGCTGAATCAAGAGTCCACCCTACGTTCCATGTATCTCTTTTGAAGCTCTGTCCAGACCCTAGTGTTAAACAGAGGCATCCTCCAACAGATTATCCTGCGGTTCCTAATTCTCAGTATCCTGAAAAGGTGTTAACTTCTAGGGTAGGCAGGAGGAAGAAGCGCATCATTACTGAAGTATTGGTCCAATGGAAAGGATATCCAGAGGAAGAAGCCTCTTGGGTTTCTCTTTACAATTTACAACAGCAATTTCCTGAGTTCCAAATGACCAACCCTTGAGGACAAGGGTTGTTTTAAGGGGGGGTAATGATATAAAAATTACTATAAGCTACGGTGACATAAGCTACGGTGACAGTCATTATCACAGTTACTGTGGTTGAGTCTTATAAATAGAATGGCCAAGTGTAACAGAAAGTTAGACTTAAATGATTCAGTAAACAGATACAGTTACTAGATTTCGGTGTCCTCTCTTCCGTTATTCTTCTTTCTGATTCTTTCTTCTTCAATCATCTTCTTTCTGGATTCTTTCTATCTTCTTTCCCTTCCTTTATTCATTTCTGGCTAGCAAGCCCATCAGTCTCTTACTAATTTCATTTTCAAATATATCCTGCCACCATTTGCTTTCAAACTACCAAGGTATTCTAACTCCATTAACATATAGAATGTTATGAGTTTTACATTGGGGAGCCTCACAAATGAAGTAGGCTTTATATGCTCAAAGGGCTCTCCCTCCTAAAAGACTATAGGCTAGTCTTTAGGGATGAGCTTTCCCTTTAGACTTATGCTCATTATATTAGTACTTTAATTGAGAGTTGGTGTATAATCGAAGAGGGTTTTGATTGGAGGGACTAACTAGCAGAAGACTAAGCGAAGCATCGAGTAAAGTGCTTAAGAATGGAGCTGCTGGCCAGAGAGGGCCACCTACAGAGGGTTCTAACTAACAAGAAGTCGAGTGCAGTGTCGTAGAGTGGAGCTGCCGGGGACTTCGGCTCTTGAGGGGGTGGCAGGTGATGAGCATAACCCCAAAAGGAAGCCTATTTCCAAAAAGACTAGTCTATTAGAAGGGAGAGTCTCTTAAGCTTATAAAGCCCACTTCACTTTTGAGGTTCCCCAATGTGGGACTCATAACAATACTACCCCCTAAAGAGCCGATGTCCCCAGCGTCTCCACACTACAGCAATTCACTCAGTTTTCCACCGTTCCAAACCTTCCGTAGGTAGCTCTCTCTAGTTGGTTGACTCTCAATGAAAGTACCAATGTAATAAGCATAAGCCTAAAGAGAGAATTCATCCCAAAAGACTAGCCTGAGGGAGAATTCTTTGAACTTATAAACCCCACTCTACTTATAAAATTCCCTAATGTGGGACTCATAACATAGAACATGAAAACAAATCGATGTTATATTACATGAGAAAATGGTTAAGTCATAAAAATCCATGCATATTCAATTGCTTTACACAAATTCTGCTTGTAACCTTGTCTTCTAAACTTTCCCAAGTTTTTGTCTTGAAACGCTATTGCATAGGCACGCATGTTCCATTTAACAAGGCAAGAATCATCTATGTGTCATGATCTGTTTCCAGAGATCAAATAAGCCGCAAATATCACGCTAAAATCTTGTGATAAAGTCCTAAACAACCTATTTAGCCAATCAATAGCTAAAAGAATGAAGTTTACTCCTTATAATTTCAATGCTAAAAATCATAATTTCCCTGAAAAACTTAGATGAGTACTTCAGTAATACACATGGTTAATTATCTGCGCTTTGGAGAAATTATGCTCACAAAACCTTTACCATTACTGGGGATAATTGCGGATTGATATAAAACATGCTCTTTAAGATCTCAGACAGGTAATTGGCAATTAAAACATAAACCGAGCCCGAGGCTATAATGACATCCTCAATCAAAATGAATGTCTTGCCGAAGGTGAAGAGGGTAAATTTCAGTCAAGAAAAATTTCCACTGATTGTCTGCATATCTCAACATGTATATATCTAGAAAACCAGAAAAATAAGAATAAGGGGACTTTAAATGCCCCACCAAGAAAAGAAAAGAGACAACAAGAAGAACAAAAAGCAGAGTGTATGTGTGTTCCAAAAAAATTTGAATATAACTGACATTTGTTATTGCCAGCTTCCATTAAACACACAAAATTTTGAATGAATTAAAGCAAGTTCAGATTTTACCTCCAAATTATAAGTGACAGATGGCATATCTAAGACCCATCCTATGACTACCTGCCACTGATACCAATCGAGGATGCAAAAAATAGCATAAATATTTCATATTAGGAACTTCCAAGTCATCCCTGTAAGTCACCTAGAAATAATGCATATTTCTAATGACCAGAGATTGCAAAAATAGAAGACACGGGAAAACGGGAAGAATTTTAAAGAAAAGACAATGAATAAGGGCATTAGATTAATGCTTCTAGTATTCAGTATTCATTGCAGAGTTTTATTGAGTGAAAACACAGCAGCGATTTAGAGTAGAAATGCCATATTATATAGAAGATAATTTTACCCATCATCGTATGCATATTGTTCCAAGCAGATGTAATCTTTTTTTCTTTTTTGGTCTGTGTTTTGAGCACCTGTAATCTAAATACACATTATTGCCGGCAAAACTAAAGGAGAACAAAAAAGATTAAAAAAAAAATACAACCCTTGACAATCTGTACAGAATCATATTTGAACTTGACATATAAGACCCAGCTACACAGGCGGTATGTTAGAGAAAGAAAACCCTTTGTATCCCTTGTAGGCAAAATAAGCAATCCGCGTATAGTAGAAACCCGGAATGAACAAGATGGTTCCCAGTATTGCAAAGAAAAGCCCTGAATATGAACTCAACCGGTTAGAAAGCCCCTAGTAGTTAATAATACTGTAACAGATGCTGAATTCGATAATATCAAATAAGCCTTTCTAATTCCCCCAGTTGGACGATTACTTCCAATATATTTCCACCCACCAAAGAAGGCTATAACCAATTATACAACCAAAAGGGGGAAAATCAACTCCAGGGTGAGTATTAATTCTCCAAAACTCGTCCAAGAAAGAGGGGGGAAATGCAAGCAAGTCTATTAGAAGTCTCAGTTCTTTTCATTAAAAGAGAAATTCAGCCGTTTTCTTTTCCAATCGGGCGAAGAATAATCAACATGGAAACGTAAAATTCATGAAAAATCAAGAAAAGGGTAGGATAAGGAAGAAAAAGAGAATACCGTGAGCTGTGTCACCGCCGACATGATTGTAAGCCATAATGGAACCGATGATGATGCCGAGGGTTCCGAAGAAGAGAAGAGCCACGGCGAGGGCGATCTCCTTGATGGGAGGTTTGTTGTTGACAACGTACGATGTCTCCATCATGATATCCTCATCGGAAATCGAGAATGCGTGATCTACGTACGCCATTGTTGAATTAGTAAACAAGATTCGCCGGACAAGAGGTCACAGTGCTTTTTCTCTGTGGGTCTCTCAGTGAGCCCTGATCCTCAAAGATTGAGCTCTAAGGTTTTGACAATGAAAGAACAAAATTGAAATGAAATACAGAGAGAAGGCTGAAACGCGCGAGAGGGAGGGTGGGGTTGGGCTGAATGCAGCTTTGAGAGGGAGGGTGGGGTTGGGCTGAATGCAGCTTTCTCTGTTTTAACGAAAATTTGTGAGTTCGATAGATCAAATCAAGACTTTTGATTTGGACCATTTCACTAAAAAACCTATGCGTAATATTTTCATATTAAGAAAATATAAAAATCATTTTTATTATAAAGCATTAAAAATAATTAATTAATTATTATATATTTTTTAGTTTTTTTAAGAGGATAAGCCGTAACCAAGGGAAGATTTGGCGATGATTGTGAGGATATGAGAAGCTCGGCTGGTAACCATGTAACCCTGAAAATAAATAAATAAATAAATAAACTATCTAAACCCAAAATTAATACAAAAAAATAATAAAGTACCCAGCATCTGTCTTTGTACCCAAGCCTCTTTTTAACAAAAAAAAACACCTTAACATTTGAAAAGATAAAATAAGCAATACTAAAATTTGGTACAAGAATTTTTACCCAAAAAAATTACATGCAAGATACTGGCCTATACTAATTAATTATTTATAAATTATAAATAATAAATCTCGTTTATTAAATTTTGTTCAATTCGTCCCTACCGTAAGTCTCATGTTATACAAATTTAATTAGACCAAATATTAAAGCAAATTTAATTATTTAAATTTAGAGGGCATACATGTAATTTCAAGTATAAGTAACGTCTAACTGTGGTTATTTAAAAAAAAAGGGGAAGAAACGTAAGAGCTAATTTTCCAAATTATGGGTCCCATTGTTCATCGACCAATCAATAGGTGCCATCGCGAGCCATAAAAAACAAAAGAAAAGAGGTGACATCTAGAAAGGCCGGTTCATTTCCGACAACGGCAGGTAAATTCGGAGGCGGTCTGACGGCGAAGGAGGACGATAGTGTCACCCTATTTTTTTTTTCTTCTTTTTTAAATGTCGGTTCTCTTTAAATTTTAAAATTTTATTTTAAAAATTTAATGGTGGATGATTTTTTTTATACAAAATTTTAAAAAATGAGTTCAGCTCACCTATGATCCAATAGTAAAGCTCTTTTTTTCTTAGGAGATACCAATGTCAGGTAGAGTGAGCTGTCTATTATTCTCAGGTATAAAGTTAAGTACCTAAGAGTTAAGATATATCCCTAAATATTACGACTGAAACTATAATAAAATTGTACTTCTCAAATGTCTAATACGCTGTAAAAATTTTAATTGAGGATCATTGTTTGTAAAATTTTCACTGTAAAATACCTCATGATTTAAATTTCTTTACTTCTTTACAGTCCATGGTCATAAAATTTTAAAATTTCAATTATAAATAGCCGTTTATTAATTAAGAGTGAAAAAGAATAAAAAAAATTGGCTAAACGATAAATTAATTTTTGAAATTTATGATATAAAATATGTTTTTAACCAATTTTTTTATTTTTATCCACTGTTTTATTTATTTATTTTTTTTAAAAAAAGAGGAAGAACTATATATTTCTATAAGCACTTTTTTACAAGCCAGATTTGCTCTGGCTGAGTTTTAGACCCTCCATTCCATTTTATAAGATATTTTTTTTGGAGTGATTTGATGTTGATGTTTAAGAAAAAAATGATCCCTTAATGAATCTTACTCCAAAATTATCCCTCATTATTTCACCCCTAAAATATCTCTCTACCTTTCTCTCCCTTATTCAATAAAGGATACTTTGAAAATTTATATTTCTTTTTTTTTTCTTAAAATAAGATATCAAGTTTTCAACTGTATTTAATTAGCTTTATTAGTATTCATGAGTCTTATAAAATGAAGCAGGGGAGTAAAATTTACCTAATTTATTTGTTGGTTTTTAGAGAGAGAGAGAGAGAGAGACAACTCACTGCCTCGTCACTTGCTTTGCCTTAAATGGTGTGCTTAGACTTTAGAAGTTTAACATGGAATTCAACTGTCATCAAGAAAAAGATACAGTGGGGGCAAATGAATGGTCTCGCTTCACCATTACTTAAGAAGTTCTTCTAAAAGGGATGAAATGAAACAGATTATAACTACCATGCAAAAGAAAGGTTCAGGTTTCAAAACCTGTAGTTTAAAAAACATAAAGAAGTTCTAATACATGACCGCTCCATGACTACTTCAGAAACAGGGCATGGTTACGGCAATTTATGTTAATAAAAGGACGAGTGAGATGATGATGATGATGAAGAGAGGCAGGAGGAGCAATCGGCAATATTTTCTTAGGTGCCATACGACGTGGCAGTAGTGCACTTACTGTCTACGGAACCTTGATGCACAAGATTTCCAAAGGGGGCCCTGCAACTTAATTTCATTACATATTCATGCCCAATTCTTGGAAGCTTCCCTCCTCTACGTCATATTAAGATTGCATATTTGACCAAAAAAAATATATTAAGATTGCATTCTATTTTTCTTCCTTATCACAATAAACCAATTTTGATGAGCCATCTTCAAAAGAAATATTCATTCTTTTTAATATTTGTATGATCATTTTAATCGCTCATCCCAAGTCATAAGGCATTATCTCTTGTATCCATTGCATTTCTATGCCTTTCCTGCTAGGGTAAACCAGCAAATTAAAGCGGTTTTATGTATCCATTTGTTTCAGCAGAGAGGATCAGGAAGAGCAACTAGAAAGATCAATATGGGAAACTGTCTGGCTCGTCAATCTGATTCTCCAGATTCTCATCGCAACTTCAACAATGGCGCCAACAACAACCAATCGGGTATGCCAAAACTAGTCATGTTTCGTTTCTCACGTCTCTTCATCCTTTTGCTGCATAGTAATTCTTTTAATTTCTCAGTTGGAGAGTGTATCCCATAACTATTTACAGAGTCAAACATATGAGATCAAGCTGCTGAAAGCAACTATAAACCAATCAAACAAAAGCTGTGAGCAAAAGCAACCAAAAAACAGCGAACTAATTACTGATTTGAATCCTAGTTTTCGCAAATTTCTTTGCTTCTTTCACTTTTAACTTACCCAGAATGGAATGCTTAGTTCTTTTCCAGCTAGTCCTGCATAGAATGTTTATTTCCAACTCGAACAGAACTAACATTCCCGCATATAATTTCTTTCAAATTCTGCCATACCACAGAATTCTGGAAAAACCTAGAGAGAGAGAGTAGTATTAGTTCCTATTTCTATTTCCTGTCAATTGAAGCTTAAAGCAGCAATTGAACTGCAAAAGCTTGTTACACTGTTATCCAAGCATCATTCCTTAATTAACTTACAAAGTCTGGCCATATTAATGCCACAGGGAGCAGCCAATTACCCCTTAGACACAGTAATTCGAGACTCTTGCAGAGTACAAGCAATTCCACTTTGCTTGGACAAAGCAGCACATCTGTCGGAAACAGCAGGCTATTTGGACCAAGTAGCAGTAACACATACACAACCAGCAATACTAATTCATCTCTCTTAGGCTCTGATATCAGCCAAACTTTGGAAGTAAGAGGTGAAGAGGAGTTTCCTAATGGGACGATCTTGGATGTGGCAAACCTGATAGATTTCACTCTTGAGGAACTTAAGGCAGCAACTCGAAATTTCAGAGCTGACTCTGTAGTGGGAGAGGGAGGCTTTGGCAGAGTATACAAGGGTTTGCTGAACGGGGGAGCACCATCAAGAACTACAAGAGATGGGCGATTGGCTGTCGCCATCAAGAGCTTGAACTCTCATAGCACACAAGGATTTACGGAATGGCAGGTGCTGACGTTAATACTCTGGAAAAAACAATGTCATCTTTCCACTGTTTCGTGACTAATATATATGACGCTGATTTTGTGCAGTCAGAGGTGAATTTCTTAGGAAGGCTTTCCCATCCTAACCTTGTCAAGTTGTTTGGATTTGGAAGGGATAATAGAGAGTTATTTCTCGTGTATGAATTCATGCACAAAGGCAGCTTGGCTAACCACCTATTCGGAAGTGAGAACTCATCACAGTGCTGCTGGACACTTCAAGGAAAATTCCCCATAATTTCTCATATACTTTTCTTGATTATGTTTGTGCAGGAGGTTCAAATGTGCAGCCACTTCCATGGGACACAAGGTTAAAGATTATAATTGGAGCAGCTAGGGGCCTAGACTTCTTACACTCGTTAGAGAATAAAATCATATACAGAGATTTTAAGCCAGCCAATATCCTACTTGACAAGGTAATTATGTACCTCAATGTTATTTCTCTGCCTGAGTGTTCAGGAATCAGTGTTTTCTGGTTGAATGAAGAACGAAACTATATATATATATATAACAACAGGAAATACAAGACAACTAACAAAGTGTCAAATTCCGGAGTCATATTTGCTTATCATGCCACAGTGCAAAGTAATAGTCTTTAGAGGACAAAGAGAAAAAACCATGTGTGAATTTAGTTATTGGTGAAATGAAAGAATGTTGAGTTGAGTCTAACCTATAGCCCTGTCACAGAACTACATTGCCAAATTATCAGACTTCGGTTTGGCCAAAGCGTTTCCTTCTGATGATAGAACTCATGTGACAACAAGGGTTATGGGAACTTACGGTTATGCTGCGCCTGAGTACATTGCCACAGGTAAGTTACCCGCGTTTCCACCTTCAACTTCATTATCATTTTGATCAATTGATCATTTAGCTGGAAAAAAAACAGTTGTGAAATAGCTCTATTCTTGATGAAATTACTAATTCTCTCTCGGGAATATACCAGGTCACTTGACTGTGAAAAGTGATGTATATGGATTTGGAATTGTTTTGGTGGAGATACTGACAGGCAAATCAATACATGATATACGTAAGCATATGGGTGAGGGCCAATCATTGATCAATTGGCTCAAATCAAATTTGTTGAGTAAAGGGAAGATGATAAACACAATGGACAGTAGATTGCAGGGGAGATATCCACCTAAGCTAGCATTACAAGTAGCTCACCTTGCTCATAAATGTGTCCAAACGGAACATAAATTCAGGCCATCAATGAGGGAAGTCGTCGAGACATTGGAAAAAGTAGAGGCATCAAGTGACAAAACAACTGATACCAGAAAACGCGCCACTCATTCTGGGGCAGCTCAAAGCCATGGTGGCCCTGATGGAGGTTGAATTGACACAAAACTAAATGCCCAAAAAATTCTCAGGAGATAAATGGATCGAGTCACCAGTGCACACGGGTGTTAGGACTCACATCTAACACAGTGACATTTATATGTTTATTTATGATTAATTTGATTTTTTTTTTGTAAACTCAGGAAGAGTCTTTCCCAAGAGGTCTCTGTTCTACTGAAATATGATTGAGCTTTAAAGTGGACACAGATAAGAACCTAATGATGAGATCAGTCAAAGGACATGTTTGGAAAGGCCATGATTTCTTGGAGCGAATCGATGACAGATAGTATATACGCACTCCCTCAAGGTCATGGAGATTTGGCGCTAATGTTGACACATAAAGAGGTGCAGGTTCTTGGGTTCTATTTTCTTTGAAATTCTCAAACCTTTCCGGACCATTGATTTCGTGACCAGCAATCTACATATTCATTGACGTATGGTAGTACAAATTATTTATTGAAGATACATGTTTACTAACTGCTACGTTGTGTTGTGAAATTTTGTAACTGTAACGGTAATCGTATTTAAAACCTAGTTTAAGGTTTTCCCAACAACCTCTTACACTTAACTAAAATCACTTTTTTGAATTTTAAAATCTTCACATGTGGCTTCCCAGAAAATCACTTGCAATTCCAAATTTCTAATCCTAAACAACTACCACCAGTACATAGCATGGTCAAAAGACGCAAACCACTACCGCTTTTTCCCCCAATGACACATTGCTTTCACTGTTTCAAACTTTTCAACCCCTTTTATCTTAACCGGTACTTTGCACAGAGTCGGAGGTGAACTGAATTATTCATTTATAAATGATGCGGGTTACTACAAATATGATATTATATATAAAATGTAGTCTTATTTAACTAATTTTATTAATAATTAATAAAATTAGTTAAATTAGTTAATATAATATTTTTTTTAAAACACTCTAATCATCTTTTTTAACTTCCTTCTTCTATCTCTTATTTAATTATTGTTAAAAAAATATTAATAAGAATAATTTAAAAAAATTAAAAAATATAAAAAATAATTTTTATATTTATAATTAATATTAATTCTTCAATTAAATTATATATTAAGAATCAGAAGAGTATATATAGATATTTAAAAAAAAATAAATTGGTTGAAAACCAGTAACTTTCAGTTAATTAATAAACAAGTGTCATGTATGTATTTTGTATAGGGAACTTTTTGGAGCTGCAATCGAACTTCAAGAACCATTAATACAGATTCTAGAAGGTCTATTAAAGCTTATTGCAGATTTTGGAATCTGCAATGATCTTCAAGTGTTGATCTTTTCTCCCGAATTTTATATCTATTTTGTCATTTTCCCCAATTTCCCTTTATTGTCTTCTTCTTGACTTGCTATTCTGGCAATATGAAGCCGACAATTTTATTTTTAATTGAGATGCACTTTATGTATGGATTTAAGGGAAAATAAAACATAAATGAAAACTATATATGCATATAAAGTACAAAATATTTAACAAGTCGCACTACTTATTAAATTATAAATAATATAACTAATTTCTTACATCTCATACCTCCCATGATACCTAAATTTAGAGTTGATAAAACGTGGGCTGGACCCATTTTACCTTAAAGGGGCGGGTATTCATTTTGGTGTGCAGCCCCTCTCAACCCGCCAGTCCGTTTTATTTTTTTAATTTTTTTTAATATTATTATTTATTTTATATTTTTATTCAAATATTACTTTGAATACTCCTATTATCGAATACTAGTAAAGATAATTACTTATTTGTTAATATATGTTTACATATTATAATTAATTAATATTATGTTAATGTTTATTTAAATTTATAGTTATAAAATTTGATATTTTTTTATAAAAAATAGAAATTTTTAAAAGTATAACATGAGCAATTTTTTTATTATACTAATATAACATTAGAAATTTTTTATTAGTATTTTAAAAATGTTAAAACTATTTTTTTCAAAATTAAAAAAAAATGGTGGGCTGGCGGGCTCGGGTTGGTGTTTTGCCAACCCGTTTTGAGGTAGGCTACACAGCCCGCCTCTTCTTTTTAGCGGACTAGGGGCGGGCTGGCCTATTTTTTGTGAGCTAGCCCGTATTATCTGCTCTATCTAAACTGGTTGTGAATAAAATAAAAATTTTCTCTTATGATAATCTATTTCTGACTGTTTTGGATCTGGCTTGTATGTTGTTTCTATATAAACTAATTTAGTTAATTTATATTTTATTTTGACAATTTAAATCACACACACACAATTGAAAAATTAAAATTTTTAACTTGTAAAATCTTGATTGTCCAAAATTCGATGTAGATAGCCTAAAATTATTGTAATAAAACAGCACCATCTTCTCGTTGTTTTACGCAGTAGAGGATCCTTGCTTTCTCGCTATATTCTTTAATGTACTTAATTCGTTTATTAAATTAAGTGTTGTTGAAATAAAACCATCTCTAAGCTTTTTATATTTTATATTGGTGTTGATTTTTCTCTCTTTTTGGTACGGCATTGTTTACTAATAAGCATGGAAAGACTGACTTTATTAAATTATTTTCAGAGCAATCAATATCATGATGGTTTCCGAGCAATTTCCTAGAAGTAGCTTCGCCATTGATTTTCCATTGCTTTTTCAATTATTGAGGCACAAATGGCATGACATAATGACTCCGAGCTTCAGTCTTGAAAACTCACCACAGTTTAGATATATCAAGTCAAGATTGGCATGCCAATGCCATTGAATGATCTTCTAGTTGAATATTTGCCATTATAATAATATAGCAGAAAGAAAGCAAGTCATTGCCAAAGTCAGCACCCATTGTGACTTTGGCCTATTCTATATCCTTTGAAAGCAGAGCTTCATGCAGCCAAATCTTTCTCGGATTTGAGTAGGGGGGAAAACAACCAGGAAATGGCAGAGTATGTGGTATCATTTGTTGTGGAAGAGCTTGGTGAGTTGCTCATTAAAGAAGCTGTTTTCTTACACCGGGTAACAGAGAAAGTTAAGCAACTGAGATCCGAATTGAGGCTGATCCAGTCTTACCTAAAAGATGCAGATAGAAGGCAAGATGATGAAGATGAAAGACTGCGGAATTGGATTTCAGAAATCAGAGAAGCTGCATATGATTCTGATGATGTCATTGAGAAATATGCTCTTAAAGAAGCATCGAGAAGAGGCAGGGTCAGTGTCCTGAACATCATCAAGAGGTATGCTGGTAAAGAATGCTTTGATGATTATCACGTGGGATCTGAGGTTGATGAAATTATCCGAAGGATTTCTGACCTCACTGGAAATTTGAAAACATATGGCATAAGACCTGAAATAGGAGAGTCCTCAAGCTCTACACAGGGGAGTCAAAAGGCTTTGAGGAGGTCTTACTCTCATCTAATTGAAGAGGACATAATTGGGGTGGAAGAAGATGTGGAAATTTTGAAATCACATCTGGTTAGTCCTGCTAAACGTTGCAGAGTAGTTGCCATTTGTGGAATGGGGGGTTTAGGGAAGACAACATTGGCCAAGAAGATATACCATAATACTGAAGTTAGACATCATTTTGAGAGTTTTGCCTGGGCTTATGTATCTCAGCAATGCCAACCAAAGGATGTGTGGGAAGGGATTCTCTTTAAACTGCTCCCTCTTTCTAAAGAGCAGAGAGAGGAAATTACCAGTATGAGGCTTGAGGAACTTGCAAAGATGTTGTACCAAGTTCAAATGGAGAAGAAGTGCTTGGTGATCCTTGATGATATTTGGAGTGCGGAGACTTGGAACATTATGAGTCCTGCCTTCCCAAATGGAAGAGGAGAATCTGGCAGCAAAATATTGCTTACTTCTCGAAATACAGAAGTTGCCCTGCATGTAGACCCCACGTGTTTCCTTCATCAACCAAAGTGTTTAAATGAAGATGACAGTTGGGAATTGTTCCAAAAGAAGGCATTCCCCATAAAAGATGATCCAGGTTTGTAAATTCTTCTTCATCACCTACAATTGTTGCTTTATCTATATTTGTTATGCAGTTGGTTTTGATTATCTTTCTAGTTTTAGAATTCTGAAGCTTTCAAACTCTTTATTCTACTTTATACCTTTCCTTATCATTTCTCCAAGGAGAGAGAAGTTGAGGGGGAAATGTATTTCTTTGAAGCCTACCAAATTTTTAATAATCTTAGCACTTAAACTCTTAAACTTTCCACACAAGTTCCTTTTCTGACCAAGAAGGACACCAGAAATCACTAGAGCTTCTTGTTCTTGTTCTCAATATCAAAGAATCAGAAGTAGTTGTAAGAGCATGCCCTACAGATGCAGCTGGAGATATTCATCTTCTTATTACAGAGAAGAAAATCATGACCTAAGAAATTTCATATCAAATCTTATATGGTGAAATAAAATCACAACTGAATTAAACATTGAAGATTTTGATTATATTACTTTATCATAATAACTCTAAACAAGCATGCATATTATAGTGAATTGTGACCTGTAATGTCCTATATTGGTATAGATACCTCAGCATACCAGAGTATGTATCTTTTCTAGTTTGACAGCCTCTCTGAGCAGACTGATCAAACTTTTTCGTAGCTTTGCTACAAATGTGGCATGACAGAATATACGTCCTAATTGACCAATATAGTGAAAGAGAATGTATTTTGTCCCTAAAGGAATAAAAACTACCTAAGTGCATAGAGAAATGAAGATCTCACCCTCTTAAATTTGTGGAGAAGGTTCTATTCTATTTGAGTCGATAATTATAGACTCAATTTTATGGAGATAAAATTGGACCAGGAGTGAAACTCTGGTAGCATAACAGACTAATGAGTTTGCTTTTTGCTCTCCACAGACTTCCCAATTAACACGGAGAAAGAGAAGCTGGGAAGAGAAATGGTAGGAAGGTGTGCAGGTTTACCATTGGCCATTATTGTGCTTGGAGGACTCTTAGCAACAAAGCCAACGCTTGAGTACTGGGACACAGTGTGTCAAAACATCAATTCATGCTTGAGGAGAGCAAAAGGGCGGGAGCAGCTCTTGGGAGTGTCTGAGGTACTTGCCCTAAGCTATTATGAATTGCCATATCAACTGAAACCATGTTTCCTACATTTAGCCCATTTCCCAGAAAATGTTGAGATACCCACCAAGAAACTTATCAGAATATGGGTGGCAGAGGGAATGGTTCAAAATGAAGTAGAAGGAGAGGAAAACATGGAGGATATGGCACAACATTGCTTGAATGAGCTAGTCGAGAGGTGCATGATTCAGGTGGTGCAGAAGAGTTCAACAGGAAGAATAAGAACTTGTCAAATGCACAATCTTATGAGAGACCTGTGTGTATCAAAGGCAAAAGAAGAAAATTTTCTTGAGATGGTAAATTCCAGGCACATAAATGAACTGGCAGATTGTTTTAATTTACCCATAATCCGCAGCGCAAGGTCTATGGGAAAAGTTCGTCGAGTTGCTCTATTTCTGGATCGTGATATTGATAGGCTCTTCCCTTCACAATTGACAAGCCATCTCCAACTTAGGTCTCTTATCTGCTTTCATGAAAAAACAGCCCAGCTTTGTGAATGGAGGATAATGAAATCTGTTTTCAATAATTTCAAGTTACTCAGAGTCTTGGACTTGGAAGGTTTACATGGTCAGGGAGGGAAGTTACCAAAAGAAATTGGCTACTTGATCCACCTGAGATTTCTCAGTCTAAGAAATACAGATATTGATGAGCTGCCACCAACAATAGGCAATCTGAGGTGCTTGCAAACTCTTGATCTTCTAACATGGAATTCAACTGTACAAATACCAAATGTAATATGGAAGATGCAAAGATTAAGACACTTGTATCTGCCAGAGTCGTGTGGCAATGGCACTGAAAAGTGGCTTTTGGTCAATCTGAGAAACTTGCAGACTTTAGTTAACTTCCCTCCAGGTAAGTGTGATGTAACAGATCTTACCGAACTGACCAATTTGAGAAAATTGGTAATAGTTGATCCCACATTTGGGGACATATTTAAATCGCCAGGTGTGAAATTTGGCCGCCTTGAATCTTTATTTTTTGTCTGCACCGAGGATATTAATGTTCCTCAAGTTGCTGCAGGATTTCCTAATCTATATAAACTTCATATAGAAGGGCCTATAACAAAGTTACCAGAACATCACCAATTTTCCTCCAAGCTAGCCAAGATGAAATTGCAGGGGTCGGGACTTAATGCAGATCCAATGGAAACACTGGGCAAGCTTCCCAATTTGAGGATCCTTGAATTACAAATGGATTCATTCGTGGGAAAGGATTTAGTTTGTGCTAAGAAAAGTTTCCCTCAGCTTCAATCTCTGGTTTTTGGTGACTTGACCAATTTTGAAGAGTGGAAATTGGATAAAGAAGCCATGCCTAATCTTTGCAGACTACAGATTTCGAGATGCCCTAGACTTAATATGGTTCCAGATGGATTAAGGTTCAGGACTACCCTTCAGGAGTTGGAGATTATATCGATGTTTCGTGCATTCAGACTCAGACTTGAAAAGGGAGGAGAAGATCATTATAAAGTCCAACATGTACCAAGCCTGTTATTTCGTTATTGTGACTACTAATTTGAGATGGCAATTTCAATAGCAAACCACTGTCTGGAAAGAACTCACTCTAGATGAGGCAACGACAACTGGGCCTTTTGCAAATATAAATGGTATATGGATGCAGTCCTACAAATAACAGGTACTTTTAGAAAAGGACCAATGTTCATCTTATATATATATATTACAAAAAGGACTTAGAAGGTTCTGCATGCACAAGGGTATTGTCAATAATTGATCAGTAGGATTTGTAATTAGTTAAGAATCAGTTAGTTGTCTAGTTTGTGGCCACCTCTATTTGTATAAAGAGGAGGAGGTTCAAGTGTAATGGTGCAAATGAATTGAATAGTGTTGTGTGTGTGAAAATTTATAATGTATCAGGTACTCAAAAAAGGACGTCATAGAGGATCTGTGGTGATAGCTGTAGGGCTTGGATTGTAGGTTTTCTAAGTTCAGGTCCTGGATGATGCATCGAGACAGATGCAGGGCAAACAGGTCGAGGAGAGACTAGAGAGATGCGGCAGTAGGCTCCAGAAACTGAAATTGAATGATATAGAACTGCAACCGAAAAGAGAGTTCAACATCAAATAAAAATACAACAAACTTATTTCTCTAAAACGCATCCGCTTCTTCACAATTTCCATGATAACTAGCAGTAAATGCTAAAACTGATGAAGAACAATTCGTACTCCAAGCCTCACCTTGTATTCTCTTAAGACAATTAATTTGATTGCGATCCAAATTCTAAACAGCTTAATAGTCATATAATAAAGGTGAAAGGTTAATCAAACAACATGACAATGAAAAGCATAAATCAAGCAAGAAGCAGGTTGCGCGTATGTATCAGCGTAAGAACTAATGTCTAAAACATAGATGATGTTTTCAAGTGGCTAACGATATGCTCGACGATAAAGCGAGTAGAAAAATAAGAGAATTGCGAGGAAAACAAAAATGTGTCTCCGTAAGATTCGATGATTATAGAATATACATTATAGAAATACATAAATATAATATGAAGAGAACTGCGCTACTAGTGTCCTTTTGGCGGAGATTATGAAAGGTTCAGATGCGTCTAAAACTGTAATAAGAAAAACCAGGTAGCAGAGAGAAAGACGTACCGAGAACCAAATCGAATCTGTAATCGGAATGGCGATATAGCTAAAACCAAATGTCAGCGAGAACGACGACAAGAGGGTGTGTGTGGGAAGTAGAGGCTCAGCAGTTATCAAGAAGTAACGTTTAGAAATTTGGCGGGAAGGTAATAGCTCTGATTAATATATTTATTGCAATTTTTCTTAAAATATTTTTTCCTTACAGGGCACAATGGTATATCCCATGGATCCTCGGATTATTTAAGTGGCGAAAGACCGTATCATTCATGCCAATTTAATTTGATTAATGATCATTGAATCCAACTATAAATTATTTCTTATATATTCAATTTTTTATGTTTCACACCAACACAAACTCAACGAAAGCACAAAACCACTTTTCTAATTTCTTCACTTAATAAAGAGAGATCAATGCTATTGTTAATTATGTAGCCCAGTAGTGTATTGAAAGGGGTCAGAGCGTCGGCGTTGAAAGAGCAAGGTCAAGGAACGCACTTTTCTCTTTCTTTCTTTCTTAATCATTTTATCAAAAAGATTTATAGGGGAGGAAACAGTTTTGGTGCTCATTAAATATAAGAGTGCCAAAACTTTAAATTGTTTGGATCTAATTTGGATGGCCAGAATTTTTTTTTTTTTTTTATCTTAGTGGTCAATTTTTTATTCAAAAAATATTAGTTAAATATTTTAAATATGAACTGTTGAAACTTTATATTTAGACGGTGGTCTAGTCACCGTAGCAATGAGCACTGATTCCAGAGAGAGAGAAGAGAGATTCCTGCTAAGATAACAAAGTGTTTAGTCCCTCCATGATCCATTTTTATATTAGGACATATCCAATAACTGATCATCATCACTCATTTGTAGCCTGTAGGACACTTGTCTGCCAATATTGAAATCTAATCTTAATTACCAAAATGAATCAGTTCTCTCAGTAAGCAAGCTCCTCCACACTTGGGCTCATTGCTTCACCAGAAGATAATAAACTTAATTGGTTTTGATTAATTGTACAAAAGCGCATCCATTTGCTCATTTTTGTTCTCAACAAGCAAATACAGCAACATTAATTTACATAATGGTATAAAGGAAGCTATATCCCAAGAAGAAGGAAAGGTAGCTAGAGCTAGAGAAAGAGAGCTAAAAAGATAGTTAATCATATAAGGATATGAAAAACAGATATAACAAACACCCAAAGCTTCACCCTAGCTAGCTTCTTCACAAATTGATAGTTTGGGGAGCAATTCAATTCAATGCGATGGTTCTTTCACCAAAATGGAGACTCTGAACCTCTTTCTTTCCCTGGACCCCCTCCTCATCAACTCCATAATTGGCATATTACCTTTCACTTGCCTTTTTCAGATTTCGTCATCAATCTGCTTTCTTATCAATTGTTTCTATCGAAACCTAAATTTAACAGTTCTTCTCTGCAAATATATCTACTAATAACATGAACGTTAACTTGAAAAACTATTATACATAATGTGAATGAACAACTCTCTGGATCTATAACTCAGAAATACACATTCATCCGCCATTTAATATCCTACACAAACATGACAAAGAAAACTAATTATACTAGTAATTAACCGAGAGAGAGAAACAAGCTTAAGTAATACAGAGATATACATACATATATATAGACTCCTCATCAACTGTGGTCAGGTTAAGAGGTTGCTTTGATGTTCTTGGGAGAAGCTGGGAAGAAGACAGAAGATAGATCGTGAGGCACTTGGAAGAACCTTTGATGCGAAGGTGGTGGGGTCCGTACGACGGCGTTTCCTGGAGGCGGCACTGCAACTCGTCGAGGCTTCTTGGGAGTAGGTGGACAGTCGAATGGGGTCCTCAAGGTTCTGGAAGGTGAAGTGGGTGTGTGGCAATCGTCTTCTTCTTCTTCCTCCTGATTCAGGCCCTTTCTTGCAGTTGCATGGGTTCTTACAGGAGTGATTGGCCAGAATTCTTCAGACACTTGGAGTTCAAGACCCATAATCTCTCGATCTCCCACTCGCTGTATCTATCTGGCTTCACTGATTCTGTGGGTTTATATATAATAGAAGGAGGAAATTGAAGGATGAAGAGGGGAGAGAGAGAGAGAGAAGAGAGGCGTGCAGAGAAAATGAGCGGGTGATGATGATGATGAGGGGTGCGAAAAGAGAGAGAGAGAGTGGTGTGGGGTACACATGGGAATGATGTATATGGATAATTGTCCCAACACTGATGTTGATAAGTAAGCAGACAAACCAAAATTTTCGGCTATGTTACCCACTCATTAAAAATAACAGTAAACCCATGAAAATGTTTTTTTCTGCATGCTGTAATCTTAGTCCTAGTAACATTCTAAATGGCTAGTTATATATGGCTTATTTATATAGTTAAAGAAGAATAATGGTTAAACAAGTTGGTTGATTAGAGAGAGAGAGAGGAATGAAATATATATATATAATGATAGGTGTTGGGGTTGGTATGGGAGTGAGTGTAAGAGAAAATTAAAAAGGCATGAAGATTGCAGAGACAGAGGGCAACGAGACCTTATCTGACACGAGACAGATTGATGGCTTCTCTTCATGTGAACATCCCACACCCCGCACCACTCTCTCCATTTCTTCTTTCCTGTCCCTCACTCCACCTTTCTTCCAAATTTAACATTATACATATAATAAAAACAATAGTTAATTAATTTTAATAAATTAAATAGAATGAATAAATCAATTAATCATAACTAATATAAAAATTAATTTATTAATTTGGATAGATCAAAGAGTATATAATATAAATTTATTTTAAAAATTTAGATTTAATTATAATTAACTAATTTATTTAATTTCTTTAATTTATTAAAATTAGTCAGCTAACTTTACGGAAATATATAAATAAATATATATAATAAGGCAACCTATTATATATGTCGGCTTTCATTTAATTTGTTGTCTGTCATTCTTCCCTTAACATAGCAGGTTTTTGCTTTGCTGATTCCCACAATGTTCCGTGTCTCCCATGATTTATGTATCTCATGATTCCCATAAGTTTAAATCAATTTTCAAACGATGAAGAGTTTCGGTCTGGTTCCAGCAGTGATCTCACCAACAAGGGTATATATATAAATCAAGTATTAAGATTTATGTACATATATACATGTTGGATAGAATTTCAAGGCTTTAACAGCGAAATAAATATAAGAATTAAAAAAAACTCTCATGGCAGTTAAATCATTATAAGAAGACAGACACTTTCCTCCTTAGCAAATCACAAGGATACATAATTTAAGTTTCTATATCAGATACGATGCTGTAATTTTAGTTCAGACAAAAGATAAATCTAAACGAGTCCATAATGATTACTATGCATGATGCACATATACTTGTTTCAGTCAGATTAACCTCCGTCCGGGAGATATAATATATATTAGGGAAGAAAGATTCAGATGAGGCTAATATGGTAATTTAACATATGACAATAGAGCAGTGTCATACGTTGAATCAAGAGCTTAGGGAGAACAAAATGGATCGGAACAAAATAGGATTAGGTTGGACGCATGTGAGTGTGATGGCGTTAATTAATAATTAATTAGGAACATCACATGGATGGATATGTTGTAGTAGCCTTCTAGGTTTCACAAGAAAGCCAACAACACATCACTACAAGTCTCCATAAAACGTGGAAGCCACCTCATGACACTTGAGCTGTATAATATAAATAGTGTCTTCAAAAGCAACAAAGCTGTTATGTTCTTTGGATCAAACTATAATACCCCTCGTCGTCCAACATTCATGCAATAAAGAACACAAGGAAATACCCAAGAATGTTCCATTTCATTCCAATATTGTAGAGCAAACCCATTAATTAAATTATTATTCAAATAATACACAGAAAGCTTTTGTTTTAGATCTGAATCAAATGATCATGAGTTGTGTTTACGAGGAAAAGCTGCGGGAGGCACGTGTTTTTGTCTACGAAGGAACATGTAAACTGAAAAGTCTTGAAGAAACGAAAAAGAGTAAGAAAAATGGAAGTAATGAGATCAAAAGAAGATAGAAGTATTAAACTAGGCTTTGTGATGAGAGCGTAAAGTTGTTTTCTTTGAAGGAAAATACAGGTAAAAAATATTGGATCTGGCTTTAAAGAGCTCAATAAAAAGTTTTTTTTTGTTGCCCACCCGGTTCACCGGAACTTTGCCCCGACTATATCCGGATCCGACCCGCGTCGCGCACCTGGCTAGGTGGGTGAGTCTCCCAACGGGGATTTTCTGCGTACACTAAGGCTCGAACTCGAGACCTCGCTTAAGCGATACCGAGCCGCTTACCACTCGGACCAACCCTCGTTGCTAGCTCAATAAAAAGTTGTCAACGCATAGAGAAGCACACGATGCTGGCTGTGCAAATGATGTCTGCTTAATTATTTGATTACTTTAGATGGGATTATCATATTTATAATCCAGTAGGTTCCTAATTAATTCCACAAGAGTTTTCCCATTATTCGTAACAGTTTTCTTTTAAAAGAATATTTAATTTTTGGTCATGGAAAAAGATGAAGCCTAGGCCTGATTTTAGCCTGAAATCTGTGCCTATTAAAAAAGATAAAGTGTTTAAGCCTTGGGGACCGGGGGAAAATTACATTAAGAAAGTTTTGCTTACATGGGGAACATTTTAACCAACACTGATTAAAAGGAAATATGTGGGAGAAATGGTTCACATACATGCTCGAGGAATCTAAATATAAAGTTAGTACTGTTGAGTCATTTATTATTGAAGAACTATTTAATTAATTTAAATAAATTTAAAAAATTAAATAAATAAATTAATTGTGACAAATATGATCTTTTTAAAATATTCTTATATAAATTTTTAGTTATTTTCAAAAAAGTATCAATAGAGATATATTAGAAAAAAAAATAATAAATATAAAAGATTAAAAAAATTAAAATTTTATATTTAAGACCTAATAAAAAAATTTATTTAATTTTTATATTTAAGATTGAAGAACTACGTATTTTCTCTCTTCTCTCGTTTAATTTCTGCTTCCCTTTAGATTCCAAACCAAATCCTCGGTTTCTTCGGAAACGTTATTGCAATTTTTATGGATAAAGTGAACATGAAAAGCGGGACATGTGGCTGGTTTCAAGTTCAAATATATATTTGGTGCTGCATGGATAAGCATCCTATGTGAGAGAATATACAATGAATAGCATATATATATGAGGTGTTTGATCGTTAGTGGTAGGCCACTGGTTGGTTATATATATATATATATATATATATATATATATATATAACTGATAACTCTACATCTCAGACATTAGCGTCTAATGAATGAATGACAAATATGAGGGCTTGCTGTATTTTGAAATATATAAGCTTTGTTTCCTCAAGAGGAAGGCAAGGATGAGACTCATAAGGTATCCTATGAAATTTGTCCTTATGTGTTATTAATACTAAGAAGCTTCACTTTCATGTATTTGTGCTACCTCTGTTGTCTTCCAAACTTGTCACATGCATTAGTATTCCCTCTCGCAAGTTGGGGCATCCTCTACGGTTATGTTCTACATCAAGAAGAGAGAGAAAGAGAGAGATTTTTAGGGTATGCCTCTGTCGCCTTTGGTTAATTACTTGCAAGATAAGATTGATGTAAAAGAATGCAAAGTAGTAACAACTACTTTTTTATGACTATTACCTAATATATGCGTGGTTTGATAGATCATGTGAATAATTTATTTTTTATTTATAAAAAAATAAGATTTAAAAACTAATAAGTCTTATCTTATTAGTGGAAGTCGATTACATGAATTGCACAGTAGTATTCTACTCTATTAATAATTAAATATTATGATAAATTGTTAACCAGAAGTCTCATTAATATAACTTTTTCGTTGAGTATTTTCTTCAATCTTCATCCGATCCATTGCTTTTGAAAGGACTTCTTGCAAATATGATATGCTCTCATCACAACACCTCTAATAACATTCTTTGAACATATTTAAACCATTAATCCAAATGATTTTTTACTATTTTCTTTATAATAGACGCTACACCAGCTCTTCTTCTTATATGTTCATTTTGAATGTTATATTTTTTTTATATGATTCATCTCAACATACTCATCGCTACTTCCCCAAATTTATGATATGGTCTTATTGTCCATTTAAAGCATAATATTTAATACCAATATTCAATGAGGTTGGTGGATATCTTAGTAGGATAATAGAAGGTGAGGGTGGATGTTGGCTAGTGATAAAGGAGGAGGATGGTTAGTAAGGGCCAGTTTGGTTCGAAAGAATGGGAGGGAAATGGAGGGAAAATGTACCCCTCCCTTTGTTCAGTTTTTAATTTTAGGGGGGGCTCAAAATTTTAGTGCTCGTCCCTTCCCTTTCTCAATTTTTGCGTCCCTCCAAATCAGGGTTTTTCAGAGGAACACCAAAATTTGGGATAATTATATCCTACCTCTACACACCTCTCTTCTCTGTCCAAAGCTTCTCTTTCGTGCCCACACCAATGTCGTTGTCGACTTGTCGTACGAAGATGCAGAGATGAAGAAGCTGGTGAGACACTTGAACGTGCAAGGAGTATCGTGCTTGGTGATAATAGGCCCTGAAGGCAAGACGATAACGAGACACGGAAGGAACCTCATAAACTTGTACTAGGAGAACGCGTACCCATTCACGCATACGAGAGTGTAGTCACTAGAGAAGCAGATAGAGAAAGAGGCAAGGGGCTTCCCATACTGAGGAGTCACGAGGGGTATCGTCACCATCTGAATTTGGTGTCGCATCTACTTTTGGATGCCTATTCTATGAATTAATTTTATATTTGTAAAATTTGTGTTTAAACTAGTAATTCTTTATTTTTTTTCAAACGATTTCGTAAAATGCAAAATCAAGTGCTTTTAGACTATGGAGCTGTTAAGTCCGATGCGTTTACCTTTGATCGCCTTGCATCATTAGTGAAGGTACAAAAGCATCATTCTTCATTTCATGGTTATCATATATTCTTCAAGTTTGGTAATTATTTTTCCTCTTATGAATTTTTTGTTTTCTATTATGCTATGTCAATACTCTGAAATAGCCGTCAAGCCCTATGCTAATATCTTGAAAAAAGAAACTAAGTGGCTAAACTTCATCAAAGCTGACTTAGTGGAACTTCAATATTTTCTGTGTTTTCCCCATAATTTTGTGATCACGAATGTTCCTCCTTTATGAATTAACAGCAAAAGGGGAAAGAGAAATTAAAGTTAATGTTTTACAAATTTAATTTATGTTTAAAATCTCCTTCAATAGAATATATTGCAATTGGTTCATTCTGTTTGTATGACCAATTTCAGGTAACTTTTGTTGATTACAAGTTAATTAAATGTTCGGTATTAATTTTTTGTGTGTTTTGCAATACCCAAAGTCACTTCTGGGTATTTAGATTTACTTCCTATTTCACGTCCTTAGATAGTCTTTACTCATTATCAAATTTTAAAACCCATAGTCATGTTATCACCAAATGAAAGTGGGTATTTGGATCTACTTGAGCATTATCAATAATTTTTGTATATGTAGGTAGATACTCAAAACAAGTATACGTTTTGAACATTGACAATAAACATGTATTTTCAGTATTATTAATGACTTCTACATGGTATGTAATTGAATCCATATGTATTTTCAGTATTATTAAAAGAAAACTCAAGTTTTACAGTGACAGGATTCGAGTTTTAGACGAAAACTTTTGAGTTGTACAATGCCTCTAACTGGTCAAACAAGATTTTGACTAAAGAACTCGAATTTTTGAAGAATATATTACTATCGTTGAAGTGACAAAACTCAAATTATGTAAAGGTAATTAGAGTTTTATAATCGTGGTGACCTGATCTGGACAAGTTGATTTTGTATGAAAAACTTGAGTTTGACATAACAACTACATTTTCTGCGAACAACTCAACTTAATTGTATATACATCACAATGTCAAAATTCGAGTTTCTTCACGAATATCGAGTTGTTACACAAATTCGTAAAACTCTATTTTTTTTACTATAACTCGATTTTTTCTTGTTACACAACTCAATTTTTGTAAAAATTCGAGTTTTTATGCACAAATACGTCAGTTTTACAAAAAGAGTATAATTAACCATATCATTCCCTCCCCTCCCCTCTTTTAACTAAGCAAAATTCCTTAAAAACACATTCACTTCCTTCCCTTTCAACTAAACCAAATAAGAAAACTTTAAACTCTCCCCATCCCTTCCCTTCCCTCCCCTCCTAGTCTTTTGAACTGAACAGGCAGTAAGAGAAGATGGTGAACGGTGGAGGATATGATGGTGGCCGGTAGTAGAGGAGCGATGGAAGATGGCGCCGGCAAAGGACAGCATAGCCATTGGCCAACTATGGGTAGTGACATAGCATTAGTAGAGGAAAAAGAAGAGCGGATGGTTCTCTAATTTAGACAGGATTACGTACATTGATTTGATCTTCTTCTTTTTATCTCAATTTTGGATATAAATAGTATTAAAAGATATGATGTAATCAAACTACTACTTCTTTTTTACCATTGATGTAATCAAGCTTTACATTATAAAACTTATAATAACCACATAAAAATGCAATTACACGTATAATTTAGGATTGTTTGGCATGAGGGATTTTGGGGGAAAAGAGGGGACGGGAAATTTTTCAGAATTAAATTTAGGAAAATTAGAAAATTGGGGATAAAATTTTTTAATTATTTTTTTTTTTTACTATTTTATCTTACATTTTCTTTTTATTTAAATTTTATAATCTCAATTATTTAATTTTTTTAAAATCTGACTCAGAAAAATTTTTCATCCCTCCCCTTTCTTTACACAAAGCCCCTTGGTGTCCTAATGAAAATGTTTTTACATTGGATTGCTTGATGATGCATGCAACCAGTTGGGTGCTTAAAAATTTCCAAATTTTTGGGTTAAAGATTTTTAAAATTATAAATTTACAAAAGAATAATCAAGTTTTAAAAATTACTTTCCTAGGTTTAAGATAGTTTTATTATTAAACAATATTGTAAAAAAAGGAATCGAAATTGAGTGCTGATGATTCAAATTCTGGCATAGATTATGATCGCAATTTTCATCTTCAAACGTAAGTATGATCTTTAGAATTTTTTTAATTTAATTTTTACTTGTAGATATTTAGAGCCAGTTTTCCCTTTATATAATTTATTCGAATAAATAGCATTAATTGCATATACCTGGACCATATTCTAACTAATTTTTGCAATTTCGTTATGATGACGTAGTTCCCCTTAAACACCCTCTCTTGTAGACTAAAAGTAATAACTCCGTACACATTTTTTCTAGTAGTAGTATTTTCATTGCATTACATCATATTTTTAAAAAAATTACATTATTCATAATATTACTTAATATAAATTTTAGTATACATATTAATATATTAATTAAAATATCCTAAAAAAATTGGTTCGCTGGCTCAATCAACAACAATATAAAATATAAAAAAGTATAAAAATTAATGTCATTTACTAGATATATGATCATAAATAAATGAGTTAGTTATAGAGTTATTTTTATCTTAAATATTACACCTCAATCTATTTTATCTCTCATATTTATTAATTTTTTAAAATTAATTTATTTAATATATAAACCGATACATTGAGATATATTTTAAAGAAATTAGATCATATTTATATAATTAAATAGTTTAATTTATCTAATTTTTTTTATCTATTTAAAAATAATGAAATAGTTTTATATATCACGAATATAAAATATCACATAGTACTTGCAAAACCACTCTATTATAATTGAAAAGATATACTTAATTTATAAACTTACTGAAATAAATATATTAAGCGATTGGAACTCGCCCCATTTAAGTAGACGGGGACTTGGGGTTTGATTTTCAGTTTTTATTTACAGAGTAAATGTAGTTGAAAGGAATTTGTTTTGTCTTTACTCTAGTTCAACAAAAAAAAATTGGTGAATGAAAAAAAATGTACATTTTCGGGTTAAAACAAAAAAGAAAAAGAAAATTGTGAATTTGGATGCTTCTTGAATGTAGGAGTTTGAGGCCCTCACAATTTATGGGCTTATGGTCCAATATATTGGTGTGCTTACATGGGGCCATGTTTCCGGCAGAATTAAGAATCCAATCGTATCGCCCACAACACAAGCAACACTTCCTCTTTTTAGCTCCTTAATCACTAATAATTCAAGTATTGTTTTGTCGTGTAGGCGTAGCTTCAAGAATTTAAATGCCCATAAAAAATTAATTTTTTTAATACTAATTTAACACCCACAATAAAGCTAAGACTAAATTAACTAATAGCTTATTTGGTAGATCAAGGACCGTGTAAAAACATTTTATAAACAGTAACTTTTTATTTCTAAAGCATTTATAACCCCTCTTTGTGGACCTCCTAAACTCGAGTCTTAGATTAACATATTTGTATGCATGTGTATTTATATTTATTGTCCTAAAGAAAACAGCACCAAACTATTTTGATTTCTAAATAAATATATAAGAACTTCATAAATATATCAATCTCATGACATAGAATTTAATTTAAAGTAAATTATGCTTCCCATAACTTATCAATAATGTGATTTCTTATCCTTGCATAATTAAATCGACTTTTTCAAATAGATTAAAAAAATTAAATAAATAAGTTAATTATGATTAAATCTAACTCATCAGAATAAATTTATATTATATATTAATTAATCTATCAAAATTAGTCAACTAACTCTTATATTAATTATGATAAATATTTTTTTGACTTCTTTAATCTATCTAAAAAAATTAATTAGATCTTATACTAAGAAACGAATATAATTTTATACATAAATATATATATTATCATGTAACAAAGTTTGTCTTCGTTTTATGCGTATATACATATAAAGATATTGTTTTTAATATATTAAATATATACAAATATGACCACTTAAATATAAGGTTTCGTTGGATAGTATTATATATCAAATATCATATTGGATATAAAATAATGCATAGAAAAACATTCTTTAATTGAGGGGTAGATATGAAAACGGAGGATAAAGTCTTACTTATTAAATAACAAGGGAGGAAAAGAGGAAGACATTCTCTAAGGTGGGAGATATGGTGGATGAGGCAAAGAGATATGGCATGGGGAGAGTTTGGAAGGATTAGGAAGGAGACCAGAGGAATAAATCCAAGTTGGCACATGAGTTGCTTCCATTATTGCTTCAAATCTCAAATATCTCGTTATGTTTCCTTTACTCAATATTCCATCAGCTTACAACTAGCTAGCTTGCTGCTCCCTTTAAGCTTCTTTACAATCCAACCAAATTAGTTCAATTTCAACTAAATGAAAACAAACCCAACAACGCTAAACTATGAGTGAAGCTGTGTGCTCTGCTTTTATAGTCTTCAAATTGACATTCTGCTTCTAAACTTGTAATCTAATGGTATAAAACACTTTTTTTATAAGTGCGAGGTTGTGAACTTAATCTTATTTGTAACTTAAAGATTTTAATGTGTGCCTCTTTAATTAAAAAAAATAGTTAATACAATATTTAATCCCTTAAATTTATATAAATTTAAATTTTTGTCCTTTAGAAGATAAAATAGTATAAATTTTTATTAAATTATAATGATTAATATTTTAAACAAAAAAATTGAGGGATTAAAATTAAAATAAAAATAAATTTAAAAAATTAAAAATTATATCGACCCAAATTGTATCGGTGATCTTTGTGAATATTGCTAGTGGCATTTCACTATTTTTTTTAATTACATATTTGATTAATTGGAAATGTTAAGGGTCAATGATAAGTGTTGAGATTATGATTATTACAAATGATTTTCCACCATATTATGATGATATTCATGATTAATGCGCGTGTTAGGATCAATGATCTTCCTTCACTCCAATCAAATTATGAATTAGTTGTATTGGAGGATTGGTCATTGACCCTTTGTTCTTATCATGCCTAACACCATTTCAAACCTCAAAGTCAAAACCATCATTTTCTTAAAGTAAATATTTAACCATAAATTTTAATATAATTTGCCTCATCTTGTGTTAACTTTGTCCAAAAACTTAAGGTGTCTGGATCTCTTAAAATTATTATTTTAACGCTTTATAAAATAAAACTCTTTTCATATATTTATTTTATGCAAAATTATTTAAAATAAATTAACTTAAATATCCGCTTTATATATAATATTTATTTAGCTCCATTTAGTATCTCGTTTTACTCTCCTTTTCTATTCCAATCTCGTTAAAAACCTTTTTATCATACCTAAATTTGTGTGAAAGATCAAGTTACTTTTTTTTTTTTAAGTTTCAATTAAATTTGGAGGCATAAATAAATTATATTTCTTGTCTTGATCTATAAAAAATATGATTGATTGTAAATTTTATATTTTATATTGAGTGAATTAATATTTTATGATTAATTTTCTTATATCTCTTAGGTTCAATATTATACCTAAATCTCCAAGCATTTTATTTTATAATTGTAATTTTTTAAATTTATTTTGTCAAAAAATTGCCTTTATTAAAAAAATTAATGCACAAAAAGTGCGTAAAACATTGACTTTCAATTTGCCTCCATTTCGCCCCTTTCTTGTTGACATCGAACATCGGACAACCCATCATGAATATCACAAAATTGAATTAGGAATATTGTAATATAATTTTTTTAATATCCACTTGCATGCTTAAGTTGATATTAAAATACGCCTTAAAAAATACTAACATGAGAGGGCTCATTCATCTCGCTCTTTCTATAATTCTCATGTATTTGACTTTAAATATGTATTGTGGATTAAAAACTTGAAATACAGAAAGCGGCAGGTGTACTTTATTGGTTCGTACACCGCACACAGCGAAGCAAAACCCCTAGTCAACTAACAGGCAATAGCTCCTAGATTTGAATTAGCTGGCGTAGGGCCCACTCACTTCCTCCTCTGCTTCTACCACAAACAATTATAAAAAAAAAGTTAATTCTAATTCTACTTTTTCCCCCCAATTGTCAACTATTGGACCCGCGCTTTTTGACCTTTTCCTCGAACACCCCTCCCCCACACATGCCTCTTTTTCAAGTTTCAACCCAAAGGAATCTAATCTTCGCCCTATGTTTTTTTTTTTTTTTTTTGCGACTTCTAATCTTCAAACTTTGATCTCCCAATCATGTTAAAAGCAACCCAACACTGGGCCCCACCCCCACCATCTCTTCTCAATCTAATAAATTAAATAATAATCAATTCTCAGGCCTAAAAGAAAGTAAATATAATAATTGTATTCCATTTTTTTGGTCAAATTTACAAAAAAAAACCCTTATCAACTCTTAGACGACTCCGTCTTCTCGTCCACGTTACACGGCAAAACGTTTCTTCTTCCTTCCGTCCAGCTTCGCTCAAACGTATGTGCCTTGTTGGTGGACGGTGCTTGCTTCGAACCGGTGCGCCGTCGTTTAGCTGGCTTGAAGGCTAAGACCGAGGCCTGCACCACCGCACTCCGCCGCGCGCACTTCCACAGCGTGACGGTGCTCACCTTCATATGTTACGATCAGCATCTTGGGATCATCTTGAGCTCGCTCCACATGCTTTCTCGCCGGGCACCCTCTTACGGTGCTGCACTTGTAATAGCCACTGTAATACCAAAGATAAAATTATATTAGAACCATCTACGAATTTTCCTGTGATGAATTAATTTGTTTTTAATAATTTACTAAAATTTTCAAAAGTTGAGAGATTCGTATTTGACTTTGAGAAATTCAACTTCGTTGGGTGCGGTGATGTTGAAAACAAAAGGGAATGGATTCATACCGAGGATAGGGTGAGCCCTTGATCGGTTTCTGCCCATACTTTCTCCAGGAATACTCGTCCGGCGGAATATCAGCGATCTTAGAGCTTATCGCCGGCACACGGATCGTGTTTTTAACTCGCGATTTCCTGTAATAACACAAAGGGACCTCATAAATTATTACTGATTCTGATACAGATTTAACGCTGTCGAAAATTGAAATTTTTCAAGGGGGTTATAAAATACCTTCTCTTAGAACAATGGCAGGGACCGGAGGATGAAATTTTCTCAGAGAAGGCAGATTCGTGACACCTCTTCCGGTGAGACGAGGAGAGAGGGGGTTTACCGGAGGAGACAACGGGAGCGGGTGGAGGAAGCAGCGAGGGGCCTATTTTACCGTCGGAAACGCTGCCGTCTCCGGTAATTGAAGACATAAAGGAGGAGCTAGTGGTGGACATGGGAGGGGAGATACTAAAGGTGTCCTTGGAGTACTGAGACACAGATAACTCAGTCGAAGGTTTAATCGGGGGCGTCTTGACCTTACAGGGCTTGGCAAAATCAAGGGTCAACCCCTGAGAGTGAGACGACTGAACAGAATTCACGGCGAGGTGGTTCGATTTGGAGGGATTAGGAAGAGCAGAAGAAGAAGGCGGAGAAGAAGACGACGAAGGAGGGTTGGGATTAGTGGAAGGAGCACGACGGAAGCGAGCGTGACCGGTGCGATTGAGTAAGTTGATGACTTGCTTGAACTTGGAAACAGTCAAATCGGTGAGTTGGGCACAGTCAAGACGGGGGGGATGATTATCAGAAACGGCCGAAGATTGAGAAGAATTAAGAAGACGAATAAGATGTTCCATGCTCTTCAATCCAGCGGAAGCAGCTTCTTGAATAGCCATCTGTTCTTCCATCTTCCAAGGAAGGCCTACCAGATCTACAGCCATAGGCAAGGAGAAGGAGGAGGAGGAGAGGAAAGAAGATGGAGGAGAAGAGGGGGAGAGGAGGAGGCTTTAAAAGAGAGAGAAGGAGAGAGAAGTCAAACGAGTTTCGTCAATGGGAAGGGTAAAGATTAGTTGGACTTTAATTCAATATATTTGATTTATATTTTATATTTAATTTTTGGGTGTTGGGGAAAAGAAAAGTAGGCTACGACAAAACAAGGGTTACTGTAAAGGTCTAAAGGAGAGGGTGGTGGTGGGTCCCACGGAGCACGGAGCGAAAGCCCACAGGAACCCGCCCGGATGATGATGCGACGAGGGAGGGAGGGAAATATTACCCCACTCCGACACGATTGAAGTTTCCACCAGTCGCCAGGGTCAACGCTGCTGAAACGAATATTATTGTGGTGTGGGAAATAAAAAAAACATGCATTTCATGCCGACCCCTTTCAATTTCTGCCATATAATAAATACAGAATCAAGTTAATTTTTCCCATTTTTTATAACTATAAAAATTAAAAGTTAAATAAGAAAATATTATAACCAATTAAAATGAATTTCTTTAATTTATTAAAAATTATTCTGACTTAAACAAATTCGTATAGATTAGTTATGAGCTGGTTGTATACTGGATTTTAAATAAGTAAACTTCGGATGAACCTGTAGAAAGTAAAATAATTTATCCATGTGTTTTTTTTTCCAGTCTAAAATTAATAGTTGTCAATGTCAAAGGTATTTTAACTTATGGTACAGCTAGCTATAACGTGCTATATAGTATTATTAATTTTTGAAAACCAATTGGAAGGTTATAAACAACTCGTGATTTGTGACGATGTTGACTTTTAGACCCTTGCATGCATGTATGATACCTAAATAAAGAAAATTATTTAGGCAACGTAAGGGAAATTAATTAATTTTGTTTTTCTTTTGGAATATATAGAACCGTATCCCAAAATTGGCCTTTGAAGTTTCTGAAACGAATTAACATTTGAATTGTTGATTCCCATTTTAGAGGTTAATTATCATATGTTGACTTAGAGATATAAAACTTAATCATTATAACACATAATGGATTCCACTACAAACCAAGAAAATTATTATGGAGCGACCTCATATCAAAATCTCTTCCACCTTTTTTTTCCTTGTTCATGGTTGACCCCCAAGAAATGATATCAGCATGAAACTTTATTTATTGTTAAAAAACGTTAAAGGAATTTGATTCCAAATTGGAAGATTAAAAAGCAACAACATAAAAAATAGTAATTAAATGGCATAAGTACTCCACTATGAGTAGGGTGTGTGGTTTAGGTCAAACCCTGCTTTAGTTGGATACAGAGCACCATAAGGGAAGCATGATGCTGGTATTAACCCAATAATATTCGTGGTTTACGAATCTTTAAGTGGGAATAATATATAAATTAATCAGATATTATTTTGTAAATGAGACCAAAATATGCTCATAATCTTCTCATACAGTTCACACGCACACGCACACGCACATGCACATATGAAATGTCAAACCTTAGGGGGGAAAACCAGTCTCTAATCTGACGAGACGGGAGCGTCGAATTGATTCTATTCTCTATGGCTTTGGCAGTAGGCAACCATTATGAGCATCGAGATACTCAACTAATCATCATCATTTTGTTAAGTATTAATCATATCGGATCTAACTTCTCTTTATTGGATTATTTTCCCTTTAGTAATAATACTCCTATTGCAGTTCTAAGTGTATTTTCCTAAAATAAATAAAAACTACCACTTTAAACTTTGTTATAAGTCTAACTATAGGAGAAAATTTTAATTATAAATATAAATTTATTTAAAAGTTATTAATAATTATTTTCTAATCTTACTTATATTTAATTATTGTTCAGAAAAAAAAAGATATGAGAATGATTTGTAAATATAAAGAGAAAATATGATTAAACTTAAAATTTTTCTATCAATTTAAATTATATTTAATGGTTTAATTATTTTTTAATACATAAAAATTAGTTAAATTGTACTTATAATAAATATCAGAGTGGTGCTATTATAACTCTGTAAAATTAAATTCAATCCAATGGTTTATAATATAATGAACTCTCCATTAAATGGAGAGAAGCAGTTTTCATAAGGACATCACATTTATTGTTAAATTGATTTGAATAATTCAAAAGTTAATTCTTTTTATTTTTAATAAACAGTTTTTTTTAAATAACAGTTTAAAATATCTTCGTTTTATATAATATTTCCTTTAAAGTAAAAAAATTATTTAAATTTTAATAAATTAATTAACTAAATTTTATATTAAAAATTAGAATCAGCATAACTTAAAATATGAGGAGGATTGGAGTTGTGTACAAATTGGCATTTAAAAAAATGAAAAAAGAGTGGCATAAAATATGAGTGTAGGAATTAGTTTCGGATGGGTAAAGGTGGTTGAGGAATTGAGTGTATAATGAATAATGAAGTCTCCCAATTGAAGGAAACAAGGTTTGGGGGGTTCTGACATTTATGATGTGGATATAAACTAAAACAACATTAGTTTTCATCGTTTCTAGTGCCCATCAAATTGGTTGACTCCACATATATTAAGACGTAAGCATCTTTTCTTTCTTTTTAATCAAAGAGGCCATTACAGCCGTCCGATGAGTCCATCACCATCCAACGGCTACATTCTCCTACAGTACCACTGCCACTCCCAATAGTGGTTGACCTAAAGCCCAAGAGATTCAAACACAACAAAACAAATTAAAGAAAGAGAAAGCACGTGGGTGTGAACTTTCATGCAGTTCTACGTAGGACCCAACTTGGTCTACCTCCTTACGTTTGTTTTTTAATTCCAACTTGCCAATTCAAACCCACTGCAGATTTAGGTCTGCCACACAAATAGTAGTAACAATTAATGGGGCTAAAATTAATAAAATAGATTAATTTCTCATAATTAATAAATTAATATTTAAATTTTTATTAAAAAATATATTTATTTAATACTCGATATATTTTAAATAAAATTATTTTTAATAATAAAATATTTATATTTAATAAAAAAACAAATAGTAGTATCATATAGTTTATATATATGGGTGTGTATGTGTATGTCGTCTTATATCTCAATTAATATTTATAAATTATTTTTAATATATTTATAAAACTAAAAAAAATCTTATATTTGATCTTATTAACTTTTTTTAATTTAATTTTTATTTAATATATATTTTACCTCAGCGGACTCTCTTTATTTCTTTTCATAAAAAATATTTTTTTCGTATAACATGTTTCAATCTATACTAGACATTTAAAGGTTATCTCAAATTATTTTTATATATTTTTTATTTTATCTCTATTTAATTATTCATGTTATTTATATTTAATATCACATTTGACATACCTTCCTTTCTCAACTACACATAATTGCACCACACATTCTCTCTCTTTAACATTGATGAGAGTATTTTAGGAAGAAAAATTATAATATTTATATATTAATTATCTCTAATTAGTTTTAACTTATTTTTTTATTGACGAGATTCGATTAATTATCTCTTATATAAATATAGAATGAGTAATAAATAACAAGTAAATTTATATATTTTTATAAAAATTTTAATAATATGATTTATATAAATAGGACTTATAAATTTTTTTATCTAATTTGTAAATAAAAACAGAAGAAAATATATACATAGAGGGGGAGGGAGGTACAAGTGCAACAACCCATCTATGCTTTCTATATAGAACTTATATATATATATATATATATATATAATATATATTTTGGTGGAGTTGACTTTGTTGGTGCTGGTGATGCTTTGATAGAAGAATTGATGAATTAATAAATCCAACTCAAATCAAAAAAAGCATTTAGAGAAAGGTCAATGAGACAACTATAGCCACCTCTTTGCTTTTCTAATAATACTTATAGCTAGCTTCATCTTTTTCCTTTCACAACTTTGCCTCAACTTGCTTTCCCCAAAAGAAACAATTCTTTCCTTTCAAGTTTCAAATGCTGCATTCTACAGTGTTTATTGGGTCCGTTACAAACCATCCTTATAGTTCTAAGAAAATCAAAGGAGTTTTTTTTTTTTTTAAAGGGAAGTAGCATACCCCTTCCAATCCTTGTTATAAAATCTTCAGGGACGATTTTTAATATAAGACTTTTTGTCTAAAATATATTTGAACTAATTAAATAGTAACTTCATAACTAATTAACCAATTTCGTTGAGGGCAACTTTTTAATTTTAAAAGTATTAACAAATTTCAATTAAATTTATTAATTTATTTAAAATTGTTATCAGTTTTCTTAGCCAATGGCAAATTCAGACATGATATTCTCATATTTCTTGATGACTGAAGGGGTATATTCAGTCCAAATAGAAAAATGTAATATTGGGGATTATATTGGAATATCCAGCTTATATGTTTAATATTTTTTGTGGGGTGAACGCACACGCTTATCTTTTCCTTAGAACTGATGTCAAAGGGCCTAAGTCATTCATTAAAAAACAAGTTATATATTTTTCTTCTTCTATTGAGCATATGTGCACATGTGTTGCCATTTTATTTGTATTTTCAAAACAAAAATATGTGAAAAGTCTCATAAAAAATTTATTGATTAGAAAAATCTAAATTTAATTACTAATCCTTTTTATTTATAATTTTTTATATTACCAATACTTTCAGGATATAAAAATCTATCTAATCCTTCTTACTAGTATAATTTATAAACAGAGACGTTTTATCGATATTTTTAAAAATCTATATTCGATATATCAATGAGTAATGTGCATTGTGCGGTTTTTTGTTTCTTTTTCACATGAGTTTTTAAAGAAAAATCTCAACAGGACTCATCCGCGTTTGGTCCCCATCTACATCTTGGCCTCCGCGTTTTGAAATTAATGCAACATAAGGGAGAGACCACTAACAAATTTCAACTCATACTATTATATTTTCTTTGTATCTATCTATCTATTTTGATTTAAATTTAAATTTTGTTTTTGGTAAAAAAAATTATATTTTGTCTCTAATTAGATGAAGTCATGTTAAACGAAGAACATTAAATAGAGGTAGTATATGGATTTTGTTTTCTCTTAATTTATGTGATTTTTCCTGTAAAAACTAGTAATAATAGGACGGAGGAAGTATATGAAGTTCCTCATCAATGCCTTGGGCTCTTAATTTTTTTCTTAAACAGAAGTATTCTCCTATCGAAAATAATCATAGAGATATTATTGAACATCTTTTCTAATAAAAAATTAAATTTTAATTTATCATACTGTGAGGGATTAACTCATTTTATTAGGCTCAATCCCGTTGGTTGTGCTCTCAAGACCCAATCGATTTTTTTTATATAGACTAAAGAAATTAAAAAAAATTAATTATAACTAATATAAGCTTTAGTTGATTAATTTAGATAGATTAAAAAGTACTCATATGATCCTAAATATAAGAGCTAGTTAATTTTTTTAGAGAGATCAAGGATACCAAATAAATAAGTTAATTATGATCAAATCCAACATCTCAATATGAATTCGTATTATATACTATTTAGTTTATCTAAATTAGTTCACTAACTTTTATACTAGGTACAATTAACTGATTGATTTTGCTTCCTTAATGTATTCAAAAAAGTCAACAAACTCTTATATTTATGACATAATATGAATTTATCTTGAGGGATTTGATTAAATTATGATTAATTAATTTATTTGGCTTCTTTTATCTATTCAAATAGTTAACTGAATCTTATATTATTATATTTATTGGCGTTGGGCCCATTTGTGCACGTCATCATACTAAATGCCAAATTGAACATTACAGGCTTCGTGTGTCTCATTTGAAGTTGAAGAATCAAAATTTGAGTTGTACCTATCAACTTAACCAAAGGTGGTGGAGATATTCACAAAACATGTTTCAGAACTCCTCTTGATCGATCATCATTATGAGCTCAGAGTTACAGTCATGTCTTTTGACCTACCAGACAAATGAATCAGTGAGGAATGTAATGTAATTTTCAGGCCCTCCCTTCTGGAAAAATATGAAGTTGAGTTGTCTTCTTCTCTGATGAATGTCCATACCAAAATGCTCTGTTTAATTTGCAAAACTGTACTGAATAATGCTCTTTCTGTCAGCATTTGTGACATCTCAGATGAGATTGAGATTGAATAAGAATGCTTTTTGTTGGAATCCTTAATCAAAGGAAAGCCAAGCAAGCCATGCCACTGGCTCTTGTCCTAATATTGCCTTATTTCTTCCTAGTTTATTCCCCCTGGTGCAGAGGTTAATGTGTCATGATTGCTGAAGCAGTTCTTATGCAAGAATATGAGAAAGAGAAGGGCCAACAGCCAACTCATATCCACCTATGTTAAAGAGTTGTATGTTGTAATACAAGCTGCTCCTCCCGTTTTTTTAAATTGGGGAGTTAATTTTAGTCATAATATAATAACCTATTTTCTATATATATATCAACTTTTTTTAAATTATTCATATTGATACTCCCTCAATAATAATTAAGTAATAGAGAGAGGGAATAGGGGAGTTAAAGAAGATGATTATGGTATTTTAGAAAATATATCATATTAACTATAGCTTCCTTAATCTAATTAAATTAATTAAATAAGTCTTATATTAAAGACTAGAGGAATATATAGGCAAGCATTACCTTTTAGCTAGGAGTATATTATGACCTTATGAGTTATGAGCTACCTCCTTATTAATTGGACTAATCTTTATTGAGTACAATGTCAATTTTGAAGGGGAGGGAAATGTAATGAATGGGCCTAAAGAATTGCTAATTGGGCTTGTGGATGGACTGGTAGTGAAGAAGCGACTAGGTTATATAGACGAAGGGAGAGCGTGGCTTTGGGTAGTGAAGAATTTCTGTGGTCCTTCCCTCTGTGATTGTTCTCTCTCCTTCCTTCTGTGGTTCTCCTTTATGATCCTTCCCTTCTAGCTCATGCTGTAGCCAACAAGGACTGAATTAATAAAGCAGTTTTTGGAGTGAGCGCTCTCTTCAAGCTGAAGAGCCCCTTACCATCTGCTATCATAAAACTTCATTCTCCAATCCAAACACAGTGAGGTTTGTAACAGAGAGAAACCATGTCGCTGGTCAATGCAGTTCAATAATTTGAACATAAGTCCCTGTTTCCTTTTTTTATCACCTTCTTAGGACGTGTTCGGAAACACACTTTCCCCAGCCAAAACCATGATTTTAACAGAAGCAACCCTTTGACAAACGTGTTTCCAAACACATATATTCATTATCAATCTCTAACTGATTAACTTATTGCCAAATCCTAACAATCTACTACTATTCTAAATTAAACATGTCAGTTCAATGAAGACGGCAAGTTTTCTTACATGCATGTGGTAGCTTTCTGTAATACAAGTACGTAGTAGATCAAGGCAGGGGGTATAGCAGTGGTCTGATGTACGTACTATAATACTAGTAAGTAAGGTCAATAAGAGATTCGACATGACGACAGTGTATATTAATTTTTAGAATATATAATTATTTTTGCATGCTATTAATTTCGTTGGCAGTTCCAAAAGTTGGAATTCTTAAAAGTGTTGTGGGTTTGTTTTCTAGGATCTTACGTCAAAAACTGAGGCTACAGTCTTCAGTCTTGTGATTGTCAAGATGATAAAAGGCTCATTTTAATTTGGTGTAACAATTCAATCCCAAGTTTGATTTGGCCTTACATCACATTGCCCTATTACTAGTTTCAAGGATTGGCTTCATCTGAATCTGAGTCTCTCACTCGAGTCTCAGTTAATTTTCTTCGCTGAATTTTATGCCTGCTCTGTCAAGTTGTGTCTTGCAGGAAAACACTGAACGTTTCTGCACAACCTATTGCACACTTGCTTTTTAGTTAAATATATAAGTGATGAATGCAGCATTTAATTTGACTCATCCATCAAAACTCTCAATCTAATTATTATAAATTACAGAGTAGTAGTAAACTATTTAGACAGCTTTTATATTCAGGAGTAGAGTTATATTCACAATTTTTAAGAAAATTGTGACTCATTAAATTAAATTGTATATGTTAAATATAAATAATTTCAATAACGTTATTATGACTATCAATTCAAATCATGGACCACTATATATGTGTGCTTTTAAAATAAAATTTCTAAATACCATTATTTTTAAACTAATACGTTAACTTGAATCCTTTAGCACTTCCACTAAACCCAATTATATGGTCACACACAATGCTAAACTATAAGGATGTCAAACTATTTTACTATATACTACCTCCAATTCTAAATATAAGAGTTAGATGAGAAGTCTACTTTAGTCCTAATTATAATACCCCAATCCACTTTATCTCATAAGATTATAAATTTTTCCTAAAGTATCCTATATGATTATTAAGAGAGTTTCTATTAAAGTAGTCTAAATTCACATGATTAAAAGGATATTTTAGGAAAACTAACACACTATCATTATAAATAACTAACTTCTTTAATCTACTCAAATTATTTAAATAGATTTTATATTCAGGACAAAAGGTAATATTACTTTATCTAGAACATTAATTAGTATAATACAGATCATGCATGTTCCTTGTTAATTATAAATGATTAAACTGCAGATAGATTTTATAATAAGATACTGATGAATGAAAACCCGGTTATGCGGTGATTAATTTAGTAGATGATATCAAAATAGACAATTCAACCAAAGCCTTTGTTGGATTCATACTTAAACCATTCCATGGTTGACCAAATAAAGTTTCTTGGAAATGATAACAAGCAAAGCTTTTAAAGCCATGTCAATAGAACATATATAAGCTAATTTAATCCATAATCCCAGCTACTCTAACTAATTTTCTCACCAATGACAGTTAATTAAGTCATTCAATTTCTACTAAATTGATAATTTTTTCAAGCTTACCCCTTATATGCTTTGTACTATATATTCTCTCACCTTTCTTCTCAATTAATAACAATGGTAAAATGGAAAGCTGGTAATTAAAGAGTTAGTTGATAACTTATTATAATTTAGAACAAAAAATTGAGTTGGTGTATAAGGACAAGAGGGAGTACCATAATTAAAATTAATGAAAGGTCAAGAATAATGGAATCATCTGTTTATAAAAAACATGACAAGAAAAACCCCTCCTTATTAGATCAAACTAATAATATGATCAGATAGGAAACATCCCATGTGCTTAGTTAAGTTTCCTTTTAATTTTCTCAAGAAGATCCTTGCTTCTCAGCATGCATGAACCTGTATATATGCTTTTCAAGATTCAACCAAGGGACGTTCACGTTATCATGAAATTACTCTATGATTAGATTTTGATTTGAAACCAAAAAACAAGGAAAGACATGAAACATATCTATAAACAAGCAAGGTAATTAATTTAATCTGATGTAATTAAGAGATCGAGGAGTAGTAATTATTTTGACTCTGTGATCACGTGCAAGTCGAAAAGGGTGTCTTGTCTCTATTTTATTCCCATTATTTCTGAAGCTAAGATTGGGATTGGCAGGGATTGCACATGAAGATTGTCCCATTTCCTGGTACCTTCAGACATTGCCTCCATAAAAAAATGGAGCTTGGAACAGTTTCTGTTAACATTAAGGTCGACCCCGAAGTTGGTGAAGCTCATATATACTGAATCGAAAGAGAGAGAAAGAGACAGAGAGAGAGATTTAATTCGTGTGTCAACTGAAACAAGTAAACAATGATTAAAATAATGGAACTCAGAGAAGAGATCTTTTCTGGTAGCGCGGATCACTCAATACTGGCATGTGCATGAACGTTTGCAATGGCGACGAGCTAGCTAGCCTTATAATATTCAACTCTCTCTCTCTCTCTACATATATATATATATATGCATATTCATTTCATGGAAATTCTAACCCGATCTGTTCATTTAACCCAACTTGATCATCTTTTTCAATTTCTAAAAGAGTACACATTTTTTCGATTTAAATCCTGCAAATTGTATGCAAGCTTCTTATTTTTGTCCACTTATATTATTATTAAATTAATCCTCAGGCTCAAACTGAGGCTAAAGTAATTAATCTAATACAATACACTGTTTATGTGACCTTTAAGGTAATAAATTGTTCCTACTAAAAATAAAAAGAACACCATTATATAGTCACTCAAATAATATTCTTATATATATATATATAAAAATATATGTAGTCACTGGCTACAATTAATTGGAAAGCAAGTATAAAAGATGAAGCTTTATTATATTATTTTTTAAATTAAACGGTATTCTTCAATTCCTTTGTTAAACGAAAGACCCAGCTAAGTTACAAGATGCCCTCACATATATATATTTTAATCTGAAAATAATTAGCAGAAAGAGATCTATAAGAGACCAGGAGCAACCAAAATTTTAATCTCTTTAGTCCCTCTTCCTTTTTTTTCTCAGTTATGTTTCCATTTTTTGTAGCTTAGTCTTCAAAACCTCTCACAAACTCTATTTATTTCTGTACGTTTTTGTGTTTCCTTCTTTATCTGTTCTTGCTGCTATAATCAACCATGATTACCGGCAAGGATATCTACGATGTGTTTGCAGCTATAGTTCCTCTCTACGTGGCTATGATCTTAGCCTACGGCTCCGTTCGATGGTGGAAAATCTTCACGCCGGATCAATGCTCCGGCATCAACCGATTCGTCGCCGTTTTCGCAGTTCCTCTCCTCTCTTTCCATTTCATCTCCACCAACGACCCTTACGCGATGAACTACCGTTTCATCGCCGCAGATTCTCTGCAAAAAGTTGTCATCTTAGGCGCTCTTTTTCTCTGGAATGTCTTCACTAAACAAGGAAACCTTGATTGGAGTATCACACTCTTCTCTCTCTCCACCCTCCCAAACACCCTCGTCATGGGGATTCCTCTTCTCAAGGCCATGTATGGAGACTTCTCCGGCAGCCTCATGGTTCAAATCGTCGTTCTTCAGAGCGTTATTTGGTACACTCTCATGTTGTTCATGTTTGAATACAGAGGAGCTAAGCTTTTGATCTCCGAGCAGTTCCCTGAAACGGCTGGTTCTATCACTTCCTTTAGAGTCGATTCAGACGTAGTTTCGCTCAACGGCAGAGAACCGCTTCAGGCCGACGCTGAGATAGGAGACGATGGGAAGCTGCATGTGGTGGTTAGGAGATCGGCTGCTTCTTCCATGGTCTCTTCGTTTAATAAATCTAACTTGATGACTCCGAGAGCGTCTAATCTTACCGGGGTTGAGATCTACTCAGTTCAGTCATCGCGAGAGCCTACTCCGAGAGCTTCAAGCTTTAATCAGACAGATTTCTACGCCATGTTTAATGCTAGTAAAGCTCCAAGTCCCAAACATGGTTACACCAACAGTTTTCAGAGCACCGGCGGCTACGGTGATGTTTACTCGTTGCAGTCGTCCAAGGGACCGACGCCGAGGACATCGAATTTCGACGAGGAGATGCTGAAGATGCAGAAGAAAAGAGGAGGAACGAGCATGAGCGGTGAGCTCTTCAATGGCGGATTGGTTTCTTCATACCCTCCTCCAAACCCTATGTTTGCAGGGTCGAGCACCAGTACTGCCGCCGGCCTGAAGAAGAAAGACAGCGGTGGAGCAGCCGCCGGAGGTGGTGCTGCACCGAACAAGGAACTACACATGTTTGTTTGGAGCTCTAGTGCATCTCCAGTCTCCGAAGGAAACCTTAGACATGCAGTTAACAGAGCAGGGGCGTCTACTGAATTCGCCACCGTGGATCCTTCCAAAGCTGTTCCTCATGAAACTGCTGCGTCAAAAGCTATGCAGGAGCTGATAGAGAGTGGAAGGAAAGGAAGTGGAGATCAGAGGGAAGGGGAGATAAAGGAAGGAATGACGACGTTAACGAAGTCTCCGTACAGTGCACAGACGAAGAAGGTGGAGATGGAAGAAGAAGGTAACAAGAAGCAACAGATGCCACCGGCGAGCGTGATGACGAGGCTTATCCTCATCATGGTTTGGAGGAAGCTCATTAGGAACCCTAATACCTACTCTAGTCTCTTTGGCGTCACTTGGTCCCTCATCTCCTTCAGGCATGGCCCAATCATTACCAAACTTTTTTACAAATTTTATTTGACTAGAGTCAACTATATGATAATACATCACTACTTTTATAAGAGATTTGATAATTAACATAAAACTCAATCTAATCTCTTATGTCTGCAATTATTAACAAAATATTATAACCCTTTCTTATTAATTCATTTAACATAATACATTTCATTTTGGTTTGTGGGCAGATTCGACATCCAAATGCCAACTATTATAAAAGGTTCCATTTCAATACTTTCTGACGCCGGGCTAGGAATGGCCATGTTCAGTCTAGGTATATTTTAATTGTTTTCTGTTGTTTTAAGCCAAGGTCCTTAATTGTCATCAGATTAAAATAATTAATATGAGGATATTAATTAAACAGGTTTGTTCATGGCGTTACAACCGAAGATCATAGCGTGTGGGAAGTCAGTGGCAGCATTTTCTATGGTTGTTAGGTTCTTGACTGGCCCTGCAGTTATTGCGGCCACATCCATAGCCATTGGTGTTCGTGGTGTTCTTCTCCATGTCGCTATTGTTCAGGTAAATCATTCAACAGGACCAGTCTTTAATTGAAGTTAATTAATTCTCATCATTGATTTGTTAATAAGAATGAATAAATAAACATTTGTTTTACTGTATATTAATTAATAGTTCTTCCTCTCTGCAGGCTGCTCTTCCCCAGGGTATCGTTCCCTTTGTGTTTGCTAAAGAATACAATCTGCATCCCGATATTCTTAGCACTGCGTAAGTATTATTATTATTATAACATATAAATTACTTTAAATTTTTTTTATATAAAAGGGAGATTTGTTAATTTTGTATAATATTATTGCAGGGTTATATTCGGAATGCTGATTGCATTGCCCATCACAATACTCTATTATGTGCTGCTTGGGCTGTAATATACATATCTCTGGGAAAGTGCAAAACAAAAAAAAAGTTGCAGAAGAGATATTATATATAGTGTATGTAAATCCAAGCCTGGAAGAATTGAGTTTTCAAGATATTTGATTTGTAATTGTGAAGGAAGCAAAAATTTTAAAATATTGTTAGGCGTCTACTGGATTGATCCTATTTATTTATTTATTTATTTATTAATTTTTGATAGTGAATTAGTGAGCTAGCGAGCTAGGTACACCGTATGAAGCACGATTCATTCGAGAGGGTTCATATTATTATTATTTCTTTGTAACACGAATATCAATGTAGGGAATTGCTGCCCCCTCTTTTCTTTTTAATGTAAGTACGGAGATTGAATCGTGGAAATCAAGTTGACTTTTATTTTTGAATGCAAGATCAAGATATATGTTTAGGGATGCTTCATATACATATATTCCAATACAAGCGTTAACTTCTTTGGTCCAAAAGGAGAAACACTTGTATGTTCGCTCATTATCCCATTATCTTTTCAAAATTTACAATAAAAATTCTAAAAAAAATCTTACACGAACATACGATTAGTTTCATTTTTTATAATTTAAAAGACTTATCTATTTACTAATTATACTAAATTTTTGTTGGTTGAAATTATATATTTATTAAACAAGTATTTTTTTCTTGTTATAAGAATTTTTAAAAATGGGTTGTGCTCATTTACGATTTAAGGGCAAAATAAAGTCTCTCTTTTTTTTAGGTGATACTAATATCAAATAGGACTAGTTATCAAGTATTTTTAAGTATAAACTTATACACATAGTTAAGTCTAATTTACTTACATGTGCTCAATGGGCCGCAGCATGGTCTTAAAATTGGGTCAATTTGTAGGTTGAACATGGGCCATAAGTATCTCCACAAAAACCCGACTTCATATATTAACGGGCTTGACATAACTAAAATCTATAGAGTATACATGCATACTTATGTTCTCACACCGACTTCTTATATTAATTAAACTCGAGGTAATTAATAGTTTGTCTTACTAGTATTATCTATAAAGAATGGAGATTTCCTCTTATCATTAGATTGTATGTGAGCCTAATCTATTTTTAAAAAAAATTGTACAAAAAAAAAATGGTATCACACCGATAAGCGTTAGTCTTGAGCTTTGACCGTTTAAATATGAGGTCTAGAGTTTGAGTCTGTGTAGATGTAGAAAATATCTTTAAGAAAATTACCTCTAATAAAGTCTAACAATACTCAAATCTGACCTAACTAAATAACTATATAAAAAAAATGTTCTCACGGTCCCATTAGCGGTGCTTAGGACTGAGGAGTATTATCAGAGTTAGCATTAAAAGGTCGATAAATAATTAATACTCCCCGTATGAATTTTTTTTATGATAAATTGGGACACGGGGCATGTACTATTATAAGTCAATGAAAATTGAGAATGTCAACAACACGTGGGTTTCATTTGTATTTCTCGTTGGCTTGGTGTATGAACACTGAACATATTTAAGATCCTCTAGCTAATTATGTTATCACCCTATGTACGGAACAAATATTGACCTCATTTTGCGAGAGAACCAAATGTCGATCCCTTAATTAGCTGGTTAATTAATTGTGCTTAACTTTTAAATTGCGGACAAATTATGATTAAGAATCAAAGGGTTTATATGTGGTTCATTGATCAGTGTTCATTTTCTTCGATTATGGTCAATTATATGATGGGATTAGATAGGGTGCACGTGCTTTAAGAAAATAATATATAAATGTAACAAAAAAAAGTTATAATATATAAATAATTTAAGATCGAAATAATTAAATAACATCGACAACATTGAAATTTACATCATATATATAGTGTTCAATAGTTAGTTATTTCAATAAAATTTTGAATGAACAACCAATGAAGTTAGGTAATTTTACACTTCAAAATGCAATTTTCAACGCAAAAGAAGGCCAAACTATAACTAACAAAAGGTCTATAATAATCTTAGCTGCATGTTTAATACAAACTATGGCTTACACTTCAAAATAAGAAAAGGTGATCACTAAGGCCTAGTGTCCACAGACCCACCACCATGTAGACTTCCTCTCTGAAGATTCATTGTAATCTTAATCTACGTACAAATACATACAAACCTATCATACATATTTGTAACTAGATTTACCCAAACAAGAACCAAACAGTGCAATTTTAAGCACATTAAATAATTCATTCATATTCAACCAAAACTCAGGATGATCATTGGTTGCCGGAGAAGACCATGTTGTTGATCCTCATGATGATGATGAGTGCCTACGTGGCGAGAAGAGCCTTTTGGGAGAGAACATGCTGACATGCCTTGGAGTTGCAAGGCCAGCAATGGCGCGATACTGTTCATGCATGATGAAACCCTCACGCTCCTCACGCTCCTTCCCACGCGCTCCGAAGGTCCCATACTTCACCAGCTTCCCCATCCACGACAACTTCTTCTTCGGCGGGCTCTGGTGTGCCGAGTTCATCTTCTCACACAAGTACTCCTTCACCGCATACACCCCCTGCTCCACTACCTCCGGCGGCGGCGACACCAGTGGATTCCCTTCCACGCTCATCTTCATCAGCTTCTTCAGGCAGCCCACGGAGTCTGGCAGCGACTTGATCTTGTTGTAGCTCACGTCCAGCTCTACCAGGTTTAAGAGAAGTCCTACGGAGTAAGGTAGGGTTTCCAGGAAGTGGAAGTTCTGGCTGACGTTGAGGGTCTCGAGGTTGACGAGGTTCTCGAGGTCGTCCGGCAGAGCTCGGAGGCAATTCAGGCGGGCGTCTAGAACTCGGAGGGCGGTGAGGTAGGAGGTGGAGCGAGGAAGGACGACGAGTTTGTTGGAGTTGACGGAGAGCTTCTTGAGGTTGATGAGCTCGAAGCCTATGGTATCTGGGAGCACACTCAGCTTGTTGAAATTGGCGTTAAGTTCTTCTAAGGCCCTGGTACGTATTCATATTCATATTATAGACAGGTAATATAGTTTATGCATGGTAACAGATTTTCAACTAACAACAACGGAATCTTATGTATTGAATTATTACATGGGAATAACATGCATACAAGAGAATAAGTGTCTCTGACTATTATTATGAACAAGTGCCTTGTGCTGGGGTGTGCAAGTGGATGCGTTGAAGTTACTTGTACGAATCTTAATCAATCAAGCCTTCAATTTCAAAGTCAAACATTCTATATTTCAAAAAGATGATATCCGTGAATTAATTTTCCGTGATAATATGTCGGGCTTATTGACTTTTCTTTAATTAATCGTGTTTTAGGTCATAGGTGTCCCCCCCCCCCACCTACTTTTTTTATAGATATTGAAGTAAACAAAACAAAAATAGTGATGGCAACCCTTTAGAAAACTCAGCAATAATATTGCACCCAAAATTCGCCTCCCTGCCGTGCCCTCTGTTTGTGAAAGCTCCATGTTAACTATGGAAATAATATCTTATAATTTTTGATTCAACAAAAGGATGTGTAAATCAGCGTTAATTACGTAAATTGTTGAAAACAACAGGTTTTGAAGGAGGGATAATTGTTCTCTAGCTAATCTATTGCGATACAGCTAAATCAATTAATTAAACCTGAGAATCCAGTGATGATGATGATGATGAAGAATATATAAATCCTACTGTTTGGCATGCGTTTTGATGTGTGCGGTGTCAGCCGAAAGATAGAGAAAAGTGATCACAACACTAATAATTAAGATATATAACCACGTCTAAAGTAAGTCTAAAATTTATTCAAGTGCTTACTAGCTACTGTTTATGCCACTCATTTGGTTTTGTTCGATATTTCAACGTAAGCGGCAACAATGAGGAAAAGCAAGACAAGATCAAGCACTCATCAACGCATAATACTCCCCTTGTCCTTAATATAGAATCTAATTGAAAAGTTAATATTGATCATAAATATAATATATATTTTTTATATTTATTAATTTTTTTTAAATTATCCATATTCATACTCCCTCAATAATAATCAATTAAGAGAGGGAGGGAGAGTTAAAGAAGATAATTATAATATTTTAGAAAAAAATATTTCATATTAACTAACTCAATTAACTTCTTTAATCTAATCAAATTAGTTAAATATATTTTATATTAAGATCAGAGTATATATATATATAAACAAAGTGCTATATATATATAGAATTAGCAATATGATTCACTTTGATTAAATTAGTGCCAAAGCATGTTTCGCACAAAACCTAATATAATGTCAGCATATATGTCCAGGTTCAATGTTCTTATAATAAGCAAACTAATTAAAATATCTGCTAGCTAACGTGAACAGCCGAGCCGAGGGTTGTTGTGTGAGAGTGTATGTATATAATGTTTGTGGTGATATAAGAAACACGACTATGGTCATTATAAAATTCCAAGAGTACGTGTATAATAAGGGAATTAATTATAACAATGAAAATAAAAAAGAAAAGTGAGTTGGGTTATGATATGATTAATTATATTACCTGCAATTCTCAATAGTTTTAGGGAGAAATTCGAGGAGGTTGCCGGAGACATTCAAAAGCTTGAGCCTGGAGAGGCAACCAATGGAGTTGGGAAGAGACCTAAGTTGATTGGAGTGTACATCTAACACCACTACGTTCAGCAATCTCGCTGTTAGAGATTCTGGAATCTCCTGTGGCAATCAAATTAATAACAAACAAATTAAGTTTAGTACTCATAATTAATATATAATTAATTAAGATGGAGCTGTGGTTTTAATCTGGCCTTCAGTTTTCTTCTGTTCTTAATGATTGGCGTGTAAACGGTACTGATATGATATGAAACGGAAGTAATTAATTAATCGCCAAATTAACGAATGATGTATATACCGTAACTCGCGTTTCAGCTGCAAAACATTTCCTAATTTTTTATGAATATAATATAATATAATTTCCTCAGAAACGTAACCTAATCCTCTTTCTCTCCCTTAAGAAAGATATATGTGAACCCAACAAAACTGTACGACTTTCAGATTTTCCTCTTTACGCGATGTTGCCGACGCTCTACAAATGATAAAGAGGTTTTAATGAAAAACCAAAAGTCATCATCTGATCTTTTTCATTAAAACTTGTTCTCCGAGAGCTAGGCCTTTCTAAGACTTTGAACCATTATTATTCCAGTATCTGAAATAGATTTTTAATGTTTCTTCAGATTCCGATTACTTGCTGACTCTGATATATATATATATATGTATATGCGTAAAAACAAACGAGACCATGGATGAATTCAACAAGTGATGAGAAAAGCAATGATATATATATATACCTGAAGGTTGTTATTAGAGAGGTTCAACTTGCAGATGAGGGCTAAATTAAGAGAAGGGCTAGGGAGAGAGTCGAGGGACATGCTACTGAGGTCGACCAGTTGCAGCTTTTCTGCTTCTTCCTCCTGAAGATGATGATCTTCTGCATGCCCTTTCTGATGATGATGACGAGTCTTTATCTTCCTCAGCTGCGGCTGATTATTATGATGATGATGAATGGTACGCTGGTTTTCGTACATCATCTTGAGAGAGAAACTATAGCAGTTGATTATGAGAGAGAGAGGATCGGAGGATGAAGAAGGAGGAGGAGGTGGGGTCGCTTTAAATAGAAAAACAAGGGACAGAAATGGAGGAGAGAGAACGTACGGAAGAAATGAGAGGAAGTTGACATATATAAGTGATGACGTTCAAGAGCAAAGTACAAGAAACCGTATGCTGAGGCTTAGGCTTCCGTGCCCTTCTTACCCACTTGATCTGGTCAACCCCCCTCTTTTTCTGCTACCTCACTCCTATTCTGTTACCTTCACCATTTTCTTTTCTTAATTAATATCTTCTAATTCCTAAACTAAATCATACCACAGAATTTTACATATTATCAAAGCAAAATAACTCAAAAATCCCATATTATAAAATTTATTGTCTAGATACCTAAAGACTTAGATCATCCAACTAATACAACTATCTTATTCAACATAGTGTAATATATATTTTTAACTATATATATACAAATATTTTCTATTGTGTGAATAGTTAAAATTATGTTGTATATGACTTAAGAAGAAGAGTTGCGTGTCCTTAAACAAATTTTAAATATTTTTAGATAATAAATTTTATAATAAAAAATGTTTTTTCTTATTATCAATTAATTGACTTCAATTAGAATTATAAGGATATAAATCAACATATCATCAATAAATGGAAGATCTTACTTCTGCGTTTTACAAAAAGAAATTAAAATACAACACCGGCAATCCTTATTAGATAAGATCTCCACTTCATATTGATCATTTGTATCTTTTGCTTATGTATCATTTGTTTTTGTCCTGTCTATTTGCTTTAGATTCTCAGCAATCTAATACTTCTTTTTTATATGTTGTTACACACACACACACACACACATATATATATTCATGTCATATAGATATCAATATATCATTAAGTACTATTTATAATAAAATACGCAAAAAAATATAATATTGTGGAAAATTAACCCTTTCCATTAAATTCAACTAGTTAACCTCATTGATGGTTCTCTGTCAAGTTTTAAAGGTTAAGAATATTATTTACATATGAGTTAAAATTTAGAAACTTCTTGTATAATTTATCCTATATATTTTATACACAAATGCTTTTTTTCAATCCAAATCAATTGAAAGCTCCTCTTGATAATGCCGAAAATATATAATAGGGAACTTGCTCATTCCACCTTCATTCCGAACACATCCTTATATGGTACATCTTGTACTTGGTGGACCGAAATTTAATTAGTTTTCTTTTCATAACAATATGACCCGATGAACAAGGATTGAAGAATTATTTTATTCTTGATTATTTAGATGCAATTTTTAATATCAACTTGAAATTTTCTAAAAAATATCTCACGTTGATGTAAGAATATGACATATATTATTCAAAAGTAAAGATTGATTTTAAATCAAGTTAGGTGGCGCAACTCTTAAGCATTAAAACAATGATTGATTAATTATGTATGTTGGTTTTGTTCATAGTTATTATACAAACCTTAACCAAGAAATTAACTATTTTTCATGTTTTATCATCAAATTTTCTAGTTTAAATTAACAATTCAGATTCTTTATTTAAAACATGATAAATATATATAATTTTTAAAAATTTCACTCTTATGTAATTTTCAATATCACATATATAGATTGATAGTTATATATAATAATAATCTAATCAAAATTTTAACAATGAAGATATAAAAACCACTTTTTATTTATTGATATTAAACGTAATATCATGCAATTAACTAACTAATTGGACTGATTCATATCCTATTGTATTATATGATAAAACATGTCAAAGTCAATAAAAATGTTTGTACTTAATGAGATAATTAAGCTTCCATAGTTTTCAAGGCCAACTGGCATAAGATTCATTAGTACGTAATATTGTACGAATGGTCTATCATGCATGTAAGTATTATTTCATCATCTGTTCGCTACAATAAGATATATATATAATAGCAGCATATTAATTAAATTATCACCCAAGTTGTATTATTATTTTTAATAAGATGCCAATATATAATTAATTAGGCCTAATGAGATAAGATTGAATAGTTTTTTCTGGACAACTGGCTGTGGCATAAAATTTAATATGTAGTTCATTCATGATAATATTCTACGAATGGTCTACGACTATTATTTCATCACGGCTTTCGTTACATAACTTAACTTGCATCCTTATATATATATATATATATATATGAATATGATATAAAGATTATAACACATCATCATAATATTATCACACGTAGTCATGAATTGTATAATTAATCATCTACAACTTTATAAAATATACATGAAAACGCATGGATATTATAATTGTTGTAAATTTTGTGTGTGGGTATGTGAGAGGAAGAAGTATCTTATTGTTCAAGATTTGGGGACGCAAGTGTACACTAAAATGTGAGTTTAAGTTAATAAAAGGTTAAAAAGAGTTTTTGAACTTACCATTAGAGCTTTTATTTGTTTTAATTGCCTAGTTTAATTGAACTGAATTTAAATAATTTTATTATATTAAACCACCATTATTATATGTCTTGTAACTTCCATTTTAATTGTTATAAAACCTCTTTTAATTACCATTATGACTTCCCAAGGTCATATGTTTTCTGCAGTGTAGTGTTAGTCTTAGGACTGAGGTTAGAGAGAGAATCATAGTTAGGCGACACCAAGTTTTATCCCTAAACTCCCCTCTCTCTTCTCCTGAGTTACAGTAATCTTGTTGTTCTGTTACTCTATTTTCTATTTGATGAAGGAAAGTTTTATTTAATTTTGAGGAGTGTCATTTTTTTAATTTACTGAAAAATTATATAATATTTTCTAAAGAAAGTATTTTTAGATATAACTCGAACCGTATGGTTTTGTTATATTTTTGCAGGCGGGGCCAATAATAATTGCATTACTATTTCATATGTTGTTATCATTTAACTAGATGCTTTTAAATTGCGCACAAAAAGTAAAATGAGTTGTATTATTATTTATCCTTTATAAAAATATAAATTTTATATTATATATTGTTATTAATAAGTTACAAATATATTAATAATTTAATTTCATCCCTGATGTAATTGGTGATACAATTGGTACATAACGATAATTGAGATGACCACATAATATAGCTGCGGCTGTGAAAATTCAAAATAATGATTATAATATGAAAAGTTTTATATAGTATTGCATTACAACATCTCAAAATCTATATATATGTCTTTAAATAAATATAATATACAAATTTTAACAAATCGTACGTATACTATTCATGAGTCATGATAAAGTTAGACTTATTTATAAACTTGGTGGAATATATATAAACTCATACTAATTGTTTGAAATTTGTGAATCAAACTGACATAATACAAAATTATAAAAAAAACATAGTACTCTACACATAAAAATATATTTATAATTTAAATAAGAAGCAGAAATTTAGGTATATATTATGGGGGAGCTAGGCACATGGAAAGGCAAAAAGAAAATGGTGTGGTTGGATTATAATATGTAAAGAAGGCGGCCTGGCTGCTAGCTAGAGATTGAAATTTGCTTGGAGGCTAATGTCAACATAAATTATTCAAATTTAGGGACCAGGGTGCAAAATATCTATAAAATGTGGTCATTTTATCATGATTAAGTTGCAAGGAAGTCCAAGAGACACCACGGATGAGGGTAGCCCGAGGTGTTACGCCATACTAAAGTTGACTCAAAAAAAGAAAATTAATACCAACGGGATTTGGTCCGAGTGGTAAGCCGCTCGGTATCGCTTAAGTAAGATCTCGAGTTCGAGCCTTGACGTACGCAGAAAATCCCCGTTAGGAGACTCACCCACCATAGCCAGGTGCGCGACGCGGGTTGGATCCGGATATAGTTGGGGCAAAGCTCCGGTGAAACGGGTGGGCAAAAAAAAAAAAAAATTAAAGTCCCTTGTGTTCAAGATTGATGAACATTAATTAATTATAGGAACATTGACCTGTTACTTAAACAATTGGTTCAACAACAAATACGAAGAGCCAATCCATAACGCATTTGGGTTGAAACTGTTGGACTAATCAACAAAACAACAAAATATATGATTCATTTATAAAGATATTAGCCTTAAAAAATATTCTATATTCCCTTAATAAATTAGGAATGGACACTCCTTAAGATTAAATGAATATTTCTTACAATAATACATGATGACAGAACTAACGAGAGATAATAAAACTCAATAGAGACAGATAAAATATATCAGAGAAAGAAGATCTCAAAAGCAATGTGATGTTAATCTTATATACTCTTTCATCAACAAACCTCTTTTGTATAGATTGTTAAAAGACATGAGTTATGTCTAAACAAAATATCTATCCATAAGACTAAAGAGGCTTGTAAGAAGAGACTCCTCTCTTTGATACACCCACACAAATATTTATATCATTTTAAACAAATAAACATGAATAGGGAACTTTGTGAATATGTTTTTTTTACCTTCTGAATTAGAGAAACAAACACTACGAGAATGATGTTATAAATAAAATAAACACCAATCTTCTATTTATAAAAAAGAATTCATAATTTTTTTTTCATACTATTAGACTAAAATGTTATTGGTGACTTTTGTGAATATTGAATCACCAATCTAATAATAGGTTGGCTCAAGACCAAGGATTTACAAGAGCAAAGGAAGGATAAAATTAATCACACACTATAGGAGAGAAAGCACCTTAGATATCTTATTCTTAATATAAGAGCTAGTTGATTAATTTGATTAGATTAAAGAAATTAAATAAACTATTTAATTATAATCAGATCTAAACCTTTAAGACAAATTTATATTATATGCTCTTTAATTCACCTAAATTAGTAAATCAGTTCTGATATTAATTTTTCTAATATTAACCGAATCATATTATCAGGTATTATAGTTTCAGAGTTCGTAGTTACCTCTCCCAATATAGGGTGTCTCCTCCAGAAATTAAACTCGATTTCTAATAATAGAGGCTTATACCATTAGATTAACTCTATGCTAATATTCTTATATCAGTTATAATTAATTTATTTATTTATTTTATATAATTTATCTAAATTAGTGAATTGGAGGAGAAGGTGTAATTATATTCTAGAGGTCTTTATAAGAAGTTGTGGACTTATTATAATGCTGCCATTGAATTAGAAGAAACTTATGAATTTGAGAAGTTACAAGTTTGAGAAGGGATTCCAAGATGGCGGCAAGGATAGGAGATATTTTCCTTCCTTCACACAAGAAAATTAGTCAGATATTCCTCGATCATATTCAAAGGTTTCATAAAACCAGTGTAGCTCGTAAGTTGAATTTTGTTACGGATAGTCTTCCAATAAGTTCTTGATTTTTTTTATGAACCAAAAAAAATGAAAATTTTGAGGGGGAACCTCCATTTTCGTCAATTTTAGATCACCAAAAATCCTTTTATTGGGAAGTAATTACTGATTTAACAAAGTCGTAAATTTTGTGAATGTATTTTAACGAATCCTTTATAATACAACTGCAATGTATGCATATCGGGTTATGGCGCCGGATATTACGTTGAGCGCCATAGCTGAGCAGTGAGTGAGAACTCTTCTGTGGAACTCCCGCCTTCCAGTCCTACTTCGATGTCCATGACGATGCTACTCAATTCCTTTGTTCCTCGCCAAATTTCTATTCTCAATGTTCCAAATAAAAATCGATGTTCGAATCGAATCTTCCCCTTTTGCTCTCTTCGAAATCCGATTCTCGGTTCTTCGTCCGAGGTGGCACTTCATGCTGAAAGACTTGTGCACCAGTTCGATCCCAAGGTTCCCCTAGAAAAACCTATAACCCCTCCGACTTCCTGGTACACTGATCCATCTTTCTTCGAACTTGAGCTCGATCGCGTCTTCTATACTGGCTGGCAAGCAGTAGGTCAGTACCCAGTACTTACTTCTTTTGCATCACTATCCATTTCCTCTAAAAATCGAGGAAGACAAATTGGAAATATGAAATTGTAGAGTTATAATCTGCAAAAAGTTATCTTAGTTGTATGAACTTTGCTTCGATGGCCGAAATACTGGTTACAGAATATATTTAAAAAGTTTAGCCTCCTTCGCCCCTTTCTCATAATTGTTTCAGCCGTCTGGACCTATTGCTTCTAGAAAATGGGACTATGCAGGGTTACAGCATAATTGAATAAGAAGAGATACGTATACATGGATACAAGCATTAAAAGGATAATAATTTTGACTCTGGATTAAGCAATTTTTTTTAAACCTTTCCAGGATAGAATAGCTTAGACGTTCATTGAAAGGGATTAAGTTTCACTCAAGCACTGACAAAAATGAAAATGAAGCTCATAGAAGCAAGAGCTATACGTATTTAAATTATGGACTTGATTAGTTAGTAATGGTTGGAAAAGCAACGTATCAAAGCAGTTTCTTATTTTCTCATTGTTAAGAGCTACAAAAAGATTAGAATAATCAGTTATTTAAAAGCTAATGATCATTAAAATCTTTTTGCAGCCTTAATCTACTCTGCTCCAGCTCCTTTACCTCTGATCTTGCCCAATGTGAATGACTTAAACGGTCGTTAATAGTTTGGTATTCTGGGAAAACTGAAGGCATGTTATGAAATATGGTTAAGCAGATATCATCGTTTTGATTCTCTGTTTTCAAGCAATTTCTATTGGTCACGGCAGTCTTTTGAAACTTTAATTAGAAGACCAAGAAACTGGCTTCAATTAAAATCCATAAAAGATGGCAGCTTACTTTTAAGTGTGCATTAATCTTCATTTGCTAAACTTTGATTTGTTCTTTTCCCCCAACGTTTGGAAGATTAAAAGCCTGCCATGATATGGATTGTGTCTCCATGAGTTATTTTTTGGAATATTGTTTCATCCAAGAATTGTTAGCTTGCACTGTTTCTTTTTTAATCAGGGTCCACAGAGCAGATAAAGGATCCTCATGACCTTTTTACTGGCAGGTTTTAAATTTAAAACTTCCCTTTCATTTATTTTCACCTTTAATAAAGGTGGAACAATTCTGATTCATTCCCTTTTAACTTGTACTTGCATATATTGTTGGTAAAATAGTGCTACTGTTAGCTCCATTTGGTTCTTGGGAGGTGAAAAGGGTCTTTTGGAGCAACTTTCTTTTCCTCCAAGATTCTGAGAACCAATTGGAGGACTAATTTTGCAGACTTGGACGTGTTGAATTTGTTGTATGTCGAGATGAGAATGGGAAGGTTCATGCCTTTCATAACGTCTGCCGTCATCATGCCTCTCTTCTTGCATCTGGTAGTGGACAGAAATCTTGCTTTTTCTGCCCTTACCATGTGAGTTTACCTACTCTGTTTATATGTGTATGAGCTATACATATATAAATTATTTTCATGTGATCCTTGAGGTCGAAAGTGAAAATCTTTTAAGCTTATTCCTATTGGTAGTAGTTGTTATTAGTGGTTGCTTCTTTTTCACGACAGGTTCCTGTTTTTTGTATTATTATTTGCAACCTAAAATAGGAAAAGAATATATGATCTCTGCAGGGGTGGGCATACGGATTGAATGGAGCTCTTCTTAAGGCAACTAGAATAGCAGGAGTGCAGGATTTCAATGAACATGTATGAAGTTCTGTTCCATGATTGGTTTCTTGTAAAACAAAATTTTGATAGAGGAAGAGTTTGGCTGATTTTTGTAACAATGGAGGATAGGACTTTGGGCTTTTACCAATTGAAGTAGCTATTTGGGGCCCATTTGTACTTCTCAATCTGAACAAAGAGGGTTTTCCTCAAACGGAAGTAGCTAGCCATCATGTGGGAAGGGAATGGCTTGGTAGCAGTGCAGATATATTGAGCACCAATAGAATTGATTCTTCACTCAGTTATCTCTGCAGACGTGAATATACCATTGAATGCAATTGGAAGGTATGGACCTCTTGTCTTGCCTTGAAATTTGGGTCTCCCTTGGGAGTTTTGTTATGTGATAAAGAATTATTTCAGAGACTATCACCGTTACTCTTCTAGTAAGCTTAGTTTATATCATGGGCATATTTATCCTACAAGGGGAAGACCATGGAATTTGTTCTTTAGAAGGTTGATCTTATTTTAATATGTATAATATGATACATTGGAGATGCTAGGACACTGGTAATTTTGGGTATTTCTATTTGCAGGTATTTTGTGATAACTACTTAGATGGTAGCTATCATGTACCATATGCGCATGAAGTCCTTGCTTCTGGTCTAATGCTTTATTCATATTCCATCACCGTATTCTTCTCTACTCTCATTTGGAAAGCTCTTCATTTTTTTCAGATCAGTGTAGCATGTGTGTGAATCTTTTGTGTCAAGCATGTTTGATAAGAGTTATGTTGTAAATATTAGCATTAAATGGAGAGATAATAGGAGGGATTATAGGAGAATCTATTAATTAGGAGGATTATGGGTGATTTGCTGTTATATCTATTAATTAGGAGGATTATGAGTGATTTGCTATTATATCTATTAATTAGGAGGATAATGGGTGATTTGCATTTATTGTACAGATTATAAGATCCCCATAAATCAGTCTCTAGAATCATCTCATATGTGTATATATATGTAACACAAACAATGAAGCAATACAAGCAAGAATATTATACAAAACCTCTCATAGTTTTCTGGTTATCTCTCTTGAGTTATCTCTCTTGCTGTCATTGGTATATCAACCAATATGGTATCAGAGCAGGCAATCCGATCTGCAAATTCTTCTGGCGCGGAGTTTGACGGCACCGTCGTGTCTGATGGTGGGTCACGTCCAAGCTCAGCCAAAGTCGCTGGCCTTGAAGGGTCGGCCATCCTCATTATGCCGGAACGTTTCACCGGCAAAAATCAATCTCGTAAACAATCTGTTGCGACTGTGGTACAGCGCGGTAATTTCTTTAGAGCCCTTACAACCATTAAAGGTAAAAATACCAGTCCCTGTTGGATAATAGATTCCGGTGCCTCTGATCATATGACTGATGATATCTCATTATTTGCAAATTATACTCCTGCCAAGTCACGCCTCACAGTTAAAATTGCTGATGCTTCAGATTCTCTAGTGGCTGGTAGTGGTACCATTAATGTTTCTGCTACACTAACACTTCATGATGTATTACATGTTCCAAAGTTGAAATGCAATTTGTTATCTGTGAGCCAACTGACAAAACGGGAAAAATGTAGTGCTAATTTCCTGGCTACTCATTGTGTTTTTCAGGATCTGTTCACAGGGACGACGATTGGTGTTGCTAAGGAGTTTGATGGGTTGTATTATCTGAATGACTGTCATAATGCAGTCCCTTATTCTTGTAATAAAGTATCTCTCCCTAGAGCTAATGAGTTGGAATTATGGCACAAAAGATTAGGGCATCCAAATTTTCAATATATGGGTAAGATGTTTCCCTCAATCTGCTCAACTAAAAATTCAGATTTTTATTGTGATTCATGTGAACTTGCAAAACATCATCGAGCTTCCTTCCCTAGTACTTCATATAATCCTTCTAAACCTTTCTCAGTTATTCACAGTGACTTGTGGGGTCTATCCCGTATTTCCAATCGTACCCATTCTAAATGGTTCATGACCCTCATTGATGACCATACCCGTGTCAGTTGGGTTTTCCTCTTAAAGGATAAAACTGAGGTATGTCAAACATTCATTGATTTCTTCCATATGATCCATACACAGTTCAATACAAAAATTCAAACTCTCCACACCGATAATGGTACCGAGTACTTTAACCACCAGTTATCCACATTTCTTAAACAACAAGGTATCATTCATAAAAGTTCTTGTCCTCACAGTCCTCAGCAGAATGGTATTGCAGAACGCAAAAATAGACACATCCTAGAAACTGCTAGGGCCATCCTCTTTAGTAGTAATGTTCCTACCCACCATTGAGACGACGCTATCCTCACTGCTACCTTCTTAATTAACCGCATGCCCTCTAAACCTTTATCTTTCCAAACCCCTCTCCAGGTACTTCACCACTATTTCAATCTACCATATCTTGAAAATACCTTACCACTAAGAGTTTTTGGGTGTACTACCTTTGTTCACCTACACCATACCCATAAACTGGAACCAAAAGCCGTCAAGTGTATTTACCTAGGGCCTGCTGGGACCCAAAAGGGGTACAAATGTTTTGATCCCACTTCTAAACGCCTCTATGTCACTTGTGATGTCACCTTCCATGAAACTGTTCCCTTTTATCCCTCGCCTTCGGTTCAGGAGGAGATTTGGAGTGAACCTCAGACAGATACTATATCCACATACCCCCAACATGAACCTGATCGAATCTATGTCCTTGAAGAAACTGTACATGAGATGCCTAAAGAAAGTGAAAAGGACACTAGTTCAAGGGGAGTGCCTAAGGAAAGTGAAGAAGATACTAGTTCAGGGGGAGACACCAACAGGTGGGGCCAAGTCTATATCCGACGTAACATGAATATGAACATGACAGATAATACACCACAAATAACTGACACAACCCAAGAGTCTGAACTAGGAGCAGATCTTGACCACGAGATGCAAAATGAGGACCTTGATCTTCCAATTTCAATAAGAAAGCAACGACGGTCCTGCACTAGACACCTATAGAAAGGTTTGTCTCTTATCAGGCTTTATCATCAAAACATTATGCCTTCGTGTCTCATCTTGATCAGGTCAGGATACCAGAAAGTATACATGAGGCTCTTGATAATCCTGAATGGAGAAAGGCAGTGCTGGCAGAAATGGAGGCCCTGGAAAGCAACAAAACATGGGAAGTAGTGGAGCTGCCTAAAGGCAAGAAAGCTGTAGGCTACAAATGGGTGTTCACCCCAAAATATTGTGCTGATGGGAGCCTTGATAAGTATAAAGTAAGATTAGTGGCGAAGGGTTTCACTCAAGTTTATGGCATGGACTACACTGAGACGTTTGCACCAGTGGCCAAGCTAAATACCATCAGGATCTTATTCTCCCTGGCTGCTAATCTAGACTGGCCTCTGCACCAGATGGATGTCAAAAATGCATTCTTAAATGGGGAATTGAAGGAAGAAGTATACATGAAAATGCCTCCTGGATTCCCTGGAAGAAAGGAAAATCAAGTGTGCAGACTAAAGAAATCATTGTACGGCTTAAAACAATCTCCTCGAGCTTGGTTTGAGAGATTCACCAGGGTACTCAAAGCTCAAACCTATACACAGGGACAGAGTGATCACACCCTATTCTTCAAGCATCTAAATGGAAAAATTGTGGTATTGGCAGTATATGTCGATGACATTGTTCTCACAGGTGATGATCCAACAGAGATTGACAGGGTCAAGAAAGCACTGAATAAAGAATTCCAGGTTAAAGACTTAGGACAAATGAAGTATTTCCTAGGTATGGAGGTCGCCAGATCTAAAAAAGGGATCAGTATCTCGCAGAAGAAGTACATACTAGATCTCTTAGAAGAAACAGGTATGCTTGGCTGTAGACCAAGTGATACTCCGATACGGGCCGATAAAATCAGCGATGATGAAGACCTAGGAAAAGCTGTAGATATGGGGAGATATCAGCGCATGGTAGGAAAATTAATCTACTTATCTCATACTCGACCAGACATTGCTTATGCTGTTAGTGTGGTGAGTCAACATTCACATGACCCCAAACAAAAGCACTTAAATGAAGTTTACAGAATTCTTAGATACTTGAAGGGCTCTCCTGGGTTAGGCCTCTTGTTTAAAAAATCTGATAAAAGAAGTGTAGAGATGTTAACAGATGCTGACTGGGCAGGTGATCAAGATGATAGGAGGTCCACCTCGGGTTATGTTACCTATGTATGGGGAAATCTAGTCACTTGGCGTAGTAAAAAGCAAAGTGTGGTTGCTAGAAGCAGCGCTGAAGCTGAGTTTAGAGCTATAGCTCTTGGAATCTGTGAAGGTCTGTGGGTAAAGCGGGTATTAGAAGAATTGAGAATGCCGATGAAACTACCTATTAGATTACACTCAGACAACATGGCAGCTATCAACATGTCACATAACCCAATCCAGCATGATAGGACAAAACATGTAGAGATTGACAGGCACTTCATATGAGAGAAGATTGATGCAAAGACAATTGATCTTAAATACATTCCTTCAAAAGAACAAACAGCAGATGTGCTTACAAAAGGGTTGACCCGAGAAATTCGAATATCTGGTTGGCAAGTTGGACATGATAAATATCTATGTTCCAATTTGAGGGGGAGTGTTGTAAATATTAGCATTAAATGGAGAGATAATAGGAGGGATTATAGGAGAATCTATTAATTAGGAGGATTATGGGTGATTTGCTGTTATATCTATTAATTAGGAGGATTATGAGTGATTTGCTATTATATCTATTAATTAGGAGGATAATGGGTGATTTGCATTTATTGTACAGATTATAAGATCCCCATAAATCAGTCTCTAGAGTCATCTCATATGTGTATATATATGTAACACAAACAATGAAGCAATACAAGCAAGAATATTATACAAAACCTCTCATAGTTTTCTGGTTATCTCTCTTGAGTTATCTCTCTTGCTGTCATTGGTATGTCAACCAATAAGTTACAAGAGGAAGGGTTGAAAGGGAGTGATTGTAAATTAATGATGTTTCTAGACACAATGCATCGTCTTCAGGCCAAAAAAGGAAAAAGGTATTTATATCATAAAATGCTCCTGATATTGGGCTTTCATTGTTCATTGTAACCTAGGTTTTTTTTTTTGGGTACTAAGGGACTTTATTTAATGATGTAGATGTTTGAAAGGGTAAGCATCCAGAGTTGTGAAAGCAGCTCGGTTAAAAGGAAAGAGAGCTATGACCGACTTGGAAGAAGTGCTATATATGCTTTTGTTTATCCTAACTTCATGATAAATAGGTAATCACTTGGTCTTTTTGGTAATTATCATGCAAAATAGTGGACTTGCTTAACTTTGGATGCTTTCCAAATTGTAGATATGGACCCTGGATGGACGCCAATTAGGGGTGAGCAAAGTACCCGTAGCCCGGTGTACCCGCCCGGCCCCGGTGTCAATTTGCCCGTTTTAAGCCCGCCCAAAATGGGCCGGTAATGGGCGGGTTTAAACGGGCTAAAGTAGTAAAATAAACGGGCGGGCTACGGGCTGACCATCGGGCAGCCCGTAGCCCGTCCGTTTATTTTTTTAATTAATTAAATATTTTTTTAAAAAATAAAAATTATGGATGATCATATTATGTATGCATTATGGACTTTGTGTTTATAAACTTATAGTGATAATTGATAAACATTATGATTATGATATTTTTTTTAGTAATTTTATGATAAATAATCATATTATGTGTTCACTGTGAACTTCAAATAGGGTAAAACAGATTTTTTTTTTATATTTTTAGTAAACGGGCTGCCCATGCCCGTTTTGACCCAAACGGGTTCAGCCCAGCCCGTTTAATACGGGCTTAAACGGGCTGGGGCACGGGCATAGGCTAGCCCGTGCCCAGTTAAGATTAAACGAGCGGGGTACGGACTGACCATCGGGTGGTTAATTGGATTATAAATAAAGAGATGAATGTGCAATCTGGATCTTATATATTCGGAAAAAGATTAAGGAAAAAAAGAATGAGTATAATTATGAAATTCTAACATCAAATATACAATTACATTCAAGTGTAATGCTTTTCGAATGAAAGAAAATCCAATATAATGAACACAAGAGCATTAATAATTAATAAATTGAATAGTATTGTGTATTTACTTTAGTAGTATATTTCCTCAAATTGAAAATACAGTCATCACCCCCCTCCCCACAAAAAATAGACAAAATAAAGTGAACAAACCCCAGGACTATGTAAAATTCCTTATACACTTGTTAGAACCTAGGCATAAAACAAATCCCAGAATTGAAGGGAAAACAACACGATATCAATTCCACACCTGTTAAAAACCGAAAACGATTGTGCTACCAGTATACCATTTTCATCATTGAAGTACTTGTGCCCCTCCCAGAGACTTGAACACAAGTGAGAAGGTAAAAAAGCCGGAAAATCTAGACTTGCACACACTGATAATTCAGGTTCCTTCATGGTATTGGCTGCTTGGAACACAACTTATAAAACAGCTTGTGACAGGGAGACTCTTTTTCACGGGTATGAATTTCCCAATAAAAGCAAGAGGCCAGCTGAAGCAGAGAGTAATTACTATATTAGCAGTCATATACACAAGGCATGCTTATAACAATTTAATTAAGAAATTAATCGATTAAGATCCGTCCAAGCTTTCGCTACAAAATGTCTTATGGAAAACTCACCAAGGGAAGTTTATTTAATACTTTTTCAATCCTTAATGTATGATCTATTTAATTAATTTGATTAGATTAAGGAAGTTAGTTAACTCCCTCTCTACTTCTGTTACTTAATTATTGGTGAGGGGGTATTAATAAGGATAATTTGAGAAAAAGTTAGTAAATATAGGAAATAGGTTTTGTATTTAGGATTAAGATCAACTCCCTAATTACCGGAGGAGTATAGAGCTAAGACAAAGATACACTTAAAAGTGGATTTATGCATGGCTGTAAACTAACCTGATAATTCCAATGATAACGCAGATGAGCCACTGCTTCCAATTAAGCCTCACTGTTGAAGTGAACTTCCCCAGGAATTCAATGATGAGAACCTATTCAACAAAGAAAAAGCAAGTTGATCACCGGCCTATTAAATATTCCAAAAATATGGCAAAGACCAACAGAGTGCATCAAACAAGTCTGACCTGAAGTACGAGAGTTAAAGCCACTATCCCCATAAAGAGGTAGTTTTTTGTGATTCCCCTGAATATGTTCTTTTCATCTGGCTTCCGAGCATTAAATTCATTAAAGACCTGCATTTTCAAGAGCGTATTTGCCATATCATTATTTATATGAGAACTGAGACAAAACAAAAAATTGCAATTACATATGATAGCTCCATGTGATCAACAGTAGGTGCAAAGTGATGTAGTACAGATCTCAAAATTTCCTTGACATCCAAAGGATAGCTATAGAAAGGAGGAAAGAAGAATCCAACTAAAGAGATGTTGACCAGGAGGAATATAGGTTGGCTAAGCCAAATAAGCGTGGAGAGGCTAGCCTAAGGGAGTAGAACTAGCAGTCAAAGTTCCCTAGTTTCTAACTACCAGAACAAGAATCGCATCAGTATCATGGGAAAATTATTCTTAAAGTATCTATAGTTTCTTTCAATTTTTAATCCAGTACTTATGTATTTTTCTCTCTTTATTAAATCCTTTAATTTTATTTTGTTAGTACAATTAACTTCCGTAGATAGACAAACAATACTAACAGAGCAAAAGTAAAGGGTACCAAATATGAAACTGGATCAATCCTCTAAAAAAAGGTTAAAGTCTAAAGCCCAATTAAGTGACATAGACATCAACCTTTCAGCTGTCCATGAAATGACACCAGATGTAAAATTGAATAATACATACTGTAACTGAATGAAAACAATCACCATTTAATCCCAAATTAAAAAAACGAACCTCAGGAACAGCTAAAACTCAAATGTAAAACAAATCAAAGATAAATTTTAGTGGAATTAAGGACTTACTTGACAGAGAACAAATGCATTGAATATCAAAGTGTTCTTCACTTTGGTGGCGTCAGCGTGGTGCTTCAGATTCAATAAAGTGGTGCCTCGGAAAGTCAGTACAAGCAAAACAAACACTTGATACGCTGCCTGAAAAAGTTCCAACCAGTAATTTGATTATCCATTCAGGGACAAATGAAAGAATTCATTCCAGGAATGGTGAAGCATACCCCCACTGATTCAAAATCCTCATTTGGTTTCGTGGTTCAACAAGCCTCCAAATAATTCCCAGAAAACTAGTACAAAAAATATGGCAGTATAAAGGATAAACAGGTATACCTGTATAAGCAGATTCCTCCACATGTAGTGTGTTATAAGAGGTTCACTGAAAGGAAAACAAGAGTTAGTCATACTTTCTCAAAGAAAGCCATCCAGGCATAATGACATTGCATTGGTGGTTGTTTTATAAAAAGAGAGCTGCAAATCTAACAGGTTCTTCATTCACAAATACTTTACATATAGTCAATCCTTCATAATTTAGCCTTTACCCAAGGAACCATGGGTGTACTGGCACATGCATGCCTGTAGACAATCATAGCTGCTAGTAAAGCAAATTGAGGGATTGCTTATGATAATTGTGATGCTACTTTTGAGGAAGATCTGGTTTAGATATCTTGGGACTAATCTTACACTCAAACTTTGTTAAACAATGATGTATTTATGTAGTATTTGATGAACTTCCTAGCATTACTGTATTATTCTGTACCACTCCTACTTGTGTTCGCAAGCAATGGGAACCAAAGGAGTAACATATTAGACACATGGAAAGAACCAAAATATCTAGTGATGACACAGACCATTGAAAAGGAAACAGTCTCACCTTCTACCAACTGGATCACGATCCATCAAATGATCTGTAGGTGGTTCAGTTGCCAAGGCTAGTGCTCCAAGTGTATCCATGATAAGATTTACCCAAAGAAGCTGTAGAGAGATCAGAAAGAAATAAAGAGAACAAAAATATCTGCCTAAATAAACGAGCACAAGTGAGAGGCAGAGAGAGTGATGGGTACCTGTACTGCATTTAGTGGGACGTCGCCAGAGGAAACTGCAGAAACAACATTAATAACAAGTGCTGCAACATTGACAGTAAGTTGGAACTGGATAAATTTCTGAATATTTGCATATACAGAACGCCCCCATCTGACAACCTGCATTTAATTCACGAAAACCAACTAATTATGCTATACAGTTTAAATATTGATTAAGAATTCACTTCAGAAAAAGATTCTGCTTACAGCTTGTCAATAAACCTCTCAGAGAGAATTCTAAATAAATGAAACAGTATTTTATGCATCTTAAGATGCACTATTCTTAAAGAGGTGGCTGTTAATGAGCTTAATCATTTAATAACAGGTAAACCTAACATCTAAATAAGGAAAGAGGACTAACCTTCACAACCGAAGCAAAATTGTCGTCCAAAATAATGATATCTGAACTCTCTTTTGCAACTTCTGTCCCTTGAATACCCATTGCAAGACCTATATCGGCCTGAACTCCAAAAAGTGTACATTTCAAATGACAACCATCAAAATATAAACTAGTTTGCGTAATTAGAGAAAAAAACACTCCCACAAGGGTCAGAGAAAATAAATTCAAATTACAAATCAGAAGGTTTAGAAGCCATTGGAATCCATATTAGCACTAGTCGTTATACAATTACTATGACCCTAGAAAAATATAAAATAGATAAAGCAATACATTATAAAAATTTGTTATTAACTTATTGTTGCCAAATGCAGCAAACTTCAGGCAACAACAAAAGAAGTGCAAGCTTAAAGAACGTGAAGTTCTTTACAAACCTCATGTAGGGCAGGAGCATCATTGGTTCCGTCTCCAGTAACAGCCACAACATGCCCCTTCTTCCTCAATGCTTGCACAAGCAGAAGCTTGTCATTAGGAGAGGACCGTCCCATAACCTATATGTACACAGCATTTCACTCAACCAAATTTACCAGGAAGCTACATCACAACATTAAGAATGCAAACCAAATGTTGTCTACGTAGTTAAATACCAATAAACTTTGGGCAATTTGTTCTCTCTGTTCATCTGACAATGCACGAAACGATTTTCCTTCAATGATGTTTGGCTCTTTTTCTTCAATGTTTGTCACTTTTCCTTCAAAGATGATTGGCTCCACAGCTTCTTCCAATGATCCAAGTATTCCACACTCTACAGCAATTGATTTAGCAGTTTTTAAATTGTCACCAGTCACCATTCGTACCTGGGGTCAGAGAATAAGTACTCATCTGATCACTATTATGAACACAGAAAACTGTCTAATCAAGCATGCCGCATTTCTTAATCCAATGATATTGAAAAGCAGCTGAAGTCAATAGTAGAAGAAATTGATATTTGTAACTATGAAGTTCTACTATATAAAAAAAATAGAATAAATAGTACAAGAACATTCTCACCAGTTCCGTGACATGAAACAGATATATCAGAAAAAAGGTATGATAAAATCTAACTACAGAAATCCAAACTAAAACCTGATGATCTACAAACAAATTTTCTTCCTCCCTGTAAACTTAAGAAAATCTAATAGTCAACCAACTTTTTTAGTATTGAGAACATAGAAACATGATCTTACAAACTTCTTGTCTCATAATTTCTAAAATAGGAATAATAGCATTTGAACTAATATAATATCTCAAATACTATGAAATTGAATTTAAATAATATAATGAATTCTTCCAACAGGATTATATTTGTATAAAGCTAAATGACCTAAGTATCTAAACTTGAAATGGACACAGTAGCATAAAATTAACACCTTAACTCCTGCTTTTTGGCAAAGTTGCACAGCATCTTTGACACCTGGTCGACAGGGATCCTGCATTGATAGAGGGGAAATCATAAAAATATACATGGTAATAAAGTGTGATTATCAAATTCAGGAGTTTAAGCTGACTCATAAGAGGTCAGTGAACTTGCTCACTAGTGAGTTTCCAAACTTTCATAAAAAGCCAATGGATATATGTATACCAAAAATAGGGATATTTAAGTTGCCTTACAAAATAGGGGGTAATGCCTAATGAAAAAAGGTAGGTGATAGCCTATCCAATTATATATAAAACAATATCCAAGCATCAAGTAAAAAGTATTAAAAAAAATTCATCCATAACAGAATTATAATATTGAAATTTAAATAAAATTCAAGAAAGGTCTTCATTCCGGAGATTTGCCCTACTGGGAAGATCTTAAGACATAGCATAATTATAGGCTTCTGCATTACGCAGAGAAAGGTCCTGGTCTCTAAAAAACCAGGGTGTGTGCCATTTTTCTTCAGTTTCACATCATTCTGTAACCAGAGCTCAACTCTGGACCATTTTTTGAATTAATACAGTACCCATATACCCTATTTGCAGCACTTTCACACTGATAAAGATCCATCGTGCAACAGAAAGGCTTGTATAAGATAGACAATCAGGAACTAGAAGTGCTGATAATAAGATGATGATAATAAAGGGCTTAAATCTGGAGAAAATACGCACCTTCAGACCAACAATAGCCAGTAAAATAAGATCATCCTCTGGTAATGTCCAGTGAGAAAGTTCTTCTTCGCTAGTTGGAACACTTGCAATTTCATATGGTCTATAAGCCATGGCAACACAACGTAAACTTTCAGCAGCCATATCTTCAATAGCTTTTTGAAAAACTGTCATCTGCAAGCCAAGAAATTCTCAGTCAATCGTACTTTCATATTAGTCAACTTCCAAACATAAACAAAATGAAAATGAAAAATATCACTCAATCATCGATCTTAATACTATTTTGTCAAACCTTCTCATCATCCATCTTCACTAACTGGCCATTTGCATCAATATACCATGTACAACAGGCTAGGAGTATCTCAGCAGCACCTTTCCAATGTATATGAACTTGAGAATCAAACTGTGGAAATGAAATACCTGTAAGTTAGAAATCCCTGGAATAAAAAGATACAAAACACTTACATAGCTTATTGTGATAACAAATCAATTAATTCAGAGCACAAGCAAAAACTCTTGATATTAGGTTTCAAAGACTAGTAGGAATAAAAATTTACACATATAAAGATAACTTGTGATTCTCATAGTCAATTATAGTGAGATATAGCAATGGCTATAGTGCCTATCACATTGCTCTGGAGGTGCCCACCATTTTTTAGTGGCTCTAGCAAATACAGTACATCTGAAAGTATCAGACAGTAAAATCGTACAAGTAATATTGCAGTGCATTAGCCTTATTGATATGCCAAACATGACATGCCAGAAAAAAGAAAAGAAGGTGAATACAAAACCATAGTACCGTCTTTACTGCAACTCCTCCACGTTTTTTCTCTGAATTGAATGGAAAAACATGAATAATTGATGACTCTGATCTGGCAGTCTCAAAATTCATCCCCAGCTGAGTTACTTAAACAGTTAGAATTTTTTTTTTATTTTTTTTTTTACAAATCCATTTAAAAAGGCGAAAAATTTTGTTTGAAACAAACCTTGATTCCCCAATGTAAAATTGCCTTTTCTGTGGGTGATCCAGAAACCTCAACATCACCCTGTAATAGATAATATAAAATATCCATGCAGTTGCAATCTATTTCAGCATACGCAATTGTTATGAAAAATGAATGAAGAAAAAGGGAAATTAGTTCTAGCATACCCCAACCATATAGACACTACCATTGGTGTTCTGTGCAACACCTTCAATGATCAAAGTGTAGAGATTCGAAGAGAGCTCTGCCTTGTTGTGAGCTGGAACAATCTTCTTCCCACCACTGTAAGCCTCAACCACAGCCATCTGTGAATCAAAGAATTCATGAAATTTGAAAGAATAAACTAAAACTCTACACAATCTACTATCTGCACAAACCTAGGCCAACAGCAGTTACTTCCTCAAAATTTTTATCAAAGTAAAAGAGAGCTACGGATAAAAGCTCAAAACTTGTGCCCTTTCCTATTTATGTGTGTCATGAGCTATCAGATTAACAGGTTAGATGAGATTCTGAACTCGTAATTCTTCTCAAAAGTTAAGCGGCTTTATACTCTGAAAGAGCTGCCTAGAACTGATACCACTACAAGATGAAAACACTTGCAACAAGTACACTACAAAGAAGTTGATGTAACGTACAACAACACTTACAAGCCCTATCGCACTAAGTTGATGTAACATAGGGTAAGAAAAATTAAATTTGAAGTTCCAAGACTCCAACAACTGCATAACTTCATAACAAACCTCATTCACTGTCAATGTACCAGTCTTATCACTGCAAATGGTTGTGGCAGAGCCCATTGTCTCACAGGCTGAAAGCCTCCTCACCTGCAGTTTTATTTGTGATATTCAAGTATATTTAGCAAAACAATATGACAAAATGCAATTGAAAAACAAAATTCTAAAGGCATACCAAAGCTTTGTCCGCCATCATTTTTCTCATCGAGTAGGCAAGTCTAAAACAGTTAAATAAAGAAAAGTTATAAGTAGACAAAAATTGAGATTTAAAGAAAAAACACAGACAAACAATGTTATGGACCAAAAGATCATATAAAAACTGATATTGATACATATAATGCTTAATAAAAGGGTAGGCAGGACATTTTCTTAAATTATACAAATGGTACGTATGCCTTACTTTCTGGACCTCTGAGATTCTAAATCATTACACTGTTGAGATCACTGACATCTTTTTAGCCAAGTTAGATGCACTTGAAGAACTAACAGATGATAATTGTAATCGTATTAAACCACAAGAGCAATGACAATTAATTTATCCATAAGGAGCAAGCACCAAAGTTTTAACATCCCCCAACTTATGGTAACAGACAATGAGTGGAGAGAAATAAGATTAGAAATCCAGAAAGCAAGTCTTACTTATGAACATTAGCATACTTACGTTAAGGTAACTGCTAGAGGAAGCCCTTCAGGCACTGCAACTACAACAATGGTCACCTAAAGGTTCAATGAGTCACAATCACCAAATAAGTATTGACTTGAAAGCCCTTGAATGTTTTCAAATAAATTCAGAAGTATAAACACATGCAATGTGCATGTAGATAACCCTGTATTTATCAACACACATACCGCAACTGTAACTATTTTAATTGCCCCATCAATCGCATCACCAACTTTTGTCTTGCCTGCCTTAAATTCAACCTTTCCATGTTCATCTCTAGTATGCCCGGAGAAATATCTGCTTCAAATTTCAACATTTCAGAGACATGGAACAAAATCTATTTCATGCAAATAACAGATGGAAAGCATAGTAATTAACAAGTTACCTGGCCAACAACACAATCAAGACGATAACAGCAACAGAGAGTCCAACAATACCAATGAAAGTGGCAACACCATTTAAACGTACCTATATTAAGACCTTGTACAGTTAAACATAGTGATGATACACAAGCTGTGAAAAAATGCACATGTAATTAGAGAACCTGTAAGGGCGTTTCTTCACCATTGTCTTCTGAAATACTAGACATCAGAAGCCCCCATTCAGTATTTAAACCAACACCTAGTACCTAGCCAATTAAAGAAACTCACATGAACATGCCCCCAAAAAAACTGCAATTTTAATTAACAAAAAAGGCGGTCTAAATTACAAAAGACAAAAAAAAAATTGTTTAAAATATTTATTGAATTTAATGAATTATTAATCAAAGTTCAGTACAAATTAGCAATTGTGTCTTTCCATCATCTACCCAAAGAACTATAACTACAAAAGCAAATTAAACACACTATCTCTTTCATGCCACCATCCACCCAAAGTCCCAAAGAACTGAACTACATAAATAAACACTTAAGCAGCATCCTATGGCAGTGTACGTATCCCAAAAAGAGTATAATCTCATGACTTGACCAATCAGAAAAAATCCCGATTAAATGTATATGTTTTATGCCTCAGTATATTTATCATCCACAACTTTTTTGGGGGAATGACACTTAGGTGCCAAAAGATCAATTTAATAACAGTTAAATCCCACAATTTTTCTAATTGATGAGTTGCAGATATTAATTCAAACATTTGCAAATATGGGAGTCTCAGTTGAAAATCAAGCATTCAAGTCTTATAGGTCATTCCAAATGATTGGCAACTCAGACTCTGATATTTGTAACTGTTGGCATCAATATTTGCATTTCACCTTTCAAGAAATTGATCTTTTGAGACCTAAGCGTCATTCTTCCGTTTATTTTTGGTGAAGTTTATCACCCTCAGCTAACATTGAAGTGTTATATATTCCATTAACTACCTCGACAACCTTTCACAATTTTTTTTAACACAATTATCTGATATCCCTAGTCAGATTCGAGCATTGTTGAGCTTTATTGGAGGTAACTCTCCCAATGTGAGTTTATTTATCCACAAGGTTTGAACCTGCAACCTTGCTTTAGGGGAATCAAGTCCCTTCCATTCGACGCAACCACCATTAATCACAAAATCTGTTTGTAACTATGATAAAACTGCGCAATTACCGAACAAAAAATCAGGAAGTATAAATTTACCAGCATGGTGCCACTGCCATCAGCAACTTTACATCCAGACATCAGAAAAGGGTTTTTAGAGCCCTTATAGACCTGTTAAATTGAAAATTATCATCAAAACTAGCTAAAGGAGATAATAATTGCTTTAATTCTCTACAAGATAGAACACTTACTGCCTTGCTCTCTCCAGTCATACTTGACTCATCAATAGCAAGAGAGTGACCGGTGATCAAGATACCATCGGCAGGGACCTACAGAAGAGCAGTTAAGAAATGGATAGTTGAATAAAAGGAAAATCATGAAGTATAATAGAACAAAAATGATAAAAAAGATACTCATGTACCTGATTACCAATATTAAGGGGCACAACATCGCCAACAACGATGTCATATATAGAGATCTCAACTCTTCTACCACCTCTTATGACCTGCTTATATTTTAAAAGAATATTAGAGAAGTATATTAAGAAGGAACATTATATCAATAATTAAGAAGTTAAAATGAAGCAAAAAGACCGACCTCTAAATGTATATTTCTCTTCTCCTCATTTAGATGTTGAAACTGAATAGACTGCTTATAATCACTAATAGCTGCAAGGGGAAGGCAAAAACAAATTTAAGACAAAATGTGGCTCATGCCTCTAAGGAGAACCTTACTAAATATAAAGTTATTACTATAGCTTCCATGACCCAAAAATAAATAAATAAAAATGATATCTCTACCAAACAAAATTTAATCCAGAAAGCAAATTAAGAGACGGGATCACAGATGTGTAAACCAAAAGCTTTAACAATAACAACGATGATCTTCACAAGGACAAGACAGAGAATATTATACCTGTAACAACAACAACAAGAATTACTGCAAAAGCAATGCTTCCCCCATCATACCAGCCTTCCTTAATACCCTGAAACAGACACCTGATTGGAAATTATGCCATTTGCATGAGAATCACAAAAGTCTCTCCTAAATAATTGTCAAACCTAACCACACATAAAAAATTTGCTCTCCATTTTTTCAATCCCTACCAAATCCAAGAGTGTAATCTTTCCACACACACACCCCCCTCCACACCTTCTGAACCCCGTCCCCTACTTAACAACAGCTCATCTTCACCTGACCTAAAACTGCTTCCCTTTCAAATGCATGTCAGGCCACCCCATTCTCTCCATTATATAAAATTATTTGCGACTACCAAATGTTGGATTCTATCAGTTCCTTGCTCATATTTTCTCACTTATAAGATTATATTTCATATATTTTCTCATTTTGTAATCAATAGGCCTGCCTGTATATGTGCTACCAAGATTTACTACATTCTTCAGCAATATGAGCACAAAGAATGCTAAATAACTTTCTGGTCAATCTCACCTCAGATTTTATTCCTAGTGCTAATGAAGCTGCTGCAGCTACCATTAATATAACCAAGGTAAGGTCCTTGCAAGCATCCCACATAAACATCTGTCAAAGAAATTTATTTAAAAAAACAAGAAACGATATGTCACCATAACATCCCCCAATTATAAAGAGAATTGAATAACAGCATTACGCCTCTTGTGAATAAAACTGAACCAAACTTTACCAGGAAACCCCTTCCTTTCTTTCGAGGATAATTGTTTGAACCAAAAGCAGTCCTTCGTTTTAATAGATCTGCATCATCACCAATAATCCCCTTCTCTGTACTAGATTTCAACAATTCTGATAGCCCTCTAGCCTGATTCAATGATTCATAAGAAACTCATGATCTTTATGTAACAAAGTAACAAACTAGCATCGTTGCCAAAGTTTAAAAAAAAATTCATGGCAAACTGACCCCGCCATATTGTTCGAGAACATCAACTTTATGATCCCTAGAAATTGAAAGAAGTTGTTCATTTCCGATACCGAAGTCGCCGCCTGAGGTTGGAGGAGGAGGTGTGATTCCTAAAATGTTCAAAAACACTAATTATCAGTATTACAACATATCAAAGTTTACCCAGTAATAATTGGATGTAATCTGGAAAGTGTTTTAAGATAGTATAATTATGCAACAAACACCATATACCATGCAGAGGATACTCAAACACCATATACCATGCAGAGGATACTCAAGTGATATCCCAAAGAGTAATCGATTTTATCAAACACTCGTTGGAGTTAACTGCTTTACCAGCTGTCCAAATGAAGTAAAGGTCAATGAACAGCCGCTACAGCTAACTCAAAATACAGAAACGCAAAAATAGAATTTCACGCAGATTATACTTTCTAAAAGTTCAGAAAAATGTAAAAAAATCCAACAGATAAGAATCTAATGACACCAAAGGCTCTTCTGGAAGGCAGGAAACTCCAGTAAGTAAACCTTCTACTGATGCCATTGTAATTCAGTATACACAAATGGTAATTAAGTGACTCACCATTCCCCCCGTTTATAGCACCTTTGAACAGATATGCAGCCTGGTTGAGTAAAATAAATTATTAGAGCACTGCACATAAGTGAACAAACAATAATAAAATGTCCAGTTGAAAGAAACATACTCTAATTGCTTCCACATGAGCCCTAACTTTCCCCAATATTTGTCGATTCTCCTCTTCTTTTTTCAAGTCCAGCGTGTAACGGAACCGACGAGAAGTATTAAGCACAAGTGCAGCTTGCTAGAATTAAAAATATTAAAATAGAAAGGGATTTATAATCTAGTCATTAAAGAGAACATTATCCGATAATGACAGTGAAAACAAAAGGCATACAGACACAGAATAGCAAAGAAGAAAAGCCAGATGCAAGGCCATCAAGCTATTTATCTTAAATAATTCTTAACATTTTAACTAAACTATATAACATAACAACACTAACACTGATAAAATGGTATGTGAAGCTGACATAAGATGCAATGAAGCATGACCAAGAAAATGAGCGCACAATTCAAAATTCAATCATCCATCCAAACAGCAGGAGAAACACTTCCGAATCACTTGGTCAGACAAAAATGGAGACTCAACCTCGAAGGCAGCTATAATAGCAAAAAATGAGATATAGACAGTGCTAACAGAAACAGAGTACACATATAAAGAAATACGCCGAGAGACCAATGAACAAAGAAGAAGCAAGAAATCTAAAGGCATAGTACCCCACGATTAAGTGAGTGATTCAGTCACAGAACACATACCCTCCAACGTTTGAGGCGTTCAATAGGAGCATCCTTTGTTCTGGGAATAACAAATGGATCAGACGAACTTTCCACGTCGTCATGATCGCCGTGGCTGCTACTTCCGGCCTCAATGTCACTCTGGTGACGAGGCGAATTCTTCAAGCGATTCATTGTTCCGAAAACTGTTAGAAGGGATTGTACAGTCAGTGTTTAATTCCTTTGTTTTCACACTTCATTATCACGACGAAATCAAAACCAAAACGGCAACAGTTTCTCAACGAACACCTTTATCGGTAAATCCTCTCTTTCAATTCTGCAAAATCAATTCTGTTTAAATTTTTTAGACACCATACTTATTTTTCCCTCCAAAAACAATTGGCGGCAATTTCAGTTGCTTTACAAATATTTTCAGTATATATTATGACCAACTATGAAGTAACTCCCAAACTGATTCAATCACTTTTCGCCAAAAAAAACTGGTCCAATCACTTCATTTTTTTAATGGCTCCAAAAAAAGACGCAATCACTACCAAAACTTCCGTTTCCATGTTTTTCTCTTCTGAGTCAAATGCGGCAGAACACGACATCTTAACTACCAAGAACTCAAAGAAATTAAAGCAAAACAGAGATTTACTATTAGTGCAGTAACGACAAATTATCTAGAACGAAACTAATGTATAGAGGAGGAATGATAAGAAAGCAAGCAGGAACAGAAACTGAATTACCAATAAAACAACGAGAACAAACGGATGATTTAGTGTGTTTTCCTGCTCTTCGTCTTCGGCGTGTGAAAAATTACAGAAAAGAAACACTGAAGGGTAAATGCCAATAATATAGGAAGCACATCGCCTCTTAATTTGATTGATTTGATAATTTAACCTTTTTTTTTGTGTTATTAAAGTAAGGGTAAATTATTTGATTGATAATTTGATGCTAATTGATTTGCTTGTCATAATTTGAATCGGGAATTGCAACGATCGTGATTTTGAATATGATATAGTCATATATCTTTATGATTTTTTTTAATTAAGGGTATAATTCATATAAAGGGTTTCACTTCTTCTGATAAATAGATTTTTTAAAATTTAAATTTGTATTTTTTTTTTAATGAAGGCTAAGACAATTTATTATTTTAACTAGCAGTTTCTTAATTATTCTCTGTGCGATAAAAGCATTTATATGATAGGTGGACACGTTAAAAGCGTGAGTGCATGAAGATGAGAATTTGGGGGCAATAATCGACGTACGATTGGATCGATCACTTGTCATGACCGTCGTGTTTCATGACATGCATTCCCCATTCAATTAATTGACAAAACGAGTATGAGAATACGCAGTTGAACCCTCCACAACCTGGTTTGTCTAAGGCATTAATTTATCTTAAAAATTTTAAATTTTTTTTTTTTTAGATTCAGTGACTTTTTAAATTGTAGTAGTAATATTATTCTAATTATTGTCTAAGTTAATGTTTAATAAATCCACGTATCATCTATCTTATTTTTTTTAAGAGATTAAAATATAAATTTATTCTAAAAAATTTTATCGGACATTTGAAAGCTTTTTTTAATATTATCTTAAAAATTTTTAAATCATAACAATGTGATACATGGTTTTTAAAAATGTAATTTATGGTTTAAATACGAATAAATTTAGATTTTTTTTTTATTTTTAAACGTATTTAATACCCAACTATCTCTTTAGTTCTACCATAGTAGTTAGACTTGCTAAAATAGCAAAAGGAGTAGACACATAAATCTACTGTCCATGTAAAGTTTGACCATGCATGACTCAAATGAAGGAGTTGGTCAAGAGTCAACCTTTTCTCTAAGACTACACACATATCCATGGTTAACTAATAATTAAGAGTACACACACACACACATATATATATACGTACCTTAATTTACAGAAGGAATATGCAGAGGTTGTTTGTTGAGCTATGTTTATCCACGTTTATATATGCAGCAATCAATGTCGATTAGAATATGGCATCTGAAAAACCACCCAAACAAGGATTGATCGTATCATATATCAGAAGCAAAAATCTCCTTTCATCTTTGAACAACAACTATGATATTCGAGCATCTCAGAGACTTTGATGAATGTTGATTAAGCAAATGAAGATATTGCGATAGAAAATCTAACCCTGCAACTCTGATATGAAGAAATATCTGTTGTCTTATCCTGAAGATGAGTCGTTGAGAGAGAGAGAGAGAGAGAGGAAGAAGTGGGGAGAGATGCCAAACTTATAGTTGAAACAAATGAATCAGTTAAGTAATTCGAATGCTTTTTTGACCACTCATCATCAAAAGATAAAGTGAAAGGATATTTGAGAGAGATTTATTATCACATATATGCTTTATGTCACGTTAATTCTCGCTTTGCCTTAATATGTATGCCCCAGTAGAAAATCAACACAGCATGGCGCCAAAGAAAAGCATGAGAGCAAAATGACTAGAAGAGCTACATATGCGAAAAAGTACTGAGAAGTCACTGAGATCGAGTTTGAATTACGTATACGAACCTTGATGGTAATAATTTCTTAGTCATCATAAACATGAAAAGGAAGCTGATGAAATGAATATATGCATGGAGACATATCACAGAAACCAGACAGTTGAAGAAAGCAAAGATGCGATGCTTTTGGAGGACGCCAGGTGTTATAAACAATAAAACTTGTTTTCTCTGTTGTATAATAGTATCATTTAAGTCTCGAACTTCCATGAAACTTCCTTTGAGGTGTATTTAACTAAATGCTAGAATTATCTTTCTGGGTGCCACAACAGTCAAGAAAGGTAGAGATACTATGTAGGGGAAGATTATCTATCAGCTATCTCAAATCCTCTTGGTGAAGTTTAATTAAGTTTCTTCTTGTTAAAATGGATAGGAGGGAGATTAATTAAAGGAGAAGGATTTCCTGAGGTGGAACTCGCTGCCTTCATCAGGTGTGTGTGTGTGTGTGTGTGTGTGTGTATGGAGAGTACGGGAGCTGCTTTAGGAAATGCATTAGGTATGAATGAAAGAATCTGGAAGTTGGAATGTGTGGAGTAGAAGATATTCCTAGGAAATTTCCGCGAAGCTTCTTCCTTGTTCCCACTCAAAGCTCACAGAATTGGCACATCTCTTCAGCTAGGGCTAAGTGGCATATGGAGAATGATAAATGTATATAGTCTTACTCTAATAAATAGAAAGGCTATTTTATGAATTTAAGTCCATAACTTTCAAATCAACAAATGATGGCAATCTTACCGTTATACTAAGGTTTGTCCTGTAAAAAAAATATATTTATTTCATTCTTTTCTAGAGGATTTCTCATTTTTTCCTAAAAAAAAATATACTATTGTGCCATTCATTAAATTGTTCACGATGTTTCCTTTGGTGGAAACAAGGGCCCAAATTTTATGGTATGGCAGATGTCAATACTATGACTGTATTATTTGGTATTGGTTTGTTGTTATTTGTGTCTGTTGCAATTTTATTTGATATCTTTAATCACATGTCATGTTTAATTTCATATTTTAAAAAGTAAAAAAATGACAGGCTCACGGGGTAGCTCTCCATTATTCACATGCCGTGTTTAATTTCATATTTTAAAATTAAAAAAAAAAAAAAAAAAAAAAAAAAAGGGACAGGCTTATGGCACAGCTCTCCATTTTATTACATCCTTGATCCTTTTAGCTTAAACAACGTTGTCATTCATTGAATTTTTTGCCCAAATTGTGTCATTCATTAAATTGGTCACGATGTGTCCTTTCGTGGAAACAAGGGCCCAAATTTTATGGTATGGCAGATGTCAACACTATGAAGGTGTTGCCCAACTTATTATTTTTTTCCTTATTTTAATTCAAAAATATTACGGAAGGATGATGTATGGATGAAGTATAACACCCCTCTAAACACTGGCTACTCCTCATTATAAAGTCCTTTCTCATGATATATAATATTAGATCTGTTGAGGTTTGTCTAGAATATTAATTTTTTTATAACATAAAAAAGACAACAACTCAAAAGACTAGGTACTAACAGAAAACTATGAAGAAAACAAGTCAGGTGGATCCTCCCAAAGAGTTTTGGTATCATTCTCAAACCCTTGTAAACTAACATTTGTTGGAGATAGGTGACTTTGAAAGAAGAAGAGCCTATAAGGTTTTAGACTCTTTAACTTTAATAATTAGCTTTTAGAATATGATTTTTTTAAGAATGTGAAACTAGACAAATTTGGTGAACTCGACAACGCGTTCGTTCTCATTGTTCAGTTGAACATCCCTATAAATCTAGTTTACCACTTGCTCATAATCACTCTCAACATCCGCCCACAGGAAACCGGGGGTTCCAAGTAACTTTTAGACCCCAATAAGGTTTTGGGCCACATGCTCTTGATGCCTTTCTATGCCTATGAACCTTGTTGATCGACTTCTCTACAAGTGCTCTTTGACCTAAGAGATATATCTTGTCTTTCTTAACCCTAACACTATTCACCTACACTTTATAAAGACATGGTATGGAGCAGGAAGTCAAATAAATTAGACATACATCCATAAAGCTACTTGATTTCTAGTTTCTAGAGACTTATCAAATGCCATGCTATTCTCTTGAATACTTGATGTACCCCAGTCCCAAGGTAATCAGAGTTGCTTTTAGGAAATGCTATAAATTTCTTTTTCTTAATTTGCATTATCTGATAAAGCCATCTCTTCTTATTTTTCCGATTCTAAATATAAAATTTATTTAATTAATTTAAATATATTAAATTATTTATTATAGTGTATATATTTTTTCTAAAATACTCTAATCATATTCTTTAACTTATTTTTTCAATCTCTTACTTAATTATTGTTGAGAGAGTATTAATATGAGCAATTTAAAAAATAGTTAGTAAATTTTAAAAATATATCTTATATTTATAATTAAAATTAACTCCTTAATTAAATTTAATATTTAAAACCGGAGGAGTAATATTCTTCGCTACTAAAGTTACTCACTATGTCTTCATAATAATAAAAAGGTGAAAAGATAGAGTTTAAAATTTTAACATATATACATGGGCAAAAGTATATATTTAATCTTCTAATTTTATGCATAATTTTGATTTAATTTTTTAATTTTATAAAATATATTTTCAGTTACCTGCCTCTAACACTAACACCAGACAAAAAATTTGACACATATCTCCTTTTCCAAGTTGTTGGGCCTAGGTAAAATGTGAGTATGTTTTTCTAAACATATATATATATATATATATATATATATATTACTGGTGCAAATACAAAAATTTATACAGCTTTTCTAGAAAATCAAATTATAATACATTCCAAGAAAGAATAACAAATGCTCTAATCAAGAAGGGGTTCACTACCATAAAGACATTATTTTATTGTCCTCCACACTTGGAGTCTCTTATTTATAGATAGACTGGGATATGATCCCTATTTGATATAGATATTTTGATGTTGGACGAATAGTCCTCTCTTATAACAAAAAAATTATTAAATATAGGTATATCTTTTAAAAGAGATTATAACTTTAAAAATTAGTCGCTTTCACTAGAACTAATTATTTGAAGCTAACAGCCTTTATTTTGTTTTGTTTTTTTTATAAAAAGATTTATATAAGTTTGACATCAGTATCCTATTAAAGTTAAAGTACAGCTCTAGGGCTCAGAGAGCGTTTACAGGGGACTTACGAGATCGCATAGTAAAAGAACCCTCAGGACGATAGCGAGAATCAAACTCACGTTTTTATAAGATATAAATTTATTCTTTATTATCTATATTAACTCTTCCCAGCTCTTATTTGTCTGTGTCCAAGTATAAGGAAAATTACCCTTAGACCGCAATATATAGGCCCAAATACTCAAGGGGCGGTAGCCCCTAATTTTGACATGGTTCTTCAATCTTTTGTGTAATGTCACGAAGTGGATGTAGTTGCTCTATAAAACCACTCATCTCTCTTAGAGATTCAGCCGATAAAGTAATTTAAAAAAATTGACTTTGATAGATCCTATCAAGTAAAGGCAACCCGTTTCTCCCGAGATATGTCCTGATTCTGATGAGTTTATAATAAAATATAACCCACCTAAACTTTTATAAAATGTTAGAATAAGATTTGTATATCCTTATCAACCACTGTTAATCACGACTGCCTCTGTTAATCGTGGTGCTGATGAATGATCCTGAATTTTTGTTAATTTGCTGCTACACATGCATGGTAGCCCAGAATCTGTTCAGTATGATGATTTACTTTGGCAGGACCTCTCAGTGTTGAAGGTTTATCAAGTTAGCTTGATTGTTTTGATGTTAGCCTTTTTCTATTCCCCCATAATTAGAGCTTTAATCTCTCCCACAAAGAATGAGTATATTTTCATGCAATTCGTGATCATATAAAAGATGCATTTGCTATTTTGATTCATGCACTAGTGTTTATAATTCAGTCAAAACTTAAAAAATAGTGTTAAAGATATACTATATCCAATCATAAATATAATAACTAGATAATTAATTTATAAAAAAAATTAATTTAGTTATTTATAATAAATACTAAAATGTTTTATTTAATTATTATCTTGATCGATGAAAACTTATAAATTTAAAAGATAAATTGAACTGATGTTATATTTAAAAATAAAATAAATCACTCGAATAACTCTTTGACTTATCATTCCAAATGAATAATAGCCATGTAATTTGAGCTTGGGCTATATATGATTAAGCCATGAAAGGAGGGATACATATATATAAGACAGTAAAAAGAGAAGATTAAGAGATACTTTACCTTGTTGGGCTATGAAGAAGGCGAAGTGAAGAGATGCGTGAGAAGAGCAACCTTGTGTTGGATTTCAAAAGCCAAATCACCCCCAAAATAACCAATAAAAAGCACTGATCTTTTTTGCTATAATTTCGTGCCTTTTAATACTGAAAATTTTGAAGAAGCTTGGACTAAGACATTATTCATATGTATATAGCAGATAGCATTGTTCAATGCTGATGATGTTGCTAGCTAGCAGAGAGAGCCAGAAAGATGAATAATTACAAAACTCATTCAGTGAGAATACTACAGGCGCTATAAGTCTATAAAACAATTAGCTTTTGTCAACATCTCACGAAACTTCGAGGAAATTCATTTGCCTTCGTCATTCTTCTCTCTGAGTCTTTGTCAATTAGATAACCTTCAATTTTTTCTATTATATAACACATTTAAAAGACTCAGTCGTCTATCAATTACATAAAATTTTATTGATAATAATATATGACCTTGCAAGTACATTTTTACAATACGTGACATTTCTGAGCTAATTAAATGGAAATATTTGACTTTTGGACAATTGAGAAAATTATTTTTAGAGGAGAGCTTATGAAAAAAAATATTAAAAAAATAAGTATTTAATAATTATTAGTAGAAGGATTTTTGTAATTGATAAATTATCAAAAAGAGTATGATTTTATTAAAATTAGAAGAGAGGAGAGAGGGTAGAGAAGAGAGGAGAGAGAGGGTATAAGAAGAAGTAAGGGTAAAATAACCAACGGGGGTTGGTCCGAGTGGTAAGTGGCTCAGTATCGCTTAAGCGAGGTCTCGAGTTCGAGCCTTGGTGTATACAGAAAATTCCCGTTAGGAGACTCACCCACCATAGCCAAGTGTGCGACGCGGGTTAAATCTGGATATAGTCGGGGCAAAGCTCCAGTGAACCGGGTGGGCAACAAAAAAAAAAGTAAAGGTAAAATAGTAATTGGGTAATTCATAAGCCTTTTTACTGTTTCAGAAGCTAATCTTAATAGCTTATTAAAAATTTTAATTTTAAACTATAGTTTAGTTGTAAAAATTTGTTTGGACAAATGTTTAAATCCACACATTGTTGAGGATGCTTCATTATATTGCGTTGCCGTTAAGTTTCAAACAAATGGACCAAGGCAAGTTTACAATAATTCACAATAATAATAATAATAATAATAATAATATAACGATATGGGCCACGCAAATAATTATTATTTAAATTTTAAAATGGACCTCTTCATTTGGTTTAATTTCCGACCTTCTGATGAGTTGTTAAAATTTTATTCATTTGATTTGAATGCAGCTATTTTCCTTCCTACCACTCTCTTATTCATACATATGTAAAAGTGTTCTTTTAATTTAATTAGATCTTTAACTGTAATTTCTATATAATAACTATAGAATAAGAGAGAGACCACTGATCCATGAATATAATAGAGGTCAGTCTTGTCTGTTTAATTGCATAAATAATGCTGCATGGAAAATCACGGGCACTTGCGGAAGTTCCTCTCGTCAATGGCAGAAACATCTCCAAAGTCTCCCACATGTTGGAAAAGTTAGGTATCAAAAAATTTCGTCTTTTTTAAATATTAAAATTCTTATCAATTTTATAATGATATAATACACACACATGTTAGACAGTGCTTAGTAATAATAATTTTTCCCTGGACCAAAACAAAAAATTTCGGAATAATAGGTTAGAAATTTTTAAATGAGTTAGGTTTTAAAAGAAAATTAAATAGGTTTACTTCTTTATGCCTTTATCATGATTGTATCAAGTGAAAGAGATGCCATTGCCCTTAAATGGGATTGAAAGTTTGAATCTTGTAAATTGGGGGGGGGGGGGGGGATCGCATTAAATGAGCTATCTCTAATTAAACCAATAAATACCAAAAATTACCCAAGTCAATTGGTCACTTAAAATAATAAAAATCAAACATATGGTAGTTGATTATTGGGGTTTGTCTATTCGATTAATAGCCTGCCCACCATTTTGTTGTTTGTTGTCCTTCGGAAGAATGACACTTGATGAACAAGTCAATAATTTAATTACTATAGTTAGTCAATAATTTAATTACTACAGTTAGTCAATAATTTAATTACTATAGTTTAAGATCAACATATTTTTTAAATTTTAATAAAGGACCAAAAGCCCTTAATTAATAGCTGAAATGTTAAATAATATATTGTGCACGCAAAGTATACTAATTGTGTTACTTTTCTCTTTGCCCCCGTAAAGTTGGTCCTTTGCGTGCTTCTTCCGTTTCCACAAGAACCAGTTCTTCCTCCACAAATCCAATGATTGAATTGGTATTTTCATTAAATAAAAACACAAACTTTAATGCGTATATATAATAAGGATATATAGAACTTTCTTACATTTTATCTAAACTGAGGAACCCTCTCTAATTATCTGATTGAATAATTGAGAAATCTTCAGCTGACTCTTTCTTTGAAGTCATTTTTTGTTTAAAAACAAGAAAGTTATAGCATAAATGTTCACAATGATTAGTGTGATGCTTGTATCTTTAATATGCATTGATCCTAATGAAAGGGGTTGATAACGACTTGAACTGAACATTTGTACAAACTAAACGTGAGGATCATAGTACCTCGTAATTAAGTATTGATGTTTTGTATTAATTTTCAACATATATAAAGGATAAATTGTAAATAAGTTTGCAAGCAGGAAATATAACATTAAAACCGAAGAATAAATGCAATAAACATAAATTGAACCTTTGTAAAAGTTGTCTGAACTGACTTGATCTTAGCTTGGGCACTAACATAATAGGAAAATTTTCATGGCAACACGATACTTAGCATAGTGCTCCAAACAATAATCAGCATATTCGTACCCAAAAGCAATGAGCAACTCAACCAAAACAGAATTTTATGCTGTGTGGTCATTCATCATCATCAGAATAGTTGAACTTAATTGAGTGGGATTGTAAATCTATGTGCCCTCCTCTGTAAGTCCCACGCTTCTTCTTCGTCTTCTCATGACGAAAATCCCTGTGGGAAACCAATGAGTTCCATGTCACAGGGTTATTAAATATGAAAAAAAATTGTGATAATAATAACAAAAGTTGCATATTGTCACCTATTGAACATTGTCCATTCGGATAACATACCTTCCTCTAACCTGGCCAAGAATTTCTTCAGCTTTTGCACCATAACCAGTTTCGGCACCATGCTGCAGAGAAAATGCACCATTACTTATTTGTTTGGGAATTCGACAGAGTAAATTCAAATTCATGGGCACTACTAGTTATAGTTATCACACCTTTGACCAATAAGAGTTATCCTGAAGCCTCTCATCAGCAAATTGTATCTTTTCAATGTTCACCCGTTGGAATGGTTTTGCTGAATTTGGCTGCAATAAGAGTTCCATATGCTTAAACAAATTTAATAATAAAATCATAAGTATTAGAAATGACATCACAACACATACCTCAACTGAATCCTGCTTCTTCTGAGACCTCTTCCCAGAAAACTTTTCAGTAGTCCCATTTGTCTTTGGTGTCTGATTACCACCAACTTGACCATTTGCTGACTGCTCTCCTTCCTTAGATTCAGTGTCATTGTCTACCTTTCTGCGCTTGGGGTCCTCATCTGCCTTTTTATCCGCGTGTTGTACATCATTTTCTTCAGAAGTCAGTCTTTTCCTTTTTTTAGAATCTTTCTTCTTGTCTGTCACATCATTATTTGATGCTTCAAGATTATCCATTTTTGAAATGTTTTCAGTGGGATCCTCGGTATGCAACTCTTTTGCATCTCCGTCACAACTCGGCTTGTCCTTCTTTTTCTTTTTCTTGTCCTTGGATTTCTTTTCTGCCTCAGCACCATTCGCTTCTGTAAGCATAGACTCTGATTGCACTTGGTCATCTTCCACACTGTTAGCAAGAGATTCAGACTCTAACTTGCTTTTCTTCTTCTTTTCCTTCTTTTTGTCAGTATCCTGAAACAGTAATTCACAAAATTACATGTTAACAAATTCCTTTAACTTCCTTACACTGATTTGGTCACTCGTTCCACTATAAGAACTAGAATTTCATGTTTCTTCACCTTCTCTTTAGATTTAGCTTCTGATCCAGCGTTTGAGCCATTCGTTTTCTCCCCAGGTTGATGAACAACAGGATCACTGTCACTCTTGTCTTTCTTTTTCTTTTTCTCAGCATCATTATCCATGCCAGCAACTAGTAAGTAGTAGAAATGCCAATATAAGGATCTATTTGCAACAGAAAGTGAACGAAAGAGTAAAATAACCATACAAGGGAGAATTTGGCCATGAGACCAAATTTTTTAAGCATACCTTGCTCCTTTTGGTCATTGACATTTGTCTTAGCACCCTTACTACTGACAAGAAATAACAGAGAGCAAAGAAAAAGTTCAGTTAACATATGCAAATCGATATGAACTAAAAATTAATACGATGGTCCGGATTCAAAGAAGCTAATTGGTGCAGCAACACTTGCAAGAAAGAAACTGCCTCTTCCTACTTATAAGACTGAATTATGAGTGTAAATGGACCCACAAGTGCATCAATACCCTGCCCTATTTGCAGATTATAGATTATCAGAAGTTTGGAACTCAAGGAAACGACTGAGCATTGTAGAATCAGTGTTATGAATTTTGCAGGGCATAATGCCATCAAAAGTGGTTAATGGCAAATTATCTTTTACAATACTGAAAACACCAACGTGAATTAAGTTGCCTCCTTGGGAGTTGAAACAGTAACTATGATACAAGAGTGATGAAGACAGAGGCAATGATATGCTGAAGCAGCATAATGAACTAATGAATTGTCCAATTGGGTAAAATCAATGATGCTATAAAGAAATAACAAGAGTCATCAAACAAGAGTCATAAAGAAATAACAATCAAACAAAAAGTTCTTCACCAACAGTTGCTGTATCATTAAATAGACACTTGGTAAGACTAAACTGATGCCATATTTTGCATTTTGGGTGCTCAGTAGCTTACAATACATCTGCACAAGATATACTTCCTCACAAGAATATTAGCTTGTTCATGAGGCTAAAGATCAGAGCCAGATATTACCACAAATAAAGTTATCTATTCTCAAATTAACAATAGAGACCGCTTGAAGTCCCAGTCCCTCAGTGGCTTTGCAGAAGAGTTTATAAATCAGGCATTCCCAGACCATCAAGCAAGCCAGTGTTTTCTTGATAACATAATTAACCAAAAACAAGCTTATAGGCATAAAGCGCCAAATATAACAGATTTATTCTGATATCTCTATTCTCAGAGCCACCCCCAATAGCAAAAATTTTGGAACAATGAATGAATACAGTTAAGAAAATATGCTTGAATGATACCTATTATCAGAGAATATCAAAATGGCATCTCCTCTTTTGAATTATTTTTCTGGTCCAAAAAAACAGTTATCATGAACAACACATTTCACAGTTGGGAAAGGCTGGTGAAAATAAGAATTTAACAAAACAAAGCTCAGGTTTATCTCACCATAACTCTAAATATTTGAGACACATTTCTTCTAGATCAACTGAGGAAGTCTCCACATTATCTTTCTGCATCACAAGCAGGATCAACATTAAAAAGTTGAGGAAAAAGCCAAGCTTCTCTACAACTAAATATTGAAAAAGAAGTATAATTATTAAGTAGGCACTACTACACACAGCAAGGATGGTATGCTATAATAACCTATTAGGAACCACATACAATAATATTACTATTAGCTATTTTATGTTCATGATTTATCAAGTCAAAACAATCTCCCTATCCAAGTAAAATGCTGCTTTGTAAATTTGATGCCTTCTAAAAAGTTGACAAGGGAGCAGTGAAATCAAATAGTTAAATAATTTAACCAAAAACCTTACTTCTTTCAAACACAAGGAAATCACATGGCCAATTAATTCAGTTGGTAAAAATTGGGCCCATAACCCACAAAGTCTTAAGTTCAAATCCCACAACTAATTTGAGGACCTTGTTGGTGGGCTATTTGTAAGAACATTTATAAGTACTCTTTGAGCATACTTATGGTAAGGTGATATCATGCAACATTCCTAACACCATTCTGTAAAAAAATTCTTACAGCAATCACATTAAGATGCTTTCATTACTAATTTGTTATAATTGATGCCAAGTGTCAGTGTTACTTATCTGAACCGAAGCAAAAAGCCACAGAACAAATCCTTTGAGAGTGTTCACAGTTATATCACGTCATATAACAACAAAAATGAGCATTTTTATTCATATGAATAAAAGGAATTTGATTTTTTTAAAAAATACGGTCTCTTTTCGCCATTGTTTGACATTTTCGAAATACTTAGCACGTTAGCCCATCATCCATTTTGCTATGATTAGTGTTTACACTTTGTTTAAACAACTATGATTCATTACGTTCTCTAAGTACACGATTCAACAGCTTCAGCTAGCTATTCCGATATGTATTACTAGGAAAAGTATATCTCCTTCGCATACTCATGGCAAGCAAAGGAAAAGAAGAAAAACTCACCTCGATTTTCGCCTCAGAACGAAATTTCTTCAGGGTCTTGGAGAATCCACAGCGGTGAAAATAATGGGCCATAGAAATGTGAAGAAGAAGCTTCTCCTCCTGCTTCAATTGGACAGTTCCATTGGAAGAGGCGTTATTATCACTGGAGAGCTTCATTCCTAGCAAAACTTGACGAGGAGTAAAGGCGATAGATTTTGTGTTTGCTTTGTTATCTGTTGGAGTTGAAGGCATACGACGAGCTTCTTCGGTTTATGAACTTATTGGTAGAATGACAGAGCACGGACCCAGTTGCTCAAAGCCTCGCCGAGTAAAGAAACGAAACAGCCGGGGGTTTTAGGAGGAGGGCATTAGGGTTTTCACAACGCCTAGCCACAGCCGACAAGCCTGAAATAAGGCATCATTGCCTTAATAATATTTTAGCTTTATTCTACCAAAAACAAAACATTATTAAATTACAATATGTAATCCCTCTCAATAGAGCTTTTCTTTTGGCCAATAGTGCAACTCTCATCGATCAATGATATTTGTTTGGATAGCTCTTAAATCCTGATTTTAAAAAAGTTTTAAATTTAAATTTTTAGTTTAAATTTTTTTTAAAATAAACAGTTATACTTATCTAAAATAATTTTTAGATTAAATTATAGTTTTAAATAAGTTATTAGAAATAATTTTTAGAATAGTAAAAGAGTTTATGGATTATTCATTTACTATTTTGCCCCATTTTTTCCTATTATCTCTTCTTCTTTCTCATTTCTCTTTTTCTCTCTGCTTCTCCTTCGAGTCCACGTCGCTGTGTTGCTCTCCTCTGTGTCGCCGTCTTGATAGTCTCCACAAATCGTAGTCATTGCCACTCAGAGAAAAGAAGGGGTGAGTCGCTGTCGTTGCTCCTTAGTTGCCGTCCCTCTTTATCGATCGCTGCTCGTTGTGAGTCGCGGCTTGCCGCTCGTAGATCATTGTAGATATGATAAATAGTGTTGATGATTAATTTATATTTTTTATTTCATACCCTTTTTAGTAATTTATTAATATAAAAAATCATTCAAAAATCTATATAAACACACATCAAATATCATTAAATATCATTGGAATTTGGAAGTAAGAGTGTTGAAAGTAAGATTTGGCTTGCCTTGATTTTGAGCAAAACCTGAATCAAAGCAAGCAAATGGGCTGTGATCCATTTTTTTTTAATTATTAAATCAGTTTAGTTCATGTTTTTTTAGCCAGTTTAGATGGGTTGACAACAAGTTTCAACAATTCTCTCGTGTATTATACTAAAATAAAACAATTCTCTCTTGCATACTCTACTATGTCTATTACTTATTATTAGGCATCAATTACTAATTTATATATACTAATTAATTAACACAGTTAAAAATATTAAATTTATTTTAAAATTTAAATAATTTTTAATATCATCCTTAACAATTATACTAAACTCTATTATTATACTCTCTCCCACTATTTTTATTAAATATGAACATATTTAAAAAGTAATAAATGTTTGTTAAAACTAAATATTATATAAAAATAATTATAAATATTTGTTAGTTAGTGTCTTATAATAAAAATTAGAATAAATATATTAGAATTAAACATATATTCTTGTTCCCTATTTCCTATCAAATATGAGAAATATTTATATATTTTATGAATGTCATATTATATAAATTATGTCTAAATAAAATATAATAGCTCACATAATGACTCATCTAAAAATTTAAAAAAATAAAAATTTATCTGAATTAAATTAAAAAATTTATTTAAAAAAAAATAAAATATAAATATTTTGATAGGACTCGTTAATTAATTAAAATTAAAATATATTAAGTTATTTTATTTTAATTCGAACCGCTTCACTTGTGTGTAAGTATTTCTCCTCAAACAGTCAAACGTACTTATCCGGGGTGAGTTGGTGGGGGAGGAGATGCCACGTGTGGGTGACCAGGCAAGTTGGCAGGACACGTGTCGTCATTGGCCAGCCACCAAGACCCATAAATGTGACAAGCAAATTAAGAAGAAACTCCCGTACTAAGAGCATCATTCGTGACCCCATTATTTCCGATCGCCGTCGCGGCGGCGACTCCCTCGAACAAAAAGCGATGGCTCGTTCCCCCGATGATGTCCTCGCCTACTCTCGATCTGTTCAGCAAGTCGACTCCTCCCTACATTAATCCTCTCATAAATGACTGCTCTTACGTTTGTTCTTTATTATATCCATCTAAGCTTGTGGCGCATGAATGAAAATGTCATCAAGTTCATATTAGTCACCAGTGGAATTGGCATGTAATTATGACCTAACCACCCTTATAGTACTACTTCCAGATTTTTTCACCAATAATATTCTTATATCAGCAACCCCATATTGCAAGATTTGAGTTAACAATCTCATGGTTGATTGAACAACTACCTCATCCCAGTTAAAAAGTTTAATTTAATATTAAATTTATAATTTTTTTTCTCTTAATAATATATGTTAAAGAGTTTTTCTTAAAGTTTGACAATAAAAAAATTAAACCATATTTATTCTAACTAACTGCAGGCTAACTTTTGTGAGCAAAGCAAAATTTTATTTTATTTTTTTGGTTACATGAGCAAAGTTTTTTTTTTTTGTAAGTTACATGAGCAAAGTAAATTAATTTTTTTTTTTTTTTTTTATACAAAGTAAATTTACATTAGTCAAGGCTGAACTTTAAAGTAAATGTTATTAATTGGGCCGAACTTAGTCCCGATGTGGCCCAAGAAGGCCCAGTTCAGTACTTGTGGACGTCATATTTAGCATCTTGGGCCTACGTCTAGCGCTGAAATTTGGACAAATAAGCTCAACACAATACATTCTAAGAGGAAATAAGAAGGTTGCAGGATTGTATCAAAAAAAAAAAACAAGGTTGCTATGCTCTAATTAAGGAGGGGTTTACAATCACAAAAATATTATTTTATTATCCTCTACACTTAGAGTCTCTTGTTTATATCATTGAATTGGGATCTGATCCCCATTTAATATAGATATTTTGATGTTGGGCGAGTAGCTCTCACTTATAAAAAAAGCTCAACCCGGGGTAGAGTTGTGATGCAATACACAAAAAATATTTATTCTCAGCTTCTTTTCTTACAACATTATATGTAGTAATTTATTTAATTATTCTCGATTATTTATGAACTGTCAAAATTCAATTCCAACTATTGAAATATCATCGAGTGAATGTCATAGTTGAAAAGGATATTTCAGCGGTAAGAAATGTCGTTGTATAGCATGTGCTTCCATGATTATGTCCTTAATGAAAAGTGGTGAAAAATTGGAAAACAAATTGCATTGCTATATAAAATAATAAAACGACGAATAGAGATCATCAAGTGTAAGATGAGATGAACATAGAAGCAGGTGGGTTGTTGGAGAAGAAGGTGAGAGGTTGACTTAATTAGCAGGGGAATTATACTTTGACATCTGTTTATCGTTTGGGATTATGATATTTTAAAATGTCAAATCAAGGATTAATGTCTTTATTAGCCTTACTATTAAAAATTAATGTTGAATGTCAAATAAATTGGCCATTTTTAATATTTAATAAATGAGTACTACTTTTTTTATTCTAAGCATATTTATTAAAAAAGATAGGCTATATAAATTGCCGCTTTTCGAATTATTTACTATTCAATAAATAATAATTTTTTTTCTGGTATTATTTTCGAGCGGTTACTATTTTTTTACATGCAGTTACTTTTTTCATTTGTTATGTTTTTCTTTTTTAATCATTATTTTAACTCCTTTTCCCCCATTTATTTCTCAGCAATTTATGCCTATTTAAATTGCCTGTTATACATTCGGGTCATATTTTCTCGCTACTTTGAATTATTTTGATTTTAAGTGTAATTTTATATTGCATTATTATCTTGCGTGTCGTTGTAGGCTACAACCTCTGGGTGTGGGTGTGAATTAAGAGCAGGTTCTCGTTAGTCATCAACCAACCCTTTCTTTAGCTGAGGAAATTTTATCAATGGATGATCGATGGAAGCTGCTGCATCAATATTTATTTATAACTTATAACTAATATATGTTTATTATAAAATTTATAGCGTTATTAGTTAAATTATTTGAAGTTATTTTATATTTTATATTTAGTTTTTCTTCTTCTATTTTTTACACGTGATTAGGTTAATTCTTATGTATTATTTAAGTTTAAAATTTGAAAAAAAAATTGTAACTTCCAACTCATGATAAATTATTTATATTCATATTTTATTTTAAAGTATAAATTAAAAAATAAGATCTTGAATTTGTTTTTAACAATAGGGATTTGTGAACAGTTACACATGCATGAAGATTGCTATGCCCACGTGGAAGAATGGATGTGTAACATTGAAAAGGCATCAGAATCACAATACTGAGATTCCACCTACCCACCTCCCTATCAGAGCGCATGTGCTTTCCCTGCCCCCTCTCCCCAGTCCATCCCACAAATAAATAAATAACCCGGGGAAAAATATAACAAAATACCCAAATTCAACATTATTTACAACCAAATGACATATTTAAAATGGGGCCCCGAAAGTATTTGTAAATTTCCGTAATGTCCATCAGCCAAAAGCCAAAAGCCTGCCAATTTTGCCTAAACTCAGTCGTTTTCCATTGGTACTTGACTGACTGCCTGGCGCTGCTATAAACAGGTACAAGATTTTTTCATTACTCTCTAGTCTATCCAATTTTCCTAGTGTGGTCCTCTAATTATTTATCCCTTATAAAAAAATATAATTTATTATTTCAGATTTATAATTAAAGAGATGAAAAATTAATTGGAGTTTTTTTTATCTCATTTTGGTACCATACATTAATTTATACTCTTCTTATTCTATTTATAAGTTACTCATAATATATTTTATATAAATTAAAAAAAAAATCTTATTAACTATACTATAAAATTTAATAACTTTATAATTTTATCTACATTTAATGTATATTACTATATTACACTCAATGGAAACAAAATTAACATAAATAAATCAAAGTTAAAATAGCACAGTCATGTAAACAAATTTTCTCTGTCGGCTAAAATAATTTTTCTCCATCTCTCCTATAAATAGTATTAGAGAAATATCTTTAAAACAAAATTGCTAATAGAACAAAAGGAAAACTGCACATATCCTTGTTTATCTCTGTATCAAATTATATAATTTTGTTTTATTAAAATCGTCAATATTTGTAATTTTGATCTATTAGCATGATTAGCCTATTTGTACTTGAGTTAAATAAAGTTAAAAGATTTGATAGAGAACAAAAGTATAGATACCAAATTAAAAAATTATAAAAAAGTTTAAATACCTCTAAAATAGTTTTTTCTAAAATAGAAGATAAGGATCTATAAATCCTTATAAGACTAACTCAAGTGATAAGGATACGATGGGGCGTGAGTAGAAGTGAGTCCTTCTAATCCCTCTAATGAATATATAGAAAGAGGAGGGGATAAGGATAAGTTTATAACTCATATAATGTATTTATCTAGTACAATACAAAGTCACTTAATTCAAACACCCATGAACTTTAAAATAAGAATTTATTGGGGGCAGCTCCACATCTGGTTTTGGCCAATCTGAGAGAAAGACGTTAAGGAACAAAATTGTGAGGAGAATGAAGTAGGGGGGATTCTCTATCATTGTCATATCATACACTTATGGGCAAACAATGAGCAAAAGAGGAGGGAAGAGGCCAAGTGTACTAGTTGCACATCTCAAATAAGTGGCTATACGCATGCAGATCAAATCCACCTAACTACTTCCTCAAAGGATCCAAACCTCACTTCAATTCAATGCCTAATTACCCACAACTTTGCATCTCAAACAAAGTTTTTTTTTTTTGTTTTTGGCCCCTCCAAATGAAACATTTTCTTAATGAATATTCCATGTGTATTTAATAATCTCATTATACTGTAGAAGTAATACTTATCGCATTATAATGTGAAGCCCTTGGTTTAATTTCATGGTTTTTAACAGTTGTGAGTTATTATCAACTTAAAATATGAAATTTATATTATAAAAAAACAATATTCCAAAGTCATTAATGTTATTTCTCTCCCGTCTAGACCCTAGAGCAACTGTCCAATTTGTCTTCTTATTTCCTTTATATATATTATTTTATATATTTAAATAGGTTTTACATATTATCAACAGATTGTATTTAATAAAATAGGCTAGTCACTCATAACATAACAAATTAAAATTTAAATTTATATTAGAAGGTGTGTTTATATTTAGTGTTTGATAATACATCGAATATGATTATCTCTAATAAGAGGATATATACATCTAGTAAAAAAAAATTTAAAAAATAAATATTTTTTCAAAAGATATATTCTTATTTCCGTAGAAACACATTTTTATATATAATATACCATAACTACAATTGTTTGATATCCCGTGACTGGGTTGGGGGAAATCAATTATTTGAAGCCGGCCTAATAATAATTTCATTATTGAATGTTTATTAATTAAGTTCCTTAAGCCCTAGGATATCTCTTCATGCCCGGTCCCCGTTGTTTTCCTTTTTCTGGCGATCATCCCATACAAAGGAAAAATAGTACAAGCAATTTTTTAAAGTATATTTCTCTATTTTTTTTTAATAAAAAACCTTTCTGCCTATTAAATATTGCTTGATCTTTTCTCATTCCCTCTACCAACTTTCCCATTGATGTTGTTTTTGGAACGGGAGTTAAATGTAAGTTGAATTAACTAAATATGATAAGTACTATATATTACTTGTATAGAATTTTAAAAAAATAATTATAACACATAAAGAATAATAACATATTTATATTATTAACTTGTCATTTAAATTTTTTAAATGTTAAATTTCTTACATGGCCCATGTGGGTAATTATCCCTAAAAAACATTTTACGACTTGTAGGTATGCTCTCACCTATTGGTAGGGACTGTCTCTATAGCAGGTCACTCAGAAACAGGACCAGTAGGGGCAGGTCCAATTAGAGTGCTGTCCTCCTTCTAAACTTCATCTATTTTTCTTTTTTGTTTATTTCTTACCCATTTTGCAGAAGAAAATTTTGCTATTATTAGAAAACTAGGAAGATCTTTTAAAACGTTTTGCCATGGGCCTTATAACTTAGTATTTGTCTGTTAAATGGATGAGGGTATATACATGTAAAACAACAAGAAGCTGGAACATCGCATTGCCCTCCACGTAGTCCGAAAAAATCTTGCGCTTGCAGCATATTCAGCATAAGTGATAAGAGGGATGCTTGTGTTTGGAAGATCTCCATGAAACCTCATGAACGAGAAATTCTCCTATCTACCCTTTCCTTCCTATCTCTAAATTCTCTCCTAAAATTATGATCATTAGGGATGAAAATAGGCCAGGCCAAGCCAGGCTTTAACCTTAACAGGCCAAGCCTGTTAAAAAATAATGTAGCCTAAACTTGGCCTGTAGCCTGTTACAGGCTAATTTTCTCGCATAAGCCTGGCCTAGCCTGGAGCTTATTGAAAAAGCCTGTTTTATAACTATACTAACAGACCTTCATAACAGGCCCTAAAACAGGCCTTTGTAACAGGCCCCAGAACAGGCCTTCATAGCAGGCCCTATAACAGGCTTTTTTTGCATATTACATTTTAAAAAACTACAAATAAGCTTTTTGTAATATTAATTAGCCTAAAATTAAAAAATACTTAATCAACCATCAAGACAATACCAAACAAATAGAACATTTGTCATTACAATAATATAAGTACAACAATCCAAGCTAAATCAAACTAAAACTATTAGCCACCCATCATAAAATCTTCAATGTAATTTCTTCCTCTTGCTCAAACACTTTGAAAAGAATAAATCAAATGTATATTATTAGATCATAAAGCAATTGAACAAAAGATATCAATAGACAAAGGAAATAGAAACAGAAATACCAGGAAACAGAACCACGAAATGAAACTAGGACAGCAATCAAAACAGAATAAAGTAATCATTTGGGGATTCAAGTGCAATGAAGCATCAAAACCAGGAAACAGAAATACAGAATAAAGGAAACTAGCAGGAGTGCAATGCGTTTGTTAAACAATGTCTGAAATTATTCAGAATAAAGGAAACCAGGAGAGAAATGCAAACAGAATAAAGGAAACTATTCTGAAATTATTCAGAATAGTTTCATAGCAAGTGCAATGCGTTTGTGAAGAATGAAGGAAACAATCCAAATAGAATAAAGGAAATTATTCATATGATGCAGGGCAAGAGATTTCTGAAACACAGAACGATTCCAGTGACATTGAGAAGAACATAACTTCAAACTAGGAAGCATCAAATCGACTGGGGATTCAAGTGCAATGAAGCATCAAAACCAGGAAACAGAAATACAGAAATACCAAAGCGTTTGTGAAGAATGAAGGAAACAATCCAAACAGACTAAAGGAAACAGAATCATTCATAGCAATCCAAACAGAATAAAGGAAACAGAATCATTCCTAGCAATCCAAACAGAATCATGTGCGTTTGTGAAGAATGAAAGAAGCATAACCAAAGCACAATCATACCCTAGGCTTTTCCAGACGAGTCTGAAGGTGCACAATCTGAATGTTCAGCAAGCCGTGAGAACTGCAAGTCGCTGAACTCTGTCGCAAGCCGTCCGTGAACTATCGCCCGTCGGTGAACCAAGCTCTAGTCGGTGAACTGTCGCAAACAGAATTATTGTGTTATGTTCAATAGGGAGGAGGTTTGATACTCAGCTATTACGTTTTCATACTAAGTTATTGTTAAATAACAGGCTCAGGTTGTCAGGCCAGCCTGTCAGGCCTAACAGGCTTCTTAAAGAGCCTGAGCCTGACCTTTTAAGTAAAACAGGCTTTTATACAGGTTTGAGCCTGTGTAATTTTTAAAACAGGCCAGGCTAAATACAGGCGAGGCCATAGGCCCCTGACAGGCCGCCTAGCCTGTTTCCATCCCTAATGATCATCTACAAAATTACGTTTGTTCTACTCTAACTCAATATGGAAAATATTATAAATGTTAATATAATCTTTTATTTTTTAATTGTTTTCTCATTTTAGTTTTGATATATTTAATTTTAAATTATAAATTTTAATCTATTAAAATTTTTATTTAAAATATTAATTCTTATAATTTAATAAAAATATAACTTATTTTTATATTTTATAATTTAATCTACTAAATCTATTAAACAGACACCTGCCAACGGATGAGGGGATCAAATAAATGCTCTCCTGTCTTATTTCAAGCCAATCAATCGATATCAAAGCCACCGTCAGTGCAATAAATTAAACAGTACTAATATGATATTAATTATAATAGTAAGTTATTTTAAAAAAATTAAATAAATTAAAATAAATTTATATTATATATTCTTCTATTTATTTAAATTAATCAATTAATTTTTATATTAATTATAAATATTTAATTTTTTTAATTTTTTTAAAAATTAATTATTTTTTATAATTAGTATATGAGGTATATTATGGATTCTGATTTCAAACCATGCAACATCCAAGCCTCAAATCTGCCTGCCCAGAGTCAATTTTATCAAAATGACTGACTTATAATCTAGCAATAATAGTATGGTTTTTATAGATTTTATTAAATATATATATATATATTGTTCTGTAATATATGTCCTTGATTTCTGAGGTAAAAAATACGCAACAAACTACTGTGAAAATTATTTGCATGTCATCAAATGTAGGTGGCTCAATCATCAATAAGTAAATATGGCTTTCTAAATTCGACATACCATCCCTTCTTTCTGTTCATTTTCTTTCCCATTACACTCGTGCAACTGCCATCTACACAAATCCTATTCATGGAAATGTGGTCCCACCCCGCTGCATCAGAAAAACACAGTCCTAATTTTGCCTCCTTTATTCTGTCTAATCAGATTTCTTAGTTTAATGAGACCTATAAAATTATGGGCCTGTTTGGTTCCTTTTCAAACCATGAAAATGACTTATAGCCTAAATTTTGATTTGGGGAAATTTTAAAACAAACAGCCATATTTGTCCATAAGTGCTTTTGGGCAAAACTATGGTTTAAAACCATGGTTTTGAATAAGCTATTAAAACTAACTTTTTCAACAGTAAAAGAGCTTATGGACTATCCAATTACTATCTTACCCCTACTTTTTTTTACACCCTCTCTCCTCTCTCATACTTTTTCTTACACCCTCTCTCCTCTTTCCTACTTTTTCTTACACCCTCTCTCCTCTCTCCTCTCTCTTCTCTTTTCTATACCTCTCTCCTCTCTATTACTTTAAATCAAATCATACCCTTTTTAGTAATTTACCAATATAAAAAGTCATTCTAAAAATAACTATCTAAACACTTATTTATTCAAAACCACTTTTTTTCATAAACTCTTCTCTAAAAGTCATTTTCTATAAGTTGTCCATAAGCCCTTTTTTTCATAAGTCTTTTTTTAAAATCTTATCCAAATAGACCCTATATATAACATTGTTTTATCCGTTAGGGTGTTCTCTCTTGTTCTCTCTCTCACATGTTTCCCTTCTTTTTTTTAAAGGTCATTTGTAGTTGTACTAAAACGGGATGTTTGGAATCATTCAATTATATATATAATTTTGAATTTTCCAATTGTGATTTTGGCTTCTTTAGACTACAATTTTTCCTTTTCCCCCCTCCTAATTTATAAAAAAAATTGCACATTTGTATAGCTGCATGAATTCAGAGAGTTTATTTTACAAAAAACAAAGAGATGGAGGGGGACATGGGGGAATGAGAAAAGAACAAATGAGAAGATCCACACACACTTTTTATTAATGATTAATTTAGTATTTGATTGTTGCCAAAATAAACAATAACTTAGATCTTGTAGTTTATGGAGTGAAGGATTTATATAGATTCGGTTGTATTAAGTTAACAACAAATTATAAGGGCAAATTCACAATTGATTTCCAATCCACAAATTTGAATTAATCATCGCCACACTTAAATTCCAATTTACTTAAAGCTTACCACTACTAGTACATGTCTAAGAATCACAAGCAAGTGAGGGACTACGATTCTCTATCTCATGGACTCGATTATTGTTAATAAAACAGTTGAAGAGAAGTTCATAAAAAGAACAGTTGAAAGAAAGTTCAACCAGTAATGAACAGACTAAAAAAGAGAAAAAATAAAATTGGAAAAAAAAATCCATCGAATCCATCCAGATTCCTTATTCATTTATAATTTTTCGCTTGATGGTTTATTTTTAGATAAAATAAGAGACATTTTATTATTTTACAACCATCAAACAATATTTATAGTTTTGTATTTTTATAATTTTTTAATTAAAAAAGGAATCAGGTTATAAACGGAATAAAATACACAACCTATATAAATTTGCTCACAAAGTCATGGGCATTCTTTTTTAATTATTTTAAAAACGTAAAGTTGCGTCTGAAAAATTATTACTGCGCGTCCATAAAATTTATACCGTAGATTTTAATCTGACGGCCCCTATGATAAGATGTTAGATAACCGGTGGGGAAAAAAATAAAATACTACCTCCGGTGGCAATTTGCACCACAAACCGGAGGGAAAGAAGGAAAGGAACAAACTTAACCGAACTTGGCCAGAGTTAGCGACCGATTGAACAGAGATGACGCATGTGACGTCGTAAATTTGAATTTCAGATCGGCTGCTATTTTTTTATACTAATCTGTGAGTATGTATCTAAAATTAAACAATAATTAGTATTGGTAACGAGCGGCGAATGAATAAAAAATCATCTGGTTGTTCAATGCCGTTCCGTTTCCGGTTTCTCATATTGATGCTGGAATTCATGTTTCCGAAACAAAGCTCCGTTTCGAATCGAATGCGTTTGCACAGAAGAACAGAGAAACAGAAGATGGAGACGAAGAAGTTTTTTTCCCTTCTTTTCGTATACTTCTGGTTATGCCTATCAACAAAACTGGAGCAGGGGAAGAAAACAGAAAGAGAGAAAAAGCGAAAGCTCCCGCATGTTCAATCAATCGATGAGTAACAATCAAGACAAACAATCTCAACGGCAATCAAAATCCCTCGTCAAAATTAGCTAGAAAGAAAGAAAGAAAGAAAGACAGATTCATATTATAACTTCGGAATCCCTACTCATATACACATGAAGAAGTCGATCTTGTTGCTGTTGATGTTGCAGAAGCTTTCAGAAAATCTCAGATCAATTCAGATTTCCGGCTGCTAGTAAAAGAGTTCTAAGCGTTTGGAACAGAGAGTACAAAAATACTTGCGTTTGATCTTGAAGCACATAGGCAGGAAACAGAGTCGACTCTGAATCTCGACGTCGACGGCTTCGACCTTGCCGGTGCAGTAAGGGCAAGAACCAGGGGCCTTTTGGCGTCCGAGCTCTTTGTGTTCTTCGTCGTAGATGTAGAGGAACCACATTTTTCGCCTGCAATTTTGCTCTGAACGTGTTGTCGGCGACGGAGATGTGAAATGGGGGCCCTGGTGAAGGCGAAGGTGGTAGGGTAGGCTTGGAATGATAATGAAGAAAGAGGCAACAGTCAAGGATGGCATGACAAGCTTAGTTATAGGGAGGCCGGTTTGGTTGTTGCTTCACTCCGTCTTTGTTTTTTCTCCGGATATTCCCTCATCCAAATTAGCTACAGTGTTAATCAGAATTAAAAAATAAATAAAAAATACAGAAACTTGTGGCCCCACAAGAAGAAACTACAGTTTTTATAATTTTATATATTGTCTCTGTCTTTTTTTACTTGACCATGTGAATCTGAATCCCATACCCTTTAAGAAAACAAAAAACAAAGAAATGAGTACTCTTATTTATCACATTCTATATTTGTTTGTTGATATTTTTTCTATTGAATATGGATTAAACTTAATTTTTTTTTGGATATTCAAATTAACTGTGGGTAATGCTAATTCCGTTAGAAATTTTCTAAAATGTACAATAGGTGTAAAAGAACAACTTCATCTTTGTTGGCATAAAAAAAGATAATCTCTTTTTTTATTTGAAATGGGCTAAGCGGGATCTGGATTCTGAGTGGCGCCACCCCACGCATGCAATACGAGGCTCCCTTGGGCACAAGTTGATATGATATATCAACGGAGGTTGGTTCGAGTGATAAACAGTTCGGTATCGTTTAAATGAGGTCTCGAGTTCGAGCTTTGACGAATGCAGAAAATTCCTGTTGGGAGACTCACCCACCATAGCCAGGTGCGCGACGTGAGTCGGATCCGGATGTAGTCAGAATAAAACTCCGGTAAACCGGATGAAAAAAAAAAAGTTGATATGATATGAAAGACTGACATTGGCAAATAGCAAGAACAGAATACGAAAAAAATAAAATAAAAACAGAATTAAGAGTGGTAAAAACTGAGCTGCGCCTGTTCTGTATAAAGAAACTATATTAAGGCCTTGTTTAATTATGTCTTTAATTTCTCTGAAATTTTTAATCCGAAACTAATTTTTTCTGAAGGGTTGCAAACAAGATTCCCATTTATAAAATAGCTTAAGTACTATCGGGCCACACATCATTGGCATTGAGAAAAATATTGTAGAGATAAAATTGTATTAAAAAGTATTTTAAAATACTATATGTTAATAAAAAAAGATTACAGCATTAAATGTATAAAAAATTAGTTTAAAATATTAAATATGACTAAAAACTGCATGCAATGTAACCTAGTTTTTTTTTTTAAATGTTTCATTTGAAGAGTGATGTTGCGCGTGGTTAAAGTGGATACTTTAATTCAGTTATTGTCGGTGAAGGTGCGATGCCAAAGGAAAGGAACTTGTAAACTGTATAATATGTGAATACAGAAGAAACGCGTCGTTTACAAGCCTCGCATGGGATCCACCAGATCCCGCTGAATCAGCCTTTATAGATTCAATTTTGGCGATTGGATATTCTTGTCACTGTGAACCATATATTAGTGGTCAAGCATCCTAATTCAAATCCTATTTTTAGTATAAAAATTTAGGTTAAAGGATAAATTTATCTAAAAATTCTTAATTAGAAGAAATGTTACCCGAATTTATTTTTGAGTTAAATATCATTTTAAAAATTTTAAAATATAATAATATTATCTATCCCAATTAAAAAAATAATATTAATCATTATTATTTTAACAATAAGGTATAAGAAGTAATATTACTCTTAAGTAAAAAAAAATTAGATAAATTTTTCCATTAATCTTATAAATTTTATTAGTAGATAATTTATAAATATTTATGCAAAATTAATTTAAATTTTGAGATATGTTTCAACTGGCTCTTAGTTTTTAGTGACACATGGGAAAATGATGTCGTTATGTCGCTTAATTTATTCTATACTCAATTTTTGTACAAAATTGATGTTGTATTTAATTCCCCATTCTCTAAAGCTACAATACCGATCTTAGTTGTATATATATATTTTTTTTCATTTTATAAAATATGATCTGTATATATATATATATAAAAAAAAGAATAAAAAATCGCCCGATCTTTCCCTTAAAAGTAAAATAGCGCCCATTGTATCTGCTGCGATTAAGTGAGCAGGCCGGACAATATTCAAGTATAAATAAATTGTCGGAGGGTAGTCCTGATCCAGCGACGGGGATGGAGTTCATTTCCCTGCAAGTTGCAGTTGAAGTAACAATTAGCCCCAAAAAGAGAAGGTTTAACATGATGTAAATGTTCGATTAAAATGAACAATAAATAAATAAATAAATTCATACAATTATCTGAGAACTATGGTTTGAATAATATAGCTGTTCAAACGCCATTGGGGTTTAACATAATATAAAATTGAGAAAGTGTTTCGTTTTTCTTTTCCCTCTCTTTTTCTGGCGGCGAGCTGCAAATTGCATGGAAAGAGAGAGACGACGTCCAAAAATGGTTGACTGCTCTAAAAGAAAAAAAAACAGGCAAAGAATGAAACATCGTGACAATAATGGTATTTGTCAAAAAACCTTTTTTTTTACACAACTTTTTGGAAAAAGGTTAGGCTCGGTCACGATCTAAAGGCAAGACGAAATTTTTCTTTCTCTTAAGCGATACTAATGTCGGACAATACGAGCTATCAATTATTCTCAGGTTTAAATTTAGACATCTAAGAGTTACGATGCCTCTTCAAGCTTCGTAACTTGAACCACAATAAAGTGATACTCTATAGGAATCAAACACGCTCTAAATGATCATATGTCTCACCTATTCGCTAGTTGAATTTACAGACAATAAAACTTGTTTTTTTTTTTTGTCCACCCGGTTCACCGGAGCTTTGCCCCGACTATATTCGGATTCGACCTGCGTCGTGCACTTGGCTATGGTGGGTGAGTCTCCCAACGGGGATTTTCTGTATTCGCCAAGCCTCGAACTTGAGATCTCGCTTAAATGATACTGAGCTGCTTACCACTCAGACCAACCCCCGTTCATCAGACAATAAAACTTGTGAATTGCTCAAAGTTTCCCCTTATTTTTTTGGGCCACCAATATTGGGTTGAATTCAATGGCTTTTCGGCCCCGAATTCAATGGCTTAAACCTATAATATTATTTGCTTTTAGGCCACAACATAAATATTATGATTCATAAACAAAAAAAAAATCGCATGGGATGACAACTAATTTCCGTGAGACTCAACCCAAAAAAACAAACAAATGAAAAGCAACATTTTTGCCCAACATTGAAGTGTTCTGTGTCTTTCCAAGAAATTTGGAGGAATGGTATCATTTGTATTTTTTTGAGGGTTCAATTGGAGGAATGCCGTCTATCTAACCATTGTTTTTTTAAACAAAAAATTTTAGCTAACAGATAACGAAACAGAGAATCCAGTTTGAACTGTGGAGAACATTGTGAGAGCTACCTAGAAAGTGGGCCTTTTGGGCCAGTAATGGCCGAAAATGCATTGGATATGACCCCTCTATAACGTGGGTCCATGAGTCCATTAACCCGATGATCAAGATGAAGATTTCATAGTTTTAAGGGAAAAAAGAAGAGCTTGAAGACGAAAATTACGATTCTCATAAACATAACTTGTGGATTACAATTCAAACGTTGAAGAATCTTGCAATTACAATTCAGTTTCTTCTATGCTTCTTTTGAATTTACGTGTATATGTATGTTATCTCTACAGATTTCTCAAAAGCTTCGTTCAACCTTGTACTAGACAAACTCGAAAAAAAATGTTTGGCTCAAGTTGATTAGTCATTTAAAGCTTAATACTTTCTTCTCCTTGCCCATATGCAGGAATGGATTTAGCTTAAAGTTGGAAGCATGGCTACTGCAAAATTGTCATCTACAACAACTCTGCAGAAGTTTGGCATCTCATCAACTACTATCATCCTCTCAACGATTGAATCATACAAATATGCAACTTTCTGAATTCTGATGCAGGACTGAATTGTTGCATCTGAATTCTGAATTCTGATTTCTTGACCCGCCATAGTCATCAAATGTATATTAAAGCTACCATCGTGAATATTTATCCTACGAAGTACAGAGCTATTAATTTCAATCTTAAGCTACCATTAACTAGCTAGTCTCTACGCGTTTTACACAGACTTTATTCTAAAGGATCGACATGGACATCAAAGCCAGGATTTCACTCTACTTTGTGACGTATTGTAATATATGTTTGAGAAGAGTGGGGTGGGAATATAATATGAAGCGATCGAAGTGGAAAGTGAAATAACGAAGGAGGCCACTAACAAACATGATCCCCAATGAGACGAGTCACCACTAGCTTTTTGATCAAAAGTTGACGGTCAATATTTCTCATTCATATGTCATTATCATGTGCTCTCTCTCTCTCTCTCTCTCTCTCTCTCTATATCCACATCTGCTTTCACACTTATTTTCAACATTTTGGTACTCCCAACTTTAATAATCCTATGATCTTCAGCATGTTTGTTTGTTCATATCCATTGAAAATGGTTGACATAGAATCACTAATTGATGAATTGAAATATTGCGCTGGATAATTTGAAAATAACAACACATAATAAGCTGGCTATATATATATCAGATAATTAATTAAGTTGTTAATAAGCTCATCAACCCATTACCAAGCAAAAGAACTTTGATTTGAATATTTTTCCTACTATTTACACTGTCAAAAAGTGTTTCCACAAAGCATGAGAATATAAAAGGGAAAGAGAGAGAGCAAATTTAGAAGCTCAAGCAAACAGAACTTCCTTCTTTCTAACCTAAAAAAAAAAAAAAAAAGGATAAACAAAGGCAAAAATATTGAAGTAATAACCCCACCACCTCATATACAATAATGACACACAGTGGCCAGTGGAGCTAATAGAGTCTTTCAAAAAAGGAAAAGCTTTAAGATAATCAGATCCATAATCACCAAAAAAGGATCATTTATACTCTAGTTCATTATATTAATTAAATCCCCATGCAAATCAGAGGGTACACAATAGACATATATTATACACTACTGATTAATTAATACTACTCTATAATATATACATATAAATGCGTTATTATTAATTAAAAGAATGAATGAGCATTGAAGGATGACAAGAGAAGGAAAAAGTGGGAAAGTAGAATCTAGTACTATCTCTTGAGAAATGTGACGGGTTTTGCAGTGACAGACAGCAAGCTAAGAGGAGAGAATCCACATGTTGGAGAATAACTTGAAAAGGCGAGCCATCAGACACAAATAAGAGGGCTCGTGTCAGTTTCTTACGGCATGCGTTCTTCAAACTTCAAGGGACCTTCTTCCTTTTAATTTCATTCCCTCCCCATAATATTACTACATTTTTTTTACAACCATTTTATAATTAGTTCCAAAAATATTGAAATCCCATGCTCCCTCTCTTCTAATTTTGATGCCTATATATATATATATATTTCTATTTAAAAATTTTATTAATCAGAATAATCTTATATATTTTTATATATGAAAAGTACTGATACTAAGACTTAAGTTTTTCTAATAAATAAAATTTTTAAACATGAATATTTTTACCGATTTTTCTTCTCTTCTTTTGATTTGATGCTCAATTGAAGGATTTAAACACAAATAATATAGATGAGGGGTTACATATATATAACTATATATATCACCGATGAAGAATTTGTGTATAGGGTCCAAAAAGCAAAGGTGTAAAAAGTGAAGAAAGCATTTTGACTACAATAGTAGTGTATGTGAACATTGGTACAGCACTATATGAATATCAACTCAACGAACTTTCTATTGTTAATAAAATTTGTTGATTCATGATTTGTGGTTTGGTTGGGGGAATTTGGAAGGAGCTTTTGCCTCAAAGTTATACATATAATGCGTACACAAAAAAGTGCTGCAAGCCAATCAGACCCATACTCTCAATAAGACCATCCTCTTTATTATTATCCACTTTTTTGATCTTTTTGACTAGACATCCTTGAAGGTTTGCTAATCCTGGTTTTTCTTTCATGTACATATATATGTTGTTGCAGTTATTTAGATTTCAGAATAACAGTAACTAGACAGACAACAGTAATAATAATATCGAAAGCCAAATATAAAGATTTTGGTCTCTTCTCTTCTCTTCTTCTCTCTTGTTTGTTTAGTGGTCTCTGTTATTTCAGATAAAAGGACTACTGGAATTCTGCATGGTTTTGTGTCATAAAGCCTCATCTGTCACTTTTGCATTACGCATGATTTTGAATAACAGTTATAGATATATAGATAATTCCAAACATGTGAATTTCTTCTTCATTATTATACCCTATTTTATGAAGCGATCATTTCCTTTGTTTGATAATTTTAAACTTATATACTATGCTAAATAAAAGCATAATTAGACCAAGTGATCTGTTGCCAACCTCATTGTCTCAAATCCCTATTGAGGTTATGGTTCTAAAATCTAGATTCCACCCCAGTATCATGATCAAGTATAACTTTAGTGAAATTTTCGAGTATTACAAGTTAAGCGTTCGCACTATCCATATGGAATTCAAGACTCAAAGTTGGTTTTATATATACCCATTACGTTCAAACCAAATTTGGGTAGATGCTCGTTTTTCCCTTTTCAAGAGTGAAGTTAGTGGCATATAAGTTCTTCATCAACTTCTTGTCGATGAAATATTTCATTACTTGCCCATGTTGTGCTGATGGGTCATCAACTTTGTGCGTGAGACTCAACATGGTTTTCATCTTGCTGGCGGTTGTAGGACGTTGCTGTATCCTTTTTGGTCTTCAAGGTGCTAGGGATTTTACTTGGGTTATTAGTTAGGATGGTTATAGTAGTTGTATCTGATATGCATTATCGATCCTAATCCTTGCATTTTATAATATTAATCAATCTCTCATATCAAATATTAATGCCAAGTCGGTTTGTGTTTGTTGAGGATAATTAGAAAATAAATAATGATCATATATATATATTTTGTATGATTGATGAGGAATGGACAAAAGGGAGAGACAACAGAGAAGAGACATGTATACATCAGCAAGGTCTCAAGATGTTGTCAATTATCAGCGCATGAGTGTCCCAGAACGATGGATGTATATGGGACAGCTTTCAGGCTCCATTTTGTCTCCTTCACAACTTATATAACTCAATTCCAATATTCATTTAATTATTATATATGTACCCTTTGCTTACATATACATACACATTATATATATATTCTTCTTCTCTCCTACCTATAACACTACTGCAATTTCCATTATTATTTTTATATGTGTGTGTGTGTGTATAGAATCTTTAAAAGATTTGATTCTCTCTATTAATGCCCTATCCTTTTCTCTTCTGTTCTTCGTCTTCTGCCCCACTTGATTTCATTTCACTGTCTTTTTGGATTGACGGGAAATGAAGTCTCAAATAATAATGAGTGCCTTTGTAGGACACATATATACAAACAACAATTCAAATTTAATTTTTTTTTCTCTACTCTTAATTACCCATTTTGATCATTATCATGTGTTAACCAGTAATCAACACATAATGGTAATGCTATATATATACACACACACACACACATATATATATATATATATATATATATATATATATATATCAGAGAAACGTTCGTGAAGGGCATTTTGTTTTATATATCTTTGATACGAACTTTTACTGCTCAACAGTAAGGCTATGTTTGGTGGTTGGTGACAAGAAAATTTGTAAAAGCTATGTAGCATATATTATAGGTAAGAAAGATTTGAGTTCGAGGACTTATATTATATTTTCTATGTGAAATAAATTCTTATTGGAACTTTTATGTATGAAAATATATTATATTTTTTTGATCAATAAAATTTGTTGACAACGACTTTTCACCGATTTTTTCAATTAGTTTAACTCCTCTTGTAAATCGATCAATTAAAGAAATTATATATGAATTGTAAGTGATGATAGGGGCATTGCACTGGCATTATCAGTAAACCGTGTGGACACAAACGAAAAAGCATTCTGAAGAGTGTTTGCTGACTGTCGTCGTCCATACGCATTCCTTCATTCTTTTCTTCCTTGAAACGTCCATTTTCATTCATATTATTCTGAAGACCTTGTACCTTCTTTTGTTCTCTACTCCTAAATCATCATTGGATCCACTCATTTCCCTTCATACACTTTTTATCCCTCCCTCTATTTGTTTTTTGTGCGCGCGCGCACACACACATATATATATCTCGTTCTTCATCGATCTTCCATTCAAGAGCTTTACACACACACACACACACACATATATTCTTTTAGATGTATTAATTGTCATATGTTGTTTCGGGGATCCGATTATCTACTGTCAGCCTCAAAGCATGTTAAATGGAAATAGCACCCTATTTCGTTATGGGATGCGACTCCAAGGGACAATATTGTAATTTTGAGTAATGGCTTGCAAAAATACAAAATAATTGGAGATGCATGGCATTGAATCCTGTATCTCTCCCATACAAAGCATGCGCTCTACCATTTGCCCTACATCCCCGCATGCTCATTTTGTTCTAGCTATGTTATAAGTTAATTATATTAGCCCTGACTATATTGGAAACAGAATTTTATGCCTTGTTTACTTTCATTTCTGACTTGGATATGACTTGAGTAATTATATGAAGTTGAATCTGATGAATAAAGTGTTGTCTTTCTTAGATAATTAAATTTATGGATAAAGACAAAAGATGAAGTTGTGATGATACATCTTGAGCCATGCATATATCTAGGTGTGTGATATAACCGAAAAATTCTCATGGATCTTTCTATTCTTATTCCGGGACACCTATATATCTTTTTGTTTTTTTAAAACACCAAAAAAAAATAATTTTTATGGCCATGCCCATAATTCGTTAATATTATATTATATAATATTTACTTTTGAGAGAAAAATTAAAGGCAAGTGTTAATAGCCAATATATGTGAGTTAGTGAGGAGGAAGTGCATGACATTTTGGTGGGGATTAGTGCACAAAGATGGTGGCAGCAATGATGGGTTTAGGGTTGTCATCGTTTTGCATGCAATATAGAAATTAAAGATGAGAAAAAAGAAAGCAAAAGGGATCAAAGCAACCCACTTTGGTTTAATATTAACTCTTTTCTTTTCTGTTTTCCCCCCATTCTTCCCCCTTTCACTTTCTCTGCTTTACGATCACAACAACGCTCCCTTTAATCAGTCTCTTAGATTTCAGTAACAAAAGCTTCCTCCCTCCTCTCTCTCTCTATTTCCCCCAACTTTTACCGATATTCATCTGTCTGCTGCCTTGGCTTCTACGGCTAGCTAGCTAGGATTGTACTGTTTTATATGCTTTATACTAATGTTGGATTTGATTCTCAAGCATGTGGATTAATTAATCATGTAGAAAACTAATTTCAAATTAAGAAAGTGCTATGTCATCTGATAGATATCAGGTTACAAGACTTGTGTATCTACTCACTCATATATCCAAAACAATATAGGGAAAATTAATGTGAGATTATAAGAAATGAATGTAAGTAACAAAAAGTTTTACAACATATAAGTAGTATGTAATGATAAATTTAGATGCAGAAAATAATAACAAGTCTATGCTATTAATTTGTTATTAAGACCTTTTAGTAGTTATATTATTTCTCTTGTACAGTTTTCCCAATAATATATATATATATATATATATATATATATATATGTATGTAGTACTGCTGTATTTGGTGCTGCTTCAGTTGGGTTGAATTATCACATTATGATTATCACACAGAAAAATGAAAGAAGACTTTGAAACTCTCTGTGACACAAATTATAGTGAGTAGTAATTATGACATATTTTAGTAATGATACAAAGGTAATTTTGAGGTTTGATGAACTCATGATCAAATAATGATTTAGAGAATGATATATATATATATATATATATAGTGATAAGAATCAGGCATGCATGTGTGAATCTGTCTTCTGGTCATCATTGTATCACATGACATTGGAAAGCAATACACCAAATTCTTCTGAAACAAATATATAAGATAATTAATATGTGAACTAATATATTCTTCAAATTTGTTTTTGATGAATTATAAAGAGTTAATCTCTTAAAAACTAGGGTTTTTTTATAGTTCCCCGTTAGCACTGTGATGAAATCAACTTACATTAATTATATATGTGTGTTAATGATAGTATTGTTTAATGTCATATAACGATTCTATTTTCTTTTTCGTTACTTAAAGTACTGATTAAGTCTTGAGTTTATTCACCGTAATTAGCATTATGCCAAAGCAAAACAGGCATTTATATATATATTTTATAGCTTCCAATCTTGAAGATAATTAATAAGCTAGCTAGGGTTAAACAATGGCTATTCCAGAAGAAACAAGAACTTTTTTATGAAAGTGATTTTGAAAGTAAAACAAAACAAACAACAGAGTGGATCAAAACTATAAATAGAAAAAGAAAAACAAAAGAAGAAGAAGAAGAGAGAGAGAGAGATGATATCATTCACACACTGATAGGATAGGATGAGTTTCTGGGGACATTTATTGTATAAAGTTGCACGCTAGGGCTTCTTTTCAGCTCCCCAAAAATCTCTCTATTCAAGTTTACTTGCTTTTGTTTTTTTTGAGTCATGTGTGACTGTGAATTTGGTGACTTACAGAGACAAGAGATATGTGAATCGTCTTCATCTTTCAGTGGGCATTCCCAGTCACAGATATTGTTGCTTTCTTTTCTTTGTCCTTTTAATTAAATTAATTAATTACCCTTTATTATATACATCAATGTGGGACCCCCTACCCTACATTCCCATTTCCTTTTTCCGTCTCTCTTTCTTTCCCTCACATTCCCACTTCTAAGAAAAAGGTTTTTGTGTGACTAGTGAGTGCATGATCCTCCGTATCTATGTACCTTGGAACCAACCCATCATAATAATAATACTATATTTTCATTATTATTATTGCACCTACAAATAAAATCATGTGTGTTATGATACCTTAGCTTTTTCGATCTTCTCTACATCGATCGCCATAGAAGCTCATAAAGGGATATTAGGTTCATTTTATGACACAGAATCTTAAGTCCATCAAACTCATTTTCATCATCCACCCACCAATTATAAAGGCATCATTAAATAGTGAGATTTTGAATTATAAACCTATATTTTGTACTGATTCTAGCATGCTGATAATATCAATATATATATATCACTTCTAATAATCTTATTCTTAGTATATATTGTTTACAGTTTAATTAATTAAAAAAACTCTAATTGGGAATTATCTTGTTTCCTTTTCATCAGATTTGTTGTTGCTTTCTGATCTTGTCGTTTATAAATTAAAGCTAAACCTAGCCGCCAGTTTAATTACATGTTAAGCAAGGAATTAGAAAGACACACACACACACACACACACAGAGTGATCATCATCACGACCAAGGTTTTAAATTGTCTAGTTTGCCAGCAAATAATTTGACTTTTTTTTTTTGGAATCAATCTTTCTTTTAAAAATATAAATCTCAAATCTCAGCTGTAACCTAACGTGATGACCTTTTCCACAAATTTATGAGACAAGTCTTGCATGAAATTTTTAAAGCTTTTGCTAAAAATTTATATTAACACATAAAATATATATAATTTCCCCCTCTCTATAATCATCATCTCAGACCTCAGTGAACTTCGGTTTCGAAGGTAATATATAATAAGAGCATTGTAGTTTGTCCAAAAATTACGTACTAAGTAATTTGTGGTAGTGACATTAGTTAAAAGATATAACAGGAAGTACTTAAAGCACCTACACCACTTGAAATACTTTATATATAAGGAATTATATCAATTTGAATGTGAAAGTAATGTATATATTTTGTCATTTTATATATGTTGTGTTGTGGAATAAAACGTTGTGCAGCGTGGGGCTGATGTGTTTCAGTTAAACAAGTGTGTAATTGTAACTTTCCAGCTTTGTTGAAAATGTGTTAGGGAACAAGAAAACCAAATAATGGGATCTCTAAGTCCAAAGAGATATTATGTAGCGTTCATTTTCATGAAAGAAGAATACTAAAACATAAAACATTCATCACAAAAGCGATCCTTTTCCTCTCAGTAGAGAAATCATCATAATCATAATGCTCTCTGCTAGTCTGCTATATATATATATATATATATATATATATATATATATATATATATTGTCTTGCTCATCGATCACCTTTTAAAACTTTGAAAACATATAATGTTCCAATCATGATTCAATCCCTTCTATGTATCCCTTTTTTGTCAAAGGATCGATCAGTCTTCTTTGATCATCACCACAAACAAATGAGCCTCTCTCTTCACTATCATCATCATTTAATTATAAGAAAAGATCGGTCCATCAATCAAAAGAACAAATGTAAGTGCCCCCACTCCATCGATCACGTTGTGTATGTGGCTACTAATATTTTACATTCACAACCTAGGACCGATAATTAGGAGTTAAAAATATTGTGTTTTGAACTAATAGCTGTAGTTTTTAACTAAATGGTGATAAGTTCTTGATCTAACACTACTGTTGAAGAAGAGACTTTTTAGGCCTATTCTGGAGGGTTTTTATAAATACAGGTGTAGTAAGTAGCTACATCTGTTTTAGAATAAGTGTAAATCAGACTTTCGTCTATTATAAGCATGACAGATGTAGAAAATTGCCACTGTCTATTTTTAATTATTACTCCTTTAGTCCTAAATATATATATATGACCTAGTTTGGGAGTAGATTTTCTCATAATATGTAAGATATTCTTTTATTTTATCTCTTATATTTATTATTTTTTTAAATTAATTTACTTATCTCATAAATTGATATATAGGGCCCGTTTAGATAGACTTTTGGAAAATGGTTTCTAGAGAACAACTTATAATTTTTTTTAAATAAATAAGTGTTTGAATAATTATTATTATAATGACTTTTGTTATTAGTAAATTATCAAAAAATGTATGAGATGGAAAAAAAAATCACCCATTGACATCACTTTCAGACTTCTCCCTTGTGCTTCTTCCCTCTTCTTCTTCTAGCAACGGTGACGGTGATTCCACGTAGTGAAGGCATAGACGACCAGAGCTTCAAGGACGACGATGGTGACCACATCTTCCATGACGATGACGGAAGCCATAGACGACCAAAGCTTCAATGATGACAACAACAACCCAAGCTTCCACAACGACGACAGAAGCCACAGACAACGACCACCTCCACGATACCCATGACAACAGCGATGAAAGTCTTCTCCAGAAGTAAAGAACTAGAAATGGACGGACGGTGAGAAAGAAGAAGGATAGTGAAGGTGAATAGCAGCGACGGCAAATGAAAGAGAGGGGAGAGTGGAAAAAAATATGAGTAAAATAGTAATTGGCCAGTCCATAAGATATTTTACTATTCTAGAAGTTATTTTTAGGAGTTATTTAAAACTAGGATTGATCCATAAGCCTAGGGGATTGATCCAGAAATAAAGCTATTCCCAGGGATTTGATCTATAAGTTTTTTTGGACAAATATAACTGTTTATTTTAAAATTTTTCTAAATAAAAATTTGGGCTATAAACCCTTTTAAAAAAAAAGTTTTGTGCAAATCCAAACAGGCACATAATCTAATGTTACATAAAAATATTTTGGGAGATTACGTTACATATGTTATAATTAAATAATTTATTTAGCTTCTTTAATCTCTCCAAATTAGATAAATGGGCTTTACATTAAGGATTGTGAGATATGTTTTTAAAATAACAAACGTAGATTAGTGGGATAAAAACTATTTTCTATAGTAGAGTAATAATTGATATCAGAGTCATTCTTGTGAGTTTAATTTCCCGGAATGATATACTAGGTGAGGGATAAAATCTAATAAAGAATCAAAGATCAAATTGAAACACGACGTTGATTAATTTGAGCTATGACAATAATGGAGTATAAGCTATATATTCATATCTAAATATATAGAAAGCTTTTAATCATGAGAAAAAGTAATCACAAGAGATTCCTGAATAATAATGAAAAATATTAGTAATCGAAGAAATTCCATAAATCAGCTTTCTGCAAAGTAATAACCTCACAGGTAATTTGACCGCAAAAGAGGTGTACTAAGTGAGTTTTTCCATCTCCTCAAAAGTTTAAACTTTTCAGGGTTTGACTGTGTATAATTCTTCTGATAATTATATATATTCTTTTTAAAATATTACTACAAAAGAACAGGATTAAACTTTATATGTATGGTGGAGGCTAACAAAAGGAAGAAGAGATCATATATAAATTAAATACATATTCTCTTATGCCATATATACCCTTTTTGAACTGAATTTGAATGAATGAACTTCAGAATTCTAGTCTTTTTTATGGCTTCTTTTAATGCATAGTGGATTCATCTTTTGAGTAGATCCCTAGTCTTGGAATTGACGCGATAATAATAACGATTCCAAGATCAAGAACTTCGATCAGTCCTATTAGTTTTTTTTCTTTTTAAATGATCATGATTTTAAAGTAAAAGTTAAGCTCATGATGATTATTATTCACCTCGTGCTTCGAATTTTGCAAGGGTCAAATTAATATGACTCCTTCAGGACCCCATATGCTTCCTTCCTTCTTCAAACAGTTCGCTAAATATTACAAATCCCAGAATAAATCAAGAATTCAGATAATACATGAATCTGCTGATAAATGTTCTATAAAAACCATCTACACATATATAACCACAAATAAATAATGTTATAATTAGGACTGATTAGAGGTACTTAAATAATAGCTACTAACTGTTAATCAAACATGTGTCAAAGAAACTAAACTTACAAAAGGCCTATATATATATACTCCCGGTCCTTGTCTTAAATATAAGAGTCAGTTAAGAGATTAAATTTAATTTTAAATATAATATTTTAATCTATTTTTTCTTCCAAATTTATAATTTTTTCTCTATCGATTGCACATGTGAAGGGGTTTCTATTTAAAGGTAGTCATAATAAACGATGATATTTTAAGAAAATCAAACTATATTTATCATAAATAATTAATATAAATAATATATTTAATCTACTTAAAATAATTATATAATTTTTATATTAAGAATAGGAGGTATATACGATGTCTTTCATAATATTGAGTTATACTGACTTTTCTCAGTTAGAAGAAAGTATAGTAGACGGCAGAAGATGCATGAAAGCAATCTGTGAAAGTTACCTAAAGAAGGTTCGTAATTAAAATTGTGGGCAGAACAGGCTCGTGTTGACGTTTGCATTAAACGACAAATTAAGAAAGCTTAAACAAAAAATAATGTGAACATAAAAGCCAGTAGTAGTAGTAGTGTCCATTATTATAACAGTGTAATATCTCAGGCTTGCTTCCTTTTCTTTTCGTTCAAGTGGGTGGTTGGAAATCATAAGGCGAGATTAAAACAAAAGGTGAATGCAGATTGCAGAAGAGAAGATAAATTAGAGGAGAGGCTAAAAACAAAAAAACAAAACAAAACAAGAGCCAATAATGCAATTTAGGATAGAAGACAGAGGGTTGCTTTTTGTTTAATTGGGGAATAATATGCTGTCTCTCTACGAGGATTGGCGTGAAAGAGAGACTCTGCTCCCTCTCTCTCTCTCTCTCTCTCTGCCATATATATATTATTGATGAAGCTGGTACATAGTCACATATATGAGCAAGTAAAACATTATTGAAACAAACAGATAAATATACCACTTTCCCCTTTTTTTTCTTACCTTTAATTACACTCCCACCACTTTACAGCTTTTTTTGAATTTCTGCTCTCCTTGTCTGTCCATTCTAAGCAACTTGCGTTGTAGCTACTACACCAAAACAACAACAACAACAACAACATTATTTTTTACGTACATGTACTCATAATGTTTCATAATCTCTCGTTAAAACTACATGTGCCATATCTCAGACTCAACCACATGCAATATAGTAATGTGTCTTTGTGTGTCCAACTCTATTAACTATCTCCTAATATAAACTGAATTAACTGCTACTACCCTCTCTTGGCCCTTTGTGTTATGACGTGGATCTCAGCATGCATTCACATATGCTTCAATATATATATATATAACAAAGGAAAAGTAGTTCTTACGTTAGGGCGGCGACCAGAATACAGTTCATCACAGGAACATGTTGATAATGGAGATAGAGGGAAATGCGCTGCAGGTTAACCGTAAACCAGAGAGAGAGAGAGGGCAACGAAGTGGAAATTAAAGGTAAGCAAAATCTGCCTCTTAAAACTAAATCCAGAAGACATTAAAGGGGGAAAAACATAGCGAGAAAAAATGTACAATTCCTTGGCCTTGGAAGACGTACTTTCCTGATGAGTTGCCTCTTTTGTCCTCGAATTTTTTTCCCCGGCCTGTCAAAGTTTGTTATTCCACTTATATTTATGTTAAATTAATCGGCATGATAAACCAATCCAACAAAAAAAAAAAGGGAAACACAGTGACAAGAAAGAAGTATAAAGAAGCCAGTGCAGCTTAGTATGATATTTCTAAAGCTTCACTTCATGTTCTAAGCTCTCTCAAACTCAAAACACTCTCTTTGATCTCTTTCTCTTTCTCTTTCATTCTCTCTCTCTCTGAGTTTGCGAACTTGCAAGGCTAGCTCCAAGCTAATCCTTGAATGGTGGTTTTAGTGGGGGATAAGAAAAGAGGAGTATAAGAGAAGTAGTGGGGTGTAGTTGTACGTGAAGTGTGAAGAAGCAAGCAGAGACAGCTTGTTAAGGTGGTGTGGGGGGTGGGGTTTGGGTTCAAGTAATGCGCTCAGGAGGTTGTGGATTGCCGCAGACCCTCACAGCGGAGGCTGCTTCGGTGTTGAAGCAATCTCTGGGGTTTGCTCGCCGGAGGGGCCATGCCCAGGTCACTCCTCTTCATGTCGCCGCCACACTTCTCACCCTCCGTTCAAGTTCTCTCAGAAGGGCCTGCCTCAAGTCTCAGTCTCACCACCACCACCATACGACTTCGTCTTCTTCTTCATCTCATCCTCTCCATTGCAGAGCCCTCGAGCTTTGCTTCAATGTCGCCCTCAACAGGCTCCCGACTTCAGCCACGCCTTCCTTCCTCCATCCCCACCAACCCTCTCTTTCCAACGCTCTCGTCGCCGCCGTGAAACGAGCTCAGGCCCACCATAGAAGAGGATGCATCGAGCAGCAGCAACAACCACTTTTGACCACCATTAAGGTTGAGCTTGAACAGCTTATAATATCTATCCTTGATGACCCTAGTGTTAGTAGAGTCATGAGAGAGGCTGGTTTCTCTAGTACTGCTGTCAAGAACAATCTTGATGACTCTTCAGCCTCTTCAGTTTTCCAGTGTTATAATAGCTCTGGTGGTGTTTATTCTTCTCCTTGTTCACCTTCTCCCATCAGTGAAGTACCTTACTCTTTTGATCACTGCAACATTAACCCTGTGCTGTTTTCTCCTCTCAAGAGATCCCCACCAGTAGTGGTCTCTTGTAACTATAATGAAGATATACAGCTGGTGCTTGATATCCTGCTCAGGAAGAAGAGGAAGAACACTGTGATAGTTGGTGACTCTCTGAGTTTGACTGAAGGCCTTGTGGCAGAGCTCATGGGAAGGTTTGAAAGAGGAGAGGTTCCAGATGAGTTGAAGTCAACCAGGTTCATCAAGTTTCAATTTGCATCTTCTTCTTCTTCTTCTTTGAGCTTCATGAAAAGAGAACAAGTTGAGATGAGCCTCATGGAACTGGAAAGGAAGGTGGATTCTGTTGCATCATTGAGAGGTAGCGGTGGTGGTGGTGTTATTGTATATATTGGAGACCTGAAATGGACAGTGGTGGACTCAAATCTGAGTGAAAAGGAAAAAGGGTTCTCTCCTGTTGAACATCTAGTTGCAGAAATAGGAAAGTTATTCTGTGACTATGGTAGCAGTTCAAAAGCTTCTAATAATAAGGTATGGTTAATGGGCACAGCAAGTTATCAGACATATATGAGGTGTCAAATGAGGCAACCACCTCTTGAAACCCAGTGGTCTCTGCAAGCTGTTCCTGTTCCATCATCAAATGGACTAGGCCTGAGTCTTCATGCTTCCAGGTAAATATCATCAGTCTCTTAATTTCTCATGTTGCTCTATTCTAATGTCAAATAAAGCAAAAAGAAAAATGTCTTCATTAGAAAGTTGTCTTGTGATATTGCTAACTTGAAGCTTAATTTGTTTCTCATTTTGAACCTGTGATCAGTACATATACTGTCAAAAAGTATGGTTTGGTTGGTAAAGACACAAGCAAATGCAGTGCCTTTTCTGCTTCACTTTTGTTTTTGTCAGGATGCTACTTCTTGATATTACATGACATGATATTTTCAGAGAAACTAAATTTTTACTTAGACAAATTAGCAGTGTAACAGGGTTAATTTTGTTAATATCGGGTGGCATATTTTGGAAATGATAAGAAAGAATCACATATGATATTCTGAAGAAGAACATATTCAAAGATGTCTATTTGTTTCATTTTGGATGTTCATCGGTGGTTGTGCAATCAATTTTGCAGTGTTCTTGATTCGAAGCCCTTCTTCAATGACAAAGAGGAGCAAGATAAGCTTACTTTCTGTGCAGAATGTTCATCCAGTTACGAGAAAGAAGCTCAGATGTTCAAACCAGGCCAGAAGAATCTGTTGCCTTCCTGGCTTCAATCTCACAGCACTGAACCTCATCACAAGGTTAACTACAATATATATATATATATATATAATAACAATTGAAATTAACTCGAAGTAGAAGCTTTAGGCTTATCTTTAACTTCATTTATTCAGGATGAACTAGCCCAGCTGAGAAGAAAATGGAATAGATTATGCCACTGTCTTCACCAAAGCAGGCATTTTCAGAACCAGTGGGGTAACACTCTCTACAGCGATCACAGTTCAAATGCGAAGATCTACCCCTATAGTTCATCATATCCATGGTGGCCAAACCAAGGTAGTAATGGCATCACGACAGATTCAAGTTCCATATGCTTCGCAGATTCCCATGTTAAACCCAGTCATAGTAGTTCAAACCTTGTACCTCGGTTTCGGAGGCAACAATCTTGTACCATGGAGTTCAATTTCGGCAATGAAAATCAGAAGCACAAGGCAACTGAGCCGAGTTTGGATTCTCTCAAGGGTATGGAAGGTAAAGAAGTAAAGATTACTCTTGCTCTTGGAAATTCCTCATTCAGTGATTCGGGGCAAATGGTGGAAAATATAACTGATCATGCAACACTACTGCGACGAGCTCATATTTGTAAACTGTTGCAGGAGAATGTGCCATGGCAGTCTGAAACACTAGTTTCTTCGATAGCAGAGGCCTTCTTCTTCGTTGATTCAAAATCAGCGAAGAAAAATAGTACTTGTTGGTTGTATCTGCAGGGAAATGACTCAACTGGAAAAAGAAGATTGGCACGAGCTATTGCAGAATCACTTTTTGGCTCAGCTCATGTTCTGTTCGACTTGGACATGAGAAAGAAAGAGACTTTATTATTCCCATGCTCTGAAATGCTGAACAGAGCATTGAAAACCCATGAACAGGTTGTGGTATTGATAGAAAATGCTGATTCAGCAGATGCCCAATTCAGAAAATTCCTTGCAGATGGATTTGACACAGGAAAGTTTGGAGATTTCAGCACAAAGGAGAATCCAGGACAGACAATATTCATATTAACTAACAATGGCTCCACAAAAGAACAGAGTCAGGACGACTCTGTGATCAACTTGGTGTTGAAAGTCATCACTGAAACCCAACCTGTTTCAGTGCACAAACGCAAGGCTGAATGGGATTTGCTTACCAAGTTCAAAAGACCCCGAATCGAAGACAAGGAAGAGGTGGTCTTGGTTTCTGAACAAAACAACTGTAAGAAAGACTTTTCAAGACAATCAAGCTTCAACACACTTGATCTGAACATAAGAGCTGAAGAAGAAGATGATGGGGAATACAAAGCAGGGGAAAGTAATCCCATCTCAAGCGATTGTCAGACAAATGTGTTGCTTGACTCAATCGAGAATCGCTTTTTATTGAATCAAAATCCAAGTGAGGAGGAAAAGAGGGACATAGAAGCTCTGTTTTCATCGAAGATCAAAAGGTATTTTGAGGAGGTTTGTGGGAAACAGGGGTTGGAGAAGTTTAGTGTAGAAGAGAGGGTGATAGAACAAATGAGAATTGGGTGTGGTTCTTTTACTAACAGCATGTTTGAGAAATGGCTGAAAGACATTTTTCAATCGAGCTTGACAATGATTAACATGAGAGGAAAAGAGGAAGAGGGGGGTATACTTTTTAAACTTTGTTGGGGTGGTAAAGGAGATAGGATTTTGGATAGTGGATTCATGAGTTCATGTCTTCCCAGAAATATCCAGGTTAGTTACTCCTAGGATTGACTCACTCTGGGTTGTGTGACTCACAAGGTGTATACTGGGAAGTACAATAGCTTAGCTTTCTGTAACTGCTAATTTTCATAATAGCATGTGCTTATTTTCCTTCTACTTTGTGCCATAACAAGTATTAACAATTGACTGTAACTTTATTTTGGTCATCATTGACCCCAAAACTTAAAAATTGATCTTTTTCTATACATATTTGTTTTCAAAATAATACTACACATATGGAATCATCACACATTAAGTTGTTTTCAATAGAGTAAAAGACTTGTTTGATTAATAGTTTATCACTTATTTTTTTACAGTTTAGCTGCTATTCATTAGGTTTTCTTCATATTAATTTTTTTTTTAACAAGTTATCTTAAAAATTAAGGCTATTTTATAGTTTCATCATTCAGATATTGCAATATTATTCTCTATTTTTTTCCTTACCAGATATCCAAAAACAAAGCCACTGGAGGGGAGAAATATAATTTTAGCGCGAAAACTTTCAAAAAAATCCACCGTCAAATAATTGTAACTCTGACCTGACACGATGAGGGAACTAGACACACGACCTGCAGTATAATCGAGTATTCTCAGCCAACTCCTTACAAATATTTATATTCTCAACCAAATTAAAGAAGTGCTTGGTGAAGTCATTTTTCCGCTACCCTACTTGCTTCCATAGATTGGCATGCTAATTTGAGATATATTTGGCATATGTAAAAAACAAAAAGAGATACATCATTCACACCATGAAATTGAAGTTGTAGAAGTGGAATTCATTTAATATTCTACGGGGAAGTGGAACTCATTTCGATGACATTCTCTAGCCCTGTCCTGAATTAGAGAGCTTCCTTCTGAGGACCTCGTTGTCCTTCCTCAGCTTCATGATTTTCTGTTTAAGAGTTTCCACATGCCAATTTGAGGTCATATCCTGCTGCTGTTCAACCATCTTGGTTTTACAAATCAGCACTATAGGCGATAAAAAGTTGCCTGATAAGTGATATATCATAGTAGAACACAAGAATGCTCCCATAAAGCAATGAATTTGTGTTGTGTATAAGTAGGAACAAAAAAAAAATATAATTAATTTGTTGTTTTGGTTACTTTAGGGAAGGGGGAAGGAATGTTCAATACAAGGGTCGAGCAGATCTAAGTCCCAAGAAAGAGAAACATGAAATAAACGTGCATGGATTAGAAAAAAAAGGACATGGAAGGGCTTAATCAGCACTAACATTCCTTTTCCAGATGTTGGACCTTTTTGTTCAACTCATTTTTCTCTTCCTGCTCAATCATAAGGCATTCTTTCAAATCTTGAATCTCAACACTATCTGTCAATCATAAGCAAACGATCTTGAGATCAGCACTCGTCACTGGCATATTATACAAATTTGTCAGAAAGAAATTACAAATATGGCCTGCAACATAAAAAAAAAAAAAAGCCTCATATTTTGATTCGACTTCAAAATGAAGTTTATCCAACCTGCTTGTTAAAAGTTGTATACTATTTTTGTGTGCTGCTAGATCTTGGTGGAGTTGGCTAATAGTTGCTTTCTCACGGAGAGATGCCCTGAAATATAGTAAAATCAACTCATAAAAAACAGAATAAGAAAGATGTCATTAAGAGGATACTTCAACGAATTATACTGTTCAAAACTCACTTGATGTCAGCTTCTAAATTTCCAATCTTTTCTTCGTAGTCCTGCTTAAGCAATTCCATAGCATTCCTATGTCCCTGCTCAAAGGAGGAACAGAACAAAGCAGTACTTTATTACATTTGATCTTTAAAATTGCATGGAAGATGTATTCTAAACACAGTGGAGCAATGAGCACGTTGAATGAACTATACCAATCATGTGGACTATAACTTACATCTTCTTTGTAGACAAGCGCATTACTTGCCCTTTCCAGTTCCTCTTTGAAGTTCAGGCATTTGGTACGGAAGTCAAGCTGAATGTCACAAGATTGATAAATAGACTAGCAACTCCAGGCAATGATTGGATAATGATTAATTCCAAATTATTCAATAATAGTTCATCCATCTAGTATTTACTCAATTAATCAATTGACAAAGTCCAGCTCAAGGGATTAAGAACTGAGAAAGGGTTATTGGACAAAATATAATGATAATGGGGCCACCCTGCACCTGATCAGCCAAGTCTTTCAATGATTCTGTGTACAGACTTGCTAGCTGCTCATTTTCTGCATCATTCCAGCCTAATTAAATTAGTCCGAAGACATATAACGTAAGTTTGTGGAACTGTTAGAGAATCACTAATGTGCTGGCCTCAGGTTTTAATCAGAGTCTTGACTGTCCAATAAAATTCCATTCATATCAGTCTTAGTCACCAACAAAAGCAGAACTCTTGCGTAATAGAACTAATGAGCAAGCTACAAAAGAAATTTAACTTACAATTGTCCTAGACACCCTGAAACTATTTCACAATTACCAAACAAGCCGAACAGCATTTGCAAATTGAAGGGTTCTGAAGTTTCATAATAACTTCAATTCGCGCTATTTACAATTTTATTATCATTATTATTTTAAATCAGTAGCCGCTCTCTTAACGTTTTTTTGATTTAAAGAGCATTAAGAATTCATTAACAAAGCAATAAGACGGCGAAGTTAGGGGTAAAGGCAACTAGAGACAATCAAAGGGATGCGCCAGTAGTCCATAACAACCAACCTCTTCTCAGATTGTTGCAAGTAATTTCAACAGATTCTCGCTTCTTGAGTTCCGCACTGTAGTTAGATTGCAGCACCTGTATCTCCGCAATGCCTCTTTTAACATCCTGAGCCAAGCAAAATCATACAATTAATTTCAAAAGTTCGCAGTTAAAGAAAGGCATTAAAACAAAAGGAATAAATATTTATTTCTCAATTTCCAATATCATGAAACTAATTATTAACGATCGGGGATCCTGCACTTGATACACTGTATGAAAATGTAATTGAAAGTAAGAAAGAAAAAGAAAATGCATTCGAGTCGCTAGCTAATTTAACTTTTGAAATTCGATATAAGATGCGGAAATTTTCTTTCGGTTTGTTTAGCCGTTTCTCAGAATCCAAAAAAAGGTGAATCGTGAGTAAAGTGCGATGGAAGATGCTTATGAAGTTGGAGAATACCTCGCAAATCTGATCAAAAGCTGGGAGGAGAGAGTCCATTTCCTCGTTTCTGGTTGCCGCCATTTTTGGTCATATTCAGAAATTCTTTTACGCATTTGCGCGATTCATGAGGAAATTTAAACTTCAAAAATTAATAATACTTGATGTTTACACTTATTCAAAAAATTGAAGAATAATACGTTTATTTTTATTTTTTAATCATCAGTTCAAAATTTTAGATCTTGTATGATTCCTTGTTGTTAATTTTTTTTAATTTTTTAAAACAAAAAAAATAAAAAACTTGATTGATAATTAATCTTCAGTTAAGTGTTTTTTAAAAAATAACAATGTGTCCTAAAAATAAAAAATCAGAACATTTTTGTACCTATTTTGTTATTTTTAGTTCTGTAAAATTAAAAAAAATAGAGAATAATTATCTAAACAGATTTTAAAAAAAATTATTTTAAAAAATAACTTCATAAAAGTGGAAACATAAAAATTAAAAAGGTCTTAGAGTCTTTTACTGTTATTTCTTTTTATTTTAGTGGTTCTTCTACGTTATTGTCCCTAAAAAATTGTTCATAATAAATATATATTTTGTATATAATATTAAAAAACACCAGTATTATTCATATGGGTACTATTTCTGTGTGTGTGTGGTGTTGTTTTTTTCTTTTTTTTGGGGGGGTGTTCATGATGCAGTTCTTCCTCTTCTTGTCCCAGAGTTGCAGTTAATTATTTTAGCATATTAAACTAACTTATATCTAAACATAATTATCGTTATCATAATTAATTTTTTTTCTAGACTTCAATTTGACAAACATTTTTTTTTTGATACAAGACAAATATATTTTTTTTGTCCACCCGGTTCACCGGAGCTTTGCCCCGACTATATCCGGATCCGACCCGCGTCGTGCACCTGGCTATGGTGGGTGAGTCTCCCAATTGAGATTTTCTGCATACGCTAAAACTCGAATTCGAGACCTCATTTAAGTGATATCGAGCCGCTTACTACTCGGACCAACCCTCGTTTATAAGACAAACATATTTTGAATAAACTGTAAATCAAAATTTAAACAAAAAAAAAACACCGTAAATCAAAATCATACTGGGCCTTACTTCCCTAGCCCAATTATTTAATCAAGAGAAAATTATAGCTTAGACCCCAAAATTTCAGATATTTACAGTAAATGAATTTAATTTTGAGAGACCTTGAGGGACTCAATAGACAATAGTCAATAGAATAAATAAAAAAATTGAATAACAAATATTTTAATATATTCTCATTATAGTCTCTTCCCTTTCATTGTTAAAAGCAATTATATTTAAAAATTTTACTAAAATTAAATGTAAGTATATCTCCTAATAAATATTTAAATTTTAATTTATTATATTATAAAAAATTAATCTCTTTTGCTAAACTTAACATTTGTTTATTATAGTTTCTATTTTTTTGATAGCCACATGTATCTTCATATTAAAAATAATTATACTCAATATATTACCCGATATTAAATATTAGAACATCTCCTAAAGAAAATTTAAATATTAGTCCCCTATATTATAAAAAATTAACTATTCTATTATACCCAACACTCATTTGTTATAGTGTATATTATTTATTTTTTTATTAACTACAGATATTTTTCTATTTAATAATGAAAATAATTTTATTTAAAATAGTATTTATAATAAATATAGATATTTCTCCTACTAATTCATTAAACAAGCCACAAACACAAATAAGCCCACAATTTTTTTTTGTCCATCTGGTTCACCGGAACTTTATCCCGACTACATCCAAATTTGACCCGCGTCGTGCACTTGACTATGGTGGGTGAGTCTCCTAACGAGATTTTTTTGCATACACCAAGACTCGAACTCAAAACTTCACTTAAGCGATACCAAACCACTTACTACTTAGACTAACCCCTTTTAGAATAAGCCCACAAATTGGTTATACAGTTATACAGCATAATCAATTAATCCACTTTAGGGGATTACGGCACTACTGACTTAGCCGGCACGGACCGCTTCAACTTTAATTACCTTAATTCTTCAACTAAACATATGATTTATGTAAGTATGATCTTCAGTTATAAACAAGAACGCTCGCATAAATGCGTATAGAACACTAATTCTGTTCTGGGTTTGAGTCTTCCCAAGAAGATTATTTATGTATATGCATAAAAAATTTTAGACTCTCTTTAGTCTTAGATTTAACAGTTAAATACCTAATTTATATTAATTAAAAAAATTAGTTAGGTTTATTTTCTTGTTAAAAATTCACATAAGATCTCCTAAACTATCCATTTTATTTTAATAATTTACATGGAAGATTGTTTCTTTAATAAAAAATCATTTTGATATATGCAATCATAATGAGAGTTTAAAAAAAATTATTATTTATCTAATCATTTATAATTTTAATAAATAAAATAAATTAGATTCTTATATTTAAAAATACATCTAACCCTCATATAATTTTTATAATTAGGAACAAAGAGAATGCTATGAATTTGAGAGATAAAATGAATAAATATCTTATTTATATATAGAACCAAAACAAACATATATGCTAACTCTTTTTAGGGAGAGAGTATAACTAAACAGTTGGAATATTTGTTTACCATTTTCATTAAATAATTACTTCAACCTTCAACAACTTTTTTGGTTAAAAGAGACTAAAGGAGATAAAAAATTAATAAGGTCTAGAGTTTTTCTTTTTAAATTAAATATATTAGAAGAATAAGAGAACTAAAGATGAAATAGTTTGTATTAAATATAATAGGAATATATATGAAATTGTCCCATGCCGTGAGCCTATTGAAACATCATAGTCGGGTTCATGCATCTATCAACACTTCCAAATTCTAAACGAATCGTACATCGGGCGTAAGAAAATAAATAATTAAAAAAAACAAATTGATCAAATTTAACAGACACACACATAAATTTATATCAAAACACATACACATACACATGTTAGAACCTGTGATTTCCCTCACAAGAAAGTCTTTAGGAAATAGTTAGGCTTTAAGTTACGTGGGAATTAATGCATGAAAAAAATAAATCTTTGAAATCACAAGGCAAGAGAAAAGGCAAGCACAAGATGAGTAACTGAAATATCCTATGGATAATCATCTTTGCATCTTGATATAATACAAATTTTAAAACAAAAGGTCATATGCAAAAATTATAAGAAAAAAAAGAGGAAAAAAATGTTATGCAAGATGCAAGGACGTAAACTAAAATTTGATGAAAAGGGGGCGAAAATTTGGAATAAACATAAAAGATTGATATTGAAAATAATAATAATATAATATTAAGTAATCAATAAATTATTAGTTAAAATAGTAAAAATATTTATCTGTAAAGAGAAGAATACATGTTCAAATAATAAATGGATGCTCTTCAATTCCTTTATGATTAATGAACAGTCCAATGAATAATTAAACAAAGAACAAAATTTAGATCAAATTTTATTGCTTCAATTTTGTCAAATTTTTAATTTTTTCTACTATGTGTCTTTTTTTTAATATATTTATTTTAATTTAAATATATATTAAAAAAGTAGTACGTATGACTAAATGTGATTGGATAATTTGATATAATAGATATAAAAAATTTAATGTAAGTATTGTCTTTAAACAAAAGCAACCGTGTTAATTAATCTCCATTGCTTATTTAATTAATGTGAGCATGATCACATTAATATTAAACAAATTAATTCAAATCTGAATGATCTCACTCCAAGTCTTTTCTTCCGACAATAATTATAAATATCTTGACTACACAAACCACAAAATCTTTACCTCGAAATTCCAAAACATTTTTTGTTAGCAGGGTTATTTATATAATATGTGCGCACGATCTAAACAAAACAAGAAAAAAATGGAAAACTATACGATACCTTAAGACGTTAATTAAGGTTTTATAAAAGCAGACAAATATCTCAAATTAAGGGAATAATAAAATCACATACATACATATATATATATATATATATATATAAAACTTAATGCCTAGGCATCAAATCTTTAACCATTTGCATCACACATTTCCATTTACAGTCACAACAAAGTTAATTAACAAATGTGGATCAAAAAAGAATTTCAATATAGTTTTTTTAATTTTAATTTTGAAAGTGTAATTATATCTATATATATTAATTTTAATTTTATATAACATACATGACTCCACAACTAAACCCAGATATCCTAACCGACATCATTATACACTTCACTTTGACTTCAATTAATTATTTTTTTAAAAGTGGGTCACAACTCACGGACCACTTTGAAAACCTTGATTAATAAATTAACTAAGATATTATATTAATTCGTGAGAAGTTTGAAGGATGTTTCCTTGAAGAAGAATCAAAGGAAAGGGGGGGAAACGTGACATTCTCATTCAATATTTTTTTATGAATTTTAATAAATTTTGCTTCACATAGTTAATCATTTTCTGGTGTTGTTATTTGAATATTTCTTGTGTTGTTATATTTCATCATACTTTTTTTAATTGATATGATTAGTTAATTATATTAGATTCAAGTATTGTCAGCCTCAATTGATATAGTTTTCGTAATAATATTTTTTATATTCACGTATATTATAATTCTATGCCTCATGTTTAAACGGTTAAAATCTCTTCTATTTAAATTAATACAGTTATTTTAATATACTCTTAATTTGAATAAATATTTTTTATATTTAGAACTTTAATATGACATTTCCTTGGTTAAATCAATAAATCTAATGCCATGTCAATATGAATTGAACAATACTTAAATGTTGACTCCATAACATTAAGAAATATTGGTGTACTCAAGTGGAAACTGAAACATGGTCAAGATATATTGTGAAAGAGAGACAATAATTCAAAAGCATGAAGCTTCCTAAACCGGCGCAGATGAGCTGTGTTATTTGAATTGAGCTGAAAATTGGAAACAGCTTCCTTTGAGAAAATGAGAAACGAATTAAGCTTGTTGTCCTGGAATCTTTAGAAAAGACCACTTTCGTACGTACCAGGAAAGTTAACAAAGCAGTTGGCAAATGAACAGTAACATTAGTCCCAATAATTAACGTAGGATTGTGTTCAGATTGAAATTATGAAAATATTCCAACGAAAAACCCTAGAAGGCAAGTATTCGTCGTTTCTCTCATGACTTCTCCACGTACCTCTCTTCTGTTGGAAAGTTAATTATATATGATTAAATAAAGTTAGGTAAAGGTAGATCTAACATCTCAAACTAATTTTAGAAGAGCAATTAATATCATAAAAATATTTAAGAATATAATTAGCACCATAAACTAATTTTAGAGATGTAACTAGCACCCTAAAGTATTTAAATTAGTATAATCACATATTTTTACTAATATAAATATATATTTGTGTCCTATCCATGTCATATAAATTTTTTATTTTAACATATTATTATTTAAAATATCGCATGTGTCATATTATTTAAAAAAGACTACTGAATAAACTCTAAAATTGACATTATATAAAATTTATATGTAAAGATTGAGAAATTTTATTATTTATTTAGTGTAATTTATTAAAAAACTAATACATGTGACATTTTAAACAATAATATATCAATAAAAAGTTTATATGTCATGTATCAAATAAAATTTTGTATTTTTTTTAGTAAATGGGTAAAATTGTAACAATTTAAATACTTCAGGGTGTTAATTGTACCACTAAAATGAGTTTAGGGTGTTAATTAGACCCTTAAATATAAATTTTAAAACAAAAGGTCATATGCAAAAATTATAAAAAAAAAAAGAGGAAAAAAATGTTATGCAATATGCAATATGCAAGGACGTAAACTAGAATTTGATGAAAAGGGGGGGGGGGAATTTAGAATAAACATAAAAAATTGATATTAAAAAAATAATAATACACTATTAAGTAATCAACAAGTTATTAATTAAAATGGTAAAAAGCTTTATGTGTAAAGAAAAGAATACATATTCAAATAACAAATGGATGCTCTTCAATTCCTTTATAGTCAGTGAACAGTCCAATGAATGATTAAACAAAAAAGTTTATATCAAATTCATTGCTTTCATTTTGTAAATTTTTTAATTTTTTTATTATGTTTTTTTAATATATTCATTTAATTTAAATATATATTTAAAAAGTAGTACGATGATAAAGTGTGATTAGATAATTTGATATAATAAATATAAAAAATTTGATGTAAGTATTGTCTTTGAACAAAAGCAACCGTGTTAATTAATCTCCATTGCTTATTTAATTAGTGTGAGCATGATCACATTAATATTAAACAAATTAATTCAAATCTGAATGATCTCACTCCAAGTCTTTTCTTCCGACAATAATTATAAATATCTTGACTACACAAACCTCAAAATCTTTACCTCCAAATTCCAAAACATTTTTGGTTAGCAGGGTTATTTATATAATATGTGCGCACGATCTAAACAAAACAAGAAAAAAATGGAAAACTATACGATACCTTAAGACATTAATTAAGGTTTTATAAAAGCAGACAAATATCTCAAATTAAGGGAATAATAAAATCACATACATACATATATATAAACACACACAAAAAAAAACTTAATGCCTAGCCATCAAATCTGTAACCATTTGCATCATCAGACATTTCCATTTACAGTCACAACAAAGTTAATTAACAAATATGGGTCAAAAAATAATTTCAATATAGTTTTGTTTAATTTTAATTTTGAAAGTGTAATTATATCTATATATTGATGTTGTCTCGTTGTTTTATATAACATACATGACTCCACAACTAAACCCAGTTATCCTAAACGACATCATTACACAGTTCACTTTGACTTCAATTAATTATTTTTTTAAAAGTGGGTCACAACTCACGGACCACTTTGAAAACCTTGATTAATAAATTAACTAAGATATTATATTAATTCGTGAGAAATTTGAAGGACGTTTCCTTGAAGAAGAATCAAAGGAAAGGGAGGAAAACATGACATTCTCATTTAATATTTTTTTTATGAATTTTAATAAGTTTTTGCTTCAAAATTAAGTACTTAATATCTATACACATAGTTAAACCTTTTCTGGTGTTGTTATTTCAATATTTCTTGTGTTGTTATATTAAATTATAATATAAGGGATTATTCAATTTTATTTTATCATACTTTTTTTAATTGATATTGTTAGTTGATTATGTTATATTCGAGTATTGTCAAACTCAATTTAATATAATTCTCCTAATAATATTTTATGTATTCACATATACTCTAATTTAATATCTTGTATTTAAACGGTCAAAGTCTCTTCTATTTAAACTAACACGGTTATTTCAACATACTCTTAATTTGAATAAATGTCTCATATATTTAGAAATTTAAGATAACATTCCCTTGGTTAAATCAATAAATTTAATGCCATGGCAGTATGTATTGAACAATACTTAAATTTTGACTCCATGACATTAAGAAATATTGGTGTATTCAAGTGGAAACTGAAACATGGTCAAGATATATTGTGAAAGAGAGACAATAATTCAAAAGCATGAAGCTTCCTAAACCGGCGCAGATGAGCTGTGTTATTTGAACTGAGCTGAAAATTGGAAACAGCGTCCTTTGAGAAAATGAGAAACGAATTAAGCTTCTTGTCCTGGATTTTTTAGAAAATACCACGTTCGTACGTACCAGGACAGTGACCAAAGCAGTTGGCAAAGGAACAGTGACATTAGTCCCAATAATAACGTAGGATTGTGTTCAGATTGAAATTATGAAAATATTCCAACGAAAAAACCTAGAAGGCAAGTATTCGTCCTTTCTCTCACGACTTCTCCACGTACCTCTCTTCTGTTGGAAAGTTAATTATATATGATTAAACGAAGTTGGTTAAAAATATATCTTATATCTTAAACTAATTTTAGAAGAATAATTAACACTCTAAAATATTTAAAGATACAATTAACATTTTAAACTAATTTTAGAGGTATAATCAGAACCCTAAAATATTTAAATTGATATAATATCATATTTTCACTAATAGATATGTAAATTTATGTCCGATTCATGTCACGTAAACTTTTTATTTTAATACATTATTATTTAAAATGTCACATGTGTCATACTATTTAAAAAAGAGTACTGAATAAACCCTAAAATTGACATTGTATATAATTGATATGTAAAGAATAATAAATTTTATGATTTATTTAGTATAATTTATTAAAAAAATATTACACATATGACCTTTTAAACAATAATATGTCAATAAAAAATTTATATGATATGTATCAAATAAAAGTTTATATTTTTATTATCAAATTGGCAAAATTACAATAATTTAAATATTTTAGAGTGTTAATTGCACCTCTAAAATTAATTTGAGATGCTAATTATATTATTAAATATTTTAAAGTATTAATTACTCTTCTAAAATTAATTTGAGATATTAAATATATTTTTACCCAACGAAGTTTGATGTCAAAAAGTGGTTTGTCTTCTATCCTAGCTAAGAGGGCTCCAATTTTTAGGTTGTTAAGAGTTCGTTTTGATGGTTAATTATTTGTGATCTGTATAATTGATCCTTGATCCTTCAATCAAAAGAATATGACGTGTGCATTAATTATATTTTTTATATAATTATTTAATTAAGTTAAATTTAAATATTATTAAATTTAACTGAGAATAACTCTTTAAATTTTTTTTTTAAATTTATAAGAATTTAAACTTAATATCTCATATTTAAATAATTAAAATTAATTTTCATTTGGACAAATTATCGCCTCTTGTCGGTAGCTCATTAATTAGATTTTGTTGCAATGTATATTAACATGCACGGATCTTGTTGGTGGATGCAATGCATGCGAACCGACGATTGTGTTTATGGACTAAGTGATCCAGAATAATATATCTTCACATGTTTCACAGTAGTACATTTCTTTAAGGTTCGTACTTCATAAGAGCGTTAGTAACGTGCGCAAAAGGAAAATAAAAATAATATTAAATTATTCATCATATTTTGAGTTTAAAAGAGAACTATGTAAATAAAATAGGCAACTTGATGTTATTTCTAGAAGTGAATTTGGGGGTGTAAGAAAACATATAAGATTCAAACTCTTATGAAGTAACAAAAAAGTAATAAAAATGCTAATAAATATTGATCTAATTGATAAAGAGTTGACTCGTAATTTATAAGATCATAAAATTAATTTATACTGATGTGATGACTTTACTGATAGGTAATCTATAAGTATTTGAGTTTGGAGACATACTCTGACCCTAATAATAAGCCCTTGGAAATCAACTAACTTAAATTTTTTATATACAAATAAATAAAATTACTGAATAATGATTAACAAATGCAATAAATATTAATCAAAATAAAAAAAAGCATAGTTGGTGGCCAGAATAAATTGAAAAAAAAAAAATCTTTTTTAACTGCCACATACCACACGTGTTGAGTGGGAATTTTCTTGTAATGGAGATAATGACCACCATTAACGGAAATGGAAGCAGTTAAAGTAAAATAAAAAATAAAAAATTAAATAGTGATGATCCCACCACGATCTGTCCAAATCCAAACCCATGATCTTTATCTTCCATTTTGTTAGAGGCTCTTTTGGAATATTTTTAACAGATAAATTAAATTAGAGTGAGTATAAATTAAAAAATTAACAAGTAAATAGTCCGTGTATATGTGCATGAATCTTCTATCCAGCAGGGAGAGAAAAGGAAAAGGGGGGGGGGGGGAATTTCCGGAATAAGAAATTCTATCCTTTCTTTTTGGTATTTCCCACATTACATTAATCCGAAGCCGGTTTCACATTTTGTTAACAATATAGTTAATACTACTTTCTGTAGAATAAGATCTTAACAACTTCATATAACTTAATAAATTTAATTAAAATAAAAAATATTTTTGTAGACAAGAATAAAAAAATTCTTAAAAAAGGATTTATTGGAAAAGATATTTGGTAATAAAGAGTACTAAGATGTATTTATCATTAGGGTGTTCACGGGGGATAGAGGTGGGACACGTTTTGTGTCCCGTATCTCGTTACATCCTGATCTTATCCCAATCCCGACCGAGTTTGAGACAAGACGAGAATTCTTGATTTTTTTTATATATAAAAAGTAGAAGGAAATGCATTATAAATATTTGTATGTTAGGTTTCATAAACTTGAATCGTAATCTCCTTCCAACAAAAATGACTAAAATTTTTTAAGACACTTAGAGATCAATGAGATAACCAAAAAGGGCATATACCTCTTGCTCTTGCTGAATGAACTGTAGGATCTTTCCCTATCCCATTTTTTATACCTGCAAAAAAAGTGATATTCTAAATTTAGAAATAATAGACGCCTTGTTATCTCTAAAATCATATTGAACCAACTGAAAATTTACATTATACAACATGAACTTGGGTTACTTACCTGTGATCTGTGAGCTTTAAACTGAGGTTTAACCAACATTAACAATGCTGCATCTTCTTTTATGACATTGACCACAGCAAACATGACCTGTTAAATGAATCATTTAGTCAACAATCGACAGAACAAGGACCCTAAACACGCAAATAACTTAAGAGATAAGAGTAATGCAAAGCTATTACTGGGATGCTTAAGAGTTAATAAATATGACTTGATACTTTTAAATATATATTAATTTATAAATTACGTAAATTAATTTAAAAAATATTAAATACAAAGGATAGAATAGATTAATCTTATATTTATAATTAAAATTAATTTCTTAAATATTTCATATATTTAAAGTTGAAGAAGTATAGAATTTATAAAATCTCCATTTCTGTGAACACTTGTGTTGAGTCTTTTTTTTAATATAAAAAATTATAATAAAAATATAAATAAATAATATAATTATTAAAAAGTTTTATTATTAAAAAATTATTAAAAAATTTTACACCAATAAGACTTTTACACTGAAATTCATTATTATAACATGTTATGTTACAGTCGTAATGATTTCCCCTTTTACTAATAACTAGTAAAAACTAAAAAGCTCTAGGTACGATCCTGTACGGCGCAGTCCTCATTTAAATTCTGCATGCGGCGTTTCTCAAGCCGTCCGTAAAAAACTCTGCATTTTTTATCCCAACCAACATTCATCTACAGGCGTGATGTCATTTGAACCCGGGATGGTGACGTCATTCTCAGGAAAATGTCCACAGCAGCATCTTGTTTTTTTCAAAAGAAGCACGCAATGCACGCAAGGGATAAAGACAAAGGAAAATGTGAGGGCCCAGTTAAAGAACTGTTGCTCAAAACTTTCACTTTTTCCTTGATCTGTTGCAAGGGATAAGAGGGTAGATTTTTATTACCCCTCCCCTTTAATTAATTCCTTTAGTTAATTTAATTATTTATAAAAATTATCTATTAATTTTTTAAAAATATTATTTTAATTATTTATATTAAAATTATCTCTATATAAAAAAGTCTTTAATATATATAATAAATAAAAATAATTTAAAAAATTATAAATTTATGAAATGAGAGTACCTTAACTAACTTATTAAAACGTCCATTATAGTAAGAACAAGGCACACTAGTGTTAATGCCTACGTAATCTGCAATTTATGTTTACATTCATTGCATTTTAGTATTTTTTATTATTTATCAAGAATATTTTTTTTAAAATTTAGAGTGTAAAATATTTTTATCTTTTATAAATATATTCCTTAAAATTTAAATTTATATTATTTTTTTACGAGATATTATCACTTATAATTTTAACTAATAATTTATTAGTATTTTATTATGTTTTACTTCTACTATATAAAGAATAAAACTTATGTAGCTAAAGTACTTGTTTTTGTTGAATATGAGAGTTTTCATAAAATTTTATTTTATAATAAGCTCTGATCATTAATATTTTAAAATATTTTTATTATATACAAATATATTATATATAGTAAATATAGTTAATATTTTGTAATTTTACAAACTAAAATTTGAATATATATTAAAAGAAGTATTCATAGTATTTAGTATTAGTATTAGATTAAATAGAATTGTTATTGTCACATAACTAATGAGACGGTTCCAACTCCCCACAGAAAATTTGAAATGAGTCCGAAGTTATTTCTTTACAAAAATTCAAACTCAATTATCACCGTCCATCACTTGGATGCATCCCCATCCCACGTGACACGTGGTCCCGTGAAAATGTCGCTCTCCTCATCGCCTTGTGCCCCTTGTCCATTGAAAATGAAAACAGATTCACACATCCCCCTGCATTTTTCTACCAAGTGTTTCTTTATTGTTGTCTTTTGCATTTTTAGCCGCATAATACTCTCTCCAATCTTTTATATAAATAATAAATTAAAAAAAATTAATTATAATAAATATAATATGATATCTATAAAGTATTAATATATAATATTATATTATATATCGATTATTAATACGTGTTGATCTAAGTAGAAGGGGATCTGGTCATTTAAGCACGAAATTTTATATTTAAATATGTGTTAATATAAATTATATATCGGTTTATAAGTTAGGTAAATTAATTTAAAAAATAATAAATATTAAATATAAAATATATTAAAATTTTATATTTATGACTAAATTTAATTCTCCAATTAACTTATATACTAAGTATACCTAATTTAGAATATTTATTTTATGGTCAAGGTCAGCCTATTATTCTAAAGTATTTTCTCAGGTGCACATAGTGTCATAAAGTAATTTATAGTGCGCCCAATGACCAATATCTTGAAGTATTTTCTCATGTACACCTAGTGACCTAAAGTATTTTCTCAGGTGCACCTAATGTCCTAAAATAATTTATGATGCATCTAGTGCCTTAAAGTATTTTTTTAAGTGCGCTCAGTGCTCTAAAATATATAATACCTTATTCTTTATTTACTTTCCTGAGTTCTTCAACGTATATGGATGAGTAAAATAATTCACGGCCTTCTTTTCACTTCAAGCTTTCTTTTTTCTTTTTTCTTGCACATTTTTAACAAGCAAATAAAAGAATCCGTAGCCTTCTTTTTATATTCAAAATTCTATAATAGAAATTAGTATTTTTTTTCTTTTTATACTGTTCACCAGAATTTAATAAGAAAATAAAGAGTTGAAGAAAATAAGATAAAGAGTCTCGTATTGAACGAAATGGTAAATGAAAGAGAATGAGAAAGAGTAAAGTATAGACAATAAAAAAATTAGGAAAGCCGAGTCATCTTGTTAAGTCATCTTCTTCCTCTTTACTATCCTCTCTCCTTTACTCTTTCATTCCATCTCATGCTCTCTCATTTATTCCCTACAACTCTTTATTTTCTTATCAGATTCTGGTGGATAATATAAAAAGAAAAAAATGTTATTTTTCGTTACAGAATTTTGAATATGAAAAGAAGGTCACGAATATTTTATTTGCCGGCTAAAAATATGTAAGTAAGAAGAAAAAAGAAAGTTTGAACAAAGTGAAAAAAATATCACAAATTATTGTACTCATCTATAGACATTAAAGAACTTAATAAAATAAACAAAAAAAATATATCATATATTTTAAGGCATTGAATGAACTTGAAAAAATACTTTAGGGTATTGGATATATCACAAATTATTTTAGGATACTAAGCGTACTTGAAAAAATACTTTAAAACACTAGACATATCATAAATTATTGTAAGACACTAGACATACTTGAGAAAATATTTTAAAATACTATATACACTATAAATTATTTTATGACACCGAATGCACCTGAAAAAATATTTTAAAATATTAGGAGTGTTTTTTTTCTTTATTTTACTTTAACCTTATTGTCATGTTTAGAAACGTTGGGTCAGGGTGCGTTTGGATTAATGGTAAGAAGAGTAGAGTTTTAAGAAAATTGATTTATAATTATAATTTTAAAAATAAATTTAGTTATAATTGATTTATAGAATTAATTTTAAGTATAATTAAAAGATAAAATTGAGAAGATAAAATCATGATTTTCTTTAAAATGTTAAATAACATCTTTTATATAATTAAATATAAATATATATGTAAAAATCAATTATAAACCTAAAATTACGGTGTTTTCACAAGTTCAGAGGATTCCAGGGGCGGCATAAACTATGTCTACATCCTATGCATGATGCAGATGTGACCCTAATATTGGTTTTGCAATGTGCATTGGAAATGCGATTTCTGAAATTTTGGTTTTGCATGGGAGATATGATTTTTAAGATGATCAACACCACTCCAAAACACATGCTATTTTTTTTTTTTGGGACAAAACTTATGCTAATTTAAATGGAGTTAAAATGAAACGTGCAATCATTTAAGGCAATAATTTTTTTTTATTTTTATGATAACTTACCATTCACTTGCAAAAGTTACATTTTTATGAAAATAAGTTCCTCAAAAAAAAAAAGTCAAAAAAATGTGTTCCCCTAATTATTAATTAATTGAAACCACTAAAATATAATCACCAGCAAATGGGGAAATGTATATAATTAGAAATGTAAGTTTTAGTGCATGTTTAGTCTACATTCAAATCATAGTTTTAAAAGATATTTTAACTTTAAAATTAAATAAATAGCTATTAAATATTTAGAAGAGCTCATGGGATAAATTTAGATGATAAAAATATTTTTAAACTCTGTAATGATTATTTTATTTTTATCTTTTTTATCTATCAATTTACCTCATGTATGTTCTAGTAATTTACCTATAAAAAAATTATTGTCTAAATTTTTTTTTAGAATTATTTTTCTCTTAATAACCTTCCTCTAAAATAATTTTTAAATTATTTTTTCTCATAAGTTAAAGAAAAGGCCCCCTTAGCATCACTTGTCAGTCAAGAATAGTATAATGTCTTCACAGTCTCCTTATTAACTATGATTTCAATGACACTGTAAAAAAGGACATCAAGATGCTGCTTCAGTCCCTTTTCAGTCACCCACTCTATAAAACTGAAATTCTATTACTTCCCCATTCTCTGGCCAAAATTATACCAATTTTAGTTGTATAATTCTTTTTTCATTTTATATACTTAATCCTTTTATTAAAAAAAAAAAGGAAGAAGAGTTTGTGAACCACACTAAAGCAACATATCTAGTGATGTGAGATGTTAAGCGTGCACACGAAAATACATTAATGTGATATAAAGAGATATTTGGATCTTTTAATTACATGCTAGATAATTTTAACAGTGATATTTTTCATATTATACTTATTTAACAGATAAAATTAATGAGTTTTAAGTATGATTTAATTTAATTGGATTGGCCTTTTGATAAAAGAAATACGAGTACTAAGTAAATAAATGAAATAATTTGACTAGGGACTACAGACGTGGACAGAGCGCGTAAGGGTGGTCTGTGCGAGGAGGGAAGACGGAAGAGCTGAGCTGGACCAAGCTCTTAACAACCGAGTGGTAGACCAATGACCATTGACCATGACACACCCTCCCACGCCCAGGAAACTCCATTCATTTCATTATTTGACTGTGCTCTCCCAACTCGGCTACTATATTTTTTTAAATAATAATAATAATAATATTTATTTAATTATTCTTAATTTTCATTAAAAAATGATTATGTCTTCAGTAATAATATATTTTATAATTTTGATCAATATAAAAATCATATTGCCAGGAGCGTCTTGATTCAACGGCACCCTCACTTCCTTAAGAGGGAGAGGTTGTGACTTCCACTCTTAATTAGTTTAGGATATTACCTCTAATTTTTTTAAAAATTATTATTAATTTTTAAGAATTTTGATACTTCAACTTAAAACCTAATTAAGTAATAGGGATTATTAGTATTCCCATATTTTATATTTCATGCAATAAGAATAAAGTCATCTAGATATTTAAATAATTCTTAATTCATAAAATACTCTATTAAATTTTTAATATAAAAATTAATTAATTTTTTTAGATAGATAAAAAAAGTTAAAAAAATAGTTTATTATAACTAATATAATATCTAATCAACTAAATTAAGTGGATTAATTATGAGATTATATTTTATCATAATAAATTAATTTATATAAAAAATTAGCTAAATATTAACTTAACGAGAGGAGGAGGAGTATTAAATTCCTCAAAAGTTTAGAGTTGATTTTCTTTTCTATGCCCACAGGATGACAAAACTGATTTTTGTATTGAGGTTACTAACGGGGCGTTAGAGAGGTCACCCTGGTTCGAAGGTAATAGATGCTTCTAGGAAGCGCCCAACGGCTGAAAGGGTCCTATTCCCCACAACAAAAGCTGCACATCATCATTCTTAAGTATATGTCTTCATATCTCATATATCATATATTTTCCAACGTGCTCAATTAAATCCCCTCCTTCCTCCCCTATATATACCTCCACCTCCTTCACTTAAAGAAAATTCCCAATTCTCATATCGATCATCCCAAGCACACAGCTACTCTCCTTCTCTCTTCTCTCTCTCTCTCTCCCCCTCTCGCATCTCCGTCTCCATGGAGAATATAGGCGAAGAGTATAGGCATTACTGGGAAACCAACATGTTCCTTCAAACCGAAGAGCTCGACAGGTAATTCATTCTAATTATCTCATATATTCACTCTCAATTGATTCGCTACGGATTCAGATTATTCTCGAGTCTGATTCGATTTGCTGAGCTGGTGACAGTTGGGGATGGGACGAGGCTTTCTCCGGTTACTACGATTCCAGCTCCCCCGACGGCGCTGCGTCCTCCGCCGCCTCCAAGAACATTGTCTCCGAGCGAAACCGCCGCAAGAAGCTCAACGATAGACTCTTCGCTCTCAGAGCCGTCGTCCCCAACATTAGCAAGGTGAGATCGAATTTCAAATTCGAGTAGATTCATTAATTAACATTAGTCGCTTATGGAGGATGAGGATTGAGGAGTGACGGTTTCCTTGGATGTGGATGTGAACAGATGGACAAGGCTTCCATAATTAAGGACGCAATCGATTACATCCAATACTTGCACGAACAGGAGAGGAATATCGAGGCTGAGCTATCGGAGCTTGAATCTGGGAAGCAGATGAAGCAGAACTCGAGCGATGTCGATTACGAGCAAGACCTCCACGTCTTGCTCCGATCCAAGAAGAAGAAAACAGAGCAGCAGCTTTACGATCCTGCCGTCAGTTCAAGAAGTTGCCCGATCGAAGTCCATGAGGTAATCATTAATTGACCAATTAATTAATTAAATCGAAACCTTCACTCTCTCTTCCATGATTGAAATTATAAAATTGGCGGGTTTGGATTGGATGTGACGCGGAACAGCTGAAGGTAACATACATGGGAGAGAAGACGATCGTGGTGAGTTTGACGTGTAGTAAAAGGACAAACACAATGGTGAAACTGTGCGAAGTGTTCGAATCTCTGAAGCTGAAGATCGTAACGGCCAACATAACTTGTTTCTCAGGCAGGCTCGTAAAGACGGTCTTCGTCGAGGTCAGTTTTCTTTCCAACCCCAACATCCCCTTTATTCTATGCAACTTTAATTACCGCATCACGATGCAACGGCTTTATTCTCTTCATAAATACAGAGAGAATTAAAAAAAACCCTGAAAAGATCAGAATTAAGACGTGGGATTGGGGCCTACACGAGATGAAATAGATGGCTTTTTAGAAAAGGGAAAGTGGGAGAGGCATCAGTGGATATTAGTATTTTAAGGGGGATGAAAATGGTGAGGCTGTAAATTTTGAGAATAAGAAAATGGAACAGTGAGGAGACCTGCAATATTACGGGGGCTTTAGTTAAATAAAGCTTTTTTAAAAGGTGAATCTTACGGCTATTGTACGTGGAGCTATGAGTTGTCCCTCGCAGGAGGGATAACTCGGGTGCTCTGTTTCCACGGTCGCTTCTCAAGTCCTATCACGCCAATTAAAACATGTTATCCTCGTTACCCCATCCTTCCTCCCTTGATTCTCCTTTCCACTCCTCTCAAGTTTTGGTTTGGATAAAAGCATGGCATGTTAACTTTAAATCCTGAAAATTAGGGTAAAAATACCTAAATTTAAGCGTTACTACTCTCTCTCTATATAAATTATTTATAAATCAATATTTTTTAGATAAAAAATATATCAAAATTTTCTGATTAATAAAATTTTTAGATGGAAACTCTTCACTAATTTTTTATTTATATTTTACAATCACATAATTAAAATAGCTCATATTTATCTTTAAAGTTTAGTGTTATATTTAAAAATTCTTATTTTACTAATAATTTTATAGTCTAATGACATCCTGCTCAATTTTGTTGGTACCAAGTCACGGGTCTCACATGCTATCTCGTGTTTTTTTGTTTTTTTTTAAACCTCTTATGATATATTTTTTTAAAAAATCACAAATAATATTTGTGTATTATTCTAGGATATTTAATATTTCTGTTTGAAACAAGGTGAAAGATAATCACTTGCAAGCATGTGACGGTTTATAGGATTGGTTTGATATAAACATGATAAAGAAAATATAATCGAACCGAACCAAGCTATTTTGGTTTAATTCGATTTGTTCGGTTGGATTAGAGCAATTGAACCTAATTTTATTGGCTTTATGTATTAAATACATATAGTTTTATATAAAGTTAATTAATTGAGGTTATTTCCATGGTAAGGATGAGGTGTAAATAGAGGTTGAGGTTTAAATGTTTCTAATATAACAAATGAAAAATTCATTGCCCCCCAAAAACATAAAAGCATAAATATTAGGTTTTTACCCATGTCGCAAGAATTTTTTAAAGAAAGGTCACATGGTAAAATCCTGATTCAATTTGGTTAGTTTAGGGTGAACCAAAAATAGTTCAAAATCTAACTGAACTAGAAGACTGAACTTGAACTCAATAGACTGAACTCAATTCAATTAGGTTCGTCACGTTTATCATTTGGGTTTGATTTTGTACACTCCCCAGCCATGTGCTGCAATTTCCCAAGATGATCCAAATCACAACGTCCGCCTTTGACTTGAAAACTGGGTCTGCGACTAGGGTACACAAATTGGCGGCCGCTTGAAACACATTTAGCTCGTGCGAGAAAGGAAAAGTCCAATTTTGGAGCATGAGTAAACCTAAGTTGCTAACAAGAAACTTCCCAAAGATTCCCAAACGTGGTTGCTGCACCGAAGGGGACAAAATAAAACTTCTTAAAAAAATCATAAAAACAAGGAATTTGAAACGTGATTGTTATTGTGAAAACATGGCGCCGGCGTCATTCATAATCACGACTATGGTCCTTCCTTGTGCGTCTTAAATCCCACGATGATAATCAATCACATCCAAACACACAATCCACACATGCCCCTATATTCACACACCTCTTTTAAATCTTTTTATTGGATTCTTCGTGGGAACCCTCCTATTCGGCGGCTCCAATCAACAAGCCCTTCATTCCCATCACTATTCACTCACGCGGATCTTTATGGTCCTTATTTTGACTCCCCAACAAATCCAATATAAATCAAACTGTCAATAATCTTATAGTCTCAAAGTTTTTCTACTAATAGAATATTGTAACTTTAATTCCATTTATAATTTTAAGCTGTTAGTTAGTTAGTGATTGCTCTTCTAGTTAAAAAGAAAAGTTAAACTGCTTGTTTTTTTTTAAAAAAAGACCATGATATTTTTACTTTTTTCCCTTTTTAAAAAAAATTATCAATTTTTAAATATTTAAAAATTACAAAAAGTCATTTCACATCCGCCGCACTATGAACTGTGGGTGTGGCCTACCTCTCATCATGTTGTTTTCCGGACCATTCATGTCAAATTCATATAATATAAAATTTATTAAAATATTTTATAGTTTTATTTTTTTTAACTTTTTATCATAGTGTTTTATTAATCTTCATATATTTTTATTTTTTTATCACACGTTCGACAAGTTTTTTTTTAATACAATCCTGAAAATTTTAAATTTGTTTATACGGGAAAAATATTGCGTTGAGAATAAATAAAGAGAAATATTAGGAAAAAAAACTTATTTTCGTGGACTGTTTTTTTATAATATTATTTTCCTACCGCGTATTTCTTTTTCCGGTGGTCTTGTCGTGGCCCAGCAGAGAATAGTTTTCCATTTATTGAGGGCGTGTTTGGAACCGCCAAAGCCGCGATTTTAAAAAGGCTTCTAATCTAAATTTCGGTTTAAAAAAATTTAAAACAAACAGTCATATTTGTTCAAACGGGTTTCTGGACTAAACCATAGTTTCAGATAAGCTGGTCAGAGTAGCTTTTGGAATAGTAAACCACTTTTCAACTACTCAATTACTATTTTACCCCTATTTTTTCTTACACTATCTCTCATCTCTCTTCTATCTTTTCCACCCTCTCTCCTCTCATACATACCATTTTTAGTAATTTTTCAATTACAAAACCCCTTTTTATAACAACTATCCAAACACTCATTTATTTAAAATCACTTTTTTTCCATAATCTCTTATTTTAAAGTCATTTTCCATAAACTGTGTATAAGCCCGTTTTTTTCATAAGCCCATTTTTAAAATCTTATCCAAACACACATTTAATTTATTTAACTTAGGTATAGATTGGTACCAGTGATTTGGGTGAGGGAAAAGATTTTACTCCACTATTTGTTTTAAATATCTAAAAGTTGTAAGAGAGAAATGATTTTTTTTTTTAATTTTTCCTTTCTTTTTAAGCTTAACTTCCCCTCTAAAATTAGAAAAATTTAGAAAGAAGAGGTAATATTTTTATTTTATCATACTACTATGCTTATAATTTTTTTAATATCCCACCATTATCTATATCTATATATATATATATATATATATTATATTTTATTAAAATATTCTATAAAATAATATAAGAGTAATTTTTTTTCAAATATTTTTTAAGAAAAAGTAAGAACATAAGCTCTTTGGATAGTCCATAAGCTCTTTTACTGTTGAAAAAGCTAGTTTTAATAGCTTATTCAAAATCATGGTTTTAAACCATAATTTTGCCTAAAAACACTTATGAACAAATATGGCTGTTTGTTTTAAAATTTCCCCAAACTAAGGTTTGGGCCATAAGCCCTTTTCAAACCATGGTTTGAAAAGGAACCAAACAGGCCCTTAACCAGATTAGAAGAGACCAAAATAGCTCTGGATGCTTCAAACATTAGAGTAACAGCATATAATATCTCTTTTTGGGTTTTATCAATAAGTTAGGCAAGTGTTATATATTCCATTATTCATTACTTATCAACAAGATAACCTGTTATAGAGTTATATTTTATATCTTATATTACTAACAATGTTTATTAATATTGGTATTGGTATTTTTGATTAATTAATTTTGTTTAAAATTTGAGTCAGTAGAAATCTCAAACTTTATTTGTCCATTTTATGTCTATGTTTTATTAAAATAGAACCCTCTTCTTATAACATTGAGATAGAAAATATAGTCATATTGGAATATCTTCTTCAGTCTAATGGAAATCAACTTAACATATACGTCTTGCTCTCGGATATGAACTTGTATGTACAACTTAAGTTCATTTTCTCTTGCTTCAAAATATCTGTCATTATTTTTCTTAATCTCAATGGAACAATTTGAAAATGTTTAGAGATTAAATTAAGATTTAAGAAGTACTCTTTATTTTCCAGTGTATTATTAGTTGCCCTCTAATTGCTTAATATAAATCCAGTTTATTATTAAGATGAATTAATTCTCTGCTATTTTAGTTTTTTTTGTTAGCGAAATCTGCAAATTACAAAATTTATAGTTCGAGTCGCGTTCGAAGACACTGTCCTTAAGAGATATTTCGCGACCTCTTATCAAATTAAGAAGCGACTCTCTCCAGGATTAAGCGAACTCTTCCTGTAATGATACAGGAAAACATAACTGGTGGAAGATAAAGTAATCTCATAATATTGGTATATCATTCTCTCTGTGTTCTCTATAACATTCTCTGTTCTTCTCCTTCATCAAGAAGCCCCTTTTATAGACTGTGGAAGGACACGAGATATGTCTTTTAGACATATGTCCCTTAGATTCAAGAGTTATGTTAGAAAGACACTTCTTTCTTTAACATACCCTTTCACAACCAAGAGTTATATTAGAAAGACACCTATTTCTTCAACATACCCTTTTATAACCAAGAGTTATGTTAGAAAGATACCTCTTTTTTTAACATACCATTTCACAACCAAGAGTCATGTCAGAAAGACACTTCTTTCTTTGACACACCCTTTCACAATATTTAAAATATTTCCAACAATCCCCCACATGTGTCAAAGAAACACCATTAGATGAGTTCTATACATTGATATAATCATTGTATCTAGTGGTCCTTTGGACTATGAACCAGACCTAGACCGATAATACTTGGTACACATAAATACCAGTGGTCCTCGGGACTATGAACCAGCACTTCTTAGGTGTATACCAGAGGTACTAACAGCCAGATTATACCCCCATATTTTCACTGTTTACCTCACGGTTTTACGCGTTAGGCAGCCATGAACGTGTCCTGTTTTTAACGAATGCTCTAGAGATTCCGCCACGATCTCATAGGAGCGGCTCACACCCCTCATTCGTATAGGTGATTTCTTTAAGTGTATCTGCACATAATACACTATCACGTGGGATTTGAAATCATTAAGAACTTTTGCTCATCTTCCTCTATGCAATTTAACACTTTATCACACACCATAGGAAATGACTAGTAATAATATTTTGGTGCTAGCAGTACTAACAAGCGACTTGTTCTTACCCATTGAACCTTCTTCATGGGATCACCAATCACAAAGGTTGGGTTGCCATCGTTGTCGTAATCACACTGGCTTTAGTCCTATTCCCCTCGATGTCTCAACAATTTGATTGTTTTCTTCCCAGGGGTTTTGTTAACAGATCCGATAGGTCTATTTTGACCTCACCAAAATCGATTGAGATAACTCCACAATTTTTAATCATGCTTATTCTTATAGTATCTCAAACAATTGCACCATTGTTCTCTTAACAATGTTTATTGCCATTTTACAATTATAACTCATCAACAATAAGTGTTGTTCATCTTTATTTTCTTTAACAAAGGTTATTGCCATTTGAAAAACACATTTCATCAACACTAAATGTTGTACGTCTTTGTTATCCTTAACAAAGATTTTTGCTATTTAGCAAACACAATTCATCAACACTAAATGTTGATTTTACATCAAAATATTTACTAAAAGATTTTCAACCACTTAGCCTTAGTGCCAGCCAATTTCATAGCAATAAATTCAGAATCTCTTAAGGATTTGGTTAGAATTATTTGCTTAGATGATTTTCATGTGACTGCACCACCACCAAGAATAAACACATAACCACTAGTAGATTTTAACCCTTCTGAATCCGAGATCTAGTTCACATCATTGTATCCTTCTAATACAGCTGTAAATCCACTATAATGTGTACCATAATTTATGGTACCTTTAAGGTGTCTCAATAACCTTATTAGAGCATCCCAATATTCACTGCTTGGACAGTGAGTATATCTGTTCAATTTATAAAGTGATAAACTCAGAATATATCACCATTTAATATCTGTGTATTTTAATACAACAGAAATTTACCATATATGATACCAACAGTTATAGTACCCCTCAAATATTTCATTCATTCATGAGATTAAATTTTTATGTGTGTATGCTCAATCCTCACACAGTATATGCTACATCACAATAGTTAGCACTAAATTCTCATAATTTATCCATAAATAGATTGAGCAAACAACACTCTCAAATAATATATTATCATCATAAGGAATAATCACACTATGATTCTCACAACCAAAAATTAAAAATATCTTTCAAGATGATATATCCCTTCATGATTTCAACACTTTAAAGCATATTTAATTCACACATGCTTTTAAACTCAGATTTAAAGTAACATAACATTACAATATGTCATCCATATTAAAAATTCAATAAGCATGCACATCATATATATATTTATACTAAGATAAATATATACCCACAAATGATAATATCATAAAAATTAAACATATTTATCTCTCCTTAGATAAATGATCAAATTTTCATACTTCTATCATAAAATTTGATAGGTATCCTACATCTTAGACACCCCCACGCTTTTAAATATCAAATTATATCTTAATAACTTCTCAATAATAATTCTAATCAAATTAGAATTTCATACCATATAATCCCTTCCATTATAATTGAATTAGAACTAGAATTTTTCAAATATTTTTGTCAATAACTTGGAATTTCATTCCTTAATGAAATCTAGGCATAAAACTTTATCATAAGTGATCATGTTTGATACTCATTTTTTCGTTGATTCAACAATGGTCATCACATGATTATCATAAGTTTATCGTTTTTAATATTAAAAACCTATAGCATTGATTTCATAAAATCCCATGAAACCAACATATCCACATATCATCTCAACGGATAGAAAATTAGTTTTGTGTATACATACCTAGAAACCAAACGGCTTGAATGGCACACACTTGAAAATTGAAACCATGCATGCATACCTTCTGATGCCCCAATTTCATAGTTCAGTTTCTGCAAGTGACGCCACCAGAACTGCTGCGAATGGAAACACCAAAGAAGATAGCGAATATTAGGAGCATAGGATGTTGATCGTCAAATACAGATTCGTATACGTCCAAGGCTGTCGGCTTCAGTTTCCTTTCAGAGCAGCACGTCACAACCGTCCAGGGAGATGACGACGACGTTGACCTTAATATGTACAAATGGAGATGAAAGATCTTTTATAGCAACCAGCCTCTCATTAGAATTTGCTATCTCATAACCATCTTCAACCCTATGCTTCTCATGATTGATTTGGGTGTCAATACCTTCCTCCATCGTTACTGATCAAGATAAAGCAACTTCAAAGCTCCTTTCCGTGGGAATTGTTCTCTTAAAAGAAAGAAAGAATCAAACAAGGAGGGTCTGGCCTATTGGGCTTCTAATGATAAATGGTTGGACATAATTGACAACCAACGTCATCTCCATGGCTCTCTCTTGACTTCCAAAAATTTGCAGGAAATATCTCTTAAGATTGTTGGCGAAATCTGCAAAATACAAAGTTTATAGATCGAGTCGCGTCTGAAGACACTGTCCTTAAGAGATATTTCGCGACTCCTCATCAAATTAGGAAGCGACTCTCTCCAGGATTAAGCGAACTCTTCCTGTAATGATACAGGGAAACATAACTGGTGGAAGATAAAGTAATATCAAAATATTGGTGTATCATTCTCTCTGTGTTCTCTATGACATTCTCTGTTCTTCTCCTTCATCAAGAAGCCTCTTTTATAGACTGTGGAAGGACACGAGACATGTCTTTTAGACATATGTCCCTTAAATTTAAGAGTTATATTAGAAAGACACTTTTTTCTTCAACATACCCTTTCACAACCAAGAGTTATGTTAGAAAGACACTTCTTTCTTTAACATACCCTTTCACAACCAAGAGTTATGTTAGAAAGACACCTCTTTCTTTAACATATCCTTTCACAACCAAGAGTCATGTCAGAAAGACACTTCTTTTTTTGACACACCCTTTCATAATATTTAAAATATTTCCAACATTTTAACCAAGTTTTCATTTGATATGCTAATAATTTTAAGATCTCTTATAAATTAACCAAGAGATATTCTACCATTCATTTATTTAAGCTGTGTTACTCTAGCCTCAGTAAGAAAATTAAGAAAAAAACTCCTAATTAAAGTCAAGCCTATAAATGCTCATGGATGAAATAGTTAATCAGCTGGCTAGCAGTCCACATCTAATTAGCAATATCAAGATGTTCTATTCAAACCGAAAGAAATTTTGTTTTATTGTAAGAGAGAGTAGTCCTTGTCAATCGTACTTATTGGAAAAGAAAAGTTGAATAATCCAATACAATCTGAAAGTAACTGGGAAATCTGATATGCAATTGGGTTGTCATTTGATTTTGTATACACCAGATTGATAAAATTGGTCGAGAACAAGATTCATGCTTATTCAATTATTCATGTTTACACACAAACCAGATTTGCAAAATACAACTAAACAACCACCTCAGACTGAGGGGGTATTATAGGTAGGAGTAGTTACACTATTGACCCATGCTTTGTCGTGTTACCTTTGCCTTTGGTGTTTTTTTCAGGCAGACGAAGAAGAGAAAGATCTCTTGGAGATAAAAATCAAAACGGCCATTGCAGCTCTTAATGATCCTGATAGCCCTATGAGCATCTAATCGATTGATGATCAACTTCAGAGAGAGAACGGGTTATGGGGTTTTCCTTCCTTCTTTCTTCTTTGTTTCACTCAGCGTCTTCATCATGGGAGAGTCTCTGATCTTGTTTTCTTATAAAGCTCGGGTTTGTCTTCTATCTGCTTTACGTAAAACCTAGAAGCTGTAAGTTTGATATTTGATGCAATAAAGTTGCTTTTCATGTTAGTTCTGTCACTAGAATTTCCAAGCACTAATCTAACTCAAACTGCCTAAAATATTGTGGCAGTGTTTAATTAAGAAGATTAAGAGAAGTAAGTTTAATGAAACTAGAGATCTTTCATTGAATTGTAAGATTAAGAATGCCATCTTTATCCTAATTAACTTATTCTAGGATAGATTTCTCTTACAATCCCCCCCTACATGAAGGATCTTTCATCTCTAATTTGGAGTTTTTAAATGCATGATTTTCAATTTTAAAAACTTGACACGCAAGTATGATGTGTTACTTGGTAAATGAGAAAAGTGGGTCAAAGAATTGTTGCCCTGCCCCTTTGAGGATAAAAATTTCATAGGAGACAGCTCATAAATATTAGCTAATGGAGCTGCAGTAGGAATTACGAAACATTCCGATTAAATTACAAACATTTTTTTGGCCAATCAAATAGGTATATTATCATTCCAAACCAAATAAACACATTAGCGGTAAACTGCAGAAGCACAAGAGATAAACCACAAGAACAAGAGGTTTTAGATTTTGACTTTTGACACATCATCTGACAAGATTTTAGTCAGAGGAGAAGGGGGTTGCAACACCCAATCTTTTTAGCACTTCTCCATAAAAGCTACATGAGCATACCAGTCAACAACTAGACTACAAGCCTTCACATGAGCCAGAAGTTTTGCCAAGATTCGCAATCTCCGCTAGGTTCAAGCCTTCACATTATGGGCAAGACATTTCAAGTTTACTGCCTGAACCAATGGAAGACAATCAAAACTAGCCACCGTTTGAGTCCATAAAACATGGTTGCTACTTCAGTCCTGGAAGGAGAAAATGGTTCCACAAATTCTCCAACAATACACATATTCACCATCCATAGTAAGAGTAATGAATCCTACCTCAAAACTAGAGGAACCCATCTCAGATCACCTCCATTTCTCAAAGAAAATCAACCAATTAAAAGCAATCAACAATCAGGGACAATCATCATTTAACCAACCAAAACTCGGGCTAATCCTGAGTCAACCGATTGATCTCGTGTCATTTATTTTCCTGTTCAAGTGATTATCAAACCGGCCAAGTGACCGATACAATGCGTCACCAATTCGACCGGTTGGTCCGATCCAAGTTTCAATATAATGGTCCTAACACACACACCCCTTGAACACCCCAGAAACCCACACACATGCACTGACACACCCTCCGTGACGACCGCGGAGAGAGGAACTCCAAATTGCACTACCACCAAGGTAGGACAGGCTCTCCCTAGTCCCTACTCTTTAAAGACACAGAGAAGAGCCACACGGACTAATCACAAACATGGACGTGAGTGCGACTCCAAAAACCCTAGTATCTCTTCATGTTTACATAAACTTTGTCAATAAAAAATTACAATCGATAATTTACTCTAACTTAAGTTATAACGATATTATTCCTACTTATTTTTACTTCTCTTTTTAAAAATTGTTATTAATGATTTTTTTTATACAAAAATTTTTAGAAAGAGATTAGGCTCACCACGATCTAAGAGTAGGGCGAAATCTCCCTTCCTTCTAGGCGATACCAATGTCAAGCAAGGTGAGCCGTGTATTACCCTAAGACATAAATCTAGACACCAAAGAGTTATGATGCCTCCTTAAGCACCGCGACTGGAATCACAATAAAATAGTATTCTCTAGAAATCAAACACATTCTAAATAATCACATATCTCATATCTTTATAAGTTGAATCGCGACGGGTGTCATTAATGATTTATTGCATCCAGTTTATCAGCAATTAAGGCATGACGGGAAGTAGTAAATGGGCTAAATTCTAAACCCACTTTGTATTGAGTGGGCTTAACTTGGCCCATTTTGAAGAAAAGTCCTGTAAGCCCAAAAATGCCCAACCCAATCTTGATCCGCTTTCCAGTTTTCTCCCTCTTTCTTTCTCTTGCATCCTTGTCTTGCCCCTCCCCAAATCCTAATCGCTGCTCAGGTCTCCTGTGAGTCATCCCTTTCCTCCCTCATGGAATCGCTGCTAGCGAACTACGCGACTTCTGACGAAGAAGAAGAAGAGCAACCTCAGATACCAATCCCTTCCGCTTCGTTTAAACCTAGCTCTGAGCATGGCGAGCCAACGTCTTCAAAGACCCGCTCGCTCTTCTCGAATCTTCCTCAACCCAAATCTTCTTCCCTCTTTCAATCCCTTCCTCAACCTAAGCAATCCTCCAGTTCCAAGAACGCTCTAAGCGGTGAAGATGACTCAGAAACGCGCTCCGGAAGCATCGCTAACTCTCCCTCTATTTTCTCGTCTCTTCCTCAACCCAAAAACAGCTCAATTAACCCGCCGTCTGCTCCACCCTCAACGATGAGCAGTGATATCGATGGCTATGAGGCGGATTCAATAAGCACTTACCAACCTAGTGGGCGTACTTCCCTTCTCTCTTCCCTCCCTAAACCTAAATCCCAAATCGAGCAAGAATCCGCTCCTAGGGTTTCTGCCTCGGGCCCTAGTACCAAAAAAGTTATTCAATTCAGGCCTCCCGTAATTCCTTTGAAGAAATCTAGCGAAGTGGATGGTGACGACGACGACGACGACGAGGAGGATGAGCGTAAAGCAGAAAACGACAGAAAAAAGTTGGAGTCCGCGCCTCAAACTTCGTCGGTGAAGTCGTTCTTGTCCAGTATTCCGGCTCCCAGAAATTCGGCTACATTGGGCGTTCAAGCGACATCTGGTTCAGGCCGACGTTCAATAATTGAAACGGATGCACCAGCATCGGATGCTGATGGTTCTGCAGCGGAGAATAACGCTAATGCTGATCAAACTGTAGGGAGTTATGCTGGTTATGAGAGTCATAGCAATTACCAATATAGTACCGAACAAAATCCGGAGTCCTATATAGATAGTAGCAGTTATGGAAACTATAGTTCGGGTATTGATCATACTGCGGGTGGTCAGCCGGAGGCTGGGGCTGCTAATTCGGCCACCCCTGCGTCATACTATGTAAATAATGATACATATGCAAGTTATAATGCCTATGGTGATTACGGACAATATGGAAATAACTGGGCTGATGGGTACGGGGCAACAGTGCCCGAGATGTCTGGGATGAATGACAAAGTGGTGAAAGTGTCTGGGAAGCGTGGAAGGAGTGAGATTCCCTCGGAAATTGTTGAGGTGAATCAAGAAGAGTTGATTAAGAATCGGCCAAGAGAGGACCAGGTCAAGCTAACAGGGATAGCCTTCGGACCTTCTTATCAGGTATTGTTCGCATGTGTTTTCTCTGTTTTGACTGTTTTCTCATACAAGGACATTTTGTTTCTTCAAAATGTATTGCCGATTCTGTCAAAATTCAATGCATGATTTTACAAATTAAACTTTGTCAAGTTGACCAACAATCAAGGGAGCTTGTTGGGTGTCAGCTTTAGTTGGATAGTAGTGAGGCTCCGTTAGTAAATTGTTTGCCTCAGCAGGTCGATTCCTGATGTGAAATTATGCTCAAATAGCGATAGGAATACCTGTCAAAAGCAAGCTCTGTTGGCAATAAAATGATTTTTTTTTTAATATTTTTGCTCCAAGATGATGCTTTCTCTGATGAGCTTGATACATAATTCATTTTCTTAGCCAATAGCCTGAGATGATTCTATAGCATTAGGAAATGGGACAATATTAGTCCAGATTGTATGCATACCCATCATTGGACATCTGGACATATTGATGGAAAGGCGCCAAGAAGCTTTATAATGCATGTTTTTAATTTTGATATGCAAGGGTTCCCGATTTCCCGCCTTTTGCTATGTTGATTACATGATGCTATACTTAATTTAATCTTAAGTATGAACTTACAAAACAATGCAACCTTGTTATATGTAATATTTTGTAGAAATTTTGGTAATTAATAAGACTCTTGAATTTTTTTTGCATGTTTTTGTTATCAGTAAGGAGCCTAAAAGCCTGGTTCCAAGGTTAACTACGAGTAATGCGACCAGATCCTCTATACCCTTTTTTGTTTACGTAAGTGGTAGTTTGGATGATCTTAGGAGCCATTGATAGGTGTCTTGTTAAAATTGTCGTGGTAGATTTGGAGGGGTTGGTGGACTTTCATGTACAATTTCTTGATGCTTCTGTACCCTTTATGGGGAGGATAGAGATTTTGTTTCCATTTCCCCATCAACCGTCGCCCTCCCCCAAAACATAAATAAATGAACGACGATCGGGAGAGCTTTGCAAATGTTTCCTGTATTCTTCAAAATTTTTGAGGTAGATTCTGAATAAAAGATCTGTCATCTGTTGTTTTGGCTAATAGTGGTTTGACAAGACAGATTGTCTAATCAGGCCTTTCTGTTTTTATATCTTTGCTTCTTGGCTTAATGGTAGATTCCTCATTGGCGTATTCCACTAGGAGGTAACTCAAAGGCTAAGCCTTCTTTGCAATCGCTTTCAAGCATAACATTTGGACAATTGGAAGAGAACTTTCTAATAATTTGATGGCCATATAGCCCTGTTGGTCCTGTTTCTCTTCAGAGGTTAGAGTGGATTGCAGGATTTTCTTCTGTCTGAGTTAATAGTTTGAGAAGTAACAATTTTTAGGATCTTTGAACCTATCAGTTCTAGTGTACAATGGGTTTGTCCTTCGGTTGATGGGGGATTTAATTTTATTGTTTTAAATTTTTGGAAGGAAAAAAGTGGCCAAAGCTATGTGGCAATCTCTAGTCCTAGGATAGGTCTTGATTGCCATGTCATATTCAAAGGACAATTTTCCCCTTTCTTTGGCATGTGTAGTATATGCTAGCTCTGGTTGAGGGGTGTGTAGCTGATACGTCACCTAACAGATTTAAGTTGACCTATTCAAGGAAGAGTAAACGTGGCAGAGAAAAATCAGATTTTCAGTAACTGTTTCTCAATATTTCTATTATTATTTTCAGTTAATAGATTTCAGTTGCGAAATAAGTGGGACACCCCACTCTAACGTTAGTATTGGTTCCAGATTTAGCGCTGATTGTTATCTTTTAGCATCCTATCCTCTTTGCTGTAATCCGTTATTTAAAGACTCATTGGTCTCATGAATAAAGCGCGACATTTTTATCTCAAAAGAGTTTAACTCATATTGGAGATCCTCCTTGGTCTTTTAGAGAGTATTGTGAGATACTTACAACTCTCCCTATTAGAATTCCCCTTCTGCAACTCCTTGTTTCCTTGTTTCCTTGTTCTGTCACTTTCTATTTCAGCCGCTATCAAATTGGTATCAGAGCCATGGTTGAAACAAGATCTTCCCGTCACACCAACCCACCGGAAAATACCGAAACCCCTTTTGCAGGGGATAGTGATCCTCTTACCACAATAGCTGCGCGACTGGAAAATATTGAAGCACTGGCCAACCGAGTAGCCTCCCTTGAGGCTGCATCTGAGAGAAGCCGTAGGGGCACCCATCGTTCACATTGGGAAGCCGATAGCGAGGAAGACCTTGAAATATCCAGTAGGCGCCGAATGCCTTACACCAAAATTGAATTCCCCAAGTTTGGCGGAGGGGATCCACAAGGCTGGATATTAAAGGCAGAAAATTTTTTTCAGTACTACGATACCCCTGAGGACTCAAAGGTAGATATCGCATCAATGTACTTGGAGGGCGATGCACTTGATTTGTTTTCTTGGGTGAACAATGAACGCACCGTAGTATACTGGGATGAGCTTGTAAAGGCTCTCCAAGAGACTTATGGACCCCCAGAATATCAAAACCCAGATGAGTACCTTTGTAGTATTCGTCAAACAGGAACAGTGGCGGAGTATTGCTCTGAGTTCTCGCGTAGGGCTTCACGAGTCAAAAATTGGCCTGAACATTGTTTGCTAGGTGCCTTCATAAATGGTCTTCGAGATGAATTGAAGGCAGATGTTCGTTTACACAGACCTCGGACGGTGTATAGAGCTTCTAGTTTGGCCCTAGAATATGAGAATAAACTGAAATTAATGATTGGGCCCAAGCCCAATACCTTCCCCTCTCAACATCGCCCTAACCCAGCTCTTCCCAGAAACTCGGTGACAGATCCTTCAGCATCCAAGACTCTGGTTCAGCGTAATAACACGGCGATGGCAGCAAGGCAAACGCCTGTGGAGCTGGAGCGACAGAGAAGGAGAGATAAGGGGTTGTGTTACCGCTGTGGGGAGACTTTTCGGCCTGGGCATCGCTGCAATTCCAGCTTCTCACTCATGGAAACTACCGAAGAAGATGAGGAGGAAATACAGCCACTTGCGGAGGACGATAACGATAGCTCACCAGGGGGTATTGAGGCCGAAATCTCATTCAATGCAATCCTGGGTAAGTCTTCCGCGTCCACGATGAAGCTTAAAGGCTCGGTGAAGGGACGTAGCGTTCTGATTCTGGTGGACAGTGGATCCACCCATAACTTCGTATCGGAGGCGTTGGTTGCTGAATTAAGCTTATCTGTCCAGAACGTTCAAATGTTTGGAGTTCAGATTGGGAATGGTAGCACCGTCAAATGCAATCGTTTATGCCCAAACCTTGAGGTAAAAGTTTCTGATTTAATCATCAAGCAGGACTTTTTCCCCTTCTCCCTCGGTGGTTCTGATTTGGTATTGGGGATAAAATGGTTAGCCTCACTGAACACTGTTGAGGCCAATTGGAATAAGATGTTCATGATTTTTTGGGTAGCTGGGAAAAAATACAAATTGCAGGGAGTAGTATCTGAGACTAACACTCCAGTACGTCTCCAAAGCCTAGTGTTAACACACGAAGTAGAGGATGAGCTTGGTACAAAGATTTCCCAAACCATTTTTGATGAATTTGCTCAGGTGTTCACAGAACCCAAGTCATTACCGCCAGCCCGTGGAAAATACCATTCCATCACATTGCTGCTGGACTCACTACCACCCAACTTAAGGCCTTATCAGTACCCACATTTTCAAAAAGACGAGATAGAAGCACAGATTTCAGAATTATTGAGCAAGGGATTTATTAGACCCAGTTCCAGCCCGTTTGCTAGCCCAGTACTATTAGTTAGTAAAAAGGATGGGTCTTGGCGCCTTTGCATTGATTACCGACGTCTCAATCAACTCACCATACCAGATAAGTACCCTATCCCTAATATTGATGAGCTATTAGATGAACTCCATGGGGTCGGTTACTTCTCAAAAATCGATTTACGTTCTGGGTATCATCAAATACTTATGCTACCATCTGACATTCATAAAACTGCATTCAGGACCCATTCTGGGCACTATGAATTTGTTGTGATGCCATTCGGCCTTATGAATGCGCCGGCTACATTTCAATCCATTATGAATGATGTGTTTAGGCCATTTCTAAGAAAATTTGTGCTTGTATTCTTTGATGACATATTGGTATATAGTGCAACTGCCCAACAGCATTTGGAGCACCTCCGTATTGTGTTTCAGGTACTACAGCAGCAGTCCTTCTTAGCTAATACAAAAAAATGTTCTGTAGGGCAAACTCAAATAGATTATTTGGGGCACCTTGTATCAAAGCAGGGAGTGGAGGTTATACCAGAAAAAGTGGCAGTAGTTCTGAATTGGCCTATTCCCAAAAATGTTAAGGAGCTACGTGGATTTCTGGGACTCACAGGTTACTACTGACGGTTCGTAAAACACTATGGCATACTAGCTCGACCTCTTACCGACTTGACTAAGAAGGAGGCATTTGAATGGTCTGACAAATCTCAACGAGCCTTTGACAGGCTGAAGGTTGCTTTGACAACCACTCCCGTGCTTAAGCTGCCAAATTTCACACTCTCCTTTACAGTGGAATGTGATGCATCTATGGATGGAGTGGGGGCGGTATTAATGCAAGAGGGGCATCCTATTGCATATTTTAGCAAGGGGTTCTCCTTTTCTAACCGTTTCAAGCCAGCATATGATCGGGAACTCTTAGCCTTGGTCTTATCTATTCAAAAGTGGAGACACTACTTGTTGGGTCGTCATTTCTTTGTGCAGACTGACCATTATAGCCTCAAGCATCTCCTTGATCAGCGAGTGTTGAACTCCACGCAACAAAGGCTTTTGATTAAGCTTCTCCCATTTGATTTTTCCATCATTTACAAATCAGGAAAGGCCAATGCAGCTGCTGACTCTCTTTCTCGAAAACCACAAGCAGCTGAATTGATGCAACTAGTCATCCCTATGGTGGAAGACATTAATCAAATACCTCAGGCATTGCTGGAAGATCCGTTGACAAAAGCAATAATAGAACAATTACAGCAAAATCAGGATCCAACCTCCAACTATAGTTGCGTCAATGGCAGATTATACTATAAATCCCGCCTAGTCATTCCAGAAGGAAGCTCTTTACGGGCTAAATTGATGGAAGAAGCCCATGCCACCCCAACTGGAGGACACAACGGATACCTAAAAACTTTGAAGAGGCTTAGTGCACACATGTATTGGAAAGGCATGGAGAATACAGTAAAACACTTCATACAACAATGCACAATCTGTCAACAAAATAAATATCAAACTCTGGCACCAGCAGGCCTACTCCAACCTCTTCCAATCCCTGAACGTATCTGGGAAGATATATCGCTTGATTTCATCACTGGCCTACCCAAATCAAGATGTTTTGATGTGATCCTGGTGGTGGTTGACCGACTTAGTAAGTATGCTCATTTCCTTGCATTGTCCCATCCCTACACTGCTAAGTCTGTAGCTGGAATATTCTGCCAAGAAATAGTCAGGTTGCATGGTATGCCTCGATCTATTGTTTCAGACCGTGATTCTGTTTTCTTAAGTGCATTTTGGCAAGAGCTCTTTCGTTTAAGCCAAACTCGCTTAAAAATGAGCACTGCTTACCACCCTCAAACGGATGGCCAAACTGAGGTTGTGAATCGTTGTTTGGAGACTTACCTGAGATGCTTTACTCACGAACAACCCAAATTATGGAGTAGATTCCTTTGCTGGGCAGAATTCTCCTTTAATACAAGCTTCCATGCATCTGCCCAAAACACTCCTTTCAAGCTTGTATATGGGAGGGACCCTCCTCCACTTCTTCCCTATGTCAAAGGGGAAACCGCGGTAGCTGAATTGGAAGAACAATTGGAATTGAGGGATGATATGCTCAAACTTCTACGGGAAAATCTGTTAAAAGCTCAAAATCGCATGAAGTTACATGCTGACCAACATCGTAGGGACCTTCAGTTTGCTCCAGGTGATACGGTTTGGCTGCGCCTCCAACCTTACCGTCAACAGGGGTTGGCCAAAAGAAGATTTAAAAAACTTTCCCCAAAGTTTTTTGGACCCTATAAAGTATTACGCAGGGTGGGGGAAGTATCGTATGAGCTAGAACTCCCTTCAGATGCCAAAATCCACCCCATTTTCCATGTCTCCCTACTACGTCCTTCTTATGGTCACCCCATTCCCACCATTCCATCCCTACTGCCTTTATCTACCAATATGGAGTTACTGCTAACTCCATCAAGAGTGCTGCAACACAGATGGACAAATTCCAGGACACTGGAACTCCTAATTCAGTGGGAAAACCGTTCTGCAGAAGATTCTTCATGGGAAACATATGACTCAATTGCTTCCCAATTCCCACATTTTCGCCTTGAGGACAAGTCGTTTTTCCAAAGGGGGGGTAATGATACGTCACCTAACAGATTTAAGTTGACCTATTCAAGGAAGAGTAAACGTGGCAAAGAAAAATCAAATTTTCAGTAACTGTTTCTCAATATTTCTATTATTATTTTCAGTTAATAGATTTCAGTTGCGAAATAAGTGGGACACCCCACTCTAACGTTAGTATTGGTTCCAGATTTAGCGCTGATTGTTATCTTTTAGCATCCTATCCTCTTTGCTGTAATCCGTTATTTAAAGACTCATTGGTCTCATGAATAAAGCGCGACATTTTTATCTCAAAAGAGTTTAACTCATATTGGAGATCCTCCTTGGTCTTTTAGAGAGTATTGTGAGATACTTACAACTCTCCCTATTAGAATTCCCCTTCTGCAACTCCTTGTTTCCTTGTTTCCTTGTTCTGTCACTTTCTATTTCAGCCGCTATCAGTAGCCTGCTAACTCTTATGTCTAGGGTGGTCCATGACGCGAATCATGCATGTTGGGGGAAAGGTCAATCCGATCTAATCCATGTTAACAACAGAACATGAGGACATGGTGTAGAAAGCAAATTGCACTAAATTAAATCTGTGTCATCTAGTTAGTATTAAGATTATTGTATTGAACCTTTTCTCCTTGTGCAGCCTGTTTCAGCAAAGGGGAAGCCTTCGAAGCTGCATAGGAGGAAGCATCAAATAGGCTCACTTTACTTCGATATGAAACAAAAGGAATCAGAACTTTCTGAGCGGCGTGCCAAGGGCATGCTCACAAAAGCTGAGACACAGGCCAAATATGGCTGGTGATCTTTGGATTCGTCTCGTTGTTGTAATTTCATTAACTGCCCTTGAAACAGAAGGCATCACCGTGATACTTTTCCCCATGGTGAGCATCTATAACTGAAATCATTGGGACGAGGATTAGAGACAGATATCATATGGCTGAATTCTTCAGGACAAGGCAAATAGATGACAATTGAGCAGAGTATCCCACGTGTCATGAGCCATATGCTCCTAGGTTGTTTTTGGTTTGGATATGACTCACTGCCATAACCTTTGTACTTCCTCCATCTCTGAACATAGGTCACTGAAAAATACAAAAACCAAGGAGATATGCCAAAACTTGTGTATTATATATAAATATTAGTTTTTTCTTTTTCTTTTTACTCTATTTAAACTTAAACCACGCGTGATTTTGGAAACAACAATATTAACTATAGTTTGAAATTTGTATTAGGAAACTGAAAACTAAGATTTACATTTAGGAATGGAGGAAGTAATTCCATTTTTTTTAAAACAAATCAGATAGAATCTTAAAGAATTACCTTTTCTCGCTTCTTTCATTTATTATTTTGACTTATCCAGAACGTCAAATGCAACGTGGTACCTATTTTCAATTGCTTAATTGACTATAAATTATGTCAAATCTTTTTGACTAGATTGACTTGTGTATCTATGCCAAGAGGGCGATACACCAGAAACTATAACTTATCTTCTTGTTCATGGATATCTTGAGAGAACAAAATAAAATTGTGCAGATCAAGTTCAAAGCATGTAAATTTTTATGCGATTTCAGAAGGAGTGCACCAAATGGAGTGTTCTAATTCACGCCGGACGATGGTACATGTTAACTAGCAACCATCATCTTCTCAAACTAGTCACAACTTAGAATTAAGTACGAAAAATCCAGATTTCAGGTGTGCAAAGGAAAAGACAGATTAGAAAGTGAATAATTTGGCAAGAAAACCAAGGTACATGTATACAGAAAAGAAGAAGCGATACATACATAGCATTCCAACGATATGATGCTCTACTAATCCTTAAGCAGCTCATTAGCAATATCCTTATAGCTAACTTTCTTTTTCCTTGAAGGCCCAGCATTGGATTGTACAGGTGGCTTATCATCTTTAACACTATCATTCTTTGTTGGCTTATCATCTTTAACACTATCATTCTTTGTTGGCTTTTCATCTTCAACACTATCATTCTTTGTTTCATCTACTTTCTTTGTCGCAAGGCTAGGGAACATATCAAAAAGCATCGCCTGTATTGGATCAGCCATAACTTCATGTTGTTCAGCCTTAGTGTTTTGGTCATTATGCTGCTCGGTCATTTGAATTTCGGGAACAGAATTTTCTTCACGTTCAACTTCCTTCAAAACCTCTTGCTTAACTGTATCGTCTCGTTTTGATGGTTCAGGATTTTGTAATATCACAGTCTCGGTGACTTCTGCGCCATTACGAGAGTCACGGCTGAATTCTTTCGAGTCAATCTCACCTTCACATGACTTTTCATCATGAGAACCACTTTCATCTGTTTCATTTTCACATATTTTTGCAGGCCTTTTTCCAATACGTGCCCGTGATCGATGAGTTTGGTTGCCGGCTGTTTTAACCATTTTACTGCCTCTGCCTACTACAGGTCTTCCTCGTTTCCTTTTGCCACTCTTCTCCAAGGACACCAAACTTTCATCAACAGGTTTTGCACTTCTCGGCTGACTTCCCTTTTCAGAGACAAGTGACGAATTTTGGTCTTCTACATTATCACCACCACAATAACCCCCTAAAGCCAAGTCATGTTCGCTGAAACAGTTGGCACAAAACCATCATGTTAATCAGCTTCTGCATTTTATATTGAAACGTATTGAATTAACAAAGCTAAATTCATTAAAGTAGCATTTGATGGCTAAAATACCATAAGGTCTATCAATGAACCTTTTAAGAGACGTAACAAAAGAAAAAAAATTTAATCCAAAAAACAAAAACTAAGCATGTCCGTTTCTTCTTTTTGACCTAAAGTATGTCAGCTGAATCATTATTCCCCTGGCATATAATACTCGCAACTATTAGCATCAGTAAACGGTGTTGTCAAATTCATTGTATTCATTTCATTAGCTTCTCAAAAAAATTTCTTTTCTCAAACCACAAGTCTCACAAACATGTGGACAATCATTCATATATTTTAACTTACCACTCTTCAGAGGTTGGTTCTTCTATTCCGCTGGGTTTCAATGTATATGTTTGTTCTGGTAATCTTCCTCCTTGTTCCAAACAATCTTCAAGCCACTGATATCCAACAACATGCAACCTCTTGCTCGAAAGAAATTTTCCTTCAACTGAAGTGAAACTATATGCAGATGAAAATCCACCCACCCCAGGGAAGGAAGGGGGAAAAAAGAACAAATGCAAGGTTAGTTTCCTGCAAAAGAATCCTCTAATGCACACCACCAAAAAGACGAAAAACAAAAAATTCAGATAAAATCATTAGGAATAAAATGATTTCATGTCAGGATGACAGGATGGATCCATGAAATGCCAACATAACGCAGCCAGCACACACAATTGTTAACAAGATGACAGACTAAGCAGCTAACCTTGTTAACATTTCTTTAAAGTCAACATTATATCCTGGAACTGACAAGGCCACAAAGTGGGTAGCAGAAGTGGGACTATCGGTAACTTTGCCACCACGCATGAGAATTTCAGACTGCAATCTCCTCAGCGAAAGTTTTGACAGAACTTCCCAATCTCCTTTCCTTCATGAAATAATCAGAAAGCTGTTTAGCAAGTCAGAAAAATAACCATCATGATCCTGAATTGTAAATATTTATATGCTAAGGTAAATAATTTGATTATCTTACGAAGGTGGTAAAAAAGTGAGGAAATAAATGGAGCATCCTTGAAAGTGAGACCACTTATCCTTTGGGCAGTACTTTTTCCGGTAATAGTCGATAGTGCAGACATCTTTTTTTGATCTGGGAATATTGCTCAAGAGCTAGAGGAGAAACGAAACAGAGTTATATTACAATTACATAGGTATATGATTCAGGTTCATTTTATCTATTTAAGAAAAAACAAAGACATATCAGTCAAGTAATTAAGATGTATAAAAGCCATCTAATTACATCAAAAGATCCAAACAAAAAGGAAATTGAGATGTTACTTCTTTCAAAAAGGTTCATGCACAAGGATATCATATGTTATGAAAACCAGCCCCAAACAAGCTAAAATCAAAGGGATTAGAGGCATAAAAAAATATTCCATTTAATTGGGTATACAGACTTGACCTTCACCTTCAACTTCCATGTAACTTTTTTCCTAATACGGCTGATACTTTTTGAAGGGGAATAGCTCTCCATTCTATTAGGGATAACAGACATAATTATAATCATATGCTAAAAAGTAATAGATTAGGGAAATCAACTCCTCTTATTTTAACATACAAAGCACTAAACAAAAGTCAAGATAAATCTATCCAAGCCAGAGTAATTATCAAATAAACTTGGATTCTCTCCTGTTCGCTTCTTGTGTTTACTAGTTTAACATACAGAGTACAGCACCCTGAGCATTTGGGAAGGAAAAATAGCTAATATTACCTGCTTGATGTCCGCATAATCAAGATTCAAGTAGTATGAGTCTGAGAACTCATCAATTTCTTCATATAACTTCTTCTTTGTGAGTTCAGAAACGAAAAGGAAGTACCTTTTAAACAAGACCATTGAAAGGAATACCCATCAGAACTTCTTTTAATGAAGCTAAATAAGTCCAAACTCAAATGACCCTACTCACTTTGGCTGTAAGGGAATAAGCTTCTTTTGCGTACAGCAATCTAATACCCAACTATAATGAATGATATCACCATGACGTTTTGCAGCTTGAAATTTAAAACCTGCCAGAAGACTCTTTATTATATATCTGGGAAATAGAACTAGGCCCTTTTGCATGCTTGCACTCTCATGAACCTGCAGGCATGCACATAAAAAGGAAGATGCATGGAGAGGGAGGGAGTAGAGATAGAGAGAGAGTACCCTTGCTATCTGCTGCAACACAATGGGTGACTGAATTGTTTAAGTTCATCGAGAAAGTGCCCCCATTCTCAGCAATCATCTTATGCAAGGAATCGAGAGAATGGGATGGAGGCAAATTGACGAAATCTGAATCTGTCAAGGAAAATTTTATTGCACCCCCTGGCTTCTCCATGTAGCAGAGGTACTGTACTGATAGAGAAAGAGAAGAGGAGGGACCAAGGCTGGGTGGGTCCAACCAGCCCCCACTTCTCTCTCCTCTCTCTTTGCAGCACCTTGGCTGCACAGCAAGAGAAGCTATTCTCTTTTTCAATCCAGTTAGGACCTAGGGCAACTGATATGGAGGATTATTACCTAAAGATCTTACAATGTCCTTCGCCTTTAGAGAAATTAAAGGATAAAGCAACATAAAATATTTTCATAAATGGAACTATGTCTTCCCTACTATTTTTACCACCACAGAAGTACATTCTATTTTGATAAATATTAAGTTAGAACAAAATATTTTCCAAGACCCATCACAAAAAAAAACAGCAATCTGTTGTGAAAAAATCATAGGTAACTTGCCAGGCTCTCGGATACAAAACATCATATTTGAAAATATTAACGAGCCCCCCTTAACATTGGAAACATCAGTCTGAATTAAATGAGAAGGGACAACGGACATGTTTTTTTCCCCTTCCCTTTTAGAGGATTTCAGGCGTTTTGATTTACCATCCTGCGTGCTGCCATACTCTGTGCTCGCCTTTGTGGTGCCATTGCTAGAATGCACAAGTTCTATAAATGCTGCAGAGACAGAAGAGGGGGGAAAAACGTTTTGCAATGTCAATCAGATTTACATCAACACGAGCTATTTAACAAATTTGAAGGAATAAGGAATTTAACTAGAGAAGATTAAGTTGTTATATTGAACATGATTGGTGCCTTATGTTAAGGAGCAGTTGATACAATTTACTTACACTGCAAATCAAGACATGCATACCAGGGTTTGTCATATCTCACCCTGTCAATCCGAGGAAATCTTAGACTGTAAGGTGCAGCAAATACCTGCAACTCCAACCGTTCAAATGAAAACTATGCAATTAAAAAGACAAGAAAATATAACCCGCAACCCTTGCAATTACCAAAACACATGACATCTGACACACCTCAGATTCTATAGTTCGAATGTCACTGGTTATAGAGAGAATTATTGATCTGCATGAGGAGAGGTAAATATTGATCACAACTGAAAGTGAAAGCATTATTTACTATAGACATCAAGATGAATATATTTACTTGTCAGGGCTCTCAATCCACACATCAGGCCGCTCTTTTGAATGGTTAGTGACTTGATAAAAACTTGGTGGCCTCTTCTTTGGGAATTCATACTTCCTATCAGGGGAAAAATCCACTATATTATTAAGAAAATTAATAAATTACACCTTCAATCTTCAACCACATGATTTCATTTAAACACAGCATACCAGACAAGCTCTATGAACAACCAAACCTGACCTAGTAGTAATTTGAAACATCACATAAATGTCTATAGCCAATTTTCCACTTCATTCTTCTCAAATTTCCGGGAAAAGGATAATGGGATTTAGCCATGATGAATTTCATTAGCCTCATTAGACATTTCAATAGAAAACAGGGTATGGGATGCTTGAGTCTCATACTAATTAGTATATAGTGTTCTATGGGCTAATAGGTAGGTTGGTTCTCCTACCTAAATAGCTAGCTTTTGGGAGAAGGTTCCCCATCACACTTAGCCAACATATACGAGTTATACCTGAAATATGGTTTCAGTTTGGTTACTAGGGCATCAAGCTCATCATCAGAAAGTCCAGTACCAACTCTACAAAATGAGATAAATCTGCAATGAAAAGAAACACATGATTTTAACCATCTATAGATCATGTATAGAATCCATAAAAGGTATTTTAGTGATTCATTAATGTAATTCTTTTTGTGGTTCATTTAAGCATAGTTTATTTAGAGTTGCGCAGCAGAAGTATGTCACACTTCTAAAAAGAATCATACCTCTTGGGATGTGCACTGGGGGAGGGACGATCTGCTAGGCCCACCAAGAATTGAGCAACCTGAAATGAGAACAACACCCCTATAACTTCATATGCAGGAAAAGAATCTTCAAAGTCAGCTGATAGGGATAAATGACCAAACCTCCCCTCCTCTTCGTCCAGAGCCATAATAGCCACCTTCACAAAGTCAAAATACCACATGTAAATTAGCAATGACAAATAGAGGACTCTCAAGAAAATAGAAGGCTAGAAAGAAAATTATATACCTATAATAAGTGCATCCAGATCAGAACCAGCATGTATATACTCTGGCTTCAATTTCATCCACTTTCCACTGCGGTCACTGGGTTCCCATTTGGAACCAAGGTCTTTCAGAACAATGCCCTCGTCTCTAAATGGAGGAGAAAACTAACCACTTTACAAGAAGCACATGTAATTGTGTGTGCTTTTTAAAGTAAAACCACAGAATAATTAAAGCTATCTACATCAAACTATTATTCAGAAGCTAACCACTATATTAAAAAACACAAAAAATTACCATTAACTTCAGATCTCTACAGCTTGAATTAATACTACAAGAACAGGTTACCCGTGAAATATGCGTACGTAGGGATATAAAATTAGTCTTGTATACTTTTATTGTTTAATAATAATAATTCAACAATAATAACAAGTTCCATCCTACTTCCTACTAAGTAAGGTCAGCTACGTGGAAAAAAATAGTTTAAGTACAGATAAACTCCCAAGATAAAGATAAATTGCAAGGGACTCCAATCATATCCATCTTCCTTATCAATATAACGAACTATAGAGTAATCTGAAAAGAAGACTCCTAAACTATACAAACTCTGTATATATTGCACCGCTGAAAATTGAACAATAAGAGAATAAGAGCATTAATCTACGAATCCCTTCAAATTCAAACTAGAACCTTTATCTCAATGCTCATGCTCCACAATCCTAATTACCCATTCAACCATAAACTAACACCATCCCCTATGATTCAAAAGGTGATCAACCCCTCAATGAACCCAACTTCAGTTCTTCTAAGTATCTAACCACCCTTCCCGCCATGCAATATTTGCAGCAATCAAGCAGTAACATGTTAGATGATTAAGACTTCCTAAACTCTCATAATTCACACTGTCTATGATCAAGTCATGAAAGAAAACTGGGATTTTGAGAAAAAATAACAGAAGGTACTTCAAATATCCTCATATAGTCTAAGATGAAAGAAGAATGTGGCTTTTTGCTACCTATTCTCAGTAGTTTCTTTGAAAAATCTCTCAACTTCATCCACATTACGAGCAATAAATGACCAGCAAGGTTCCCCTGCATAACATCATGGGTGGAAGCCAGATCTATATGTAAGCACACAGCTAAGCCATAAATTCATGCACTACATGTTAATAGTTATGTCATGGCATAATCAGTAGAGCATGTGAAAATTTGCAAAATATGAAAACCAAGCAGTTATGTGTTTAATGGATGACTCAATCTAAGTATCTAATGAACAGCTACTAACATGAAGAGGTGGAAAAACCTTCCCTCAAAGTGCAAAATGAAAAGAAAAAAAGAAAAAAGAAAAAATAAAACTGAAAGAATCTTACCAAATGGACAATTAGAGTTGAGGCCACCATTAGGTATTAAAATTTCCAAACTACCCTTTAAGGGCCTCACAACTTTACGGAGAAGCTCGTGTCTTTCCTTCAAAGTCTGATGTATTACACTTGTATCTCCGACATAAAGGATATCAAATGCAACGTCTAGCCATTCTTAAGTCAAGGGATACAGATATGAACTTGAATGATTGAATCCCTTGTTGCATAAGCAAATTCCCATATCGTGTAAAATTAGATAACCATTCTTCCATTGACACCCAACCCACAAAAAAGCCCTTGGAAGCTGAATTCAATGGTTGTGAACCCATATAGTTCAAGGATACAACATAACTGCATCAGGGAGAAAATTTAAGGCTGATAAAAAGTTAAACTTCAACTATCAACTTCTACCATAATAAAAATGACAAAATCCAAAAATGAAAACCTGTCTATCGCTATCAAGCCCATCCCTTGCTGCCTTTGCTGAAAAAGACAGAAAATTTGTATGAGAAAATGCTCTGGAAAATAAAAGCTGTAAGATGAAAATGTATGAAAAAGTTTGACTAAGCCAAACGACACTAAGTACCAATTTCCTGATTTGAACCAAATTCAGCAAAACGGTTCAAGGATTTATCCCAAACCAACATTTCACCATCAAGAATACACCTAAACAAAACCATGAATCAAAGATAAATTTAAAAACACAAGCTAATCAAACAAACAGCATGTTGTCTCCTCACATTGAGTGATAGGCATAATTTTAGTTACGAATGATTCACAAATTAGTATTTAATGTACTCATGCAACAATTTTATAATAAACCTTTTCTTTTGTTCTTTTATTCTCTCTTTTTTAGGAGGTAAAAATACAAGAACAGTGGATAAGCTTCCCTAGAAAACAAAAAAACAAATGGACCAAAAAAAAATCGCATGTTCTACTGAGTTGAGATCCAGTATTATATATCTTTTCTGTGCAATTTTTGGGAAGTTTTTGTTGTCTCATGACCAAAAAGAGAAGGATAGAAGGAAGAAAAAGAAGAAGTTGTTGCTGTCTGTCTGAACAGAAGCTGAAATAGAGTGTGCATTCCTGGACTGGCTTCTTGATGTGTAATGGAAACCTAAGCAAGCATGGGGAACCCCTCTTGAAAACAAACTCATAAGGGGGAAGAACCATGAAACTTGAGTAGCTCAAGAATTGTTTACAACTGCCCCATGTGGGACTCCAATATGTCAGGGTTTAATGCCTCCTTAAGCAACTTTTGTAATTATGATGTTTAGTTTAGGAGTAGAATTAGCATACATGCATAAAGAAGAGAGAAAAAAACATAGAGAATGAAAACAGATAAACAAAATTTAGGCAAGAAAACAGAAACATGACATAAATATCACCTATCAACAATAATATTTTGTAATATGATGTCTGATATCCCGTGTTGGTATTCTGAATGGTCAAGAAAGTTCCTGTAATAGTGAATCAGTCAACTTAAAAATATTACATAAGCACACACATCCCTACTAAGAAAACAAGTTAGATAAAAATAAAATCACATAACAATACAACATTTCCTGAGAAGACCAAAGCAAATGGAAAAATGAGGGGGGAAATTCAAAGATCATAGCGTGATTGTCACCAGGTATCTTTTGAAACATATAAAAGAATCTAATAATGTATCAATCAATCCTATGACTTAAGAGAAATAAAACGATGGCAAAAAAAGAGAAATAGAACGAAAACAGAGAGAGTGTATGGGGGCAGAAATCCTCCAGTGGCATAAAGTACAAATTCGGAATAACAGAAATCAGGTTTATATTAGTGTGAGCACGCAGCATGAACTTGCCTTGAGAAGAAATGTACATTTGTTCCATTCTTATGAATTTGGATTCGATCACCATCAAACTTGCACTCAACAACAACTTCCTTCCCATGAAGCTAAAATGAGGAGAGGCAATAGACATCATAAGTAAACATATATCAAGCAAACAAGTAGACCTTGCAAACAATCATGCATTTTGATACATCAAGCCATTTGACATAGTTATCATATTAGCTCCTCTCTGTGTTAAAAACCACCTTGGACAGAAGAATGCATACTAATAGCAGATAATCTACAGTAAAATATGGCTATTGTCAATTGATGTCATAGAATAAGAAACACAAGGAAATGGGGAAGATGTTTTGCATTAATTGAAAATTTGGATCGAGATGATCTATGGGCCAGCCCAGTGACCTCTCCACATTTTTCTACGCACTGTAGGATGGTAGTCTCCGTTACTTAATGAGAAATTCATTACATCTTTCCTAATAATGTATAGTTTCCTTCACATAGCATATGTATTGTAGGAAACAGTTGAATAAAACAACCTTTTTCCACGCTTCAGTTGCACTAGCAACTCTCTTTGCTAGTTGAGGGCGCACAGCTTTTCCAACTTCAATATCCTGCAGACAAGGAACAAAGAATTTTGGGCTTCTTTGGTTCTACCTTAGGTGTTGAGTTCCAATACATATTTGCAGGACAATTTAGCCAAACAGTTTCAAAGAACTACAACGCCCAAAAAATCCTTTTAGATGATTCATTCTGAAATCTAAAACAACAGAAAATTTGTCTGGATAGTTGGTCCCTAAAAACAAATTTAAAAAATAAAATATTTTTTTAAAAGAAATCTTCATGGGAGTCATATGATGGAAGTGAATATTATGGGCTGAAAGTAATGTGATCCGTAATTACACAATTCCATCAATTAAACCTTCGAATTACTACAATGTTATCATAAAAATAAATGTTCTAAAAAAACCATTATAGTTCCCAATAACTCTAAAAAAATTCCCAAACATGTTTTATTGATTTTAAAAGACATATAAGAAATGTTTTAAAAATAAGCAAACGGGCCCTTAACTTTTTAAACCATTTATGTACTGAATGTATAAGTATCAGCGTGCATATGAACCCCCCTCCACAAAAACAACAGGGGAAAAACTACGAAAGAATGACAATACAGCCTTCAGAACATACAGTTTAAAAAATATTTGGCCAAAAAAGTTTACTAAATAAACTAAAACATAAATTCAGAATAGCAAAATGGCTAAGACTTGACATGCAGACGCGTTCCTGATAGTTTATCAATTGTTTGATCTCAAATTTACTTTTATTTGCAATGTAACAAGAGCACATACACATATATTAGGAGAGATAAGATTTCCAGAGAAAATTTCAAAATCGCAACCTACCTGTCTCTTATGGCGTTGATTCCGATCCTTTAGTTTTTCACAAACTAATTTCAAGTCACAAGTTACATTAAACAAGTCTTCAGCATCTGGATGGAATTCATGGAAAATGCTCTTTTCACTAATTCCAAGCTTTAGATCTGCATGAGAATTTTAAATCGTGTTTAAGACATTCACAGGGTATGGAAGATAATTTGACGGCATAAAAGAAACATACCTTTGAGTATTATCATGATAATCCACTTCATTTCCTGTGCATTTGTCTTTTGAATAAGGGTAGAAAGAACTGAAGTCTTCTCAGCCCTGTAACAATGGTCAAGCCACAGAAGAACCACATTGAAAAATCTAACAAGCAATAAAGAAGACAGCCTTAGAACCAGAAACTTTTTTAACAACATTCAATAAACTTAAAATAAGAAAACATGTTAGAGACATAAGCAAAGGGGCAAGAACCTCAGGTTAAACAATCTGTGAGACTTTACTATGTATAAAGCTTTATAAAATAGGGAAAACAATAAAATGTAATATCAAACTAGCAACAAGCATCATGGCCAGCAACAATATAGAAACATTGCTCAATTCCTCCACAGCGTGTCAAGAAACTACACATTCTGCTTGTGGGGAAAACTGCTTAGGTGGAATCTGCAATAAATGGCTTTACCCCTTCTTTGGCATAACCTAAGTCAAACTCAAATTCGAAAGACATTCCCAACAACAAGGACACTAACAAACTTGACCAATTTATTTCATGACTCATTGCCACTTCAAGATTCAGCAGCGAGAAGATTATCGAAAAGGAAACAGTTTCTTTTTATTTTGCATCTTTTTCAAGCGGATGGCGATATGCAAGGGGAGGGAAGAAATTGTCATGCTATGCCTATTTTCTTGCTGTCCATTAGTCCTTCTTTCCCATTAACTGGTCCTTTACCGGGCTATTATATGATATAACATGTTATATGCATCATTAATCGATTTTTGATGAACTATGATACAATTAGCTTCCAAAAACTAATGGACTAACAAAAGATATTCAGCAATGTCTAAAACCCAGTTAGCAGTCACAGACAATGACAAAGTATAGAAGTAATTAAATGGTATAACCTGCTTTCACTTGAAGCTAGTTTATCAAGGAACTCATTTAACTCCTTTATTGTCAATCTACCAGATGCCAACCCTTGCCTACGCTGCAGCATCTATGTCTCAAAGAAGAACGTGACATTGGAAACACGTCAGTCTTGTCATTATTTTCCTATTTCATTTATTCACCTCAAAATGTACATTCAGAAATTTATAGTTCAATTAACGGCGTATTAAGACTATAAATCTCGAAGTAAATATTCGAGTGAATAGCTCCATTTCATGAGCAGAAAGCAGGTAAACTGCATGTCGTGAACTGAACAATATGAAACCCTCATGATACCACAAACAAAACTTAAACAAATCACAAGAAAAGGGGAAAAAGAACCTCAGCAGCGACAAGAGCAAAATTTCCGGCATTGGCACCAGTCTTTGCCCCACCTTTGCGCCAATTAACGAGGCGTAGAGCGTCCTCGGACTCCCTGGACATGCCAAGAGCGTCAATGAGGGAGGTAGCGAGAACGGACTCCTTGAGGCCATAGGAGCCTCGCTCTCGGTCGAGATTGGGAAGAATCAAGCGAATAGCACTGAAATAATTTCTGTCTTTGCAGAAGGTATCGAGGAATTTGCGGAACTTGGAGCGCTTCTTGGCGGACGACTTGCTTCTCTGGGTCCATGTGAAGAGGCTGCATAGAACACTGAACTCGGTCTGGTCCGTCATTAGCACAAAGCAATCCTTACTCGGTTGAATCAAGCTCAAGAGTTTGAAATGCTTCGGTTTTATACGGAATCGGTTATGTCGTGAAGTGGGCTTTCAATTGAACGAGGAACCGCCAAAGTTCTCGAGGATCCCAATCATGGGGTCCGTGACCTGAAAAATAAACTTGCTAGGTACGATTCTTTTTCCTTTTTTTTTTTTGGTAAACTACTTTCTTTGACATTTATCAAAAAAAAACAATTGAAAGATATAAATAATTTAATCATTAAAAAGGTTATACAACAAATGCTGGGCAACATGGGATCTATTATCTTCTCATTACATCCTACGTGAGACTTACTTTTAATAATTAAATTAGTTACGTGTGACAATATTTTTCTCAAAAAAACATTTGTTGGGAGTCAGATGAACAAATTATTAATTAAAAATATACCGTTTATCTCACACACAAAAAAAAAATTTATCATCAGCCTATCGAAGTAAAATTAAAATCACTTACTATTGTTTTACTAAATACGTTTTCTAACTTACCAACCTCTCCATTTTTTATCATTCATGTTAAGGTAATAGTTTATTCTTTATTTTTAGTTTTAATTTCTATAGTTTTATACTATAAATATTAGTTCCTCAAATTTTAGTTTGTCTAACATGTTGATCTTTATAATTTAATAAGATCTTGAATTATTTTGTCTCTCAAAGAACTAAAACATATATTATCTCTATTCCTTAATATACTTTTCTAGATAAATTAAGAAAACTAAAAAAATTAGTTAATTATAACTAATATAAGAATTTGTTGACTAATTTAGGTAGATTAAAGAGTATATAATATGAATTTATCTTAAGGGTTAGATTTAATCATAATTAACTAATTTATTTAATTTTCTTAATCTATATAAAAAAATCAACTAAATTTTATATTAAATAACAAATGGGTTAGTTTGAAACTATAAGGGTCAAAACTAACATGTGAGCAAATTATAAACCAAAACATATTATTCATCCCATTTTAAATATAAAACTTAATTTATAGTTTAAATTGTATAACCAATTAGGTCTTATATTTAGAATTGTATGAATAATATCTATAAAATAGTATGATTCCCTTCAAATTTTATACGACATATATGTTTTTTACTATACATAAGTATTCTTTTATTCGAGGCAATTATATTTAAGATATTATCGAGCACTTCTCCTAATGAGAATTTAAATTTTAATTCACTACGTTATAATTAATCTCTTTTACTAAACTCAACCACATTGGTATATGGCATATATTCTCTTTTTTTATATAAAAAATTTTGGAATAAGTTTGGGCTCACTCGTACCCTTAGAAAGTAGGTAAGCCCAAACTTATTCTAAAAATTCTTTTAGCCAAAAGAAAGAATGTATGCCATATACAAACATGTTTAATTTTTTGTTATAAAAAAAATATTTAATTTGATTTATAGAAATCCAACATACATTATACATTATCTCTCTTTTTTTTTTTTTACATAAAAGTTTATGTGAGTTTGGTACAGATCTCTCACCAAATCTAAGATATAACTTTAGAGTTTAGAGAACGTTTATAGGAGACTTACGAGATCGTCTACCAAAAAAATATTCACAACACTAGTAAAACTTAAACTCGCATACTTATAGAATATGAGTCTATTTTTCAAAAACCTATGCCAACTCTTATTAGTCATTATATATTCCCCATACCCAAAAGTGGCCATATTTTTTTTTCCATCCGGTTTACCGGAGCTTTGCCTCGACTATATTTGGATCTGACTCGCGTCACGCATCTGGCTATGGTAGGTGAGTCTCCTAACGGAAATTTTTTGCATACGCTAAGGCTCAAACTCGATATCTTCTTTAAGTGATACCGAGTTATTTACTACTCAAACTAACTCTTGTTGATGGCCATGTTTAATTTTTGTCTGGATGTTGGACATGCTTACTTTGATTTATAGAAATCCAACATGCTCAAAAGTACCAACTAACACACGAAACCCATAGTCTCGTTTTTTTTTTTATAAAAGATAGTTCAAAACCCAAATTACAATAAAGTAAACTTATGGGAAACAATTTCCACTCTCTTTTAGTCACTAAGTCCTCCAAAAATAGAGGACAACTTTCCAAGAAAACAGACCTAGATAAGGCTTTTTTTGCCAATATGTCAGCAACCTGATTAAGCCTCATTTAAATGTAGATAATTTGCGCATCCCTTGTTCGCTTTAGTAAAGCATGGATCTATATCATCAAAAGGTTACAAGCTTGATTACCATCCATATGTCGAATATTTTCAACCACATTCTTTGCATCAGATTCCAATATGATTTTTTTAAAACCCAAATCCCATGCCAAAGACAGACCTTTAAATATTGCCCATTGTTCTGCTTCTATTATACTACACGGTCCAATCGTATGCATAAATCCGGCAATCTAGTTACCCCCATAGTCTCTAATAACTCCCCCACAAGCTGCTTTAGTTTTTGAATTAGCAAGGGAACCATCGACATTTAATTTAACCCAGCCCTCTAGTGGCGCTTGCCATTTATCCACCAATAAATTTCTAGTATTTGGGGCAAAGCATTTGTTGACACACGAAACCACGCCATATTTGCTTCAAGACTAAAATTGGTTCATGAGGTTTAACAAAATCAGATTCAAATAAAAATCTATTCCTCCATTTCCATATATGCCTCCATTCCTCCAAATTCGACAAACCCAGAGTCTCGTTGTAATGTACCAGACATTTTTTTTTTTTAGCCGAGTCATATAGTGGACCTTTAGACATACACAATTTGGGCCTTTGGGTTCCTTGACGTTAGTGGGCCTTCTAGTCTAAATTTTGTTATAAAAAAAAAAGGAAAAGGAAAATCATCCTGGCCCCTCAATTTATCAAAAAAAAAAAGTGCGGGCGTGCGTGCGGGTGTAAAGGTAATTTTGGTATGACACCGTGAAACCGTGAGAGAGAGAGACGTTTCATGAAAAATATAATCTAATTAAAAAATTAATCTTAATTATAAAAATAATTTTTTTTTTAAAATTTATTAAATATTTTTTAAATTATCTATATTAATACTCTCTTAACAATAATTAAATAAAAAAAATAAAGAAGTTAAAGAAGATGATTATGATACTTTAAAAAAATATAATATAATGATTAATTTAACTAATTTTTTAAATCTAATCAAATTAGTTAAATAAGTCTTATATTTATGATTGATAATTATTTTATATTTTAATTGAAACAATATGTATAATATTTTGTTATATTATTCAGTTTTAAATCTCTTTGCTGGAATTATAATATTCTATGAAATAAATGTTGATGGAAAATAGTTAATGTTATTGATATATAATATATCACACAATTACTCATTTCTTAAATTTCTAAACTAATTAAATTTAAATAAAGGTGCAATTATTTTTCATATTTTCCACTTTAGTAAATTATATAGATGCTAATATCTTCTTTATTGGTAAAATTAGAGAAAACCCCTTACTGAAAAATTTTATCTGTAAGAAAAAATGATCTGATAAATTTTGTATACATATAATACTGGTACTACGATTTAAGTCATTATCACTAACAAAATAATTAATGGAGACTTTTTACAAATTTCCCCTTTCTAATTTCTCTCTCTGTTTTTTGAATCCTGGATGTAGTGAGAGATATTTTAGGTATAAGACATTTGACAATCTAGAGGGCTCAGCGGTGACTTTGACTTATAATATAGAGTTGTTGTTTTTTAATTAAGAGCAATGTACAAAATGAGATGATTGAGCTATTCAGGGAAGAGAGATAAGTGAGTAATCCCGTGATGGAACATAGGAATATATAGATAGGAAGATGTTGGAACTGTTTGATTGGAGGAATGAGGTAAAGTTGAAATGAAGGTTCTCCAATTTTGAAAAAAAGGGATGGGAGGAGATATGGTCCCCAACACGAGTGTGGTTGCTTTGTAAGGATGGGCTCTGTTGCTCAAATGCCTCGCCGTGTGAGACAGTGACTTAAGTTCAAAAGGGGACACGTGTGAATGTGGGTGGCCCAACTGTACCTTCAAAGGTCACTTATTTAGAATAAATGATATTTAATTCCGCCTAATACAAAGAAAAATTTTATTTTACCTTTAGATAGTAAGTGAGTCTAATTTTTTTTTAAATTTTTATAAAAAATATATATATTTAACTCTATTTTATCATATTTTCAATCTCTATTTCTTAAAAATGACAGTCTCTTTGCTAATAAAGTTTAGAGGTTAATTTATAATCTATAAAATTATTAATTTAAATTATACTATTTATATAAAATTTATTGATTGACGACCTATAAATATCTCTATAAATTTTTATTAAGTATAGAGACATATCTTAGCTCTGATGAATTTCTATAACCCAACTTATAAATTTTTATTGTACTAGAAAAAACTCTATTTCAATAGATTTTTTATTCCCATGCCCTAAAAATGACTTTATCTTTCTTTTTTTTTAATTAGAAGAGCAAAGATTACTTGATTAAAATTATAAGTACGACTGAACATGTATATTCTTATGCTTTTGTATTAATACGGTACTTTGAGTTTTTTTTATATTAAAATATTTATAAATTACCTGTCGATAAGTTTTTACAATCAGTAGGAGATTCAAACCTCATATTTTTATGAGTATAAATTAAGTCCTTACTAATTAAATTAATATTTACTTCTTTATTTAATGCTACAGTTTAATCTTTTTAATGCAACGAATCTTCTAAAGTATGCCTCAAGATTCTATAAAGATATAAGAAGGTGGGGGACCCATTTTATCTTGTAAATATGGTTTCCAATTGTAAGGCTATTGTAGCTTGAAATGGGATCTGTTGTGAGGCAAACATACAAATGAACTTCGTTCTATTGGCTTGATTTAATAGGTGTTATTTTAAATAATATTATATTGTGCAAAGTAAATATGTGAAAGGAATTTATTTAGTAAAGTATAAAAGAGTTTGTTTTTAAGTGATTGTGAGTGTTTCCAAACATAGATTTAGTGATTCTAATAATACTTACAATTAAGATTACACGACAATCTTCTTAATTGTGGAATCAATTAGTGTTGGCAATGTGATGACCACAGTACACGGGAGCAGAGCATTTTGATTCTCACCTTATGACCGTTTTTTCAGGTTGCATTGAGTAAACTATCGTTTTCAATGGTAACAAACTTCAATCAGAAATTGCCCCAATATTTTTATGGATGCCCAGAAAAAGCTGTGATCTCTGAACCTATTTATTTCTCACCTGACCTTGTCTCAAACTCGTGAATAACTTGAGGACGATGACGAAGCTTTCAAAAAGGGAAAGAGTTTGACCACAATTAACACCTCAAACAAGGCATTAAAAAAAACATGATTTTAACTCTCATAATTGATTGTGGGAGGAATTTAAACAGATCAATCGACAATCTCTTGTCATAAGAAAATAGAGCTGAAAATTTAAATTAGGTTCCAACCCACTAAAAAAATAGCAAGTTGGGTTGCTAAATTTATGATTCGTTTTGTTATTAGTCTTTTTAACTCGCACCTGCGATGGGTTTCCTTTTTTTTATATTTTTTTACCATTTACATTATACTTTACTAATTTAAGAGTCTCATCCAAACTAATATTTATATTATACTTCATTTATACTAATTTTATCTCATTAAGTTATTTTTTTATATATATACATTTTATTTTATTATTACTTTACTTGTAATAGATTTATTTGTGGATAGTGACAAAGCTAACGAAATAAATATTTTGACAACTTTATATTATGCTTCGAATCAAATTAATATTGATACATATAAATAGTTTTTTTTAAAAGATACATATATAAATAATTTTTTAAAAAAAAATAAAAAATGACGGGCTCAGTTTGATATTATACCAACCGACCTGGAAGCGAGACTTTTAAAATAGGCCTACTTCCAACTCAATCCACAGCGGGCCAACTCGTATTCGGCGGGTTAACCCGCATTACCACCTTTATAAGAAAATCATGATTCTGTAAAAAAAAATATAATAACAGTTTTTCCCCTATAAAATTTATTCTATGGAATTTTTCACCAAATCTAATATATTTAAAATGGAAAATTTCACAAAAATACTCATTAAAATCTAAAATATTAAATCAGTTTTATTTTCTACATTTCAATAAATATTAATTATACTTAATAAATAACAATACACTTTTATAAGAATTATTAATTTAAGATTCTGAAATTGAAATAGTATTTTTATAGAATTTTTCATATTTTAAATAATTTTTTCTCTAAACTCTAGTGTTAAAGTAACATCCTTCTAAGTTCTAATAAACAGTCCTATAAAATTGATAGTGATCAAGTTTTGCGATTAAGGCATGACATTATCAATATGGTTGAAATAATCATCTTAAACTATCCTTATCAAAACCACCTCATTTTATCTGTTTGGTATAATTATTACTCATTTTCATTTTTATATTTTGAATCACGAAAATTAAAACACTCATGAAAGTAAGTTGTATATTAAGACCAAGAGTCGCATACAAGTTATAAAAAATATTACTCCTACAATCATTAATATATAGTATAACTAAAAATTTAATATTTATCATAAATATAAGATTTATTTTTTATTTTTATTAATTTTTTTAAATTATTATTGTTAATATTTTATAAAAAATAATTAAATAAAAAAGAGATAAAATTAGTTAAGGAAGATGGTTATAATTTTTTAAAAAATATATCATATTAACTAATTTAACTAATATATTTAATCTAATTAAATTAATTAAATATATTATATATTAACTATCGATTATTTAATTCCATGCTGGAACATAAAAAGGAGCCATGAGGAATTTGAAGATATGATATTATATTGGACCAAAAAAAAGTAAGAAGATATAATATTATAGGTTCTTCATGGAAATATTATCCAAGTTTATTTATGTTGATAACATGAGGAAAAAGCAGGGCATTAATTGGTGACTGAAAAGCTTTTAGGATCCCATGCTAAGTATATAATTGTGAAAAACATTTAATATTAGGGTTTATCCATCTTCAATGGCTCTAGGGTTTCCAAGTCACCACCAAACGTCAACCATTTTATCAGTACGTAATTCATATGCTTCATCAAACATTTGTCCACGTCCTCTCTCTCTCTCTCTCTCTACACATTTTTTGTATTTTAAATATGATTCATTATTTTTCATTTATTATATTAAATTTTAATTTTGTACGACATATTATTCAAGTGTGTTGTGCATTCTATATATTTTATTTTTTATAGTATTTATTATATTATATTATTAAATACTTAATTTTAAGGTTTGTGATTATCTTTCATAATATATATATTTTTTAATAATTAAAATTAAAATTAGAGAAATCAAGCGGAAATTTCTATCGTAAGATTATCTTTATATTAGTATTATATATTTTATTACTATTATGTGAATTTATTCAATCATCATTTATTTCATCATGGAATTTTATTTGATTATTTTACATATTTTTATTTAAACTATTATATTATTATTATTTTCTGTACCCATCTTTAAAATAAACATAGGGCCTATTTGGTTAGCAACTAAACTATGATTTTAAAAACTCTTTTGGACAAAATTTTAGTTTGTGAAAATTTTAAAACAAATAGTTATATTTATTCATAAGTATTTTTAGGTTAAGCTATAGATTAAAATGATGGTTTTGAATAAGCTACTAAAACTAGCTTTTAGAACAGTAAAAGAGCTTATGTATTATCCAATTACTATTTTACTCTTATTTTTTCTTATACCCTTTCTCATCTCTCATCTCTACCATTTCTTCTCTCTCCTCTCTATTCTCTACCTTCTCTCCTCTTTTTAATAAAATCATACTATTTTTTAGTAATTTACTAATACAAAAAATTATTTTAAAAATAACTATCTAAACACTTATTTATTCAAATTTTTCATAAATTTTTTTTAAAAACTATTTTCTATAAGTTGTCTAAAAGTTATTTTTTTATAAGCATCTCTTTAAAAAGTCTATCCAAATATATACGTAAGCTTTTACCATTTGTTAAACTTGTTAAACTGTGGTCTCCACATAAAATTCCAACTTCTTTATATTTGTCCATCGGAATAATAAATATTGGAGGTTTAATTTTTTTTAGGAGAATATTGCCTTCTCGAAGGAGACATTCCTGATAATATAAAAAATTAAAGCCCATAACCAGGAAAAAAAAATCAAAATCTAATAAAATATTTTGAACAAATATCAACAGTAATTAAATCGAATAGAAAATAGTCAAAATATTCAATGTCGTCTTTTAAGTACAATCTTTTGTACAAACACCACCGACGCAAACTTAGTTTATCTATTCATAGATAGGTATAGCCTAAATATAGAGATAAATATACAAACTAATTGTTTCTTGATTGTGTATATATATAAATGTATGGTTAATATAAATTTTAATTTACAAATTTATCCTCAATTTAGTTATGATCTATCAAATTTAAAATTATACATTTTTTATCTTTAAAAAATAAAATAGTCTAATTTTTTATTAAGTTATAGGATTAATATTCTAAATAAAAAATTAAAATTTAAAATTTAAAATTTAAAAGATGAAAATTAAAATAAAAATAATTTTAAGAGATTAAAATTATATCAATCTTTATATATATATTTATATATTGTTCGTTTTCATGGAGAAATTGACGTGTGTGGGTAAAAACTGTATGATTGTTGGCATAATCATTTGATATTTTGGGGAATATACCAGAAATGCCGAAAACAGTTTGGATATTTTGAGGAAATATCTAAAAGGAAAAGGACATTTTCCTGAAAAACACAACTCTTCAATCATTTTTATTACAAGTTTCAATATTAGTCTAGAAGTGAGGTAGCACAAGAATATCTTGTTTTTATGCTCTTGTCTTTATTTTGTAGTCACCTATATATCCTCTTTATGTATATCTTCAATTTTTTTTTGTTTTCATAAATATAATTGAAAGTATGCTCCCTACAGATGGAACAATATTAAATATTTTTTTATTTATACAATATTCTTAAATATAATTCTCGTTCTGGTATTTTATTTTATTTTCAAATTTATTTTAATATTCAGTCATCAGTCATCATAATTTTCAACTGTCCTTCTTGTGTAATGTTTAACGTACGTGGTAATGACGTTGTTTTACTATTATTTCTTGGTTTAACATTAATTAATCTACAAAAAAACTTCTGTAACTTTTAAAATTTTATAATAAACTCCACTAAACTCTTACATTTAAGTTTATAGTTAATTTTGTACATTACTATAATTTAAGTTTTGGGGTAATTGTCTTTATATTAATCAAAATTTGAGAAATATGTAATTGATAGTTGGGCGCTATATAAAAATACTTAAAACTTTATAAATGTCAAGTGAGTCGTGGGTACATAGTCCAAATTTTATAGAATTTCTGTGTGATTCTATTTTTTTCTTTAATTGTGATATGGATAATGGATGTGTGTCCGCATATGTTTCTGAAAATCTAATTTGTCGCTGTGAATTTGATTCCTCTGTCGAGTGTGAAAGTTTAAACTTGAAATAATTAACAAAAAAAAAATCCCAAGATTCCATAACGCCACCGCCTTAAGTTAACTATTATCGCATGAAAAAAATAATTTGGCAATAACCGAATTAACTGTCTTTTCACAGGGCAATTTAGAAACCATTCATCACTATAGTTTTTAATGGAAATTGGAAAACATAATTAAAGGGACTGTCAAGCAAAATCATAAATAATATTGAGTGGTAGTATTTTTTCTTTAAAACAGGATAACAATTAATGGAAATTTAGTCCGTGAAAATTTATAAATACATATATCTATATCTACAAGCATCGCTGCATGTTAAAAAAAAAATCTACAAGCATGCATTGATTAAGTTAAATAAAAATATGTTTCATAACCCTATTAAATTATATTGTTGGAATTCAATTCACAATTTTTTAATATAAAATATGTTAGCATGGTGAGGAGAGGGGTCAATATAATCTTATTTTATTTTACGGTATTTTTAATGATTAATTAAATACACTCCCTCGATTTTTTTATATAAGGTTTAACAATTTTTTTAATGTTTGCTTATTAAACATATCCATATCTTTAATTTTTAGAAAAATCCTAAAAAATATTGCTTAAATTTTAAAATTATAAATCAATTTGTTTTCTTTCCTACACTTTATATATTATTCAGTATCTAAATAACAACAAATTTTTATAAAAATTCATAATTTTAAATTTTGAAATTCAAGTAGTGTTTATTTAGATTTTTCTCTTAATTTTTTTAAAATTACCCTTTTAATAAAACTTATTAAATTAATGTAGTTTTATATTTTTATATTATTAAAATAAAAAAATAGATTAAATTCCTTATATCTATTTTATCAAGTTCTCTAATATTATTTTACCATGAATCATATATTTTTTAATATATTAATTTAATTTAAATTCGCATAAAAAAATAACACACATGACTAAGTATGATTAAAAAATTTAACTAAATAAATATAAAAAATCTGATGTAAATATGATTGTTATAAGAGATGAGAAATAATAAATAATTAATATTTATAAAAGTGTGTAAAATAACATGTTATTAAAAAAAATAAGAAAACTGTTGAAGGACAAAAGAGGGGGGCATGGCGAAGGAGATAAGAGGCGAAAGAAACCAAAAAAGCTAAAATCATGGCGGGGAGGAGAGATCCAAAAGGCCCCCTCTTACTTTGATTCACGTGAATTCTCAACTAGTTACTTAACCCTATTCCACGTAAGCCCGAGAATCTAGTGTTCCCAATAACATTCTGCCACCTCAGCAGATAAGGAGCCTTTTCCAGAAACGCCATACGAGGCTTTGCAGGCCCCAGAATTATTGCTGCAAATCGGCTCATGAGTGCTGACTTCTCATCGTCCCCCCCTTACATAATTAGCAATTTCTTTTATGTTTATGGCTTCTTCACACTTCAAATTACTCAACTACCCATATCTCCGTCTCCATAACTTATTACTGAATTTTCTAACTAAAATTATTAACTAAAGTTATCTAAATTTTCTTATTACTGAATTTATTAACTAAAGTTATCTAAAAACTCAAATATTTAAATAGATATAACTTTTCTTCAATTACTTATAATATATCTCTAATTACATCTAAATATCCTCTGTTTTATTTTGTAATTAGAGATTTTTTGGATTAGCAAATCGTATGTGAGTTATTTATATAGGAATAAGTTTAAAAAATTACCATAGATTAGAATAATTATCAACACATATTTATCTTCATAAAACAAATTTAGCCACTTAAACACACAAAGTATTAGATTTTAAATATGTATGAATATAAAAAATATATTTAATAGAGTTACTCTTAATTAAATTTCACAACTTAATCAGATAGTAATATAAAAAAAAATTACAATCAATCCTTAATTGGAGTGATTAGTACCTATACGATATGCTTATGTAACATTCTACACCAACGTAGCGAACATAGCTCATAAATCACATTCACACCTAATTTTCCTTGGTTGTGTTATACTCTATAAAGATTAAACGGACTTCTAACAACTTTTGATGGTTTAAGATTTTTAAAATCTATAATAAATATTGTTTTACATGGATTCATAAATTTAAATATGTAATTTTATAATACTAATAATTTTCAAAATAAAAAATAAATGTATAATTCAAATTAAAAATAGAGCTAGAAGATGTATCAGCGATAAAGTATCAACTGATATTCGACGTATTTTTTAAATTTTATTATTAAATATTTAATAATTGATTATTTTAATTTTATAAATCATTATATTTATAACATGTGCGTAATTTCAAAATTTATCGTTAAATTTTCACTAGAGTCTTATAGCCAAAAATTTAAAGTAGTTGATATTTCCCCCCTCTAAACTAACGAAGAATTAAATTGACATCACCTTATAACCATTGTAGCAAATTTCACTACTTTGAACGTTGAAAACGCTAGGAGACATGGTTCATGGAATAAAATGCTAAAAGCCTCGACAACGGGATAGATCTACATAATATATGTACGAATAAAAGTTGCCGCCTCAACATATCAATTCAATAATTTTCGTTCCAAATATCCTCTGAAATTCAGTATTAGTAAACTTAGCAATTACTACGAAAATACATCAACCATCAATTATCTTCATATATGCATAATAGACAGTTAAAACTTAAAAGTGAAGCTCCATCAACATTTTAAATTATTTTTCTCATGTTCACATAGTATCAAAGTATTTTTTTATACATCAATCACTTTTTTAAAATATTTTTTAAATATATTCAACAACTTAAAATATTTTTTTATTTTAGTATTAGATGCACAAAAAATATTTTAGAGTGCTAGATGCATTTAAAAAAAATATTTCAGGGGGTTAAACATAGTTGAAAAAAAATACTTAATGGCATTGGATGTACTACAAAATATTTTAGGATGCTGTATGGACATAATTTTTTTTTTGCTCTAGTCATAAATATAAGACTTAATTGGAGAGTTAACCTTGATCATAAATATAAGATATATTTTTTAAATTTAGTAACTATTTTTTAAATTACTTCTATTGATATTTACTAAACAATATTAAAGGAAGAGAATGAGGGAGAGTGTTAAAAAAATAATTATAATGTTTAAAAAAAAGATTATAATAATTAATTATAATAATTTTTTAATTTAATTACATAATTAAATGTATTTTATATTTGTGACGAAAGAGTACATATGGGTGCACCTTAGCCCATAATTAAAAACAAGATTAAGGAGACGCAACAAAAGTAAAAGATCTAATGAGAGTGATATAAATAGTTAAGAATAAATTTGTATCTGATAAAGATATAAGTTTAATTTTTACTGTCGTCGTGAAAATTTTTTTGGTAGGTAATTTTATAAATTCTTTGTAAGCGCTCTCTAAATCTTAAAATTATGTCATCATTTTAGTAGGAGATTAGCGTCGAATTTATCTATATTTTTTTATTAAAACAAAAAAGGGAAAGGGAGGATATTTTAGTAAAACGGCATCGTAAAATAATTGAACAGGTTAAAAAATCAGAGAGTGAAAGAGAGAGAAAGCTAAAAGAGCTTAATGAGAGTGGTCCCACATTCGTAACAGCAGAACCCCAGCCATTGTCTCTTCCTTCGTTCTCATCTCCATCCTTCCATCGCTCCCACCTCCACCTCCACCTCCACCTCCTCCACCACTCTGCCTAGTGACTTCACCTCTCTCTCTCTCTCCCGCATCCGTACACGTTACACACAGCCGCGCACCCCCCTCTCCCCACCCCACCCCACCCCACCCCACCCCACCCCACATCACATATTGCCTATATCTACACACACCCCAACGGTTCTTTCTCTTCTCTATCTGTTTTCCCCCGTGACCCTCTCTCTCTCTCTCTCTCTCTCTCTCAACTTAACACCGCTCAGTACACTGTCTTTGGCTCTCTCGTTACAATACTTTTCTTGACCAAACCCAATTTGATATCTTCCATACTGGGTTGGTTGTTCTTTCCTGGGGCTCTGCGATTTTGGAATACTCTGTTTCAGAGTTTTTACTATCAGATTTTGGTTCCTCTATCAATAAGGAAAGTGAGAGATTTTTTTTTTCTTTAAGTTTTACTACTTTGGTTTATTTATTTTATGTGGTTCTGGGGTGTTCCACTTCAATTATATTCCTAAACTTCTTGGCTCTTTCCCTCATTTCTCATTCAGTTTCTATTTCTTTTTCTTTTTTCAAAATAAACAAAGCCAACACCTTTTATTCCCCTGTACTTTTTTTTGCGGGTTTAGGGTTTTGCACCTTTTTCCTCTCTGCCAGGGTCTTCTCTCGCTTTACTCCCCACTTCTCATCAGGCCGGGAGAAATGAAGCATGTTTCGTTGTTTTGAGCTTTTCCTGTGTACCTCTGGGTTTAGTCCTCTCTGAAACTCTTGAACATCTCTTCTCATGCTTTGTTCACTTGGTGTTCTTGAATTCTGCATGCTGACTCAAATCTTTTTTTCTCACTGATGCTTTGAATGACCTTCGATATCTAACCTGTTTTGAGCTTTCTTCCATTCACAAATGTCTGCATGTTTAAGCGGAGCTAGTGGAAGAACTTATGGGTTCGATTTCGATTTTGTCAAATCTCCGTCTACATCGACCCGAACTTCGCATACATCTTCTTCTCCTTCTTCAACTATCTCGGAATCGAGCGATTCTCTACTTGCTATCTCCACTAGAAAATCTCGAACCCCTCGAAAGCGACCCAACCAAACTTACAATGAAGCTGCCGCAATGCTTTCCACAGCTTACCCAAATCTCTTCCCCTCCGAAAGCCTAAAAAAACCAGGCAAGTTCAGCAAAACAACCGATAATTTTGCGGATGAATCTTCAGAATTGTTCTTCCCTTTCCAAGTATTTGATACCTCCTCTTTCCTGCTTCAACACCAACCAATCCAACAGAAGCCTGATAATTTTCCAGCGGAGCCCAAAGCGGTTAATCTAACAGAAAAGTCTTGCCAGAGCCCAGGGGAGATTAGCTCACGAGTGAATACTCAAGAATTCGAGGACGATTGCCGAGAAGATTTCGATGCTGAATCGATTCTCGATGAGGAAATCGGAGAGGGAATCGATATCGATAGCATCATGGGAAGCAGGGCTGAAGATTCCAGCGGCGCGTCTTGTCATGACGAACACGTGAATCCCCGGACTGCGGATTCGACGGGATTTAATTTTGGCGGGAATTTCGATTTACGGCTAAGAGCTCTCCGTGGAGCCGACGAAGGGAATTATTGGTGGAGCTTTCCCGCTGTTGTAAACATGCTTGAAATCTCACCAGAAATAAAAAAGCCTACTCCGGCGGCATCAGTTTGGCCGGAGAAGAAAAGGAAGAAGACGAAGAAGGTGGGAAAGCTGACGACCATCGAATCAAAGATTCCGGGATCGCCGGAGGAGAGTTCGATTCCGAAGGCGAAATCAAATACTGGGTTGCTGCTGAAATTGAATCACAACGAGGTTTTGAATGCTTGGTCGGACCGGAGTTCACCGTTCACCGGCGAAGGCCCCGCTTCTGACGTGGCCGGAAATGATATCGCGGTATGTTTCTCAATCTTTAAGCCGAATTTGATTTTCTTAACCAAACCCCGTTCACCTTTTTCGGTTAATAAATAATAGTAATTGTAATAAAGTACATGTACTTTACGATCATTGTGGGGATTTGCTTTTCAAGTGTTTTTTAGCCCTCACATGGGGTTTAGCTTGTTATTCAAAATCAAATGTGTGTGGACGAAATTTTCAGTGCATGATATAAAACTTTGGGGTCTAATTATGTTCTATTCCCTTCTTTTGGACACTTTTGTGGCCCCCCTTGGATTATATATTCAACAACATCCTTAACAGGACAAAAACATGATAAATGAGTGGATTTCTAATGAAATAATCTCAAATTAAATTCTTAAAAGTGCTTACTCACGGCCATTTGATTTCATTGTTATTAAAATGTAACGTAGAAACTAACAATACATATGTTGACAATATGAATAAGCCGAGATATAAGTAGATCCTAGAAGTTTCGGATCTTCTCATACAAAAAGAATGGTGTTTGTTCTTTGATTAATTCTGATACATCATGTATACCAAAAAAAAAAATTCTGATACATCACACTTTCTTTCTATCCTTTATGTGAGATTTAGTTTGTATCTTTAATATGATATTTAATTAATTTTTTTAAATAATTTTAAAAAATTAAATAGATCAGTTAATTATAACTAATATTAAATATGGTTGACTAATTTAGATAGATTAAAAAGTATATCATATAAATTTATTTTGAAATATTAGATTTAATTATAATTAATTAATTTATTTAATTTATTTAAAAATAATAATTAGACCTTGTATAGGGAGAGGGAGGACGATAACATCCGAAAAATGGCAGCATTTTACATTCTAAGAATTGTAAATCATGATTGCAAATTTGAAAGAAAAAGAAATAATTTATCTGCGCACAATTGGAAGGCACATTCTAAGACTGAGTGTGGAAAGGGTGAGAGGGGCCCTGCATTTCAACAACCTTTAGACTCCCACAGATTTTACCTCACTCCCATCATCAGCCGCAACTTCCCATAAAACCTTCTAGTTTCTCTGGCCATGGCTTGTTTGTTGTACATATATATATTTTTTTTAAAAAAATGTTTTACGTGAATAATAATTATAATTGAAATTTCACGGCTAAAATATACAAGTTTTTGTTTGGGACAGGCACGGCTGGCACAAATAGATTTGTTGTGGGAGAGTGGAGAAGGAGGGGTGAAGAGGGAAGCCAGCGTGATGCGCTACAAGGAAAAGCGCCGTACGCGTCTCTTCTCTAAGAAGATTAGATATCAAGTTAGAAAGGTCAACGCTCATCAACGGCCCAGAACGCAGGTATCACATCGCCCCCATGCCTCATAAAAATGATGGGGAATGGGCCCCTTCCTGACAGTTGGTCCAATTTCATAGGATCCATCTCATTCCCTTTGTTCTTTTTTGAAGACTTTCTGCTGCCATCATTCTTCATTCCTATCGGGTCACTGTTTATTGTGAAACAACTTCCTCCCTTTGCTGCTTTGGGAATATTAATTTCATAAATGAAAAATTATTACTAAAATTGGTGAGAGGGAAACTAAAATGAGAAGGTTAATTGAAGTTAATGTGTGTTTTAATTTGACATTAAAAATCTCAAACAAAGCGATGGATTTTGTTTGGATAAAGGGTAACACGGGTGTGAATGTGGCAGGGGCGCTTTGCAAGGAGGCCCAATGGCTGCTCTAACGCAGATGACTCATAACGTGTAAAGCAGGCCTTACGTTCCATCACTCTCCACAAGTTCCACAATTTTTGTTTGAATACTTTTTGTTTCTTGTTTTATTTTGCAAGAGAAAGCTGAAAAGCCCAATAGTAGAGAGATGTTTTAAACTTGCTTTTTTATGGTTGGCTCTTTTGGGGTTCTCGCAATAAATAGTGACTATATCATTCAATAAAAGAGATATCATTAAACATGATGATCTGATTCAAACAAGTTATGCACATGAAAAAAAGTTTTGTTAAGAGAGAGGCAAAATTTATTTTGATAATTTCTATACCTCGAGATAATTAATCTGACTAGAAAATACATACCTGATTTCTAAAAAATAAGAAAAAGCGAAAAAAGAAATGTAAAAAATGAACGAGCTATTCTCATTTCTACTGAGGCATCTGGATTCCCCTGTCATCATCTTCCTGCCAATCTTTCTCCGCACAGCGCCCGCATGGGCGCATTGCAACTTCCCATACAATCCAACGTCTCACGTTGTGCCATGTCATTCTCATGCTTAAGAATTGATCTCATCCGTTGGTTTATAGAAAATCCTTTTGCTTACCTTTTGGTTTAAGAATTTAATTAAGAGGTGCTTACCTTTTGCTTTCAGTGTTTAGTTTCGAATCTAAAGAAAACACTCAGAAAAAAACTTATTAATCCAAGGTTTAACACACCACCTAAATCGAAATAGAAGACCTAAATACAAACTATAAGCAACTAAATCTAAGACAGAACAACAGTATAGCTAAAACAATTAAGAAACATTGCAAACCATACCAAAGGAAAGCTATAGAACATTAACCAATAACACATCTGTCAAATTTCATCCTCAGCAGAAGAAAAGTTTATATCTGGTTTAGTTCCTTAATGAAGCAAATCGCCTTCTTAATAGCAAGCACTTCTGTCAAGAAAGAAGATTCAACTCCCACAGCAAATCGTTTCTACCTGTATTGCCAATTGCGGCAACCTCTGCAGTATAAATCCAGTACTAGCTTTCCATCCTTGCCACACTACCCCACTATCCTCAAACCTTAAACTAAAATCTCATGCCATGAACAAGAAGGATTACTTTAAGGAGAATTTCATTAAAATCCCACAACCAGAACTTAATTTTTAATGAGGTTCCAGAGATTATGAAATTTCAGTTCAGTCTCTTTGGCGGCCCAAAATGAATTTCATTTTGGGTCCAAAAACTCCCCTGATATTTCGGAACCCTTCTATGGAATATCTTCAACATATGATTGAGTGCTCTAATGCGGCAAGGTGTTAAGATCTAGTAGACTTTTATTGTATATCCATACATTCCTTATTTATCAACATTCCTAAATTTTAGCAACTTGATCTAGGCTACATACCCTATTTTGTATGCTAGAAGTTAAAAATAAATTGGAGAATAAGGTTCATAACGCATACATACATACATTTGATCCAACACTATCATACCATATTATCAAGTTATAAGTCTATAGCTTTTATAAGATAATTGTTTCTATTAATAACATTTGAATATTTAAGTTTCTATACTATCATACCTTTTCATTTGACCCTACTAGTACTGTTAGTCGCTTAAATATGATAACGGGGCTATATATAATTAAAATGAATTCCATATTGTAACAAACAAAAAAAAGAATTCCATAAGGCTTTAAAAAATATTTTTAGTTTTTAGAATAATTTATTAAAAATTTGAAAATATTTGGTGCCTGTATGTAATTTTTCCTTTCCAATGTTTGTGCTGGAATTCGGGAGGCGAGGTCGGCGGCGTCTGAGGAGGGAGAGGAGCTCTGCAAAATCAATATGAAGGCCAAAGGAAGAAATTTTTCAGGAATTTGATCCCCGCGACGTCTTACCTTACAATTGACCCTATTCTTCTATTTGACTTTCCTCTGGAAATCTTGCTTTTCTAACTTCTAAGCTAGTGAGATAATATCTTTTCCATTCTTTCATCTTTCTCCACAACCATGGCATCAAATATTTTTCGCCGGAAAATATCATCTTTTGGGGTTTCTCGCACTTTACACGGTTTAACCTTAGTACCCTTATTTTGGCTTTCTTTGTTTCTTCCGTTTTCGACTATGCATTTGATTACGATTCATTTGGCATATTACATTAGGTGAAATTTGTTTTGTCTTTGAGTGAAAGGAGAGAGCTGTTTTATTGTTACTTTGAGTAGGTTCATGTTTTAAGAGTTAGCACAAAACTGGAGCATGTTAGAAGGGCCATTCGGTTTAGTGGAACCCAATCCATCGCATCTCTGTAATTGGAAGTAACATGGCGTGAATTCGCTTTGGCTCCTAATTAATTACCATGGCGTGGATCTCTATAATTTATTTCGTGATTACATTCCTCCAATTTGAGGAATATTATGCTCTATTTATTGAGCCCATGTAGCCGTTGGGAGTAACACCTTGAACTCTTTCCTCTGTCAAATCATATTTAGACCCTTTTTCATTTTACAATCAAACAACAACATTGTCTAAATGGCTTATCTATACCTTCCAGTTAGGGGTCTCTTGGCTGCAAAACAACCTGGCACTTGATGAGTAGGCTTTTTAAGCCTAGCCTTGTGTAGGGATTGTAGGTATCTTGATCAAAGGTGGAATAAAACCTTCATTCATTACGACTTTTGTTGGTTGTAAAATTTGGAGAGATGTTTTCATTAGTGGCAACTTGATGAAAAGCACAAAGCTTATGACTGCTAATTATTTATGGAATATTGAAAAGATACTACTACTAGATGTGATCAATAGATCATTTTCCACCTTTTTGTCCCTCAACTTGAAGTTCAGTTTCTTGTTTTTTCATGTTATATCATATGCTTATATTTGGTATGTAAGGAAATCCTGTGTGTTTGATGATGATAACTAATGGTGGTATATATGTTAATATTGCTTCACAAATTGTTAATCCTGCTTAACACAAATTGCTGCTCAAGTTCAATTGTTATTTATTTTTTCTTTTTTTTTTTGGGGGGGGGGGTTAAATGAGTGCAATTGTATATGTTAATTGTTTGTTGGTATTTTTCTTTATCATCATTCATTCCCTGAACTCCTTATGCAGGTAATGATGAGCCTTTTCGTCTATATTTTAAATACAAGTTTGGATGTTTTAGTAGTGCTTCAAACAGGATACAGCCGTACAGCAGCGTCAACAATACTGCCAGGATCGATTTAACAGACTTTACGTATGTATATATGTCTCATAGCTATTGAATGCACATACAAAGTTAGTTTTCCTTAATATGGCTGTGCAGTTTATTACCTTTGTTGACAAAAGTTGTTAACAATGTAAACTTCAATATGAGACCAGAGACCAAGTTAGTTTTCCTTAATAAATCGTTAGAAAGTTTATTTTCTCAATCTGTAGACAGAATGTTTTAAACTGTAGAGATTATGATGTTTTTGTGATATATCCTCACAATTAATCAGCAATATGGAAGAAGGGAATATGTGGTGTTAGGGGGAAAACTGCTTTAGTAAATATCAGAGAAGGGAGAGGGACACAAGGAGACTGTTTTGTGGAAGATTCAGAATATGGTTGGTTAGAAAAATGGGAATAGAAAGTGGGTGAGTACAGAGATAGAGGTAGGCAGAAAGGAAGTGGGGAGGGGTTTTAGTCCTTGAAACTAATAAGAGCTGTGGAAGGAAGAAACGGGCCATTAAGGAAGAAAAGATGCTTGACAAATTATCCAGGAAGTGAGAGACATGTGGAGGTTGTTTAGGGGAAGATCCGGAAAAGGTTTGTCAGAAAAATGGAATATAAAGGGATCGAGGGAAGAAAGTTTAGTAGGCAGAACTTTGGGGAAAGTTGTGGGAGTTGTCTAGTCCCTTGAAGAGCTATTTTATCCCCTTCTGTTTTCGCTATTGTAATTTCTATTGGAAACTCAGGTTTCCAGCTGTTTGCTTCTGACATTTATATTTGACTTTTGACTTTACACCCGAATTTGTAGTTTTAAATTTTCTTACGTGTTATAAGAATAAGATTTTGAAACATTTAAATTTCCCTCCTAATATACATCCACAATATTATGATCAGAAATATGATATAAAGTAGTAATCTTTATAGAGGATCCATTTTGTTTAAGTTGGTCATTTTCCTTCTTAAATCTCCTATTGTTTGTGCATGCTGTCCTGTGCAAACAACCTTCCGTAAATCAACTATAAATGCCATGGAGTTAGAGAAATGAGCCTCACTATTCATAAATCATGAATAGTGGTTTGTTAAAGTTTTTATATCATATATAGAAGTTGCATTATGCCTTTAATTATCCCCTCTTTATTGATCAAGATCTCGGGTGCTTTATTGGCTTAAAGCAACTGTGTTAATAATGATTGTGACCATATGATCCTGGTCTACATAATAACAGTCCTGATGATAAATTCATGTTTGTTGTAGTCGTCCTCATACATGGTACCCATTGGCCCGGCAGAAACAGCGCAGGGTTATATTGCATGTTGGTCCCACAAATAGTGGTAAAACACATCATGCCCTGAAGCGACTTGAGTCAAGTTCTTCTGGTACTTCACTGTTCTACTTTCTACTATGATAATCTGTAAACAATGTTAAGGAGGATTAAAATTTGGCAAGTAGGTTAAGTACCTTTTTACTCTGCAGGCGTGTATTGTGGTCCTTTAAGATTGTTGGCATGGGAGGTAGCAAAACGGTTGAACAGGGCAAAAGTTCCTTGTGATCTCATTACTGGCCAAGAACGTGAGGAAGTTGAAGGTGCGAAGCACAAGGCTGTGACAGTTGAGATGGCTGATGTAACCTCCAAGTATCATTGTGCTGTTATTGATGAAGTACAGGCATGTCAATTGTTCATTTTGAGATTGACTTCTCTATCTTAAACGGCTCCTTTGGGCTGTTGACGTCACATGAATCAAAAGTATAAATTCACATCAACATTAGAGGATAAACCTTTATATGATAATCTTCTTGTTATCATGTTATATTAGTGATTCTATATGTATTATTTACTAATATTTATTTTTCATTTAAGTAAGAAATTGATATGTAAAATATAAATAAGCAATTTAAGTAGTTTTATTATATTATTAGAATTAGTGTTAGATATTCTACGATATTAGTAATATATATCATGATTAGATATTATGATATATTAGTATTAGATATTTAAATAGGATTAGGATTAAATATTATAATATATATCATGATTAGATATTATGATATATTAGTATTAGATATTTAATTAGGATTAGGATTACCCATCACTTATAAATAAGGGTAATCATCAGTCTTATGAGGATATGCTTTGATTATGATGTGAACCCTAGAGTATTTAGTATAATTCCAATTTCTCTTCTATTCTCCTTTTATTCTTCTCGATTTTCCTTTTCTTTCTACAATTACATAACAGTGGTATCAGAGCGGTCGTTCCTCGGCTACTCACAAGAATCAATAACAAAATGAGCATGGATATAGAACGGTGTCTTCAGAATATGGCGATGAATCTTGATAGGATGAGCATAGATATAGAGCAGCGTTTTCAGAATATGGTAAGGAATCTTGATAGGTTGAGCGTCCGTTTGCAGAAAACTCAGCCGGTAAAGAAAGATATGGCAGAGTTACAAAAAATATTGCGAAAGGACAAGGACATTTCTGGTGATCAAGAAGAGTGCCTGACAGCTCAAGAAGATGAGTCTTCTCTTTCAGCACCAATTGATAAGCAAAAAGATATGCAAGAAAGTCCCAAGAACTCTAGCCAGACTCAAGATTCTGATGCGGTGCAAAAAACAATTCAAGAAGAGTTGAAAATTCAGCCTATCATTTTTCAAGATGCAAGAAGTTTAGCATGTTCAAAGGAGATCAATTTCCAGAGCACAATTAATGGTTTACAGAAACCTTCTCACATAACGTGCAAAAGGGAAGTGATGAAACTAAAGTTTAGAGCTGATGGATCATCAAGTCTCAACTTTTATGAGGGGTTTAAGAGTGCACTCTGCGACATGTCTTCAAGTTTTGCCCCGATAATACTGGCGATCTCAAATCTCCTAGTCCAGATTTGGTTCAAAGGAGAATTGATTAAAATGCTTCTTGGCTCTAGTTTAGTATCGTTCTTGGTACTTGACCCTTGGGGACAAGGGTCTTTTGGGGAGGGAGTATTGATATGTAAAATATAAATAAGCAATTTAAGTAGTTTTATTATATTATTAGAATTAGTGTTAGATATTCTACGATATTAGTAATATATATCATGATTAGATATTATGATATATTAGTATTAGATATTTAAATAGGATTAGGATTAAATATTATAATATATATCATGATTAGATATTATGATATATTAGTATTAGATATTTAATTAGGATTAGGATTACCCATCACTTATAAATAAGGGTAATCATCAGTCTTATGAGGATATGCTTTGATTATGATGTGAACCCTAGAGTATTTAGTATAATTCCAATTTCTCTTCTATTCTCCTTCTATTCTTCTCGATTTTCCTTTTCTTTCTACAATTACATAACAGAAATCATCTCTGTAATTGAAGCACCTGTGCATGGGTAGTTTTCCATTCCCTGTAACCTTTACAATTCCTTTTTCTTCCAGATGTTGGGGTGTAATATGAGGGGTTTTTCATTTACACGTGCTTTATTAGGAATAGCTGCAGATGAACTTCACCTTTGTGGTGATCCAGCTGCTGTTCCTCTCATTCAGGAGATACTGAAAGTTACTGGAGATGAGATTGAGGTACTAAATATTCTATTTCTAAACAACCCCAAGTTGGGGTAGCATCTGTGGCAATCAATTGTTTCTTGTGAATCTGCCGCTGCGTGGTCATTGTTGACAAGGCATAGTACTGATTAATGGTTTTTCATCAAAATTTTTAAATTTATTTAATATATTCTCTTCTTTCATGCTTGCTGTAGGTTCAACATTACGAGAGACTGTTACCTTTAGTTCCTTTAAAGACTCCTCTTGGGTCATTCTCTAATGTACAAAAGGGTGATTGCATTGTTACCTTTTCACGTAAGGGTATATACAGATTGAAGGTCAGTTTTTTTTACTTTGTTTATTTTATTCTGAAGTTTGTGTTTCTTTGTTCTTCCTTTTCTCACATAATGGAGATTATTTTCTGCATTGATGTTCTTTTCTGTCTTGGAAATGGTGATTATTTTTATATACTTGTTGAAATGCTACTGTTAATTTATTTCTAGTTCTGCCAATTCATTTGTCTAGTTGTATCATATGTTTATTTAGTTAACTAAACAGTGAATGACAGTGCTGATTTTCACCCTATGTGCGTGTGTGCGTGACTATGTGTTTTTATTTGGATAATATTTAAACTTTGCTGAACTTATGTTCACCAATATTTCTCAGAAGCAAATTGAGAATGGAGCAAAGCATCTTTGCTCAGTAGTTTATGGCTCACTGCCTCCAGAGACTCGAACAAGGCAGGTATGGATTCTCATCTATGTCTAATGTTAAATCTGGATTCTCATAGGCCTTTTCTTCCATCTTGTATGAGAACCTCGATTAGTTTACTAGTATGCTGGAGGAAATGGGTTCAAACTTTTGTTCCATTATAATGACAAGAGTGTAGATTCCAAAAATCAATTTACTCTCAGTTTGTCGAGTAAACGCTTGATAACTTCTGTGGTAAAATTTGCCCTAATTTTAACAGAAGTAATCAAGTGAATGCTACACGTAGAGATGCCCCTTAGTGCTGGTCTGTCCAACCCCAAGAAAAACCAAGTTAGGCTACTGAAGTGATATCTTGTTATTGAAAGTGGAACTGGGAAAAAATTGAATATTTAATCATGAAGAATCTAGTGAGTTTCTCCAATTTTCTACAGTTTCCTGATTTTTGGGAAAGTTCACGGTAGGATTCCCCGCTCCCCCAACTTTTATTGTCATTGAAATTACACAAACAATTTATCATCAATTTTTGTCTCATAAGAATGCAAATGACATTGTTACAGTACATGCGTGTGTGCAACATCCAGTGTTCGTTAAATTTAATCTTACAACAGTGGATAAAATTTTGTAAGATGTAGTTTTTTTAATTGGATTTAAAGCTTTTATCATGAAAATTATACTCATAAAACTTTACATTTATCCAACATTGTTTTGTGCCTCATTATATATGATGAAGCTAGCTAGACTATACCTTTTAAATATAACAATTTGATTTCAAACTTATTCTTATATGTAGTGTCTACATACATACACATGCTCAAAAATTGCAATGTTATAATGTAATGATAGATACTTAGGTGAGATGGGGAACCTTTCCTAAAAGCTAGCTTCTGTTGTGGGAGAGCCATCCCACTTAAATACCCTAATGAGCATCTTACACTACTTAATATGGAATCATACTACCTAAGTCTCCATCAATTGGCCTCCCTTGGAGAGTTGAGGTCTCGATGGTTGCATTCTCAGAAAGTTTAATTGGTAACACTTCGCTCAACTTCCTTGCCAATGAAAAGCCTCCATAGGTCAAAACACGATAGCCCTTTTTTGGAACCATTGACAACTAGACTTAGGTACCAATTGAATTTCCTTGCCAATGAAAAGCCTCCATAGGTCAAAACGCGGTAGCCCTTTTTTGGAACCATTGACAACTAGACTTAGGTACCAATTGAATGGTATCCCAGTGCCTCCCACTTGAATATCAATCAATTGGTATCGAGTAGTGTAACAGTCTCATGAAGAATGTTATAAACATGCTATGATTTAAGAATAATAAAATGATTTAAAAAGTGATTTACATTTGTCATCTTTTGGCCTCAAAGGAGATTTGTGTATATTTTCATGATAAAGGTGAGGTTTGTGTTATTTGAGCGTAAGTAATTTGCCCTAAAAATTAGCATATGTTGCGTCATCTTTTATTTGTAATTTCGTTGTATTTAGTAAGTTTGCCCATGTTTTTCTTCCTGTTCTCCCAATTTGAACTAACAGAATGATTTGCTGAGTTAAAATGTTCATTGTACTTGCAGGCAACCATGTTTAATGATGCAAATAGTGAGTTTGATGTTCTTGTGGCCAGTGATGCCATTGGAATGGGTCTTAATCTGAATATTTCTCGGATTATATTTTCAACTATGAAGAAGTTTGATGGTTTTGAGATGCGCGATCTTACTGTACCTGAAATCAAGCAGATTGCAGGTATCCTGAATTTAAGTATGAGTGGACTTTATCATAGAAATTGATTGGGGATATATGTTATTTGGAGTAAATATATATTTAAGGTAAATGTAATGTGTTATTTAGTTTACATCCTTGTCATTTTCTTTTTAAGATTCTTTAAATATTGGATCAACTTCAAACTAGTGTCTCATCTGTTCCAGTTTGCCAAGTTTCATTACAGAAAGCCCTATTTGTATGACTAAAGTAAAGGACCTCAAAGCTACTCTACCCCAGCTGGAAGGAATAAATCTGTGGTTAAACCTCTTGCATTTTGTTCCAGCCATGAGCATCACATGCCTTCAAAAACTGAAAACTACCAAAGGATATTATGGTCCTTATTGCTACCAAAGCCTACCCATCTTTTTGATTGAAAAGGTCTGAAGAGGCTGGATTAACTTGATGATCATAAAAATGCCAAAAATCTGTTCTAGAAAAATAGGTCAATTTTGTTGTTATTTTGATAATTCTATATATCATATTACAGAGGAGTTGTATGCTTGTGTATTCTGATAATTCATTTGTTTTATTTTTGTTCTCTAGTTTGGTTGTTTGGAGTTTGGACTAAAGTACTCTTTACGTTTGAATTTCGTGGTAATTCTTTAGTTTCCTTGAATGCATCTGCTTGTAGGGAGAGCTGGTAGATATGGGTCTAAGTTTCCTATTGGGGAAGTAACATGCTTAGATGCAGAGGATCTACCCTTGCTTCATTCATCATTAAATTCACCATCGCCCACTTTAGAGGTATCCTTCAAAGCACCCGATACCAAGTATATAACCATGACCAAGAAACGAAAAGCTAGTAATAGATTTAAATCTTAATTATGCTTAGCTAACTTGATTTCGAATCTTCTATTGCTGATCTGTGTTGTGATATATGTCTTATGCAGCGTGCTGGGATACTTCCTCCATATGATCTCATGCATTTACATTCACGATTACACCCCAAAGATAGTTTCACTAAGATACTGGTAGGTTGGCATAGTAGCCTAATAATCTGCTTGTTACTCTATTTACTCATCGATTCTCTGTTTAAATCATAAATTCCTATTTGTAACCTAAAAATTTTGACAATGTTGGAAGTTGTTACCATTTATCTCAATTGGTAATTTTTGGAGCATCTCACCTTAATTTCATGGGATTATTCCCACTTGGATCAATTTTTCAATGACCCAAATACCATATTTGAAATTGAAGTTGTAGTTCTGACGTTCCCAGCCCTTGTTTAAATTTGAAAATGTGATTGCACTATGTTCTTATCAAAGTTTTTCCTTTTTTGTTGCAGGAGCATTTTTTAGACAATGCCAAATTATCAGAAAATTATTTCATTGTTAATTGTGAAGATTTATTGGTATGTTTAATTAAGAACATTTGATATCGATGTTTCATTATTTATTATCACTTTGATTACTTCCATTTTATTATATGTTTATTGGTTGCTATTTGGTTGTAATTTGGATGTTGATTGCAATTGCTGTCATCAGAAAGTTGCTGCTATTATCGATGAGTTCCCGCTTGGATTGCATGAAAAATATCTTTTTTGTATAAGGTAATATTCTTTTCCTTTAAAATATTTACCAAGATTTGTTATGTCATTTCCAATTCTATGAATGGAAAGAATTAGAGAATGAGCAAATTAGGGTGTCTGTATTTTTCTTATCACTCTTTTAACTGATACTCATGATATTCAGTCCAGTTGACATGGACGACGAAATTTCAGCTCAAGGACTTACCCAGGTAATCAATCAACCTTTCATAATTTATGAGATGTCAGATTGAAGGGCATAAAAGTGACGGTATACTTTTCTTATCAACCAGTTTGTGGAGACTTACGCTAAGAAAGGCCTTGTTCGGCTTCGGGAGATATTTACACCCGGTACACTTAAGGTGCCCAAAACACCATCTGCCCTTGAGGAGCTTGAATCTATCCACAAGGTGAGGTTTATTTTGTTTTTTCATATTGAAGGCCTTGCTTTGTTCCCATGTATAGATATGCCCCTGATGGAATGAGAGGTAGATAGGACAATGCCCCATGAGCATCTTCTTCACCAGTGCTATATATATGAGTTAATTTAGGGATTGGTCTTCATCATAAATGTAAAGCATCAATCCGTTTTATCTCTAATATTTATCCTTTTCTCCTTATCTAATTTATTTAACTTGTAAACTGATATATAATTTAATGTTATACTAAGATATTTTAAGTAGTTCATGTCATATTTGTTATAATGAAGTAATTTATCTAGTATCCTTAATCTACTCAAATTAGTTAATTATCTATTAAATTAAGAATCAGGTGAGTATCATAAATTAGATTAACTACAAAGGCAGTGCAACTAATACAAGAAATAAGTCCAACCCACAATTCAATGATACCCTTATTTTAACCTAATCATCTCAAACGTACAATTCGAGCAAGCTGGAAAAAATTAACCCTCACACTATACAACTTGATGCCTTCAGTTATAAGAGATGAAGGACTTAATCCTTGTGCTTTAGGTAATTGATTCTTAGAGAACCTGAGACAGTTTAATCTGAGTTTTCTTTTACGGGTTTAATGTCTCGCGCGCCCGACACTTCAGAAATACCAATACTAATTTAGTTTATATTAGCATGATGGCTTTATATTATACCATGTGGTATCACTGCTTTGTTCTTAGTAGTTGGCATGAAGTTCGTAGAAAGTGATAGTAGTTTGATTTGTTGAACTAATCCGTGTGAATCACTCTGATGTTGTGCCAAAATTAAAGGTCCTGGATCTTTATGTTTGGTTAAGTTTCCGATTCGAAGATTCTTTCCCAGACCACGAGCTAGCTTCATCGCAAAAGGCCATCTGCAGCATGTGAGTTGCTTTGTCTTTAGTGATTTCCTGTTTTTTTTTTTTTTGGAGTTTATATTGAAGTTTGTTTCAATTTCATAGTGGTGTTTTTTTTTTAATGCCATGTTATGATTATTTTTGTTGAATTTGAGATTGTAGGTTGATTGAGGAGTTTCTGGAAAGGTTTGGGTGGCAGAAGCCGAAGGCAGCAAGGTTGCCAAGGCGCACCACTACTAGCATGTCTTCTCTCTTGTCAAGACGTATGAGACCATATTTGTAAATTCCTTTGGGGCTGTGGCGGGCCCCACGCCTGATCTTTCATATTCTTTTTTTATTTCTCCTCAAGTATCCTAACGCAGACTATCTTCCAAACATAACAACCGTCTCAAACTAATCCAGCTCGAGAATTGAATGATACTTTCAAGCGGCTACCTTACTACCTGCGTTGCTCCGTACTTAAATCTCGAACTCAAAATTTTTTGTTAAGTTAGACTAACCTCTAACTAGCTGGTTTAAATACGTTATCCTTGATATTTCATATTTTAATCTTGTACATTTTTCATAAAAAAATGTTCAAGTTGATAAGTCAATTATACTCTAGGATAGTTGAATTATTAGTAAATCAATTAGTTCGTACTGTAGTCAAGTTCGGGATTCTTTTAACACATAAATACAAATTTTTTATTCTATTGAATGTAATTGTCAATGTCTCTAGAATGCCACAGCAATAAATATTCTAAAATTTTTTCAATAAACTAATTTTTTTCTGGTCAATGTGACAACGTAAGAAGCTTCATGGTGGAAGAAAACGAGAGTTGCTTTTATGCTTATCCCACGCGACAAATCGTTTGGAGGATTGGCCCTATTACACTGTCGTTTTCATTATTCACATAATATGTATAACATGATATGATATTTCTGATATAATATTAAATATAGAAAATTGCACATTTGGATCGTGAAAGATCAATTTTTATAATTTTTTTTTTATAAATAAGGTTTTTTTAAACTTTTTGATAGGATAAAGTTCTTGATTTAATATTTGAAGCAATTTTCTCCCATTTAAATATTTCTCTTAAAAATATTAAGTGAGACATAGTATAATGTATTACATTTTTTCAACCTATTAACAGCAGAATATATTACTCATTCCACTTTTTAATGGGATAACAAAATTAGTTAAATTAATTATTTATAAAAATTATGTGTTGATTTTTTTTTAAAATACTCTCTTTAATCATTTGTAATAAAACTATTATTTGATGAAATTGAAAACCTTTTGAAATATGTAATAAATAGAAACAATTTAAAATATATATATAAATTTAAGAGATGAAGTAGATTTGAGTATTACCATTTACCAACAAAATACTTAAAACTAGATGGGTTATTAAATCAACTGAAACAATGAATTTAAGAGTCAATGATGTAACTATTAGTGTCAACTTAATCATAATTAAAATAATTTAATTAAAGTATATAAAATATTTATATATAACCTTAAAAAGGGAAATACTTAAATAAAAAAGTGTTAATTCACACATAAATAGTACAATTATGTATAAATCACTCATAATAAATTAACAAAATAGAATTACTAAAATACAAATATGATAGACTATTATGTTTTCAGTTTGCTTAAAATAACGCTATTTCATACTAGCAAATGAAAAAAATATATAAAATCTAACTAAGTGAACTCATTAAAAACTCTTAATTAGATCAACTAGAGAATTAGTTCATTGATTCATTGGTTTCACCTACTGGAGTTAAGTGTTAATACCATGCTTTGAATTCAAATCTTGTAAGAAATAAAAATATAGATAGAATTTACTCCTATTTATAACCAATATTACTCAAGGCCGAAACGGTTATTACGGCCAAATACTAGTGAATTTTTTTAGTTGATGTGATAAATTGTCTAATTCTCATAAAAATAAATTTAAATTTCTAAAAATATATTTATTAGGAGATGTAAAAGTTATCTGTTCTCTAAATATTGAAAATAATTATACCCTTAGCAAAATAAAAAATAAATAAATAAGTCAAAAGCTTGGGTTGAGAAGAAGAAAGCGCCTGCGTCGTATGCGTTGGTTATTGGGAAAGAGTTATATTGAAGCAAATTAAGCAACCCATTGTGTACGTTTTAGACTGTCAATACGCTACACGTCGTACACACGGAAATTTCCTTCATTGTCTACTTCTCCTCTTATTATAACTTAAATTTAATTATTTTGTTGGTTTGGGTTCAATTTAAATTAATTTGTCATATTTAACTATAAATTTACTCTTCATGAAACATATTCAGTTAGTCTATTCTGTGAATTTTATTAGGAGGATTATAATAAGATCTCATAGAAGATAATTAATTATAATATTTTTTTTTAAACTATCAAACAATTAAATAATTTTAAAAAATTTGAGAGTAATATATTTAAAGTGTAAAAAGATACAATTGTCTTTGCTAGCATGTCCCTTCAATAGGTGAGATAGTTTGTATCTTATTATAGCAGGGTAATTTTATCTTTTTATAATTCGAATATATTATTAACCCAAATCTCTTGAAATTATTTAATTGGATGATAGTTTTAAGAAATTTGTTGTAATTAATTATCTTTTATGGTATCTCATTGCAATTCTCTCAATTTTATTTTATATAGAAAATTATTGAGCTGTCGTAGATGATGATGATGATTAGTAATGACGTTAGGGATTAGTTTTTCTCTATAATATTATAAATCTCAGATAAAAACTGTACTCAACTTGCTGGTTGCTTTACTAGCATCATCATTAGCCAATGGACACGTGGTCCTCGTAATAAAAATCGAGATTAGTACAGTATAGGAAAAGATAAATCGATTTTAATAAAAAAAAAAATATGAGAGCTTTCACTCATAAATGACATGAAGTGATATTATTAATATTCAGAGCAAATTCATTATTCAAAAAAATCAAACACAGCGATCAGGGATAAGTAGTGTATAACGATGTATTTTAGGCATCTTAGTTTACACGTTCTTATTGTCATTTTCAATTAACTTTTAAACTTAAAATGGAACATCCTTAATTGGGTAGAAAAAACAGACGAATAATATTGTGATGGATATGACGTGGCACATGTAAGATATTTTGTTGAAATGACATGGCATGAGGGCGGGAGGGAGGGACTAAATACACATATAGGTACTGCAACTGAAGGGACTAAATAGAGTGCAAGCTAATCTGAATTAATGTTAATCTTAATAATTTTTTTACTTACATTTTATTTTATAATTTATCCTCCCTTTTAAATTTGGAAATAAAAAGAGTTTTTACCTTTTTTAATAAATATATTTTTTTAGAATACGAACTTATATTTTTCTTTTTATATAGATAAAATCACTTATCACATGAATTAATAGCTTCTTGATCTCTCACTCTCATTTATAATTTAAAAAAAAAATAATTAAAAATATCTGTTTAAAAATTTGATTGACAACTTGACTCAATTTCTTTTTAACTATGTGTAACATATATTAAATTATCTGAAAAAAAATTCAGAATAAAAGCCACTTACGCACAATTAAAAATATATACACAAAAATAAAAAAAAATTACACAATTGAAATTCATATCCTTTTTATTAATATAATTTTAAAATAGATATTTTTAACCAATTTTTCCTCTATATTTGATAATGAAAAGTGGAAACATCCAATATTAATTTCATTTGTCATTACATTTTCTTAAAAAATATTTGCATGAAATGACTTTAATGCAACAAAATCCTAAAAATCATAGAGTGTACTTGCTTGCTTGCCTTTTTTTTTCCTTGCAATTATCCGTATGTCGTTTTCCACTTTCCTGTTGCGTCTTGCATTCGTGCAGACTCAGTATTGAGTACAAGGCACGATTCCCCAAAAACACCATACTTCCAATTTTTATATCACTTCTAAGGGTGTGTTTGGATTAGCTTTTGGAGAATAGATTTTGGGCAGAATAGATTCTGGAGAATAGATTATGGAAGAATAGATTTTGGGAAAAAATTGATTTTGAAAAAATAAGTGTTTGGATGATTAGTAGCAGAATAGCTTTTTTTATTGACAATTTACCAAAAAGGACATAAATAATTATGATAATTACATAAGGTATAAATTCTATTTATAGATTTTGATTTAATTGATTTAACAATAAAACATACACATATGTGTTGGGGCACGAAAAAAATTTTCAACATTCACCTTTATTTAAATTCCCCCCACTTAAATAGTACTTTTTAATTTAGACTTTATGTGCATAATTTAAAAATGTATACAGTCAAGAGAATTTATGTATATAGAAATTAAAAACATTTTCATTAAAACGAAGGTTTGAGATTAATGATACGGTCAAATTACATTTCGTTCCTTAGAAAATACCGGGTGCATCAGAAAAATGTACAATCTTAAACTATTGGTCTTGTCTATAATAAATAAGTTGATCTCGTATGAAATCACGACGACGTGCCATTTCAGACGAAGAGGTGATGGATACAGGTATTCGTGAAGAGTCATATTCATCATCACCATCATCATCTTGCGTTGGCTCATCATCGTGTTCGTCCTCTCGCGCGAAATCAGGGTCAGTAATAGAGGTTCTTCTAACGAAATTGTGTATCGCCATCGTTGCACAAACAATCTTAACTTGCGTTTGATAGTCATAGCTGCGCATGCGTTGTAAAATGCCGAACTTGTTTTTCCATACTCCAAAAGTTCTTTCTATTGTGCACCTCAAACTTGAATGAGCATAATTGAACACTTCATTAGGGTTAACCAGTCTAGACGAACGTCAAAAATCAGGGAGATGGTAACGCTCATGGCGGTATGGACCCAGATATCCAATTGGTGTTGGATAACCAGCATCAACCAAATAATATTTACCTACATGAAAGAGAGGTCAGTATTTTCACTAATTGTACTCACATGTGAAGAGAAACCGATTGAATGTATCAGAAACATACCCTGAGGCGGATGAGGAAAGTTCATGGAAGGCGTTGTCAATGCATGACTGAATATACGGGCATCATGGGCACTACCTTCCCATCCAGCCAACACAAAGGTGAAGCACATGTCCCAATCACACACCGCCATTACATTTTGCGACGTGAACCCCTTTCTACCAATATATTTCGTTTGTTCATTGGCAGGTACAACGCAAGGAATGTGTGTGCCATCGATTGCTCCAATCGCATTTTTGAAAAATGGCCAGTATCGACGGCCAAGCTTGATCTTGCTATGCACATTTTGAAAGGTTGGATCCTGGGGTTTGATGAGTGACATTGCAAGTCCACAACAGACCAACAACACATCATGAAAGTGTCTGTGAATCGTCTCTCCTGAGTGTTGAAACCTTTCTTGCATCATCCTACTGGACTCCCCATGTCCAACAATGTTTAAAAATATCGCCACCTTTTCATGTATTGAAACGTTATGACTTTCCTTAAGACCTAGTTGCCGTAATGCAATGCAAAGCTCGAAGAACACACGTGGTTCCATTCTGAACTGTTCAAAACAACGCTTCGGATGACCATATAATACTTCATCAACCCATTTGGACCCTGTAAGATCACTAGTGCGCATTGGGTTCTTAGACAAGTATTGCGCTGCATAACTGGCAACCAATACGCCAACTTGTTTAAGCCTCTTCACCCGTCGCTTATAATCTTTTGTCAAGTTTCTACTGTCGTCCCCCATCTATTTTAACCTGTGCACGGAGACATTAATTTTTAATTTTGAATGTCAGTACAGAAGGTGATCGGTGACGAAATGAAAAGCATATGTCGAAAACAGAATAGTACGAACATATATAAATAAACCTTCGATCACAAATACATCCATCGATACAATAACATGACCCTAAATCCACACAGAAGCACAGAGAGTATTCCGATTACACAAGAACAATAAAGCTGTAAAAAAAAGTCTCAATCAACATAACATTAATGCCGCGAAAACAGTCTCAAGCTGCATAGCAATAATGGCGTAAAAATAGTAACAGTTGTTTCTTCATTCCCATCTGTGAAGCATACATTTCCCTCATTGCGGGATCCAGAAGCAGTTTTGTGCATCGCACATACCAATCATCATCAGCGATGACTTCGTCAAGTTGAGTTAGGTGTTTCATGACTTCCGTAATAGATGGTACGTTGGCAGATGCTTCACCTGCCCCCTTGTGAGCATATTCCACCTCTGCCCTAGTTAAATCGACAATTTGAATGAGTGAATCTGCTATCCTCGTTGATGCAGGTCCCTTGTGCTTCTTCTTCATCCCTTCCCTCGTCTTCCTAACCCCTAATGACCCGCCACCAGACACTGGCTCCTTCCCCCGCACGCTACCTTCACCACTGGTCCCTTGAGATGCGTTGAACGTCATTCGATTGATATCCCCACTTATGCCAGTGGGAGCCAGTAAAATTTCCTCGCTATCTCCTGACCCTTCTTCCAGATCAACGGGCTCATCATTGGCGTATGCTGCTGTATTTTCTGTTGGAAGTGTCATGGATGATGGTGCCCATGCACTTGGGCCTGTGGCTGCCACATTACTGAAGAGTTCCTCCAGCTCTGCCCGGAACGAAAGACCTTTCATTCTGAATTTGTCGTACTGTGCGTTCTCCTGCAGACATAAAGACAAAAATAAAGGACAATCATATGTGGCATGGGTTGAACACATATCGTATCAGTAAATCTCATTGTCATACCAATTTTTTCTTCTCCCACCAATCGTCTGGCGCTTCTACTGTGTTCTTTTCCGTATTCCATCCTACCCCTGTCTCGTTAATCAATTTGTTCCACGCTTGCCATTCCTTTCGTATCGAGTCATATTTGTTTTTAAACTGCATTTTTTCGTACACTTTCCCAGTCTGTGCTGTGAACCCGTCAGCAATACGGGCCCATCCTTTCTTTGTATACACAGTACCTTTTCTTTCACCCTTGCGAAGTTGTTCGATGCAAAGGTCAATAAACACCTTAGTACTGCTAGCATCCCATGAAGCTTTACATTTGTCCTTCACCATGATCCTATACACAAGTGAAGCAATTAATTATCCTAATATTGCAATTTCCTTCCTGCAACGCACTCACACGCGCCACCAACCATCCGCAAGATTCACATCACATTCATACTGACAATCTGCCCCAACAGAAATCAAGCATACACTGATACAAATGACCCAATCCAACTATTATGTGTGTTCTGTACAGGCCACTGCAGAAATCAGCCAACAAAAGGAAACAACCCTTTTTTTACAGAAATCAAGCATAAGGGAGAGAGTACAAGCCGGGTACACATGTAAATTTTCAGTTCTACGTCAACAAACGGATCACATTGCCAGTACAGAAGATCAACCGCAACACTGGAACACTAGCAGAAAGCAAATTGAAAAAATCATGCGGACAACAGCACACAGAGGTAAATCATGCGGAAAAATCCAACACTACGCAGGCAGTTCAGCAGAAAACAACATCACGCAATGTGGGAAGCATATAGCACAGAAGATCAACCGCAAGAGTGGAACACTAGCAGAAAGCGAATTGAAAAAACAAATCTTCGGCCAACATGCAGAACAGAAGCTGAATGACCCCAGTAACCATGAATGAAAGCACGCAGTAACACAAATCAGCCACTTCACTTTACCTGAAGAAGTTGGCGAGCTCTGCAGAACAGGGCGTCGGCGCGTCACGGACGGCAGAAGGAGATTGACACCGAGGGACGATGATGATGGCTCAAATGTGCGGATCCACACACCCGACCACCAAGCCTGACCACAGAAGCAGGGTATTGGCAGCGATCAACTCCCACGCGACCACACGACACGGCAAGATTTTCAGGCAGAGACGTCGAGTGTTAAGGGGCGCCGATGGCATGGCACGACCTCCCACGAAGATGTACTGGCCAAGATTGTCTTCAGATGGCGCTGTGAGAGCAGATCGATATATATACAGACCAGTGAAGGAGTAGACGCGAGCTCGGCAGTGGCAGCAGGAACGGACTCGAGCTCGACAGTGGCAAGGAAGAGACGCAAGCTAGTCAGCCGCAGGTCGGGAGAGAGCTATGAGCCGCAGGATTCACGAAAGGGGCGCAGCGGCGCAGGTGGGAGGAGCGGCAGCCGTGAGTGCGAAAGAGGCGTAGCGGAAGGAAGAAGAGGAAAGTGAGAAAAGAGAAATGAAAGAAGAGGAAAGTGAGCTGGGGGAAAAGAAGAGAAAGCGAGAAAGAGAAGCTGTGGAGAGAAATGTAATTCCAACGGTAACAATTAAAATCAGATGTCTGAAAAGCTGCTGCCCCCCAGATTCTGCCAAACCACGGTTTTGAAGAGCAAAACCATGGTTTACTCTGAAACGGGATTCTGACTGAATTTAAGGTGTTTGGCTGAAATTACCCAAAACCATGGTTTACCTACATAATTGATTCTGTAACCTGATGGCCAAACACACACTAAGGGTGTGTTTGGATTAGCTTTTGAAGAATAGATTATGGGAAGAATAGATTCTGGAGAATAGATTCTGGGTAGAATAGATTTTGGGAAGAATAGATTTTGAGAATAAAGATGTTTGGATGATTAGTAGTATAATCATTTTTTATATTGGTAAATTACTAAAAAGGGTATAATATGATTAAAAGTAAGAGAGATGAAAGATGATAGAGAAGAAAGAGGAGAGAGAAGAGAATGTAGAGAGGAGAGAGGAAAGAGAAAAAGAGAGATAAGAGAAGAGAGAGAAAAGAGAAAAAGAGAGATAAGAGAAGAGAGATGAGAGATAATAGAGAAAAGAGAGGAGAGAGGAAAGAAGGTATAAGAAAAAGTAAGGGTATAATAGTAATTGGATAATCCAAAACCTAGGTTTCAAAGAAAAAACTATTTTCAGTAGCTTATTCAAAACCTAGGTTTCAAACCGAGGTTTTACCTAAAATCAATTCTCAACAAAAATTGTTGTTTGTGTAAAAAAATTTCAAATCGCGATTTTGGCCAAAATTGATTTTAAAACCTAAGTGCCAAACAGGCACTAATTCTCTACAAAAACAAACAAATTACGTGGTTTTTCTTACAACCATAAGTTGGATAAAATGGTCCACCTCAAGGCCTAAAGCTAATATGATTTGTACTAAAATAGAATAAAAAAACATATATGGATTTTTTATATTAATATTTGATAATATTAAGTTAAACTAATTTTAATTACTACTATTAGGGTTAATATTTTTACTTTTCTGCCAATATTAAATATTTGTTGACTTGATTTATTGAGAATTTGACATTAAAAATACTTAATTTAATGTTAAGTTTTCCTATAAGTTTCACTAAATTTTCAAGTTTTACTGTTTTGCATCGCAGGTCATTTTTTTTATTGTCTACCCGATTCACCGGAATTTTATCCTGATTACATTCGGATTCGACCCGCGTCGCGCACCTGGCTATGGTGGGTGAGTCTCCCAGCGGAGATTTTTTGTGTACGTTAAAATTTAAATTTGAGACTTCGCTTAAGCGATACCGAATTACTTACTATTCAGACCAACCCCGTTAGTGCATCGCACATCATTGAAGTGGGACAATGTTTTCTAAGCAAAAACTGTTTGATTTAACAGGACTAGGAAAAAAAGAAAAATCCATTAGCAGCCTGGAAGCCATGGCCTTAAAGACAAATTAAAATATTATAATTATCAAGTTAAACAGTATCATTCAATATAATCGTAGTATTTTTCTTCAAAATAATCTTATAACTATTAGGATGAAAAATCAAATTTGAAGACTAATGTCAATTTCATGAGTTCAATTGAGAAAAACACATACCTAATTCAAAATTCAAAGGAGATGATTGAGATATGTAAGAGGATAATATTTTAAAGGTGACGCATTCTGACCGGCATTAAACATTCGGCGTTCATGTGCTTTGCATACAACCCTCCCTTTTTTTAATATATCATCTGAAAGTACAATTCTCAAATATTATATATATATATATATCTTTTATCCTTTTTTATTTTTTTTATATTATTAGGTATCCAGTTTAAAATTTATAATTTTTTTTAATATAAATATCTCTTTTTAAAACTAAATTTAAAACTTAAAAGATATAGTAAGATTTTTATACTGCTACATCAACTCTATATTCATATATATATATATATATATATATCTTGGAATGATAAGGAACTCAATCTGCGGTTGCATACGATGTTACGTTGAATATTTTAAGGAACAAAACGAGTGACATGTAGCTTGGTTACGATCCTCATTGAAGTTCAACCAAAGTTCAACTGCAAATATGCATAGTTCCTTCTATTAGTTTAGACCTATTTAATATGAGTTCTAAATAGAAGTAACTTTAGTACATGGTTTCAAATTTAAATATACGTAAATATAAAAAATATTTTTATAATTTTTTTTGTAGTTAAACATGATAACACTCAGTTATATTGCTATATCAAACAAAACTAGTTAAAATGAGTTACTATCAACAACCATTTTATATTAGAGGTATATATATCGGTAAAAAAGACCTACCATAAACTTAGAAACACAATTTAATGTTCAAGATATTGGGTTAGGAATAATAATATCAAACCTGCTTTTATATATATATATATATATATATATATATATAACAATTACAATTTACAAGTGTTTTGATCATGGAATTATTCAAATTACAAAAATCAAAAGCACTTAATGACAGAAAGAGCAGTTGCGTAACACATTAAAGAAACCATCACATTTTAGTTAACTATACAAGCCAACTCAATTCCCAGCCTGAGACACCAATACAATAATACGAGGCAAGTAAGAGGAGATTCCAAGCAAGCATCATAAAAAATCAAATTATAGCCTATGAAACTACCCGCATGTTCCAGTTTTGCTAAGCCATACGTCTTGTCGCCGGCTTCATTCATAAATAATTTAATTACCATATTTAATCCCACGTGGGCCCAACCACTTTCACTAATTATTACACATGTACCCACTTTCCTTTTTCTTTTTCTTTTTTTGAATTACTAGTTTCTAATTTCTTTCCCCACCTCTACCTCTCCATGTCTACGGATGAAAAGGCCTTCCCCATGTGAATAAAGCTCTGGGCGTTTTCAAGTACGCTCCTCTTTTGCGACTCAACGTCGTCGTTTGACCCCTCGCTCTGGTCTTCTCCTCCTTCTTCGTCGTCAACCCCGAGCGAGAAATACTGAGGCTTTTCACCACCATAAACTTTGACCATAATTAAGTACAGAGACATTGCGAACACCGTTATCGCAATCAAGTACCAGCTGAATTCAATGTTAACCAGAGAAATTGCGCGATGAAGAGCTTCGTCGTCGGAGCATCTCACCACCTGGTGACCTTCCTCCTGGTTCATGAAACACCCTTTGGGTATCAACCCAGGAGTCCAGAGCATGAATCCCATGACGACCAGCCACAAGCCTTGGAAAAATATACTCACAGAACGTACGAAGCTAACCAGGAAGCTCTTCGGGACGGCGATTCCGATGAGGGTGGTCGACAGAGACACCACGATCACCAGCTGTAACAGAAGATGGTACTGACCTTCCGGTCCCATGTGGTCGGCGGAGTGAAGGTGAAAGAGGAGAAGCTGCTGCCCGAAAGCGACGGCGCCGAGAAGCTGAGTTATCCCGACTTTGGTCTTCTCCGGCAAGGCAGCGGTTCGGTCGAGAACGATGGCGAAGGCAGCATAGACGAAGAATGTCATGGAGATGGAAGAGTGCTCGAAATTGTGGAGATGGTCGGAGGGAATGGTGCCGTCGGAGTCGAAAGGTTGGTGACGTTCCGGGCCGATGAAGAGTTCCATGGATATAGAGGCCAAAGAACCCGCCATGATGAGAAGAAGCTCAAGGTGCTTGAGCTTAGTGTTGGGAAACCATGGAGGAGAAACATAGGACCTGGAATTAAAAGCATGAAGCTTGATATGGTTAAAGAGATGCCAGAGACCAATCAACAAGAAACCAAAACCAGGAGCAACATGGCCAACGAGAGTTCCCATGAGCGAAAATCTTTCTTCGTCTACTGATACTGTTGTTGTGTCGGAGGTTGGTGGGTGGTCTATTTTTCCCAAGAAAGGGAGGGAAAATTTTTGAGGGATTTTGGGGTAAAAAGAGAAGCAGATTGTAGGGCTTTAATAGGGAGTTGGGGTCGAAAATTGAGGGAAGGGTCTAATCTCTAGAGGGTTCTATTAAAAGTAGGAGTTTTGAAGTCCAAATTTGGATTAAAACATGGTGGCTTGGGAAACAAGAATAAAAGGGGATGACCACATGACGAATGACGAATGAGATGAGGTTGATCTGATTTTCTAGAATTCAATATTCAAGAAGCTGCATAATTATGTGGGCGCACTCAAATTTTACCATTGCCATATTCTAAATGGTTCTATTTCTATCGGAGCTGTTTAACTCAACCCATATATAATGGGTACGTGAGTTCCTTCTGTTTGGTTTGGGTGGAAGATGGGGAAAAAATGGTTCTATTTTTTTCCTTTTTTCCCAAATATAAATAGCAGTACTAATTAATGTTTACTGTGCGCCTATTTGACTTATCTTATTTTTAATTAGTGTTAATTAATCAGTTGCTCATTCGTGGGAAACTGAGAGAGTTTTATATAATATACCGATTCTCGTGTCAAATGGGGGAAAAAACACAGTGCAGCAGCCAGCACCTGACCCATTATCACTCGCCTTGCTATTATCCTATATACGTCACTCATAAACCTAAATTATGACACAGAAATAATTAAGGAAAAATCAGTAAAAAAATTTATGTTTTAAAATTTTATTAATTAAAAAAATATGTTTGAGTATTAACAGGTGATGATGAATATGCACTTTATTCAATTTTAATGAAGTTTGCTTTAATTTCTTTTGGGGTAGTTGGAATTATGAGATCACTTAAAGATCTTTAGCTTTGATTGATTTTCTTAATTAATTAAATGATTAGGCTCTTTAGATAATCCTGATCTTTGTATACATGTGTCGAATTGTTTCTGACGGCGATTAGGAGTTGTTGAACAACAGACTAAAGCCCTGGGCTTATCCTTTTAATTAATATGAAAAGGAGCTTTCAATCCCTTGTAATATTGACAATGACACCATTATCTTAATATCTTAATTTGCCACCTTCTCAATTAAAATTATTACTATTGCATATTTGAACATCATTTTTGGCCAAATTTCACTTAGAGAAAGAGGGTGCTCATCTCTAGTCTCGTTGTTCAGAAGATGGGTGAGAAATGGGAATGTGAGAACGTATAATAATATAATATTATCTTTGTCAGTTAATATAAGATCCAATTATTTTTTTAGATAGATTAAAAAATCTTAAAAATTTATTAATTATGACTAATATAAGATCTAGTTGATTATTTTAGATAGATTAAAGAATATATAATATAAATTTATTTTTAAGAGTTAAATTTAATTATAATTAACTAATTTATTTAGTCTTTTTAATCTATCTAAAAATTTAATTGGATCTTATATTAAAGAACGGATAGAATATTATACTGATAAACTAATTGATTAGTGGGAAAAAAATTATAAAAGGGCCTTTTTATAATATCTTTAAAAGAACAACTCCTGAATCACATGCGAATTGGACATCACAGTATAAGGAATATTTTATCAACACGAGACTTTTCAAAATAAGCCATCTCATTTAGAGGATTCTTCCTCGAGAGCAGAGGATATTAGGCTGGCTTTCTGTGGAACTTTATTTATTTTATTTTTTTTGCCAACGGGACTTCAACTATCTAAAGACTAAAGTAAGGGGTAATGAAATCTTATGGATTGTATACTTTGTTATATTAAAATTAAAGTACTCCCTCCCACGTTTTCTTGATGGTCTCATATATAAATTGTTTGGCGAGTTATTAATTAATTTTTTTTAAGTATTACCCCTATTACAATTTATCACTCTTCTCCTTATTATCAGTCTTTTTTTTTAGAAAAAATATTTGGTTTCAAATACAAGTGATATACATCATAATTATTAATAATTGTTTTCCAATTTTATTCCTAGTGTAAAATAATAAATTCTTTAGTCTCTATTAATGACCGTATTTTTCAATGGGAGTAAAGTTAAAAAAATTAATAAATTTAAGATATATTTAATTAGTTAACTATCATTATTTGATTATCATAAAACTTTAAATATTATTAACTAAACCTTAAAATTTAAATTTTTTAATTTTATTCATATTTAATATATATTATACCAGTGTACAAAATAAATGAATGTACAATTGCGCATTCATATAAAAATTTAATGGCATTATTTATAAATAGGATAGAAATAAATTTTATTTCTCTACTTTATAAATAGGATCAGAGGAACAGTTGAAAGTGGAGTGGTATTAAGAGGAGACTTGAAGTTTAAGTATAATTTAGTGTTTCTTTGTGCTCTTAAATATATGAATAAAGTTGGAAATTTTTTATTTTTAGACAAATTTATTGAGTCTACCACCTCTCTTTAATTTAGAAAAGTGATTAGAAATAACTTATTTTTTTGATTCTATTTATAAACCACTTCTAAAATATTTTATAAGAACTATAAAAAATTTTAAACTTCATTAAGTATACTTTAAAATTTAACTTTACACAACTTTATTTCTATTTAATAAACATATTTTTAAATAAAGTAACAATTTACATAACATAATCAATTAGGAGTAAAATTGCAATTTTCATGAAAAAAATTTAATTATATGACTTATAAATAGGATAAATAAAAAATCTTTTATTTGACTATCTCTACCATATAAATATATCCAGAGGAGTATAATAGACGCAAGAGGGAGTATAAAGTAATATTAAAAAAATTAAAAAAAGTTTATTTAATTACTCATTTCAATTTTTAATATAATAATTAATTTATTAATTTAGGTATATTAAGTCAGCTAAATAAAACAGTTAATTATATAAAAATTTAGATCATATACTCCTTAGTTTATTTAAATTAATCAATTAACTCTTATATTAAAAAATATATATTACAACTTGAAAGGAAATATATATGGTGCATGGTGTTAAGTATTGGAGGTTAGGTTGGGAGCATTTGGTGGGTATGAAATGAATGAAGAAAGAGGTTGGTTTTTATGAAGTCAAGATCAGTTGAGCCCAAGACTTGACCATTTTTGTTGAAGCATCTCATGGCCAAGACTCAATGTTTGTTCTTAAAATCTCCTGCAGCCACCTACCTTAGGCCATTTGTTTTGGGAGAGAAAATCATCCTATCAGATTCTGCTCATCATAGGAATATTGTGATATCCACTTCACAAGATAGAATCCCATCACAATGTATACATAGGAATAGTGTGCTTCCAAGTACGTAGATTCTATAGTTGTAACGTTGAATTTTCCACGGGGATATGATAAGTATTTAATTAATTAAATTAAATTAAAAAAATTAGTTAAGATAGTTAATATAATATTTTTTTAAAATATTATAATTATTTTTTTTAACTTCATATCTCTTTCTCTTATTTGATTATTATTAGGGGAGTATAAATATGGATAATTTAAAAAAATTGATAAATATAAAAAATATATTTTATATTTAAAACTAAAATTAACTTTTTAATTAGCTCTTATATTAAAAATTGGATCAGTAATTTTGATTGCTTAAACTCATATTTAATTATAGTTTATTATGAATTTACAAGTCCTAATAATATAAACAAATTGTGTTTTTTTTTATAAAAAAATTTAGGTAGATTCGACATCAGTCTCCCACTAAAGTTAGGGTATAGCTTTATAGTTCAGAGAATACTTATATGAATTTATGAGATAGCTTATCAAAAGAGTCTTCATGATAGTAACGAGAATTGAATTTATATTCTTATAAGATATAAATTTATTATTTACTATTTGTATTAACTCTAATAGGCAATAAATTGTGTTTATGAATGTTATGATATCCGAGTAAACCTTTCTCTTATCATCTCTATTCAAAATATTTTTAAATTCTTTTTATACTAGTTAAATTTAATAAATGATATGGCTTGATAAAAAAATTATATTAACTTATATATATATTAATTCATATGGTTAATATCTAATCTTATTCTGGAAGATGTTATGTTGGGTAGGGATAATGTTGTTTGAGTTGTTTTTTAATTTAATATTACTCTAAAAATATTAAAAAAATAACAAAATTACTTTAACCATTAGAAAGTTAACATTTATGGTTAATATATTAATTCTTACAATTAAGATTTTTAATATAGAAATAACATTACTCCTTTTTTAATATTTCTAAAACAATATTAAATTTAAATTAATTTTTGAGACAATATAACTCCTACATAAAAAGTTTCAGAAAAAAGTTTGATATTAACTTATACTCTATATACTATTTAATTTATTTAAATTAATCAACTAATTTTTATATTAATTATAATTAATTAATTAATTAATTAATTTTATTTATTTAATTTATTAAAAAATTGACTAACTTTTTATATTAAGATTAAGAAATTGAGGGAGTATTAAATTATAGTTTACACTCCGCTCTTTTCATATTTTTCAAACTGCAGGCCATGTTACTAAACTCTTGCGGTTTGTCCCAATCATTGTTCGTTATGTTTGGCCATGATATTCCGCCGAATCCAGACCCTCATCCAACAACCCAAAAGTGTTTCTCATATCCTCCAACTCCACTCTATCCTCCTCAAATCCGCGCTCGATCATGATAACGTCTTGGTTAACCAGATTGTCTTATCCGCTTGCTCCATATCTGTAAATTGTGCCAAATTGGTATTCGACAACATACCCATTGTTCCTCCAATTTTTGCTTGGAATTCCATCATCAAAGCATTTGTAAAGAGCTCAACTCCAGTTGAATCTATCAAGCTCTTTTGTCAGTTGCGAAGTTTTGGTCTTGAACCCGACAACTTTACGTATCCTTTCGTCTTTAAAGCTTGTGGCCGCTGCTCATTGGTTCGACATGGTGGGATGGTGCATTGCTTGACTTTGAAGACGGCTTTTGATTCTGATCGGTACATAGGCAATACCTTGCTGAAGATGTACGTTAACTGTGGCTCCATTCAGTTTGCAAGACAGGCGTTCGATGAAATGTCTGTTAGAGATGTTGTGTCTTGGAGTTCAATGATTGCTGGATATATCGCCTGGTAAGTTGGTGAACCTTTCATATGCTTAAATTATATAATTTGTTGGAATGAATAAATAATTTGCAAGAATGTACATCATGTGGTTGGGTTGGGAGATGTCTAGAAGTAATAAGCGTTTGTTTTTAGTCATTCGGCAGTCCCTTTGCTGACAGCATTCTATTAATATAAATTTTTCTTAGGGTGCTATATTTCTTTCTCTTGGATAACTTCTGATCATTGATGTGGAAGCTCCTCCTAGTGTTCTCAACTAGGAATTTTTTCATGTCATACTAACAAAGGTTATTAACATATGTGCTTCAATTTTAATAATCTCTCATTTATCAAACAGAGCCATTAATAGCTTTTTTGCAATTGGGCCTTATTAGTCATTTCTTGGCAGTAATGTATTTAACCAGTCATTGATATCTATCTGTTTGCAGCAACTCTCCTTCAGTTGCATTAAATGTATATCAAGAGATGAGGCTTTCTAATGTAAATCCCAACTCAGTCACCTTGGTAAGTTTGGTTTCCGCTTGTACCCATCTGCTCAATATCAGTGCAGGGAAGTCCATTCATTCCTATATTATCAGGAATCACATTGAAATGGATGTTGCTTTGGGCACGGCCCTGTTTGATATGTATTCAAAGTGCGGACTAATCGAAAAAGCCCTTCAAATTTTCAATTCAATGCATGGAAAAAACTTGCAGTCATGGACAATCATGATATCTGCTCTTGCAAATCATGGACGTCACAAAGATGCTATTTCTCTGTTCAACGAGATGAAAAATATAGGAGTTCAACCTGATAGTCTATCATTTTCCGTGATTCTATCAGCATGCAGCCACATGGGACTTGTTGATGAGGGCAAGAAGTATTTTGATGAGATGGTTTCTTTGTACAACATAAAGCCGTCCATCGAGCATTATGGATGCATGGTTGATTTGCTAGGAAGAGCAGGCTTGATTGAAGAAGCTTATGATGTCATCAAGAACATGCCCATAGAACCTAATGATGTCATATTAAGGAGTTTCCTTGCCGCTTGCCAAAATCATGGGTGGTTCCCTAGTTTGGATGAAAGGCTTGTGTCTAAATTGGAGCCTGAAATGGGGCCAAACTACGTACTTACTGCTAATGTTCTTTCCCTTTCTGGTTCAAGGGATGATGCCAATAACTTGAGAGTAGTTATGAAACAGAGAGGTTTGAGGAAAATTCCTGGTTGTAGTTGGGTGGATGCACCAAATTGTTCTATCAATAGAACTTGACAGGTAGCTTATGACATCAGAGTAATCAAAGCCGTCTTATTCTTTCCAATTCTTTCCTTTTTTTACTAAAATATTATAATTGAGAAGAGAGGCACATGCAGCCACTGACTTTAGCTTTTAGGATTTACCATATATTGTGTATATATATAGATGAATTCGACTAAGTAATCAACTCTGTTCTAGTAGGGATTATGCTGGAGCTTTTAGCTAAGTCCAGTATCTTACTACTGTTAATTATGTCTGAACCATGATAGTGACAAGGGGACCCTGCTATCACAAGAGTGATGAGTAAGAATCAAGCGTCATTGTCCTTGTAGTCTAGTGGTATAAGACTTTTTGGCAAGTAAGAAGTTGTGGGTTTTATCATACTTATAATCTCATGCCGTTAGTGCCTTCGACTTCAGTTCAAAAAAAGAAAACAAAAGAAAAGAATCAAGCTCTCCAGAATATAAGATTATTCTGGGAATTGAACAGCTAGAAGTATCTGAATATAGCTTGGCTACATGTGAATATTGGTGCAGGAGTATATCCAAAGGGTGTATGTGGATGTAGTATTCTTATTCTAATTGTACTATGACTTAGTTAAAAAGAGACATTCTTATGGGGCTTCCAACTTGTGAGGAGGAGACATTTATTAGGCTCAAACCATTAAAGTCCAACTTCATGATGTATGGGCCCAAATGAGAAAAAGTTTCGAAGATGACTTGAAGCTTGAAACCGCCATCTTAAAAAAAATGGAGATATTACATCCAATATAAAAAAAAATATCTTGTAAAATACACTTTTCTGAAAAGATATTTTAATCTCGAGCAATCATATATTGAAAAAGAAAATGATAATACAAACTACAATTGGGTCATGAAAAAGATTCCTCTTAAGTAAGAAGGGCTCTTTGAGGTCAAGTCACGTCAACGAAGAAGGACAAAAATTGACAATTGAAGAACAACATGAGACTCAATAACACTTCAATTCAAATTAATTCTATGAAAAGAAAATGAAAATAACAAAAAAAAAGATCAATATGGCTGAAACACCATTAGACAAAAGTTTAGATCCTAACTTGACCATTTTTCTTGATTTATACAGTTGTAAGATTAAAAACTATAAGGGCAATAATATCTTTTCCACTTAATTACAAAAAGTTTGCATCATATAATCCTAATGTCACTATTTTAGGCAATCAGCATTAAAAATGTAATTCTTTTTATATTACATAAGTCCAATTAAATAATTGAATTAGCCATTTATATCAGGATTATGTATAGTCATCTTTCAGATAATTGAAATAAATGGGCATAAAATAAGTTGCCTCTTGAATACACATCACCGTTCATCTCTTGTTTCTTTAAAATATCTTTACATACATTACATTCAATTATTTTTCTGTTTGGATATGGTAAAATATAAAATGTCAATATTTTTTTTATATATATATGTATATACATATATAAAGGGGACACATTCTATATCCCACCAAGGGGGCCACGGAGTCATCCCCAAGGCAACGACTCTTTCAGCCAAAATTGAGAAGGGAAAATAAATAATAATCGGAATATGAATAATGAAGCCATGTTTGGCATTTGGCAGAGAGAGAGAGAGAGGGAATCAAAATAATCCAAACGTTGGTTTTGGGGCTGAGCGCCCCGGACAAAGAAGAGCCAACATCTTCACTCAATCACCTTTATGTCCTCATCAATCATTTTCTCTTCTTGTATTTTTTATAAATGTTAAGAAACATAATTATTGTAAAGACACTGACTTTTGTCGCCACTGACACTGACAAATATAAATCTAATCTCTTTTTTTAATTACAATAATTAATATATTCTCCATCATACGGCTGTTCTTTAATGACGTTGTTATAAGTTGGTGGTTTCTATCTTAATTATAAAAATTAATTAATATTTTAAATAAATTAAAAAAATTAAATAAATTAATTAATTATAATTAAATTTAATCGTCTAAAATAAATTTATATTATATACTTATTTATTTAAATTAATCAATTAATTCTTAAATAAATTATAATTAAACGATTTATTTAATTTTTTTAATTTATCTAAAATAGTTAACAAGATTAAAAGGAGTTAGTATTGAGTTGAAAATAAATCTAATTTGTTTAGATTAATTACTACTATCATTAATTTTATTTTTATAATTAAGAAAATGGGGACGCTGATACAAGAGAAATTAATATTCAGAATCATTTATATCTGAAGAAATAAAAGAAGAAGAAGCAACCCCTAATATTAGACCAATTGGCATGTAGGAGAGGCAAGTTGCTTCTCTCCTTTTCCTTTACTCTCTCTATTTTCTGTTGGGTCTAATTTTTTGGGCAATTTAAACTTGATACCTTACAAAATTTTTTATTAAAAAAATTAATCTATGAGTCCTTATAATTTTTCATCTGATTTTCAATTCGTCTATATAATTTTTTCCTTTTTACCAAGTTTTTATAGTGTCACTTTATTTTTCTGACATAAAAAAATAATTCAACTTAATTTTTAATCAAGTTTAGTTTATATGACTAATAAAAAATTGCAGAAATTTGACTAAAAATCAGATAAAATTATAGGATTTATAGATTAATTTTTTCTTTTTTTTATCTCAACTATTCATTTTAAATTTTAGTAGTTTAGATTTATTTAATTATTTTTCATAATTTTATAGTTGAACAATAAATTTATAAAATATTAAATAAGAATAATTGAAAATTTATCCAATGATTATGATGAAGAGAAACGTAGAGGTGGAGAAAAGCTGATGCTTGCGGGTAGTGAGAAGCAAAAGTATTTTATTGCCTACTTTCCCTATCTGCAAATTCATATATGACACTCCAATCCACACATGAATTAGAAACCTCAATATATTAATTGTCTATTTGGAAAGTATTTAAAAATCGTTTTTTAATATTTTATGTTTTATGAGAGAAACTTTTTCATATATTTATTTCATACAACACAAAATCAATTCTCTACAACAAATTCAAGCTGACACTAATTTTATTGATAGACAATTTATTAGTAGATTGGTGTATGTTATTTTCTCTATTAAAGCTGAAAATTATCCTCACTTTAATAAGATTTTGGAATCCAACTTGATATTTATCAACAAAGGTTATAAAACAAAATAATTTTTTTTAAAAAAATACTTATTGAATTTTAAAATTTTAAATTAAGAATTTTTATAAAAAGATATTATTGTTTATCTTACAAAACTAATAAATAACTTAAACAATATATAAAATAAGATGATTTACAATTTTAAAATTAAAGAGTTATTTATTTTTTTAAATTTTCTCTCAAACAAAAGAGGGAAATCAATTTCTTTTAATGTCCTCCGAGAGCATAACAGTTCAATTTGTGGGACCGTATGCATGCGGAGCAGATCAAGACAAGACGTACACACTTGACCAAGTTTATGGGAAAGCTATCATTTAATTTAATTTAGGGTAAAATAATATATAATATTTTAATTTTATTTTTTATATACTATTAATATATTAATTTTATTTATAATATAATTTTATCTATAATATTTTTAATTTAATATAATTTTATTTATAATCTTTTTAATTGAGTATAATTTTTTATACTTGAAAAAAAATATTATATGTATAATTACACTAAATTAAAAAGATTATGAGTAAAATTATATCAAATTAAAAATATTATAGGTAAAATTATATTATAAATAAAATTAAAATATTAATAGCATAAGAGAAATAAGATCTTATATTAGCTGATATTTTACCCTTTAATTTATCTTTGACAATAATCAGACGGGTGTATATAATATATTTTTTAAATTTTATCTCTAATTCTTACGCCTCTCTCAATTTTTTTTTATTTATTCTCTTTTATATATTTTCTCACTAATCATCAATAAGATTATATTTGAAAAAAAAATCATATCTCATATCCATGTATTACTTCAACTGATTTTAATTATCATTTGATTTATGTGATTTGATTAATTGTTTTTTATATATAAGATTGGAGGGGGTATGATTTAAGAAATGTACCTTTTTATACTGGATTTATAAATGTTATAAGTACCTTGTTTTCTTTTTATTTGGACAATTTGAACTCTCTTGCCCCATAAGCGAAGCCCCCCCCCCCCCCCCCCCCCCCCCGTCATACATACACCTACTGCATCCTGGGGTACAATCTCTTCTATGAGAGTGGATATGGACTTGTGCGGTGTTAATTGTTGATGGGACTGCTTCTCTAAAAAAATACAAGAAGAGATAAAAAAGAAAATTGTGCACAGTGTCTTCAAGTCGCCCCACGTTGAAGTAACTTAAAATTCTATATATATTGCATGCATCTGCATGTAATATATATATATATGGCATATATTATTTACTATTTAATTACCATCACCAAAATATTAAAAATGAATGGTATTTTGTATTTATAAGCGTTAAAAAATGTCTTAGAGTAATGCCTCTTGAAATAACACATCTAAAAAGTCATAATTATATGTTTAGATTTATAATAAACTAATTCATTAAAGCCTATATATTAATATTTAAAATAACATAAATTAAATAATTAATAGTTATTTTTTATGAAAAATAATAATATTTTAGTAAGGATATGATTTTTCAAAAATATATATATATTCATTTTAAAATATTCCAACGTTAATTGAGCCAGAAGCTCTTAACAATTTATAAGTACATTAAAATAAAATATAAATACATTAATTTATTTAATTTAAACAATTTATATCAAATATCAATCGATTATTATAAATATATATAATATATGAATTATGAGTATTACTATATTATAGTATTGTAGACAAAGAATGATATGTATGATGTATAATTATAGAAATGATTAAAATGAATCTTCCCTCCATGTATATTTCTTTGGTAAAATAAAATATAATTTTATAAAGAAAATTATTTTTGCATGTTAAATAAAAATAGTTATCACAATTATAAATGACAATAAAAAATAAAAAAAAAATCATATATAATCACATCGCATTCAATATTAATTCTCAACAAAAAATTTTATTTTTGGCCTGAAATTCTCAAGGAAATTTTAGAGAAAGTGAACTTGCAAAATAATGACAAATCGTGCGTTGGTCTAAGTAAAATGGATTTTAATTATTTAAATATAAGATTTTGAATTTGATTTCATAAGTATGGTTAAATGTAGAGAGTTATCTCTAATTATTCCCGATAATATTTAAATATGACTTAGTTATATAATTATATAAAAAATGCAAAATAATGAAATATAGCTCTTTGTTTTTTTTGCATAATATAACTATGAGAGAATGTTATATTTTGTTTGATAAAATTAACTATATCTAATTATTAGGTATTATAGATTTTGGATTATTAATTAGCCCTCCTAACATAAATGTCTTTTTTAAAAATTAAATTTGAGATTAAAAAAATTTAACGCAGACTTTATAACGCTAAATTAATTTTGTTATATTTTGGGCAAACACTGTTTTTTTTCTTTTCTTCGAGAAATAATAGATCAATAATGAGTGAGAGTATATAAAATTTATATATATAGTTAAATTTATATTTACCAGTCGAGGGGCTCAACATATGCTTCCATTACTGTAGACATGTATATTAAATAATTCACCACCCAGAAAAAATAATAATTATATATCATTAGTTGATATTAGCTGGCTTCTTGCTGAAATTAGGTTTCCTCGTGTGCACTAAACGTTGGCCACTTGGTGATTAGGATAAATAAATTATCAATCTTTTTCATGCATGACGTATGGAGTTGTTTGAAACAAGTAACATCATCTCCTCTTTGTAAACGCTACAACTTGCCATATATTATTATTATTATATATGAATGTTAATGTAAATGGGGCCTCGATTATTGTGTGGGTTGATTTGACTCAAGTTTATCTTTATTTTAATGTAATACATCTTCACGCTCAAGTTAGGTTAATTTAGTAGCCTGTACCTTTTTTAAAAAAAAAAAAAAAATATATATATATATATATATATAAAGTTAGTATTAGTCATATCGTAATATGGGAACAAGGGGATATGTAAGGCATGACATTTATTTGCGCCAAACATCAACCTAAAGACAATGATTGGATATATTTTAAAAAATATATAAGTTTTTATATAACTATTATAAAAAAAAAATAGTTAATAGTTTATAAAAAAAAATAGTTCTAAATAAATAAATGTTTAGATTGTTATTATTAAAAAAAAATTTATAATTAATAAATTATTAAAAATAATAAAAAAAAGCAACTGTTCACTATCAGCAGTATCATATTTGCTTTTACTCTTTTTTTTCTGTAGCACTATCATTAGCAATTGTTCATTTCTCTTGATGTAGCCGAGCTCTCTTACTTTGTTAGAGTGTTTGTCTTCGTAATTTCGTTGCCGGTCTTCTAAGTTGCATTTCTGTTTAGGGTCATTGGCGGATGAAGGATGACAGAAGTACCAAAGGACGATAGACGATAGAAAACAAAAACACCAACAGATGACCTACATGACCCAGCAATTCAAGTGACGAGAACAAAACTAGAGAAGATCTGAAGCGAGGACAATGACAGAGCTAGACAACGATGAAATAGCGACCCAGTGATGCCAATGTCGATAGACGCCAACTACAATGAAGAAGACCAGAGACTAAAGGAGGAGGAGAGAGAAAATAGTAAAAAAAATAAGGGTAAAATAATAATTATGTAGTCTATAAGTTATTTTTCTATTTTATAAATTATTCCCAAAAGTTAATTAATTTTCACAAAATGATAACTTAGCTTCATCTTTGCGTGCACTTAAAAACAGAGATAATAAATTTGATCTTACTATATCTTTGAATGATAGTGATGAGGAATATTTATAAATAATGAAACAATATTTTAAAGTGGTGCTTTAATATATTTCTTTAATTCAATTAAAAATTTATAACCACACTTTATTTCATAAATTCACATGATTATAACGACCAATGGTTATTTTTTTATGAAGAGTAACATCCTCCTAACATGTACGGATTCCTTGAATGACAACCTTTCACCTAGCGATGATTACCATATCTTTTCAAAGGTGTCTTTAGGAACTAAAAAGAACATGACTATAGTGATCTTTAGTATTATAACGCTTTAGGAAACTCTTCATATAAATTCTTTAATTTATATTTTTCATAAAATACATATTTTCATTTTAAAAATATTAATTACTAAAAATTATATCATTAAATGAGTTTCCCCTTTTTTTTACTCTTAACAATACTATTCCCTCGATCATTATTTATAAGTTGTTTAAAAAAATAATTAAAAGTAATAAATATAAAAAATATTTTTAATATAACCTTATTTATAAGTGAATAAAAGATAGAGAATAATGAAAAGAAAAACTATGAAAGACCATGTATGGAAAAATTAATGAATGGTGAAATGGGTAAAAAATTTATATTTATTATTTAGGCAATGTTAAAGAAGATTTTATAAATAGATTGAGAGGGTAAATTACACACAAGTGACACGTAGGATTTAATATTTTTTTTTAAAAAGTACTATATTATTAAATCCAGGCGAAAAGTGCTATATATTTATATTTTTTGGATAATAATTAGGAAAGCAGAGATCCCGATCATGGCGATGATAAGCGTGCTTGGTGTTCGAAATTCCTGGAATACGAGGGCCATCTTCCCCACCATATTTTCAACCCATCACTTCACTTCCCAACTACTTTCCATATAACCAATTGTTTACATTTACATATTTAATTATAAATAAAACGCTTTCTTAAATCTCCATTCAAATTCATTCATTGCTCAATATATATCTAAAATTGATATTTTAAATTTCTTGTGTAACTTTGTCTAGAGAAGGGCTAAGACCTAAGATGTTTAGAAATAATTTTAGAAATTTAAGGTTCTTATTTATAATTAATTTCAATACATTTTTTTGTATTCTTTTCCTGGTAAATTTTCCTGATTTATGTTGACCTCTGGTCAGGTACTGTAGCATGCTACGCTCCCTACGGCACCATCTCATCACCCTTTTATAAACTTAAATCCAATCCCCATTCGCTCTTTCCATAGCTACGTACCTTCCCCTCTAATCCTGATCTCCTCGTCGGAGAAATGGACTATCCGGGGAATTATTCTCCTCTCTCCGATTAATCTGATCTCAAAGCCTCCTCCTCCTCCTTCTTCTGCTCTCGCCTACTCTACAAGTTATTCCATGCTTCTTCTATGCCTGCGGCAAAGCACAGATTTCTTGTTCCTGCCCAAGTTTCGATGGTGATGATTTGCGATTTCGGACGGTGGAAATTTTGACTGATTCCTTTACTTTGTTTATGTACTTTCTGCACCTGACGGGAATGGTAGATGGTGACGGTAGTTTTCCTGTGTTAGTATCCTCCTCGAGTTTTCTGGAAAAGAATTTTTTTTTTTGTCAATTCGATTTACAGTATGCGAATTTAGGTTCCACTTGTAATTGTCGATACATACTTTTGACCGCAAATTCAGATTCATTGAGTTCTGAAAATGGAGTAAAACTGCACGAATTTTGTACTTCTCCCAGCCATGCCTCCGACTAAGATCCAACCCGTTGATATAGATTCCCCAAGGCTCAGGGAAGCGGTAGTTCGAAATGATTGGGCGAAGCCAGTATTGAAGTCGCGGCTAAGAAGGCTGTTTGTCTTTGACCGGCAGTCACCGAGCGTAGTGAGGAATTCCTCACCGGAGAAACTCATCGTCGCCAGGGAATTCTCGTCCAACAGAGATGGAGGAGGATCGGAGTTCGAGCCGAGTTCGCTTTGCTTGGCGAAAATGGTGCAAAATTTCATTGAGGAAACAAACGAGAAGCAGCCACCGGCGGCTAAATGCGGCCGTAATCGCTGCAATTGCTTCAACAGCTACAACAACGAGAGCTCCGACGATGAGCTTGATGTCTTTGGTTGTTTCAATGAATCAATCACCTCTGCATCATTCAGCGATGTCAGCGACGCGCTCAAGGTAAATTCTGCTAACAAATCAGACATTCTCTTTCCGTTCCGAGATAAAGATTAAATTTCTCGAGCTTACTAAAAAACTAATTGTATATAATTTGCAGATTTTGATTCCTTGCGCAAGTGTTACCGAAAGGAATCTGTTAGCTGACGCTGCGAAGATAGTTGAGAACAACAACAAAGTCCTCAGAACAAAACATGATTTGAGAAATATCGTCGCCGATGGGCTTTCATCTCTTGGATACGATTCTTCTGCCTGTATATCTAAATGGGATAAATCCTCATCTTACCCAGCCGGTATTCTTTCTTTCTAGATCTTTTTCCTTTTCTAAAATTGAAGTGATCGAGGAGTAAAATTAAAAATAATTTTTCTATTGTTTCTTAGGTGAACATGAATTCATTGATGTGATTGTAGAAGGAGAGAGATTGTTAGTCGATATCGATTTCCGATCAGAATTCGAAATTGCACGATCAACAGGGAGCTACAAGGCTATTCTTCAATTGCTGCCGTACATTTTCGTCGGGAAATCGGAACGGCTTGATCAAATTGTGTCGATCGTGTCGGAGGCGGCGAAGCAGAGTTTAAAGAAGAAAGGAATGCACTTTCCGCCGTGGAGGAAGGCGGAGTATATGCGAGCCAAGTGGCTCTCTGCCTACACTAGGAGAAAGCGAAACGGTGACGTTTCGGAATCCGAGAATTTGGTGGCGAAAATTGGCGACGTTGGGTGTTCTGCGACAGGGTGTGACTACTGTGAGTTAGAGCTGATTTTCGGGAAGAAAGCAACATTGGCGAAGAATCCGGAGGCTAGTTCTGGTCATGAGAAGACTGGGCCAGTGGCACCGGCGCTGACGTGGAAACCGCCGGCGATAAAACCGAAGATTGTGGATAAGGGAGCAAATGTTGTCACCGGATTAGCCTCTCTCCTTAAGGAGAAACTGTAGGAAAATTTTGTGACATTCATTCTCTTTTTTAATTAATCTTTTTTTTTTTAAATATTGAGAGAGAATTTAAGGAGAATTCGGATAGATCTATTTCTTCTCCCCTCGTTTTCAAATGTAAAATATGAAATTAAATAGAGGAATAAGAAAAAAGTTTAAAAAAATTGGAGGAAAATAAGTATGTCCTATGTGTTTCAAAAGTTGAGGCTGATTTTGTTCCCGTGGGTTTGATTCCAGACAGTGCAAAGGAGTTAAAAGGGAAAATATATAATTTCTAATCATTTTCAATTATTGATTCGAAGGGAAGATTATTTAAAAAATTTCTATTTATTATCGAAATATACTTAAATTTTTTTTAAAGATCTATATATAATATATCTTTAAAGAGGTAATTTTTCTAATCATATTCTTTTTATTTTTCTTATAATCTAATCTCTACCATTCTTCACCATCATATCTAAAAATAAAATATTAAATCCCAACTATTAATTTTTAAATTTGATGATGGAGATTGAATTCAGAGAGCAAGAGGAGAAAATAGAATACCGAGAGTATCCTCTTCCTTCATTTCAATATCGTGTAAATGTTTTTTATTTCATATATAATTTAAAATATATTGTACATACTAAGATAAGTTGCAAACATTCAATAACTTAAATTTTAGATATCTTTTTTTAATAATATAATTTTTAGGTATCTTTTATACAATAAATTTTATAATATTTTTTTATTTTTTTAAATTAATCAATTTTACAATGACAAGAGTGTATGCAGTTAAAATTTAGAGATTTAAGATTTGTTTAAAGACAAGTATGAGGGGCTGTTACACGTATCTTATTTATTGCCTCCACAAATTGTTGCTACGATCTCACAATGTTATGATTGATCACTCTCATTCTTTGTTTAAATTTAGATGGTAGGCTAGAGCTTGATGAAGGAGCTAGAGACAGAACCCCCGTCCTAGTGCCACCTCAAGGGTATTTTGTATCTCTAGACCAAGGTCTTTGGCATTCTCTTTTCTTTTTTTTTATAATAAAAATGTTTAGAAAAAAATTAGACTTATTTATCATCTAAAAGTAAGGCGAAGTCTCCCTTCCTCTTAAGTGATACTAATATTGAGCAGGACAAACTATCTATTACCCTCAGGCATATGATGCCTCCCCAAATATCATAATTAAAACTACGATAAAATAGTATTCTTATAGATGATTCTCATTTTTTTTTATATACAAATTCTCATTCTTTTTAAGCACTAACTTTCTGTACGCAGGGTTATCTCTGTCAAAGTGGATACTTTTTTGGGTTTTCAAGTTAGCCCAACAAAGTAGTTTTGGGTTGAAAGTATGGAGCCTAATGGGCCTAAAACTTTGGGTCTCTATGAAGCATGGACTCTTGTGGATCATCCCACCATAGCCCATTTTCACTACAACTTCTCCATACGGAATATTCTCAGAAATGGCAACAAATTCCCCCCCAAAAAAACCTATTAAATAAATAACTTTAAGACATGGCCATATATAACTTAAACCAATAACTTCATTCAGAGTTCTTCACTCTACAATCAGAGACAATAAACTTATGCACACTCTTCCAACTTCACCTCATTGGCAAAAAAAGCCATAGAATCAATCATCTACTCCACGCCCCTAATTACTTAACATTAAAATTTAGAAGCCCATCATGGTTTCTATTTTTGGAACGTGAACAGGAAACTCATGAATCTCATCCATCCAAGGATTCTTCTCTTTCGTAGGATTAATTGTCCTCAATGCACGCCACACAGCACTGTTACACTTAAACCCAGACCCAAAAGCAATCTGCCATGTCCTATCACCTTTCTTGATCCTCCCTTTAGCTTCCGTGTAGGCTAATTCATACCACAATGAACTACTTGAAGTGTTTCCAAATCTGTATAGTGTCATCCTTGATGGCTCCATGTGCCACTCACTGAGTTCTAAGTTATTCTGCAACTCATCCAAAACCGCTCTTCCTCCAGCATGAATGCAAAAGTGCTCAAAAGCTAGCTTGAAGTCTGGAATGTAGGGCTTGACCTTCATGTTGAGAACTTTTCTAGCGACTAAGGTGAAGAAGAAGAGAAACTGCTCTGACATGGGAAGAACCAGGGGGCCAAGGGTGGTGATGTTGGCTTTTAGGGCTTCTCCTGCAACAGCCATGAGGTCCTTGGAGAGAGAGACGCCAATGTTTTTGTTGTCATCTTCTTCTTGGAAGACGCAACCGTATGATTTGTCTTCTGAACCTTTGTGCGTACGCACTGTGTGGACTAGTTGGTACTTGGCACGGCGGCGATCGGAGGAACGATTGGACAGTAGAATTGCTGCTCCACCCATTCGAAAGAGGCAATTAGAGACGAGCATGGAACGGTTGTTTCCGAAGTACCAATTTAGGGTTATGTTCTCCATGCTTACTACTAAAGCATAAGAGTTTGGATGAACCTACAAATATATGCCCCAAATTAATAAGCTCCGACAACTGTATATATATGGACCACAATAATATAAGCATAATAGAAATATGTCATACGTAAAAATTAAAAATAAATACATATTTAAATAGAACCTCTTATACAACTTGTCAAAGACAATAAATTTCTTTAACAAGTCTAGAGTGTGGAATCCACCGCTCTTTGGCAAGACCAAAATGATCAACCAGAGTTTTATTGAACAAAAGTTAAGCACGATTAAAATCTAAGCATAAAATTGATGTAAACGAATCTTTGTTTAGAGCATAGTACTCTTTATGTTCTAAACATGCATGGGAGCTAGTTAGATGATATATTTTAGTTATAAATATAATATTTTAATTTATTTATTATCTCTTAAATTTATAATTTTTTTAAACTATTTTTAGTCATAAATACAAATGATTAAAGATAGTATTTTAAAAAAAATAATATATATTTGTTTTTATAGATAACTAATTAAATTAATTTTTTTAATTTTTATATATTAGTTACTATCTAGCTTCTGTATTAAAGACCCTTGGGAGGGAGCTATAATAAATGTAGACTTGTTTGTAGGGTACTAAATATTGGAGCTAGCATATAAGAGATTCAGATCTACAAATTAAGGAGCAGATTGAACTGTATCTTCACGTGGGACTCAAAGTAATAAATCAGAAAGTGGCTGGGAAGTCATCATTGATATTTGATATGTACTGAACAACAAAAACAAAAACATGTTTTGATGTAATTCTAAAAGTGAACAAAATAAACAAAAAAGCTAGCAAACCTGCAAGAGGCGTTTGGCAAGATCAATAGAGATAAGCCCAGCACTACATCCCATACCACCAAGATTATAGCTCAGTATATTCCCTCTCAGCTTATAGTGATTCACGATCATGGATGACAAAGACGGCGTCGGATTGAACAAACTACAATTTACGACCAAGATCCCGATATCCTTAGCCCTTACACCAGTTTTCTCCAAAAGATCATCAATAGCTCCGAACATCACCTCCTCAGCTTCCTTCCTCGCTTCAGCCATACATGGGTTCGGTGGAACACTTAAAACTGCTGGTGGGAAGTAAGTCTTCTGTCCCAAACCAGACCTTTCTAGAATCTTCTTCTGAAACATCAAGTTCTCCTCTGTGAATGATCCTGCTTGTCTAGATCTCCCCATGAACAACTCCTTTGAGCATATCCGAACCGGGTCCGGCTTGTAACATGCAAAATCCACCAAGTAAACACCTCGTGGACGGCTCATGAAGTAAAAGGTGGCCAAGAAGACTATAAGACTCGAACAAAGAGTAACTTGTACGAGATTGAACTTGAGGGTTTCCCATAACTGGATAATGTCTTGAACTGAGAGAGATGATAGATGAGCAGAAGCAGAAACAAGAACTGGTATGAGAAACAGGTATATAGCATTGGAGATGACGTAATGGTAGCCAAGCTTCACGTACTTGAGCTTCACAGATGACAGAAAATTGGGAAGCTTATTATTGTTTCTTCCTTGTGGTTCTTCAATTGAGATATTATTGGCAGCTCCAGATTCTGCGTTTGGATTCTTCTGATCTGAAGACATTGTGATCTGTTGGGAACTGTTGAAGGATTGATTTTTCTGAAATGAAAATGGGAGAAGTGAAATGAGAACGTGAGAATTATGGGGTGCAAATTTATGGAATGGTGAATGAGTTTTTAAAAGTGAGCGTTTGGAGGTGAGGGGGAGGATACAACTACCCCAGCGAACTCTTAGTTGTTGTTTGGGCCACTGATATTCCCAACCAAGACGAAACCGGGAGTTCTTAATTCTTATAATTATTGGTTTTATTTAATTATTTATTGGAACATGAATAATAATAAAGTCACATTTAAGTTTTCTTTTTAATTGTTTTTCAGTATCACATAAATCCTATTAATATGTCTTTGGCAGGTTGATCATGTGGTGCTTAATTAGTCGATTTGATATTGGAAAAGAGAGTGAATTTAGTATATGTGTGTTTGTTTATATAACAACTTTATCTTTTTAAAGAAACCTATGCGGCTATGTCTTTTCACCTCATTTTTAAATATAATTAATAATTTTATATAAGAAAGTTTGAATTGAATATGGTCGGCTAACAATTCTAACCGGTAATCAACAATCAACACGGCTTTCCTATCCCTTGCTTTTACATTGGTATGACTGTTCCTGAGAAAGAGCATATATAATATTATAATATAAAGTTTTGGAAATTTTTATTCTATAATATTAAATTTTAAAATTTACACGTTTTTTTTCTATATTCTTAAAATCTAAATATTAGAAAAATAAAAAGTGAAAATAATTTTTAAAATTGAAAATGCCATATATGCCAGTATTTTTTGAGTGAATAATATTTATTTTAAATTTTTAAGTAAATATGATTCAGAAAAAAATTAAGTAAATGAAATTTATTATATTGAGGGATTAATAAAAATATGATGTTAAATTTAATGAAACTTTTTGGACAGCTTCATCCAACAAATTCACAACTATTTCTCACTTAAATGCTCAAACTTCCCACCAATTAACTCCCACCCTAGCCTGGCTGCCTTAACTGTTGCAGATTGTGGATCCTTTTGCATTTTCTTTTGTTTTTTTTTCTTTTAAATTGCATGACATACAAAATTTGGATATTTTTTTGGTGTTAGGCAAACTCGTTGTGACCTCTATTATAAGCATTTTGTTTTTTTAAAAAAGAATGAATGGTTGTTATTATAAATCATTAAGTTAGATATTTTTTTTTTATAAAAAAAATTAGGTAAAAGGTTGAGCTCGGTCATGAACCAATGATATAGCTCGTTGGTTAGGACGGATATGAGAATTAACTCCTAATTACATGCTACATCTTAATTTAGATGCTTCCCCTAGCATCTTGATACTTTTAAAAATCGAACCCTCTACTTTTAGGAAGAGTGTTGAACTCTTTGACTGCTGAACCTATGGATGATGAGTATTAAATAAAATATTAATTATATTATTTTATTTTAAGTTTGATGTCTCATTAATTTTGGTGAGGTGATTTGAGGTATCTTATATTGTATTGGATATAAAAACATTAGTCATCATTAATTTTGATGTCTCTCTAATATTTATAGGCAATATATTATCTTAAATAAAACTTAGTAGAGAGATTTTAAGGCATACATTTGCCTATAAATATTAGTCATGTTCTATTTTATTTTATTTTAAATATAAGTCATTTTAAAAATATATTGTTATAATTTTTAACATAAGAATTTCTTAATTAATTTGAGTAGATATATTAGTTAAATTAGATAAATTAATTATTTATAATTTGTGCTTCTTATTTTTGTGTAATTTATATTTTATATCATGACAAAGAAATTTAGATTTTATATTAATTTATAAGTGAAATAAATTAATTTAAAATAAAAAATAATAATTATAAGAGATAAAATGTATTAAAATCTTATAAGACCACGAGGGCAAAACCAATCATTAACAAGCTGTTATATTTAAGATAGGAGGAGCTTGTTAATTACATTAATTATTTTATTTTCATCTAAGTCATTGTTGGTCTGCCTAAACCTTAACCACCGATATATCAACCACTAGCGGAGCCACCAACACAAATTTCTCCTATTCTTAAGCATACCGAAACTTTCCCAGATTCCATTACGTTATTTTTTGAATTGAGTCATAATTTTTAGGAAAAAATTCAAAAAAAATTACTTACAATTTTCAGTTTATTTCTTATATATCTAAGATATTTACTAAATAATAATATATTTTTATAAGAATTTTTGATTTAAAATTTTAAAATTTAAGTGACATTTAAAAAAAAAAATTCTATTTATTTAAATATTTGGAGACATCAAAGGAAATGAAACAAAATTAAAATCATGCAGCCAAACTTGCACACGACGACTTTAAAAGGTTGTCAAAAACTTACGAGTTTATTAAACTCGTGATAGAGGCATAAATTTAAATTATAAATTTGTAAGTGTTTAGTTTTATTAATAAATAATTATTAAAAATATAAAATTAAATAATTAAAATATAAAAATGACAACAATTTTATATAATTATATTTTTAAACTAGACAGTTCAAATTAAATATAAGGAAAATTGAGCATGAACCCCATTTGACAAATTAATTAGTAAATGAGATCTTAAAATTGAGTCAATAAGTTTGAGGGGAATTGACCAAATTACCTTACGACGAAAAGAGAACATCAGAACAAAAAAATTCCAAAACCTAAAAAGAAATTGCCGACAAAGCTTATAGGTGAAGAGCAAAAGCAAACTTGCCGATGGAGAAGACGAGTGAGAGAGGAGAGTGACTGAAGGCGGAGACCGTCGACCAAATTCGTTGGAAGCGGTTGGTAGAGGCGCATTTGAGGAGATTGGCAGTGGCGACAATGGAGATTAGATACACCATATAAAGAGGCGTCTTTTAGGTATTATTTCTTCACAATGGTTTTTGAAATCTTTACTCCTTTGTTGGTAGCGCATGTCTCTGTATCTTCTCCTCGGTGAAATCTTCTCCTTTTTGAAATCCTTCTACTTTGCATGCGAAGGACTTGATCAGATACACCAGAGAAAGAAGCAACTTTTAGGTATTATAATATGATGTGTACTGTGAATGCACATAAAGTGTTTGATAAAGTGCCATAAAAAATGAATGAGTTAATAAGAATGTAACTTGATGACGATTTTAAAAAAACAATGCCCATTCTTTTGGACCGAAAGTATGTATGTCTTTTAAGTTTGATTTATTGAGTTCGAACATAGAAGTAAAGTTAATCACATTAGCTGAAGTAAAGTTTATAGCACAGCAAAATTCATCTTTTAGTATGTATGCTTTTGTCTTGTTAATGTCGTCTTTAATATCTTCATCCGTCATGTCTTTGTGAAAAAAAATTATCAGCATATCTTTGAAAGTTATTTTTTATACTCATGCTCTATATTAGGATCACTTGGAACATAGTAATGTTAGATATTAGAAGAGTATCTAACACTATTCTCAGGACCCTGTAATCCTTTAGATTTCTTGATAGGGAATCTATTTCGAGTACACGTGTAGATGACTTATATGCATTTTGCTACACAGTGGTCTGTTACTCTGTTTTGCTTCTCTTGTTTCATGCGCTGCTTCCAATGCATTTATCTCTATTATTGTATTTCTCCTGTGAAGTGTTCACTTCCTTACACTATGAAGAATGTTATCACTTCCTTAATATTGCTGATGATAGTGCCACTTGTGAAGTGTTTCTCATTTCTTTTCATACAGCTTGAAACATGTGCATTTAGGTGGTCTAGCATATTTTTCTCTTGGTTCTTTTCACATGACATGAGCACTATTCTTTTTCTCCATATCACGTATTAGGGGAAATCTAAAGAGGCGAGCAAGGGATATGAAAATTAAATGACTTATACTGACTGTTTATATATTTATCATCAGTGGTTAGAGCCCATATACTATCCAATGCTTCTCTCTAAATAACTTAAAAGGTAGATGTTTTGAATTCTGCCATAGATCTATTATGTATTTATTCATCCTGGATATTCTATTCACAAGTGAAAGTTTGGGTCTAAATAATTCAAGTTGTTTGCACTGGGTTTGTGAATGGGAAAGTTAATTTATCAAGTTCTTTTAATTTGCTGAGAAATTCAATGCATGACAATATATATATTGAGACTTCATAAATTGGGAGGGAAGCATGGTTAAGGGAAAAGGAGGGAAAGGAAGGAAGTGGGTGAACGGACTACATTTGTTTAAGAAAGACTATTGGTCAGAAAAAAAGAGGAAAGACAAGTTTAAGACAATGCATGAGGCAGATTGGAAGAGAGGCATGGAAGAACTTGCCAAAGGAATAGAAGAGTGAATATATTAGAAAGGTTAAGGAGGAAAGAGGTCGCATATCAAGTCCCTCTTCAGTGAAAGAAGGGGAGTTGCGAACATGATGCTCATCGAAACAATTTGTGGAAGTGGCAGAGCATGTGACGAAGGATGACAAGCTGAAGGCGAAGGATGATGAAATTGGATTTGGTAAGATATTGGAGGTTACCTGCACAAAGATACACCATGATCTTTGTGAAAAATTGATTAGAGCGATTTACCCTGCAACAAGTTCGATATGTATTAGGAATGACAGGAGATGGATAGATGAGGAAGACTGTAGAAATGTTATATGGGGTTACCTAATAAAGGAAGGGATGTGATGGAGAAAGCGGATAAAAAAGTGAGTTGTTTAAAGAATTGACTAAAAAGTTTGACAGAAAAAGGTTGTCTAACATAAAGAATATGATTATTTCTGGGGAAGAGAAAGAGATGTTTGAGTTAACGTTGGTTTTATACACTATGGGGACGTTGTTGTGTCCTCCTACAAGTGGAAGTGTTAGCCAACGGTGCTAAAGATTATTTGTTGTGAGAAGGAACATCTAAGTTCCTTTAATTGGTGTAACTTTGTGGTGAAGGAGTTGATGAAGGAGGTTCATGAATACAAGAATGCTTAAAATAAAGGAATGACAAGTAAATATATTGGTGGTTGCATTTATTTGTTGGTGGTAAGTATTATAACTTGGTGTTATGTAAATTGCCATTACCTTTTCATCATAATTTTGTGTGTTTGTGACCTAAATTATGTTGGTTGCAGATAATACTGTGTCAAATGTTTCTGTTGGTTAGTGAAGAAGTTCCATTAGCTGAAGATGCACTACAATATTGGAATGATAAAAAGTTGAATGAAATCGTTAGGCTGGAGAAGGAGAGCGAGCAAGGGATTATAATCTCACACATGAACAAGGTCTTCAAGTCCAACTTTCCAATCTTTCCAGTAATTCTTCTCAAAATCTAAACCACCTTCATCCACTTTCAGAGTCACCACCAACAAATCTTTCACAATTTCAAAAATTTCAACGAAGATAACCACTTTCTCTTTCCTCAATCCAATTAAACCATGCTTCCCTTCTTCAATCTTAAACCCTAAACTCCCCCAATTTCTTTCATCTTCACCACCATCTCCCTTTTCTTGTTCGATGTGAACTTCTTCTCCAACCTCATTTCAAATAGAGGTCTCAAATCCAAACCCTGAGACATTGATATTATATCAAAAGCATTGAACCCAGCTTCAGATTTCGCACACGAATCCCATCCCGATCTGAACGCACTCCCCTCGATTTCTGTTTCCATCGATTTCTTGAACCATGGTACCTCATACAGTGATTCAAGGCTTGTTCTCTTGAATGGATTCGGCTCAAGTAGCTTGTAGACTTTCTGATAAAGCGGAAAGCCCGAAATTGGAGACTTTCAAATTATCGTCTTTATCCAAGAGAAGGTTTTGAGGCTTGATGTCACGGTGAGCCCTGCCGTCCGATGACAGAAACACAGAGCGGAGACAAATTGTTGGAAGTAACGGCGAGCTAACTTCTCTGTAAAATGGCCCTTGTTTATGATTTCATCACAGAGGTCGCCGCCTGGTGCATGCTCAATGATAAGATGGATCTTTGATTTTGTGGCAATGACTTCGTAGACTTTGAGGATAGTCGGATGCTCATGGAGGCGGCGCATTGCGTTGGCTTCGGTAACAATCTTATCTTCCATACGAGACTCAATTTTACTCTTATCAATAATCTTAATGGCAACGGTGGAGCCATCGACCAAATTAAGATGGTCCACGATATACCTTAGCGAAGCTACCACGGCCGAGCAAATCCGTCAATTGGTATTTGCTAAGAAAGGTGATTGGAAGGGTGGGTTGGGTCACCCCTGTTTCCATGTCGAACTGGCTGAAGAAAGGGCACCTTTGGGAGCAATATCATGGAACAAAGAATCAAAATTCTATCGTCCGTGGGTTCAACTGACAAAGGGATAAGACATACGACCATTTGGAGCGTGTTCGAACCCTAAGGAGTGCTACTTTATTGTGGTTCCAGTCGCGGCGTTTGGGGAGGCATCCTAGCTTCTGAGTGCCTAGGTTTACGCCTGAGGGTAATAGACGGCTCGCCCTGCCCGACATTGGTATCACCTAGGAGGAAGGGAGATTTCGCCCTTCCATTGGATCGTGGGTGAGTCTGACCCTTTTCCAAAAATTTTTGTACAAAAAAAAAAAATCAAAATTCCACCTAAAAGTAAAAGGGATTTTGTCCTGACTTTAGATAATATATTAGATAGGAGATAGGTCTCACTTCTTTCTAAAAAAATTCATAGTTCCAAAAAAAGAGAAAAGAAAAAAGAATCACAATTCCACGTTAATTCCTTATATAATGTCATAAGTAAATTTCAAGAAGAAAAATAATTTCAAGTGAAAAAAAATGAAGAATAATTAACAGTTATATATCTGACTTAAATACATTTTTATAGACTTTAGGTCTATGTTCTACAAATTTTGGTAGATATATATGTTGTTTCATATATATATATATATATCAAAAGGTTAGACCAGATGTGTATATTAATTTGAAATTAAACAACTGATGGAAAAGGAATTGACGTATGGACACATACGTTGATCACCACTGTTTAAAACATACAAAACTACACTCACATTTTACAAAAGTGCACCCGATACCATAGATTTTTTTAGAAGCATGAAACTACCGTCAAATATAACCTAATACTATTATTAATATTTCTTTAAAAAAATTAGAGTGAGTTCTACCATAAAAATAATAGTGTTATGTTATATTTAATAGTCCTCATATTTTGGCTCATATTTATGGGTATTTTTGCGCCTTCAAAAAATTTATGGTGTTGGACGTAATTTTAAAAAAAGTGACGAAAAAAGGGATTCATATTTTTTTTATTTTTACCCAAAAAAATATGAATCCCTTTTTCCATATATTAAAAGTGTTAAGAATATATAATTTTGTGTTTCAAGAGATATGATTTGATTTTGCAGTTGAAAGAGTACTGTACATACGTATTTATTCCGTTACAGGATATCCCTCATTTACAAAACTTGGTATTTCAGGCCCTTCTTAAAATCATCTTATCTTTTTCCCCCGGTTCATCATAACGAATAAAAATTAACTACGTTATGTAAATTTGATAGATCGTCGAAGAGAAGAAAGGAGTCTTGAGATTTCATAATAATTCTCTTTTTTTTTATATATATATCTAAAATTATGCTGAAAGGTCAGTTCTGAAAATTGATGATGTAAAATGACCTCAATTTCTAAAATTATTCTGGAAGACTTCGGCTCATTTTAGTTAAAAAAATGTTCGGGCATAAATGCCCTTAGAAGCAAAATGGCTTCTATTTTGCGCAAACAAGTAATTAGAAAGGGGAAGGAAGAAATTAAAGAGAAGGAGGCCATTTTATTTCTGGGCTTTCCTCTCTTGTTGACAATAATATCCAATGATATTGAGAGATTTAATCAATTTAGAGTATTTAGGATTAAATTTTTTAATAATATAATTTATTTTATTTTTAGGTTTTATCCCTTGCTTGTATAAAAATGACAATTATTGCTTAAAACCATCTTGAATTCGTTTAAAGATATAAGCGGTTGCAACCCATTTTTATCATATACAGTTATTTTTTAATTATATATAACGTATATTTAGTTATATGTAAATACTTTTAATTATATATAACATATTTTTAGTTATATATATATATTTTTTGTTTTAAATTTTTTTACCTAAAATTAGATATAGGTTACATATATATATATTTTTTAGTTGTCCACCTGGTTTACTGAAGCTTTGCTTCGACTATATCCGGATCCGACCCGCGTCGCGCACCTGGCTATGATAGGTGAGTCTCCCAACGGGGATTTTTTGCGTATGCCAAGGCTCAAACTCGAGACTTCGCTTAAATGATACCGAACCACTTATCACTCGGATTAACTCCCCGTTAGTATGTAGGTTACATATAAAGTACACAATAAAAGCCATTTGCGCATACGTTGCACGTCCTATATAGATGGGCGCGTGATCATGAGCATCATTCATCTAATCGATACTTTTCAGTTCTTTCTCATATCTTATATATTAAATGATGTGGGCACGCCCGTGCGTACATATATATTCTCCAATCCTAATTATAAAAATAATTAATTCACTTTTTTTTTAAAAAATAAAAATATTAAATAAATCAATTAATTATAACTAAATCTAACCGTCAAGATGAGTATATATTATATACTCTTTAATATATTTAAATTAGTCAACTAACTCTTATATTAATTATAATTAACTGATTTATTTAGTTTTTTTAATCTATTAAAAAAATTAATTAACTCTTATAATTAGGACTAAAGATAGTAAGTATAATAGAACTGAAGAAGAAGCTGGTCCAACTCCTCTTTGAGTCTTTAACTCATACATCTTAGCATTACATAATGTATATTTGAGCCATTGGTTACTATAATTGAATAAGAAACTCATGAATATCATCCATCCAAGGATTCTTCTTCTCCCTTAAAAGATTATTAATTGTCCTTGAAGCACACTACACAGCACTGCTACACTTAAAACCAGACCCTAAACCAATTTGCCAATAAACCAGACCCTACACATAATGTGGAGAATGTGTTGAATTGATCATTGGCAGATAAGTAAAAACAGAAACCAGAAGGGGTATTATAATAAAGAGGCGCATAGCGTTGGATTAGGTACTTGAGACTCATCAACATCATAAACTAGATGATGACTTCTGAACTGAAGACGTAAGAATTATGGGATGCAAACACATGTTCATGTACATGATTCTTATAGATGTTTGGAAGCACCTACATGAGGATACAACTACCCAGCAACCAACCTCTTTAATGTCATTCGGGTCGGGGCAAATAATTTAATTTTATTACTAATCTTTACGAGGATACAGTTGTTAGTTAAGGTAATAATTGAACTCATTTCTATAAGAAGGAAAACATAAATTTAAATCTAAAAAAACGTACTTATTGAAAGAGGTAAAAATCGTTTGAACTCTCAGCCTATAAAGGAACTATATCTTTACTTAAAAAAAAATTATGTCATAGGTTATAAAAATTTATTATTTATTATATTAAATATAAATGATAAATATGATATTTAATTTAAATTTTATCATCACAAATAAAAATGTGTTTGGAAATTATATAAATACTTATCATTCTCAATTATTCAATTTGACATGAATTATATATTGAAGCAGATATTACATTAACAGAGTAAAGTATGTAATTTTTTCCCTTAATTATATCATGTCTGTTCATTTGTTAAAATATGTTGTTTTATGACGCCGTGTGGGAACTGGGGAATCCAATAGGTTAAATATTAAAGAGGGAAATGTCGGTCGCAAAAGAACATGACCTACGAAACATTTATTAACTAACACCCGTTAGTTTTTATCCACAACTAACCCCCTTTTTCGAGCTTACTCCTCCCTATTATTCTATTCTGATAGTAGATACTTCGTCAGTTTTATATATCAGGTTTAAATAATTAATTAATTTAGATAAAAAATTAATTAAAATTAGTTAAACATGCTAACTATAGGAGAAATATATTTTCTTTTTTAAATATACCCTTATTTATGGAGGTGTGATGTATGAGAGCTAATGAATGAGAAAGAGATAAAAGAAACTGAGTCGAGAAAGACATACTGCCTCCATCCTTAATTATAAGAGTGAGATAATATTATATTTATTTTTAAATATAAGACATCAATCTATTCTTTCTTCCTAAAATTATAATTTTTCTCTTAATATATCCCTATATGATTATACATATTAAGAGGTATCTATCAAGGGCATTTTAAATGTATATTATTAAATGTGATATTTTAGGAAAACTAACACAATCTTTATAATTAACTAATTTATCTAATTTTTTTAATTAATTTATTTAAATTAATTAAATAAATCTTATAATTATAAATGAAGGTAGTATAATTTTAGAATATAGTTTATAAAAAGTATTAACTCTGTTCCAAAAATTAAAACTTACTCCCTCCGGTTCACAATATTAGTTAGTTAACACATTTAATACGTCATAAATTAAAATATTTTATTTTATTTTTACCCTTATTAAAAAAATATGTATTATAAATAGAGAGAAAATATAAACACTTGATAAAATTGGAAGTGAATATTAATTACAAGGGAAAAATTAATAAATAAATATTAATTATCTTATAAATAACTTATATTTTAAACTAAGTCATCTTTTTTAGAAAAAAATTATATTGTGAACGGGAAGGAGTACACATATAGATCCGGAGGGAGTAGCAGATTAATCCCATACATACAAAACTTGACTAACCATGAAGATAATCAATCTTCCTGCCCATAGGTCATTAGTGTTTATCCAGTTTTTCTTGGTCCTATACGCGGCTTCTCTGTTTTTTTTTTTATTAGAGACCACGTAAAAAGGGTCATCGATCAACCAAAATTTGATTTGGATATGAATTAATGTTGGAGCAGCATGCATGCAGCATGAGAATTTCCCATGGAGAACTTGCTCACCCCAATCAAGATTTCAACTTCCGAAGATTTACAGTGTAATAAGGAGTAAATGGACTGAGGAAATTGAAAAACATGGTATGAATTTAAACGTTAGAAATAAGATTTTATTATTTTTTTTTGTCACAATCAATTTTGTCAGCTAAAATTGATTTATTTATCCTCTGCCACATGTTTAAATTGCATTTTTTATAGGATTAAAATAAAAAATTGTTAAAAATACATGAAACGGGTTTAAGCTTGCTATTTTTCCCACCCCTTTCTCCCTTATTAGACGAGGGTGATACATACCAACTTCATTTATTTTAAACAAGAAAATAAATTTCATTACGGTCATCAGGATTAAGGACTGATTAAGACCATTCGACCTTAATTATTAAAGGAGTTGTATATTATTTATTCTCTTATACGTACGAGAAAGGACCACACAATGCTTTCTTATGCACATTATTTATTGATTATATCATGGATGGTTCCAATTTGAATATCACAGAAATGAGGCCAGCACTGCATCCCATCCCACCAAGACTATATATAACATAGTTATTTACGATGATGGCAGATAGAGACACTTACAATTCATCCATCAATTCCTTTCAGTAATTTCTCCAATGTTATATGATCCATCCGGTTATAAGAGTCAGTTATTTTTTTTTTAAAAAATTAAAAAATTTAAATAAATTAATTATAACTAAATTTAATATCTCAAGATGAATTCATATTATATACTTATCAATCTATCCAAATTAATCAAGTAACTCTTATATTAATTATAATTAGCTAGTTTATTTAGTTTTTTTAGTATATCTAAAAAAATTAACTAACTATTATAATTATGACTGGAGGTAGTACTAAATAATATAATTCATTATCATCTACAATCACCAATTAACTTCCAGTTTTTCCTTGTTGAAAGATGCAACTTTATTTAGTTTAAATAAAAAAATTAATTTAATAACAAAATTAAATCTCAAAAAATATTTTTAAAAAATAAGTTATAAATATCAATTCTAAATATATATACTATATTAATTTGAGTCTCAAGGCAAATAATTGTTTAAATCTACGTGTTCTTACATATCTTGCAAGTAAGAATTATAGAGCACCTTCACAATTACTTAGCTACATATATAGTAGAACTCCTAGAGAAGAAGCTCGTCCAGCTCCACTTTAATTAACTCGTACAGTTTTCGAACATCTTAGCAGGAGCCATGGCCCATGGGCAATCTTATCCATCCAAGGCTGCTTCTTCTCCTTAATAGGATTAACCGCCCGGGTGTGTTTGGCTCAATAAATAAGAGAGAAGGGGAAAGATTTTAATAGAGAGAATAAAAAAAAAGGAAAGATGATGGATTTTATTATTACCTTATTTATATTAACATTAAAAGAGGAGAGGGGAAAGATTTTTATATTATCTTGTTTAGTTTAAGAGGGGAGGGGAGAAAAAATATTTTTATATAGATAAATTTACCCATATATTAATTGATAAAATATTTTAATAAAATATAATATAAAAATAATATTAGGATATTAAAAAATTATAAATACATTAATATTATAACATATAAATATTATCTCTCCTCTCTAAATTTTATCAATTTTGGAGGAGAGATAAAGTTAAAGAGAGGAAAGAAAATTTTAAATTTTTTTTTCTTCCCTCCTATAAATTTTACATACCCAAATAAGAGGAGGGGAGAAAAATCCCTCCCCACTTCCCCAAATCCTTTGTATCAAACGAGCCCGTGAGGCATGCCACACATCACTGTTACACTCTCCCTTTAGCTTCACTATACGCCAATTCATACGACACTGAACTGCTTGAAGTGTTCCCAAATCTGTACAGTGTCATCCTTGACGGTTCAACGGGCCACTCGCTGAGCTTCAGGTTCTTCTTCATTTCATCCAAAACCGCTCTTCCTCCAGCATGAATGCAAAAATGCTCAAAAGCAAGCTTGAAGTCTGGTACGTAAGGCTTGACCATCTTCTTGACAACTTTTCTAGCGAGCAATAAGGTAAAGAAGAAGAGAAGCTTCTCTGACATGGGAAGCACCAGAGGGCTAAGAGTGGTGATGTTGGCTTTGAGGGCTTCTCCTGCAACCACCTTGAGGTCCTTGGAGAGAGAGATACCTGTGATTTTGCGATTATCTCCTTGTTGGAAGATGCAACTGTATGATTTGTCATCTGCACCTTTGTGTGTAAGCATTGTGTGGACTAGTTGGTACTTGGAACGCCGGCGATCACATGAACGGTTGGACAATAGAATTGCTGCTCCTCCCATTCGAAAGAGGCAATTCAAGACGAGCATTGACTTGTTTTTGCGAGTGTATCAATTCAAAGTTATATTCTCTGTACTGTCCGAAATTAAAAAGCTTCAATAACTATATATTTACCACAATAATAAATCAGAAAGTGGCCGGGAAGTCATTATGTAGTAAAGTTTTTAGATGAGAGAATAAGAAACAAAAAAGCTAAACCTGCAAGAGGTGTTTGGCAATGTCAATATATAGATGATGGTTACCTATTTTATCTTTATTAAAACAATATTATTTTTAAATATATATTTATTATCTGCCATATTATTTTTTGTAAAAAGTAAAAATAAAAAATAATTATTAATTATTCTATCAATCTTTTATATTTTAGATAAATTTTTTTTGAAAAGATTTCTTATATATTAGAGAGAGGGAGGGTAGTATAGATGAAGGGATATGCTGCTACCTAATAAATTTTATGATTTAAACATATAGGAATCAGATGAATATCCAATAATTTAGATGGGTGCGTGATAATCCGCCTCATTCATATATTAATTCCTCGTACATTTCTCCTAATATTAAATGATGTCATGTCATGATCATCATCTAAATCTTTTAAATTTTCCTTGCTAAAAGTTGCAACTTTATTTATTTTAAAAGAAAAAAATTAATTTAATAACAATTAAATCTCAAAAAATTATTTAAAAAATAAGTTATAAATATCAATTATATATAAGAGAATGTTAATTACTATATAAATTAGGTATTTAAATTTTATAAATTATTCTTAATGATTTCTAAGTAAAACTCTCGTATTTCCTAATATTTTCTGAGATCATATATATAATTGTCTAAACCTATATCTGAAAACATGCCGTTAACATATTCCTATAGTTTTTAAACACAGTACACACTAAAAAACTTTTGAATTCTATGAAAGTATAATTTTATGATGAATATTTTTTACGCATTATATTGTCTTCAATTTAGTATGTGTTTGGATATCAATTCTACAAATTGATTTTGGCCAAAATCGCAGTTTAAATTTTTTTTACACAAACAGTCATTTTTATTGAGAATTGATTTTGGGCAAAATCTTGGTTTGAAACCTAAGTTTTGAATAAGCCACTAAAAATAGCTTTTGGTTTGAAACCTAGGTTATGGATTATCCAATTACTATTCTACCCCTACTTTTTCTTACACCCTCTCTCCTCTCTCTTCTCTTATCTCTCTTTTTCTCTCTCCTCTCTCCTTTTTATACTCTCTTCTCTCTCCTCTTTCTTCTTTATCATCTTTCCTCTCTCTTACTTTTAATTAAATCATACCCTTTTTGATAATTTACCAATATAAAAAGTGATTCTGTTACTAATCATCCAAACATCTCTATTTTCATAATCTATTCTTCCCAAAATCTATTATTCTCAAAATCTATTTTTTAAAATATATTATTCTCAGAATCTATTCTCTAAAAGTTAATCCAAACACACCCTAAAGCTTAACAAGTGTGAATCAAGAATAGGAAATATCTTAAGATTTTCGTTTCTTTATTCATTTTCTTGTATTGATAAGATATGTAAATTCAGACTGAGATCGCCCCAATCCCACAACGCCATCAATTAGCGCTCCTTCTTAAGCTGAATTAGGATTAACTCTTTCAAAATGTGTGTGCGCGCGTATATATATCCATGATGTACAGTTATTTATGATTTTACATCTTTTAAATTCCTATCTTACAAGTAGGAATTAAACACAATCTTCACAATTCCTTAGTTTATTTGGCTACATATATAATAGAACTACGGAAGGAGCTCATCCAGCTCCACTTTAACTTATTTGGTTACTAAATTTGAACAGGAAACTCATGAATCTCATCCATCCAAGAATTCTTCTTCTCCTCAAAAGGATTAACTGTCCTCAAGGCACGCCACACAGCACTGTTACACTTAAATCCAGACCCTAAACCAATTTGCCAAACCCTATCACCCTTCTTCATCCTCCCTTTAGCTTCACTATACGCCAACTCATACCACACCGAACTGCTTGAAGTGTTCCCAAATCTGTACAGTGTCATCCTTGACGGTTCAACGTGCCACTCCCTGAGCTTGAGGTTCTTCTTCATTTCATCCAAAACTGCTCTTCCTCCGGCATGAATACAAAAGTGCTCAAAAGCAAGCTTAAAGTCTGGTACGTAGGGCTTGACCATCTTCTTGACAACTTTTCTAGCGAGGAAGTTAAAGAAGAAGAGAAGCTTCTCTGACATGGGAAGCACCAGAGGGCTAAGAGTAGTGATGTTGGCTTTGAGGGCTTCTCTGGCAACAGCCGTGAGATCCTTGGAGAGGGAGATACCTGTGATTTTGTGATCATCTTCTTGTTGGAAGATGCAACTGTATGATTTGTCCTCTGCACCTTTGTGTGTACGCACCGTGTAAACTAGTTGGTACTTGGAACGCTGGCGAACACTTGAATGGCTGGACAATAGAATTGCTGCTCCTCCCATTCGAAATAGGCAATTTGGGACGAGCATGGAGCGGTTGTTGCCAAAGTAACCACTCAAAGTCATGTTCTCTGTACTTACTACTAAAGCACAAGAGTTTGGATGGACCTACGTATATATGCATACACAAATAAATATGTAAGCTTCAACTGTTAGCGAAAACTACACAATAACAAAATATCTACTTGGACTAGTAAGGACATTGTCCTTAAAAAAATATTTTATAATTTCTCAGTAAATTAGAAAATATAGGATTAGGAAGTGACACTCCCAAAATTTAAAAGGTTCGGAAAGATATTTTTTTATACACCTTTATATAATATTTACAATATTTCTAATATCAACATCTATATATATATCTAGCACAACGATATATAAAAAATAGATATAAGAGAACAAGAAACGAAGAAGCAAAACCTGCAAGAGGCGTTTGGCAAGGTCGATAGAGATAATGCCAGCACTACATGCCATACCACCAAGATTATAGCTTTTGATATTCTCTCTCAGCTTGTAACGATTCACGATCATGGCCGACAAAGATGCCGTCGGAGTGAACGAGCTACAATTCAGGACCAAGATCCCAATATCCGTAGCCCTCACACCAGTTTTCTCCAAAACCTCATCAATGGCTCCGAACATCACATACTCTGCTTCCTTCCTCGCTTCAGCTATACATGGGTTAGGTGGTATACTGAACATTGCAGGAGGGAAGTAAGTCTTGTGTCCCAAACCAGACCTTTCTAGAATCTGCTTCTGAAACATTATGCTCTCCTCTGAGAAGCAACCTGCAAGCTTTGATCTTTCCACGAACAACTCCTTTGGCCCCATGAGAGCCGAGTTTGGCTTGTAACATGCAAAATCCACTAAATAAACATCTCGTGGACGGCTCTTGAAGTAAAAGATCGCCAACAACACTACAAGACTCGAACAGAGAGTAACTTGGACGAGATTGAACTTGAGGCTTTCCCATAACTCAATAATGTCTTGGAGTGAGAGAGTTGAAAGATGAGCTGAAGCAGAAACAAGAACTGGTATGAGAAAGAGGTACATAGCATTGGAGATCACGTAATGGTAGCCAAGCTACACGTACTTGAGCTTCACAGATGACAGAAAATTTGGAATCTTATTCTTTCTTCCTTGTGCTGCTTCAACAGAAATATTTTTGGCACCTCCAGATTCTGCCTTTGGATTCTTCTGATCCGACATTGTGGGATATTGATGGATGATGATCTCTTATAATATAAAAAAAAATACCTATTTTTCTGAAATGAAAACGGGATGCTGAATTATTGTAGAATGAAGAAAGCATATATAGGTGAAATGAGAACTAACGTGAGAATTATGGGCTGCAAATCTAAGGAAAGGGAATGATGAGTTTTAAAAGTGAATGGAAGTGAGGGGGAGGATACAACTACCCCAACCAACTTTTAATTGTTCTTTGTGCCATTTATGAGTAGTAGTTACTGTGTAGTCATTGTGTGGCTGTGCTAAAAGGAAGAGTTTCATATTGTTTAACATTTTGGGAGTCTAAGTGCATATGTATATTAAACTGTGATCTTAGGTCAGTAAATAAGTTAGGAGGAGTGGGGTCTTGTGCACAACGACAGTTCACACAAGCAAACACAGTTGAAATTTTAATAGACAATGTCGAGAGCACGTACGTACGACTCAGACGCACCACATTAATAACTGTACTCCTGTCCTAACAACTTATATAAATAATATTAAGTGCGTGTTTGGCACCACGGTTTCAGAATGGATTCTGGGGTAAAATCTCGGTTTAGAAAATTTTTACACAAACAGCAATTTTTGTTGAGAATTGATTTTGGACAAAACCTCGGTTTGAAACCTAGGTTTTGAATAAGCTACTGAAAATAGCTTTTTCTTTGAAACCTAGGTTTTAGATTATCCAATTACTATTATACCCTTACTTTTTCTTACACCCTCTCTCCTCTCTCTTCTCTTATCTCTCTTTTTCTCTTTCCTCTCTCCTCTCTTATCTCTCTTTTTCTCTTTCCTCTCTCCTCTCTACACTCTCTTCTCTCTCCTCTTTCTTCTCTATCATCTTTCATCTCTCTTACTTTTAATCATATCATACCCTTTTTAGTAATTTACCAATATAAAAAATGATTCTACTACTAATCATCCAAACATCTTTATTCCCAAAATCTATTCTTCTCAAAATCTATTCTACCCAAAATCTATTCTCCAGAATCTATTCTTCCAAGAATCTATTCTCCAAAAGCTAATCCAAACACACCCTAAATATGTCATGTTTACAAATTTGTAGGTTGCCTTAGAAATTTTTTTTAACCTTTTTAAGCTAACATGTTCTTAAATAGGCCTAAGCCTACCTATATTTGCTAATGAGGTCAAGCCCTAGGCCGGGTGTGCAAAATCTATATATATATACATATATAAATATTAACTATTTCAATAATACAATTTACTATTACTTTTAATAAATTTTACAAGAAAATTCAACTAATTGAATTAAGGTGTGAAAAATTTACTACATTTTTAAATGGCATTATTTAATGCTATCGTTCCTGTTTATTTGATACTACCTAATTTGATTTGATTGTCAAGATTAATCATGAGTAATTCTTTCGACGTGATTTTTCTCTATACCCCGCAAGATACAATTTTATATTATTTTACATCTTTTCAATTTTTATCTTGCACGCAGGAATATAACACAACCTTCACATTAATTAACTACAAATATAATAGAACTCCTAGATAGAAGAAGCTCGTCCAGCTCCACTCTAATTCATACAGTTGTAGAACATCAACAAATCTACTCTAGATCTTAGCATTACATAAAGTTTCAAAACCAAAAGGATTTCTCTTTATATATTTTATTCCATTCTGTATATCATTATACATCTTATGGTTACTACATTTTAGCAGGAAACTCATGGATCTCTTCCACCCAAGGATTCTTTTCCTTAACAGGATTAACTGTCATCAAGGCACTCCAAACAACACTGTTACACTTAAATCCAGACCCTAAACCAATTTGCCAAACCCTATCACCCTTCTTCATCCTCCCTTTAGCTTCACTATATGCCAATTCGTACCACACTGGACTACTTGAAGTGTTCCCAAATCTGTACAGTGTCATCCTCGATGGTTCAATGTGACAATCACTGAGCTTGAGGTTTTTCTTCATTTCATCCAAAACTGCTCTTCCTCCTGTATGAATACAAAAGTGCTCAAAAGCAAGCTTAAAGTTTGGTTCATAGGGCATGACCTTCAAGTTGAGAACTTTTCTAGGGACCAAGGTGAAGAAGAACATAAGCTTCTCTGAGATGGGAAGAACGAGAGGGCAAAGGGTTGTGATGTTGACTTTGAGGGCTTCTCCTGCAACAGCCATGAGGTCCTTGGAGAGAGATACACCTGTGATTTTGTGATCATCTTCTTGGTAGAAGATGCTGCTGTATGATTTGTCCTCTGCACCTTTGTGTGTACGCACTGTATGGATTAGTTGGTACTTGTCATGGCAGCGATCGGAAGAATGATTTGATAGTAGAATCGCTGCTCCTCCCATTCGAAAGAGACAATTCGAGACGAGCATGGACTTGTTATTGCCAGTGTACCAATTCAAAGTTATGTTCTCTGTACTTACTACTAAAGCATAAGAGTTTGGATGCACCTACATCTATATGTCCAAAAATTAATAAATTTCAACAATGATAGATTTAGTTACCACAATATATAATACTCCTCCAGTCTTTAATATATGACTTAATTAGGGAGTTAATCTTAGTCTTCTTTTCCCTATTTATCAATTTTTTCTAAATTGTCTCTATAAATATTCTATCAACAATAATCAAGTAAAAGATGGAGTGAAGGAATTAAGAGAAATAGTTATTGTATTTTAGAAAAAATATATTATATTAACTAATTTTTTTAATCTAATTAAATTAGTTAAATATGTATTATATTAACGTAATAAATATATGTAGTAATGATTTTAGATAAGAGAACAAGAAACGAGAGGCAAAACCTCCAAGAGTCGTTTTACAAGATCAAAAGAGATGAGGCTAGAACTGCATTCCATACCACCAAGATTATAGAAAATAATCTTAATATTAATATATTAATATAAATAATACTTTTCCGGTTTTTAATATAAGACATATTTAATTACTTTGATTATATTAAGAAAATTAGTTAAATTAGAGAATATGAGATATTTTTCTAAAATAGCTTAATTATATTTTTTAGTTTCTTCACTTGAACTCCTCCCATTTGAAATAGGCAACTTGGGACGAGCATGGAGAGGTTGTTGCCAAAGTAACCACTCAAAGTTGTGTTCTCTGTGCTTACTACTAAAGTACAATAGTTTGGATGCACCTACCTGTCTCTATATATATATATATGTACACTATTGACAAAATCTACAAAACAATAAAATATCCAATTTAAAAATATCCAATTTATGTTGTGTGTTCAATAACACTGTCTTTAAAAAATATTTTATAACTCCTCAATAAATTAAGAAGTGACACTCTCCAAGATCTAAAAGAGTCATGTCGAAAATTATGTTAAAATTTTTTTTTGAGACCCTTTTATATAATATTTATAATATTTCTAACATCAACAATTATATATATGTAGCAAAATTATATATAAAAAATAGATATAAGAGGACCAGAAATGAAAAAGCAAAACATACAACAGGCGTTTGGCAAGGTCGATATAGAGATAATGCCAGCACTACATGCCATACCAGCAAGATTATGGCTTTCGATATTCTCTCTCAACCTTTAATGATTCGCGATCATGGCCGACAGAGACGCCGTCGGAGTGAACGAGCTACAATTCACGACCAAGATCCCAATATCCTTATCCCTCACTCCAGTTTTCTCCAGAACCTCATCAATGGCTTCGAATATAACATCCTCTGCGTCCTTCCTCGCTTCAGCCATACACGGATTAGGTGGCACACTTAAAAGTGCAGGAGGGAGGTGAGTCTTGTGTCCCAAACCAGACCTTTCTAGAATCTTCTTCTGAAACATTAAGCTCTCCTCTGAGAAAAAACCTGCAAGCTTTGATCTTTCCATGAACAACTCCTTTGGTCACATGAGAGCCGGGTCCGGCTTGTAACATGCAAAATCCACTAAATACACCTCGTGGACGGCTCTTCAAGTAAAAGGTGGCCGACAATGCAGCAAGACATGAACACAGAGTGACTTGGACAAGATTGAACTTGAGGTTTTGCCATAACTGGATAATGTCTTGGACTGAGAGAGTTGGTAGATGAGCAGAAGCAAAAACAAGAACTGGTATCAGAAACAAGTACATAGCATTGGAGATCACGTAATGGTAGCCAAGTTTCACGTACTTGTGCTTCACAGATGAATGAAAATTGGGAAGCTTATTCTTTCTCCCTTGGTGTGTCATCAACTGAAATATTAGTGGCACCTCCAGATTCTTCGTCTGGATTCTTCTGACCCCGAAATATTTGTGGAATGATCATGATGATCTCTTGGAATTAAAAAAATAGAAGACTATTTTTCTGAAATGAGAACGGGATGCTGAATCCTAGAATGAAGAAAGCATATATAAGTGATGAGAACTGAGAATTATGGGATGCAAAATTATGAAAAGGTGAATGAGATTCAAAAGTGAATGGAAGTGAGGAGGAGGATACAATTACTCCCAACCAACTTTTAGTTGTTCTTTGGGCCACTGATAGTGTATAGCTATGTTAGATATTACTACGTGGAGTCACCTGATTAGTCTTGACTTGGTCAAATTAGTTAAATTATTCGTTAATCAATGTACACTTGGCTTAAGACTGAGATGGTCATGTACTAGCAGTGCAAGTGCAGACAACAATAAGCCAATGCATGCAAAGGCATTACACACAGCGCTCGAGCACTCTCCTCCTCCTCTGTTACTCTACACTTATGCTACTCTTGCTTTGTTCTTCTGCTTGCCCCTATTTTCTGTAGGAAGGGGGTTCGTGCTCGACCACATTATTTTCTGCCAATGCTGCCAACATGATCTTTTCAATCACTTCTGATAATTTCACTGTAGAAAGAACACAGTGCCGGCTCAGCCTTCGTCCTCATTCTCATTTTGAAACATCTGTTTGATTTCAGTTTCTAAGGTATATCTGCTAATTCTATTCAACCCTCATCAATTTCCTATGATTGGATGTCAATAATATGCTAAATCCGGAACTGAATTCTAATGCTTTTCTTCTGTTTTCATTTCATATTAGATATAATTTATTTTTAATGTTAGTATAACTAATTTTAATATTTTTTTACATGTTATCTTAAATATGTATTTCAGCTACGACTTTTACACTTTTAGCGGTAATTTTTGTCTTGCTAAGAGTTAATTTTTTTGGTCTTGTATATCATGTCTTGATTTTAATGTCATTAAAAATAAATCCTTTTGCATCAACTTTACCAAACATTACCTAACATGTCTACCTTTTTCGCCAAATTAACGCCCACCTTTGAAAAGTTTAGAGTTGATCATCTTTACTTTCTTATGAAAATTTTTCGCTAAATTTGAATACACATGTCTAATTCATATATATATATATATATATATAACAGGCCTCATTTGTAGACTCTAAAAAGTCAATTAGTTAGTTAAAAACTCTTCTTATAAATTATAAAATATGGTTAAATTATACACATGAAACTTGATCAACACAAAAATAAAAAGACAATTACAAAAATAGCACAAAAGTAAAAAATATATATGAACTTAGTTTCTTATATTAAGATTTTATTATAGTATTAAATTATTAAATAATCTGAATATGAATTAAGTACTGCTCAGAATTATCCGTATATATACCGCTTGCATCCTACTTTTTTAAGCGATATTTCTTTTACATAATTTCTCTTGATCATCTTTACGGGTCTTTGGAAAGTACCTAAAATTATTTTTTTTAAAAAAAAATTATTTTTGCACTTTATAAAATAAAAAACTCTCACATATTTACCTATAAAATTAATTATTTTTAGCAAATCTAAACGAACCCTACATCATCATTATCAGGTTTCATGCAGGTCGATGTCATGTTGGCAAGCTGGAGAAAAAGTATATATATAATTAATTCAATAATAAATAATAACCCATCGATAATTTAGTATAGTTAATAAATGATTAAAATTTTTAAATATAATATTTTAAATTTAAATTAAATTATATACATAAAAAATATTTAATTAGAAGTAGTAATAACCCACTGCTAGTAATTGTTTTCATGATATCCTTATTTTATTGGTAACATAAATTAGTTTTTTTTATTAACATAACTTACTTTTCTTGTCTATCATTCGTCATTCAGTCCAAACTCGTACATCGCCGAATAAAAAAGCGGAAATATTAAATCGAAAGCGGCGTGGTTTCAAACTACTTTTTTATACTAAATTATTTTTTTTTCAATTAAATACGGGCGAGCCACGAGGTAATATTTCAAATGCTGGTACAACAAGACACAGAATGTGCGGAATTTATAAAAATCTCTCTTTTATTTTGTAAAGCCTGACACGTCATATAATTAACATCCACATCACTCCTAATTAATAATAATATGTAGGGAATTTATAAAAATAAAAGAATTTCGAATCACTAACAATGTTTCCTTTTTAACTTTCTTTTCAGGGTTAAAAGAGGAAATGCACGGGGCAGACTTAACCTACTCCAAGTACAGTGTGTCAACAGTGACAGAGGACCGGTCGTATTTTGTGTCAGGGGGAGGTGGCTGGAGCCTCTTTCTTTATTTCCTATTTTGGCCCTATCCCCATTCGAGTTCATGAATTTGTGGATTGCGTGGCATAATCTAATTCGTCGATCTCGTAGGCCTAGTCATAATACCCTACGCGGCGTCATACCCTACCCAACTACCCGCAGATTCCCCGTGATATTCATCTTCTACTTTCCTTCCTCCTTCCTCCTTCCTCCTTCCTCCTTCGTCAACCTTCATCACATTCACATGTCGCCATTGTTTCTCTTTTTGGATCAAATATAACGTCCCACTCTCAGAAACCAAACCCACTCCTCAACTCTGAAGAATTTTGGCAATCAGACAAATTGAATCAAGTTATAACCGTTAGTTTTAATTCCTTAATTGATAAAAAGAAGAAGAAAGGAGAGTATTTTATCCCCCGTCATTTTCTCGGAATCTGATTCCCGGGCCTTGTCTTGTGGCATTTTAATACAATTTAACGTAACGGAAAGTGAATACACGTTAACTGTTTTCGGAAATGCGGGAAGGGGGATAAGGAATTTTGTCTTTGTTTCATTGCTGTCCTTAAATTTTGGGATGTGATTTAAGGCTGGGAATGGTCAGAGATGGCTCGGGACGGGAGCGTTGTGCCTGCCGACCCGCAGGCTCTGGTGGCTGTCATTTAATTCGACATTCCACTATGTTTTTCTTCCACTTTGGTTTTTCTGTCTTTGGATTAAGTTAGGGTCTCAATTTAATTTGTGTCCTTTTTTGTCGTGATTTTGGGATTTCAGCATGTCAAAGCAATTATCACTGCTGAAGAGGTTAGTCATTTTTCTTTGTGCTGATGTGCTATGACTGATGAATAAGTCAGATAATAAATAACTTATAGGATGTTTATCAGTGGCAAATTAAATAAAAGAAATTGAGAAAACACTTTATAAATCCTTTTTCTTTATTTTAGTAACATACGCTAAAAGTTTCTTTACTCTTCACGTGCACCTAATTTCGTGGATGACCCATAAGTTCAACGCCAGTTCTTTAAGAAACGGATTTGGACCAGTTATTAAATAATTTGTTTGAGGAATTTCTGGTTTAATCTGAGACTTGGTAGCTCTTTAGGGAGGAACTTCCATTGATTAATCAATAAGGGCTAGATGAATTGTAGGCATGGCAATTTCCGAGTATTTTACTAATGCATTTTGTGGGAGTCTGGTGCGTGATGAGTGGAAAAAAAGATAAAATTTTGTTTGCGGTTTGTTGCCTTATTTATGCATCTTTTATCAAGGTCGTTGATGAAAATAATTATCAAAACAATGAACTACTTTTTAGCTTGTTTTATCCATTAATCTAAAGCCATATATCATGGAACCTCAAGCTAATCTATTGTAGGTTAAAATTCCCGCATGGACTTAATTGCTGACCTGAATTATGCTTATTAGCCCCAAAAACATATACTGACAAAACGAGTATAATTCAGCCTCAGCAAGTTTATTGACTATCTTCTCTGGTCCAGTTCATAAATTTTACTAGTATCTTGTATCTTATACATTTGTAGAACATAAAGCTGTTTTCAGAAATTGAAATGGGCCACTATTGATGGATTGTAATTGTAACTAAATTGTTGGATAGGTATTGCTGAGAGATCCAACAGATGAAAATGTGGTCCCTGTTGTTGAGGAACTTCAAAGACGGCTGCCTGATGCAAGTGCCAATAATCTCCAAAGAGGAGATCGTAAAGAGTATGACATGGAAGCAGCTGAGGAAGATGGTATGCCGTTTTAGATGAGCCATGAGTAATAGCTTACATATTGACTGTTTCAATCTTTGAAATTTGTCTTCTTTGTTACACCTTATTTATTTCCTTGTTAATTTCTATATGAGATAAATTTCCTCAGTCATTGCTTTTACTTTTTTTGGTATCTGAATGCTCTAGAGTATGCAATGTAGAGTCACCCTTTGAATTCCGTGCCTTGGAGGTAGCTTTAGAAGCCATTTGTAGTTTCCTTGCTGCACGTACAACAGAATTGGAGATGGCTGCTTATCCTGCATTAGATGAACTTACCTCCAAGGTAAATATATAATTGATGCCAAAACATACTTTTGTCCCTTAATCTTGTGTGAAGTTTCACTGTCATCCTGTAACATTCGTCCCCCCTCCCCCCCCCAATTTTCTACCTTTGTCTTTCAATATATGATCAAGGATTTCCATAATTTAATTCTGTGAATATGACTAATGGAATTATCCTATGTGTCATATTGTCATTCTTCATGTATTGAAGGCTAAATGAAAAATTTACTATTCAAAGTTGAAGTATGAAAGTAAAACTTTATTTGAAGTGAAGATCCAAAAAGTTAACCCGACATTTAGATTTGTAATCAGCTCTGTCGTCATCTTTTCCCTGGTTATTTGGAATCCCCTTTCTCGCAAATATTGAAGCAAGCAGTTGCCGAGTATCAGTGTCATTTGTTGAAAGTGGTTGATGGGATTTTTCCTTTTACCTCATTTAAACATCTCTACTTTTTGTTGTTTATTTTTATTTTCGCAATAGATAATAGATTGCTTGAAGATTTGTTGTCGGTTGTTAGGGGTGTGTGTGTGTGTATACTATAATTCAATGACTAGACCTTCTGAAGGAATCTGTTTTATACTTATTGTGTAACTTTTAAATTCTTGTTCTATCTTCTGACCTTTCACATTGTCATAATGTGCAGATTAGTAGTCGTAATTTGGAGAGGGTTCGTAAACTAAAAAGTGCAATGACTAGATTGACTGCTAGGGTTCAAAAGGTATGTCTCAAACCCTGTATTTTTCTGTGGTGCTGAAAATTCTGTATCTGAAGAGATTTGGCACCTTCTGCCTATTGATGGGGTTGAAACTTTGGAGTTGAAACGGATATTAAAGGGTGGTGTAATATACTTACATCATGGTGCATGAGAAAATAACAGTCATGGCTTCATGTGCATTTGGATTGTCTCCACTTCAGTTGTGTCCTCTGCACCTCCTCTTCATCAAAATCCATCCATTTCTTTGATCAAACAGCAGTCAACAAGACATGTTGCAGCTCAGTTGGCTGACCCTTTTCTCTCCTCAACTCAACATTGAAAGTGAAGAAGGCACCCTTCATCCCAACAACATGGGGTGGTTCAACAAAGGATGTGTGTTTTGTGTGTGTGTGTGTGTGTGTCTCTCTCTCTCTCTATATATATATATATATAAGAAGAGAAGGATGCTTGTCTGCTCTATGAAATCTCATGACCCACAGTTTTGAGCTGATTGATTTCATCCATGGATATGCGTAGTTGTTATCTGAAAATGAAGAAAGTGTAATATGTGTATGTATGTGTTGATTCTAAGGAATTCACATGAGAATGGTGCTTGTGTTGATTCTCATGATTTGTCAAAGCACTATGACGTGGTTAGTGAAGGCTACCACAGTTCCTTTGACCACCATGGTCCAAAAGTTCTCATTTGGAGGGGCTCATCTGTTTTCATTTGCACCACCACCACCATGATGGGCATGGGCATGGGTTTTTCTTGAAGGAGAACGAATATGAAGTGCGCAAGGTGCGGTGACGGTGAGATGAAAGTGGATGAAATGAGATACAAGCACCATAGTGGTGGTGGTGACTTCTGCACTTTAAATTTTGAGGAGGAAAAAAAGTTAGCGCAAAGCTGCAATGTGTTTTGTATAATTCCGTTTAGTCAAAGCTGCAATGTGGTTTGTATAATTCTGTTTAGTCAAAGCAACAGATGGATTTTAATGAACCGGAGGCACAGAAGACTTAACCGAAGTGGAGAGAATCAAAATGCCCTTCATATCAGTTTTCAAGATTTTTTTCAAATTTCTGAAGTTAGTTTCCAAAGCCAGTTTTGAGCTTCATCTTATGTGTCAAAGTTGTGTTTTATCAGATATCAAAGTTTTGGAGGGGATTATATATATTGTCCATAATAATTTTTAACTTCTGTTTCTAGTATGACTTGTCTGTTTTTGCTGTATTTCCCTCTCTCTCTCTCTCTCTAGGTACATCCCGTTTTCTTAAGGTAAGGAATAAGGAAGGGAAGATGTATGAAACTGAAAGTTAATTCACCTCCTTTGCTCCTGTTGAAGCCTATCAATTATTGTAGAGTAATGGTACATATTAAGAAATGTTAAAGGATTAAGGCTAATGTTTGAAATATTTATTATTTAGGAGATTCTAAATATTTGGAAATTTTTTCTTTTATTTTTAGATTCTAAAATGTTTGGTTCTAGTGTAATCATTAACTTAGATACTTCTGTTGTGTTTTTATGTACGTACTTTTTTTGGGGTAAAATAGATTATTTTTTCTTCTCTTGAACCATGAACATTACAGCAGGAAAAAAATCTAAAATCTCAATAAATAGTATAGTTGCCTGAGTGTTTAGTGGTACTTATACCGCTTTCTCTGCAATGATTCTTATACTCTTTGCCCAACATACATAATATTTTATTTTTTTATTTGACTTCTACTCTTCATTTTCCATAACAACATTGTCTCTCAATGTGCACAGTGGACTTAATGAAGCGGTAACATAAACTCCCTAGACTACTTTTAAATGGAATACAATGTTCCTCTTTCCCTTATGGTTCTTGTTAAAACAGGTTAGAGACGAGCTAGAACAATTACTGGATGATGATGATGACATGGCTGACCTATACTTGTCAAGAAAGTTAGGCTCATCTTCGCCAGTTAGTGGGTCAGGTCCTGCCAATTGGTTTCCTGCCTCCCCCACCATTGGATCAAAGATATCCAGAGCGAGTAGAGCAAGTGTAGCAACAATGCGTGGTGATGAAGATAATGTGGAGGAGCTTGAAATGTTACTGGAGGTTATAAGATTATTTTCTTTCCAAATAAAGAAACAGGAAGAAAACTTCAGTTTATATTTATGAAAATGTTTTGAATGTTAATGATGTATTTGCAGGCTTACTTCATGCAAATTGATGGCACATTGAACAAATTATCTACGGTAAGTGACAGAGGAGTTTGATTCTAGACTACTAAGCTTATGGTTTGACAAAGTTAAAACTGATAGTTTGTCAATGTGTTAACCTCATTAATATTGTGAATCTTTTATGGTAGAGAAAGGATTAGATATGCCTCTTTGATTCTCCTTTTATTACTGTTTAAACTATACCTTTCTACTCAAAATTTTGTGTGGGATTATTTTTTTAGGGATAATGTCATTTCTCCCACTGTAGCTATAACTTACAGGGATGTCCTCAGATTATCTATGTATATATTGTTAGATGAGTGATTCCTTGAAAGTCTGTTTGGTTGAGTGATCGCATATTCAATTTGATATGAATTAAGTTTATTTTCTTCTTATTTTTATTTTCTCTAGTGTTAAGAATTATATAGGATTGATTTGTTTGTATCTTTGTGCAACAAAGGTGAGGATGTTAAACAGCTGTGCTAATTTGACAGCAACAAATTACAAAATTGGAGAAAAGGCGCTGATATTTTCTCAGCAGATACTCATCTAGATTATGGCACTTTAAGTCATTGTTTGCGAGTGTATTGTATGGGTTTTTTTTTAGAGATTTTGGTTTTTTACTTTTTATTCCCGATTTCAACTTTTGTTTTTATTTTTTATTTTTATGATTTAGCTTCTTTCATTCCTTAATATGTTGGGTCTTGTTAATGTTTTTACTTTTTATTGTGTGATGCCTCCGCATGTCGGGATTTTTCCTTATCTGTGATGAAATGGACCCTTTTTGTAATAAATTTTGGAAATTCACATGGCTTGAGAAGAAAAGACTGGAAATTAATGATGGAATATATTGTGTGAGTGGTGATCTTTGGGATCTAACATTAGAGTCAGCAACGCTGCATTCCCTTAACTCTCTTGTATTAGTGATAGAGAGTGGTCCATCTGTGCAAATGATAATAATCCATCATTGCAACATTTTGTGACTCTGTCATTTTTCTCCTTTAGAGAAACATGAACTTTGTTGGACTCTCAATTGCCTTCGCTCTTATGTAATTCAGAGTCTGGTAAATGACCATGCTTTGATTGAGTTTGTCCTTTTAAACAGTTCTAATTGCATTGAGATTATGATCCCTCTACAGTTAATTCATGCATTCTCGCTAGGGGCTTTGTGATTTAGAGTTTTTACCTAAGATTAAGCTAATCTAGAGAGTATTGGAAAACTAAACACTCTTGATTTCCGCTTCAGCCCCTCTGGAAGCCTTATTCTGGGTTTATTTAGATTTACAAGTTTCTTTTCCCTTTGCCTCAAATTACACAAATTCCTTTGATTTGGTTTTATAGAACCGTTAAGACAATATGTCAGCTTTTAATCTGTAGACTGGCATATTTTCTAATTGTTTTCTTTCTCTGTTTCATTTGCAGCTCCGGGAGTACATTGATGATACAGAAGATTACATTAATATTCAGGTTACTCACTAGCACGTTATTGGTAATTTTTTTTATTGTTATTGTATGAGTGGCATATAATGTGAGCCAAGCTTTCTCATTTTGCAGCTTGACAACCATCGTAATCAGCTTATTCAGGTGCTCTTAAGCTTCTGCATTGTGCATTTCATTTGTCATAATAATGTGATGTAACATTTTTGTTCAGAGGTTGCTTATCCTTTGAATTTAATCTTTTTATCACTGCAGTTAGAGCTCTTTCTGAGTTCAGGAACTGTCTGTCTATCTGTCTATTCTTTGGTGGCTGGAATATTTGGCATGAATATCCCCTACACTTGGAACGACCACCATGGTTACATGTTCAAATGGGTATTTAAACTGTTGCTTATTCTTGCACAGCCATGTGTGCATGTTTGTGTTGGCTTTAATTTTTCAGAAAATCATTATGAGGTCCCAAAGAAATAATATAATTACTAAAAAATCTTACAACAAGTGAGTAGCATATAATGATAAGTTCTAGTACAAGAAATGAGAATAGGCCATGCTACTCACTTGTTAGTGAGACCTTTTAATTATTATATTCCTTTATTAGAACCTCATAGTTTATAAGATTTCCTTAATTTTTTTCAACCGACATTTAAAATAATGATTAATGATGTTCTACATTGGCAGGTAGTTATTGTCACGGGATTATTCTGTCTAACTATGTTTATCTGCATAATAGCATATGCTCGTAAAAAGGGGTTAGTAGGATCATGAAATATTGATCAATATACTGGAAATGACTGTGTTGAGAGAGTAATTCAACAACACCTACACATACTGTGTGGTGATCATTGTTGAGAAAATTTTGATTGGGGGGTGATTCAAGATTTTGTTCTCTGAGAATAATAAATGTTGTTGAAGGATCCAGTGAGAGCTTATATATCGATATCAAGTACGAGTAAGTTTTTACAGGCACCAACGTGGCTTGAAAACCAGTTCAGAGTCTAAGCTATGAATTTTAGATTGAGTTGAATTCTTGATAATCATCCCATTGTATACTTTGAATGTACCCTATTTTGCTGCTTTTCATTCTCAAGTCATGTATCATCCGTTATCCTATCTTTAGTTAAGCATGCAAAATGGGCCCAATGAATAAAAGGGAATTAGGATTCAAGATTGCTTCTCAAATATAAATTTGCAACTTCCTTGTACCAAAAAAACAAAAATTTGCAACTTCCAACTTTGCGTTTAAATTCCGTAGTTTGTGAGATTTTAGAGCATGACATTTTGTTGTTGTGGTAGGTTAGAAAAAGGGAGTATATTCATTGAAATAGATTAGAAGCTTCCGTATTTAATTTGCTTTTGCTGTTTTTTTTGTTTTTTTTTGGGGTAGCAGAAAGATCGTTTTGTTTGGACAGAATTGTCTAAATAATTAAATTTAAAAGTTTTATTTTTAAATAACAAAACTAAATTATGAGATGTTTATCTTTAAAGGATCAGTTTAAAAGAAAAGAAGTTATTCTACAAAATAATTGGCTAATTTTCTCAAAAAAAAAAATTAAGTTGGTTGTTTTACTAAAGTTACTCATGTCTTACTATGTTGTAGTACAACTAATAAGAGTGTCTCGTGTATTCTTTACATTCTTGCTATCAATTTTAATTTAAATATTACCCATATCCTTAATATAAAATATACTTAATTAATTTAGATAGATTAAAGTAGTTAAGTTAGTTAATAGTAATAATTGTATGTTGATTTTCTTAAAATAACCCTTTTTAATTATGCACATTTGAACTATTTTTAATAGAAATCTCTTTGATATGTGTAATCATATAGAGATATTTTAGAGGATAAATTATAATTTTAGGAGATAAAATTAATTAGGATTTATATTTAGGACTAAAGTAAACTTTTCATTTAACTCGTATATTTAAAATGGGAGGTAGTATAACAGAAGTATAAAACATGCCACGTGCAAATTATACATAGTATATAAGATATAACAAAGTCGTGTTTTGTGGGAGAAGATATATTAACCTTAATCGAATATCGAGTCTGCCAAAAAGAAAAGGTTATACTAATTTGAATTACAAACGCAGCTCAACATCATGATTCATTTCTATCATAGTATATATGCAAAATTATAGGCTTGTGATATTCCTAATCGCAAAAGGTAAACCTAAGCTTAACTCTTAAATTGCTATTGTTTAAATGAGAAGGATTTTGGGTGTTTAAATATGAGATTTTAAATTTAAGTCTGTGTAAATATAAAAAAAATATTTAAAAGAGTTACTTCTAATTAAATTTAATAATATTTAAATCTAACATAATTAGATAGCAATATAAAAAAGACTAATAACCGTTAAACTGTGAGTTGAGTTTGATTATCAAATATCCAAATATCTAAAGTCAGACATCAAGAAGTCCCCATAATGGTTTGCCTTGCATCCTTAGGTTTTATGGTCATACTAGATGTCATAAGTTTTGGCATTTACATAATAAGGTCTTGGGTTCTATCTAGTTCATGTTTTAATTCATTTTCCCATTTATATCATAAATATTGACATGCAATTCTTTTGTCATAATTAAGCTAGTGTTGCACCACTACTTTTCTTAAAAAAATATACATGTGTAAAAAATTGTAGACATTTTTATCTTTGCAATATAAATAAATAATACTAATTAAATGGGGTCGGTATATCTTTCTTATATTTTATTTGGGCCTAAATATGGTCTTCTATTATTGAAAATGAACAAAATATTATGATAATAGCTAAAAATACACGTCAATATATATAAATACGACACATCTTAAAATATGATACGTTGCATTTTGCATTAAAAGAAAGCTTAAATTAAGAGTAATTAAAATTTACCGAAAGATTAAGGTTATAAAAACCTAAATTTGAGCCGCTAACCTAGCTTCTCATCATTTCTACCGAACATTATATCCAGTTGATCAGGTACTTCTCTCTCTTCTCTCTTTGTGTATTTAATCATCTCTCAATCCTTTCTTCCCTTGTTCTATTTGATTTCTTTTCTTTGAGATTAAAAGGGTGGGACAACTTTACTTTTTCTCATAAAATGAAAAGAAAATCTTTGTTTTTACTAGGGTTTTTGTAAGGGATGAATTTTAGTAGCTAAGTGCAAAATCTTTTGTCAAAAGATATTTACAATGTCAGTCAATTGATTTCGCTATACAATATAGATGACATCAAAAGAGACAAAAAGTCTATTTTTTCCGACCGCGTCTAAGATAACAAGAAAAACTAAAAAGGTTGATTAAGTATAAAAAATTTATGTGTGCCTTTGCAAAAATAAGATTTTGTGAATATATTATATATAATTGCGCAATTATATATATTGAAGGGTGAAAGTAGATCAGATTGCGAAAGAAAATCAATGAAAGGCGAAATTGATGCTCGTAAGAAGAAAATCTTAAACGAGAGTTTGGCTAGCCAAGGTACTCACTCTTTCCTTCTATTTACTCATTCAATAATTAATTTTTATTTAATATGATTTTTATAGTAATTACTCTTTTGTTGTTCTGGCTTAGCATGTGTATTTTTTATGGGCATTTAAGTGAAAATAAATATTCACCTAGAATGAGGATGGTTGAAAGATATTGTGATCTTCCTTTGCTATAATCCTCTTATCAACCAGAAATAATTATCTATTTTTGTAGAAATCATTGGGTAATTTTTCATATTATTAATATCAAATATAAAATATATAGCAAATCATATTATTAATAAATCATGAATAATATGATATATTCACAAACTAAATATTGTAATATCACCAAAATATCTTAAGCTATTACTTGATTAAGATTGTTAATGTATATACCTTTTTATCTTTCATAACTAGACATATTTCACTATGAATTATATCAAGTATGAGCCAAATTGTAGAATTTATGGATTGTTATGCTAGATGCTCATACTAAATCTCCAATAAGAACTAAGGGCGTGTTTGGAAAACCTCCAAACTATTTTAGAAACACTATTACACTAAATTTCCCTCACATAATTACTTAAAATTATTTCTAAAGAGTTAACCAAACACCCTCCAAGTATCAGTGCTAATCTAGTCAATTATAATATGAGACAACTCGTAGTTTGAATCTTAACACGTAACTGGCCAAATTTATACATATACATTAGGGATCCTATTGCTAGTAGTAAATTAAGCTATATAATTTGCGTTAACCTAACTAAGGTTCGTTAGTAAAAACTGCATACAAACTCAATGGAGTTTAGTACTTAAACTTCGTAACAAAAGTATTTCATTTCAGCATGCAATAATAAATTTTATTCTACTAGATGTAGTCGGTTATATAAATTTCACAGTATTATTATGTTATATCAACAACTAAATATTATTAACTAAAATGTCGCGCTCAATAATTTTATTGAGTGTCATCTTCATTTTTTATCTATTATTTTTTAAAAGACTCCAGATTATTTGATTTATTCTTTTTTTTCATTTAACTTCTTTATAGATGTCCAAACAATTTCAAAGAATTTTCTCCAATATTTTCTCTTCATCTAGCTTCTGTGTATTATCACAAAAAGCATACACATTATATAAATATTCAAAAGTATAATCTAAGAAGTTATGACATTGTGTCTTTATCTCATTTTCCTTTAGCACAATTCCCGACCTACCTTTCTCTCATCATCATCTGGTTTCATGTTTCATTTGCACCTTTTGTGACAGTTTAAGATATATAATAATGTGCTGATTTTTCTTAGAAGTTGAAGTTTAAGGAAATTTATGTGCAGTTTCTGTGTTTTATAATGTTTCCAAAAATAAATTTACCTTCAATATACCATTTTGTCAGAATCTCAATTCGTTTTGCTGTTATTTCTGGGTTTGAATTTGCAGCTGCTTTGTTGCATTCAATCAATATCACCATTTAGATTTGATATATGCAATTCTTGTGATAGTATCTAGGATGCAGGCACTGTTCAAGTCTAAAAATCACTGTAGGGTCTCTAACAATGTGAATGATTGTGTTCATAACAAAAATTTTGTCTTTGAATATTTATATTTCAAGTATTAAAGGATAGGACTCTATTTTGTTTACAAAACTCAGTTTTGCCTTTTTAATGTGAATATAAGGCAGACCTGCCTTATATTCATGTGCCTATCTCTTTCCTTGTAACATGGTGTTGCCGTAGCAAAAATTCATATCCCTATTTTATGATTATTTGAAGAGGCCAAAATAAAAAAAAAATATATAGATTATAAAATATTTTAAATCCATGTATGGATGTGAGTTATATAAATGTAGGGAAAATAGAGCTCTTAAAGCACAGAAGCACATACTTCACATGACAAACACGTAGACTTGGTTGATGAAGAAAGAAATTACTCCTTATGATCTCTGTCTTTAGAACTTTGACAAATTATAAAATCTGGTTCTCAATATTATGAGCTTTTCAATCTCATCCCCAAATAATTGAGTTATTGAGCACTTAACAAAGGTTTCATATTATTTTCAAATATATAATGAAATAGTTATACTCAATGACTAAAAATTCAATATAAATTTATATAGCATTAGAAAAATTAATATTTTAATTCTTATAGTTTAGATTCAGTTGTAATGTAATTCATAAACTTTAATTGACTCATGTAATTTAATTTTTATAATTTTAATTCAATTAAAATTTAATGTGCTTTCTTCTTCCTACCCATCCGAACACGCTTCTTGCTATTTAGTGCATCGCCCATAAGCCTCTATCATCGAATTTTAACTTGATGCTTTATGAATTTTATATACTAAAATTTTAAATGATTAATTAAATTATAGATACTGAGTTGTAATGAGTTAAAATTTAAGAATTAAATTTTAACTGTCAAAACTATAAAGATTAAATTAATCAAATTAAAATTTAGGAATAGTGTCTAATCAAAACTGTAGGAACAAATATCGAATGTTCTTGTAAAAGTTATAGAAAGTCGAATTATTTTTTAGAAATGAACATGTTGAACTTCATGCAGTGCATGAGTTTTGAATTTTATATGTTTTAAAATAGGGAGACATAAGGACTAAATTAATATGAATAAAATATTAGGAGGTGGAATCGAGAAAATTATTAGGTTTGATTAAACAATTGTAAAGAAGACAGGGGCTTTTGTCAACGACTCCTTTCGTTAACACATTGTGTCGTCGTCGTCTTCGTCGTTGGCACTACCATCTCTTTCGTAGAAGCGCCTTCACCTCATAAAAGCTATAAGCTCTTTGTCTTTTGAGCCTCGAACAGATCAATAAACTCTTCACTCTCATTGCACGAATCGAACAAGACACACGTCCACTACTTCAAATCCAAAAACCGCACAGTGTACTTTTTCTCTTATCTTCTTCTTCTTCGTTTCAATCCTGAGGGATTCTGGAACCCTTGGATTTGGTTGGTCGTGGGTTCTTTGTTTTCTTGTGATTCTTCTGGGATTTTTCGTCCATAATGGTGGGAAAAGTTGATTTTCTTGCTTTGTTGGTGACATGCACCATGCGAGTACGTGAGTAAGGAGGTATTTTTGTGCGTTTGTTATGTGTTTGTCGTTATCAGAGACAGCGACGGAGGAGCAGAGAATGAAGAATTGAAGAGTATGACAGCGACTGAGACACAAACCACCAAGGTCAGGAGGACGCAGATTGTGCCATGTTTAACGTGTCCGTTGTGTAATAAATTCTTCAGAGAAGCCACCACTATTTCAGAATGCTTGCACACCTGTAAGTTCTTCTCTCTTTATCTCTCTCTCTCTCTCTCTCTCTGTACCTCTCTGTTTCTCATGCTCTGTTTCCACAATGCTTTCTGATCTTTCTGTCAATATATATGTTCCACCTTGTGAATCTTTCCTTATTCTTGATTCTTTTGTTTTTTTTTTCTCTCGTGAAATTTGGAATGTGAAAAGCTTAGCTTTCCAAACACTAAAAAGCCTATTTATAGAATATTTGGGCTTCACAAATACAAGTATTTTGGGCTGATTATTATCTTCTTATTTGAGTTTTAATCTGCTTCTTCTGATATCTTTGTAGATTCCATTTGAACTCTTTCTGGCATTGAGCATTGCGTGCCAAGTAATGTTATTTATCCATGATGTGATAACTTGTAAACTTAAAGTAGTATTTCCTTTATATGCATGATATATCTTTACGTCAGTCTCACACACAGTTCAATTTTGCCAAAAAAGTACTTTCATGTTTAAATAGAACAGTCAATTTTTTGCTTATGGAGCTGGTTCTGTGGCTGCCTGAAAGGAAGCTGCAGATTAAATTTTACAATAGACGTGATTGAAACTATTCAGGATGACATATGTATATATCTTCTTTTTTCTTATACAAAAAAAAAAATTAAGTGAATTAGGTTTTGAGAGCCCACTAAGATTAGGCATGCCTTTAGATTTAGAGAGACATATATACATATCTTTTAAAAATGAAAGTACACATGTATTCGTGTATTTCTATGTAGCTTATTCATGATGGTCTTCTTGTAATTATGATTAACTTTCTGTCTGTATGGTATTAATATTCTTCAGGAAAAGCATAATTGACGAGACTCTAAGATTCTAACTTTTTCGGGAATTCCTTTCACTTTTTCTTGCTGCTGCTTGTAATATCACTTTACTAGTGAAAAAATGGACATTTAGACCTGCTAAAACCGGTTTTTTAGGCCTCATCTGGAACCGGTTTAGAAAATCAGACACTTTCTAAATCGCGTGAGTATTGGTAGAAACTTGATCATGCTTTCATTCCCCTTTCCTTTCTCTGTTATGTTAAATGAATGGAAGTGTGATGCATATATTGCTTCTTTGCAAGTCAGGATATTACTAAGTGCAGCAATCTAAATTTCAAATTCAATTTCAGTTTGCAAGGAATGCATATGGAAGAAGTTCAGCGATGAGCGTAAGACGCATTGTCCAGTATGTGATAAAGACCTGGGTTGTTTTCCACTGGACAGGCTAAGGTAGTCACCAATAACATAACTTCTCTTTTGGATCAATTCACTTTTCTATTCTGATAAGAATTTGCAGACATCACAGTTTTAAGAGAACTTGCCATTTTAGCTTATTTACAAGTAAATGGCTAATGGGTATGGTCAAGTAAATTAGGAGAGAAACTCTGGTTTACTGAATTGAACTGATCATTATTCTGATTAAGATAAAAAATTTATCCACAAAATAAATAACATAGGGCCAAACTGTTAATGTTGTAACTACATGTGCCTATCTTTTACTTAAATTTGAGGTTTGTCATCCTACTTGGTAAGCTCATTGGCTAAATCTGTAACTTCTATAGTTCTTAATATAAAACATATTTCTCATATTTATTAAGTTTTCCTCAAATTATTTTTATTGGTACTCCCTCAATAATAATCAGATAAGAGAGGGATGGAGAGAATTATGGAAGATGATTAAGTGTTTTAAACATGCTATATAAACTAACTTCTTTAATTTAATCAAATTAGTTAAATAGGTATTATATTAAGGACTACGGGATTTTCTTTTTAGCCTCTGGAATTTCTCCCTTTCTGTTATTTTACATGCATTTTACTGATTTCTTCACTCTCTTACTAATTTACAGGCCAGACAATTCTCTTCAAGATTTGAGGGATAAAATTTTCCCCAATGAGGAAAAAAGTTCCAAGACACCTGAAAGAGTGCCTGTGCTTGTGCCTGAGCCTGAGCCTGTGCCTTCCTTTCCATTGCCAACCAATTCCAAGAAAAAGGAGAGGTTTCTCTCTTCGTTAAGCACCAGTTCAGCTAAGCTATCAAGCCATTCTTGTATAGTTGAAAGAAGGGAGAAAGCCGCGGCGAAAAAATTTTTGGACGAACAAGAATCTGCTCTAGCTGCCTTTCAACTTGAGAAAAGATCAGCCGGTAAGAAACATGGAAGAGTGAATGGGGTAGAAATTTTGGAAGAGGATAAAAATTTATCAAGAACAAAATCTGCAGCTAGGAAAAAATCCATTCCAAAAGAATACATTCCCTCTACTAGTCAACCTCAGCCTCAGAAAGTAGCAGAAGATAACAAGACAGACCAGGAGCACTGTCAGATTGAAACTGAAAATGTGACAAGTGAAATTGAGGTAAAGAAAACAAAGCTTTCCTTCTACTTTCTTATTTCTCTCTCTCTATTTGCCATTTTCTATTGAAAAATATGATGGGAAACAATTAGATATAGTCCTTCTCTTATGTTAAACATTTTTCAAATCTCTGCTTTGTTACATAACTTGTTGCCTGTCCAAATTTGTATTAGAATCAGAAGACTTCCTTAGAACCAGATTTGAACCAGAAAAAAGTGCCCCGTGAAGAAACTTCTGAGAAAAATGCTGCGTCATGGAAAGGAAAAGCTGCTATGTGGGAGCCCTTAAACTGCCTGATGGAAGCTGTAGAAAATGCAAAGTCTTTAGAGCCCAACAATATGCAAGAAAATGCAAAGTCTACTATAGAGTCCAACAATATTCAAGAAAATGCTAATATTTCAGTGCCTGTTGAATCTTGCAACAATGACTCTAATCCTACCAAAATTATGGTTGCTACTGATCAAAATGAGGCAACTCTGGTTCAACCAGAGCCTATCAAAATTAAGGGGTTGAGGATCAAACAACAAAGAGTCATATTTACTCAGGACTTAAATGTTCCTGCAGAACCTGTACCTGTAAATGTTCCTGCAGAACATGTCCCTGTTAATGTTCCTGCAGAACATGTACCTGTTAATGTTCCTGCAGAACCTGTACCTGTTAACGTTCCTGCAGACTCTGTACCTGTTAATGTTCCTGCAGAACATGTACCTGCTGTTTCAAGCAGCCAAAGAATCCCTCCAATATGGTTTTCTTTGGTTGCTTATGAAGAGAAGTAAGATTACATTTCATGGAGCTTTTTTATTATTTATCTGTTGAAATTATTTTAGCTTTCAAGTGTTGAGTTTCTGAGATATTAATTACTGGTTCCAGGGATGTTCGTGCATGCTTGCCTCAGATACCTTCCTGCTACCTGAGGGTCAAGTCAGTATTATTGTCCCTCTTCTCATTTCTTTCCTTCTAAGTATTTGAACTAGATTTCATGAAATATTTGTTTATCTGCTTGATTCTTCTATGGTAAAGAGCAAAACTTGTGATGCGACTATCACCACTCACAATACCTTTTTGCATTTGTCTGATTTTCTTTATTGTCTGTTTCTGCCGCATTTAGTGTTGATTCTTGCATTGTTTGTAATTCTTTAATTTTTGTGAAAGATATAGTATCTTATTTCTTTAGGTAAATCACAGTATTTAAAGCATACTGCTTCAGAAAATCTGGTTATGAAACCTCAGTATTATTTTAAACTCATATTTCAAGTTCAACAGTCTCATTAGTTGGTAGTCCATAATTCACAGTTATGGTCTGAAAAATCTGTGTGTGTGTGTGTGGGAGAGAGCCACAATGTTCACTTACTGGTCTTGAAATTATAACAGGGATGTGAATTTACCTGTTTCATTCATCAAGAAGTATGTAGTGAAGAAGCTTGGTCTTGCAGTAAGCGAAGCTGAGGTGAGTCCATTTGGAGTGATTAACAATTCTAATGTCTCTAATCTCTAAAAAAACGCAGGAATCAGTATATATCCTCATTTTCTCAGAAGCTGATTGATGACTTCATTGAATATAACTGATATACAGGTGGAACTCTCATTAAGAGGGAAGCCATTGTCATCTTCATTGCAACTGAAGCACATAGCAGAGATGTGGTTAGAGACAATGCCAAAGTCTGAGACGATTCAATCGTTTGTTGGGGACTCAGCAAAGGAGTTTGTGATGGTTCTTTCGTATAGTCGAAAGGTTTAATTGTGTCCCTCATATAGAGTCATAGGCTTAAAGATTAATAGTTCTAAACAAGGTTGAAATTTTATGGTGTTTCAAATATTTAGGGGCATACTTATGCATATGTTTGATGAATGCTTAGTGATGTGCCGTGTGTTTCAAGATTGTTGTTAGATTTTTGGCGCCAAGAGAGGGAGACAAGAGTTTTATCTTAGTTTGTAAAGATAATTTAATTCATTTGGATAGAAATTGTATTATTTAGAAATCATGAACAATATAACGTAGCTAACTTTTCTTAAAAGTTAAAACATGCACTCTAGTTATCAGACTTGTTCGTTGGGAAAAAAAAACCCACATCAGAACAAAAAAAAGTCGTCATCTTTATACATACACTATCTCAATCTTAATAGTTAATATTTTTTTGGTAGAAACTAAGATAGGTTAAAGACCAATCCTCTCAAAACATAAAGATGACCTGGTTTATGCGTAAGTGTGAGGAGTTGTGTATGTAAGTGTAGACTGCCGATGAGCTGGGTAGAATTGGAAGAAGGGACTACTTAGTCGAAAAAAGGTTGAAGATTTATCATTTATTAGTGAGCGATGTAGGAACGTGGAAGCTAAGTGTGAAGGAGAAAAACAAAACTCATGATCATAATGAAGTAGTAATAAGGCCGTGAAGCTTGCAAGATTCAATTAAATAATGTTGTGGATGAGGTCACTTTTCAATTTTCATTATTTGTTCACTCATGGCTGCTCTTTGAAACTTCCTTCAACCAACACACCAACCACCATCCCGTTAATCATCTTTTCATTATTTGGGTCTTCTTTTCTATTCATCAGAGGGTTTTATTTTCCTTTATCTTCTCATTTTAATACTCTTTTCCTACTTAATATGAAAACTATTTAATATTTTTAAATAGTTAAAAAAATTAAATAAATCAGATAGTTATAATTAGTATAAAAATTAGTTGATTAATTTGGATAGATCAATAAATATATAATATAATTTTTTTTAAGAAATTAAATTTTATCATAATTAATTAATTTATTTAGCTTCTTTAAGCTACTTAAAAAATTTAACTAGCTTTTTTATATAAAAATGATAAACAATCAATTCAAAAAATTTCTTTATTAAAAATGAGAGGAATGTTTTCTCATATTTTCCATACAATTTTTTTAAGAGCATTATTAAAAAATTCTCTCTTATTACATATTTAAATCTTCTTATTAACATATGGCTTTATTTCTCTATATACATTATTTGTGGGAAAAAAATTAATCCTAAATATAAATATAAGTGAATTGTTAGAAGAATTAATAACTTTTTTTAATTTTTTTATTAAATATAAAAAATTTATGAAATAATTATTAAATTTTTTTTAATACTCTTTCTAGAAAAAATATAAAAAAAATTTCAATTTAATAGAGTATCACATTTAAAAAAAAAAAACCTATTCCTATTTTATTGCCCTTTGTTGACTCGTCCGTTCACTAGTGACAGAATCAACAGGGGAACATCACAAGTGTCCAGGTTCATCCCCTAAAACCAGTCGCTTTCTAGTTCACTCCTATAAAAACCAACACATCTCCTTCCTAATTTCTACGCAAACCAAATCCAAATTCGATTGTCCATCCCCGTTACTCTTCACATTGTTTTTCTCTCTCTGTTTTCACTTCCTTCCATGGCCACTACTACACTTCCTTCCAAAACTACCTTCCCATCTCATTCTCTCTCCAACAACTTCCATACCCATTTTGCTCCTTCCTTCAAGCTTTCTCTTGCCTCCAAGCAGAAACCCTACCCGAGGCTCAGAGTCTCCAACGCGTTGATCGAACCCGATGGTGGGAAGCTGGAGAATCTCGTTGTTGAGGAATCTCAGAGGAACGGCAAGAGGAGGGAGGCTTTGTCTTTGCCCAGGATCCAGCTTTCTAAGATTGATGTGGAATGGGTTCATGTGCTCAGCGAAGGGTGGGCTAGCCCGCTGAGTGGGTTCATGAGAGAGGCCGAGTTCCTCCAATCGCTTCATTTCAACTCGCTTCGACTCCATGATGGATCGATTGTGAATATGTCGGTGCCGATCGTGCTTGCCATTGATGATGAACAGAAGCATTTGATCGGCGATTCCAGAAATGTTGCTCTCTTTGATTCACAGGGCAATCCTGTCGCCATTTTGAAAGAGTAAGACTCTTACATCTCCTCTCTTTACACTCCTAAATACTGAAAAACTACTGCAAATTATACTGAAGCTTATGAAATTAACTGACTCATTGTTGGGAGTGGTGGATGACAGTCCATCTGTAACACAGTAAATTCTCGAAGTTGTGAAATTTATTTTCCAAATATTTGAAGCTGAATGTTGAATTGACTATACAAGTTAAACTTGACAAAGACATTGAAAAAGTTTCAATTGTTTAACATTTGACTACTCTTGCATGCTTAGAAACCACTGTTATGTTCGGCAGGCAGAGCAGAGCAATTTTGCAATTTATGGTACGCATTTGTCTAAATGCTGTATTTTTTCCCCAATTTGGGGTCGCATTGACTGGAGTTCTTTGGTTGACATTGTGGATCTTATGATATGTTTAGCTTGTCTATAGTGCAGTAAAATTTTCTCGTGTTTGGTGTTTATGTGGTAAATAATGGTCAGGCTTATTTTAGTTTATTGTTGCACACAACTAGGTTTATCATTCAAGCCCATTTTGACACACAGTGATCCAGCTTTGGTCTTTATGCGTGTAAAATAATCATTCTTTGTCTTTATATGTTTGACAGTATTTTGTCCCAATCCACATTAGTCATCTGACAAATTTTACACATAATGTCTGAATGTTATCATTATTTTCTCAATTGTTCGATTGCACTTTTTCCCTTATGGCTAATGAATTGTTCTTTTGGTTATTTTAGTGTTGAGATTTATAAGCACCCCAAGGAAGAGAGAATAGCTCGTACTTGGGGAACAACTGCCCCCGGCCTACCTTATGCTGAAGAAGCTATTACTTGTGCTGGCAATTGGCTGATAGGGGGTGACCTAGAGGTTATAGAAGCAATCAAGTACCATGATGGCCTTGATCGTTTTCGGCTGTCTCCTGCAGAACTCCGTGAAGAGTTCACAAAGCGCGATGCAGATGCTGTGTTTGCTTTCCAGCTCCGAAATCCTGTTCACAATGGTCATGCTTTGCTGATGACTGATACTCGTAAACGACTTCTTGAGATGGGCTATAAGAATCCCATCCTCTTGCTCCACCCACTAGGAGGCTTTACTAAAGCGGATGATGTTCCACTCGAATGGCGTATGAGGCAGCATGAGAAGGTATGTGTAATGTCATGTGTCAACGTAAATTTGTTGGAGCAATACCTCTTCTTTTTTATTTCCTGAAAAAGTAATAGAATATTGTGCACATGTTATATCTTCTTGCATGGCCTACTGGAACCTTCTTAGTTAGCTAAGGAAAGTAACTAGTTTACTAAGAAAATCAGAAAACCCCCAAATGCATGAAATTATATTTCCTTATAAAATGAAAATCACATGGTGTTTGGATTTTTCATTAGGTGCTTGAGGATGGTGTTCTTGACCCAGAGACTACAGCAGTATCAATATTCCCTTCTCCCATGCACTATGCTGGACCAACTGAGGTACAGTGGCATGCAAAGGCCAGGATCAATGCAGGGGCGAATTTCTACATTGTTGGTCGGGACCCTGCAGGCATGGGCCACCCAACTGAGAAAAGAGATTTATATGATGCTGACCATGGGAAGAAGGTGTTGAGTATGGCACCTGGACTCGAGCGTCTAAACATCCTTCCTTTTAGGGTACTTGAATGCTTTTCCTCTTCCCTATCGAGACAAGCTTTAGCGAAGCTATTCTTTGACATCCCTGGTGATAATATCTATCTGTTTGTAGGTTGCTGCATATGACAAGACTCAGGGAAAAATGGCTTTCTTTGACCCCTCTAGGCCTCAAGATTTCCTCTTCATATCAGGGACCAAGGTATGTGTAACAGCATCATGCTTTTTAGCTCAGTAATTTTAGCATTCCGATCCTTTAAAGTTCAGAAAGAAAAAGATGCTGAACTGTGATCCTTATCTTAGAAAATAAGTAGGATCCACTCATAAGGTCTTAAACTGTTGTGTCATTTTCTTTCCAAAATCTCCACCAATTGGGTCAAATTTAGGGAATACAGCTCCGTTCCCTAGGCTAAAAGGACGATGCTTATGTGAAGACGTTACAAGTCTGTTTCTATTTGTTTAACAGTGTCTTGTATCTTAACTAGAGAAAGTAAGTTACAAGCCGTTTTCTATTTATTTTCCAGATGAGAACGCTTGCAAAGAATAAAGAAAGTCCTCCTGATGGATTCATGTGCCCCGGTGGCTGGAAGGTGCTGGTTGAGTACTATGATAGTTTGGTTCCCTCAAGTGAAGGCAGAACACCAGAGGCAGTACCAGTGTAGTTTAATCAAGTTTCATTGAATTATACATTTATTCTGGTTGGGAGATACAAGCATGTATTCTCCTAAAGAAATCCCCATCTGCAATTGTTCTCTGTCCCAAGTTCCCGGCAAACAAAGGATGAGGAATCTGGTAGGCATTGATTCAGATATGCAAAAATTAGCTCTTGCACTGGCAGAGACTGATAGCGCAGTTTTAATCGCAAGCCTGTTCATTATCACATTGTGGCTAAACTAATGTTGATTTCTGAATTCTAAGGTGGGAGAGAATGTTTGGTGTAATTTTGAATGTTCTTTATGGGAAACAAGTGATTTTCAATAATTTAAGACTATTTATATGACACCTTTTGTGTACTTGCGATGCATGATTGTATTGTTGCTTTGTACAAAATCAATAAAGAGACACAAGCAGGATGAAGCATTCATGTATTTGCTATATGGTTGGAGTTGTTGGGAAATGGCTCACAGGTTTTAGCATTCAACTGTCATGGCAGAGAAAGATAGGGCTCTACAGATTTGCATTAATTAAAACTATGTATAAACCCATTTGAGTAACATAAAGTTTGAGTTTGCAAGTAAAAGTAAGTATGCTGTTAGGATAATTACTTGATATTTTATGTATACACCAAGAATTACTAAGATGATTGATTTGGTTAATAGTATTAAAAATAGATATGAAATTGATTTTAAATATACAATGGCATGACTAAAGTAAAGCATAAAGTTAATATAAGATGCTTCAACATTTTTTTTTTATACAATTTTTTAAAAAAGGTTGGGCTCACCCACGATCTAAAGGCAGGGAAAAGTCTCTTTTTCTCTTAGGCGATACCAGTGTCAGGTAAGGCGAGTCATCTATTACCTTTAGGTGTAAACCTAGGCACTTAAGATCTAAGATATCTCTCTAAGTGCCGTGACTGGAACCATAATAAAGTAGTACTATTTAAAGATCGAACATACTCTAAATAGTTGTATGTCTGGACCTTTCGTCAGTAAGATGCTTTATCAGTAGATTGGACATGGCGCGAGAGTAGTGTAGATCACGACCCATACTTGCAGATGAGCTCTCGGCCACATGAAAAAGATTGGAGGCCTCCTTTTCTTCTTTTCAGGGTCACGTTTTAATTTAACTCGTAATCATCCAACATCTATTTAGATGTCTTTTGAGTAATGAAAATCACATTAAAACATAAGTTCGTGGATTTTAAAAATATGCATATTTTTTAAAAAATAAAAATGTTTATATTACACTCTTTTAATAATGTATATATAAAACTATAATTACATTTGTGCCCGCATAAATAATAATTCATGTGAAATGTGATTGGGGGCCTAAAAGGCATAAATTCCATAAACTCCTAAGTTTGAATAGGAATACACACACCTGAGAAAATATATCTAAGAGTCCTTTCAAAGAAAAAATAATTTTAATGGATAGTTTTATTTTAATTTATGCATGAACATATATTTTTTATATTCTCTTAAAATATGAGTGGAATGTGCCAGAACTAAATATTTTTAGTTATCAAATAATCTAAAATATTTCAAGTAAAAAAGAAAAGAAAAGAGAAAAAACACACACATTTTAATATTTAAGAATTAATTAATTTTTAATTATAATCCGCGGAGGGGCGAAAATTAAAATGACAACGAAGAATATAACCGAGGGCAAGCAGGATCGTAGGGTTCTCTTCCCGCGGAGTTTACTTCTTCGGCCGTCAGCTGCATAGCAGAGGAAGCTCCAGTCATCGGCCATGGCTGTTGGCAAGAACAAGAGGATTTCCAAGGGCAAGAAGGGTGGGAAGAAGAAGGCGTGCGTAACTTTACTTTTCACCACTTTTGCCTTCACTCTTAGTCTCTTTGGCGTTTTTATTCGGTCCTTTCTTATTTTTAATTTCTTTGCTTTTATTCAGAGTTGATCCCTTTGCTAAGAAGGACTGGTATGATATTAAGGCCCCTTCTGTTTTCCAAGTGAAGAATGTGGGAAAGACCCTCGTCACTCGCACGCAGGGGACCAAGGTATTTTCATTCATGTTTTTTCTGTGATTCTATTTTATGCTATACCTTGGTGAAAAGTCATGGCGAATGTGAGTTGCAATATTGCCTCAAAACGTGTGCACCATTTACGCTTCCTGGAATGTTTAAAAAAATTCCTTAAAATGTTGTTTTGAACGACTATCAACATGTTGTTTATTGATGCTGTAGGGTATGAATGTTATGTATGTTGGTTTCTTGATGCTGGGGGTAAAAGGATTTCTTAGCTTCTTCAAGGTTACTGATAGAATGAGAATATAATTTTATCTCACTTTTAGGATCTGGGCTTTGAATTTAATTTTCCGTATATCCTATGCATTTGACCCTTTAATTTCTCATTGTTGGACTAGTTATCTTCCATTCATTTTATTCATTTATTGTAGATAACAGATTATCTGGGTTGCATTTGTTGTAAATAACAGATTGCTTCTGAAGGACTTAAACATAGAGTGTTTGAAGTTTCATTGGCTGATCTCCAAGGTGATGAGGACCACGCCTATAGGAAGATTAGGTTGAGAGCTGAGGATGTTCAAGGAAAGAATGTTCTGACAAACTTCTGGGTACGATGGATCCACTGCAATGTTGTTTGCTCATATTATCCAATGTTGTTTTTCAATAATTATTGTTGTTTAACAAAATCCTGCAATCTTTAGGGAATGAATTTCACAACTGACAAGTTGAGGTCATTGGTGCGGAAATGGCAAACTTTAATCGAAGCTCATGTGGATGTGAAAACCACTGATAATTACACATTGAGGATGTTCTGCATTGGATTCACAAAGAGACGTGCAAACCAGGTGAAGAGGACCTGCTATGCACAGTCAAGCCAGATTAGACAGGTATATGCACTAAATTGTTTGTAGCATGGAAAAAAATGGTAGCTTTCAATTTCAACTTGCATCATAATAATAATACTCATGGTTTTACTTGGGTTTTAAATGGGCATGAATTAATTGATATCACTGCTTTGTCATTTTGTATGCTACTTTGATTACACTCTTGTGAATTTGCTTCTGAACTTTATTATGGGAAAATTGGTTTTATCTTCTGTCTTTTTCTCACGGTAGAAGATTGCATATTTAGAAATGCTCTCTTTTCTTTTTTAGATCCGCCGGAAGATGAGGGAGATCATGACAAATCAGGCTACCTCCTGTTATTTGAAAGAGTTGGTTCGCAAGTTCATTCCAGAGATGATTGGCAAAGAGATTGAAAAGGCGACATCTAGCATTTACCCTCTGCAAAATGTCTTCATTAGAAAAGTCAAGATTTTGAAAGCTCCCAAGTTTGATCTTGGAAAACTGATGGAGGTATCTTATCCCAAATTCCCTTTAAGAATGATTGGCGAACTATGTAGTACTATATATTAACCTGAGTAAAATCTTGGTTATTGAATCCATTTGATCTGTTGCTTGATTTTCATTATTGTACATCTTTTAACCAGATGTTTGGCTAGCTGAATAATGTGTGTACATTTGTTTCTTCTTGTTGAGTACAACCTTATATCAACTCACTGACTTCCATGCCTGTTCCTTTCCCATATTATCATAATTTCTTGGTCAATTTCCTCCAGAATTGTTTAATCAACGTCTAGGGCTGAAATATTATTTCCAGGATAAAAATTCTTTATTTTGTTGTCACAAGCATATGGTTAGAACCCTTATCTTTAGACTGATCCAATGCCTTTACCACCTGGTGCGATTAGGTTCATGGTGATTATTCAGAAGATGTTGGTGTGAAGGTAGACAGACCTGCAGATGAAACAATAGCTGAGGAGACCCAAGAAATTGTTGGAGCTTGATTTTTCCGGGAATGCTTCTTTACATTAATTTAGGAGTTCAGTTACTTTTCTTCAGCGAGACAGCTTAGGGATCATTCAAATGTTCCTTTCTTAAGCTGAGTGAAGCATCATTTTTTTCTCGTTTTGACATTGAAAACAGTTGGTCTTCACAGATTACATCTGCATTCATTGTTTTTCTTTATTATAGTGAAGTTTGCACTCTTGGAAGATGGCTCTTCATCCTTATGGACATGCTATTTAAGTTGATTTTGTTTGAGGTGAGTGGCATTTTTTTTGTTTTCTTTTTTGTTAAAAATAATATAAATAATAGAACGCCCAAGAGTCTACTGGGTTCATTTTAAAAGATTTCTTGTTTAATTCTTAATCTAAATTAACAAATTATATTAATAACAATAATCATATAATAATAATAAATCGGAATGAATATTGAACCCATGGAAAAATAATCATTTAATTTAACATGACATTTATTTCTTTCAGCATGGCAAAAAATGTAGTGAAAAGCAGACACTTGAGAATTGTGATTAACATCAACATGAGCTTTTGCAGACAATGCCTTAGTTATGGCTTTGATAGTATTAGGAGTAGTCCTGCAACTTCCACCAAAGAGGGAAGCACCAGCATCACGCCACTTTACCGCGTAAGACACAAAATCTTCATCTCCCGCTTCACTTGATTTCTGCATTATAGATTTCGTTTCAGGCTTTTCATCTCATAGAAGAACAACTTTTGGCCATTTCTTCCGTGACTTGCAAGTTCCAGACTCAGTTTTAACCATTGATTATTTGAGAGGGAAAAATGATTAGAAATAAGATTAAGAAGATATATTTGAATTTGGATTAGGTGAACATCAAAGAGAGAAACAGACAGGGAACTCCACATCCATTGCTTGCTCTCAGCATCATAAGTCTCGCCACTATTGGGATATACAAGAAATGGTTTATTTGTTACCTGATATATTCACACAAGTTACAGAACAAGCATGGGATCTATTTTAGAATGATACAATAACTAGATTTGAAGCGTCTCTTGCCTTAGTTATGGATTCAAATGAGTGAGTGAATATATCTGGGAGCTGTACAATTGACTCCAATTGCAGCAACTCGCTCGCATGATTCCGCAATGGAGGCACACTCCGAGATGGAATCACCACTAACCACCTTGCTTCCTCCTTGCAGCTAAAAGAAAACCACGCGGGAATTTCTATCCCTTCTTCCTCAAGAAGTTCAACGTATGCCTCCATTAAATAAAAAAATTCAAGCGAATCAAGCAAGGTTGTACAGCATCAGGTAAATCTATGACTATGAATTGCAGTTTTTGCATTCAGTTTTTACTGGTTGATTATTTCCAGAATTGGCTCCTCGGACTATAAATTCAAATCATGACGCTTGAGATTATAGATACCTGATCTTCGAGTTTGTTTGGAATGGTTTCGATGCAATCAAGTCAGGATCAGAGTCCGCAAGGATCTGGAGTCGTCTCCTGGGGAAATCTTTCAGCGTCTGCACCGTAACTGCATCGCCGCAGTCGCCTCTGCAAAAAGAAACACGAACAATCCCAAATTCAGAGAAGAATATAAATGAAGAGTTTGGAAATGTGAAAGGTGGATCTATCTCAGAACTTGACCTATATTCAGATCCGTCAGCCAAATAAGCGCAATAGCTTCCCACAGTAGCAGCAACTAGAATTGGAGGCGTCGATGATCTTCTTCCATTTGTGATGCGATCGCAAGAATTTTTTGTTCATCTGTGCGTGACAGCTAGGATTAAGGATACATATATATGTATAAAAGAGAGAAATATCGTGGCTCGTAAAATAAGAAAGAGGGCAAACATACATTTGGAGAGTAAGGTGCCTGTAACTGTAAGGAAGCGCAAGGACAAGATGGGAATGTTGTGAAGCTAGGGCCATATATAATATGATAAAGCTTTCATGTTCTATCTTGTAGTGAAAGGTTTCGCATGTGAATTATAGGTATTTAAAAGATTTTGTTAAATTAATATCATTTTAGGAGTGTTTAAAAAATGAGTCAAGTTATCATAATTATTAGGAAACTAATGTTAAATTGTTTAAAAGCGAACATTGAGGATTAATATTTTTAATATTAAGAGACGATATTATTCTTTTTTTTAATATTTCAGGAATGATACTAATTTAAGGAAAAAATTTAAATACTTATGGTTTTTATGTAAAAACTTATGAAGCAATTGTATATAAGCGGCATAATAAATCATCACCATGTATGCTCTTTTTCTTTTTCTTTCTTAAATACAAAAAGGGAAGGTAAAGCCAGAATAAGAGAAGATGGCCGAGAAGAAATGCCTATAATCCTAAAGTGGAAATCTTGCCACATCTAAGGTTCCTATAACAAGAAATACTTAAGACTTTCACGTACAAATTCTCATCATAATCTCAGCAATATAATTGTGATAAGGATATAATAACCGAAATGATGCTTATCATCAAATTGCTACGTTTCTAAGCATTTTGGCGCCGTGCTTCATTCAACATCTAGCTTCTCAGGTCAACCCCATTTTCCATCCCCCTGTCTGACTGTAACACATAATATATATACGTATATATAGAGAGAGAGAGAGAGATTGATATATAGATATTTAGATCCTACAATTAAGCTTCTTGTTGAGATCCTGCATCACTGAAACAATAAGTAACTCAATCTGGTCTTTTATGTCCTTTTAAAATAATGATTTTGGTTTCTCAAAACTCTTCCTTCCTCTCTTTTCAGGCGAAATAGACAAGCACTGTTCCTTTCTTTCCAAAAAAAGTTGTATTTAAAGATAATAGAGATACTGTGTACTAATACATGCATGCATACCCCCTCACATACATACTACATATAAACTCCCTCTCTCTCTCTGAATCAGATTTAAATATTATTAGGCCTAATTAGATATAACTCTTCTAAAATCGTTTTCTGTATTCACATACATTCGAATTTAAAACCTTGTATTTAAACAGTCAAAACTCAGTTCCACTTAGATCAACGCTTGTTGGTCCGCTTAACAAGAGTTTTTTATCCTTTCTATAAAGCACTTACTTAATTTTAAGGATCAACAATTATTTTTTTTCAATACTTGCCCATATTTAATAAGGGTACCAGAAAGAGAATTATTGTTAACTATTTTTATTAGTATATATAAATTAGTTATATGTAACTTATAATAAAGACTAGAAGAATATATTATAAAAAAAATTGCATTGCACTCGTAAGTAATAAATAATGCAATTATATCAAACTTTATATAAATGCAATAAACCATACTCTAATTTAACATTAAATTAAAATTTTAATATCTTTCTATGAAATTTTATTTTTGTCTCTTATTTTATTTAATTTTAACTGTCTGTTTTAGTATATTAACTTTATTTGTCTATAAAGTTTATTATCTAATATTTTAAGTTATTTTCTTTTTAAAAAAATAAAATTTACGACTAAAACAAATATAAGTCTAGTCACTCAAACTTTCCTTGAAATAAAACATCAAAATAAAATAAAAAGAAGTGCTGCAACAAAGAAGAAAAATATTCTTAGAAAAATGAATGAAACAAAATTTTCTAAGAGTAGTCATGATCAATTTTGACTTGTACTATTCCTTTCTTTGAAGGAATAGAAAGAGCATAAAGAAAGGGGAAAACATAAATGAATGTGTTCAAGGGCCACGAACAGGTGCAAAACAGAAGCAGTTAGGGGTATGATCTTCAGGAATCATGCCTCCTCCTTTGCTGGTATCCACTGCTTCCAGCATTCTCACCACTTCTTCCATCTCTGGCCTCTTGTTTGGATTCCCATCCCAACACTTCCTCATTATATTCGCAAATGAGCTCGGACAACATCTTGGAATCTCCGGCCTCAGATTCTGTTCCAACAGATAAAGACGACGACGATGACAACAATAACAAGCTTCATTCTATTATATAAGTATTATGTTATAACAGAGTTGAATATAAAATATATTTATACACACATCACTATGATTGTGGAAATGATTTGACCTGACGAACAACTGCGGCTGAAACATCGGCAAAGCTAAGATCTGGATAGGGCATGTCACAGCAGTAAATTTCCCACAAGCAAATGCCAAAGCTGTACACATCACATCTATGGTTGTAAGGCTTGCCCTCCAGAACCTACTCAGCATAACACCAACAATGAAGACAACGAATTTGCGACAGTGGCTTGTTATAAAATCATAAGCTAGAAACATAAATTATTTTTGTTTCCAGAGCATAATTAGTACCTCTGGTGCCATGTAACCGAGGGTTCCAGTTTCGCCTGTCATGTCACTCGGATTCATAGCTTCAACACGAGCAACTCCGAAATCGGCTATTTTCAAACGTTTAAGTCCATCTAGCAACATATTTTCTGCTTTGACGTCACGATGTACAATCTTCTTCGAGTGTAGATAGCTAAGTCTGCAGATGGAGGAAAATTCAGTTGATAAAATTTTACAGTTTCTTAACCAACAACTGTAAAAAGGTAACTAAAATGGAACCCACCCTCTGGAAAGGTCCAACGCCAGCTGGACCACAACCTTAAAAGCAAGTTTCTTCCTCCTATTTCTGAATAAGAATTGTTTCAATGTCCCACCAGGAAGATACTCAACAACAACACAACATGCCCTAGATGGAGGAGGATATGCCCCATTAGTTGAAGAGTTATTTGCCGGAATCTTGAGATTTGAAGTTCCCATTGATGCTCCAATAAACTATGGCAAACGCAGATTAGTAAAGGTTATGATAAACAAAATTCCTCCTGAAAACCTAACATCTAACTCATTTCCCCTCCCTAAGGAAACAGGTGAAGATTAAAGAAGAATAAGCAAGCCAGGAAAAGAAAACAATGGTAAGTTCCGAGTTGTAATTATTCCTACAGATTAGACATGTATGCCACCCAGGGCTGCGAAATTTCATAAGCTTTGCAATGTGACAAGTAATAATCACTAATTTAAATGCCTGAGCATGAAGACTGAGTTTGTACTTTTGTGACATTTGGGTGGTCAAGTTTGTGCCAGACAGCAACCTCCTGCCGAAAGGATGCACGTAAAGCAGCAGTTTCGGCTGCTGTGGTGACACCATCCTCACCCCAGTCCAATATTTTCACTAAAATATTCAACATGACACCAGTGAGAATTTTCTACAAAAACAAAATATTGAATTTCAAGACAATAACTTATATTTATGTAAAGTGGAAAATGGGCGAAAACAGAGGTAAACAAAGTAATTTTAATAATTACAATATGACTTAACCAAAATCAATCTTTGTTGACATATTCTGCTGTCTAAAAGCAACAGAAACATAACATCATCTCGAAAAGAAATCACATCTGACACCTAAAACCAGATTGGCCTGTGTTTAAACAAATTTGTAGGACCAGATCTAATTACAAAGCATGTAAGCTATTTGTCCTAGAAAACAGAGCATATATGTGAATACGTGATACAAAGAATTAAGATCAGGCCTGGAGGAAATGTTGCTATCCAAAGAAGTTCATATGATAAGAGTGCCATAAACTTGTGCATATACTAATTTTCTAGTACCAAATACCAATGTGTCATACACTTGAGCAAACACCAACGTAAGAGTACCAAAATATCAAACACTTGTGAACAGGTTGAAATTTGTGCCCATTGTAATTTGATTCATGGTTTGCAGACAAATGCTTCTTTTTTCCCAAAAGAAAAATAATTGGCAACAATGAGAAAATTTAGATAAATAATCTATAAAGAAAATAGAATATCCAATAGGGCAATGATTACAGCAATCAACAAATCAATAATACTTCCTCCGGTCCAATATAAGAGGTCATTGACTAATTTGAGTAGATTTAGGAAGTGAAATAAATCAGTTAATTATAACAGATATGACATGATCATCCCAAAGTACTCATATAACATTAGATTATATATCAATTTATAAGTTAAGTAAATTAGTTTGAGGAAAAATTATAAATACTAAATATAAAATAGATTAAAGTCTTATATTTAGGACCAAATCTAACCCTCCAACTAGTTCTTATATTAAAGACCAAAGGTATTAGTATTTCTCACACTTTTGACCCACTGAGAGTATTAGAATTAGGATATGCAACAGGAATTAGAACATTCTGATGCCAGAATTAAGGTGCCAAGAAAGTGATCTTCTCAAATATCTTATCCATGCAATCATATGTCACTAATGGCAACCATGAAAGAGGCAAAATCAAACCCTTTTTAGTGTGTCATGACATCCTATAACACATTGTAAATTCGCTTCATCCATTTTTGCATGCAATCACAATATTAATGCACATAAAGAGGATAAAGAGGACAAATACCTGCAACATCTTGGCTATCATAGGTGCCTCTATAGACAGTACCATAAGCTCCATGAGCAAAAGCATATCGAATATCCAATTTCGCTAAATCAATCTCCCACTCTTCTTTTGGCCTCTCCTGCTCAGATTTCCTCGACCAGACTTTGGTTAAGTGCTTTTCTAACTGAGCATCCAAACTTTTCAGATCAATCTTATCTGCTCTAAATATCATATCCTTGCTGCTATGATTTCCAATGACCTTCATCTTTGAATCCTTAGCTCCTTCTGGTTCCAAATCCATCTTTTGTGTCCCAACACCTCAACCTTCTGATGAATACCCAATTGTAAACCCCAGATTCCAAAACACACTTGGAAAGCACCAAGGAAAGAAATACAACAGAAATAAAATCTAATCTTTTAGTCCTAAATTGTTAAGGAAAATTGTTTGATGATAGCTTATACGAGCTGCTAATAAAACTCTGCTTCTATTTTGTTGGGTCTAATGTCTATAAAATTGATTGTGCTATTTAAAGACAGAATTTTATCGCAAACATGTATTTTATCAACTAATAAAGGAGAAAAGAACAAAGAAAAATAAGAAAAATAAAAAATTCAAAAACAAGAACTAGAAAAGAAAAGTAAAGGGATCAGAAACTAATACAGAGCCCAATGTCACCAATATAACTCAGGATGAAGAAAAAATCGTGGAGAAAACACAACAATTATCGATGCATAAACCCTCAAACGACGATCAAAACCGGCTAACAGAATCTAGGAGAAGCAGGCGGGAACAAAACATAAGCCGAAAAACCCGAAAAAATAAAAGGGAACGAAAGAAAGCAATAAATAGATAGTAGGGGAAGAGAACAGTAGACGAAAAGATTGACTTTAAAAAGCAGATTGAAGAATCGGGGTCGGTACAGGGTACGTACCTTTGAAGATTTCAGGAATTAAAGACACTGGCTTTTCGTACAAGACAAAGTGGGTATTGCGGAGGACATTACTACCACCATTCTAAACTCGAACCTGCGAAAATCAAACAAATATAAACAACACCACATTACTCAAAACGAAATTGAAATAGCGACCTAACAAGACAAATCCTTAATTAAGATTCGTTTTTTTTTTTTTTTTCTTCCTTTTCCTGGTTCTCCAGGGAGCGATTTCGTTAACGAAACTCAAAACAGGAAACAAAAATGAGAAAAAGGCAAGCGAAAACAGATAGCAAAAGAAAACGAGTAACAACGAACCGTAATTATAAACTATGTGGCAGAGAGAGAAATAAAAGCGCGGGCGTTCCTGAAATATTGTGGAGCAGAAAGGCGCATGAATTGGAAAAGGCTGACTATAAGGGCAAATTACCTCGTGAATAAGGAGTTAATGGAACTTATTTAAAAAATTCTCAATATCAATACTTTAAGGTACTATATACTAGCTTCGAAAAATTTTTATCAATAACATCGTATACTTATTTTACTTTTAATATATAACTTATTTAATTAATATAATTTAATTAATAAAATTAATTAATATAATATTTTTTTTTAAATATTATAATTATTTTTTTTAACTCTTTCTCTCCCCTCTTATTTAATTATTATTAAAAAAATATCAATTAAAGAAAAGTTAATAAAAATAGAAGATATATACTATATCTTTTTCTTAATATAAAACTCAGTTAATTTTTTAGGATAGATTAAATAAATTAATTAATTATAAATAATATTATAATTTGTTGATTAATTTGAATAAATTAATGAATATGTGATATGAATTCATCTCGAGGGAAATGTTAGATTTAGTTATAATTAATTTATTTATTTAGCTTTCTTAATCTATCCAAAAAAAATTAAATTTTATATTAAAGAATAGAGTTAGTCTTATATTTATGATTAAATTTAACTATTCAAATAAATTCTATATTAAAAATTGGAGTAGTAATTCCATCAAACCTATAGAAATATTTGTAAGCTTGTAAGACATTATTCTCAATTATGCGTTACAAAATCATAAAATTTCTCATGTATACCTCATAATTTCCAGATTTACATGATGGTCTATTTATACTAAGTGAGCATAATTTTATATCTTTTCATTGTGCCAAAAGATGTGGCATCGAATTTGTTATTCATTAAATATAGAAAATTAAAATTATATTTTCTTATTATATCACAAACTCATGAGTATGCATCAATTATTACACTTGGGACATGAATCACGTTTGTGGGAGGATTAATACATGTAATTGTGACCCTTATTGCATCTACTCCGGCTATGGTGGGCCTTTTCCATTGAGGGTATTTTTTTTATTGCCCTCCATCTAATTAAAATTGCCGTAATTTTAATTTTAAATATAAATAAGATAGTTTTATATTAAAAAATTAAAATTAAAATAAAATAATACACAGACTTAAATTTTAGCCTACTAAATAAATATTTATTACTGATATTTAAAATTAAAACTGTGTCATTTGAACTAATCAAAATGCAATAGAGAAGGCCCTCCATGAAAAGGTCTTTTACTAGCATCCACCTTATTTCAACCTGGCAAGGATTTCTCTATTGAGGGCCTTTTTCACGGTTTTCAATTTAGTCAAAACGGTAAATTTTAATTATAAACATAAATAATAGATATTTTATTTTTTTGTTACAAATAAATAATAGATATTAATTGAAAAAAAATCTCAAAAAATATCCATTTGAATTTTAAAATTTTAAATGAAGATTTTTTATAAAAAAATTATAAATAAATTTACAAAAGTTATAAATAACTTATAAAATATAGTAAACAAAATTTTAAAATTTAAATAGATATTTTTTTAAAATTTTTTTTTTAATTAAGTAGACTCACATCGGGCCTCTTTAACGAGGGACTCTATGTTATTTTATTTTTTAATATAAAATTGTCCTTTTTATTATTGTGTTTAGAATCAAAATTATGTGCTAGAGAGAAAAGAACAGACTTATATCTCATAAGGACGTGAGTAAGATTCTCACTGTCGTCGTGAGAATTTATTTAGTAAACGATCTCATAAATCTCCTATAAGTGCTCACTAAACCTTAGGGCTGTGTCTGACTTTAGTAAGAGATCGGTATCAAACCCACCTAAATTAAAAAAAAAAAAAAAAGAATCAAAATCATGTAATTTTCGCTAAATGAATGTCAATGAAAAAGCTCTCAATAGAGATCCTGGGCTGTTCCAACCCACCTCCCGCATTTAACATTTTAATTATGGAATTATTTCATTGATGATTTTCCTCCCTCCTAAATTTTATAATATTCGTTGCAAAATAAAATGATGATATGAACAGATTTTATAGTAAGAGTCCTTTTTTATATCCTATAAATTATAATTGACTAAAGAAAAGAAAATATATGAATTTATAAATTTAACCAAGTGTATCCCAAGGTTTACATCTATATAATTATAAAATATATATTTGTCAGATATTATAGATATCAAATGATGATTGAGTTTTCTTCCAATGGATAGGATTTTTGAAAATTTTCTTCATACAAGACATTCGCATCTGAACGGAGTATCAAAGTCGAGACATAGAGGCGATCACAAAAAGGATCTGACAGTCTGAAATAATTCTGGGATATAAACCGCGTCTTCTCCATCTTCATCAGGTATCAATCCTCGAACTATGAATCTTGTGTGGTTTTATTTTGTTTAATTGTTTATCTTTAATTCTGACCTAACTTGCTATTTTTATTTTTATTTTTGTAAGGAAAAAAAGTAATCTTCTCGTATTAAATATTATCTTTGTTTTTAATTATAAAAATTAGTTGATTTTTTTAAATAGATTAAGAAAATTAAATAAATCATATAATTATGATTAAATTAAATCTCTCAGAATAAATTCATATTGTATATTGTTCGATCTACCTAAATTAGTCAAATAGCTATTATATTTGTTATAATTGACCGAATTATTTTATTTTTTAATCTATCTAAAAATGTTAACTAACTTTTATAATTTTTTTTATTGTCCACATTGTTTATCAGAGTTTGACTTCTCTACATCCGGATTCGACCCACGTCGCGTACCTGGCTATAGTGGGTGAGTCTCCCAATGGAGATTTTTTATATATGCCAATGCTCGAACTCGAAATCTCGTTTAAGCGATACCGAATCGCTTATCAGGCGGGCTAAACTCAAGTTAGTAACCATTTTCGCATCTATATATGCACGGTTCAAACATGGGCCATAAACCATCTGTTGTGATTTTCTCCATGCGTTTCCAGAACATCAGAAAGGCATAAATCCATGGGGCGACAGATTTTGGATTATGCAAGATCCATGCCAGTCGTAGAGTCGAACTAATTGTATATGACTGTCGAAGACTTAGGTGAATGTAGAATTTGTTTCAGTGATGCTGTTCAAATGCCCTGCTCTCATTTATTTCATGGAAGCTGCATTGTTGGTTGGTTCATGAAAAATAATAGTTGTCCTATATGTCGCTTTCAAATGTCTTCAAGTGATGGTGATGATTATTCATGGCTTTCAAGTGATGGTGATGATTATTCATGATATTCATCAAGTGATGGTGAAGATGATTCATCTTCAAGTGAGGATGATGATTCATAAAGCATATATAATCCTATCCCTAGTGTTTGATATAAAATTTATTTAATTAATTTAAATAAATTAAAAATTAAATTAATTATTAATAATAATTATGTATTAATTTACTTAAAATATCATATTTAATCATATATATTTGAGCTACCCTTAACAAAAAAATTTTTAATATGTAATTATATAGGAATATATTGGATGAAAAATTATAATTTTAGAAGACAAAATAGATTAACGTCTTATATTTAGGATCAATATAGATTTTTTATCTAAATTTTATAATTAAGATTTAAATAATATATAATATATAATTTCACTTTTAAGATGACACCATGTTATATTGTTGATACTCCTTCTTCCTAAATTTTTTTAGCAGTGCACGGTTTTTCTTTTTCGCCCTGCCCTGCCAAACTAATTAATTATGAATACTTAAGATGAATGTACATCTAATCCAAGTGAGGTAGAATATTAGAGTAACTTTTCATCTTCTTCTGTTTTTAATTATAGCATGAAAAAAAAATTCTATTAGTTTCATAAATTTTTTTATTAGTATAAAATTTAATAATATAACTTATAAATATCACCAAATTAATAGTTTAGTAAATTTTTTTATCAACAATATCAAATAATTTTATTAAATTAAACCTTTATAAATATTTGTAAGCTTGTAAGACTTCATTATCAATTATGCCTTACAAAATCATAAAATTTCTCATGTGTACCTCATAATTTCCATATTTACACGATTGTGTATATATACTAAGTGAGCATAGTTTTATATCTTTTCATTGTACCAAAAAGATATTGCATCGAATTTTTATTCGTTAAATATAGAAAAGTAAAATTATCTTCTCTTATTATTATGAGCATGTTTGGATAGATTTTTTTTAAAAAAAATTAAGTAGTTTTTAAAAAAAAGTGTTATAGAGAAGAGTTTATGAAAAAAAATAGTTTTAAATAAATGAGTGTTTGATAATTATTACCAGAAAGACTTTTATAATTAATAAATTATCAAAAAGGGTATAAGATAAAATAATAATTACATAAAGTAAAATTTTTAATTTTTATTTTGTGTGTGATATTAAAATAGTAAATAATAAATATATTTTATTTATTAGGTAAATAAAATAAATAATTACTAACAAGTAAGTAAATAAGTAATTTAATTTATATATTATTAATTATTAATTATTTAGTATTGATTATTTATCAATAATTATTTAACATGTGGAGAGTGAAAATTTAAGTTTGTATTATATATATACGTATATTTATATTGAAATATGAAAACAATATATATTATACATATATATAGTTTGTATTTTGACGAGCTTTCTATTGAAGAAAATGGCGGAAAATAGTAGGGGTGTGCATGGGCAGGGCTGAGTAGGGCTACCCCCGTGCCCGGTGCCCTGCCCAAAAAAAGCATGGGCTGCATTTTGCAGCCCGATGCCCTGCCTTGCCAGATAAAAGCCCTGACCATTTTGGGCTGGGCATGGGTGGGTTGGGCATGCCCAAGTTTTGATGTCATACTCATGTTGTAAAAAAAATCTGCAATTATGAACTTATAAAATAATACAATATTCATATATCTTTAAGACTTAAATAATATCCATAATTCACTAAGAATAAAGCAACAAAAATATAATAATTAAATTCTTGAAATATATTGCATGTAAAAAAAACCTTGAAGTCTAAGTAATTTGCAATTATAACTTTGCATCAATCTCCCTAATGTTGACAAATATTAAGCATCTGAAAAAAATAAAATAAACAATGATAATTTGCAATGTAATCATATGATGATTAACAAAGTTAAAAAAAATTAATATAGTTATAAATATTAAAAGATATAATTTACCTACTTAACTACTCATATTTTTAAAATAACCCTCTAGTCACCAGTAACTATCATATTCTCCTTTCTAAGTGTAGCATTTAAGAGAAAAAGTAAAAAAAAATAAAAGAAGTAGTGCTCATGGGCAGGGCAGGGCAGGGCAACCCCCCTGCCCGGTGCCCAGCCCGAAAAAAGTATGGGCTGAATTTTATAGCCCGATGCCTAGCCCTGCCCTATATTTATCTGGCTGGGCAGGGCTATTTTGGTGCGGGCTAGGCTGAGCATATCGGGCTATGGGCTTTATGCACAGCCCTAGAAGATAGAACGGAGATGGAGAAAGAGGAAAGAAATAATAAAGACAAGTAAGGGGAAATTAATATTTTAATGTTCATAAGTATTTTTTTCTGTTTTATAAACTATTCTCACTAATTTATCTAAAATTATAGTTTTAAACTAATATTTGATCTATAAACTTTTTTGAACAAATAAAATTATTTATTTTAAAATTTTTTTAAAATAAAATTTAGGTTAAATTTTTTTTTAAAATCTTAGTTTTATTGTTACCCCAAATAGGCACTATTTCACAATTCACAAACCCACGCATGCACGAGTCTCTTTGGACATGAATGACATACATGTACATAAATTTCATTTTTTTGGCCAACAAAAATTTCTTTTAAAAGTATATATTCAGTGAACTGTTATTATATGTTTCACTATTAATACATGAATATGAAATCATTCATTGATTAAACTAACACTACTTTTAAAATTATAAATAATATTTAACATATTTGATATGCTAAACCCACTGAACTTGTTGATTTATGTAAAGCTGGAGCTGGTTAAGGTTTTATGATGAATGGAAGTTTGCAGATTGACCCAAAAAACTGTCAACAAATATGTTTCTGATCCCCCGTATGACAAATGGTATTCTAAATAATTAATTTGAATAATATTAAATTACATTTTGTTCCACCCACAAAGTGGGATAAAACTTGATGCTATTATTAAATTACATTTTGAAGAACTATTTACTCAAAATAATGTTTTGGTTAAAGACAAATCATCTCAAGACGTATAGGTTATGGAAGTAAATTTTGTATTTCTCAACAAACAAAACCCTCCTAACAAAGCAATTCTATGCACACTGTCTAATTTAAACCTATGATATTATATTTAAGAAATTTAACTATCTACCAATTGTGACAAGTTTTATTAGTATTTATTTAAAATAATTTATTTGTTACCCAAATCCAAAATAACACCTTTTTTTTACTAATGAAATTAGGATATTTGCATTTCTTATCCTGAATTTTATTTTTTAAGATTTTATTTTATTTTTCTTTTATAAAATTAAAATTTAATTCTTCTTTCTTTCTATCTCTGTTCTTTTTCGCCAAGATGAAGAGATTTTTTTTTTGCCCCTAAAGAGATAAGAGCTACTTCTGCAATTTATAGGCATTGGAAATGTTAGCAACCTCATTGAGTTTAGAAGGTGAATTATGTGTGTATTATCTTTTGTGCATGGGTTAATTAAATGTCAACATACATGTTTGATACTTTAAATATTTTTTTTTGTTTTTTTGCACTACTTATAAAAATATATAAAACGAAGTACATGAAAAAAAAAAAAAGGTTAACAGCATATAGAGTCCCCATAAAACCCTTGCCATCATATTTAAAAATGTTAAATGATATTAGTTTCCACCCTCTGCCATATTCTTAATGTCTTCCCAAAAATGTTAAATTGTATAAATAAAAGAAATTCAAAATATTAGAAAAGTAATAGTATAACAAATCAAGTGAAGAGATATAGTAGACGGGCGGATGTACGGTGGATGTGGCACAAAAGAAAAACACATCGACGGTGGATTATGTAAGGAGGATCTTCTTCGTAATCCGAGAGAAAATATTCTCCCGCGCTTTTGTTTCGGAGGAGGAGGACGACGAAAGCCTTGCCGCAGAGAAGAGAAGAGAGCAACGCGTCTCTCTCAACTCTCAATTCTCTCTCAACATGGACGCGCCTGAAGATTCAAACCCAATTGACACTCCTTTCTCTAACTTTGAGGTCAGCTTCATCATCAACCATACTATTTCGACCCGTTTTCTGTGTTCTCCCTGCGTCCCTGAACGAGTTTTAATATGAAAAAAATTGGGTGTTTTCACTCTAGTTTTGAAAAGAACATTGCTTTATTTTATCTGCTGTATTCTTTCTTAAACCTTCTCAAGAACCCACGCTCTGGTCGTGTATTAAGGCTTCTGCAATATTGTAGATTTCTTTTATAGGTTTGGTAGTGGGACGGTTTAATCCTTTTCTTTTTTTAATTTCTCTCTCTCTCTCTCTCTTTCAAATGCAAAAAAATATGATCTTGAATCTTTGGTACATGGGCTCATCCTTTTGATTATTTGAGTCTGATGATGATATTTCAAAGTGATGTTCCAATGTATGCAGGATTCATTTGTATTCCACTATATGAGTGAACTTTCTCCAATAAAACCAGATAAGCCTGTTGAACATACTCAGGAATCAAGCTTCACAAGCTTTTGGTCCCCTCCATCTGTTTTCACATCACCCCATGCCTCATATAGCAGGTAATTGTGATTTTTCCCTGTTCATTGCTGTTATATATAGATTCTCTTGTGAACTGATCAACTCTGATAACTAGCTCTACTTCGTTTTATAGGCAAACTCCTTTTTCGGATGCACCACAACCAAATGTTTCATTTGAACAACGTGGTTTGCAAATCGGTTCAGGTGAAGAAGCCACTGTTTCATACGCAAATCATGCCCATGATCATGACTCAAGTGAGCTACAGGAAAATAATACTGATCAAGGAGGGAATGCGCTGGTTGAGCAGTTAAGCAGAAAATGTACACTTGATATACCACAAGCTTCAATGAATGACTTTTGTAGCCCTGGTTTTGATGAGACAATTTCTGTCGACCCGGGTTTATTCGCGCCAGTATCCGAAATTGAAGGGCCGGGATGTAATTGGAAGAGTATAATTACTCCTCCCAATGTAATGCAGAACTCATTGGATCATCCCACAATTAGACCTGGTAATTTTATGCCTCAATTACCACCACAAAATACCCTTAGGAACTCGCAGTACACTGTCGATTCACGGCATGAAATTAGATATCATGCTTCTAATCCCAAATTAGCCACAGAGGTTGAGCAAATGCAGAATAATCTTTTCAATTTTTCTGCGATGGCTAGCAACCTCAATGAGAGAATGGATAATGAGGTGAGAAAGTGAGTTATGTGTGTGTTATCTTTTGTGCGTGAAGTTACATGTTTAGATACTTTCAAAGCATTATGAGGGTACATCATGGTTTAAAAAGTTACATGTCATATGGTTCTTTATATTTTGTCTGTGATTTACTAATGGTGAGATTTGAAATTTTCCCCCAAGGTTCCACTTATTAACTGTGGGAATGAATAATGGTCACCCTAAAAGCACTTTTGTCTTTTGTGTTCAGCATATTCCAGCAACAAATCAGCGTATGTGGAGGAGCTCTCTAGACTATGACATGGCTAGAATGCAGAGGAGTGATTCAAATACTACTTTCAGTAAATGTAATGTTCCTAATGATAAATGGTTGGTTCCTACGATAAGTAATGTTAATTCAAATATGTGCATTATGCCGAGAACGGGTATGAACAATGGATGGCCTTCTACAAGACAACTTGGTTTGTCCAGCTCAGTTCCTTCTTTGCATCATTTCTCTTCAAGCCAACAGCTTGATCAAATATCATCAATGCTTACAATACCTCAAAGAGACATGCATTCTCAAAATATTTGGACTCAGCCTACAGTAGATTATTCACGACCATCCGCACTTATTATTTGTGAAGGTTTTAACCATAATAGGTCCAATAGTAAAAGGCAAGTGTCACTATTACTAATTAGACGTGTTTCTCCTTAAATACTCCTATATGATCCTTAATGTAAAACTTATTTAACTAACTTGATTAGATTAAAGAAGTTAATTAAGTTAGTTAATATGATATTTTTTTTTAAAATACTTTAATCATCTTTCTTAATTCTATCCCTCTCCCTTATTTTATTATTATTGAAATATTATCAATAGTAGTAATTTAGAAAAAAATTGATAAATATGGGAAATATATCTTATATTTAGGATTAAGATTAACTCTCTTACTAGGTCCTATATTAAGAAACGGTTGACTAATTTCTATGCTATTATCTCTTAGGGTTTCCTGCATTAGCCTAATCCGGAGTTGAGTTTGTAGGCATAAGCGGGAGCCCGCTGGAAAAGGCGAAAGTTGCAAACATTGCACATGCAAGCACTCAGAGTGTTTGCAGCTGTAAGTTCAGTTACTTCCATTTTTTCACTAGGGCCATTGATTATCTACACAGTTAATTCAATACCTTTTGATTGACTCCTCTTTTCCCCCCCTTCGTATCTCCTATATCAGTTACTGTGAGTGCTTTGCTTCCCGTGTCTACTGCACTGGACCTTGTTCCTGTCAAGACTGCCGCAACAAGCCTATTTATGAAAACATTGTGCTTGCAGTTCGCAAGAAGACTGAGTCTCGTAACCCTCTTGCATTTGCTCCCAAAGTCATCAGAAATGCTGATTCTTTACCTGAAACTCGGGTAAGAAATAAATTCAGCTATATGCTCATAACTGAGATGAAATCACTTGTGACATTTTATTTATCTTTTTTTTTGTGCAGGTTGACCCAAACAAAACTCCACCAACACTACACAGAAGAGGATGCAGCTGCAAGAAATCTGGGTGCCAAAAGAAATATTGTGAATGTTTTCAGGTTTTTATCATCTTGAATCTTGTATGCTTCTAAATTCTGTTATAGTATGAACTACTGATGTTGATTTCCTTTTGAAGAATGGAGTTGGCTGCTCCATTAGATGTAGATGTGAAGGATGCAAGAACGCATATGGGAGAAATGATGGTAATTAGTTTGTGTATCGATTTGATCCTTCAATACCTAACCAACAACATAGTTTTATGTGCCTCAAAATCTTTTTGCATGAATCATTCCTTCAGAGTTCGATGCCATCTCTCTCTTTCAGGTTCTTCTAAATTAAGAACAGAAACTGAAACCAAAAGAAATTATCAATCCTGTGAAATGCTTATGGCAGAGAAAGTTTCAGAGATAAATGAAGGCCATACAAATTCTGCTGCTCCTTTCCAAACACCTTCAAGGCCCTGCAGGTTTGGTAAAAGCAGACTTATAAACAATTCAAATCGTTTTGACTTCTAAATTGCAGAATTAAGGTTTCATATTTGTTATGATTGATTTTCATGGGCAGATCAAGAGCTCCATCGCGCAGTTCATCAAAGAGAAAACGACCTAGTAATTTCTTCATTCCAGATGCTTCTGAATTTCATGCAAGCCAAAGACCTAATAATAATGAAATTATTCATTATAATCAATCACAGTTTGAATATAATTTCCAAAGCATTCCAGAACTGGAAATGCCACAGATTCAGCAAGTTGGTGATGATGGCTCTTCTATCACATACATCAAACATACTTCTAATTTCCATAATTCTAGCCCTCCATTTCCTTTCCCCAACGCTCACCGATAGCTTATACTTTCCCCTTAGGCCACTCTTACCACACCAGGAAATTTCTGTTGACATTAGAAATAATGTTTTTAGCTGTAGATATTGCCATTTTTTTTCTTGGAGAATTGGTCTTAGCTAACTACTGGTTAGGTTGAGATCTCTATTTTTTCCCCTTGACAATAAGATCGTTTGAATCACTGGTTTCTAATAAATTATCTTTTTGTTTTTGTTAACAACTGTCTTTAAAGATGATCTGATCAGATGGTTGTTTCTACATCAAGGTGTAGATTGTTTTTGTTTTCGTTTTCGTTTGGCCATGTTTTATTTTTTAGTTTTGATAAGTTAAGGGTGATGAAACTTTTGGTCCCTTATCAATTTGGTTCTTCAAATTTCATTTTTATCAACTTAGTCCTTAAAGTTTCATGAAGTCATCACGTGATCAATCTAGAGAAACTGGTTGTCAACAATTGTTAACAACGGTTCTGATTTATTTGTTGATAACTAAGATAAATAAGCAAACGATTGTTGACATTTCAGAAAATTTGTCAACTGTCTCCTCAAGAGGAGTAACGTGATCACTTCATAAACGTAAAGACTAAATTGATAAAAATGAAACTTGAGGAACCAAATAAGTACCTAAGCGAAATACAAGGGATCAAAAGTTTCATTATCCCACAAGTTACTTCTCTTATTTTTAATATAAAATTTAATTAAAAAATTGATTTAGGTCATAAATATAAGATATTTTTTATATTTATTAATTTTTTTAAATTATTATTATTGATGCTTACTCAATAATAATCAAATAAAAGGAGGAGGAGTTAAGAAAGGTGATTAGAATATTTTAGAAAAAATATAATATATTAATTAACTTAATTAACTTTCTTAATATAATAAAATTAATTAAATAGGTCATATATTCAAGGCCGGACAAGTATATTAAGCAATTTTTTAAGATAAACACAATTATCCTCCCATCTTATTTGAGGCATTGTTAGGTACTAAATATTGACACTTATCTCTATAATTCAAATTTTAGATTGTCACGCTGAAGGGATACTACTAGCCCTTTATGCTAGACACTTAGAGCCAACTAGTTGGTTATATTAAGCTTTTTTTTAGTGCAAAAATTTTTGAAAAAGGGTTGGGCTCACCTATGATCTAAGGGTAGGGCGAAGTCTTCCTTCCTCTTAGGTGATACCAATTAGGGGTGAGTAACGGGCGGGTTGGGCTGGCCCGATGGTCAGCCCGTGCCCCGCCCGTTTATATTTTAATGGGCACGGGCTAGCCCATGCCCGTGCCTTAGCCCGTTTAAACCCGTGTTAAACGGGCTGGGCTGAATCCGTTTGGGCTAAATGGGCATGGGCAGCCCGTTTAAAAAAAATTAAATCTATTTAAAATTCTAATAACAATCAATGCTTACAAATAATATAGTGTATAGTGATAATAAACAATAGTATACACATGATATAATTATTCATCATAAAATCACAATCCTACAAAATATCCATTTAAATATTCTAAATTTAATATTATTATTTTAAAAACTTGACCAACCCATAAAATTTTAACCCAGCAAAACTCCGTCTTCTCTAAAAATAGTGGATAAATATTATAATTTTTGTAATTTAAAATTTCACAACTTCAACAAAAATAGGAAATATTATAATTTATTTTAAAAAATAAATAAATATTTAAATAAAAAATTATTAAAAATGTATATATACATAAATGGGCGGGCACGGGCAGCCCGATGGTGTGCCCGTAGCCCGCCCGTTTAACATATGCAGCCCGCCCGTTTAAGCCCGCCCATTACGGGCTTAATTTGGGCGGGCCTAAACCGGGCAAATTTAAACCGGGTCCGGGCGGGTGCACCGGGTAGCGGGCATTTTGCTCAGCCTAATACCAATGTCGGGCAAGGTGAGCCGTCAATTATCCTCAAGCGTAACTTATGCGCCCAGGAGCTAGGATGCCTCCCTAAGTATCACGACTGGAATCACAATAAAATGATACTATTTATAAATCGAACACGTTTCAAATGGTTTAAATAGTTGCATATCCCACCCTTTAAGCAATTTGATTACCGTAAAATATATCATGCAATTGAATGCTCTTACAAAAACTGGGCTGCATCGATTGGGCTGGTTTCCCATTTTATAACAGGCCAGGCCCAAAAATAAGTCCAAGATTTGGTGAGAAAATAAGGACCAAATAATATAACTTTGAAACGGCAAGCTTTTCTATGTAGTTCCCACAATTTTGTTTTCTGAACTCTTTAAGATCACCAGATCAAGACCAACAACACCCTACATAAATTAATATCCATCGTGAAAAAAAAAAATGAACAAGGGGTGCAGTTATAAATGGAATCACGACCAAAACATAAGTTGATGATTATAGAGGATTTTCTCTAACACGTGTTACGGTGTTGACTGTTCACTGTTTAGTCACAAGGGGGAACGTAGGACGTGGGTGGCACATCAACCTTGCAAAAGGCAAATGGCTTATTAAGTCCCACTTTGTGCCTTTGCCTTTCCGATGTGGGATCGAATATTTGTATTGTTCAAAAATAATGTTGGCCTTTTAGGCCGTGAACTTTTGGGATGAAAAGGTGAGAATATTAGTTTTATTTTTTTCAGGTTATGCAAACTTTTCAGAATCTCTGAGTGGGGAAAATAATAGGCCACAAAGAAACGAAAACACAATCTTCTCATATCAAGATGTCATCTTTTTTAGAATTGAATGGGACCATATTAATATTACATAATATTATTAATAATCACCACATTCTACAACTTGTCCTCTTTGCAATATTTCAAAAACCTACCATTGTTTCTTCTCTTTGGTAGGTGTCCTTCTTAGCACGCGTGGCTTATGAGACAAGTAGATAACTTCTCTCTCTCTCTCTCTCTCTAAGAAGAAGGAAAAGATCACAATCAAGAAGGTGGGTGAGTTTGTAGCCTCTCACCTATATATTATTTTTCCTCTCTTTCTTTCTGTCTTCAAAGCATCGCTTTTGTTAAGCTGTTCACATCAACCCCACACACTACTCATTTTAATACTCTCTCTCCTATTTAAGTAACGTGAGATTGATCCAAGTGGTAAACGACTTGATATCGTTTAAGTGAGGTCTTGAGTTTGAGCCTTAGCATATATAAAAAATTTTTGTTAGGAGACTCACCTACCATAACCAGATGTGTGATATGGGTCGAATCTGGATATAGTCAGGGCAAAACTCTGGTGAACCGGATGAGTAACAAAAAAAAGTAATATGACCCTCCTGATCTTTTTTTATATAACATATCAAATAACAATACCCATATTAGTTTTTTTTTTAATTTTCTTTTACCAAAAGAACCCACGTCCACTAATATATGTATTAAAATAGTGAGATTGAAAGGAAATGACTTGATTATTCTTGGATAAACTTGGGGGTTTGATTTTTAGGGTTGTGGGTGGGAAAAAGAATGCCATTGAGAGAGATAATCTTAACTTGAATTAGTAGACAATAATAATAAATGAATATATATATTTGTATTGTTTTGAGTGGTTGTAAAAAATGAATGCACTTGACTTAAATTATTTGGCTTTCAAAACGAATAGTTAAAAAAATCTCTTAGAGTCACTTCAGGAAAATAAAGACGTGTTAGAAGAGATCGAGGAGGAAGTTCTATGGAATACGTGAAAGTCCCAACAATGTGTTGGTGGTGATGATGATGATGGTACCCTGCCAACCCTGTGTCTTTTTTTGAAAGCAAATAGTACTTTTAATTTGTGTTATTATCTCTATGCTATTTTAAACATTAGTAATTCCCAATAATTTCCCTTTTCTCTAATTTCTTAGATGCACCGTCCATTCCTTTAATAGACAATTACATGTTTTTCTTATGTCTTAATTAATACTACTGTTATTTACATAGATTTCATGGATGAGAATTACAAATCATAGTCATGTGTAAGCAAAGTGGATTCCATCTCATATCAATGTTTCTAGAGATGGTGGGTCATTGGTTAATTCAACAGAGTTTAAATTTTGGATTTTAATTTAGTGGGGTTAAATTCATGATAAAAATATTACCAACATTTATATATATATTTATATAAAGGGAAAGGATTTCATCTAAATATGGTAGATAGTACTGCCGTTAGAATAACTTGTAGTAGGTAAATTTAAAAACGATAACATATCCTATTATATAGAGTAAATCGTATGATATTATTATATTTTATATTAACTATCAAATTTTTAAATATATTATTAATCAAAATATTTTGTTTAATAATTTTATAAAATATTTTATTTAGTCTTTCAATTTATTTTTTCAAATAACTCTATACTACTTAATTTATTACTCTCATAGAACGTGTCTAATAGTTTTTGTATGTGACTGAATGTCCTCAAATATTTCCTCTATTTTTTTTATAAATAAAGATATTTTAAAAAAAATTATAATTTTTATTTATTAATTATTTTTAATTAGTTTTAATTAATTTTTTAATCAAAGATATTTAGTTAATCGTTTTATATAAAAAAAAGGAATGGATGGAATAATTTTTAACCATTTTTTTTTTTGCAACAAGTGTATGAATGAAGTTATAGATTAAAAGAAGAACCCTATATTATAGTGGCACATATACGTAGGTACAAATATTTATGATACGGAGGGAAGAAGGTGAAATATTTAATGGATTCCACTTTCACAACTACTCTCATTAAAGCTTATTAGTCACCAAGAGGGAGTCACGTGCATGTTGGCCCCATATTTTGCTCGTGCTTCCAACTACATGCATCCCCCGTCCACACCGCTAGCTCCTTAGTCCTTACGCCATGGACAGCCTCTCAAAAACTCATATTCAAATTTTTTATTTAATATAAAAATTAATTAATTTTTTAAATAAATTAAAAAAATAAAATATACTAATTAATTATAATTAATATAAAAATTAGTTAAATAATTTAAGTAAATTAATAAGTATATAATATAAATTTGACTTCAAGAGTTATATTAAAGATTAAAAATAATATTTTAAAATGGGGTTTGGCATGTTTCGGGACAATTGACTTTTTTTTTTAAAGTCACATTTTGTTAAAACAATTTTTTTTTTAATTTTTGGTTTTTCTTTAGGTTTAAACATTATGAAGTTTATTTTTTTTATAAAAGCTTATATGATTATACTAATTAATTTTTATCTAAACTTTAATTTGGGAAAAACTAATTGGGATAGTAAGTCACTTTTGTAAATATTAATCTAAATATAACATTAATTTCTAATTAACTTATTTAATTAAGGGTACAATTTCAATTTTGCCTAGAATATTTTTACATAAAAAATTATGGGTATTTAAAAAATTTTCTTAAATAAATATCATTATAAAAATATTAAAAATAGAGCAATATCAACACTAATTATTAAAAATATTAATGATAAGTATTAGATTTTTAACAATCAATATTAATTTTTAAAGAATTGGGTCAAATTTATTGATTTGCTAATATTTCAAGAGTGATATTGATTGAAGAAAACTTCCAAATATCCAGAGTATCTAAAATTTTATGAGCAAAATTAAACCAAAACCTTTAATTCATTAATAATATTTTTAGGGAAAAAAGTCATTAATAAATTATTGTCCTTTACAAAATATGAAACAATTTTAGAAACGTCTTGTAAAATCCAAAACGGATAGAAAGAATGATGGTATGGAAGTGGGGGGATTAAAAGGACGGTGACCGAAGTGACGATGAAAAGTCTATGTGGTGATAGCAGTGTGTTGACAAATTTTGCCTAAACAACAAAACAAATATATTAAATGATTGTCTCTTTCACATTTCACTTTCCCCCTCCTTCCTCGTTTTATCTTTCTTGTTTTTCTTTTGGTGATATTTATTGTTTTTATTATTCCATTCCTCAAGATATTTTCTTCCCCAAAAAACTAAATAATATCTTCTCTATTCATATTTTTATTACATTAAACAGTATCTCTTAGGACAAATATTTAATATAAAAATATTATGCTCATCAAATTCAAACGATTGCACCTTAATGTAACAAATAATTGATATATAGGGTGTCGGTATGGTGGGCTATCACCGCCCCATGAGCCGCCTCCACAAGAAAATTTGTTAGGGTCCGTTTGGTTTGTATGTAAACATGTTTAGATTAGACTAAACTTAGGTTAAACAAATATAAGCCAGTAACTAGATAGTAAAGCATAAGCTTAGACTTGAGCCTATAACCGACCTATCAATCTAAATCTTTTTTTAAAATCTTAAATTTTTAATAGGTTATAAAACTTACATATTTATAAATAAAATATTTTAAATAAATTTTAAACATATTTAAACTATATATTTATATATAAAAATAATATTAAATAAGTTAGGAGTATAAATTTATAGGCAAAATCTTATAAAAAATATTTAACCTATTTAAATTAGCACACATTTAAATACATTTAAAACTGACATATTTAATAGACATGTCAGTCTTTACTAGAGTTTAACCAAGTTAGGTTATAACTCTCTGGTTAAGGTTTAACCTATTTTTATCCCTATTAGTTTGTCTCAAAATTAATTTATATTTAATAAATATGAGTTTAATTTTCTTGAGGAGATTTTTGGATAATAAAATTTGTAATTCATGATATCTCTTATGATAAACAAGTTTATTCCAATTCATGAAAATTTAAAATACCCCATATTTCACAAGAATGTGGCGTTGTGTGTTAGAATCTTATATTTACACACAATTATCAACTCAGCTAATAACAAAAACTTAAAACATACAAAAAAACATTATCTCTTAATTAGTCAAAGAATGATGATATTATATAGGATAAAAGTGCATCTAATATCCCAAATAAACTAATTTTAAAAGTATAATTAATACTCTAAAATATTTAAATTATTATAATTTTGTCTTTTACTAATAAAAATATAAATTTTTATTTGATAAATATCACACAAACTTTTTATTTTTATATATTATTATTTAAAATGTCACATGTGTAATATTATTTTTATAAATTATACTAAATAAATCATAAAATTTTCAATATTTATATATAAATTATATACAATATCAATTTTAGAGTTTATTCAGTACTCTTTTTTAAATAATATGACATATGTGATATTTTAAATAATAATATATTGAAATAAAAATTTTACGTGACATTGATGGATATAAATTTATATTTTTATTAGTGAGAAGGTAGATTTGTATCAAATTAAGTATGTTAGGGTATTAATCGTACTTCTAAAATTAGTTTGGGGTATTAATTATACCCTTAAATACTTTAGGATATTAATTACTTCCGAAGATCAAAATAATTATTTTAACTCATTAATTATTAAATAATTAACAATTTAAACAATCATTTAATAAAATATTATTTTACGCATGGCTAATATCATTCCGTACGTCCTTCATAACCCCCACAAAATCTAAAAATAGCACTAATCATAATTAAAGTTAACACCTTGATTATAGCCATGCAATGCATGATCAAGGACGATAGGATTTCTGGAATACAAACTTTATGATAGAATCTTTAAGCAAAAGTATCAATGTATTATACTATTATATTATTATGTATATTAATTTGAAAACAAATCTTAGAATCTGAACTGTGACATGGACTCTTCTTTTGGCTTTATAGCATCTCACCTAATTATCCCAATAATTGTCTATATTATAAACTCACTTAAATAATCGATATAAAATAACAACAAACAAATTTTAAAATTAAATTACAAAATTTATATGATTTTTGAGATGCCCTCTCTCTTCTTTGCTTTCTTCTCAAATAAGTACTGTCGGCTTCCGAAAAAACTAAAAAGGAGCTTTTGTCCATGAGAGGAAAATATGAACACACATGAAATCACAACCACTCATTGTTTCTTTATTCAACTTTCAAGATCACAAAACTTCGAGTTAAAATCTTTAGGATTAAAAAAAAATATTTTTAGAAGAGATATCTTATTTGACTCAATAATGTATGAGTTTGATCCAATCAAATATTTATATAAAAATATTTTTTTAAAATTTTTAAGAGTAAATAATATCAAAAAATAAAGTTAAATTTTTAAAAAATTATAAATTTTTAATAAAATTAATAATAATTATAAGAATATTTTTTATATTTATAACATGCACTATTATTATTCATAAATCACGTGCATAAGGCTCATTGAAAAAGAGTAATTTATGAAAACAAGGCAAAAAGTGAGGAACACGAGAAAGGGCAGAATAGTAACTGCGGCCCTTCGTAATCTTTACTTAATCTCACCCGTCTGTTTTGACGGTAACGACGAAAGACAGATTAAACCTGAAGAATATGACCGTTTACTGGAAAATCAATTTTTAATTATAAAGGCATGATCATACATTTTTTTCTTCCGGGGGCTGTTCCCAAATTTTGCTGTTGGGGGTTCTTCAAAAGATTCACTCACACGCGTTCACCTTTCCGTAGGCACAGTGGTAGGCAATAATTATCTCCCATTTGAAGTCCCCAAAATTAGAGAATATTATCAAAAGCAACAAAATCCCGTACTTTTCTGCCCACTCTGCGTCGTCCTTTTCACAGTTGATGAGTCATGGACAATGGAGTGTCAGACAGCCAGCATCTTTAGCAAAAGTAGAACGCATCTGAAGGAGAGAGAACTGGTTTTTGTGTCGTCCCTGAGATTGGAGCGGAAAAAATGGGGTGAAATGGAAGATAAGCTGCTGCTAAAGGGAATCCCATTGTGAGATTTCTTGCCTTTTTCGGTTTTGTACTTGATACAGTTTGGAATAAAGCTCGATTCTGTTTTCGATATTCTTGAATCTTGATATCCATTTCTGAATTTGAGGTAATGATGTCCGTTTCAGTGGTAGCTGCTAGCTGCGTTGCTGATCAGTGTCTGCCATTTTAGTTATTATTTGGTAAGTTTTTTGTCTTTAATAGATCAGTTTATGCAGGATTCTTCAATCCCTTTGCGATAATGCTCTGTTCCTCTTGGTTTCCTAGAGTGTCAGAGCCAGCGTCTCAGAACACAACGTATTAATATAACCCATCACAAGGTTAGAAGAGAGAGAAGGGAGGCGGGTTCGTCGGGGAGATAGAGAGATAGTGGGATAAATGAAAGGGAAGATGAGATCCCGTTGCTTAGATTGCGTACTTTTGGGGCATGCTTTAGCAAATTTGGAGTAAAACACGATTCCTTTTTCTATTTTCTTGACAGTAAGCTTGACGGAATGATGTTGCTGTGAGTGGTACCTGGCAGTTGTTGAACAAATTTACCATCTAGCCTCTTCTTAGGCATTTGATCTCGTCAACAGATCAGTTTTATCAAAATTCTTCAATCCCTTTTGAAGCTGCTGTTCCTGGAATTTTAGTTCCAATCGGCGCTTCCTCATTCTTCTCTCTTCTTCTTTTCCCCTTCAAGCTCTAGATGCCATGATCATTAGGTGTGTGTGATTTTTTTTTTTCTCTCGTTTCTCACCCTCAGGATCTACAGTTTAGATTTTAAGTCCAGAAATTGCGCGTGATAGAGGGTACTCTATGTAGCTTGTTGACAAGTATCTTGTGATTGTCGCCAGACTTTATTGCCTAGTAGCTTGAAGATGTATTTTTGCTTCACATTTTCTATTTCCTCTTTTCTTCACAGTTACTCCTGATTTAGAATTTTAGAAGCTGATACAAGGCTATGCACTCAGATTTTGGAGCCAAGTCCAATTGGGCAGGTAATACAACATTGCCGTTGGAGCACTTTACACCTTTATTACAAATTGTTCTGTAGGCAGTAGACTTGGATTTCTCATATCTGTCTTTTCTAACTATATTAAGTATACAATCGTTTGATATTTAGGTACAAAAAGAAGAGAAAGGGACTAAAAAGTCTCAGTAGAACAGGACTGGTGGTCGAAATCCATAAAATAATAGTCTGGCTTGGATCCATTCCCAGGCCTTTGGCGTAACAAAACCAGCTGCGCTGTTGTTATTAGCTGGTGTCATGGCAACTTTGTTACATTCTGAGTCCAGGCGCTTATATTCTTGGTGGTGGGATAGCCACATTAGCCCAAAGAACTCAAAATGGCTTCAGGAGAACCTTACAGGTTTGACATTTTCTGCCATGTCTGGATTCTCTACCATTGTTACACTAAGTCTGGTTTTCAGCAATTTTTGTGTCATAAATGTGACGCTAGCTATTTCAGCAGAATCTATTATGCATGTCGGTTGAGAATATGCCGTATTAATTGTTATAGATTTTCATCCTTGAGAATTTTCCTTTTGTCGAGAATGGAGAATGTGGGATGGGTTCACATTGAAATATAATACCCCATGCTACTCGCTTGTCTGCCGCGTTTTGTGAATCAGTGTGTGTGTGTTTTTTTCCTGAGTGGAGAATCAGTGTGTTATTGGTTAGCTGTGACTGATGCCAATACAAAGTCGTGAAGTTAGAAAAAATATCTATTGCTTTTATTCCTGATAAAGTAGATTATTAAGTCTCCAGTTAGATTTTATACTAACCGATCCACTATTAATGAGTACTTTCATTGTAGTTTGATTTTAACTTTTTTTGTCTTCTTAAATAATTTTTTTTAAAGTATAGAAGTGGAAATACGGACCTGCAACACAAGATTTGGTCTGTTTCTAAAACTTGTTTGGCAAAAATAAAACAAGGACACAAAATGAATTGAAGTAAGTTGTTATCAAGAAACATATGTAGGGGAAGACTAGCAATTGTATTGGTCTATGTCTCCTAATACTCAATCGCAACTTAAAGATGAACTAATGAGGAAGTGACATTTGAATGTTACATTGAATAACTCATTTTGTAGGAGATATAACTTCCTTTTGGTTTTCCCCCTTCTCAATCAGCTTTTGTGTGCAGTACCCAGTTGATACTAGAAGCTGAATATAATTAGTTTGCTTCACTGAAATCTTTAGATAGAATTGAATTCATCTGTTTATAGAGGACAATTTTGACATTAATGGATTCTACGTGATTCAGTAAAGAGAGGTCCTTCAAAGAGAAGGGGGGGTGGGAATACAGTTGCAAATTGAGTCTATGCTTGAGTTGTCTAGTTCAGAAACCTGTGGTTGACTTTATTACGATTTTTACAGATATGGATGTCAAAGTAAAGGCAATGATCAAGCTGATTGAAGAGGATGCTGATTCATTTGCAAGGAGGGCAGAAATGTACTATAAGAAGCGCCCAGAACTCATGAAATTGGTGGAGGAGTTCTACCGAGCATACCGAGCACTAGCAGAAAGGTATGATCATGCAACAGGGGAATTACGCCAGGCACACAAAACCATGGCAGAAGCATTTACCAACCAAGCTCAATACATGTTGCCTGATGATTCGCCATCTGGTTCTTCTGGCCCTGAGGCTGAACCACACACGCCAGAAGTTCCACATCCAATTCGTGCATTGTTGGAGCCAGATAACCTACAGAATGATGGACTTTCTTCAATCCTCAATAATTTGAAAAAGAATGGAGGGAATTCAGAGGAATCAGACTATGGCATAAGCAAAAAGGGTCTGAAACAGCTGAGTGAAATTTATGGGTCCTCTCAGTTATCAGCTGGAAAGCAGAAGGTTAAGCATCAGATCAATTCTGATTCTGACCATAGAGGGAGAGCAGAAGGTGAAATTCAAAACTTGAAGGAGGCCCTGGCCAGATTACAATCTGACAAGGATGATATCCTTCTTCAGTATCAGAGGAGTTTGGAGACGTTGTCTGAAATGGAAAGAGAACTTAATAAGACTCGAAAGGATGCGGGAGGCCTTGATGAACGAGCTAGCAAAGCTGAAATTGAAATCAAAATATTGAAGGAGGCTCTTGCAGAGCTGAAAGCTGAGAGGGATGCTGGTCTAGCTCAGTGCAATCAGTGTTTGCAGAGGATAGCTAGCCTGGAGACAATGTTATCTATGGTGCAGCAGGATGCAAAGGGTCCTGATGAGAGAGCTGCTAATGCAGAAACTGAAGCAAAAACTCTCAAGCAAGAAATTGCCAGATTGGAGGCTGAGAAGGATGCTGTTCTTCTTCATTATAAACAATGCCTTGAAAAAGTATCTGTTTTGGAAACCAACATATTTCATGCTGAGGAGAAATATAGAATGCTAAATGAGCAAATCGAAAAGGCAGAATTGGAAATTAAAGCCCTCAGGAAACAGCTTTCTGAACTGCATACTGAGAAGGAAGCTGTAGCTATCCTGTACGAGCAGTGCATGGAGACAATAGCCAAAATGGAGAGTGAAATTTTGCAGGCCCAAGAAAATTCTGACCGATTGAGTAGAGAGGTTGAGATTGGGGCTGAGAAATTGAGGACTTCTGAAAAGCATCGTGATATGTTGGAGAGATCAAATCAATCTCTTCATCTGGAGGCTGATGATCTAATGCAGAAGATTGCTATTAAAGATAAAGAGCTCTTAGAGAAGCATACTGAGTTGGAGAGGCTTCGGACTCTGATAAAGGAAGAACATTCTAACTTTCTTCAAATCGAAGCCACTTTGCAGACCTTGCAGAAGTTGTACTCACAATCACAAGAGGAGCAAAGATCTCTTTCTTTGGAGCTTAATCATGGGCTTCATCTACTGAATGAGTTGGAACTTTCCAGAGAAGGTTTTAAGGAAGAAATGCTAAAGATTGTTGCAGAAAACAGAACTCTTCATGAACTTAACATTTCTTCTACCAGGTCATTAAAAAATCAGGAAATGGAAATCTCTAGATTGAAGGAGATTAAAGAGAAACTTGAACAGGAGTTTTCTGCAAAATATGAAGAAAGCAATGCCCTCCAGCAGGAAATTCATGAAGTAAAGAATGAAATCCTGGCCTTGAATAAGAGATATCAGGCTATGCTAGAACAACTGGAGACTGTTGGCTTGGATCCTGAATGTTTTGTAGCAACTGTGAAAGATTTACAGAATGAAAACTCAAGGCTAGAGGATGTCTGCAAAATGGAACGACTTGAGAAAGAAGCTCTTTACGAAAAGTCAAAGGACACAGATAAACTTTCAAGCGAAAATGCCAATATGGCAAGTTCCCTGTTAAAATTGAATGATGAGTTGGAAGGCCTAAGAGGTGAAGTGAAGAAGTTTAAAGAGACCTGCCAAGTTCTCCAGGAAGAAAAATCAATCCTTATTGCTGAAAAATCAACCCTATTTTCACAGTTACAAATAATCACTGAAAGTATGCACAAGTTGTTGGAAAAGAATATCTTGCTGGAGAAATCCCTGTCTGATGCCAGCATTGAGCTTGAAGGTTTGAGGGCTAAATCAAATAGCTTGGAAGAATTCTCCAAATTGCTGAATAATGAGAAGTCCAATCTTCTATATGAAAGAAGCATTCTGGTATCTCAATTGGAAAGTGTAGAAGCAAGACTCGGTAATTTGGAAAAGAGGTTTGCAACACTAGAAGAAAAATACACTGATGTGGAGAGGGACAAAGAAAGCACAGTCAATCAGGTTGAAGAACTTCGTGCTTCATTTTTAGAGGAAAAAGATGAGCATTCAAGTCATAAACATTCAAGCAAGGCTCGACTGACTAATCTGGAGAACCTTTTCCATCTACTAAAAGATGAACATCGGCTGGGGAAGAAAGAATTTGAAGAAGAACTTGATAAGGCTGTAAATGCTCAGGTTGAGATATTCATTTTGCATAGGTTTGTGGAAGACTTGGAGCAGAAGAATTTGGCCTTACTATTTGAATGTGAAAAACATGTCGAGGCATCAAAGTTTTCTGATAAAGTCGTCTCTGAGTTGGAATGTGAAAATCTTGAGCAACAGATGGAAATAGAGTTCTTGTTAGATGAATTTAGAAACTTGAGAATGGGGATTCATCAAGTATGTGGGGCTCTTCGAATTGATTATGACGATGGGAAGGGCAAACTGATGAAGCAAGAGGAAAAACATATACTTCATATTTTGGATAATATCGAGGGATTGAAAGGTTCTCTTGTGAAAAGCCAAGATGAGAAGCAGCAGGTGCTGGTAGAGAACTCTGTCCTCTTAACTCTACTTTGTCAATTGCAATCTGAGGGAGAAGAACTGGAGTACAAGAAAAAGACCCTGGAGCAGGAGTTCACCATCATGAGAGATCAGCATGAAATGCTGCAGAAGGATAAGCTTGAACTTCTGGAGATGAACAGTAATTTAAGGGATGAAGTGACCAAGGGAGAGGAAAAGGAGAATATGTTGAAGTCCAATTTGGAAAATCTGCATGTGGAGCTACTGGACTTGCAAGGAGCAAATTTAGTTCTGCAGGAGGAAAATGACAAGGCACTTGAGGAGAATAGTTCATTGGTTAAGAGTGTTTTGGATCTCAAAGATGCAATTTCCATTTCTGACAATGAGTGCAGTGAAATCCTCCATGAGGCACTGACTCTAAGCAACCTCGATGTTGTTTATCAGAGCTTTGCTGCTGAGAAGCTCCTGGAAAAAGAAGCACTTGGTGAACGTCTGAACATTCTTCATCATCTAAGCAGTGACCTCAAGCAGCAGGTAGGAGTGATGCATGAAAAGTTGGTGCTGGAACGAGCAGATAATGAGTACCTGAATGACACAATTGAGAGGATGGACAAAGAACTGCAGGAAGCCAAAAACATAAATAATCATTTATGTCATCAAATTGAAAAAGCTCAGGAACTTCTCAAGAAGAAAGAAGCGGAGATATTAGAAATGGAACAAAAGCTGAAGGCAGCAGAGACAGTAAATGCAGAGCTTTGCAGATGTGTTGAAGAACTGAAGATAGAAGGCCAAAAATCAAGACTGGTCAAGGAAAATCTAGAGAGGCAGGTTCTTGAAATATCAGAAGAATGCTTGAATCAGAGAAAGGAATTTGAGCACCTTAATGCAGCAAACAAAAATTTCCTGTCTGAGATTGGATTATTGCGACAGCAAGTTGAGGAACAGGGAGCCAGGGAAGAATCTTTGAATTCAGAGCTGCTGGAGAAAATAAATGAATCTGAATTTTGGGAGGCTGAAGCTGCAACATTCTATTTTGATCTTCAGATTTCATCCATCAGCGAAGCATTATTTGAAAATAAAGTAATTGAACTCACTGGAGTTTGCACAAGACTTCAAGATGAAAGCACTGCAAAAAGCCTGGAGATTGAACGCATGAAAGATAATATTGGTCTGCTGGAAAGTGAAATTCAAGGGCTGAAGAGCCACTTATCTGCATATACTCCAGTTATTACTTCTTTGAAAGAGGATTTTGCATCTCTAGAATACACTGTTCTTCATCGGACCAAGAGATCTTCTGTTGAAGGCAGCGAAAAACAACAGGTGATATTCTCTTAACCTCTTTATCGTGTTTACCCTCTAACTTTTTCTTGGCAAAAGCTTGAGCTTATGCAGTTGATAGATGTATATTCTACTTACCTTTGTTTTTCATGAATGCTTGTCCAGGATGAAGAGGTTGAAATTTGTCATAAACAGCACAGCTGTCAAGGATCAGAAGAAAATGAAAAGACTTTGGCACCATTACCAGATGGGGTTTCAGATTTGCTGAAAATACAGACGAGAATTAGAGAGGTTGAACAGGTAATGGAGGAAGAATTTGAAAGACATGCTGAGAAGAGCCTGACTAGAATGTCCAACATTGAAGCAGAATCTCCAACACAAATGACCAGAGCCTCAAAGTCAAAAGCCGCCCCATATCCAGAAAATGACATCAGAAAAGTTGAGATGGAACTTAAGGATGACTCTGTAGATGATTTCAAGTCACAGAAACCAAAATATGAAAATGTTTCTTTGATGAAAGACATTCCGCTTGATCAAGTCTCAGATAGTCCGATCTCTAAGAATTGCAAGAGAGGAAATGGTGGTAGGAGTCGTGGGACTGATGACCAGATTATGCTTGATTTATGGGAAGCCGCTGAACAGCGAAGTGAAGGAAAGAGACAGGATCTTGCTCCAGTGGACGATGTAATCACATGCCATGAGTCAAACAGTTCAGGTAGATACCAAAACTCCTCTTCAGAACTGGAGGTTGAGAAGGAATTGGGTGTTGACAAACTAGAGTTATCAAAAACTACAAGAGAGAGAAATCAAGATGGCAAGGGCAGAAAGATCTTGGAGAGACTTGCCTCTGATGCTCAGAAATTAAACATACTAAAGATCAATGTGCAAGACTTAAAAAAGAAGATGGAGACAACTAAGAGAAGCAAGAAGGGCAAGGACGTTAAATCTGAGACAGTCAAAAGACAAATAGAAGAAGTAGACGAAGCTGTGGCACAATTAGTGGATCTCAATGATCGGTTGACTAGACATATTGAAGAGAGTTCGTCGTCATCTTTGGTTAGGGAGACTTCAGTGGAGTTGGAAAATGGTGCACACAGCAACAGAAAAAGAATAACCGAGCAGGCGCGAAGAGGTTCTGAACAGATAGGGAGATTGCAGTTTGAGGTACAGAACATCCAATATGTGTTGCTGAAATTGGCTGATGAAAAGTCATACAAAGGGAAAAGCAAGTTTTCTGGAAGAGCGGATGTTCTGCTGAGGGACTTTATTCACCTTCGCAAGAAAAGTGGGAAAAGGCGCCTCAAATTGCGTTTTTGTGGATGTTCCAAGACTTCAACTAAAGAGGACTAGTAAGGTAGACAAACTAGAGGCAGATTGCTGTAACTATTTTCTTGACTTTGGAAACTTGACTTTGGAATGTTTCTGATAATAAAACTAGCCATATGAATTCTTATTTTAGCCAGTGAAATTAAGCTTTATCACCAACAATAAGAGATGAAGTTTGTTTTGCTAATACTTAACTACTACATTCTGATAATATTTTAACTAGTGAATATTATAGTGATGGAATTGCCCTGTTATGGTTGTAGTGGCAGTGAAACAATTTTTGAATTATGGAACTGATCTTGGAGCATAACATATTGTAAGAGATCAGATGAAAGATTTCTATAAGAGGATTTTTTTTTTGGTTACAAGAAATTTTTGGAAAAATATTGGGCTCACCCACGATCTAAAAGTAGGACGAAATCTCTCTTCCTCCTAGGTAATACCAATGTCGGACAGGGCGAGCCGACTATTACTCTCATGCGTAAACCTAGACACCTAAAAGTTAGGATGTTTCCCCAAGCGCTACGACTGGAACCACAATAAAGTAGTACTTCCCAGGGTTTAAACACATTCTAAATAATCACATGTCTCATCCTTTCGCTAGTTAAATTCACGGACGATAGGTTCTATCATAGGAATTTGAGCATTCTTTCTCTTGCTCTTGCCCCGTACTATAATGTGAGGACTTCGCTCTTGAAGGTAGTGAGGAGACAGTTCAAGTACTAGGCTATAGATAATGGAGGGGAAATAAGATTTCACTGACACTTATATGGTTTGTTTTCTTTTGTTTTTTTAGCTATTCCTTCCCGTTGCAATGGAGATTCCATCATTAAACTTGAATAAATCAAGATTCCATCCAAATATAAATTGAAATAGGTTTAAATTCTGGGATTATTGAATCAATTCATTATAATGTCCTTCACTTGTGTGGATCACGAACCAATGTAATTTTATTGAATTAAGGTTCATTATTAAATAAAATTATTAATTCATTATTGGTAATTGAAAATAAATAACAAATAAATAATATAAACAAATTCTAATATTTCTTATTTAAGATACGTAACTCTTTTCCATTTATTACAAAGATTAACAACAAAACTATTTTAATAGACTGCAGGTATTATGATTATTAAATTATATTTCATTTATTATTTCCCTAGAATGCCACGTTAGTCAAGCATGGGTGCCCAAGGTCAAACATGTTCCAAATAAATCACACTGAATTGTTTTTCTTAATTTATAATTAAGTTGTGTTGGTCAAAAAATAAAGTTGATCAAAAATATTCATGAGTCAGAATTTTATAAGAACTTAAAACCCAAACTAAAGTTTTTACATAATTCCATTTGCCTAACCTTACCACATTCAACAGTATCCAGGAAAACCAGTTTCAAGGGCATGATCAAATTAAAGAAATCTCTCGACTCAAGCTTTAGTAAAAGAAAGAACAAATTGTAAACATATATTGAATGTTCCCAACTGTTTTTTATTATTCAATCTCAATACAAAACTGCTCCACCAGAGTAAAAATAACAAACAATGGACTTCAGGGAAGCTAATGTAGTACAGCCTCTGAATCAAAACTAAGGAAGCATTGTCATTCAATCAAGCTCCAACAACCTCAAATTTTTTTGGTTGCCCACCCACTTCACCAAAGCTTTGCCCCGACTATATCCAGATCTGACCCGTATCGCGCACCTGCCTATGGTGGGTGAGTCTCCCAACGGGAATTTTTTTTATACGCCAAGGCTCGAACTCGAGATTTCGCTTAAGCAATACCGAACTGCTTACCACTCGCACCAACCCCCGTTAGTTTCAACAACCTCAGTTATCGCCTCAACCATTGTTTTAATGTTAGAATTTGGGCTTTGATCCACCCTTAGTAGATTAGGCAAAAGTCTATATAAGTTGGGGCTCAAGTGATAGTAACAAAAAATTTGAGATGTTATCTATAATTCTCCTCTTTTGTTTAATTTTTTGGTGGGAACAATTATATGGGACGGACGTGGGTTGAGAGAGTAAAATGTGGGATGGCAAGTGGGATTATTTTGGGTGTATGACTCCTTGATTTTTGCATAGCAACATAGAACAATATTTTCCTCTGCATATTTTACTCTCCCTTTCTCTTCTATTTTTTGTGTATTTGTTGTGTTCAAATACGCAAGTCTACCGCAGTGACCTAGTTTTTGTGTGAGTGCTCGAATTATTTATTGGTATCAGAGTCTGATTTATCTAGAGGCCAGAAAATGAGTTATTTGCTTATGTGATATACTTATATGTGCTACATAATATACACCTTTGTCTTAGTGAATTTATGTTCCTCGGTTCTCTGTTTCCTTTCTTTTTTTTTATGTTTGTATTGTCTTCCTCATCGAGTTTTTCCATATAATGGAACCCTTGAACGAAAGTACTGAAGAATAGAACACTGTGCATCTGACTGAGACTCAGAACCTTAGATCCATGGAATTAGGTCATCCAAAAACTAAATATTTAGGCTTCAAAAATAGTCTCGTTGCGTAGAGCTTACTAAAACAATAGAAAACGACTCCAATAACATGAAAAACAAAAGTCGAAAGGTGGAGAAACAGAGACAGAAGTTTTGGGTCTAACGGACCCAACCCACGAAGGGATCCAGGTTGGTCAGATTGACTGGAGGTTGAAGATGACCTAAATGACTTCATTTTCAATTCTATTAAAAAAACACTGTGGGATGTTATCAGACTAGGCCGGATCACTGTGCTATATGACTACAAGATATATGATCAGAAGCATAAGTTTGTACATCCCATCACACAGATGCTAGAAATAATCATTATGTTCAATCAAGAATTCTATATAAGTACTTTAATAATAAAACATAACTCTTAGAAGCATTATCTTCTAAAAGCTCCTACTTATAAGAAGGATACAGAGATTATACACGAATAATTAAATTACAATTAATTAGTTTTATTAAATAAAATAAGACATGCAGCCTATTTTCAATACATGATATCATGTTTTCAAATACAATAAACATAAGGAAAACCAATACAAATAAACATCATTTGAGATAAAAGGAAAAGATTCAAGAATAGCTTTCCTTATTTTCTAAGCTTGGGTGACTTGAGCATAAATTTTGAAGTTCTTTTTATAGCGTCAACCCAGAAAAATTTTCTGGTGCACCAGCCTCTACCTCTTACTTGTCTTATGTATTCCATCATGACTTTAGTATAGAATTTTGTGTTTTTCTTGTTAGTCATAAACTCGGCATAATCATGAAAAACTTCATAAATACCTTTTATGTTTATGAGTTTGGATGCTTAATCGTTAGCTATCCTCCTAGCCAAAGCTAAAATACAGGGTTAGTTTACTTCTTCTTTCCAGTTCATAAGTTATACAAGAAGAGAAGTCACAAAGTTAGATTCAGAATCTGTAAACACCAATTGAGGCTCCTCAGGCAGGGGATCTTCTATTGGCTACTTATTATCCTCCTCAGAGTTCTGTTCAAGATCCCCTTCTAGATCTGCATCAGAATTTTTTTAGGGTCCTCATCAAGATCTTCTTCAAGATTCTCTTGTGATTCATTAATCTCTATAAGTTTCTCCGGATCTTCTTTAAGAAGTTCGGCATCTGAATTCTCACTCTAAGGTTTATATTCTAGAACTTCATCATCCAGGTGTGAAAAGCTTAACGAACCACATTCAATTATTTCAATACTACTTGAAGTCATTTGGCTCATTTTTACCTAAGAATTAAATAATATAAATTATTATAATTATTCTAGAATTTTTAACCCCATAAGAATACCAAAAAATACACTAAAACTCATAAATAGATCCAAAATTGTCTATAAAAATAGATAAATTATACATCAAAATAAAAATTTTAATTTTAAGAATTTTTAGAGACAAACCGCACATTAAACTGAGCCCTCATAAGCCACAAGAAGATTAAATCTAAAAAACTGAAAAAATGGACGAGGCTCCCTCTCAAGGGTGGCTAGGGTTAGTATAAGTGCCAGCTAGGTATGCTCCACACATCGTCCTCTCTTGGACAATGCCCACCCCGTGTCCATATGAGGTGCCACGTGACCTCATGCCCCACATCGCTCCTCTACCTGTTTCTTGATTTTTTTTTTAACTGAATTGAGCCAAGTTGAGCTCAGTCCAACTCGACTAGTGGACTAGTTTTAATTTTAAAAATATAGGTAGACTTTTGTAAAATGTATGAGTTATGCTTATAATATTTTAATATAAATAATTAAAAAAATTAAAAAAAATAAATACATATTTTTTATAAATAACTAATTTATCTAATTTAATTACTATATACAAATTATTTAATTAATAATTATATTTAAAATCGAAGAGAAGAGAGTATATGATACTAATAATAGTGATAGACCGATGACTAGACCAACTGGAAATACTACGCTTATTGCTGGCTTAAACGAATCACAGATAGTCAATAGACAATTTCAACTTTCAACAATAAGACAGAAAATAAGAGAATTTAAACCTCAAAATATGTACAGAAGGAAAAAAAAGCACAGCATAGTTGCTTCCGTATATAACATGGACATCACGTGGATGCTATGCCTCAATGTCATTTAAGTCATAATTTTTTCAAAATTATGATAAATTCAGCAAACAAGCAAAAGATAATATAATTTCGAGCTACAAAATGAAAATCTTTCCTAAGCACTACTATATTATAGTAAAAGGCAGCAGATCCAAGGGTCCAAGGAGCCTGATGAAGTTCTAGTGACCATACTTCTGAAACTCCCATTCACTGTTATCTGCAGAAAGAGAGAAATACCAAAGACGTGAAAAAACCAACTACAAATCCGTATTAGTCAACACACAAAAGCAAAATGGAATTACTGGACACATACCTAAAGGACAAACTTGACGGGTCTTAAGCCATCGGCTGATGCAATGGAAGTGAAAAGCATGATTGCATACCCCTGAGTAGGAAAAGAAAGAAGCCAAAGCAACAGTTTCAAGTCATCCTACATTTGCTAAAGCAACACTGCTAAAGTAAAAATACGCAGGACATACAATTATAGGCACAACACCCCTTCCACAGATAGAGAGAGAGAGAGAGGCGGAGGGAGATAGAGTCTCATATGTATCATGTGCAGTGTATTTATATGATTTTTTAGAAGATTACTATCTTACCCCTATGAGAAGAGTGTATAGCTTTTGCCCAAAGTCATGGCCCCCCATGGCCAACCCCAAAAAAAAGGTATGTCTACAATTATGAAATATCAAAACTGAAACATTGTCTAAAATGACGTTTGATATGGGCACTGATTAAAATTTTCCAGAAAATAGATACTAGTATAATCCTCACATATGAAAGGCATAATATTGCTGAACTAAATGAAAACAGAAAATAAACCACAGTGCTTTGAAAAGCTATATACAAATACATTAAAACACAGAACAGAAACAATTTCCGTTTTCTTTACAATTATTCAGTACATTTAATTTAAAACATGATGTCTCTTAAGCACATCTTAATCCTTTGATTACATATTAAGTTATCTTATAAGTAATTTTATTTCAGTTACAGATGCAATAAGTTTAAACCTTCAATCATACTCACGAACATCAAGAAAAGCAGCAAGAAAACTGATATACATACAATGTCATTTGCATGACATCCACAAATCCACTAATTCTCAATAAAGCACAAGGCTTCTGGAAGTACAGGGTCAGTCATCCCCAAGCAAGTGTGTACAGTTGCCCATAAAGAAAAACTGAGTTGATATAACTTAGAAGTAGGATGCCCTTAGTTTCACCACAAAGTCGTTCACGCAGAGAAGTATAAAGTCAGTGAATGTGCAGAGACTGATCTGACAACAACTTCAAATTCTTTGCATGTTTTCTTAGGATTCACATCAAAGGGAACCATCATGCAGTTATTCTGACTCCAATCAGTATGTCTATGAAAACATACAAGATAACAAATAGAGGTTTATCCTTCTAGCTTTAACAGTTTTGTTTATGAATTTTGGCAGCAATATCCATCATCTGCCAATGTTTACCTAAAAACTTAATTACTAAGTCCTACACATAATACATCCACAATTATTTTTATATATGAGGCATGAACGCTATATAACTCCAATTAATATCCAAATACTAAGAGAACAAAGTTCCGTCTTTTTTAAGCTAAAGAAAAATATGTTACAGGGTTTTAGAACATACCCCAAGCTACAGTGCATTCCTCACTGGTGGCACTAGCCTGGTTGGCCTGGCATTCAATGCCTAAAGCAGTCATGAAAAAGAATTAGTTCAAGCGAATGAAGCATCCATCGATTGAAATTTTTTTCCAGATATACTTACACAGATCCATGATGTGGTTCCGGCAGATAGCACAATTATCAACGACAATATCTGCGTAATCACAATTCCATAAGTAACAAATCAAAAACGAATATACAATACCATGCGCAATAATCTAAAACATAAAACAAGAGAATCAAAGAAGGCACTTCGGAAAATTAAAAAAAGTTAGGGTTAGGTTCAAGACTAAGTGTACCCCAAGCCCAGAGAGCGACGGCGTTCCACTTTTTAATCTCGAATCGATTAGGCTTTTTGGAAGAAGGACCGGCAGCGTCGCCGGCAGGCACCATTGGAACGTCGGAATCAAGAGTGGCCATTGGATCTCACGGTGCTCTGAATCCAAGCCCGCCTAGAAAGTTTTCGAGTTTCGCAACTCAAAACCTCAAAGTCTAAAGTATATATATAGGCAACGTGGAATAACAAACACTAGTAAATAATAATGGTAATGGATTGATGATGATGATATCATGACAACATCGCGAATCAATCTCTGGCATGAATTTAAAAAATTCAATGATATATTAATTTAAACAGATTTTTAGCTGACTGATTTAAAATTGATTTTATATTATAATAATGGTAATGATAATAATAACATCATGAATAAATATCTTATATAAATTTTAAAATTCAAGGATATATTCATCTAAACAGAATTTTAGCCGAAAGATTTAAAATTGATTTTATATTATATAAATGTAGCTAAAAAATTGAAAATTAAAAAGAATAATAAGGTTCTTTTCATATGTTTTTTTGTTAAGTATAGGTATTCTCCTATTAGAGATAATTATATTCGAGATGTTATCTAATATTAAATATAGATATATTTCTTAATAAAAATTTAAACTTTAATTCGTCACGTTATAAATGATTAACCACTTCCTATAAACTCCTTAGATCTTTACATATTTTTTTTATAAAAAAAAAAATTAGAAAGGGTTAAATTCACTTAAAAGTAAGGCGAAATCTCTATTCCTCTTAAATAATACTATATTGGACAAGGTAAATCGTCAATTACTGTCAGGCATTAACTTAGGTACCCTAAAACTATGATATCTCCCCTAGTGCTTCAAATAAAAATGCAAATAAGCGATACTCCATAAGATCGAAGCCCCCCGTATTGTGAGAGACTATGACCGGGGTTGGTTCTTTTCATATATATATTTATATTTGTTTGTGTTTTTTTGTTACAAAAAAATTTAGTTAGGTTTGGTACCAGTCCTTTGCTAAAGTTAGGGCATAACCCTAAGGCTCAAAGAGCACTTATAAGGAACTTACGAGATTGTCTACAAAAATAATCCTCACAACGACAGCAAAAATCAAACTCACGTTCTTATAGGATACGAGTCAGTTCTTTACTATTTTTTTTTATATAAAAATTTTTAAAAAGTGATTGAGCTCATCTACGATTTAAAGTAGGGTAAAATCTCTCTTTTTTTTAATAAATTTTTTACTATTTATGTCAACTGTTATTAGTCATGTTTGTTTGTTAAAGGAAGTCAAAGTCCAAAAGCTAACAATATAAACTTACTAGGCCCACTGTGACAGATGGCTAGCCCAATAGAGTTTATCTTCCACTAGGTAGCCCATTTGGCCACCAAAATTAAAGGTGAGGTTTTTTTCTCTGTTTCTTTTTTGTATGAAAGGGTAGGGGTGTTCACGGGACGGGTCGGGACCGGGACACCCCCGTCCCGTGTCCCGTCCCGAAAATGGACACGGGACACAAAATATGTCCCGTGTCCCGTCCCGTCCCGAGCTTGTCCCGGTTCCAATCGGGATCGGGACAAGTTCGGGACGGGACCGGGAATTCCCGAATTTTAAAAAAAAAATACTATTTACTCAGTCATGGGGGAAGAAAAGCTTTATGTTACTGGCTATATTAGATTAGATTGATACTAGACATTACCCAGCACAAATCTTGCTAATAGTCCAGACTCCACTAGATCTCAGTTAGCATTTCCTTTTGCTGAGAATTGCTGACCCATGTATTTTCAAAGAGTATATAATCCGTTTGGTTCAACGTACAAGTAGAAAAGAAAAACAGGAAGTAACATAAATAAAAAAATTAAAGCCATAGTGAGGGAAATCACGAACAGGAGGTCACTGTAACTGTTGCAAATTGCCATCGTTGAGAGGAGGTCACTGTCGAAGGAGATCAGTTTGGGCAACCATGCGATCAGTTTAAGTCAAATCAGATGAAGGTTGTTGATCTAATCATTAGCGAGATTGGGTCAAGGAAGGAGGTCACAAGATCACAATCGTGGAACTGGAAGGGTGTTGCTCTCATTAGTGAGCTTTGAACCTCCGACAGTGACGACAATTGCAGGAGGACGTGCGACACAAATGACCAGAGCGATGGAGGGAGCGAGAGTGAGAAAATGAGGAAGAGTTTATTAATAAAAAAAAATTCTCGGGACGGGACGGGACGTCCCGAGGGTCATACCGAGACCCGTCCCGTCTCGATACAACCTTCTGTCCCGTCCCGATAATTCCCGTCCCGGTCCTTCTCGGGATGGGACGGACCCGTCCCGAAGCCAACGGGATCGGGACGGGACAGAAATGAACACCCCTATGAAAGGGGGAGATTCTTTTATTAGTATGTTCCTTTAAGATAATATTAACTATATCCTATTATTAATTATTTTAATTTTAGGACTACCAATATAAATTTTATAAATGCGTTCTAGCTATATAAATATATACCATACATATATATACACCAAAAAAGCTATATAAGTATATATATACTAAAAATAGTTTTTTTAGCCAATAAAAATTAGCATAAATAGTAAAAAACGAGCTCATATCTCATGAGGATACGAGTTTGATTCTCGTTGCCGTTGTGAGGACTCTTTTGGTAAGTAATCTCGTAAATTCTCTGTAAGAACTCTTTGAGCCATAGGATTGTGCATTAGTCTTGGTGGTAGACTGATACCAAACTCACCTAAATTTTTATATAAAAAAAACAAATAGTTTTTTAGCCCAGCCAATAAATTGAAAATAAATGTACTACATATAGAATTTGAAAAATGAAGTACTACCTCTGATCCTTAATATAAGAGTTGGATAACTATTTAACCTAGCCAATAAATTAAAAAAAATAGTTATATTAGTTATTTATAGTAAATGTTATTTAATTTTCTTAAAATGCCATCTTTTATCATGATTAGCTTTGGATAAAACTTCTTAATGGGTACAATTAATATGAATACTTAGAAAACAAAATTATAAACACGATAAATAAAATAAATTAAGATCTTATATTTAGGAACAAATGTAATCCTTAATTAATTTTTATATTAAAGACTCGAGGGAGTATAATATTCATGATTTTTTAATTAGTTGGATACAAAATTTATATTTTATGTTGATATATTGGCATAGACATCGATTTTTTTTCTTTCAAATTTAAAATAAAGCAGAAATTTCATTTTGTTTGCTTAAAAACATATAATTTTTAACATTAAACATGTTTGTATGGATATCTAATTTAACAATCAATATCAATATTTATTATAAAATTTATAATAAAGTGTTTTTAAGATTTATTAGATAGATTTTGTGAGATACGTGAGGCCCGGATATATGTTGAATTCGATTGATCTGTTAACGAGATGTCTCAATTTAGTGCTGATCCAAGTTAAATAGTCATTATATTTATTCTTCCTAATCAACTCGTTTAAAAGTATAATTAATCTAGATGGCTTGGCTAATTAAAATTAATTTCATTTTTCAAAAGGTGCATATAAATATTGGTTTCTATCGTACCCTTTTTAATTGGCTGCGATTTGATGTTAATTATTTCTATTTCTATTTTTATATATTTTTTTCCACGTGGGAGCAACAGTGGTACCTCCCAGCTTTGAGGTTAGATAAATCCATACGTCTCTCTAATTATTTTTGTGGTTTTTATGTTTATGTTTTTAGTATTGTCTTATGTATTATATATATATATATATATATATATATATATATTTCACTTTCATGAATAATATGTGGTCCAAGGTTTATTCGTATTTTTCAATTTGTCTTATTTAAAACGCGTACCTTTCGATAACCCCACATCTCTTTCCCCCAAATTATTAAATAGCTCACCCCTTAATTGACCTAGGATTTATAATTGACCTTAAATGGCTCACACTTTCATGAATAATATGTGGTCCAAGGATTTATAGCGGAATGCATCTTTTCTCATTTTTAAATTAACAATAGAAAAGTTGGAGGAATTTCTATTGGTATTTTAATTTCTTCCTTGAGTTTATAATGTTAATTTCAATTCCTCATTTGCATTATATTCTTACACTTATGAAAGTTTTAGATTTTGATTTCTCTCTAATTAGACTTTTATATAAGCATATATACTTCATATAACAACAATAGTATTATTGGATGTTGAGTACAAAAAGTTAAATGTTTGTACTTTCCACTTACTAACAAAAAATAATTTAAGCTAAGTTTGACATGATAGAAATTGGAATCCATATTCAAGGGCCTAATATAACCATTATTCTTTATTGTTTGAAACCGACCACGGAATATAGGCCGTGTTAGAATAATAAACTAGATTTAGAATTGGAGTTAAAAATAGAATTAAGTTTAAAAGTATATTTAGTATATGTATGAAATCTTTGAGTAGTTTTTATTTCGTAAATCTACTTATGTTGTGACCCTTCGTTAGGGTTGGATACTCTCATCAAAGGAAGAGAGTTCAATTCTAGATAACATAACAGTATTAGACGAGACATCTTATGCTGCGGTATACCATATAATCAGGGGTTAATTCCTATTTAGTTAATGCCCTATCCTAACTAATGACCTAGGCATGCCAGCCCAAATAGGTAATGTAAAGTTAGTAATGCGGGTTAACCTGCTAAAAATGAGTTGGATAGTAGTGGGTTAAGGGGAGGCGGGCTGGGTTAAAAAGGCCCACCTCCTAGTAGGTTAGTATTTAACTAACCCAAGCTTATCATGGTGGGCTACTTTTTTGGAAAAAAAGTTTTTCACTTTTTTTTTAATTTTTTCTTTTCAACACAAAATTTAAAATAATAATAAATTTTAAAATAATAAATAATAGGAGGGAGTTAGGTTTATGTATGGGAGACTAAAAGTAAATAGAAAATAAATAAAATAATAATTTTTTTTTAAATAAAAGTGGCCTAACCCGCTTTTTGGCATCTGCTGATCAAAATGACCCGCATTAAAATAGGTTCTCTTTTTTCAACCCAACCTGCCACTTTTTGGTTGGTTGATTGGTTAGCCCACGAGCTCAACTCAAATTATCACCTCTGTGTGATTGATAGCCAACTAGGTGGTGTGTGACCTAGGAAAGTCCTACTCTTAATTTGTAGGTAAACCGAACACCTTATCTAAAATTTTTGTATAAAAAAAATCTATATATGTATATTGTGAAGAGTCTAAAATATAATATCCTTGTTAATTAAGAAAAAATTGAAAGAAAAGAAAATATATATTTTTTTGTACAAAAAAAATTTAGGTGGGTTAAGCACCAGTCCTCCACTAAAGCCAAGGCATAACCCTAAAATTTAAAGAGTACTTACAAAAGACTTATAAGACTACCTATTAAAAAATTCCTCATACTAATACACCCCACTGGCAAGATGGATGACAAATAACCCCTAATTGGATCATGGCTTCAGAGTTGCAAGGTTATCATATTCAATTAACACAGGTAAACAATATTTGCAAGATTAATATTTTTCCAACTGAAGCTCCACCATCCCTTTTGGACGGAGGGAAAGATGAAAGAAAAATAAGGGAGAAACAATATTAGGAATGAAAACTTCCTAAAAATAAAAAAAAATTACTCCACCTCCCTTGATCTAAAATCTAATTTTGGAGTTAATTTTAATTTTAAATATAAGATATATTTTTTATATTTATTATTTTTTCTCAAATTACTCTCTATTGATACTCTTTTAACAATAATCAAGTGAGAGAGGGAGGAAAATAGTTAAGGAAGATTATTAAGGTGTTTTAAATAAAATATTACATATTAACTAATTTAACTAACTTTCTTAATCTTATTAAATTAATTAAATATATTATATATTAAAGCCGGATAAATACTATTTTTTCAAATTTTTTCTTTGTAATATTCTTCCTTCTTTAATTTTATTTCCATTAACATAGTGCATTATATCTCCTTCTAATTAATCAGATCCATGAAGTTTGAAAGACGACATCTAACGAGTCGTAAGATTCTCCATTAAAAAAGTGATGAGTTTCACTCTCCCTCTCTCTCTCTCTATCTGTCTCTCTCTCTCTCTCTATCTGTCTCTTTCTCTCTCTCTCTCTCTCTCTCTCTCTGTCTATATATATATATATGAATAAGGAATGGGTCCTCACGAGAGTGACGAGTTTTACTGTATTTCACAGGGAAAGGACCCTTATCGTGATCCTTAAACCTATTCTTCAACTAATATCCAAATGAATACTAGCTTTTTCTTTTCCTTCAACTAATGTCCGAATTTTATCATCAACTGAATATTCTATCAGTTTAATTATATATTATATATTAAATAATAAATTTATAAGAAACTGTTTCTATCCATGAACAGAAGAGAGAAGCTTCGCCGGAAAATTAGGGCCCACGATCTAAAGCACTAAAAATTCACATCAACATGAACAAAAAATCAAATGAACCAGTAATTTTAACTGATCGGGAAGCCATATTTATAGATCTAGCGATTTTTTAATCAGATTTATAACTCTTACCTCTGAAACCCACCAAACAACTTTATTGTCAATATAATTCAGTAAAAACACATGTAGAAATCACCACAGTGTACATGACTTACAGCTATATATATATATATGTATGTATGTATAGATCTGATGGATCAATCTCCATCCACCATCATCTTCTTCCCTTCCAAGCTTCTCGCTGAAAACCCTACTTTGTCTCTTCCCCGCCGAGGGTTTCGAACTGATAGGTGCATGGAAATTGATCCACCAGAGTGAATTATTATACAGTAATTGATTTTTCTGTTTCTCAGATGATGCCCTGAACGGCATAGAAGAAGAAGAACACAGATAAAGCTACAACGATGACCCCGAAAAGGAACCAACAGAAGCGGATCAGCGGAAACAGACTGTTGCCGCCGCCGCCGCCGCCATGAACATTGGTACTGTTTCTGCCACGACGACCACGACGGCGAGGTTTTTCAATCTTTACTTTATCTATAGATTTGTCACGGTTCATTATTACTCAGTACTTTTTTCCCCGGAAAAAGAAAGAGGGGAGAATTAATATCAGACAAAGATCTAAGAGAGGAAAAGAAATGAGGTAGCTAGGTTAAGCTCGAAGAAGAAGAAGAAGAGGGATCGGAATAGTGCATGAGCTAGCATATTGGGAAAGGAAAGTGCTTTGTTGGATTTGTATATGTAAACATTGAGAGATAGGTGGAACCATTTCTGGGGACATGTTTTGCCTGGTGATTACACGGTACTTTCAGAGCAAGTTCCACGAAAATTCGTCAGCTTCAAACAATTAGGGGAAAAAAAGAGTTTCGAAGCTACATCATCCAAAAAACGGGATAACTGAGGCTAAAACACATGACAAAAAGAAATGCTGTTAAACTATATATCTCTAATGAAGAAACGTGTATATTGTGGTATCAAATAAACGTAAATATGTGTGAGAAAAATAAATCTATTAGCGCACTGGATGAATTTTATTGACATGTTGAAAAAAAAAATTCGGATACAAATCACAATCATTTTGAATCAACATAGATTAAGTCAAAAAATGACAACTATCGGAAACATTAGCTAGCTACAAAGGAATTCTTGCGTGATATGGTTGACCAACTTAATTAAATTAGCATATTAATTCTTTACTCAGAAGAAGGGGCCAATTTCGTAATATAGGATTTTGGGGCAAGACATCAATTTATTGACTCCATGCCTATTGTTCCTTCTTGTATTAGTAGACTTGGACCTGAAAAAAAAATTATGTTTTACACTACAAGTTATAATATATATATAATTACATTTTATGGCTAGGTTTTTTTAATCCCTTTTCACAGAGCATAGGTTCTTTATGATAATTATATTTAAAATATTGTCAAATACTAAATATATATATCTCTATTGTGTATTTGTAAAATGAATTTTTTTTTGGGTCACCAGCATTTGAACCTGTGTTCAAGCAGTTCACTACCAAGCAATGAACCACAGAAGCACAACTAAGCTGGTATTTGTAAAATGAATTATATGTTCAGTCCCTTTCTTTCTTTCTTTCTTTCTTTCTTTTATACAGTTCTAAGGTAGGCACATGTATAGTATTTTCGTTTGAGATAGGAGAACAAACTGGGCTACCCAGATACAAACATGGGCCTTTTGATAACCAATAGAAAACAGGCCCGTATATTCAAAAGCTAGAGAGATCTCTTATGTCAATATATGCATTCAATATGCATTCAACGACCAACGGGGAAAATTTCCATTGGGAGACTCACTCACCATAGCCAGGTGCGCAATGCGGGTTGGATTCGGATGTAGTCGGGACAAAGTTCCGGTGAACCGGGTGGGCAACCAAAAAAAAAAACGACCAACGGGGTTAGTCCAAGTAGTAAATAGTTCAGTATCATTTAAGTAAGATTTTGAGTTCGAGTCTTGGCGAATGCAGAAAATCCCCGTTGAGAGATTCACCCACCATAGCCAGGTGCGCGACGCGGGTCGGATCCGGATGTAGTCGGGGCAAAGCTCCGGTGAACCGGGTGGGCAAAAAAAAATGCATTCAACGAACCAACGGGGTTAGTACGAGTAATAAGTGATTCGGTATCGCTTAAGTAAAATCTCGAGTTCGACTCTTAACGTATGCAAAAAATCTCCGTTGGGAGATTTACCCATCATAGCCAGGTGTACGACGCGGGTCTGATCCGGATATAGTCGGGGCAAAACTCCGGTGAATCGGATGGGCAATAAAAAAACAAAATATGCATTCAATGACCAACGGGGGTTGGTCTGAGTGGTAAGCGGCTCGGTATCGCTTAAGCGCAGTCTCGAGTTCGAACATTAGCGTATGTAGAAAATTCCTGTTATAAGACCCACCTACCATCGCTAGATGCATGACGCGGGTCAGATCTGGATGTAGTCGGAGTAAAGCTCTGGTGAACCAGTGGACAACAAAAAAGAATTGCATTCAGTGCACGTTGGCACAAATGGTCGAGGGTCTATGTTCTTTAACTATCGTTATCGGGTCTGATCCCTGGAAGATGGGAATAGAGCTGGTGTGCTTGGGAGGATCGCCCCTATAACTGGGTCTTTGCAGTACCCGGAAGATTAGTCTCTCACCTATCGGGTGGGGGGATACTCTGGTATATACAAAAAAAAATATATCAATGAGAGTTGGATCTAACGAAATAGGCTAGTCTCTTATAACGTAGTAAATTAAATTTGTATGCATATTATGAGAGACACCTATATTTAGTGCCCGAGTCAAAATTTAAATACTACGTTTCTTTATTTTAAAACTAGCAAGTTAAAACTATAAAAATCAAAGGATTAATTTTTTTTTATTTTAACTGCATAATTTGAATACAATGACAAAATTAAAAGATTATTGTTTTTTTCTTTATTTTATCTGCATAATTCGAATACAATGCCAAAATGTGACATAATGGCTTCAAAACATACGAAAACCACTATTACTTATCACCTCGTATCTATAAGTTTAAATAAATTGGGTCTTATGAACTCATTAAAATCAAGACAAGTTTTGCGACTTAAAAAATAGTCTAATAGATTCTTATACTGTAGAAGGATTTACATTGTGAGGTATGAGTTGCATAATCATCAACACAAGTTCCTTTTGGTTCCACATTTTTCAAATGAAACCCCTATGTGCCATTGATAAAAAAAACAAGGCACGGATAAAATTAGAAATTACTATTTATGAAAAAAAACTTTAAATTCTTAATCAGGAAAGTCCTTCTTTGAAAAGAAAAAAGGAGTGATATAACCGACATACACTGAGACAAATAATTTGTCTCATTTCAGAATCAAATATGGGGAATTTAATATGTACATATAGGAAATTTTCAAAGTATTAAATTTCTATAATTCCTTATTTGTGACTATTAAACAAAGTAAAATCATTGGCTTCACAGGCATTTCCGTCACTACACTTTTTTATTTATTATAGAAAATGACTGATCCTACAAAATAATTTCATGGATTTAAGCTCTCCTTTTTAAAAATAACTTATTAAAAAAAATTAGTATTTCGATTTTAATGCCTTGTATTTCATTAAGGACAGGTGTTGAGGAAAAAGATCGCAAGTTTAAAAATTTTCATTGTTTACATGAATCATTAGGTTATCTATAATTCAATAATGGCCCCACTTTTTGTTTTGTTACAAAAAAATTTAAAAAAAAATTATGCTTCCCAACGATCAAAGAGTAAAGTAAAGTCTTCTTTTCTCTTAAGTAATTCTAAGTTAGGTAGAACGAGCGTCAATTATTTTTAGACATAAATTTAGATATCTAAAAAATAAGATATCTTTTTAAATATTATGATTAAAATTATAATAAAATAATATTTTTTAAAAATTAAATATATTTTAAATAATCGTATGTTTAACTCATTCTCCTGCTTAATCCACAACGAAAACAATTTAGAGGCGAAGGACATGGCCCTCCACTAAAAATGTTGAAGGCCCAAGATATTTTTGAGCATGGTCTAGTCATAGCCATCGCCATTTGAGATGTAAAGGCTAAAATTGCTGGTCCTATATGTTTGTACTAATAATATATACATAACGGCACCATCTAATGTTTTTTCTTTTTGAACGTTTTAGTCAATCATGCATGTTTTGTCGTATTAGTATTTTACAGATTGAGATATATAAGAGTTATCTTTCTATAAAAAAGTAATTCAAATTAATTTAATAAGACTCTTATTAAAATTATATACTTTTAATATTTTTTTAATTATTTAATATAGGACTCATATTTTAATATTTTGTATTAATTGTTACAACAACTTATATATATTTTTTGATAACAACTTATATATATAGTTTGTACAAGAACTTCACCTCAAATTTGTTATAAAATTATCAGGTCTCTAGTATAATCAAATAAAATTTGAGTATGATCAGAATTAATAAAAGGTGGCTTTCTCAACATTTGAGTTTTTATTATCACAAGATTTTGAAAGGAAATCAATTTGAGCATTTGCCTAACAGTTTTATTGCACTGGTACACAGACGAATTAAGAAAGATGAATCAGAAAAAGATTTTAATCACCTTGAAAAGAAAACTTAACTTTAAAAATGTACGAGTATTTGGTTAAAAGATAATATTAATTAGTGCCCCCGTTTCAAAAGCCGTAACGTGTAGGGTACCCATTTTTGTCCACTAACTGATAAAAGCCAATTATAATTAAAGCCTCACTTAAAAGTCATAAAAAAAAAAGACAAAAGAGAAGAAGATGGATCATGTACAGTAGTACAATGTTTTCTCTGATGTTTATAAGGACAGATACTTAAATAATAATAATAATAATAATAATAATAATAATAATGACCAATTCGCAATTATATATATATGGACAGATATGCAAAGAGAAAGATAGATATACTTAGCTTGACTTAGCTCTCAGGTTCTCCATGGAGTTTCCTTCTTGGTTTGCCATAGCTGTACCATGTCTTCTTCCTATTTTCATGATCATTATCATAAAGCTTCACTTGCAGAGACCAAACCCTAATAATCTTCCTCCAGGTCCAAAACCATGGCCGATCATAGGAAACCTAAACCTAATGGGCGAGCTTCCTCACCAGTCCCTTCACAACTTGTCCAAAAAATATGGTCCCATCATGAACCTCAAGTTCGGGTCCTTTAACGTTGTAGTTGCTTCTTCCAGTGAAATGGCGAAGCAAATTCTCAAAACCCACGATCATGTCTTCGCCACCCGACCCCAAACTGCTTCTGGCAAGCACACTTGCTACGACCATTCCAACGTCACTTGGGCTCCTTACGGGCCACTATGGCGTCTTGGTCGAAAGATCTATCTCTCTAAGTTGTTCAGTTCCAAGGGACTTGAATCCTATCATGAAATTTTCACAAGAGCGACATGCGTTTATGTTACGATTGTTTGCTGTTTCCGGGAAGCCCGTTGTTCTGAAAGATCATCTTTTTCATTTTACTCTGAGTGTTATTAGCAGGATAGTGATGGGGAAGAAGTATTTTAGTGATGATGGATCGAAAGTGGTGTCACGTGGGGGACTTCAAGAGATGGTGGAGGAGTTGTTTGTGCTTAATGGGGTGTTTAATGTTGGGGATTGGATTCCTTGGTTAGGGTTCTTGGATTTGCAAGGTTATGTGAAGCGAATGAAGGATCTGAGGAAGAGGTTTGATAGATTTTATGAGCATGTTATTGATGATCATAGGGCTAGGAGAAGCCGGATCGACTTTAAGCCTAATGATTTCTTGGATTTCTTATTGGGTTTGGTTGAAGATCCTTCTCTTGATGTTGATTTCACTCTTAACAGTGTTAAAGCCTTCGCTCTGGTATTAATATTCTTCGAATCTTTTAGGAAAAATTAATCTTCTATCACTGTAGTTTTAATTTGATTTTAATTCATTTTTTTAATTTTGACTAAATACAATTTATCAGTCCTATAATTTTTACTCAAGTTATAAAACTCGATTCTTAAATTTTAACTCACACACAACGCAATCTTTTTAGTGTTAGGATTGGGGTGTCAGTTGTGTGCTCTCAACTGCACCCAAAATTTGGGTACTTCCCAAATATTTTTTTTATTTCTTTTTATCATTATAACCTACATAAAATGAGTAAAATTTTGATATCTTATTAAAAAAATCATATTGTTTTCAATTTTTTGACAATTTTTCAAAAAATTGTGCAGATTTAATACTCTAATTTTTTACAATTTAATTGACCAAATTAGAGGGATTAAATTTTAACTAAGTCAAAATTATAAGAATTAAATTGTATGAGTTAAAATTTAAAGGTTAAATTATAAATTAAAATTGAGAGTCAAAACTAACGAGACAACAAAAATTAATTTTCCCCATTTTTTATGATATTTTTTATTTAATTTGGCTTGAAAAAGCAATCTGAAAGTGTTTAATTTATACTGATCATCAGGATCAAATCGCTGGAGGGACAGATACAGCAGCAGCAACAGTGGAATGGGCGATGTCAGAGCTAATGAAGCATCCCAACATAATAAAGAAGGCAAACGAAGAACTAGACAGAGTAGTAGGAAGAGAAAGATGGGTTGAAGAGAGCGATATCCCAAATCTTCCCTACTTAAACTCAATCATTAAAGAAACATTAAGGCTTCATCCCGTAGCGGTACTTCTCGCACCACACAAGGCTCTTGAGAACTGCAAGATTGAAGGCTATGAGATTGAGAAAGGAACAATAGTGTATGTGAATAGTTGGAGTATTAGCAGAGACCCTAAGATATGGGAATCTCCAGAAGAGTTCTGTCCAGAGAGATTCTTAGGGAGGAAGGAAGAGATAGATGTGAATGGACACAACTTTGAGTTCTTGCCGTTTGGATCTGGAAGAAGGATGTGTCCAGGGTATAAGCTTGGATTGAAGATGGCGAGTTCAAGCTTGGCCAATTTGTTGCATGGTTTCAGTTGGAGACTTGTTGATGATGATGAGAATATGAAGAAGCCTCAGGATTTGGACATGGAAGAACTTTTTGGATTGGCTACTGTGAGAAAGTTCCCACTTGTTGCTGTGCTTGAGCCGAAACTCTCTGTCCATCTTTATCACTAGCCTATAGCTAGTTTAATATAAAAGTTAATTTTTTAATAAATTAAAGAGACTAAATAAATTAGTTATAAGAGTTATAATTAACTAATTTACATAGATTAAGGAGTATGTAATAAAAATTTATCTTGAAGGGTTATATTTGGTTATAGTTAACTAATTTATTTAACTTTCTACTTATAAAAATTAATTCTTATAATAAAAGACTAAAGTAAATATATAATGTGAACTAGTGTGTATATATACACACACACATACACACATAATTAAAGGATATATGATGATTTATGGTGGAGGCTCGATCGAACTCTTTGACCTCAAAATATGAAACTCGTTATCATTAAAAAAAAAAATAAAGTTATAGTTTCATGTGATGAATGTTGTGCTTGATTGTATATCTTCTCTATAAGTATATCTGGAATAAAATCAGTGTGGTTCTTGTTTATGTCACCTCTATTAATTATTGAGTTTTTGATATACATGTGTAGATACAAATTATTATTTTTTAATATACATCAGTGCAAGTTGCCTAATAAACAAAAGGAGAAATCGATACTAATGAATCTATATGGGACCACCATTGTTTGTCCCCACCATAATTGAATAGACATATGTATTATTGTGCCTTATATGCATGTTTGGATAACACAATTTAAAAAAAAAGCATATATCTATCTTCTGTGCTCTTCACCATCTTTATGTTAATTCATTGTATCGTTCACTGTCTAGCCGTCTAATTATTTACCTTTTTCACATTTTGTAAAGTTTTGCACTTTTTGAGGTTTCATTTGATTAATGTGATGTGTTACTATTAATTAGATAACTAATAATGTAACCTATTTATGTGTTTTGTGTCTCTCTTTTTTTTTTGGAGAAAGTGGATGACACCTCTAAAATGTGTGTGTGTGTGTGTGTGTTATTTTTTTGGTGTCTTTCATCCTTCTCATAAATCTCTTATGCTAATAATTTGCATTTATGTCTCAATATTTGTTTTCCTTTTATTGTGTTCTGCTTTTTTCTCATTTTCTTCAAGTTTCTTTTAGTCTATCACATGAGATGAGACCTGTCAAATCTTTATAAATACTATTTAACTTTTAAAAGGAGAATAATAAGATATTTTGTTGATTATTTAGATTTTATATATGCGCAATTTTAGTTCAAAATGGATCAAAAAATGTATTTGAATCCCTAGAAAACTAATATTTAGCTGGATTATCAGAGAGACAGCTAAGAACTAATTAAATGATATACTTCTGTGTACGTAGCCGGCATATGGTGGCAAAGACTTCAGATCATGCAAGTAGGCAACTTTTATTTTATATATATATATATATATATATATATATATATATATATAACTATTATAAATGAGTTAGTTTAGCAACTTCTTTAAATCTATCTGAGTATCGAGTTTAAATTTTAGAGAATATACCTACATTATAAAAGATAGTTATAAACTATAAAACTAAAATACCTAATAACATCGTCTATTTTAAAGGGATGAGGGATCTCTCTATTGAAGACCTTTTTTATTATTTTTTATTTAGTTAAAATGATATAATTTTAATACAATAAAATTGATCTTTATTGAGTGATTAAAACAATAAAATATATATTTAAAGAAAGGGAAAGCAGGCACAAAAATTTTGCCATCTCAATCAAATGGATTTTATAAATTACTCAGTTTTTGAAAACGTTGAGGCCTCTAAATTTAATTTTGACAATCCAAATTCCTATGCATCTTTTTTTTTCTTTTTCATTTCACGTATTTTTAAAGGGAAGGAAATCATTTATAGAAATGCACTGTTCGATTGTAAATTTAAAAACAAGATAAAATAATAAGTCATTTAAACCAATTTAAAATGGTTTAAATTAATAATTTAATTTAAGCAATGTTAAATCCTCCAATTGAAAGGATGGAGTTGGATTTTGCTCTTGTAGTTTATTAATTTAAATTTGAATGTATTTTATCAATACAAATTCTTCTTATATCCGAAAACGATTAATTTATTACGAACTTTTTGGATATCAAGATGGCCTATGCTAGCGGCATCATACGGTATATTTGTTCCATGCTACCATACATGTAGAGTATATTTGGTACAAGGAATTCAGAATGGAGACGGGAAAAAGAAACGATTTTACATTTTTTTTTTGGTACAACGAGATTTTTAGTAGGATAGATATTTTTTTAAAGATTTTTCCTCATCTCCCCTCCTACCTTTCTCCTCTAAAATGAGGGGATTTGAGGAGAAAAATTAAATTATTGTATTATTTTGACCATTATATTTATAATTATTTTAAATATCTTTAAAATATTTTTTTCGCATCTCACAGTCATTTGTATTAAAAAAAAATCTCTGATCCCTTCTTAAATTAAATAATATAATATTAAAATTATTTTCTCTTTCCTATTTTCATCAATCCAAATTATGTCATATTAAAATATATTCGTTTCTTTTTTCTCTCCTGCCCCTTTATTAAAATTCATCGCCTCCCTCAGAGACATCAGCTGAGTAAAGTAGCAAAGTTGATTTTGGATGCCTGTTTTATATGGAATTTAAAATAAGTTGTGCTATTTTTAATTTATAAATAGGTCAAGATTTTATAAATTTTATATTATATAGATATAGGAGTATTAAAGTGTGTGTGTATATATATATAATAGCATATCACTAATTTTTTTTTAAAAAAAACATATAAAGAGCTTAAAGAAAAAAATACAGTCCAAAAATGCCTGTAGTATTTTGAGGGTTTATTTTGTTAAAAAAATTTTAAAAGTGTTTCTTTTGTTGGGAAAATGCATTTTTGTTCATGTTTAATCTAAACCGTTGTCTTGTCTGAGACATCTGGAGGGAAGATACTCATATTTAATATTCAGTCACTCATAATGAAAGAGCGTGGTTTTATTTAAATGGAGAAGTAATGGAGGAAATCTACAATCGAGAGATTCCATTCCAGTGTAAAAACCTGGTGGCTAGTCCAGTCAAAATAAGTTATAAAATCGGACTAGATTGATTAGTCAAGTTAAATTGGGTTATAGATCAAGTAATTAGACCACTAGGTGTGGTATAGCCTAGATAATTTTTTTTATATATATATTTTATAACTTGAATGTTGCTTTTTATTATTGTTGTTGGATTCTTATAGATTTATGATTAAGTTTTAATGTTTTGGTATGATTGTACATGATTATGTGTATTTTTTTATTGTCTTAATTGTGTTTATTATAATAAAATATTGCTTCCCATAAAAAAGAAAAGGCAAATTGAGAGGTGCTGGACTACTTAGACTAGTGCAAGAGATAGTTCTGTGGATCAAATATAGTCCAACTTAATCTTATATTGTAGTTGGATCATACTAAACCACATTTTATCTTGTTTAATCTGAGGTTTCCTCTAAACCAAATCTACTAACCACGTCCGCTTTAGTTCATGCGTACCTCTAGTTAGGGCTGGTAATTTGAGTTGGGCCTGCGGGCCCAACCCGCCAACCCGCCAAAAACTGGCGGGTTGGGTTGCAAAAATTGTAACCCACTTTGATGCGGGTCTTTTTGACCCGCACCCGCGGCGGGCTAACCCGCCGGGTTGGCAGGTTAGCCCGCTTTTTTTTTTTTTACTTTTTTTTTTAACTTTTTATTATTATTTATATTACACATTTATACTTTACTAATTTGAGAGCCTTAGTTAAATAAGAGATATTATACTTAATTTATATTAACTTTATCTCATTGAGTCATTTCTTTCTTTATATATATTTATTTTATTTTATTTTATTATAATTTTTTTTGTGATAGATTTATCTATAGATAGTGACAAAATTGACTAAATAAATATTTTGACGACTTAAGATATGATTTGAATCTAATTAATATTGACATATGTAATTTTAAAAAAAAAAAGTTGAAAAAAAATTAAAAAATTATATATAAAAAATTAAAAAAAAATAAAAAAGCTGGCGGGTTAGCCCGCCAACCCGCCATGGCGGTCTCGGGTTGGGGTTTTCCCAACCCGCCTAGAGGCGGGCCGGTTTTAACCGGCCCGCCTCCCCCCAACCCGCGGCTGGCCAACCCGTTTTTAGCGGGTTGGCCCGCATTACCACCCTTACCTCTAGTTGTAGAGATGAAATGAAACAAAGAAGAAAAGGCCAAACAAGGCCTCTAAATGGACTCCCCACAAAAGGAAGACTTCAATCTGGACGGTGTTTGCGTGTGGTGCTGTCCACCATAAAAGCATATTACTATTTAATAAGTTTCAATTGAGGTGTGAGTAAATATTTATGATATATAAAAACAAAGTAAATCACGTGTTTCTAATTCCCTTTTCTCTAGTCTCTACCATAATGGGGGGCTTTATTCAAAGATGCTTTCGCCGTTAAATAGTCACTTCAGAGAGCAGATAAAAGTTTTATCTTAAAAGTTCATCCAGAAAAAGATAGGTTTCATATTAAAAGTTAAAATTATAAAAATACATTTTTATTTAAACAACTTTACACATGCACATATATACCCCCCCTCAACACAACAATATTACAACAAACTTCATATGAACTTTACTAAAATTAGGTGCATTTTTCATCTATATCAAAATTGTAAGTGAGTTGGGTTAGGTTGATATTAAATTGAATATAATATATATATAAGTTTATTTTTATCAATGGGGGTTGATCTGAGTGATAAGTGGCTCGGTATCGCTTAAGCGAGATCTTGAGTTCGAGCCTTGGAGTATGCAGAAAATTCTCGTTATGAGACTCACCCACCATAGCCAGGTGAGCGACATGGGTCATATTCGGATGTAATCGGGGTAAAATTCCGGTAAACTGAGTAAGCAAAAAAAGTTTATTTTTAAGAAAAATGTGTACAAATTTTAAAATATAAAATCATAATGCAACATTAATATAATAGAGAGAAAACCAGAACAATTTATTTTTCTTATACATATTCAGAAAAAAAAATATAGAAAATCGTATATTTACTAGAAAAAGCCCTCAATATGAATTTCTTCTCTCTCTAAAATAAATTAAACCAATACTCATATGCTCTTATTTTTAAATTATTTTCAGTATTTTTCACAAACTAAGAAAAATTTTAAACTTTATTCACTCTACCCTAAAATTTAAGTTTTTAACTTTATCCCTATTTAATATATATTATACCACATGATGACAAAGTTAACATAATAATAAAGGGTTAAGGTGCAAATTGGTCCTTGAAGTTTCAACTTAATAGCATTGGGTATCTGAAAGTTTTTTTGGTGCGATGTTGCCTAGGAAGTTTTTTAAATTGTAGCAATATTACTATGCCGTTAACCAAATTTAAGTTTGACCGTTAGTTAATTAATATACTGATATGGCATGACACATGGCATCTACATTATCTTTTATTTTAGGTTAAGGTAAAAATTTATCTCAAAAATATTTAATAAGAAGCGCTGAGTATTTAAAAGTTTATTTTATGTTAAATATTGCCTCAATCATTACGTAGGTTCAGTTTGATTGTTAGTTTGATTAAATATACTAGGCTAACATTTCACATGCTACCCACTTAATTTTTTTAAGTCAAATTTATAAATAAAAAAATTATAAAAATGTATTCCTCCAAACTACACAATTAACAAAATATCACTCTTAAGATATTATACTTAATTTTAATACATTTTCTAAGGGGACTTGTGAAAATTCTTGAAAGGTGTGAATGACAGAGACTGTCGTATGTTATTTTTTAAGATGCTGATAGAATATGGTATATTGAAAGTGATATTCAAATAATAATAGAGTTTGGAATGATGCATTTTTTTTTCAATTTTATAAATATGAATTGGGGAAAAATGAAGTGAATGACGTGTGTATTAATCAGTTTAGTATATTTAGTTAACTAACAATCAAATTGAATTTAGATACTGGTCAGGTTGATATTGAACTTAAAAAAAAATTTCAATACCTAACGCTGTTAAATGAAAACTTTCAGAGCAAATTTTTACTTTAACCTAAAATAAAAGATGAAGTAGATGTCACGTGACATGCCACATGAGCATATTCATAAACTAACGGTCAAACTTAACTTTTGATAACAGTTAAGGCGAGATTGTTACGGTTAAAAAACTTCTAAGGTAAAATAACCTATAAATATAAAAATTATTCTCTAAGATTAAAGGAATAAAAATGTAACATTCATGGAACTATTGTATTACCTCAAGTTCTATAGCATTCTAAGGATGTGTCCATGTCTTGAGAGTGACATATATGGTATGTGTGATGTTGCGTGGACGTACTAAATGAGTGGTTAGTGCGTCACTTCAATAATTAAGACAAGTTTCCTTTCAAATTTTGTCTTGGAAGAATTAAACAATTACTCAATTTTATAATTAATGGGAACGCTAATTTCATTACAAACTCTCGAGGTTAGGTATTTGTATAGTCTTAGCACTAGCAGACATTCTAGAAGTAGTGTACGTACTATATATCTATTGGAGTTGGGTTAGGTGTGGTTTTACAATGGCAAAATTCAATTTTTTTTGTCTCCATAACTTTACTAAATTTGAAATCGGCCCTATATGCTTCATCAAAATCCTTCAGTCTTCACATTCATATTGGTTGATCATTTAGCCTAAATCAGAAATGACACTCTAATCCCTTGGACTTATTATTATCTCATTAAGCTGCTTAAATGGGACTTATTTATATATAATTTTTTCTTTTTTTTAATAATATCAGAATATATTATATTTATTTCACACCGGCAGAATTTGATGAGAAGCCACTGGGTTTGGTATTTTCATATGTTGGATTGGATGTTTCTAATATTTTCATTCTATGTTATCCAAATTATGCACATAATGCGGAGAATTCTCAATAAAAATTCCTATCAAGCAATTTCTCCCTTGCTACTCTTGCTAATAATTATTATTGCTGACACACATGTACACCCACACTGTAATGAAAAAATGGAAAACACTTTATAAGTATATAATGATTATTTCTTTGATATGAAAAACAAAGTATTTATATACATAAAAAATCATTTTAAAAATCCAGAAGCAAATATTCAAGATATTAGATATATATTCAAAACGTATTTATTTGTGAAATCAACATGAATTTACAGAGAAAAATTCTTTGGATGCCGATACTTTCTTTGTTTAAAAATATATTAGATCTTTATGATGATTAATAAAATTTTTAAATACAAAATTTGTATCATTATTTTTTACACTATTATATAAGGTATATTTGATTGTGCATATACAAATAGAGAATTAAAAGAAGTGAATAAAAAATTAATTAAGAAATAATACAATTTTACTTTTTATTTCATTAGATTAAGAGAATTAAAATTATTTCGTCCCTTGAGCTAGTCTAGTAGTTAATTTTACCATATGTCTATTATGATTACTTGTTAATATTTATTTTTCATGTAAAAACATAATAATAAGAATACTAATACTCTAAGTGTCAAAAAAAATTCTTCATTTTATAACAAAAAATAATTCTTTGAGAACATTCATTTAGATAATTGGATTATAAAGCGGCATGTTTATCCTCGATTCCTCATTTTGTCTCGGCGTTGGTTGGTCAAACCTCTTGGCTGTATCCCGTGTCTCATCGAAGATCTTTGTGTAACAAATCCAAGTTTGGGGATCCTCCATATAATAATAATATTCTCTGAACCGGTCTATATATGGCCTAGTCAAAATCATCATCTTTTCTCCCACCAAACACAGCATCACAATTAATAAACAAATTAAAGAAGCAAAAAATATATTAATTGATATTAATTAATTAAGTCAAGCATATTTACCATGCCCGTTGACCGCCTCAATTAACTTAATACACTTCACCATGAAAACTTCAAACGTTGCTCTCTTCACTAAAAAAAATATACAAGTTAATAAAAGTATATCTGTATGTACAATAGTAATATTGATCGATCAAGCTTGCTCTTTCTGATTCCTTAATTTTCCATGATATTTCTAGTAATTAATTAAGCTCCCTTGGCCTTCTTGTGGTGATGATGTGGAGTAGGTGAGTTGGACCCACTTCCACTTGAGGATGAGCTTCCATTATTCTTAGACTGTGATGAATTATTCTCAGACTTATTCGGCGGCGAGGTTGGTGATCGGAGAGGGTGTCTATGGCGACGGTGGTGATTCTTTCTCTCTGATCTCGGTGGCTCGCAGGAGTCGCTCTGATCGTTTGCCGGAACAGTGTAGACAAAGGGCGCGATGGGGACGTCGTCGAAGTCCTGAAGTGGCTCGAGGGTCTTGACCACTTGGCTCATGGTTGGTCTGTTCTTGGGCCTGTGGCTCAAGCACTGGTAAGCCAATGCCGCAGCTTTGGCTGCACCCATCTCAGAGTATTGACCTTCTAGTCTTGGGTCCATGATCCTCCCTAGCTTCCTTGGATCGTTCAGCATTGGCCTCGCCCATTCCACTAGGTTTTGTTCTCTCCCATGCCGAGTTTTGTCCACTGATCTTCTTCCTGTTAGAAGCTCTAACAGAACTACTCCAAAGCTATAAACATCACTCTTTGAGGTCAAATGACCCGTCATGACATACTCAGGTGCCGCGTAGCCCTGAGTTCCCATGACTCGGGTCGACACGTGTGTGTCGTCTCCTTCAGGACCATCTTTTGCCAACCCGAAATCAGATAGCTTTGCGTTGTAATCCTGAGGAGTCAAAAGAGTTAAAATAATGGTTAGTGAATTATATTGGTTGATTAAGATACACACACACACACTCCGAATGAGTTATGGACAGAGACACTTACTGAGTCTAATAAGATGTTTGAAGCTTTGAAATCTCTGTAAATAACGGGTTTGGCTGCTTCATGAAGGAAAGCCAGACCCTTTGCAGCTCCAGCTGCGATTTTCATTCTTGTTGACCATGGCAATGAGACTGAGAATCCTGTAATTGATTCCAGTAAATGATGAATGAGAGTGAGTTCAGAAAAGGAAATTATATATTGCTATATTAGTTGAGATATATATATATATTCTTACTTCTGAAGAGTTGATTCTCTAAGCTGCCTCTGGGAAGATATTCATAGACCAGAAGCCTGTGTTCTTCTTCGCAGCAATATCCAATCAGTTTCACAAGGTGTGAATGTCTCAGTTGCCCCAGAAAAACAACTTCAGTCTGCAATATTATTTAAAAGATCTATTCAATCATGGCGGCACAAAAATATTGGACACTGAGTTAAAAAGAGTTTACATATTTAAAACCAGACCATGTTGCTTTTTAATTATTTTTTTTAAACTTCTATTTCATCTTTGTTTAATTACCATCCTAACAATCTAAACTTTAATATATTATAAATTTAATAACAATCTATTGACAGAAATATTATTTACTTGGAAATGGGAATAATATCTACTATATTTTATTACTTTTTAAAAAACTAAAAATAGGAATATTATCTGTTTATCCATTATTTTCTACCTGGTGTTTTCATTAGCTGTAAGGCACGTCTATATAAAGCGCATATAATAATTGAAGGTTCAAGAAAATAATGAAGGCTATGTTGGAATGTAGCGAAAAAGTAAAAAAAAGAAAAAAGAAAAAGAACTCACCAACCACTCCTTATGGCCCTGAGCGCCGTCCAAGTTCAAGAGCTTAACGGCGACGGTCTGAGCCTTGAGACCATGCCGGAGCTTGTCATCAATGAAACCCTTATGCACCGGTCCGAACCCACCTTCTCCGAGAAAGTTACCGGAGGAGAATCCCTGAGTGATCAGCTTCATCTCCGCCAGCGTAAACACATACAGATTCGATCCGGCGAGCGACACCGACAGATCCTCCGTCAGCGACGCGCTGATCGGATTGCTCAAATCCGACACGGAAACCCAATGGTACGAACTCTGGTTGGTGGCCACCACCTTGGCCCTCGACGCCGGCACCGCCGCCTGAACCTCCCCCTTAAAGCAACCTCCAAATATCGATTTCAAACCCATACTAAAATCTCGATCACCTCGTCGTCAATCTAAAATCTCATATGATGATGAAGAAGCTCGACCGTAGAAAGTGAGAATATAGCTAGGGTTGAACTTTTCTTCTTCTTCGCCTTTAGTATATTGCGAGTGTTTGATCTTATACACCAAGCCTCGTGCTGTGTTTGTTTATATAGGAAGGAAGAATAATGGTGTTGTTTGGGAAAGAAGAAAATGCGAGGATGATATTGATTGAGAATTATGTAATCAAAAGGTTAAAACGAGTGAACAAGAGTATTCAAATAATCCGAGTCTATGAAAGTTGTTGAGGGGGAAATTACGAGACTGACCCTGGCGCCCTTCTTGACTTCGTGTTGTACCTTTGTGCTGAAATTTTTGACAAAGCAAACAAGCATGGAGAGACATGTGACAACGTGATGATTTATTTATTTATTTTAATTTAATTATTGTTTTTTATTTACTTTACTATTTTTCCAAAACCCATTTTCCCGGAACGTTTCCTTTCATTTTCTAAAGGCATGGGGTGTAAAGTCATGCATAATTCCAAAATATACCTCAAAATTTCGCTTCCGTATTTTTAAAATTTTGGCACTAATTATCATTATTGGGTCATATATTCTAGAAACGAGGGAGATTTGTTTTCCCATGTTAACATTTGAACGAATTTGGCCCTCTTTTTGTTAAATGTATGTAGTATTGTATTGGGACTGAAGATCTAGTTAAAATATGGCAGAAATTTATTTTTATTTAAGTAATATTTTAATATGAAAAAATAAAGTGAAGGTGGTTTTTGAAATTTTATAAAAATGTATTTTTAATTAAAATTAGGCTTTAAAAATAAAAAATATTGATATGAATTTTGGTATTAAATTTGGATGGTTTAGAATAGATGGGATCATACATGCATGGAACTAAAAAAAAAACAAATATTTTATATTTAGGAGACTAGATGTTACTATTTATTTTAAAAATAAAATTATACATTTGCCATCTAAAGCTAATTTAGCTGGTAAATATGACATAGAGTGTGGATAAATATTAATAATTTAAACTTATTTGATATAATAAGAATTAAAATTAGATAATTTTATACTCCTTTGATAATAAATATATAATTTAAAAAATATTTTCTCTCTACAATTTTAAGAAACAGAGAGAGAAATACACTGGCACACAATTCAAGTCTGCAAATCCAATTATTTCGATTCTGTTTTTGAATTTGATATATATGCTTTGGGGTCAAATTGATTAAAATGGTTCCGACATAAACGTGATAAGAGGTAAAAGAGTGAATAATCAGCCTAGTGACTTCTCTATTTTATATTTTTTTCGACTAGGCAGTGACTTACATAAAAACCAACTTATTAACTCCATTTTTTTCCTCGATACGAGGTTACTTTCGTTTTCTACATTAACATAATTTTACATTTAAAATACAGTGATCAAATGGCCAGAGTCCCTTTCATTAAGAACGGCACTTGTTGGTGATCTCAACTTTAATTTATTAATCCCTCTTTTTTTTTTAATATAGGAACTAAACAACTATTCTATAAAGATTTAAAATATAATTAGATTAATAAATCGTAAAAATTGTGTTGATTTAAAACAAATTTGTCATTAATGATTAAATTAGAACCACTCTTTTAATATGTACAATGGGTAAATTATAGGACTATATAGATAAATGAATTCAGATATTATATTTAAAATTAAAATAAATTATTTAGCTAACTAATATATTAAACATCATGGTAGTATAAAAAGGAAATAATGTAAGCGTAGGAAACTAGTATGTGAATGGGAAAGTTGAATATTTATGTACTTATTTATTGATAAGTTTATATTATCTCTAATTTTTGATATAAAAGTTAAATAACTAACTTAAATATATTAAAAAAATTAATTATGTTAATTATTTATAATAGATATGATTTATTTTAAAAAAAATATTATATTTTATTACGATGACCCTTAAATAAAAATATTTTGATGTGTGCAATTAATAAAGATATTTTAAAAAAATTATAAATTTAAAGGATAAAATATATTGAGGTCTCATATTTAAGATAAAATATAATTTTTAATTAACTTTTATACTAATAATGAGAATGAGTAATAAATAAATAAGAGAGAAAGGAATGGAGAAGATGGGAGGGAAGATTCCTTTGAGCTGGGACTCAAATATTGTGTGCGCCATAAGATTCATATGAGAGAGCTTCAAACATCAAAACCGCGGGGTTGTGATAACGTGAGGACAGTTTCGTCACTATGTGGAGTTGGTGCGCTTATGGCCCCATTTCTTTTAATTGCCACGTTAAAGTCAAATGGCCACAATTGTCATTTCATACCAAATACTGACGACTCGGCAATACTTCATCTGCCATCTGGACCCTTCAAATCCCAGCAAATATATTTACTATATAAATAAATAAATTATTATATCCAAATGCCCCAACAATGCCTCCATCTACAATATATTTATTTTTATTTCATCCTACATAAGTATGTTTATTTGAAATCGGCAAAGATCCTTGAGTCTAGTGGCGCGAAATCCTTCCTTTTTATGAGAGAAATTACAAATTCAAAACTGTGCTTGTGTATAATTGTTTAATCTGCATGGGGCATATGTGTGTAAAAAATTGTTAAATTAAAAAAATAGAATATTTAAAACAAAGAAAGAGTTAAGTTATTGCCTTATTGGTACGAAAACAGAAGATGCATGGAGTAACATTACACTTCTTTTTATACGGCTATTTGATTATATTAAATTTAAATATTATTAAATATAATTAGAGATTAGTTTTTTTAAATATTTTTTTTTGTATTAACACATATTAGAACTCGATATTTTATATTTAAATGCCTAAAGTTTTTTCTACTTAAATCAATACTTACGGGTAAGATACTATACATCTGAATGGTAATTAGATTGACTTGAAAATAATGTTTTGATTTCTCTTAAATAAGATTGAATGTTTGGATCCTATAAAAATAAGTTTGTTAAAAGACTTCTAATTAGACCCAACACAATGCTCAAATTTAATATAAAAATATTAGATATATCAATCAAATAATTATATATAGAAAAATAATAAAAGGGTAGCTTATAAATGTGGAAATGGATATATCTAGAGCTGAAAGCTTGAGTGTTAGCCAAGACTCAACTAATAAACCAATCTTGTTTAGCACGAAAACATCCTTAACAACATTTTCCTAACAGTTGCTATCTTCTAGCTCCAACTCGAGATAAAAAATATTAAAAACACGTATTAAATTAAACTACACAAATTTCATTGCTAACACGTAGTAAGTGAAGTTGGACTGTTTGGTATGTGTGTTAATTTATTATGCTAATTCGGAAACCATTAACCAGAACCCAAAACTGGATTAAACTGCTATCCATGTTCTGACCAGATAGACAGCTGGATATAAGGAAACAATCGGCCCTTGGCATTTTCCCAAACACACCTCATCATCCATCGGAATAACTAGTTCTGGATAAGAATCATTCGATCACACACACACACATATACCTCAGATCACAAATCATTTTCTTAATGGGAGAGATCAATAAATAAAAAATTTTAGTAAATTGAAAACAGATTACCACTTAACTTCCTTCGGCGGTAACTTCAACCCAATTCGCAGTTTCGCACACGGTTTCAGGATGTTTTCTTGCTTTTGAGTCTTGATCACCGTACAGCTCCAACTATATAGTATGTTTAATTTACTTTTGCCTATTGGATAATAATAATAATTAACATGTTGATTCTGAGAAGAGACCATTATTATTAAATTCACAAGAATGTTAATTGCTGTCATATTGTCCATGATTAACTAACTAAATACAACCTCTTTGCTACGAGGTTTTCGATCGAGTAGCTCTTTAAATAATCAGATAATCATGAAATAATGGAGAAACAAAAGCACGCTCAAAACCAGAGTAAAACTATGAGCAGATAGAGGGTTATGCTACATCCTTAAAAACCAGAAACTACAGATATAATAATAATTAAGAACGAGTGTATGTTCAATGACTTTTTTTTTTTTTTGTGAGGCAAGTTCTTATGACTAATTAACTACCCCTAACGAGGAACTCCAACAGTCTTATATAAATTCTATGCCCCAGTGCAACTTGGATTTAACTATAATTTTGTTTTTAATTTTTAAAAATTTTAGTTTTATCCATTTGATTCGAATCAAAGACAAGCTAGGTACGTAACTCATGTTCTTCTGAATTTACTTAAATGAGCTCTATCAAGAGATTATTTAAATTTATTCACTTATCAATTTAAACGTTTAATTTGTGGTATCACTTTTCAATTCAATATATATATAGAAACATTAATTATTTGATAGGGGAATTTAAAAAAAAAAAAAGAAGAAGATCATTTGCGGAGTTTTTGTGTTGAATGTTTGGTCAACAAATTAGGAAGAACAAATGTATCAAACCACTACCATCTTGCCCCTCATAGATGGTTCTCACTTTCTCTGTGGAATTTTACCGAACAATTAAACTCAAAACCCTAAATTTCAAAACGTCAAATTCCTAGGTTGACTAATAACCTTTATTTCCCATATTAATAATCACAAGCTTTGTCTAATTCATCAAGCTGCATTGGTATGTTCTCTCGCCTTTCATATTCTTGTTCAAAAAAAGTGGTAGCAGCCCCAACGCTATCTAGGGCTAACTAACACACACCTAACTACAAAATAAATATCTATATCTAGCAATATCTTTGGTGTTAATTCTACCTAATACCAAATTAAAATGGTCTAATAAATAATACTATATAGAATGCTTTTGATGGTTAATTAATATATTCATATTTAATTAATTTTCGTTTTTCTCATTATGTGCGTGAATATAATATGAGCTTTACGAGCAATAATATAATGTCGTAGTATTATTTAATTAGAGGAAAGGTCAAAATTAAAAACACTAAGTTGTTGTAATAATGGGGATAAGCTCGTTTAAATGTTGATAAGATAAATGTATAGTGAAACTCCAACACTAATTTTATATATATTTATGGCCAAGGGCTATGAGAAGAATAATTGTAAATTATTGTGCACGTGATGTAAAATAGTGTATATGTGTGGGAATCACAGTTCAACCACCCAAGACCAGAAGACTCCCCATCGAAGCATTAGCTTGGCAAGTTGGCCACGAGAGAGGAACTTTTTTTTTTTCAGGATTAAAATATTAATTATTTTTTATTAATTTAAGATATATATTAGTAGCTGGACCAAATTAAAAGAGTTGGTAAGAGATCTCCAAGTGGAGCATCCTCAAAGAAAGTGGCTCTTTTAGAGATCATCATCTTTTTCCTAAATCCTAGCTACATCAATTCAAAATTCAATACATGTATGTACTAACAAAATACCCACTAAATGTTTTTAATATTTTAAAATATCGATTGAGAAATAAGGATATACTAACCATATAACCAAATTTATCTTAATTTAATGCATTTAATGATTTTTGCTTTACTCATAAATAATGTTATACTTCCTCCCGTTTTAATTGTTATAAGGCACCTCTAATTATCTTATCAAAATTAAGGAGAGAGGTAGTTTAATAATTAATTTTTTTAAATAAAAAATAATTCTAAAATTACTCATATCTAAAACTATCAATTACATCTGAATTAAGAAGCCCAAAAATGAAAACTTCATTAAACTTTGAATATAGGGGCAATTTGTTTAAAAAATGTCATTAATACCTCAATATATGACTTACAATAAGCACCATTATTCCTTATAGAAAGTGTCTCATAATAGAGAGTAAAAATATATTAATAAATTAATTGAAATACTCCCTCTAGTTTTAATATAAGAGATATGTAGGAGGTTAGATTTAATTCAAAATATAATACCTCAATCTATTTTATTTTCTAAAATTATATTTTTTTAAAATATTCCTATTAATTGCATATGTGAAGGGATTTATATCCAATGGTAGTCATTATGAAATGTGATATTTTAGAAAAATTAAATTATATTTATTATAAATAACTAATATAATTAATTTTTTAATCTACTCAAATTAATTGTCTAGCTCTTATATTAATGACGGATATATAGTAATATTTTTTCCTAAAAGACTAATATTATGAAACACGGGAAGTATAAAAGAAGGTGTATAAAATTTGTAAGCCATGACAAATAAGCTGCTCGTGCCCATCTCAGTCCCGTTATTTGAAATTTAAGCATATACCTACTCATTTACGCTGAGGATTTTGATATATGCGTATTGAAAATAAGGCTGAAAATAAATTAATTAATAAAGATTCCTTCAAGGTAATAATTGTGAAAATGGAAATAGCTAGAAAACTAGCAAAAGTAACAGCTTGTTCACACTCTTCCATGCGTTAATTACTTAAGTAGAGTTTCCATGATGTTCATGTTCAGCTCAAATTATTGAATAATACTAGTAATGTTTTATGTTTTGTTCGTTGTGGAGAAGTCAAAATTTCTAGAATAAAAGTAGGTTCTCAACTGTGAAACTATCTAGAAGTTCACGGATGAAAGAAATAATAACTAGGATTTAGATGGTTCGCATTTAAAGTGAATAATCCAGATTAAAAATTAAAAGAATATATACCAAACAACAATTTCTCGTGGGAAAACACAAATAAATAAATGAAAAAAAATTGCTAAGAACAATTTCAACCTTTTGAAATTGGATTGTCTTGATAATAATTAATAATTGCTAGCTTTGAAACAAGCGAAGCGTTAAACATTGAAACAGGGGCATACACAGATCCGCCCATAAGTAATACTCATGAGAACCCAAGATGAGAAAGGTCTGCAGTTCAATTTTAATTATAATAATTAATTAATTGTTTTAAATAAATTAAAAAAATTAATTAATTAATTAATTATAACAAATATAATAGCTAGTTGATTAATTTAGATAGATTAATAAATATATAATATAAATTTATCTTGAGATGTTAAATTTAATCATAATTAACTTATTTATTTAATTTTTTTAATTTATTTAAAAAATATAACTAACTTTTAAAAATAGGATCGGAAATAATACTAAGGTTTCTATTATTTAATTCGTGGCGTTGACCCCAGGAGTCTTTGTCAATGTCAACGGTGCCATCAGCCAAACGACGCGTTTTGGATTAGTCAGCGATACCCGCTCGCAGCAAAATCAAATTATGTGTAACTTACTACCTGCTACGTTCCTTCGACAGCTGAAACTGAAAGTGCCATTGAGAAACCAAATTCTTGCAACGGTTTTAAATCCAAGAATTAGCTAAGAATTTTATTTTAATTTAATCATAAATATATAATTTTAGTCTATTATATTTTTTAAATTTATAATTTTTTAAATGATCCCTACTAATTATATATATTAAAATTTTTTTATGTAAATTATTAAAATGAGTATTCTAGAAAAATTAATATATATTTTTTTATAAATAATTAATTTAATTAATTTTTAAATTTTTTATAAATTAGTTATTTGATATTTTTCTTAATTTTATAATTAAAAATTTCTTGATGTAATTGGTTTAATGGGAAAGAGTGAGACTTTTTGGCCGGATTTTTGCTTGAATTGGAGGGCATCCTTTGCTCGAAATTCTATCCAAAATAAGAACAGCTCCCACGTAGATTTTGTCTCTAAAGTTAATCTGAACTCTAACTGTTTTTTTAATACAGCACATAAAGCTCATCAGGTTTATGATTACAATAATTTACGTAAGGGTGACGATGTCTTAGACCTTAAATTGTTTATTGTCATCACTATACGACTATCTATCTGCAGCTTTGTTTCATTATTCTCATACACAACCAATAACCTTTAATACTCATCCGGTCCTAATTATAGAATTTAGTAGAGAGTTTATTTTAGTCCCAAATATAAAATTTTAATCTATTTTTTATCTTTAATATTTATTATTTTTTAAAATTAATTTACTTAACTTATAAATTAATATATAATATAATATTATATATGAGTATTTTAAGAAAATCATGTCATATTAATTATGATTAATTAATTTATCTAAATTTTTTATAATCTATAAAAATCCGTTTAATAGCTCTTATATCAACTATAGGATGAATATATGAATTATTGATTCTTGATAATAAATGAGGAATTTTTGAACCAATCGTTTGCGCTAATTATTTTTTTGGGGAATTGGTAGTGATATGGTTAGATCAAATATTTCTCAAATAATAGATGGATAGAATCAATGAACTAAAACTCGGGGGGAAAAGTAATATGGATTTCGATATAAAAAGAAGATTCAAGTCATCCTTCGAACTTAATTAAACCAATGGTATTAAAATCAGCAAATGAATCGGCCGACGTTTTCTTCTTTCTTTCCTTTTGTTTTCTTAAGCAAAACAAGAAAGAATTCGGACTAATTGATAATTGAGAAGGGCTGTCCATTAAGTAGATGATACCATGCATGCACATCAATCCAGACACGTGAAAGTAGGAAACGATGACACGTGCGTTAAGTGAAACATGGTCCATTATAGTCTTGCGGGGTGGCTTAGCAACATATATACTACACCAACATTGAATCCAAATCATCTCCACTCCACTGAGTATTCTCATGATTTTCCCCGCACCCCCCATTTTTTGCTAATTCTCAGGAATTTTTTTTTTGGTTATTGAATAAACTGAATTACGCGCCATAAAAAAGAAAAAATTATAGAGAAATAATCCCAATTAAGAAATATCCATCGAAATTATGAAGGCTAAAGGTCTCTTGTTTTTAGTAAGTTGGGATTCAAAAATCAGTTCTTCCATTCCCATTTAGCTATTATTTTATCACACATATCATATTAGCTAGTTAAGTAACTTGGTAGGTCTAATTAAAGCAGTGCTTAATCTTATTTTTAACAACTCTAGAAAAGTGAAGATAACTTCAATGAATTGAATCCTTATATGTTAAGGTACGTACCTTTGAACAAGTAAATAGTCTTTCATTATTTTATTTTTTTTAATTTTGAATAACCAGAAAAGACTAATTCATTTGTATTCGTTTTTTTCTTGTATGCACGCACGTATTGTTATTCTATATATTGAAGGTAATTTTGATCGAGACATATTAAATATAAATAATTCTTTTAATAAAAATTTAAATATCGAATTGTCATATTCTAAATGACTAGGTCTTTCTATTAATAAACTTAACTTCTGTTGGTAATTCATTTGTATAAGGTGGGTTATAGGATTGCCACCCTTTAAATTATTAAATCCAAATCAATTCAATGATGAAATCATGCTTCATCACTTAACATCAAAGTTAGATGCTTCTATATCACATCTTAATCAGGTTCACTATTACCTCTTTAAATAATAATTAGTTAGCCCCGAGATTAAGGATCTTGTTGTCATTTTATTAATGAATAATAACTGGTCAAATTTGTTGTTTTCATTAAGAATACTGACTCGTCAAGTTTATGAAATAAATGCACATTATCTTTATCTTACTCTCCTGCTTCTAGATTGTAGTCATATGGCCTATTGTTTTGGTCATAGCAACCTTTTTACCTATTAAAAGTAAAAAAAATTAAAATTAAAAAAAAAGACCAAGCAAACAAAGCACATACATCTTTTATAGTAATATTTAACACTGGTGATCAGATTTGAATATTATATAGACTTAATTAGAGATAGCTTTAATTTCTTAATATAATATAATTGTTTTCATGAATAGGTCAACTTTTATTTAGTATCTGTTAAGAAATATATATATATTTATGAGAGTTGCAATAAAAGTAATCAAAAGGGTTGCCCCCTTCCTAAGAGGAAAGCGAAGGCTTCTAGAGAAGACAAATTAATTAATTGCTAATTACTACTAATTGTGAATAGTTGAATTCGTTGTCTTTTTCACACCTCTCGTTGTAATTATCTTTTTATTCTTAATTTACTTGGACATCATTGAAGATTCGAGTTTTGACCAAGAAAGCTCCAAAATCATTGTTAATTGTTTTTTGGTGATTAGATTAAAATTTCTTACGCAATAGTTTCGTTTTCCTACATATACATACAAGTCAATCAAAACAATTTGAATGAGTGGTATGTATTAAAAGCATTAAAAGAATTAGTTCTATCCCACGCAATTCTCAAAATAATATAAAAGGTTAGGAATTTTAGATGTAATGATACTAACAAATCAACAAAGAATTGGCAAGAGAGAACTGGTAAGATTTTTATGTACTTAATTTATGTTGCTTGAATTTGAATTCTTCTAACTTCTTCTGATATTAAAATTACTGGTCATGTCTCCAATCCCTAATTCTTTGATGACATTTGAACATAAAAATCATTAAACATATTATACATTTTCTAATCAATTATATTAGAACATTTCATTTTTATAGCATTATTGGTCAGAAAAATTTGTGTGTATCATTCTCTTTTTTCAATTCACCCCTTCTTTGTTATCGATTTCCAAATATACCCTTCTAATGTTGATATATTAAGAATTGAAGTAATGGTAATGGACACTAAGACTTGTCTTTTTTTTTTTAATAATCTCAAGTTTTTGTTTTGTTACCCACTTAGTTTACCGGAGCTTTGTCCCAATTATATTCGGATTCGACCCGCGTCGCGCACCTGTCTATGGTGGGTGAGTCTCTTAACAGGAATTTTCTGCATACGCTAAGGTTCAAGCTCGAAATCTCATTTAAATGATGTCGAACCGCTTATCACTCGGACTAACATGTTGGTTATAATTCTCAACGCTTGTTTTTGTTTTTGGTGCAATAAAAGCAGTGCCAAGGCCCAAGCCTTTGACGAATAAGTTGTTTGGCCCAAGTAAAATTTGGGCCTTTTCCCTCACCAATTCAAACTTTACACTTGCCCAATATGTGTAGGCCATACAGGCCGCCCTCGGACACTTTAGGTGTCTGTGTATTAATTTTTTGTTTTTACAATAGAAGACTAGAAGTTAGGCGAGTTACCAACATAATTGGATATAAAAAAATAAATTAATTTTTCATAACTACTGATAAATTAAAATTTAATTTTTATTAAAAAATATATCTATATTTAATAATATATTATATTTTAAATATAATTGTCTTTAATATAAAATGAGTTAAGTTTAGAAACTCACAAGACTAAAATATATTTTTAGATTTAAAAGAGTATTTAAAAGTTAGGGTTGTACCTTAATTTTAATAGGTAACTAGTATCAAATTTATTTTAACTTTTTTACAAAAAAAGATGTCTGTGTATTAATTTTTTTTTTACAATAGAAGTTAGGGAGTTATCAATAAGATTAGATCTAACATAATAGACTAATTTCTCGTGTATTATGGTGAATCAAAATTTAAATTTTTATTAAAAGAAATATTTATATTTAGTGACCGATAGTATTTTAAATATAAATATTTTTAATAGGTAACTTAGGTTTAAAAATTTACTAAGTTTAAAAATATATTTTTAGATTTAAAAGAATATTTATAAAAATATTTATAATAAACTTCTCGTGTCGACGATAATGCGATTTAAACTGATGAATTTTGAGTTATGCTTGTTGTAACCTGAATCCACGTTTGTTGTTGGTTCTGTGTATTCATTTCTGTGGCTGTGAATGGAGAATGGGAACAATGAAAGTCGCTGTCATGGGGCATCGTACAACGCTGAAAAGCCTGCCCCACCGGGTCGTTTTGTCTCTTCTCTTATCTTCTGCCTTCTTCCCACGTGCCCACCTTCAATCTGGTGCTTTCCCATTCTATCTCTATCTTTTTTTTTTTTGTTGGGATTAAGTTATAAATATTTTTAGCAACAATGTTGTGAATGAAGTTTGTTTTGATTTTAATATTGTCCCAGAAATTTACAAAATACAATATTATTCTTTAATATTAAAAATATTAATGATTAATATTAATTTGTTAACAATTAACATATATCGTTTAGTTTTATAAATATATAACATTCCTTTAGTATTAAATATATAATTTAATTGAAGAATTAATTTTAATAATAAATATAAAATATATTTTTAAAATTTATTAACTATTTTATTAAATTATTCTTATTGATATTTTTTCAATAATAATTAAGTAGAAGAATAAAAGAGGAAATTTAAAAAATAATTATAGTACTTTAAAAAAATATTATAATAATTAATTTAATTAATATAATTAAATTAATTAAATATGATATATTTAATACTGGGGAGTATATTAAATGAAGAAGCATGAGTAGACAAGTTTCTTATGTGCATGACAATAATTTGATTTAAGAACAATGATAACCTTTATTTTAATATTAGGGGTGGAGGTTAGCTATATGATTACAGGATGTTATTATGCTGTATGAGCAGTGAAATCTTTAGATGCATTGTGACTTATATATTTTTTATTTAATAATTTTATTGAATGTTTATTTTGTCCTCCTTTGTTTATTTTCATATGACTTAAAATTCCATTTATGTTTAATAGCCAATCTCAAACATAAATAAAGGAGGATGGATGCATTAAACCTTCAACACCCAAGGTGTCAGATGAATCTCTTATAAATATGGAATATTTTGATTTAAATTGATAAATTTTATTGTATAATTTATGGTGTTACATTAAAAGAAGTACCAAAAATCTTTTGTATAAAATAAAAGATTTCAACATGTCATTAAAAATAAAAAAAATATCTTATGAACGATTTAGATAATAAGTTTTAAAATATAGAATATATATAATTTTCTACAAAAAAATATAAAAGTTCTCTTTTGACACTGTGAGCGAATATCAATATAATGCTCTATCAACTAGTCAAACGCATGGCTTTTGTTTTTCGTGAATAAAATAAACAAAAAAAGGTGGGTCTGAAATGAATTCTTTTTGCTCAAATTGACAAAATGGAGAATATATCCCCCATGTCATCATCTGCAGCCATGGATTTTATATTTGATAAAAGATAAGGGAATGTGATTTGTTTTTCACATAAATACAAGTATCGTAGAAACAATGTTAAAAATTAAAACTATTTTTTTTTAATTATATTCAGACTTGTCTCTCAATATGGTACATTTAATAATGAAAATCGAACCATACACGTGGCGGTTGGGGGTCAAACGTTCCCTCGGACGTGCTGGAAACATCGGATTCCTTCTCCTCACCCAAAAAAAGAATAGGATTTAGAATTAGAATAATTAGTTTTTATTTATTTATTTATTTATTTATTTCAATCGGATAATCTTCTTTACTTTCCCATTTCCCCGTTACCCAATCAGGATAAGGTCATTTATTTTCGCCAACCACCCACCCTTCTTTTCGTATTATTCTCTCTCTTTTAAGTTTTAATCAACCCCTCATATACTGGTTCGTGTATTAAAAGTAGAAAAAAATTATTTACAAAATATCAAATTAAAAAACTATTTATTTTTTAAAGACATTGAGGGATAAATGCTTATATGGATACTTGTAAATTTTTGCAGCATACGTACGTGTTAAATACTTGCCTTTGATTTCCTAATATACTCCCCCTTTTCATGCTAAAAAATAGAACATGTTGATACTTGAAAAATTCAATTTAAACAATCCTTTTTCTCATATTGATAACCTCTTTTCAGCATATTTTCAAACATAGGTTTACTTGCATGAAAATTTTGGAACAAATAAAATAATAAAATTTGTGTCTATATTCTATATACTCCATCCTATCTTTAGTTTACAATAAATGTATTCTCTTAGAAAGCTTGTGAACTCAAACAAAGATTTTGTATATTTTATCATTTTCCCCTTTAATGACAAAAGATAATATTACTTGTTCTTGGTTTTTTTTTTCCTGCATTTTCAGTTGATTAAAAGCATTTTAGTACTATTGAAAAAAAATAGTTTTATCAAGCTTTTAATCAGAATTAATTCGACTTTATAGAATTTTCTGTGATAAGAGGCTGGTTTGGGATATTAGTGTATAAAAAATGTATTTGGCAAATGTTATGTAATAATATTTAATGGTTTTTTATTTTTTTTCTCAGAGTTCAAATTTATAAAGGGTAAAACTGAAATATATTTTAATATTTATTTTATAAATTTAATAATATAAGATTTTTTACATGGGGAAATATCTGTTGCCATGTGCTCTTCTCCGCCTATATATACCTCAATCCATTGCCCTCTTTCTTCAATGTTGTCTTATTGATCCCTTTTAGCCCACACTCCTCCTTGCTGTTCTCTCTTCAGATTTCCTAACCATGCCGTTTGCTCTGCGATCCAATGGGGGCGTTACGATCTCAAGATCCGACTTCATCCACGGTGTGCCCCATACTTCGATTCGCGATCGGAGCTCCTCCCCTGAGCGCGATGACGATTCTGATTCCAGCAGCGCGTCTTCGATCGGGAGGAACAGTGACTCTTCGGAAGATTCTTCCGACCGTGAAGTCTCCGGCGAGACTGAGGTGCAGAGCTCCTTTAAGGGACCTTTGGAAACCGTAAATACTTTAGAGGAGGGTTTACCTGGGAAGTAAGTTCTTTGGTGCCTTCTACTCTTCTGGGGTTTTGTCAAGCTCTGATATCCTGTCCTTCTAGGTAGTCATATTAGTGCGTTTCTGTTGTATCATTGAATTAGTGATTTAGATTGTTGCCTATTCAAGAGCTTAGTAATCGAAGCCCGATGTATTTGCCTATTTGGTACCGCTTTAGTAGTTTACCTTATATTGATGCTCCCTTGATAATTAATAAATTCGAGTTCTTATAATGAAATTTGATGAAGACTTAAAAAAAAACTTGTTTACCTGTCCTTAATGTTTTCATTTCTTCCGTGTTCACTTTTGTTTGACAAACCCTTGTTGGTTAGATTTGTATTCTTTCATTCCTTGGTTATTACCATGCTGTAAGTGGACAGAAAATACGCACGATCCGAACGATTAGTGCGATGTGTCTGTTGTATTTTTATACTTTGTTTTTACCCCCCGCGGTTTTTGTACCAGTCTTCTTGCTGTGCAAACCGACAATTAATTGTCAGTTTGTGTAGTCTATTCGTCTTAGCTATGTTACAAATTTTGCTGCAGTTATCCTATTTGACATGGATTGATGAAGTTATTGTTGTTTTATAGATGTTAGCATGTCTAAATAGTATTTTACTGTGTGCCTTCAACGCATTACTGGTTCAGTCTCCAAAAAATTGCATTACCGGTGAATTCTGGTTATTTAACAGGTGGAAATATTCCATTCACCTGTCTTTTATTTTATCTTCTTTGGAACGGCTGCCATACGGACCAGCACAATAATGGTCTTACTCATACATTGAGTGGCATAGGATAGATATTCCATTTGCCATTTAACACAAGCTTTTGGGGAGGGTTTCTCACCCTTCTTAACTGGCTATCAATTTCTCATTTGGTTGATGTGGCCACTAATTATCAAGGATTCCAGAAACCGAGAATGAAAGTGCGGAATGAGGATTCGAGCTCATTCTCTTAGAAGGAAAGAGTGAGGCAATTTCCCTTTTTTGTTTCAGATATAGCCTCACCCTTTCTTTTTCTTCTACTTTGTACTGAGTAGAAAATATCTCCTCATCCATCCTTTTCATTTTCCTAATTTTATTTATTATTTGAGAAGAAAATAAATGGATCAAGAAGAAATAGCGGAGGAGGAGGAGGAGTTTGGTGGAGTAATGGGATGAAAAAGACAAAGACTTGGTAATTGTCACGTCTGCAAAATTGGAGTGTGGCCATTGGGTATTGGGGAAGGGGATGAAAAGAATTAAGAAACCAGGATACCTTGTCCTATCTGTTTGCTCAGATGCCATGTTAGCAATGGATTGGTGATGAGCTTTCTTTTGCTGTGAGCCAACATGGTTGGAAGCTTGGTTTAACAATCAGGCCCTTATAAGATGTTTCTGGTCTTTTACCAACTCCATTATACTCAAGCCTTTTAAAAGTTGGTTGTTCTACATTTTTCGGTGAAAAAAACATGGCTGTCTTTAATTAACTTTTACCCCCTTCCTTATTTATACTCTGGCTTGATCTCACCAATTCTTTAACGAAGCATTGGGAACTTGTAAATTTTCCCTCAGCCATTTAGGGCCTTTATTGTTTCTCGTTGTGTTTTAGTCGACAAGTTATTCGCTCACCCTAGTAAGGACAATAACAGAGGTTATTGCTTGTGGCAGGAAATATGTTCATTGAAGAAGCTAAAGTTTGCCATATCTGAAAAAAAAAAACTCCAGCTGCAATATACTATCCTGTAAACGTTTTTGATGCATGGACTTCATGACGTCTGTTTTTTATTTTTGGTGTTATCCAGGAAAGGCATTTCCAAGTTTTATAGGGGCAAGTCCAAGTCCTTCACAAGCTTATCAGATGCCACATCTGCTACTTCTATCCAAGACATAGTAAAGCCAGAGGACCCTTATGCTAAGAAACGCAAGAATTTATTAGCTCATAACATTTTTGCCAATAGGAGCCGCAGTTACGCATCTAATCTTGGAGGAATACCAAAGCGATCGGCTAACCTCAGTCGAGGAATATCTTGCATCGCTTTGAGTAGCTCCAGTAGCAGTAGTAATAGTGAGGAGGGGGCCTCATCATCAATATCGCCTCCTTCCTGTCTTCCGCCTCTGCATCCACAGATGAAAAGGTTACCGGAAAAAGCGGCAAGACCTTGTCCGCCAAAAAGTTCTCCTTGGCGATCATACTCCTGGACTGATCTGCAGTCTGTTGCTTCTGAGGCTCGTGATTTATCTGGTTTGGCAATTTGTAGCGGAGACAAAGGCAACAAGATACGCTGAAAATTTGACTGAGTTTTACTTATATCAGTTTATATAACTGGGTGTTCTCTAAGTTCAATCATGTTTTATGTGTTATCACAACGACTCCTTCTGTCTTAATTGCAGAGGCTTGTATGTATACTTAAGGATTAGCATGTTATGAAATATATCTGAGGATTTTCTTTCTTTTACTCATCAGAACCTAATGATTGTGTTATAGAATCTATTTGAGAAATCTTCAAGAAGGGATTGGTTCATGGAGACTTTTGGCTATTAGAACCAGATAATCATCACATCAAGTGATGATTCAATTTAGATGAATTTGAACTCATATTTTTCTTCTTGGTGAGCGTTTTCAAAGCCTATTGTGTGTTGGGAAGTGTTCAATTTGGGTTTGTGTATGGGGAGTAGGGGTGTCCAACCTTGTCCCGTCCCGGGACGGGACAAGATTGGTATTCGGGACGGGACGGGTTTGGGCCCGTCCCTCGGGAATCCCGTCCCGTCTCGATTTTTTTTTTTAAAAAAAAAATTTATATTATCCTATCTTTCCCACTCTTATATAGATATTTTTATTCTTATACAGATATTTTTATATTGATATTTCTATTCTTTTGTACTATTATTTTTTTTTTCTTATATGGGTAAGTTATTATATTATATCAAGGAGAAATGTTGGTATTGCGAGTAAGTTGTTGGGGCATTTTATATGGAATAATTTATTGAGATGATTTTATTATAATATATTTTTAAAAAAAAAAAATTTCGGGTCCGTCCCGAACCCGTCCCGGTCCCGTCGGGACCGGGACAAATTCGGGACGGGATTGTCCCGGTCCCGACTCGTCCCGTGAACACCCCTAATGGGGATCAGGTGCTTATTTCTCTTTGGTGAAGAGGAGAATAAGAAAATGATTTTTGGGTACTCTGTAAAATGAATAATAATGAGATATGATATTTGAGTATCTTGAAAGGAAGTTATTGACATTTTCAGAAAGGTAGTCCCTAGTTATTTGATCAATATATTAACTTGGAGAATTATAATGAGGTTTTATGTAAGATATTTAATTATTTAAAATTTTTAATAGTAATTAGGGAGTTAATAATGATAAGTTTTAATGTAAGAATTAACAATTATTTTATATTGTTTAGGATTTTATAGTAATTAATTTTTTTTAAGATTTTATAATAATATTTCTTATAATTATTGTGAGTATTCTTAAAATTTGAAATTTTAGAAAAGATCATGATTTTTGGTTAGAATTAAAGTTATTTCAGTTAATATTTATCTTTCATATTTCAATATTTATTTTTATCAATTTTAATACGACTTAGTTTTACAATTTTTTCAATACTCTTAAATTAAAGTAACTTGTTGAAAATAGATGCACTAAGTTTGTTTTAATGTTGAAAAAAAAAGTACAACCGATTATAATAATTAATAATTTTTATTAATGAGAGTTTAGGGTTGAAAAAAAAAAGTACAACGGATTATAATAATTAATAATTTTTATTAATGAGAGTTTATATATATAATAAATAATAAATTAATATTTTATAAAAATATGAATTTAATTTTTACTATAAAGGATTCGTTTAATAAATAATTTCGTAAGTAATCCCTTGCATGCGTTCTCTTAACTTTAGTACTGTGTTTTAACTTTGCTAGTGGTGTGAAAAAAAAATAATGAACAATTTTTATGGTTCTCTTTTGCAATCTGAACGACCTCAGACTTTACAATCGTTCGATTAGTGCAAGGTACCGAACCGGGCGGCTCCGGGGGAAATCGCAGATATCGTGAGAAGTGAGAGCAACAAACTTTTATCTCTTGTAGTAATAAGTTCAAAGCCAGAAGTACGTGCAATATAAGGGAAATTGGCTTTATATTGCGTTGATTTTGCAGCTCTAATTGTTCGATATGGAATCGGGCTCGAGCGGGGAAGAACCTACTTCTTGGGATGAGCTATATCATATCAATTTGATGCCGTCGGAGTTCTTCTTCAAGTTCCGGAAGGAGCTACAAGGTTTTCGAGTTGGTCTTAATATGGAGGTAATAGCAGCTTTTCAATTATCGGATAGTTTGGCTTTATTTTTATAGACGATTCAACTTAAATTGCGAGTGATTTAGTGTTTCATTTGATATTAAAATTTTTACTGGAGTTGAAATGATGTATAATTACGCTGTTAAGCGCATACTTGTTCCCGTTTCTGGCTCAATGTGTAAAGGTTTCTAGGTCTAAGTGAGTTTGCTACTGCTTTTTCATGTAGTATTACAGCAACACAATGTAAGGATTGTTCTTCTGCGAGAAATTTAAACTTGCTTCTCTTTTGCGTCCTTCGATATCCGAATTTCTCTGTTCGCTGTGAACTTTCATGGTGTTGAGGCATCCGTTTGTTTTGTAATTTCTAAATATACGTTGAATGAGATGCTAAAAATTGTGATTAGTTACGTTTAGACATCAGGGTTGATGTAATTTCTGATTGTGGTTGCTGTAAAAATTTGGGAAAACAAGTGGTAGAAATTAATAAAGAGAAACGAAAAGAAGCTGTTATCATTTGTTTCTTCATGTACAAAAAATAACAGCTGGGGCGAAGAAAGATTGTGGGACTCTGTTTTTCAAGTGATTGGTTTTGTTTGATACCATGGTTATTTAGAATTTAGATGACCACTCTGCTGTTGGCAATATCACCTGTTTATACTTTATATACAGTATAACGAAGTCTCTTGCAGATTGATTCCCTGGATATTCTTGATGCATCTTCTGTTGTTTTACAACTGTGCCTAAGATTTAGTTAGATCTTTTCAGCTTATGATTTGGAGCTTCTAGTGACTAGTGAATCTTACTTATACTTGCTAGTTTCTAATTTGTTGAGATATTTTTTTGGTGCAGTTCTACAATGCTCCATGCAATGAGTATCAAGCAAAGTTTGTATTGAAACCTTTGACACCTGAATGGAAGTGTAAATTCATTTATGAGCCTATTCGTCAGGATGTTCGCATTCTCTCGAAGAAGATCCCAATAACCAAATTTCTGAATCTCCAGGTTTGATGATGATGAAAGTTGTTCCTTTTCTTGACTAAAATGTTATATCTATGTTGATTGGTTAAATATATGTCTACGCATAATTTTAAATATGACTTGGATGTGTGGGTAGAGTATGTATTGACTTCAACTATGGTACATCATAATAATGTGATTGCTTCATAATTTCATTATAGCGTTTTAACCAATATAAACAGTGCAGGTTGGTGTAGGACACAATTTTCAGATGCATGCTACTGGGTGGAAATGGAAGCTTACGACATGTTTGGGTGGAGATGGGGTCTCTCGGATTCGAAACAAGACAACTCTTGGCTTGTTTCCTGGCTTTGATTTAAGGTTTGGATGGAGGGCAGATTATGTTCTTCCAGAACTTACTGGGTAAGTTTTACAATCTTTTACCCTTTTTCAGGAAATGCTAACAATTGTAGGATTAAAAATCTGACATGCATGCATCATGTGCAAATATGACTCTTGAGATTAATTTTGAACAGAGCTCTGGGAACTGGTGAGCCAATGTTCAACATGGACTCAGGACGATTACAAGCATCACTTGATAGAGTTGAGGCCATCTTAACCCACAGTGATACTGATTGATTCAATCAAAGAAGAGACGATAACAAGAAGAAGAAAAAAACACCCAGGTATAACCTTCATTTCTCCAACGAAGCTCTACTATATGGGTTAATAAATTGTAGCAGCATCCTCTAACAGGACATGGAACACATATTTAATGCTAGAAGATGAATTTTTTTTTTCAATGTCTCAGATTTTGTTCTTTAAAACCTTCAAGAAAGTTGGACCAAAGTTTATTTATGAGGATGCTTCTTTATATCAAGTATGCTTTCTTTCTTCTTCTTCTTTTTTTTTTGGTTGATAAAAAAAGTATGCATTATTTCATTATCTTGATGATGAATCTAACAGATCTAGTGATTGACAATTGAGAAGTGTTCATCATCCTTTCCAAATTATTGCTGGTTCTGGTAAATATTAGGTGGTTGTAAGGAAGGTAAGACTGATGATTGGGAACATAGTTGCTCTTATGGGTGTCATATGTATATATATATCCCACCCCACCCGCCCCCACCCCAACAACACCAACATGTTTTCTACTTTATAAGTAATAATGTTGTTAGGTGGCCTTACTAGTGTGATTGACTGTAAATGTGGCTGCATTTTCATCTTTAGACTGTGAGATACTGCAAGGTTTTTAGTTACTCCAGCATAGCTACTCCAGAACACTTGCATTCTGCATATCATATACGGTTTTATTTAGATCTTTTACAGTGATACACCCCATATTCAAGAGTAACATAAAAGAGCGGAAACTTAGAGAGGGTCTCTCTCACACGTGCGCGTGGGCGCACACATTCTTATGCTGTACGCTATCTCCTTCGGAATGCATACTTACGTATTTATTTGTTAAATGCAGATGACCTCGATCCATCTCACACTGGCTCTGCCTTATGGAAAACAATGGGCAAAGCAAGATTTATCTGTGATGATGGAAATGGCAAAAGGAATTTTAAGAGGATATCCTTATGGGTCTTTGAAAGATATGTGTCAACTCTTTGGTCTTTACATCTTATCCCTACACGATTCAATTTTTCAAAGTTTGGTATATATCAAGGTGTGGGCTTTTCTGCGTCTGTGCAAACCCAATTCATGAACAAAAATGTGTCCTCCAACTTTCATGTTAGTTTTTTGTGAGCACCGCGCCTTATCCCCGCATTTTGAATTAAGCCTGGACACCAAGAGAACCAATATTATATTACTGTTAGTTACCAAAAGAAATGATTTTTGTGAATGAGGCTTTTATTTTGATCTTTTATCGATCATCTCATTCTGAAGTTGATTACTTTTCTCTCGCCATGAATGGTCTTTGGTATTTCAATATACGTTTAATTTCATCGATCTGAAAGCTAAGAATAAAAGTAACTTCTATGCTTAATTTACATATCAAATACAAATATAAAGTTGCAATTAGACTAATTAAAAGTTTCTATGAATTTAAAACTTATAAATAATACGATTCATTTAAAACTTATCAACAATTCTTCTTTTATTAGACGGGATTAAAAATAAACTTATGCAAGAAATGATTTTAGCCCCAGGAGCATATATGATATACCCCACCAAAAGACTCTTTGCTTGTGATAAGAGGGGTTGTTTTGAAAGCCTCGAGTGGGAAAAACAAAAGATTTACAGCATCCAACCTTAAAAGTTGTAAAAGTGGGACCTCTATTTCGGCCGTTACATTGAGCCCCAACGGCTACATTTTCAATTCCCTTAATTATAAATCCATATACTCATTCATCCTTCTTACCTTCAAATCAAACCGAACCTCTCAGACATCACACAAATGGCTTTTTCATCATCTTCTCCTTCTTCCAAGCTCAGAAGAAACACCTGCTCCTTCACGGGCCTCCTTCTTTCCTGCCTCAACTTCACTCTCTTCATCCTCTCAGTCTGCTCCTTCGCTCCCACCGTCCTCCTCCGAATGCCTCCGACCTCATTCGGCATGGCCTTCCTTCTCGTTTCCGCAATCTCCCTCCTCTCTTCCTTCATCGGCTTCTACTCTCAGCCCACTCATTTCTGCTTCATCACCCACACCTCCCTCCTCCTCGCCTCCATGATCTCCCTGGTCCTGAGCATCCTGGCCTTGTTCACCAAGGAGAAAGCAAGCCTCTCCCTCTTCAAGTCGGATCGCGACCCGAAAGAAGCAAAGCTCTTGGTGAGGTTGGAATGTGGAGCTCTCATGGCCATTTTGTTGTTGCAGATTGTGGTTATGGTGCTGAGCTTTGCAGTGCATAGCTGCTGGGTGAAGGAGTACCAAGAATTGGAGGCGCAGAACGAGGCGTCAGCGAGGAAGAGGAGCAAGAGGATGGCGAGAGTGCAGGAGGAATCGATGGCGAACGCGAACAAGATGGCGGAAGTGAAGGCGAAGGAATTTGATGAGAAAATCTAGAGCAAGTATGGGTAGTTGGAGAAGACTGAATTCGAACCTTGGAAGAGTTTTAGTTCGTTAGCTTCTCTGCAACTAATGATATGTCTGTCTTGAGATGTACAGTTTTTTGTTTTCAGAAGCGGTTTGGTTGATGTTCCTATGTTTGGTGTTTTGTTCCCAACGAGGGTCACTATTGGCGTGGCCTTTAATTGTGTGAGAAGCTACGAATTTCGCTTATTTTGAAATAGTAAAAGTTGGTATGTTTTGAGAATCGAGAAATCAGTCATGTGCTGCTCCATTGTTGTTACTCATAGTATACTTCTTTAATACTAATTATAATATTTAGTTAATTTTTTATATAAATTAATTAATTTAACTAATATAAAAATTAGTTGACTAATTTAGATAGATTGAAAAGTACATAATATGAATTCATTTTGAGAAATTATATTTTGTCATAATTAACTGATTTATTTAATTTTTTTAATCCTTCTAAAAAAATTAACTAACTCTTCTGATTAGAATCAGAAGGGGTAACATCATTTATGTTCTTGGGGAAAAATATTTGGGTTTGACAATATTTTTTTATATATATGTATAGGTATCCCAAAATTATAGATAATTTTATTCGAGGTATTGACTGTCAGGGTATTAAATATGGATACGTCTTCTAATAGAGATTTAAATTTTAATTTATCGCATACTAGTTTTTTATACTAGATTCAACATAAATTTGTGGTTTGACTTTTTTTAATTTTTTTGACACAAGATGTTTTGGTATAGATAAAAACTTGGGTGAGTTGAGTCTGGGGTATAACAAGAAAATTGAATTTAAAAAGGAGGTAAAAATGTGAGACATGAGATTATTTTGAACGTGTTCGATTCTTAAGAAGTATCACTTTATTATGGTTATAATCACAACGCTTAGGAAAATATCCTAACTCTTAGATGTTTAGGTTAACGCTTAAGGGTAATTGATAACTCGTCCTACTCGATATTAGTATCACTTAGGAATAAAGGAGATTTTGTCCTACCTTTAAATCTTAGATGGGCTCAATCTTTTTTTAAAATTTTTGTAAAAAAAAACAAAAGAAAAGAAAAGGAGGCGAGTAAGCACAATGATGAGTTTTGAGAACTCAAGCTCTTCCCAGATTATGATGGTCTCCGAGGTCAAGGTACTGATTAATAATCAGCACGCACTAGTAATAATTAAAGGATATGTCACGCTATACCTTAATTATTTGCGGTGTAATTATGATGTTTGTTCTAAAATTAAATGTCATAATCTAATTTTCTTCTTAATAGAAAATTTACATGTTCCATGTATTGAATCTTGAATCCATCATTTATGTTCTACTAAACAAAAATAAAAACTTGGGATACCCACACACACGTTGAACTTTTAAAAATTGGGTACAGCTTTGGCCGCCAAATAAACCTCATGTGCTGCTGGTTTTGTTGTCAAGACCCATGCTCTCAAATAATTATTCTAATTAGAATTATTTATTCTTGCCTTAATCTTTGATTTTGTCTTAAAAGTTTTTACATGAAAGTTATAGGTATCTAAAAATTCTAAGTAGACTAATATTATCTAGAAGTGTTAGAAAAAAGAATAGGGAAACTCCTCGAGGCACAACGTGTTTGGCCTTTTGTAGGGCTTCTCTTTGAAGGAAAATTACTTACAAATGATGAACGTCACAGAAGAATCAGGCGCTATGTGACCTGTGCCAGGGAGGAGCTGAAGATATGGATCATGTTTTCAAACTTTGTCTCATGGCTAATGCTATCTGGAAGAAAATTTTACCTCAAGACCTGTACATGGATTTCTTTGGTCAGAATTTAGTATCTGGTTGAAAAAGATCCTTCTTAGCTCTAAGTGGGATGCTTCTTGGAAGATAGGTTTTTCACGATGTGCTGTTTTGGATAAGAGTTTAAAAAATAATTTTAAGCAACTTTAAAAAAAAAATTTAAAAATAATTTATATAAAAAAAAAGTAATTCAGAATAAATGACTATTTAAAAAGTTATTATTAAAAAAAATTTTATAATTAAAAAAATAAATGACTATTTAAAAGTTATTATTGAAAAGATTTTTATAATTAAAAAATTATTAAAAAATATATGATTTTATTAAAAATATGATAAAAGAAATAAGAGAGAGAGTGAAAAAGAGATAAAAAAAAAGGAGAGATGAGAGAGGGTGGAGAAGAGATAAGAGAGAGGAGAGAGGATAAGAGAGAGAGAAAAGATAAAAGAAATGAGAGAGGGAAGAGTGCATAAAAAAAATAAAGATAAAATAATAATTAGATAGTCTATAAATTTTTTTATAATTCTAAAAACTACTCTTAATAATTTATCTAAAATCTTAGTTTTAAATTTAATTTTTTTAAAAATAAATATAACTGTTTATTTTTAAAAAAATTAAATTAAAATTTAAATAATAAATACTTTTAAAACTAAGGTTACAATCTTTCTAACAGGCACTATTTGTGGGAAGCTTTGGGAGGTTCGGCATCCTCGCATTTTTGACAATGAAACTTACACTATATATGTCATTCTGACACACATCACAGCTACAGTTCAGTTCATCCTACAATGAAGAGTTACACACCGTACAGATTTTTATTGTAGTTTTCTCTTTAGCTCACTGTTTTGTCCTCTGTGATCCTTTGGGATGCCTTGGACAGTTTTATCAGTAATGGAATTACCCCATTTCCATTAAAAAAATAATAATAATAACGTTGAGGACTAAAAAATTAACTTTGATGGAAACCATAAAGATTAAAATAATTTAATTTAATTTAAATATGTAAAAATATTTATATATAAGTATATAACTCTGACCAGATTAATGTTTAAATAAAACATATTAATTCACAATTATAAAATATCAATCAATTATCAATTATTTTTTAAAATATTATAATATTCAATTTAGTTAAAAATATATATTAGGGCCTGTTTATTTTTTAACAAAACTATAGTTTTAAAAAGGTTTCTGATCTAAATTTCAGTTTGGAGAAATTTTAAAACAAACAGTTATATTTGTTCAAAAGGGCTTCTAGATCAAGCTATAGTTTCAGATAAGCTAGTCATAGTAACTTTTAGAATAGTAAAAGAGCTTATGAACTACTCAATTACTATTTTACCCTTACTTTTTCTTACACTATCTCTCCTCTATCCTCTCTACTCTATCTTTTCCACCATCTCTCCTCTATCTTTTTCACTATCTCTCATCTTTACTCTAGGGTTGAGCAAAGTATCCGTAGTCCGGTGTATCCGCCCGGGACCGGTGTGAATTTGCCCGTTTCGGCCCCGCCCAAAAAGAGCCTGTAACGGGCGGGCTTAAACGGGCAAGTGGATTGAGATATACGGGCAGGCTGCGGGCTCACCATCGGGCTGCCCATGCCTGCCTGTATATATATATTAATATTAATATTTTTAATTAAAAAAAAATAGGAAAGGGTTTCAGTTTTCGCTTCACTTCTTTAGTTTTCAGAAGATTGCTCAGCACAGCAGCTCCACGCCTCTACCTCCATCGTCGACGAACTCGAAGGTCAAATCAGTAGGACGAACTCATTTGCTCCACCACCCCCACCCCCCCTGATTAGCCTCCGTCTGGTTTGACTTCCTTGACATTTGGGCTCTCCGACAGTTCAACTCGCCACTGTCGCCGTCTTCTCTAAAACCAACAGTAAGTAACTCATATCCTTTCTCCTCCTATTCTTTCTTGCGTTTCTTCCGTTTTCCTCTTGTCTCTCCTTCGTCGTCTACTCCAGCACCTCAGGTGGATCAGAATTTTGATACTAAGTCAGAATCTCAAGCTGACAATGAACCTAATAAGTCAAGTTTTGATCCGAAATCATTACAACGAGGGGCGAAAGCTCTCCGTGAAATCAATTCTTCTCAGTATTCTAAACAGATTTAGATTTAATATCGGGATTCTATCGAATTTCTTTTTATTTCTAAGACAAACAAACAGAAGTGGTAAAAAATTAGTCGGTTAATATCTTGGTTCTGCTTTCAGGTTTTTGATTTGATGAGAAAGCAGGAAAAAACTCGCCTTGCTGAGTTAGATGCCGAGAAAGTTCATTATGAACTAATTCAGTCTCAAGTTTATATTGTGAGTGATGGATTAGGAAGTAACACTTATGTCGCCAAAATTTTGTTATCAATCATTTTACGAGGACAAATTACTTTTTTGTTCATGTTTCCTCCATGTTATTTGTGCTCTTGCTCGTTATGTTGTGCCTTACAGAACCAGAAATTTACATTAACTATTAACATATGAATATAAATCAGTTGCTACTGTATCTTTTTAGTAACTTTGGTTGTCAATTTTCTTGTTTGAGTCAAGCTATACCTTGTAGAAATTTATTGCTTGCTCCCCATAGGTTTGTTTTTTCTTTGCTAGTTGACGGATGTTGCCATCTTAGAACACAAAAGGGAAAAATGATGGGTGGCATAGGATGCAGGCATCCAGACGTAAATATTGAAATATTATGATTCTTTCCTAAAAAAATATGATTCATTGGGTGGTTTTGCTTATACAACATTGGAAAAATATTTGTGGTTTTAATTTTCTGACGTTGCCATTATGTTCACTTACACCAAAAAAACTCCATGAACTAGGGTTTACGTATTATATATTGCTCTCATATTTTTTTAATGCTTGAATATCAATGTAACATGAACTAGGGTTGAATATTAAGCTCTGCATTTTCTCTCCTTACCAGAAAAACTACATCCCTAGCTGCTAGAGTTAGGATATCAGCACAATATACTACACTGGGACATGAATCTTCTACTTGTTTCTTTGCGTCATCAATGACATAGAATGCATGCAATGAAATGTTTGCTGGCCCATCTTTTTTTGCTTTGTGCTTCTTTTTCAGTTTACAGACGGGTTGCCCATGCCCGTATGAGTTCAGCCTAACCCATTTATTATTGGCTTAAACGGGCTCGTGTACGGGCTTGGGCTAGCCCGTGCCTATTTAATTTTAAACGGGCGGGGCACAGGCTGACCATCGGGCCCGCCCGTTGCACACCCTTACTTTCCTCTATCTTCTCCATCCTCTCTCTTCTCTCCTCTATCTTTTTTACCCTCTTTCCTCTCTCATCTCTCATACATACCCTTTTTAATAAATTTTCACTTACAAAATCTCTTTTAGTAATAACTATCTAAATACTCATTTATCCAAAATTATTTTTTTTCCATAAACTCTTTTTTAATTTTTTTTTCATAAGCTGTTCAAAACCCATTTTTTTCATAAGCTTTTTTTTTTAAATATTATCCAAATACACACTTAGTTTACCTAGCTTAATATTTTTAATTTTTTTTATTTATAAATTTTAATCAATAATTTTACTTTAATTTTTAAAAAATTTATAGCCACACAGGGTTCAAAAATCAAAGCAGGGGTTCAAATTTCAAAATTTCAACAATAATAAAAATTTATAATTCCCTATAATAATTAATAATTATAACATGTTTTTTTCTATCCTCCGTGTAACGTACGAGAGAAATATCTAATTTATGTATAAATCATGCTGTTTCAATTAACAATTTACTAAAGTATAAATCTCACAAACTGATTTTCTTAATTCAAAATAATGTCGACTCAAATTCAATGAGAAAAAAAAATTTAATTCAGTTAACTCATCTAAAACTCTTGATCTAATTTGTTAGAAGACTAGTTTACCTATTGACTAGGTTGGGCAATGGATCTCTAAATTTTAATAACACTCTTATTTTAGATATATAATTTAATTAATAGGTTAATCTTAATTTTAAATATAACACCTCAAACTATAATATAATATTACATACATATATTTGTGAGAAATTATGAGATATTTATTAAATTAAATAATTATTTATCTTTTACTTCTCTGATACTAAATATAGAATATAATTAGAAAATTAATTTTAATCATAAATATAATACATATTTTTTAAATTTAATAATTTTTTTAAAATTATCTATATTGATACTCTTTTAATAATAATTAAATAAAAAATAAAAGAGTAAATTAAAAAAATAATTAAAATAATTTTAAAAAAATATATGATATTAAAAATTAAGTAGTTAAAAATAACTAATTAAGTAGTTGTTAAATTAAGAAAAGTGGGACTACCATGATAGCAAATTAACAATTAAAAATGGGAATGAGTTTGCCTATGTGGCTTGAAACGGCGGAACTTTCAGGTCATAAAAAATCAGCCATATCCACTCTCTTGGAACCAAACGATTGAGAGGATCCTTTTTATATCCATTATCTTCTTACCTGTCGCTCTCACGTCAAGTCTCTTTCCCTTCTCCTCTCTACAAGGAACAATCCATCGCCACTTCTCTGTTGATTCAGCCAAAACGGTGAGTGCTTATTTGGATTTGGAGCGCATGCCTTCTGTATTCAGCTTTCTTCCTTTTGACTTCTGTATCAAACTTCTTTTCTCCACTTGTAGAATCGTTCCTTCTATTCGAGGTTTACAAACAAAATATTAGCCCTTTTTTCCGTACTATAAACCCTTGAATCCGGAAGCATGCCTCCTATGTCCACAATCTCAATTCATAGATTGAATTCCCAAGGTTTTTTCTTCAATGGGCGTCGGATTGGTCACAGTTTCCCGAGAATCGCTGCTTCCTGGACTATGTGAGTTTCAATTTTCTATTTCCTTGATTTTTTTGTTATTTTGTTCTGGAATGAACTTCTTGTTCGAAGCTGATCAGAGTTGGTTCTGTTCTTTCCCTCTCCAACATACACAGGACAATGAGGGATCCTAAAAACTTCAGTAGTGGAATGAAGAATACCATGGAAGACCTGTCCATGCAGCTTTCAATTTCAATGCCACCCGCTCATAAGGTGGAAACTCCAAGGTCTGGCGATCTTCGTTTTGATCGATTGCAACCGTCAGATCATGAATTGGTTGGGGATAAGATACTTGAGTTTGGTCAATTTGTTGCTCGAGAAGCCGTGCTTGATGAAGAGTATTGGGTATGTCATGAATTAAAACTGAAATTCTGAAACTATAACATAAAAGGCATCAATGTTATGGATGGAGCTTGAGGAATTTCTTGCTTGCTTTCATATGTAACTTGTTGATTTATTTAATTCTATGGCAGACAGCTGCCTGGCTAAGGGCAGAAAGTCACTGGGAGAATCCAACACTTGCACGCCATGACGTCCGGTATATTAGAATGATCCTTTCTTAAGCGTCCTTAGTTTTCACTTTCAAGTTTCATTTATTAATAGGATTCACAGCACCTTTGCGTGGTGAAAAGAACAATGACGAGTTTAGAGAACACTTTGTGTTACTTTTCTAAAAGCTTACAACCTACTAAAATCAAGATGGTTATTAAATAAAGTCAGATGGTTATTAAATAAAGTCAAGCTTGCTTTGAATTATAGTGAGAAGTTGGATGCACTGAATCTTGCTATGCTTTTGTTTACCAGATACATTCATAATTACAAAATGAGATTTGCAGACCAGGTAGGAGTTTGTGCTAATAAATTTTTTCATTGAACATAAACTGTGTACAATAGGATTTCTTTCATGAATTTGTAAAGAGGGCTTTCTATTACTTAGGAATTTAATGCACTAAAGAAGCGGTGCCAAATGCAAAATGATCAGAAATGCGCATGCATTATTGCGGTAAAAATGCTCATATCTTCTGACTCAGTTGATAATTACTAGCTGCAGTATACTAATATTGCGCTGATTTAATGAAAAATAATGATTAGCTTTGTATGTGTGCGTTTAACCTTATGTTGTTTGGAGTCAAGTTTATCAGGTGAAGGAGCATAAGAATGTAAAACGCCCAATATTGAAGAGTGTTGTAGGAACTCTTGATTTGAATATCCGATATTTGCTGCAAGGAGAGACTTTTCCTGGGGTATAGTACTTCTCCTTTCTCATTGAAAAACAACTACGTCTACTGACCTGTCTAGACTGATTGTGATGCTCTTAGGCATTTGGTATGCCATTTATCTTAATTTTGACATCTCAGTTGACATTCAAAATACTTGTTCTGTAGAACGCTGGTGTTATAGGATAACGCCACTAGGTGATATCTCATACTTCTAAAAAAAATATCAGAATCTTGCATCACTTCGATTTTGTCTTTATTAACTTTTATAGAAAGAACCACGTGTTTCCTTTCAGTGATAATGTTCAATACATACAAGCATGCTTCTTATAATACCAAATGCTTGTTTAGTTGATTTTGCTAAATTGGGTTTTGTTCCTCAAACCTTTGTTTTCCCAGTGCAAATAGAAGGTTGCTTTTGCAAAACCAGATTTTTAAGTTGAGTTTTCTCAATGTCGTTTACTCTAACGGACAACCAAACATGCACCAAGTCTTGTACCCTTGCATTCCCTGGACCATGGAAGGGGAAATGACCTGACATTGTACCAAGCACCTTAACTTTGATGTATATATTTTTTGCAGGAACGGGGTAAGGCTCCTTGGTTTTGCAGCACCAACAGAACAGCACCAAGCAGATATGGCTACATTGCAAACGTATGTGTTGCCAAATCAGCTCGTCGTAAGGGTATTGCAAGCAACATGTTGTACTATGCTGTTGAATCAGCTAAAACAAATGGTAGTTTTGAAGTTGGAGAGCAACTTGACTCCTTTAGTGTACAGCTGACTGATGATATGTCTGAATCATGAAAGAGAACTCACCGTATATTCCATGATTTGTTGAGCAGGCGTGGAACAAGTATTCGTTCATGTGGACAGAAATAACACAACTGCACAGAATTTGTACCAAAAGATAGGCTTTGAGGTAAGCTCAACACAAGTATTTCTACTTCCTTCATTGATCTATTTAAGAAAGCAATGCCGCTTCCTTCACCTTTTCAGATGGTTGAGATGGCGACGAAGGAACAACTATTCTTGCTTCGTTTACAGACTTAAAATGGCCGTAGCATCTGTCTCTACCCGCAATTGTTGGAGGTATAACGTTCTAGTCAGTATTGTAATTAGGTTTTCATTTCATTTTTCTCCATTGTAAAGGAAAATGGTCTGTCAGTCTGTATTCTTACTGAATCAAGTTTCAGAAAGACCAAACAAGTGTTTGCTTTCGAAGGTTGACGAAAGCCAGCCATCAGTGTCACACACTCAGGATGAATTTCAGAAATAAACAAAAACATGTATTGCACCCCCAATAAGATTAATGTTGCTCAATATGCTGAATATGAAGAATCACTGGCAGATTATGATACTTTCCAGGGAGAAAAAGATAATTAGCTTATAGACTTGATTGGGCAGGGATAAAATAAAATAATTGTAAAAGCCTAAAAATGATACTTGAAGTAGAAGCATTTACAAAGGGGAGGGACCAAGGACAGCCTATATATTATCAAAGGTCAAGTTAATGAAGATTGTTTTTTTTTTTACTCTGCTAGTTCAAGTTATGTGAAAGGCCCCTCCTATATTTTCATCAAGTGGGTGGAGAATAACGCAAAGCACCCTGGCGTTCAGGATCAGCCACTTGGACATGTTGCAACAAAGGAGCCATCTTGCAACCAATGATCTTAACCTCCCGATTTGAGTGGCCAAACAGAAACACTTCTGTTATCTGCAAACGCCTTCAACATGTAAAAACATCTTCTCCAACGAATTATCAAAGAATGCAAGTAACAGTTAGTGAATAGAGTACCTGGGTGCATCCAAAAAGTTTAAGCAACCTCAGCGACGAGCAGCTATCGACGACGAAGCCCAAATGATGGTCTGTGAACTTTCTGCACCATGATAGGTCCAGAGTATGCAATTTGTTTGCACGGCTGGCCAGTGACAAGGCTGTGTGATGGCCCACCTGTATTTAATCATAACTTGGTTCACATTCCAACAGATAAAAGTAGACCAATATAACAAGATTACATTGCAAGTGACCACTTCCTCGTTTTGGGAATTCATTCTTAAAATGGTTAGTAAAACAAACGAACAATTGCATGTGTCGGGTAAAATTTGAAGGAAAAAAGGAGAAGGATTGTTGACACTTGCTATAACTACCATAATCCTCTAACTATAGACCAGAAGTGCCAAACTCTGACCCCACTATATAATATTTTTCTCTGTGCTAGAAAGAACAACTTACCTATTGAAACATGGTGCTTATAGAACAAAGGTTGCACAGAGCCCAATGAAATGTTAAAAAAATAAACTACACGATGCTCAAGAAAAGTTGCACTGTCATCGCTCAAGAACAGTATGATTTCTGTAAATTTTATATTGATATAGATATAGATTATATTTGGCCAAAAAAAATAAAGATGTAGATTATCTTGATGATTAGTAAAGCAAATCCGTTCACCAATTACCACAAAGCAGCCTTACCAGCAAAAGGAGGGAAACACCGTACCTTCTTCACATTATTGAGTGAAAGTTCTTCCAAGTACACTCCAGTTGTCTCCAGAAAAGCGGAAATTGCTTCATCACTGAGACACAAAACAAGTTCAATTTCTTCAACTCTGTGGGTACATGGACATTACATGGTAATAAAATATATATTTTTTTGGCCAATTTTTTCTTCCTAAACAAAAGATCAATTCAAGATGATCTCAATTTCCTTAGTACACATGTAAAGCTAAATGGCAATTCAGACATTTCTAACGGTACAAAACTATCCTTAAACTTTAACAAGCCAGAAACTCATCTGAGTCTGAGTCATGATCAAAACTTAAGAAGTGATCAAAATTTAAGTGTCAGGTTAACATATGAAGCCTAGCAAATGCAAAATGATGATGATGAAACACACAAGAGAAAAGAACCTGAATGGATTGCGGCAGAGTCTCAGTGTATGAAGTGCTCGGCACCCATTTGTAAGATATCCGATCGATGAATCCGTTAATTTGCACAAGTTCATAAGATCAAGTGAGCATAATCCAGGGCAGAATTCAGCAATAATTTTAACTGATGAATCAGTCAATTTTCTACACATCAAGAAATAGAAATCAACATTTAAGAAACAAACAACTTCTGACAATATCACAAACTTAAGGAGACATTCAAATTTAACACATTCTGACAATGGTACTTACTCACAATCCTTCAAAACAAGTTCCTTCAAATTATGACCACATTCAATGACAAAATCCTTGATAAAATCGTCAGAAACAGTTCGGATGCCTGCCACTGATAAGACTTCTAAATGTTCGAGCTTCTGCAGTTGTGGCCCAACTAGTTCAACATTAATGCTGTGGCAATCATCAAGATACAACTCTTTCAGAAGTGATCCTAATGCATCAACCAAAACATCTACACTGACAGATGTGAGAAGGGAGCATTGGCTAAGATTTATCGATCTAAGAGCCGGAGTACAAGAAACTAGACTATGCAACCCCCTGTCTGAAAGACGGCATGCACCGCAGAGGGACAGACTAGTCAATCTAGGTAACTGGTTTGGCGATCGTGCTAAAGTATCAAGTACCACATAATCTGGAGTACAGCGCCCACACTGATCAAGTTGCAACACCTATTCCACAGGTGAATGAATAAATTATTTTGAAGTTTGCTTACAATTCAAATCAAATGAAATAGGGATACTTATAACGATATAAATTGAGTTGAGTCAAGTAGAGTAAACATGCGCACTAATTGAAAGGGAGTCATTCAATGCAGACCAGAAACCAAATGAATGAGAATAAAGCTGAATACATGATGAGTATTTCAGTATGTTAACCCCGTGAGAGATTATCCAAAATGCAGTTGCAGAAGGACAGCAAGAGTTGGGTGGGGGGGGGGGGTGACAGCCAAATACCTCCAATATCTTTCCAACACAGATCAAACATTATTTTCATGTTTATAGATATCTCCCAGTTATTTGAAGATCATACTTTAAAGAACATACTGCAAGTTTTGAGTATCAAATAATTTAAAGAACATACCGCCAGATTAGTAGTGTCACATGATTGAAAAGCTTTTAGAAACTGTTCCTCAGTCATCCATGAGCAATCTGTTAGTCGAATCTCAGTGGGGGATGCAGTAAGAAGTTCAAGAAAGTGACTGTTCATTTTTCGAGAATCACAGACCAACTGACAAAGTTTGTGCTTCAGAGCATCTGGGACGTTCTCAAGAGAAACAATGGCATCAGCATTCTTGGCAAGTGAATCAAGGCATAGTTCTTGCAGTGAGGAAGCAGAGCCTCTAGCACGTATTTGCTCTTGATTACTCCTAGGAACCCAATTGATGGAAGCAGGTAAACTTTCTGAAGATTTGCAGCCCATCTTCCTACTTTTCATTTCTCGATTTCTAATTGTTTTCTTGGCTATGGAGAAAAGACCAGACCATTCTTCAATTTCATTTTCAGCATTAGCCATGGGAGAAGCATGGCTATCTTCTTGAGCTGGTGCAAAACGAGCAAAGCGAGAAGCCTCTCTCTTTGCTATATCCCGGAAATTTTCCATGAGTTCTTTCTTCTGTCTTCTTATGTAAGCATTTCTCCATAGTTCTTCTAGATCTTGTGAGGCTACATTATGAGCTGAATGGGAGGCATCTAAATTTTCATTATCAATCAAATTGATCAATTCCGGTTCTAATCCTAAATCAAATTCATGAAAAACGTTGGGGAATAGATCATCATTGTCCATTACACCCTTCGCTTTCTCTTCTCTGCTGAATCTCCTTTGACCACTATCTCCGCCATTATCATCCCAATTGGGTCCTTCATTCATATTTGCGGTAACAATGCCTTTTTCGCTGTCACCACCCATCTCCCTCATACCACTTTCATCAGCTCCACCAGAATCCAACAGTAAACAATAATCCAAATTCATAAAATCATTTTTTACTGCATAACTAGTAGTATTTTGTGTTTCATTCTCCAAGTCCAAATTCAATGCATCAATGGATAGTGATCCATTCTCCCCGCATTCTCTACATGCTTTTCTAATGCGTTTAGCACTACTATTATCTTCGCCGGGCCCATCCTTCCCAGTCTCATCATCTTCATGAATCAAAGAATCCAACGCTCTCTTGATTAAATTCTTTTCTGATTCAAAATTCCAGGAGCGTTTGGGCCCGTCACCTCCCCTACGTTCCGAACTATCAAATAAGACTGCTTTTCCCTTCGACCCAGAACTCGGCGAATCCGTTCTTGATCTGTCTTGAACCGTAACTGACGCATTCTCACTTATTTCCGAGTTGGGTTCCCGCAAAATGTTCACTTTCTCAACCTTTTCGTCAAGTTCCAAAACCTTCAACCCAGTGGCACATAAATTCAAACCCGTCCCTTGATCGTCCATTCTACCCATACTAGGAGCACCAGACTTTGCAGCAATTTCTCTATCCACCGAGAACCAAGTCTCATTCAATAAAGAGGGCGATTCTGTGGTCAAGAATCCGTCAAAATCGAAATCGAATTCAGGCGTGCGACGGAGACTCGAAGCCGGGGAAGTAGAAGTGGGGCCAGTGATCGAGGACCCAGTGGATGGGTCGGATTTGGGAGAATCAGATGAAGGGGTAGGCATAAGTGGAGGCAGAGAAAGAGATGGAACAGGAATTGAGCGTGGATTTTGAAGAGGCCGTTAAAGATTGATTAAAAAAGTTTTGGCTTTGAGTGAGACCATTTGCGAAGGACGTGAAAACTGAAAAGCTGAGAAACGAAAATTGAGAAGTCCAGTGAAGATTGAGGGAGGGAAAGCAATAAAATTTCGGAGGTACGACGAGGGCCAATGTGGGAGACCGTAGACTCCTACAGTTCTATAATATGGTTTTCTTTTTGAAAATGATAATAATATAAGCAAGCTTATTTGGAGGATTTCCACTCTAATGATTTTTGACATTATTCTTTTTATTTTTATAATATTGATTCGTTTCAGAAAATATTCTTAACTTTTTATTTTGTATTTGACTTAAATTATCTATTTCTTTACATTACATATTTTTAAGCTAAGATTCATGCTGCTCCTATCATTATTTTTATTGGTAAAGGACATAATGATATAAAAATAATTATTTTTTGTTAAAATATTAAAGAGACAAATTTTTTAAAATAAAATAAAAGTATGAAATTGATAATATTTTGAAATGGATGAAGTGTGTGTGTATTAATTATTTAAATTTTTTTGATCCTTGACTTGCTAATTTTTGTTACTAAGAGTTTATACTCACCAGTCACCACAAACTCTCAAATATTTGAGGCCGTGATTAAATCAGTAAAGTAAAAGTGATTGACCGCCATTTACCAATTCCAACCTAATTTTACTAGGACCCATATTATAAAAGTAAAAGTAATAGCTTGTATTTACTTCATATTTCCATTTTTTTTTGGTATAAATATATTCTACAGATGTAATTACAAACTAAAACGATATTAATATAAAACGCAAATGTACAAGCTTGTAGCGAGCACATTATTGAAAAATTAATAAGAGTGCAGCTTATTTATCAGATTCGTTATACTATTGGGTAAGCATGCATAACTATATAGTCATATCAGTGTATGGATTAGTTTGTTTTAAGTGTTTTTATATTTTACGAAATAAATTTATGAGAGCAGTTTTGAACTATGAAATAGTTTAAATAAATTAAAAATTGAATAAAAAAAAGAGAGTGCTTTTTAATATATTCATGTGTGTGTGTGGGAACATTGTGGACAATTTGAAGACTTCCTCGTGGGAAAGATGCCCATAGTTGAAAAGTAAGCTCCTATCGCTTTCTTTCCGGCGTGCTTGGTTGGTGGCGGGATTAAGGGCTGTTTGTTTCTATTCTTTTTTTTTTCTCTCTCAAGATTGTTTTATAAAACAGATTTCAAAAACATGTCTTGAGAAAAACAAATATTTGGATAATTATTCTAAAAATTTATATTTAAAAATAAAAAATTTATTTAGAATAATTATTTTTAAAATTAATTTTAAAAATTAAAAAAATATAAGAGATAAAATAGAGAGTGCAGTGACTATAGATAAAGAGTCAGAAGATTGAAAGGTATTCTTACCGTCAACTTAAATAATAATCGATAGCAATCATCAGCCTTGCAACCACGGCAAACAAGGGTGGCTAGTGACGATAGTAGCACGGCTGCTGGAGGGGCGATCATCCAAGGTGGCAGTCAATGACAAGCGACAATGGTGAAGGGCGATGCGATAGATGACGGTGGCAATAAAAAATTATTTTTTATCAGTATGTTATTCTTCTAAAACAAGTAATAAAAATATAAACAACAAAAATAAAAAAATAAAATAAAATAATTTTACTAAATATTTAAAACTTGTCCTTAGGTTTTTTATTTTTAAAAACAGTTTTCAATTTTTTTTGTTTTGTAAAACAATTAAGTAAAAAAAACTGCCAAACATGCCCTAGAGATTCTTTATTCTTTCACATGTAATGTTGGGTATAATAATAATAATAATAATAGTAATGTTATTGCTATTTACTAATAACTATTTCATCTAATAATATAATAATTTTTATACACAGAAATATGTTTTATCTCTTGCTGTTTACTCCACCATCAATACAACAATCATTTACTATTTGTTGACGAGATTATTATCTTATTTTTGTTAAGAAAATTAATTTACTTTCTTAAATTCAAATGACCTTTAAAATGTTTTTAAGCTAAGGCATCAGACCCATAAGAATTAATTAAAGCTAGTAAACTTTTTAAATTCGACTTGTGCTCTAGATTAATGAAACAAATTAAGATTTCCGTCTTAATTGATGTCAAAATAAAAAGTATTGAGTTGGTCAAGGGAAAAAAAAGTCAATAAATTGTGGAAATAAAGACAAGGGGCGGTTTGGAAAAGTCCTGAGGCCTACTTGTTTATTTAGATCAGTCATTTTCAGGTTTTGGGATAATAGTCAACATTAGTTACGTCCTTCGTTATTCTCCAAATTATTTAATACTCGTACCATTTTTGAGTGGTGGCATGTGCGTTGAATTCCTACTACCTCAAATTTTTATGTTACATATTTTCGTATATATCTTAAATATAATTCATCAATACTCTTTCCTTCTTCTCATTTTGATCCTCAATTTAGAAACTAATATAAAAATATATTTTTGTCGTATATTTAATATTTTAATCTATTTTATTTTTAAAATTTATAATTTTCCTATATTTTATTTATTAATAGTATATATTAAGAATTTTTTTATCAAGGGAGTAATATTTTGTGTGAATGATGATAAGTGATACTTTGAAAAACTAACATATTTTTTTATAAATAAATAATTTTATTAATTTATATAAATTAATTATCTAGATCTTATATTTAGAATAAGAGGAATATAAATTAAAATAAATTTTAACAAAATATATTCATAAGTCATTATTTTTTTTTTATAGACACACGTATTTTTTTTGTTAGAGACAATTATGTTTGAGGTACTACTAAATTTTAAATGTGGGCATATTTTTTAATATAGATTTAAACATTGATTAACTATATTGTGAATAATTAATCTCTCTTACCCAAACAAAATTTAAGAGCATGTTTAGATAAACTTTTAATGAAGGGTTTATGGAGAATAATTTATAGAAAAAAGTGGTTATGAATAAATGAGTGTTTAGACAGTTATTACCAGAAGGACTTTTATGATTGGTAAATTACTAGAAATTGTATGAGATAAATAATTTTTATTTTTATTACATAAATTGCAATTTAAATTTTTATTTTATGTGTGATATTAAAATAGTAAATGATATATATATTTTATTTATTGGGTAAGTAAGAATACATAATTACTAATAAATAAGTAAATAAGTAATTCAATGTATTATTAATTATTAATTATTTAGTATTGATTATTTAAATGCAATTATTTAATATTGGGGGAGTGAAAAATTAAGTTTATATTATATATATACACGTATATTTATATTAAAAAATGAAATATAAAAATAATAAATAATATACATATAAAAATGTTATGAGGTAATTAATGAGGGAAGGTAGGATGGGACGCAATAAGAAGTCTCGTACAAGGTGAGAGGAACGAGATAAAAAAAAAAAAATTAGTATTTTAATATTTAATTTTTTTTATTTGAGAAACTATTTTTAATATTTTTTTTTAAATTATAATTTGATTTATAACTGTTTTTAAAAAATATAATTATTTTATTTTAATTTTTTTAAAATTAAAATTTAAATTAAAAACTTTTTTAAATTAAGGTTTAGGATAAACCTAAACACATACTAAATCATTAGGTTTTAAAATACAATTATTTTAAACATACTATACATTCAAATGCTTCTTACTACTCTTCTAGTCTTAGGGCTTATTTGTTTTATACCAAAACTATAGTTTTATAAATTTTTTAGATAAAATTTTAGTTTAAAAAATTTTTAAAACAAACAGTTATATTTGTCCATAAGTATTTTTGGGTAAAACTATGGTTTAAACTATAATTTTGAATAAGCTACTGAAACTAATTTTTAGAACAGTAAAAGAGCTTATGGACTATCCAATTACTATATTTTTCTTACTTTTTCTTATACATTATCTCTTCTCTCTTCTCTCATCTCTCTTTTCTACCCTCTCTCATCTCTCATATCTCATCTTTCTCCTATATTCTCTTTCTTCTCCACTCTCTCTCCTCTCTCTTCTTTACTTTCTCCCGTATCTTTCATCTCCTCCTCTCCTCTCTCATCTCTCATCTCTTTTCTTTACCCTCTTTTCTCTCTCATACTTTTAATCAAATCATAATTTTTTTAGTAATTTACCAATATAAAAAGTCATTATAAAAATAACTATCCAAACGTTTATTTACTCAGAATCACTTTTTTCCATAAACCCTTATCTAAAAGCCCTTTTCTGTAAGCTGTCTAAAAGCACATTTTTTTCATAAGCCCATTTTTAAAATCTTATCCAAACACACACTTAAATATATAATTTAATTGAGAAGTTATTATTGATTTTAAATATAAGATATATTTTTTATTTTTATTAAATTTTTTTAGTTATCCCTGTTGATATTTTTTTAATAATAATCAAGTAAAAGAGAGAAAGAGAGAGTTAAAAAATATAATTAGAATATTTAAAAAAAATATCATATTAATTAATTTTTTTAATTTAATCAAATTAATTAAATATATTTTATATTTAAAATATGAGCAATAATTTAATTTCTATTATTCATCACAAAATATGGCACTGCATTATTAATGAAAACGCAACACAACAAACGCACATGCACAGTAACAAGAAGACGGTTAGCTCAAAAACAGTTCTTTTTTTTATACTAAAATTTTTTAAAAATAATTTAGATCACGATCTAAAAATAAGACAAAATTTCTATTCTTCCTAAATAATATTAATATCGAGTAGGACGAGTTATCTATTATTCTTATATATAAATTTAGATATTTAAAAATTAAAATATCTCTCTAAATATCATAATTAAAACTATAATAAATTTATATTTTTTAAAATTTAAATATATTTTAAATACTAACATGTTTCAATTTTTTTTTTTAGTTAAACTTAACTAAACTTACATACAGGTAAACACAGTTCTTTTTGAGAGACAAAAAAGTAGCCATTCTCTCCCACTCAGAGTGAGAGGCCCCTTTACAAATGATAAGTGTTCCCTACATAAATTATATTACGGAATGGGTTTATATAAGGCAAGTTGTTATTGGTATAAGGATTTATTTAATAGATAATTTTATAAATCTTTAATAGATAAAAAAGTAGTCATAGAGTTATACTATAATTTTAATAAGAGATCGATATTAAATTTATCTAAATTTTCTTTATACTAAAAAGTATCCACATATGATTTAGGATAAAATAATATTAAATATTTTGATCTTATTTTTTAAATATATATAATATTTTAATCTTATTTATGTTACAGTTTTATTCATAATCTTTTAATTTAGTACATTTTTATCTATAATTTTTTTAATTTAATATAATTTTACTCATAATCTTATTTTTTAAATATAAAAAATTATATCAAATTAAAAATATTATAGGTAAATTTTTATTAAATTAAAAGAATTATAAGTAAAATTGTATTATAAATAATATGAAAATATTAATTATATCTAAAAAATAAATTTAAGATATTAGATGCTATTTTACACTATGACTTATATTCTTAAAATATTCACCTAAGCTAATTATTATTATTTTATTATTATATCACAAACCGTGTTCCCAATTGGCATTATGTCATAGGTCATCTTTGGCTGGCATCACTCCTTTATGTGTATATATAAAATAAAATGGAAGTTTGGCAAAAACAAAAAAACAAAAAAACAAAGAAAGAAAGCAATTTATATTCATAAGAATTTGAGAACATAATTTTTTTGTATATCTAAATTATTACATACGTTAATGGAAATATTTTTATATTTTATTATTAAAGTATGATTTTCATTTTTCAATCAACATATAATAGGAATATAGTTTTAATAATAAGATATATCCAAATTAATCCACATATAACAAATATTATTATTATCTATGGGAACTTGGCTATCAGTTGAGCATTGAATATTAAAATAGAAATAATTCTAGTTAGATTTGGCAAAAAGAAAAATCCTAGTTAGATACTTGTGTACCATTATTTTATGAGACTTTTTTGTTTTTTTTGGATTTAAATAAAACTATAAACAGAGTACGACTCATTGTTGCATATCTCCCGGTTTCCTTTCAGACTCGCAAAAGAGGAAGAGAGAGACAATGAGCTGCAAGTTTTCCTTCTTTAATGGCGATCTCCTCTGAATCCAATCACTTGCAATAAAACCGCGCTTAATGCACAACACAAACGCAGGACATGGCTCACGATCATCATCTCAACACCGGCGACGGCGTCTCTCACTCTCTGCGAGTCAACAGTCCACGCTTCTCAGGCTCAATGACTCGTCGAGCCCACTCGTTCAAGCGCAACAACAACAACAACAACAATGGCAGCTCTCGTAGCTCCTTCGCCAATAACGCTAGCACGAGTCTCAGTCCCCACTGTGAGATTGAGCTGTCAACGAACTCGCCCGGATCGGAGATTGGAACTGGCATTATTGCGGCTGAAGTGTTGGAGCCTGTTTTGGAAAGGAAACGTGCCCATCATGGGATCCATAGGATTCAAGGGAGGGCCGTGAAGAGCTTTCTGAAGAAACCGATGGAATCCTTAGTCGTACATTTGGGCCTGAGGGAGAAGAAAAAGATTGGGCACTGGATGTTTATTGTGTTCTGTGGGGTGTGCTTGTTTCTGGGTGTTTTGAAGATATGCGCTACTGGGTGGCCCGGATCTGCCATAGAAATAGCTGAGTCGAGTCAGGTTAGCATAAAACTCGCGCCAGTTTCTTTTTTCCGGTATACTTATGTCATCAGTGATGCTAGCTTGTTCCGCTGTTTCGGTTAATTTTTCTGCTTAGTGCGAACGGAAACTATTCTAATTCAACTGCACCGAAAACTTTGGCAACTATTATCCTTTCTAGATGTGATGCTTAACGACGTTTTCTGTAAAGACAAATGCAAAAGTTTCAATTCTAGGAGGCGGCGCGGGGCTTAACGGGGTTTTCAATCATATAATATTTCAACAGATAATGAATTTTATATTTTTCATTTGGCTTCTTCTGATCTAGACATCCGGACGGTTCTTCATCTTTTGTTGGTCTTGTTGGTTTTGCTTCCTCTCTGCTCCTCGTTCTCTATCTCCGATGGCAGAGGGCAAAGGGAATACGATTTGTTGTCTGCTACGATAGCTTGGACGGTTGCTACGTCAGTAAATATCAGTTAATTTACAGATGGAAAACCGTTCATTGACTTCTTATTCAGTTTTTAGTTTGGGAGTGATCACGGTCATATTTTGTTAATAGAAGTGGAAATTTATTAATGTGGTACTTGTAATTTTTGTTTTAGTTTTGAGTAAACCAGGCCTTGAAACGACACTTCAAATGGAGAACTCATGAATTGTGATCGAGATTTTATTTATTTTTCCCTTTGATTTTAGTGCCTTTTACTGGTAATAGATATATTGCACTCAATTTGTAAACAGCTCAATATTTGTTAGGTGATGGAGTAGAGTGAGAAATAGATGTAGGTCATGGTTTGATACTTTGATTGATGATTATATTGCATACCAGTTTGTGTCACTTTTTCATTTAAAGAGGAGACAGGTATTTGCACTTTTAATTCATTTATCTTACTGAATTCGCATGTCATTTCTGCATTTTATCAGGATCTATCTGATTCCATCACTAATGTAAATCTGATGCAACAAGGGACCCATGATCATGGATATCGGGAGGAAGGAGTTGATGCTGAACGAACTCTAAAGATGTTAAAGACAGGAGTAACTGGCAGCCAGACTGCCGTGGCTGAAGTAAGTCTTACTCTAAGCTGTCAGTTGTATTACTACATTCACTTAGTTGTTTGTATCTGAAATGAAACAACTTAAATGAATGGAAAAAAAATCTTTTATTTGAGGTCTACCAAAAGATTTATTTGCTTTTGCTGCATCAAAATTTTGCTTTTTATTCAGGAAGCAGGCATCTGGTCTAGACACAACTATGAGAATTACACTCAATGCATTGACCTGCCAAGAAGTCATAAAAGTATGAACGTTTGTTATCAAGTATACTTCTTTTACCTACCTACTCGGTGTATTATGTTTTGTTATGTTTAGTTTTCTTCTCTCTGACTTGCCACTTCTTTTAACAGAGCTAGATGCGAAGACAAATGGTTACATTCTTATAAATGCTAATGGTGGCCTGAATCAGATGAGGTTTGGGGTATGGCTATCTTGGTTGCTTATGTTTTATCACAGAAAGTTATGTAGCAAGCATAATTAATGTCTCAAAACTTCTGGAATGTAGATATGCGATATGGTTGCTGTTGCTAAGATTTTGAAGGCAACCCTAGTTCTTCCTTCCCTTGATCATACTTCCTACTGGGCTGATGAGAGGTTGGTTTCTTTCTTCCCACTGCTGCATTAGAAAATAAAGGCCAATTGCTTATGCGCAATACCCTAGCTTCTTGCAAGGTACTGTATTCAGATTTAAATGGACTCGTGCCACCTATCTGAGTTGATTAGAGAGTGACAGTGTTAGACTACCTGCCCAAATCAAGACATTTCACAGTACTAGAGATCATTCAATTGGTGCAAGTAATCTAGGGATAGATAACAGCTTTGCCTTGTGGCGGCTATGCTGCCTTTTTTTAAGCATATCATCGCTTGTAGTCCTACTATTGAGATTTTCAATTAGACAATTTTCACTGCTTTTTCTCCTAATGGAAAGATGGCATGCTTGTGAGAGATCTTCAATTATACAGTTTTTCCAATCTCTCTCTATCTACAACCCATTTCTTTTCCCATTTTCTTGTAGCTGATACCAAATGATGAATTTCCTGATTGATGATCATGTTGCAAAATGTCACGGCCACTAATATGCTCAACATATCTTTTAGTGGTCTCTAAGCTACTTCGTTTCAATTGATTTGCAGTGGCTTCAAGGATTTGTTTGACTGGAGATATTTTATTGAGACGTTGAAGGATGATATTCACATAGTTGAGAAATTACCGGCAGACTATTCTGGAATCGAGCCTTTTGTAAAAACTCCAATATCTTGGTCTAAGGTCAAGATAAATTTTCCCTCTGCAGTTACTTTTTTTGAGTATGGCAAGATATGTTTGATTACTTTAATCTATTATCTTAATGTTAAAGTCAGTTAACAGTCTGGTCATGCATCCATTAGAAGTTTGCAGAAAACAGAGATCACAATATGATAGAGTAATGTGGGTCATATATTCATATTTATTTTGATTCAATCAATGTTATATACTTAATAAAATTTGTTATTGTTGCTTTCCTTTTCTATAATGTTAATACAGTTGATGAATTTTTTTGTTCATCCACAGGTACCATATTACAGAACTGAATTTCTTCCCCTCCTAAAGCAGCACAAAGTGGTCTATTTTACTCATAGTGATTCCAGGCTTGCTAACAATGGTATTTCAAAGTTCATACAAAAATTGAGATGCCGAGCCAATTACAGAGCATTGAAATACTCAGCACCAATTGAAGAACATGGTAACACATTGGTATCTAGAATGCGACAGGATGGAAATTATTATCTTGCACTTCATTTGAGGCAAGTAGAGAATCTAATACTTTCACAATTTATGCAATTGTTGACATTGGATCTCTATCTTTCTTCATTTACTCTACCTTTTCCCCTCCATCAGCTTTCCTTTAATGTTATCTTGCAATTTCCATGCACGTGGATGAGCCTGAGTGCACTAGATTCTGGGAGTTGTGTTTCACCAGCCATTATTGCAAAAATCTGAAATAATGTTTTCATTTCACAGATAGTGATGTTTCACTTGAATCTACGTGATTTACAATAAAATCAAAAAGCATCATTGACATAAAAGTTTTTCTCCTGTTCATTTTTTTAAATTTTTTTATCCCATCCAAATTTTAAGGTTTCAACCTATAAGCATTATTATCCTGATAAAAACGAATTATATCGAGTAGAGATTATTTAATTACCGGGAAAGCTACATTTTGACTTTTGATCATATGGAGTGGTGATTGTCTGTGCTCATGGCTTGAATTGTTGGCCTACTTGAATAATAAATTACTTTTGACAAAGTAAGATGATGTTGAACTGCTCCTATAATCCTCCTGCTTTTGGCTGGTCAATGAAGTCACTGATTCATGTGCATGTAGAAGTCTGTAGTTTCCTTGCATTTTGTGTTCTGATTTTCCCTTTACTGCATCTTCTGAGTTGGATTTATAAGAGCAGAAGAGAGTATTCTCCAGTATGATTTTTAGAATGAAGTCCTGCACAGGTTGTATCTCAAGCGATGCACCTGCACAGGTTGTATCTCAAGCGATGCAATCCTTACTCTCCTGTAAATTTATGCAACAAGCTTAGTGCATTTGGTTTATACGCTCTTGCAGGAGGGGAAAGAGAGAGGGGGTTCAGAATTTAGCATGAGTTCGTCTATTTTTGTTTAGCTTGACTATACATGTTACACATTGATTGAATTTAGGCGTCCCTTGATATCTTGACTTCTCAAAGTATTCTTGCTATTCATTGCATGCATAAATTATCAGCACATCAAACCATAGTTTAAATTATGTTCCATTAAAATAATTCAACGACAGAACTAAGAGTGACACTTACTACATAGGTTTCATGAAACCAATATTTATGTTCCTGCCAAGAATTTGAATAATCCCGTTATCTTTTTCCTGTTCTAGATATGAGAAGGATATGCTGGCATTTACGGGCTGCAGTCACAATTTGACTGCAGAAGAAGATGAAGAACTGAAACAGATGCGATATGAAGTCAGTCACTGGAAGGAGAAAGAGATTAATGGGACCGAGAGGCGGTTGCTTGGAGGATGTCCATTAACTCCAAGGGAAACTTCCCTGTTGCTTAAAGCCCTGGGTTTTCCATCCAGCACTAGGATTTATCTTGTGGCCGGTGAAGCATACGGAAAAGGAAGTATGAAATATCTTGCGGATGATTTCCCCAACATTTTCTCACATTCCTCTCTGTCTACTGAGCAAGAGTTGGAACCTTTCAAGAATCACCAAAACATGTTGGCTGGCATAGACTATGTTGTTGCCCTTCAGAGTGATGTGTTTCTTTATACTTACGATGGAAATATGGCGAAGGCAGTTCAAGGTCATAGGCGCTTCGAGAACTTCAAGAAGACCATCAATCCTGACAAGTAATAGATTGCGACTCCATTATTAACTATATAACTTTTAGCACAAGTGATTGGCAATATTCTATCCAATTCTGTAGGAAACTGACACTACTATTGGCATTATAACTGATATTTTTCATGGGTATTGCAGGATGAATTTGGTTAAACTTGTTGATCAACTTGATGAAGGGGAAATTTCTTGGAAGAAGTTCAACTCCAAGGTGAAAAAGCTTCATGAAGACCGAATTGGGGCTCCATATTATAGAGAGCCTGGAGAATTTCCAAAACTGGAGGAAAGTTTTTATGCAAATCCTTTGCCAGATTGTGTTTGTGAAACAAGATAGGCGTGGAAAGACGAGAACAACGATCATGGTTGTCCGAAACGAACCAGATAAGATGATTGCATTGATAACCTGATAAATCTGACGACAACATGAATGTTCAAAAGCTGGGAATTATCTGGTTAAGGTGCCATGGACTGTCCTATCTGTTGAAGATGAGATTAGTGCAAGGGACCAAGGGAGTTAAAACTAGTGGCTTAACAGGCCAAGTATACCACTGTTCTTAACACACACACATTTTTTTTTCCTAACCACGCTTGAATCAACGCTTTGTTATGCCTTTTAGCTTATTTTTTTCTAATTATATTTTATATGATAGCAATTGATGTCAAGACGGATATTTTATAGTATAAAATATCAATAAGAAAATAGTGTGATTTATTTAGCTTTTGAAGACAAGCTGGTTTCCTCCTGATACCTTAACACATTATTTAGCTTTATCTTGTGATGACGTAGTGATAAAAATTAATTAACACCCTTTGAGATAGGTCTTGGATTTGAACTGTGTGAATTGAAAAAAAAAAATCATATTAAGAGACTCTCCTCTCAGTTGAAAGTTGACCAAACTTGAAACCAAATTAGTCAGCAGTATTAAATACAAGACGTCACAAAGAAATTTCAACATTTCTATATTGACTACGTAATTAAGCTTGCAATTTAAGGATCTACCCAGAACTTCATCTTTCAATTAATGTTGTGCATTGTGGATGATGAACAATTATGAGCAAAGCTGCAAAGGTTGTCTTTTTAAAATATAATATTGGCTAGCCTTCATCGGAATTCCCAAAATGTCAATTTACTTGGTGGATTGTAGGTACCATCCCCTTCTACCATTTTCATTTTCATTTTTTTTCTTTTAAAAAAAATTAGAGGGAGAGGGGGGAGAACTTATATTTATTAGATCTTGTGAATCCAAATGAACTTTTCAAATATGTAATGTAGCTCTGTTTGCTTTCTAAACACAAGAAATATTCAATGAATACTTTATTATATGGTTCTTGTCGATCATCAATAGTCTAACTTAAAAAACAAACATTTAGTTCTTCACAGAGAAGATTAATTGGTAAGTACTTAACAGAGGGCATTACGCCACTGGTTCGTCTGCTTCACATGACTCGAAAAAGGGCAACTTGCGGGGACGAGAGTCCCCCAAGTGCTCGAGCGGTTTCTCCTGTCTGAACTCAGAACGGTAAAACTCTTTAGTTCCTGAGTTCTTGAAGCTTATCTCAATGTCTTCATCAAAAAATGTATTGGTATCAGGTTTGAGCCTCGCACTTGATACCGACACATTTTTTGATGAAGACATTGAGATAAGCATCAAGAATTCAAGAACTAAAGAATTTTAAACAACTCGAGCACTTAGGGAAGAGACTCCTGGCCCCACGATTCTTGATGACCCGTGAGTAATGACACAACGCTATGGATAGCGGCTGTTCGTTTTCTGTTCCAGCAACCCCGCATTGCTCTGGACCACTTTTTTAATTCTATGATCTTCGTTGCTTCGTGTTCAATAGCGCATATTTGATTTCAGCATATTGGGCAACATACGCATCGTACTCATGAATTTTCACCTCAATCAGCTCATCATGCGTGGTACCTGGCCAGCAATGGGCTCGTCGATGCTGTGCGTTTGTGCTCCTTCTTCGAGCCATGTGAGACTGTGAATGAAGTACATCTTCTATTTTCCATACTTTCTATTTATAGGGAAAATTATCGCCGTTTTGCAAGAAAGATATAACTTGGATGTGTTTGGAATAAGTTGAGGGCCCAAACGTGCATCCTAATAGCAAAAAAAAAATTAAAAAAATTAATTAAATTAATTAATATGATATATTTTTTTAAAATACTCTAATTATATTTCTTAGTCCCTCCCATCCTCTCTCTTTTAATTTTTGTTAATGCAATATTAATAAGAGTAAATAGTTAAAAATTTATTCAACGAGAAACACCTAAATCAGATTATTATTCACTGTATTTACAAAATTTATATATTATTAGTACTTGATGAATTAAAATTTATCAAATCTTTTTCTCACCAATTAAACTTTTAACTGGGGACTTTCCCCAATTTTACCAATAAGAAGCTATTTTTTTTAGCAAAAAAGGTATTTGATTATTGATTGGTGTTTTAAAAATGTTGCTTTCTAATCAGAAGAAATATTCAATGAAGGCTTTTATGGTATGGTTCCTCTTCGATCATCAATGGTCTCACTCAAAAGGCAAACATTTTTATCAGTACTAATAACTGTGAAGCAGCCACCCAGCTGCCATATTTATTTGATGCACAAAGAGGCGTTGCTAAATTCTCTGAAATTTGCTAAATAGAAACCTTTCATTGAGCAAGTATTCTTACAAGGGCAAGATAAACGCAAAAAACAGATCTGCACCCACCATTTCAAATTTTAACAAAAACAGCATTATAATTGTATAATAGATTCAACAAGGTCCTGGAGAGGGGCGAGCTCTGCTTTATCGATCAAACGGAATTCCTGCAGGAGTCAGATTAAGACATGAGAACCTAAAGAAAAATTAAACAGTGCATGTTTGAACAACTTTATGGCCTTTCACTTACCCATGTAAACAAAACAAAATGCTTGAAGCATGTATTCAGGTGAGCTTCTTCCTTCAAACTCACTATCTTTTGAAAATGTGAGTGATATATGTGAGCATATACTCGGAACAACCGCTTGAAAATTGTCTTAACAACATCTCCAAAATTGTTAGGAAAGGGAGCCCCTGGAGCAATGCAGCAGCGCATGTGTTATTAATGATAATAATAACAAACAGAAAAATCAGTCGACTTGCTTCGGCTTCTTTGATGAACACGTACCTAGTTTTTGGGGGAAAATTGTTTCGTCATCTAGTTGAGATTCAATCCAATCCATCAGATACTCAACATACTTTGGAGCAGATACCTCTATCGGTTTCTTAATTGTGACGCCATCAGCCCATCTATACTCGTATCTGTAGAATTTAACGTTGATCATTATGAAATAATGATTCAACTTGTCCATTTAAGTCAAGAAAAGTCTGGAAGATAACCTAACAAAGACTGCAAAACAAAAAGAAAAATTGACATAGAACAAGTGAAACAGGGTGGTCTAAACTAAAGGAGATTGGTTCTCCCATTTTTACATTTGGAAAGTACTTCCTTTTGTCAAATCCCTATGCTTAGGTTAATCAGGAAAATCCCTGTAACTTGTAATTACGAAAGTACTATTTAAAAGTTCACCAACAACAGTCTCCAACATAATTCAGCACCCATTCTGCTTCAAGTTGAGAAGAATGAAATATACAGAACCCATTCCTCCATCGCTTCATCAAAATAGTTGAAGCCACTAGTTAAAAACTATGTTTAGGCAAGCTTCATTGATCTTTGTGGTGACTATACTAAAACCAGGTATTAGTATTACCTATTATAAAAAAGGTTACATATACCTAGAGTGATTGCTGTTAATATCTTGCCAACAGGCCAAAAATAGTAGACAGAAGAGAAGGGAGATGCAAATAGAATAGCCACTTAAATCTAGTTTATGCAAGAAAAATAAGGAGAGTTTGGTTGACGGATCAAATACTTTGGTCCTGCAGTCATTGTTGGACAGTTGCTTGGTGTGCAGAATTCCGTAAGAGTGCCATAAAGGATATTCACTTGATTAAAGAAATCCACAGCTGCACAGAGAAGGAACACAAAAGTGAAAATTTTACAAGAAATTTATGAATAATTTAAATTTTAGACCTTCCAGCATGATTTGCTTGAAACTCAATCAACTAGAGGTTCTTACTGTTTACAGCTAACCACTCATTAATATCTTCACCAGGAGGCAGTTTTACAGCTTCCCTCAAGTTTCCACTACCCAACGTGGCGTCGATATGCTTTTGTAGTTGAGCACCCTGCACTTTAAGAAATAAAATGCATGAGACAAAACGATGAACATATTGAACATGCCTAACACAAAAGAGTTGCAGAAAAGAATCCAGCTACCACAAAAAAAAAAATGAAAATTAAGGAAAACTGACCTTGCTTCCAGATGGAGCACTCTTTTTTGGACGAAAAGTTTTAGAATTTCTGCATAGATCAAAGCAATAGCAGTCACTAACAGTGAACACAAGACTATGGACCAAGATTGTGACATAAACCTGTAAGACATACATTACTGATATCTTCTAAGCTAATTACAGCAAAACCCCTACACTTTAATCTCATGTGACTCCCCCATTCAGCATACATGTGAAAAGCCTGTCATGTTAGCATTTCCATATATCTATATATAGACATGTATAGACAATAGCCATCCATTGACATATTTTCCCTACCGTTAAACTTGAGGTGGTTTGACAGAATCCTCCTTCTTATACTTATCATATCGATAATTTGACATAGAAAACCGATGAAAAAAGCAGTATTTGCAGAAGCAGCTAAAAATCATAAAAAATATCATAGCATACCCAGAATGAGCAGCAATGAAAAAGTATTCAATGCCAATCGGCTTGGAACAAGTTAGATCAAAATACCGAAATTCAATGTCAATATTACTATCACTTTTTAAATTATATTCTGATTTTATTTTATTTTATTTTATTTTTAACTTCTTCATAATTCAAGCGATAAACATGTTAACATTTTAACACAAAGGCAAGAAGCATAATGTCTAGAAATCATAATTTAATGGTGTAGTTGAATCAACACAACAATAATGAGTTTAATATGCAATTAACACAATTGAAATTGAACAAAAAAAATCTATATTCCATTTATCCAGAGAAAAGTTATATGAAAAATTGATGAAGTTTCTGTTGTAAACTCTTCATAGGAGAATTTCTTTTACTAAGCATAAGTATACTTTTACTCCAGCAATCATATTCTAGACATACTAAATATGGGTATCTCTTTTAGCGGGATTCGAACCTTCTGCCCAACCCTGTTAGTTAAATAAACTTTTCTTCTTTTATTTATACTAATTTTTTTGAAAAAAGACTAGATTCAACAATGATCTAATAGTACGACGAAATCTCTTCTCTTAGCAAGGCAAACAAACTTGGCCTTTGAACAAATAGGTGGAAGCCATAATTTCATTGGTTGGGTTGGGCTTGAACGGATTGATGGGCCATGCATGCACACCCCTTCTAGATAGAACCTCAGAAACGAATTGTATGAAACGGGGCGGGAAATGTCATCTATCAATATCAGTAAACACTGAATTAGAAATCCTAACACATGCCAAATTTCAAAATTGATTGTCTGCTCCAACGAATTCCGAATAGCCGTATCCCGGTGAGACAGATTCACATTGCTCTTTCACAAAAGAATCACCAAACCGAATTCACAGAATGGGAAATAATTGAATGCAGGCGGGCAAAAAGAGAACACTACGTGAAACAGAACGACTATGAATATAAAGAGATATATAACATATACACAATCAAAATCCCAGATCATCTTCGAGAAAATTGAATGTTGTCGTTAGACGGAGAAAAGTAATTGAAGGCTTACCTGCTTCCCAGACCGAAGAGACTCATGGCGCCCAAATCCTAAGTCTCTGTCTCTCTGGAAGATGGAATGGCCCAAAACAAATGCCAAAATTCAGAGGAAAGAAATGAATGTTATATATAGAGAGAGAGAGACGTGAGACAGACACACAGAAGAGACGGGCCTCTTTGCCTGACCTCCCAATATTGCCAGGCTGTCATCTCCCTCCGTCACTATCTCTCTCTCTCTGCCCTGTGAGGTGAGGGAGAGATAAAGAGAGAAAGAGAGAGAAGGCCTTCATCCATCATTTGCCAACCTGCATGATGCTTACCTGGACGATTCTCCGTATTTGTGCCATTCTGTTTCTGCTTCCTCCTTTATTTATTCCTTTTTTTAAATTTTAAAATCACCATCGACCTCATTGACCAAAACAAAAGAAAAAAAAAAGGAAAAAAACAAAATTTAATTCTCCAAATTCAATATAGAAATTTATTTATTTATTGAAGAAACATTGTACATTAAATTATAATATCTACCGCTATTCCTTCAATATTTTTCACTGTACATTTTTAAAAACTGTTTCTTTCTTTATGCATGAAAAAAAGTATTTCTAATTATAAATTATTCATTAAAAGGTTAAGTAGCACCTAGGGTTATTTTTTTAGTAGTATCTAATATTTTAAAATAATTTTTAATATATTTTAATATTAAAGTATATTTTTAGAAACACTCAATATCTAAATTTAGGGTATTTATTACTATTAAAAAAAATACTTAAAAATAAAATTAGATCAAAAATTATTTTAAGATACTAAGTACTGTTAAAAAAATATTTTAAAATACTCATTACACAAAAAATTATTTTAAAAAATAAATATTATTAAAAAATATTTCAGGATGTATCCTAACAATTCATTTAAATATATAAATTAATTTAGTAAAATACTATAGCATTGAATGTATAAAAAAATTCTATTACCTCCAGTTTTAATTATAAGATTTAATTAATTTTTTAGATTAATTTAAGGAACTAAATAAATGAATTAATTATGATCAAATTTAAATTTTCAAGATGAATTTATATAATTTACTTGATAATTTATTTAAATTAATCAATTAATTCTTATAGTAGTTATAATTAATTAATTTATTTTATTTTTTAGATTTATCTAAAAAAAGTTAATTAAATTTTTATAATTAGTGCGGAGGTAATATAATCTATAGCATTGAGGGATTAACTCTATGTTTGGAAACATGATGAAAACAGATTTTTGTAATTTTAAGATAAAACTGATGTGCTGGTAAAAGAAAAGGAAAAAGAGGTTCTGTAGGTTAGACAAATTTTTAAATTTGGTGGTATTTCCGAGGGAAAAAACAAATTCTAAATTTGTTTGACTTATTCGTAGCTATAGGTCACGTTGAATACAGACAATATTCTAGATGTCTCTGAAATCACCGGAGTGAAGAGAGCCCTTAATAGTACTACTAATAACTTTTATTTTAAATTAAATTATTCTCTATCTTGTATTGATCTGTCAGGAAAATATTGTGAGGAAATAAATATGAAATTGGCTAGTTTCTTCAAGGGCTACAATGGAAATAAAAAAATATTATTAAAAAATGAATAAATATGAGTAACTTAAATTGTAAGAAAATTCAACCTAATTATTTAAATTGAACAATTATGAGATAATGGGAAAGTGTGAATAATATAATCATTTAAATTAAACAATTATGAGGTGGAAGAAAATTTGGTCCAACTTGTAATTTTAGAGAAAAAATTGGGAATATTTTGAATTACAGAGTGTATTTATTGGCCAAGAGAATTTATGAGATATGCCCACAATCCAGAAAATCGGATCATAATAATTAATTAATAGTAGTTAATGAAGTTAAAATCACATGTATTTATTTAAATTACAATCTCACTCCTCATCGGTTCGTTTTTAACAAAAAATCAAGTAATTGGATCAGAATTTTTCTTTGTAAAGATTTGCAATATGTTCTCCAAATCTAGAATATAAGCAAAAAGATTCTTAGATTAAAATAAGCAAACAAGATTCGTATATAGCTACTGTTGTGTTCTGTTTGCTTATTGAACGTCTGCATTTTTTAAATTTTGAACGTGTTTTTAAGGTCTTGAGTTATTGCCGTACGTCTTCTTCTTCCTTAACTAGCCTTGATTTCTTGTCTTTACTACTTTTTGTTAACATGTGTACGGTTCTTAGAACAATAATGACTCATATATGTCATATTTGTATCTCACTTGCGTGATCATTTATAATTTTCATTTACTTCATTATATTAATTACTCATTCAATACTTAATATAAACTTTATTTAATTAATTTAATTAAATTAAAAAAAATAATTAAATTATTTAATATAATTTTTTTAAAATATTCTAATAATCTTCTTTAACGCCTAACTATTAGAAGGTATAAATTTAAAGATAATTTAAAAAAAAATTGATAAATATAAAAAATACTAAAATCAATTCTCTAATTAGATCCTATGTTAAGGATTATAAGAGTATTATTTATTCTACTAGGTTGATGACTCACTCTCTTTCTCTTTAAAATTATAAGACATTTAACCAACTGCAACAAGCACTAGTCTAAGTAGAAGGGATTTTAGCCATTTAACCTGAGGTCTTGAGTTTGAGTATATACGAATATAAAAAATATTTTTAGAAGAGCTATCCCTAATTAAGTTTGACGATACTTAAATTTAAAATAATCAGATAACTATATCAAAAAAACTTATAAGACACTTATAACTAATTTTTACTTGAAAAAAATCAGTTAACGTCAGTAAAAAATAATGATATATAAAATGGAATATGATATGAATAGGAGAAATAGAATAGATATACTGTGGTATTATTTAGTCTATTAGCCACAGTAATTACTGGTTAATAGGGTAAATAGCAGTAACTAAGTCTATAAGCTGCAAGGGGTGATTAGAAGGATAATTAGATATATAATATAGACGTAGGTTGCTTAGGCAATAAGAAACAGGGCCTATATAAGAGGCTTAGCTCGAATGTAGAAGTATGCTTATTGATTGAATTAATGAATAATTCAATGGAGTGACCTACCTTCTCTCTCTCCCCACTTCTTCCTAAAACTTCCCTTTCCTATTCTTCTACGATACCATAATAAATACATACTCTTTTTCCATGTTTACTTATTTAATAAGGTAATTTAATCACAAAAATGAATATGATACTCTCATCAATTTCAAATATTCATTAACAACATTTTTGAAAGAGCCCCATTAATTACGTATAAAAACACCAAAATATGCATGGAAATATTAGAAAAATGCCTCATAATTTTTAATAGAAGGAGTACTATCTAGAATATATATATATATATATATATATATATATATATATATATATATATTTTTTTTTATGTAAACTGAAAAACAAGCATTCACAAAAGAATATAAAAACTAGCCATCGATGTTTCTAGCCAAGGTGTCTATATGAATGATGTGTTGATGATATAGATGATTAATAATGTTTTAGTTGTGATTAAATTGATAACTTACCAAATCATTAATTATTATTAGCGTACTGCAATGATATACTACTAATTATTAATTATTTACTTTTTCTTTAGTTTTATCCTTACTTAATCCTACTTCTATAAAATTTTATAAAACAAGCTTTATATTTGAAATGAGCACCTCATCCCCCCTAAAGAAGAAAATGGAATGTCACGTATAGAGGGGAGACCACATGCAACTCATGAATGTTATTTTTTCTATTTTAAATATAAAAACTAGATAATTAAAAATTAATTAAATTAATTTATAAAAATAAAAAAATTAATTAAATTAATTATTTTTATAAAAAATATGAATTAATTTTTTTTTAAAATATGAATTAATTTTTTTAAAAAATATCAAATTTAATTATTTATGTTAGAAAGTATCCGTAATCAAAACTATTAAAATGTGCATGCCCTCAACTTCATCCGTTTTGGCGCGGAGTATGTTGGGAACAAACGGGTATTTCCCACGTGTATTCCAAATATAAACCGTTCCAGGTATTGGGCCTCTAGATCCGACGGTTGATATTCCTTTACTCATTCTCTTCTATCGTCTCTCACAGTTAACATTTAACCACGATTCGTTTCTGATAAGGGTTGCTTTTTCCCGACCCCCAACCAATCCTTGCTCTCCACGTGGCGTCCTCCTGATGCCGGTTCTAACCATAACGCACTCTCTCCCTCCTTCTACTGGTCTATCCCCAAAACTTGCGCAATTCCTCGCTGCGTTCCCAGTCACACACACTACTTCAAGTTCAAAGCTCCTATTTCACTTTCGTCATAGTGTAAATACTAATGGTGACTTCAATGCCATGCTCAGGAGGAGGCAAGACTGATAACTACTGTTAGTGCCTTAAGTCCCAAGAGAAATTCCCATTTTTCCGGAACAATGGAGTGTGTTGCTGCTCGGAAATTCGTCGCAATGACGGTTCCTTTCGGCTCATCTTCAAGGGCGAGGAGGAAGGAGCGTTTGAGAAGACCGACCTCGTTCTCCGGGGATGGCTATTGGTACCGTTCACGTTGTCTGCGTGTGGAAGCCCGTGCGGGGAGGGAGAGTTTGTTGGCCGTTGATGAGAATTTCGCTGATGAGGAAGATTATATCAAGGCTGGTGGGTCTGAACTTGTTTTCGTCCAAATGCAGCAGAACAAATCTATGGATAAACAGTCCAAGCTTGTGGAAAAGGTTTGACTGACCTTTAAAGCTCTGTTTCTTCGATTTTGATCATTATTTGGTAGGAATGTTTAATCTTGTACTTTGGATAGGAGTTCCCTGTTTTCTGCATTTGCGCTCTATTCATGTCAAGTATTAAAGGATGAGATTGTAACAGTAGATAGTCATCATGAAGTCTTTGACATAGGGTTCTGCTCTCTGTTGTTTGAGCTGACATCTACAGAAGCTCCTTGTAACTATATATTGCTTTCTTTTTGTCGGGTTATTATTTCAGGTTTTCAACTAGATTCCACCATCGTTATCTTCTGCTCTTCCGTAATATCTGTGATTCCACTATTTTTGTTCTGTTTCAGAAGGGGCTACTATTCTTTTTAGGATATCTTGGTATTTGTGATTAGTCTTTATTTCTGTTTGGTTTTATGGATGGCATGGAGGCCCCTGCTTACTATGAATAGAAAAAAATGCCGTGAGACTTCTTCTGGCTTTATTTTAAATGTTTCCAGACACAAAAATGTTTTTTTTTTTGTTGATAACTGGCGTTATTTTGAAGGCAAAGATAGTTTCCCTACTCCAGTTATTTGGGTTCTGACACTGGTTTACAAACATATTTGTTTTTAGGATCTTTGATTACTTTATGAAATCCCGTGTTTTGCAGTTAAAACCAATCTCTATTGGAGACGGTATATTGGATCTAGTAGTTATTGGTTGTGGTCCAGCTGGTCTTGCTTTGGCTGCAGAGTCTGCCAAGTTAGGGATAAAAGTTGGACTTATTGGTCCAGATCTTCCTTTTACAAATAATTATGGTGTGTGGGAGGATGAATTCAAAGGTATTATTCTTGCTTCGTCATTCTGCTGATATTGTTTTGTGTCTTTTGTTTTCTTGTTGTTGGGTTCAATGTCTTCTGAGCATTAGGTAACAAAGTTATAAATCAACCAAAAGAATGTGGTGGATGTTTATGTGTTCACAAACTCTTGTCACAATGTTTGTTACCTTCCTGTTTTTAGAATGCAAATTATAATTCTGAATTTTTTTGTTTTCATTGAATTGACATAGTGGTACAAGACTTGTTGTTGTTGTTATCAAATTGATATATCATGTGCCTATTAAAGTTTATTCAGAAGTATTTTTTTATGCTGTTTTCTGATGAACTAGTGAATTCTGAGTTTTCTTGATAATTTTTTATTTAAGCATTATGCCCTGAAAAATAATATATATACACATCTTTTTGACATGAGAATGAATTCACTTGCACTCTTGTATTAATGAACATGCTTCATTATGATTTTAGGTCTTGGACTTGAAGGTTGTATAGAGCATGTTTGGCGGGATACTATTGTATATCTTGATGATAGTGATCCCATTTTGATTGGACGTGCTTATGGACGTGTCAGTCGACATTTGCTTCATGAAGAGTTATTGAAAAGGTAAGAGTAGGACTGTTTAAAACACATTACTTTTACTTTATATAATAATATAACTTCCTATAAAAAAATCTTCAATTTAGTTTTGTTATATTTAAGATTATGATTCATATTAATTTTCCTTAGGTGTGTCGAGTCAGGTGTCTCGTATCTTAGCTCAAGAGTAGAAAAGATTGTTGAGGCTAGCAATGGCTGTAGTAATGTTGTCTGTGAAGGTGATGTTATAGTGCCTTGCAGGTATAATACATTTTTTTAACTGTTAAATTTTGTATCCATTAAGTGATGAAATTTGCCTATTACTTGTTATATATTGAAGCTTCTGACATGTTATTATAGGCTTGTTACTGTTGCATCAGGAGCAGCTTCAGGGAAATTGTTGCAGTATGAGGTTGGGGGTCCAAAAGTGTCTGTCCAAACAGCTTATGGTGTGGAGGTTCAGGTAGGAGTCTAGGTCTATGGTTTACGACTTTCTAATTTTGTTGACGTTTCTATCATTAAAAACGTTCTCTCATTTTGAAATTAATTCAAGTGTGGCCTTCCTCTAATTTCTCTAAGCTCTATTTTCCCCCTGTCCTGCATCTTTTGTATTAGATTACTTGTATGATTGGCTCTCTTGGTTTCTCTGGTTATAAAATCGAGTCAATGTACTGTATAACTGTGGCAGGCTAGCAAGAGCTATAAATTTTGTTACTATTTTTACATTACATTTTTAAATACAATAGAGTTCTAAATATTCGAAACCTACCAGTTCTTTGTGCTGCTCTGGAGTTGGCCATAAAATAGGATATTACAATATGTTGTTTTTGGGGAATGGTTTTTCTTTTCTCTTTTGAAGTGTCCTGTTCCAAAATAATGAAGTAAAAAATATGATAACTAATGGTGATGACCATTTCTTGGCTATGCTTTTAGGTGGAAAACAATCCTTATGATCCAAACTGGATGGTTTTCATGGATTACAGAGATTATATGAAGCAAAATGTTCCATGTCTAGAAGAAAACTATCCGACATTTCTTTACGTGATGCCTATGTCTCCTACAAAACTGTTCTTTGAGGTCTGCTCGATCTTCAGCATGGTGGTTTACCTTTTGCTTGACTGTTACAATTCTATGTCAATTTATGTTAAATGTCAAACACAGGAAACCTGCTTGGCCTCGAAAGATGCGATACCTTTTGAGTTGTTGAAGAAAAAGCTCTTTTTGAGATTAAAGACCATGGGGATCAGAATCACAAAAATTTATGAAGAGGTAATCACATTAGCAATATTAAGATTGATAGTTAATGAGTGTCGATTCGTTTTTATGTACTTGATGTCAAATAAGGGCTTTGTGCCTTATACCATATAATAGATTACTGCTGTGCACATCCATATCATTATTGCACTGTTCAAATTACAAATGTTGCATTCCTTACCCCTACTAGCATTTGATTGGTGGTATTTGTGGCACCTAAAATTAATCTAGGCTTGTTTGTTTAAGATTAAAATAAAAAGTGATTTTAATTATGCTAAACATACATCACTTGGATTAGCTTAAAAATATTTTTTCAACTTATTTTGAGAAGCTACTTGGATTAGCTTTTTAAAAAAGTGATTATTTTAAGAAGTTATTATCAAAATAAGCTGAAAACATAATTTTTTTAAGCTAATCCAAGTGATGGTTGTTTTATGCTTAGTTTGTCAAAATAACTTAATTATGAGTACCCAAAAATAACTGTTATATATATACTTATATGCAGGAGTGGTCGTATATCCCAGTTGGTGGATCTTTGCCAAATACAGAGCAAAAGAACCTTGCATTTGGTGCTGCTGCCAGCATGGTTCATCCGGCTACAGGCATGTCATGGTCATATATTCGTTTCACGATTATGTTTTATCGACCTTATATTCATCATTTTATTCAACAGGATACTCAGTAGTCAGATCTTTGTCAGAGGCTCCAAAGTATGCTTTAGTGATTGCTACTATCTTGAGAGGGGGTCATTCACTGGACATTCTTACCCATGCAAGAAGTAACAAGAATCTATCCGCACAAGGTAATCAAGTACTTTTCTCTTAATTTGATACTAAAATCTGCCACAGCCAAGTATTTATATTCTTTGAGAGCATAATTGGTCAATTTAAGCGTGGTGCATTTATGTTCTCGTATTATTTTCAGCTTGGGATGCACTTTGGCCACTAGAAAGGAAACGGCAGAGGTCATTCTTCCTCTTCGGATTGGCACTAATTCTGGAGTTGGACATTGAGGGCATTAGAACATTCTTTCACACTTTCTTCCGCTTACCTGATTGGTATGATCTATTTTCCCTCATTTGTGATTGATATCTTGAAATTTGATTTATGATGTTTTCCCTGTGTATAATGTGGCTAGGATCTGGTGCATCATTTCGTAGGTAGAAAATTAACACATGCGAAGGGCTTAGCAAAAGCCTTTACTATATCTGTAGTTTTAGCTATACAAATTTGGTCTCATCCCATAAAATCATCGAGTTGTTTTGACTTTGATACGCGAAAGCCAAAAGAAAGCCTCATCAAATTCCATAGATCTTTGTTATTTGTAATTTTGGGTAGTTCCCAGGATGAATATAATTTAAAATAACTTCACAGTACGAGGCTTCAGATTCTGCCATGTCACTGTATCTGGATGCATGTCTATTAAACTTGTCTTTGAAGCTTCCGGCAACTATCGTGCAAATTCCCTCGCTGGATATGATAATTTGTTTCAGTGACTATATTTGTGGCTAGGATTAATGTTCTGAAAAAGTTTAGGCATAGGCCTTAAAAATTTTCTGAGCATCTTCCAACGGGGACTTACGAGCATAAGATTGTCAACAAAAGCCACATCTTGCCTCAGATGGATTTGGTTCCTTTGATAAAAAAATTGTTAGTTTGTTACCATTCCCATGGAAATAGCTTGTTCAAATTACTTTGATTCTAGATGCATCTGATATTAAATTCTCCTCTTGTCCTTAATATAGGATATAATTAGAAAGTTGATCTTGGTCCTAAATATAAGACATATTTCCCATATTTATCTATTTCCCCCAAATTACGTCTATTGATATTCCCTTAATAATAATCAAGTAAGAGAGGAAGAAAGGAAATTAAAAAATATGGTTTGAGTTTTTTTGGAAAAAATATATTATATTAACTGACTTTGTTAATCTAATTAAATTAGTTAAATAGGTATTGCATTAAGGACCAAAGAGGAGTATGATCTTTTGTTATTTCCTTGATCCCCTTCTGTGCTGTTATTGCAGTAGAAAGATTAATGCCATAGAATCAAGTGATTAAGTATGAAAGATTGTATGCAAAGGAAATAACTGGTAAGTGTGTATTTTTCTTTGCAGGATGTGGAAAGGATTTCTAGGTTCAACTCTGTCTTCAACAGATCTAATATTGTTTGCATTCTACATGTTCATTATAGCACCAAATAACTTGAGAATGTTACTTGTGAGACACCTAATTTCTGATCCCACTGGGGCAACCATGATAAGGACCTACTTAACCTTATAGGATCCATTAGCCTCCCTTTATCTGGAGATTAGATTACACCAGGGAACTCCATTAGAGATCAGTAGTAGGCACTTGTGTAGATATGTCTACGATTTCTAAGTTCAACATACTTTTCTGTATTGAGCAGCATATAAGCGCGCCTGCATTTGGTACTTTTGTTGCAACCATTTTGGCGATTGTCTGAATTTGGTAAGTATTACTATTACAAGAAAATCAGTAGAGAAATAAACTGATGTTAAAATAAATTTCAGTTGGGCAGAAATTTGGTGTTTAACATTTAAATCTCTGGATGATGGAATATTCAAATTTTTTAGATATGCAGAAATATTCAAATTTTTGTTGCTGCCATCGAAAAGTCACGCGTTTTTTCTATAAATTTAAAGATATTAACTACTACTCCTTAAGAAACATGGAAGAAGTTAATTTTGCCTTATAATTTAAGACCAGAAGAAAGATATTTCATTACATTGATCTCCTTCCAAATTGGAGCTTTGTGAACATTTTTAGCCAACAAATCGATTTCTTGCAAGGAACAACCGACTATCAAGTTTGACTAATGGGGCAGTCTGAGATTATTAACATCATCATGCTCAACCAACCTTATTTGACTTTTTCTTGTTTGGTACAGGAAAACTTTTCCTGTATAAAAAAAAAAACTTTTGACTTCAACCTTAATTAATCGACTGGGTTGATCAGCAGTTGACTATCTTCATGCCCCAATCAGCCACGTGTCCCTTTATCCAATTGATTACCATATCCTGGGATTTTATTTTGTTCATCCTTGATTGTTCCAATTGATTGATTCTGAAACACAACAGCACAATCTCCAACTCGCAACACCGGATCTTTATGCACATAGTTGTCCCCTTCGCTTTATTTTTATTATTAAAATAATATCAACAAGAATTATCATCATCATCATTCTTCTTCGGTTCAATGCATTTCCCTTTTCTATATAGTATATTTTAATAATAAATTAATTATTATTTGGGTGATTGTTTCGTACATCTACCCTTGCGACTTGGGATTTGTTCCTTCTTACCATCTTCCGTGCTCTCTCTCAGTCCATGCATCCTTTTGACGACGGCCAAAAACAAATAAAGAAAAAAATCACCTGTAAGTTTCAAAATAAAGAATATAATACCTATAAGCTTGTTGTTAAAGTACCAAGTAACATCATCCTTATTGTTAAATAACATCAACGATATTGTCCCTGCTTGAACACCATAACAAGTGCAGGGTTTTGTTCTTCGGGGCATTTGCTCCCGAAAAGGCCTCGTTGTGTGGGAGGAGTCTCCACACCCTTATATAGGGTTGCTTCGTCTCAACCTCCCCCGATGTGGGATTATACTTTTACATTCCATCCACTTTCCGGATGTTTAACACTTATAAATTTAAAATTTTAAAATCATACTTATCATGAGAAATAAAGACCTTTTATATTAAAGTTTTAAGAGAGATTATATCTTGATCAAATAAAAAAATATAATGAGTCTCTAGTATAGAAAATAATAACAATAATATATCTATATTATTTATAAAAAAATTTAGTGATTATATTATTTTTTTATCATAATTTTTAATTTAAATTCTAAGATTAGGGTCTCTAGATGTGATTGTTGCTAAATGTGTTTTCTTGGTTAGCTTTTTTGTTAACTGAGGTGGTCTACACATGTTGGCCAAGGGGATGATATTTTTAAAGAAAGAATGAAATGTAGACATTTGGACTTGACAATGTATTAATTAGCAATGAAGTCCATAATGGATGAGAGAGGAGATTGGTACAGCAACCTACAAACACTTTGACATCTAAATCTATGATTAATTAAAAGCTAATCTAGATTAGAATATACGTGTGTTTGGATAAACTTTTAAAAAATAGCTTATAGAAAAAAAGAATTTTTAGACAGTTTATAAAAAATAGCTTTTAAAGAATAACTTATAAAAAAAAATAGTTATGAATAAATAAGTGTTTGGATAGTTATTTTTAAAACGACTTTTTATATTGGTAAATTACTAAAAATGGTATGATTTGATTAAAAAGAGGAGAGAGAAGAGAGGTGGAGAAAAGAGAAGAGAGAGGAGAGAAGAGAGAGGAAAGATGATGAAAAAAATAGAGGAGAGAGGAGAGATGATGAAAAAGATAGAAAAAAGAGGAGAGATGAGATATGGTGTAAGAAAAAATAAAGGTAAAATAGTAATTGAGTAGTTCATAAACTCTTTTACTGTTCTAAAAGCTACTCTGACTAACTTATTTGAAACCATAGTTTAGTCCACAAGCCCTTTTGGACATATATAGTTGTTTGTTTTAAATTTTTCTAAACCGAGGTTTGAGCCAAATTTTTTTTTAAAATTTAAATTTAAAAGTTTCCTAACAGGCTCTATATATATAATTAACCAAAACCCAAGTCCAATATACAAAGGGGACAAATGGAATGACTTTTTTCATCTCTTTGGAGACATTTTAAATTTAAATTTAAATAAGGGAGAAGTTATTCTTCCTCAAAAAATTAAATGATCAAACTAGTATTTTAATATTTTATTTTCTAATTGAAAAATAAGTAAATGAATTTTAGGGACTTGCCATGTATTTTTGTATCATTATTAGCTACTCTTAATTAGTTTAAAAAAATTAATATAAATTTAAATAAAATTAAGGGATGTAAATTGAATTTAAAATAATATTAAGAGGATAAATCAAAATAAATTAAATTAAGGGGAAAAATAAAATATGACAAAGTTAAGCAATTAATTTAAGGAAAAAAATCTTAAAAAATACCATTTAAATTTTAAAATTTTAAAATTTTAAATTAAGAATTCTTATAAAAATATATTGTAGTAAATAACTTAAAAAATATAGTAAATAAATTGATTTAAAAATTTTAAATTTAAATTATATATTTTGATATTTAAAAAAAAAAGTTGGCGGAAAAAAACATGTTCCTTTGGTCCTCACAGCTCTGAACTCAGTGTGGCTTTGACTAAAGTTCTGGTTTGGGAAAATTTGAGGCAAACGGTAAAATAGCAAAATCTTAGTTTAGATAAAATAAGAAATTATAATTTTAAATAAATTGTTAAAAATAATTTTTAGAATAATAAAATTTTAGTTTTGATTATTCAATTATTTTTTTATTTTTTTTTACACTATTTTCTCTCTCTCCTATCTCATCTCTCTTAATTTTTAGAATAATAAAATTTTAGTTTTGACTATTCAATTACTTTTTTTTTTATTTTTTTTACACTCTTTTTTCTCTCTCCTATCTCATTTCTCTTTTTTACTCTCTCTCCTATCTTATCTATCTTCTCCATCCTCTCTCATCTCTCATACTTTTTTTTATACTCTATCTCCTCTCTATACTCTCTTCTCTCTTATTTTTTTTTCCCTCTCTTCTCTCTCTTACTTTTAATCAAATCATACCATTTTTAGTAATTTATTAATATAAAAAAATAATTCTATACTAATTATCTAAATATTTTTATTCTTAAAATCTATTTTATAGAATATATTCTTCCTACAATCTATTGAACTGTTCTCCCATGTGTATCCGATAATTAACAGATATCGTCGCGGAGTCTTCTTCCCCTCGCCATACCCTTCCCTGTCCCTTCACGCGCAGAATTTCGTTTTTGAGAAAGGTAAGCGACTCTGGATTACGAAACTGTCTTTGCTTTCACTGTCTTCAGAGAATAATCTCTGTGCACTTTAATTGGTGGAAATGGGTGGAAATCTGTATTATTGAGAATGGAGATACTTGGTGTGAGTTGACATATGAAAGTAACACAAGAGAGGAAAACCCAATGAAATTTCAATGGATGGTGTGGGTTGCCTCAGATCTAGGGAATTTCTGTTCCCATTTTTGTACTGATTGGGCGGTTTTTTAACTGTTCGCTTGTTGTTGTTGTTGTTATTATTATGTTGTTTGTTATTTGCTTGTTCAACGACCCCATTCCCCCGTATTTATGGTTTCTAGAGAGAGACAAGGCACTGACTTTGTCCATTATTTTGATACGGTTCTTGAATCATCCATTGCCTGCTTTTCCAGGGGATCGAAGGGGTTGGTGAGAAGGTAGAAATAGAAGATTTTAGTACATCAGATTGTACTCCTTTTTGGCCGATATTGATTGAACAAGCAGGTCCAAAATAAGGTAAAATTCAGAAAGAATCTAGAGAGCTACTCTAGTATCTAGCACCACAGCTTCAATATAGACTGTTGAAGTTTGATGCCTAAATAAATAGTGTAAATCACTGTTTCTTAGCAAAGTGGGTTCTAAGCTCCTTTAATTTCTTTCCATAGGCGTCTAGGTGTTTTATGTCAGATTGAACGCATGTAGAACAGGGGGCCCTAAGGAAATAGGGTATAAATTAGTTCGAGGCTAGCGGTTTTCCATTTACTAGTGGGCGAGGAAGATAAGGCTCTACTGCAACAAGGCAAAGTAAATATATGGAGGAAATATCTTAGGCGGTTGCAGTGCCATTTACTCTTGGGAATTTGATCCCTCAGGACTCATCAGTGACAACACACATGGATATTGCTGGATTAAAATTTATGGCAAGTACGGCAACACTGATATTAAATCCTGCAATGGAGAGCTGTGAATCTGTTGGAAGTGATGAAAATCATACAGATGCTAGTCCACAACATCAGATTACAGTATCTGCAGGGGTAAAGGAGAATCAGGTAGGTGCTTCGCATGTGCCAGAAATGTTCATTAAATGTAACCGTAATTGGACCTCAGATGAAACCCATAATCAGGGAGGGAGGGAAGATGAACGCAGATTAAAGGTTGATTTTCAACGTTTGCATGATTCAAGGTCTCAATCTGTGGCCTATGACAATCGCAGCATCCGTGGGGAGGAATCTTCAACTTCAGAGATTGATTTACCCAATACTATGGAGGTTGAAGATAATGTCCATGGTATGTACAGTTTGAACGATTCATATACTGTGCAGGAGCCGGTGCAAGACATTGTTTCTGTGCCAACAGATCCTGAGAGTGAAGATGGCAGTGGGTCGGATGGGTCTGATCCAAAACTAGTTGCTCCACCTCTTGAGATGCCAGTGGAGGAAAAAATGTGCAGAGCAAGCTTCCAGAAGGCTTTGGATCTGAATAGTGGACCTCTTTGGGGCTTTTCATCCATTTGTGGAAGGAGACAGGAGATGGAGGATGCTTTTGCTGTAAATCCTCATCTTTTGCAAGTTCCTTCACATATGCTAATGGATAATACTGGGAATGAAAATACTGAAAACTCAGTTGCCCACTTCTTTGCTGTCTATGATGGACATGGAGGCTGTCAGGTATGCTTTCAAGTTTCAATCAAATATTTTGATGACAAGTTGTATTGAAGTTGACTCATCTCACCGAGGACTTGTTTTTGCAGGTTGCTAATTATTGCCGGGAGCGTCTTCATTCAGTGCTTGTTGAGGAGATACAAGATTCAGACTCAAGTTTGGATGGAAGTAGTTCGATTGACAATTGGAAGAAAGCATTCTCCAACTGTTTTCAGAAAGTTGATGACGAAGTTGGAGGAGTTCATGCTGAGAACAATGAAAACAATAATGATGGATCAGAATCTAGTATGGAACCACTTTCTCCTGAAACTGTTGGTTCTACTGCAGTGGTTGTCATTTTATGCCAAAAGCGCTTGATAGTTGCAAATTGTGGGGATTCAAGAGCAGTCTTGTGTCGTGGAAAGGAAGCGCTGCCATTATCTTCTGATCACAAAGTAAGATATCTTATTCATATTACAGTTTGTTTCCGCCATTCACTTGAAGCTGAAATTGTATGTTTCGTTGTATTTAATTTCACTTTATATCATGTGCAGCCAAATAGAGAGGATGAGTGGGCCAAGATAGAAGCTGCAGGAGGAAGGATCATCCAATGGAATGGGTACCGGGTGCTTGGCATCTTGGCAGTGTCAAGGTCCATAGGTATATGTTCAGGAATTTTTTTCTTTTTGTTCTTTTTTTACTGACTATCATCAAGCATGACCAGTGCCTTTGGAATTTACGACATGCTATTTATCTGTACATTATGGTTGCGTAGTACTGTGCACTTTGTTAGTGTCCTATTCATGAAGTTCTTCACTGTCATTGATGCATTGTGTTCTTTTAGCTTGTATATTCTAGTAACCGTGCATAGAACCCAAGATTTTGGGACAGGAAAGGAACCTTCATAAACTTTCCATGTGATATCAGAACTGGATGATTGCTTCATGAAAAGTATTAATGCGAAAATAACAAGCTTAGCAACAATATTACCATACCATAGTATGATAATACAACTGTCTATTATCATGTGGGCATATAAAATACCTTAATATTCAATTTTATGGAAGGCTGCAGGGTGTCATTCAAATATTTAATGCTGTTACTTTTCCTTGTGATCTAATTTTTCATTCTTGGACACCAGGTGATAGGTACTTAAAGCCATGGATAATTCCTACACCAGAAGTCGAGTTTGTCCAGAGGGAAAAAAAGGATGAGTGCCTAATTCTGGCAAGTGACGGTTTATGGGATGTCATGACAAATGAAGAAGCCTGCGAGATTGCACGAAAACGAATCCTCCTTTGGCACAAGAAGCACGGCAATGGTGAAGCGACAGGGCCGGGCGAGGGAGTTGATCCTGCAGCACAGTATGCTGCAGAGTACTTATCCGGAGTTGCCCTCCAAAGGGGAAGTAAAGATAACATTTCTGTTATAGTGATAGACTTGAAGGGTAAAAGAAAATTCAAGACCAAGGCATGACATAATCAAGTACCATCAATCACCTGGAATTTTATTTCATAGATATAGGAGTATTTTGCAAAATATATATGTATATATATTACCACAGTTATGTTGCCCGTCAGTTTTTTCTATAAGGTCAGGGCTAAGCCACCTTATCCTACATTAAGTATATACAGGAATTTGCAGGGGGTGAGGTTAGGTTCGTTTGGTTTTTGTTATCACTGTGATAGCTTTCCAGATTAGAAAGTTAACTTAATTCTAGAGAGGAAATTTATTTATTAGTCCTTGTTTACGTGTGTGGACAATATAATTGATCAACACATGCTTCTAATCCCACCCCGGAATTGCTCTATCACATTTGCCCTTTATTTTTTATCCAACGTGATGGCTTCGGCCGATGCCCATTGGTCACATATATGGTTATTTTTTACAATGATTTATATGGAATTTAAGTTTTTTAAGAGAATAATTGTATATTGACTTGTATTGAACTTATAATTTTAAAAAGAGCAATATGATTTTACAAATATTTATATAAAAAATTTGTGGGAATTTTTAGTTTTTAGAGACGGAAAAAAAAACCAGTGGCATTTTTTTTTGTCCACCCGGTTCATCGGAGTTTTGTCCCGACTATATCCGAATTCGATTCGCGTCGCACACCTGGCTATGGTGGGTGAGTCTCCCAACGGGATTTTCTGCGTACTCCAAGGTTCGAACTCGAGACTTTGCTTAAGCGATACCGAACTACTTACTACTCGGATCAACTCCCGTTGGTAACCAGTGGCATTTGTTCCCACTAGATCGGGTTGGATACCTTACTAAAGAAACCAAGAAAAAAAAAAAAAAGAGGGGATCAGAGTCAAATCAAGTGGGACCCGACGTTTGACAAAAAAGTAAACCTGAACAGTGCAACCAATCATAAATTCATAATCCACAAAAAAAGGTAAAGAATAAAAAATCTAAAAAATAAATATCTGAAAAAATTTCAATACTTATTTATATGAATGTAAAAATAAATATCTGAAAATTTTAAACTGAAAAAAAATAATTGATATAAAGAACTTGATGCAAGCATAGTCTTAATTATTTAATTAAAAATCATAGTTTTTATCTTGATTTTAAATATTTTAAGTTAATATGATATATGCATAATCAATATCAATATATATATATATATATCATACAATTTATATCAAGTAATGTAAGTCATGCATTATAAACAAAACACTTTTTAGCACACATGATACATAACTTTTTAGTGAACATGATATGTGTATGAATTATAAGCACTATTCTTTTCATTAATGTATTAACTTTTTCATTAAAACTTATTTCTAAAAAAATTGGGGGAAAACAAAAATTTATCGCGTCTGGGTTGGCACAGTTTATCAAGTAATCGAGACCCCAAGATGAAACGGGCACTTTAACCAGCCATAGCCAAAGAACTTAAAAGGGCATTAGGGTAGAAGGGAACTTGCAAATGACTTACTTAGATATAATGAATTCAAAACCTTTGGCATAAATTTATACGTGCCTTTGCATCATCCAGACAAACTTTAATCTCATTAATTTGTACATTAAATCATGTAAGTTGCGTATGGGATGCGTATGGGACAAATAACAATAGCGATGTATCTTTAGTTGCCATCATAAAAATTCAAACTTTTCGCAGTAAGTGGCCGTTGATCATCTTCAGCATTGAAATTCTTCATCAACTCTCAATCATTGCAGTCTCATGGATCATGGCACTTGCAAGTCTCGTAATAAAGCCTATCGACGAATTCACTTGATAACAAAAAATAAAAAGTCCTTAATAATTTCTATGATCTGCATAGAGAGGAATCAAAAACTGCGGTTACATATCAGGTAAAAATTAAATTGTTCCAAAGAAGCAGCTCAGATAATCCATATATGAGCAATAAGAATTGGGCGCTTGTAAGTGAAGAAGGTTACTGCTATGTTTTTTGTCATCTGAAGTTTATATAACTACATTAGTAACTATTCTGACAAAAGAAAACCTAAATTAGTTCCTAGTAAGCAAATAAATATCTAGAATTTCCTACACCAAGAGCAAGTTTCCCGTTTTATGTCAGTTATTCTTGATGAGCAGGTGAATCCAAAGCTTCTTCAGTTATTTTCTCCATCATTGCCTCTTGCTTTAAAGTAGGAGTTTTCTTTTACTTTCACACTTCAAAACTTGATATATTTTATATATCAATTACAGAACAAATATATATTTTGTACTACTCTTTCTTTTTCTCCCTAAATGCTCAATAGTTTACACTAACAAACAACTTCCTCAATATTGAGGCAAGAGTCCTGGTATTGATTAGTAGATCCTTATATATATATATATATATATATATATATATATATATATATATTGATCTTTTACAATAAGGGGGGAATGACGCATAAAACAACAGGAAAGATGGTTGTATTGCATGTTTGAGAAATGGGCAAGGTAGAAACATACCAAGTAGAAGTAGGCACAGTTGCAAGCGGGGATCCTGCATTCTTGAAATAAGCCGAAAGATCTACATCCGAGTCCCCATACATGTTGAGAAAAGGATGTCCCTGGATTTCACATGAGATATATATATCATCACATCAGAGAAATTATTGTACAAGGTGTTCTCACATAGACACATTTTACACATGGTTACTCACCATAAGATCCTGAGCTGACAGTCTATCTTTTGGATCTTTCCGTAAACTAAACAAAGAGAAGATTGACAAAGGAGGATCAAAAACCTCATGAGAAGTCACACAAAATTCATGACAGGACAGCTGGTTGATATGAAGGGGGGGAAAGATGAGAGTTGCCAGCCCTTAATATTATTATAAAACAGTTTAAAGACTTGTTCTGTGAAATTATGAAAAGAATCTTACAGTGAATTATGAAGATACAACTCCAAGCTATGGCACAGTTTCTTACCTTTAATTTTATGGTTCTATTTATTTACACGCTTATTTTAAGAAATTTCCAGGCATTTTAGAAGATTCTTCTTTTCTGTTCCTTTTTCCTCTATTTTTCTATTTTCCGGTGGGCAAAGGTTCTCAAAACCTTACACAATTTAGTAATTGAATATACTTACCATGCGGAGACAAACGAGCAAAATTCTGGACAAAATTGATCAGATGGAGCAGAGGGAGGAGGTTTATCAACAACGGTCTCAATTAGCTCAAAAATACTTTCCCATCTTTCACCTTGATCTGGTGGGGTATATGGAAACCGCCCAGTAGCACACTCAAGCAATATCAGCCCCAAGCTCCATATATCACTTTTGTAGTTGTAGCCATCTTGGCTTCCATTGATTCTCTCTGGCTGTAATTCAGACAAAATGGATAAGTTGTCTCAGAAAATGTTATACAGCTGTTCCCAGGAACATGATAGTTTGATATACTTAGGTACACAACGTACTCACAGACATATAGTTGTATGTGCCGATGAAAGTATTTGCTTGACCAGATGTAGTTTGCATTATTACACTCACACCAAAGTCAGTAATCTTCACCTCCCCTCTATGGTTTATCAACAGATTAGAAGGTTTTAAGTCCCTGTGGATAATATGTTTTTCATGGTGAAGATATATCAAACCCTTGAGCACCTGCATTGCGAAACAAATGAAAGGAATTAGGTATACTGATGGTATCAGCTCCTCAAATGTATTATTCCGAAGAGTGAAATCCAGCCAGAACCTAAGTCTGAAATATTGAAAGGCAACTAACTTCTTACTCCTCACCTGCTTACATATAGCAGCAAGATATTTTTCCGGAATTGTTCTAACTTTCTTCAGAAGATCTGCTAAAGAACCTCCATCCATGTACTCTAAGATGATTGATATGGCACCATTATCATAGAATGAGTGATAGCAAACAACAACATATGGACATTGAGCTGACTGATTGATTTTAAGCTCTTGTGCTATCTGCCTTCGCATGGACTCCTCAATATTCATTTGGATAACCTATATTATGGTGAAATATGTACCATAATGGAAAGTGTAAAAATATATTTAGATTGTAGACAGATAGAAATAGACTTCAATATCTGAATTTGCAGTATAGATGGGGCGAAAATAAATAGACCCTAGTTCTTCAATTGGCTAGAATGTCCCAAAACTTCTCCCCAAATTCTGCCTACTGTTCTCTCTCAGCAGAATTTTATTCCCATTTCAAACAAACTCCTCAAGTCTCCCCTAAAAAGCCTCCACGTTTTCCTATCCCACCTGAACATTTCCTAAATTGTCATCCGCTGGTTCACAACACAACCCTTTTTTCACAGCTGGGGATCCCATCATAAACGTATTATGATAGGAAAGTAATTCACAAGTTTAAACACTTTCACTAATATAACGATATGGAAGCAACTTTCAAATCAATAAATTAGATTGTCAGACTATACAGACACAAAACAGTACAACTAAAATGTTAAAAATGTAAACATCAGGAGGAAGAACAAATATGATAAAGATGGATATTTAAGTAGGATGAGAGAACCAATCAACTTAAATACTCCAATAAACATCTCAAGCTACTGAAGCAATGATAGATTAAAATATAAAATTCCCAGGTAGAAAGTCGCATCTTAGTCAATGTGTTCAGTGATATCAAGAGGTCCAATTTCCTCCCTTGGAACACAATAACACCACAAATATTGCTTCACCTTCCAAACAAACTCTGAAAGACTGAAATCTGAAAGTTATTTTTTATGCAAAAAGGATAATGATGAGACCATATCATTTTCGTGGAACTTTCTAGAGAATGCGTCCTTGACTGACTGCTATTGTATGATAAAACAAGTAATAAAGTTCACAATCATTATAGCAAGATGAAATATCACAGTGCTCATTGCAAAAATTTCAAGGAAGAAAGAAAGCATTAACCTTTGAAATTATGGAATCCAGGTAGACAACACAAGCATGAAAGAGTTAACTAAATATATAAAAAACCAAAGAGCAGAAGGTGCAAATTCAAAGGTAGGCAATATGCAGGAAGTATGCATACCTTTAGTGCAAAAAACTGATTAGTCCATTTGTGTTGCACCAGTTGCACTACCCCGCCATTTCCCTTGCCAACCACTTTGATTATGTCTATATCTGCCAAATTTAACTGGTTGTCTAGTGGTCTGATGGGGGGTGCCTGACAGATATTAAACCCATAATTAACAAATTGTCAGAGTTCAGCCAGCATATATACCTGTTTCTAAAAATTTTACTAAATAATAGTAAATATAGGAAAATTTTCAGGTTAAGGGATTAAAATTGGTGCTTTTTTTTTCTCTATTTTTCCATCATCGAAAGAATAATATATCAGGAATTAATATAAACGGTCAAAAGAATGATAGTATTTTCTATTAGTTCAGACCATTCAAGCAAGACTTGTGGCAGAAAAGCAAGGCCCAAGACTTGCACTCTGCCATTCTTAGCAGAGAAATACAGAAGGGAAGGGAAGGAAAGAAGGGGTCTGAAAGCTATGAAGCCTGGACACTTAAAGAAATTGCGCCCAAGTCCTACACATGTTGGATAGTCATTTCAAATATGATTCGACACTTAAAATATATGTTTTTTGGTAGATGTTTGAATTACATATTGATAATTAAGATGTCTTTGTTTATGTCAATATCGTGTCTCATGTCAAGGTCCATCATTTCTATGGCCCGAGTATGGGAATAGCAATGAAACAGACCCAGACAATTTTATGCACCAAATGTCACATCTAAAATTCATACAAAAATGGTTATTTCCTTCGAGGGAGTCGAGATAAAAGAACACAGATAATTGATTTTTATGCATCGCATGTCACGCTAAAACTTCCCTAAAAATGTTCATTTTCTTGAATGGCATTGGCATAAAAGCAAAAACTAGATTGCGGGGCAGTCTTTGTGCCATAAGCTTGCATCTTGCAGTTTATCCTCCAGTTGATTTAAGAGAAATATACAATAAAGCATTAGTTCCCTTGACATTTCTGGTCCAAACAGTTGCAGCAGCCGGGGAGGCAAAGCTCAACAGCTTCTCAACCTCATTCAGCTTTCGTAATCAACAATGATGTCAAGTAATCTACAAGGTAGGCTTTGATTTTGTTTTTCAACAAAAATTTCTCCCCTTCGGTTTGGAAGGGATCAAATTAAGGGGAAAAAACAGAAAATTAAGAAATCCCTTTTTATACATTTCATCAGATCAAGATGATCAAATGCACCCAAAGAAACATGGATCAATTTGATTGGATATGCACTAAGAGAAGTGAAAGGGAAAAAAAAAAGAACAGAATTGAAAGATATATGTTACAGCTTCGACTTCTGTCTCAGTCACAATGCGGACTCCATCCCGATTGACGAGCAGATCCCCATCCTTAAATGTCCCGCTTTCAGTCCTACAATATATATTGAGAAGCCCAGATTTGAATCAGCAAAAACCGCATTCACCCACACAGAAGAATTTCCAAGGAGAAGGCAACTTACAGAAACTTGGCGAAGGAAACCTGATCAGAAGCAGGAACATTGAGCTTGAGATTGAGGCCCAAGTTTCCTTTCTTCATGACCTTGGAATTCTTATGGGAACGAGTTAGGTGTTCAGTAATCGTAGGGAGTCAGACTGTTTCAGGAGGAGAAAGAAAAAACTTGCAAGTGAATTTATATATCGAAATAATAATTCTATTAATAATATATTGACCGCTATTTGGGGTTTTTTTTTTTTTGAAAAAAAGGGCAAAAGAAAACAAATTCATTCTCGTTTGAAGTGTTGTGAGATTATTCAAGAATTGATATTGGATTGTGATTGGATGGTGAAGAGCAGTCACGAATTCCCAATTGACGATCCAAATAGAGAAGCTTTGAAGATGGAACCATGTCTTGACTTTTCAGACTTCTCGCCCATTGACCCGCGCCTTTCCATTATTTTTTGGATTTTCTTTTTTATTTAAAAAAATAAATAGAATCTATTATCAACAAAATATACTTTTTTATGTACTTAAAAAATTTGTTTGATTTTCTTATTGAAAATCATGTTTGCCTGATTTTTTATGAAATAATATCTTTTTAATAAAGTTTGTTTAAATTGAATATTAAATTATTAATTTTTTTTTTAATAAAAGGACAATTTATTCAATAACTTGTTTTACTTTTATGTCTGAACATATGGTGGTCGTTGAAATCAATTTTTTTTAGAAAAAAACACATTGAATATTCAACATCCTGAGGTTGCCGCAAATTGAAGGCACAACCCAAGTGGTCCTAATTCGTGAGGCAAGGCCCAAAGTCTGAAGCACAAGACAGACAAACCCCCGGGAAGGAGGGTCCAATTAACTTGACCCATCCGGATTGAGGACTGACCCAACAAGTATAAAGAGAAAACTTATATCAAATTTTTTATATCTATTTTGTTAAGTTCTCTAAACTCACTTTATCATGTGTCCTATTTTTTTTAATATCTTCGTTTAACTTAAACCCCACATGGAAAAAATAATATACTTAAATATAATTGCAGAAATTGATGAAATGGAAATAAAAACTCGATATAATGTAAATATGATGCTAAGTATAATTATTAACTTAGATCTAAAATGAGCCAAGGTTGCCCAAGTTCGAGTCTTGTGTGGAGAGAAAATTATTATTAGAAAAGCTCGACACTGTCTAGTTTATAATATGACTTTCGAAACTTAACCTATTTGTATATATAGCCATACAGCTGATAAAACGGGTCAAGTTTAATCGAGTGCAGGTTTCATGATCAAGAACAAGCATGAGGGTGACACGGTATTTATTGAAGGTGGAGATGGAAGATAATGAAAAAGAAGAGAGCATTCCTCAGTTCAGAATCACTTCAAGTCCATGTTGCAAGTACTTGATCGACCCAAACTAGATTTTTATCAAATACAAACTTAATATGTTATCATAAACATTTACAATGTTTAATATTTCTCAGTTAAACCCACTTCACATCAATTTACCATTAATTTAACTAGTTGTTAAACGTGGAATAGGTTTAATTTCTCCCTTCTCTCAATTATTTATTTTTCTCCTTTCAATTTCTATCCTAGCACTCCCATTTTGATTTAACAAGCCACACTTATCAATAAATAGCAGAATCATTCATCAAATCAAACTCCGTTTAATATTATGGAAAAAAACTTGGCTAGTTATTTCAACAAGTGGCTCATGCTAAAAAAATTTGAACACTACGGTTGAATTGATAAATATTTACAAGTCATCACCGCAAAGTAATTGAGATTAATCACTACGGTTATACATTTCATCTTAAAAAATATTGCCCGCATCATCAATTTAAGACCCAAAAACACAAACTTACAAGGCCTAACATTTGATTAGAAACAAACCGATTTCATTTACCATCATCACCACACCATCCTTATCCCCGCCGACACATGCGGCGCCAAAATCTTCAACTCTCAGCATGTAGTAGAACCAAGCAGGATTCAAGCTGGTCCTGAAATTAAGCATAAGACGGTAATTTAGTCAGAATAGAAGCTCTATGAAACATATCCAACAATTTTGTATAAACCCAGAAGATTACTAAATGTCCTTTTATGTAACTGCAAAGCCAAAATTTTTGTCTAAAGACTAACAAATCATACGATCCAAAGAAATTTCAAAGTCAAATGAAGGCCTGTTTGGCTGCATGCAATACTAGTAGTTTAGAATCCTAGATATATTATCCTCTTCTCATCATATATAAGCTCTATAAACCATCTCAATAAAGATAGGGCATAGGAGTTGAAGGAAGAAGTTCTGACTAACCATGTGTGAGCTAGAGCTTCAAGTTAATCTTTTCAGACAATTTGAAAATATCAGAGTACACTCTATCTCCATTTAAGTCCTTGCCAGTGGCTCCTGCTGCTACTTTAATAATATCTTCAATCGCCGCAAAATTCCCCAAAATATCAACATGTGCACCACTCTGAGTTCCCCTACCCTCCAAAAGATTGGCTGGAGGAGCATGCCTATACTCCCTTATGTAAGTAGGGTTTCCTGAAGGATTGAAGCGGGTTCTTCCTCGCCAACCTTTCGCACACATGAAACCGGCACTTAAAACTGGAACAGTTTCATCTCCATCGACTGAATAAACTCCACCCGCTAGACAAGAGTCCTCATCATTTGCTGATGAGTCAATCTGGAAAGGAATGTAGCACCCAGATGGAGGGGTTAACTTGTAGACATATCCTCTCTCTGTAGGTATCCCCACACCGTATATCGAGTAGATTTCCATATCTGGAGCATTTGGTAATCTGTAGCAGCAGAGAAGAAAGATTTAGAATATCCATCACTAATAGAAATAATTAAAATAATGAATTTTCAGAGGCAGCTGTAGAGAAGCTCACGTTGTTTCTAAGGGATTAGACCAATATTTGTAATGTTTGTATTCAGGATCATCCAAGTTGTCAGCAATCCCATGTGAAAAATGAGCATCTCCACGCTTCATCATCTTGGGAGCAACATAATGAAGTAGATCTAAAATTGAACTAGCTGTGTAAGCTTTGTAATCTGCCACAGCATTGATCCCCTCCACTCCCATTTCCTGGTATTCTGACCAGATAGAGCACTTGGATTTATTTTCAGGCTTCCTACCCTTGGGTTTAACCTGTCAATTGCAACCAAGAATAGAAAATATGAAAAACTGTTATTTTTCAAAGCGATTACTGCCAAGTGCTTGCAATTGCAGGTAGCATCTAGCCGCATTTTTAAAATATCAGGAGACAGACAGAGAAGGAACTAGAGAAAAATATTAAAGTTTTTTTTAGAAACATATCAAACTTGAGGGTCAATGATTGTTCGCCATTTTGCATCCATGACTGAGATGATATGAACTTAGAAAATGGTAGGTGATTGGAAGTTAGTAGGGACAATGGAAATGGCTGAAAGTGTTGAGGTCTCTGTATATTTTCAATATTGATATGCCACTAAAGAAATGCAAACAAATGGTGTTAATGTAAATAAAGCAGCTGATTCGTCAGTATTTCAAATTTGAGCCAATGGCCATCTCTCTGAATCTGGATCTGATTATTCATAGATTTGTGGAGCGGATAGCTCCTTGATAGGTATTGCCATTACATTTACATGCTTGAATTCTGATATACAAACAGAAAGCTGTATCATTTCACACAAATGTAAGAAAGACAAAAATTATGAAAAAGCATTAGCAAATAGCAATGTGATAGTGAGCACCACGAAACAAAACCTCATGACACCATCTGAGCATGTTTAATAATCTGAAGTCATATAATAAGTGCCATTGTGAAAATGGGTACCAGGGAAGTTATCGATTCATGGGCAAACTGACTTTGAATACTATATTATTCAAATAATGAAAACAAAGTGCAGTTAAAAACAAAGACAAAATAAACAGAAAACAACATCAGCTACAGAGATTCTAAACAAATTCTGACTTTTTATATATTTGGAATTTGGAATATTACCCTAAAATCCAACCTCTCAAGCCTGGAGGAATGTAACTCAGCAGCATCTTTACCAAACGATACAAGTCTCCCATAATTCACATTTTTCATGAGCTTAACACTCTCTTTCCCATTTTGAAATGCATGATGAGTATCATTATTCTTCTGCTTATTTGCATTGCATTTATATTGTCCTTCAGGTGACCAATCAAGGCCCCCCCATATAGTGTCTCCACCTTTTGGTATCATTGACATGGTTGAATCCCATGTTCGAGTCATCTGCATTATATGTTGTAAAGTTTGAAGACCGAAAACATCCTTGTCTAAAATACCAGGTGCAATTGTCCTGTGTATATAATAGCAGCTCATTAGTTGTGCAAAACATGATGGAAAATAGCAAGGCTTGTTTTAGAATTTTAGTAAAACAAATCTATTATAGGCATTCTGGCAAATGAGACATTTGACATGTCGTCTAATGATAATGCTTGTTAAAGTGATGTTATTGAAAACTTGAAACTATTAGAGACACTTGATTAAGGATGTAGCCATCTTAGGCAAATAATGTATTTGATCCAATATAAATGTCTAGAAATAATTTGAGGTTCTTAACTTTTATCAGTCTTTGTCTCATTATAAGAGGACAGAAACCCAACTTATTGCAATTAGTTTTTCCTCATTAATAGGATTTCTTGAACAGTTCATACATATTAGTTAAAACGCCAATCTAGTTATGATTTGCAATATAAAGAACCCGATCAATTAAATTCAAATAAAGGATATAACAATATAGTGGCAAGAGCTAAGACAAGAACCTGGCTACAGCAATATCCCTGGCTTCTATAGAGAAAAGTCCGGCAACTGATTTTGGAACACCAAGAAAGGGTCCCCCAATGTTCATGACTGATTTTATATGCTTTGCACACCAATCTGAACCGCCCCCACCACCCATTGGTGCTGGTGCTTCAACCCATTTCATAAAATGAAGAAAATACAGAACCCCCATTGAGTGTGGAATAGCAACCACCTTATTACCACCATTTGTAGCCACCATGAGTTCTATATGACTTTTCATCCTGCTCAAAGTTTGGTCTCTTACCTATTCAAATCAAGCAGGGAATTAAAAATCTCATCTGAGGGTTTGCTACACATTTATGCAACATGAAAACTAGAGCGAGATCTCAAAGCTATACACATAAAAAAGGTGGGTTTAACTAAGAAATTACCTCTGTATTTTGAAATGAGATTCTCCAATCATACGAGGCCATATACATGTTTTTCTCCTCATAACCGATGTGGGCTAAATTGGCAATTAGAACAGCCCAGACAAAATAACCAGGTGCAAAATAATCAGCTGCTACTAGTCCAGATACAGGCCTCATTCTTATGCCAGGACGGTCTAGTCCTGTTTCATTATCTAAGGTCATGTGCTCCACCCAGCATAATGGTCTGCCAAAAATACATAAAGTAAAAAAATTTAAAGCATTGCCGATAAATTTCGTGAGTGTCATTAAACAATGATGAAACAGAGGAAACTGGTGGAAATTTTATTCTCCCCAGTAATACAGAACACTTAAATTCAACTATACCTAGCTTTTTGCATCTGGATGCCAACCATGTAAGTAAGATGAGAAATCAGAAAAGGGCATTACCTCTTGTACAGTCCTCCAAAAGCGCCGCCCCACAACCTCTTCCTGAACAATCCTTCTGCACACTGACGGCCCTCCCAGAGTTCGAGTCCACTGGTCACAATGCCGGGCACAAACACCACAGGGTGCTTCGCCCTCAAACCCTGCTTCCTCAATTTCACACCCGGTGGGTCCGGCAATGGCCCTCCAATTGCCTCCGTCACATACTGAGGAAATGACGCCGGCATTGCATTGTACAAGAGCAACAAAAACCACCACGTTGAACATATAAATCCAATTACCCAACAACAGCTATCCAAGCACGACCAATTTCTTATCTTCTCATCTTTTCGCTTCCTCTTCACCACCGTCTCTATCCCTTTCTCCTGCTTCACCTTACCATTGAGTTTGTCAACATTATGCTCTGAATCAGGAGGCGTGTAGGTAACGGAGGCTTTCCTGCGTCTTAAAAATGACATTCCAAAATACTCTAGAAGTAACCAGAAGATGATTCCCTCCAAAAAGGAGAACAAAATGTGAATTTGAAGAAAGAAGCTCGAAATGTTCTGCTAGTTTATATTTCTTATCAATGAACATCTGGATTAAACCAGAAAATAAACAAACAGTTAAACGTGGAATGAGTGAAAGGAAGCTGGAAATGCCCTGTTATCTCTGGAAGTTGGAAATTGGCCTTTTTTGGCGCCTTAAGCTCCGAGCTGTCGGGGTAACTAGATATATATATATGATTTATGAAGCCTTAGCTTAGAGCCATGAACCACTCCTCGTCGGAACAATAACTGTCAAACTGAGCGGAGAGGATCGTTCGCCGGCGAGGAGGGGGAGAAGCTGCGAGGAAAGCAGGCTTATGTGCTAGGCTGTCCCATCTGTTTGTCGAGCTCCGACGCGCACAGATTCTACAGCGGGTCCCACAGAGAGGTAAGGAACTTTAATTTGGATACGTGGCAGAATCTTCAGGCTTTCTACATTGTTCCTGATGACACGTGGAATTTAGAATCAGCAAGCTGTTTGAGAAAAAATAAATCTAAATTTGGTAGAGGTATAAGACGTTATTTTGGAAATAAAAGAATATATTTAAAGATACGCGTAATAGTATAGTAGTGTTATAAAAGAAAGGAAAGAATAGATAAAAGAAGAATAGAGAATTACATAGGAGAAACAAGTGAGTATTTTTTATTACGTTTAGAGATGTTAAATATATAATAAATAACATCTATTTAAAGGTAAAATTGTATAGTCTCAATTTTATCAGAATTTAGAGATTCCCTAATAATAGGAGATCTAAAGAGATACAGACATTCACACACACACATATATATATATATATATATTATATTTATAACACTCTTTATTGAATATCTATTATATATGAATCTATGAATCTGTCTCATTAAAAAAAATAACCAGGATAGGAAAATATTGTGAGACAAAAATCTAATAGAAAAAAAGAGAGTATATCATCCATTGATATACTACCTATCCTGGTTAGTAAAAATTTATAATATAACTTATGGCCATAAAAATCTAGACTTTATAACTTTTGGCTATAATATAAAAATTAAAGCTTTATTTACGACATTAGATAAAAATTTAAACTTTCTAGCTTTCAGTTATGATATAAAAATCAAAGCTTTACTTAGGCCTTGGATAAAAATTCAAATTTTATAACTTTCAGTTATAATATAAATTTCAAAACTTTACTTTCGCATTAGATAAAAATTAAGTTTTATGGACTCAAACTTTAATTATGCATTGGATAAAAGTCCAAGCTTTATGACTTTTAGCCATAATATAAAAATCAAAGCTTCACTTTTGTATTGGATAAAAGTCTAAGCTTTATGGCTCTCTGCCATGATATGAAAATCTTCACTTCAGCATTGGATGAAAATTCAAGTTTCATAGTTTTCAGTTATAATATAAAAATCAAAACTTTACTTTTACATTGGATAAAAATTCAAACTTTACACGCCATAATATAAAAATTAAAGCTTTATTTCTAACATTGGATTTAAAATCCAAGCTATATAAACTTCAGGCTATAATATAAAAAATTGAAAGCTTTATGGCTTCACGCCATAAAAAGAATAATTACAGTCTATAAAAGTATAATAGATATGATAATTTAAGTTGGGCCTGTTAACTCGTCAAAAAATAATGGGTTAAATTGAAAAAAAAAAAGAACTCGTTTTAGTACGAGTTAACTAACTTGCTAAAAAATCAGCTAACTAGTATTTAATTTTATTATTATTATTTTATTTATTTTTTATTCACTCTCAATCTAACTTTGAGTTTTCCACATATAAACCTAACCTCCTCCTCTCGTGAATTTGTCATTATTTTAAATTTTATTGTCATTATTTTATTGTTTTAAATTTTGTATTGAAAAGAAAAAAAATTTAAAAAAAGTGGACCCGCCAACCTACCACGCGGGGTTTGGGTTGGTTAAATGCTAACCCTCATAGGAGCAACGAGCATTTTTAATCCAACCTGACTCTTTCCAACCTGTTACGAGCTAGCCCGTTTTTAGCTAGTTAGCCCGTATTATCAACCCTCAAGTATAGAAAATAAGTTATGAAACATAAAGAAAAGATATAGTAATCAGACCATCAAAATACTATACATTTGCCAACGCATTCGTGCTAATAACATGTTATAAAATAAAAGAAAAAGTAGATAAGAGAATAATAGAGAATTATTGAGGAGAAACAAGGGAGTATATTTTATTTCATTCACAAGTATAAAATATATAATATATTATCTCTATTTATAGAGATAATTTTATAATATAATTTCTATCAAAATTTAGGATTCTCTAGTAATAGGATATAGAGAGAGATATGGACATCCCCATATATATATATATATATTATTCATAAATAAATTTTTCGTGTCATGATATTTCATGCATTTCACCTTTAAATATAAAAGATAAATCTAAATTAATCTTCTAATTATCTTAAATATAAGAATTAGTTAGTAAATTTATTTTAATTTTACACATAAAATCTCAATTTATTTTATTTTTTATATTTATATTTTTTAAATTAATTTATATAATTTATAAATTATATATAATCTAATGTTATACATAAATATTTTAAAAAATTAAGTTATATTTATTATAATTAATTAATTTATTAAACTTCTTTAATCTATAAAAATTTGTTAAGTACTCTCTTAATTATATTTATAAACTACCTTCAACATGTTTCACTGAATCAAGAAAATTTTTAAATTTAATTAGCTCTCACTTTAAATTTAATATATTTTTAATTTTATTCTTATTTAATATATATACTATATACATAAGAATAAAATTTATATAATAAAAAATAAAAAATATAATTGTCAATTCATATAAAAATTTAAAGATATCCCTTATAAACAAAATAAATATAATTTGATGTGAAGAATAAATATTAGTACATGGATAAGTGAGAAATGAACAGAACATTTGCAGAAAGAATATAATCTGTGCTTACGGGAAGCGTGGTATTATGTGGACATTAATGGGAAGTAAGACGAAAGGCGAATTGACGTTGGAGGGAGAAGGAGGACAATCGACGGTGGAAAAGGTGATATGCGTGACGTTATCTATGCGGACCAACACAAGGCATGTGTCTCGTATTTTGTTCTGTTTTTGGCCTGCAACGCTTCAAAAACCTCGGCTTTACCATAAAGATCTCAGCCAATAAATAATAATTAATACAGAATAGGATACCCTAAACACTCACTATAAAAAGCAGTGGGGACAATTCTGCAGAGTATGGATAAAGGGAAAGTGAAAGTAGTTACAATTTATTTTTTAAATATAAATATTCTTTTCTTAAAAACAATTTTATTCAAATTATTATATATTTAATATTAGCGTCTCTTTTAACAAATATTTGAATCTTAATTTGTAGAAACTAATTCTTTTTAAAAGAGAAATACGTAGGCTAATGATCCAAGTTAAATTTAGGAGAAGAAGTTAATCATTCATAATATATTGAATTAAAATTTAAATCTTAATTAATAAAATATCCAAAAATGTTTTAGATTTGATTGGTTCCAATAAAAAAATGACTATGCTTAGGAAATAAAGGAGAAGAACGTGGCTCTTTAAGTTCTAGGAAACTGCTTTCCCTTCGAAGCTATATAGAGTGAGTGCTGATTTGAAGAATGACTGCTAATTGAAATCTTTGATTTGAAGAATATTACTTTTGAATCAGATTGCAAACTGCTCATCCATAGAATTAACAATCACTAGACATATGGTATGTGTATGTGTTCTCCACATGCAATTGAAGAAATTATGAGAGTTGACTAGTTTGTTTGAATAAAGTATATTCTTAAAAGATTTAATATGGTTACTTATATTATTGTTAAATAGAGTCTTTATAAGAGAAATAAGTATTAATTCTCAGTCTTAAATGTAAAACATAGTTTAAAGATATATTTTAGTCCTTAATATAAAATTATTTTTTTTAATTTCATACCTTGTATTTATCATTTTTAAATTAATTTATCTAAATTATAAATTGATAAATAATCTAATTTTATACAAAAATATCTTGAAAATATTATGTTATATACGTTATATTCAAATAATTTATTTAATATCTTAAAATTAAATAAATATATTTTATATTAAAAATGGAGGATAACTTCATTGACATGACTCTAAATATATTAGGGACTATGTCTAAAATGATATTTTGGGAACCCTCATGTTTGAGTAATACTACTTATATAGTACTAATTATAAAAGTTAATTATTTTTTTAAATAAATTAAATTAAATAAATAAAATAATTAATTATAATTAATATAAGAGTTATTTGACTAATTTAAATATATTGAGTAATATATAATATAAAATTATATTGAGGGATCATATTTGATCATAGTTAACTGATTTATATAATTTATTTAATTTATCTAAAAAATTAACTAACTCTTATAATTATAACCAGAAGAAGGGAATACTATATACTAGTAATTTGTACAGGGCTACAGGCTTAGTAAATTTATTTGTTATTAAAAAGAGTAAAATTTACATTTGATCATTTATATTTATATCAAGTTAAATTTAATCTTTTAAATTTAACAAATACACTCTTAATCCATTAAATTTAATACTATTAAGTTTATTAACAAAAAATATTGACTTAATGAATTTTAAACTATGACTCAGCAATTAATTACTTACAAAGCATTTTTAAATTTTAATTTTAATTTTAATTTTTTAATATAATTATTTTTATATTTTAAAATTAAATTTAACCTTATATAAATATAAAAATCTGTAATTGTTACGTTACTATACGTCTTAAATCTATTTAAAGTAAAAATTAATGTATGAATATTTAAATTAATGTGAAGTTTTAATTATTTTAATTTTAAAAAATTAAAAATATATTTTTTAAATTTAGAGATTAAACACTAAATATATATTTTAAGCTATTAAGAAAAAAAAGGAAACGCCTTAAGCGCGAAGGGCCGATTCCCGGAATCCGGTTAACATCCGGTAACAGGTAAGACAATAAAGCATGAAGTACAGTCCCAGACACTGAAATGAAAATGTCACTCCTCCTTCCCCCATTCCATTATAGCCATTACCAAGCAACAGAGCACGCTTACACCTACCGAACTCACACAATCACGTCTTCTTAGTGCCTTGATTCTCGCGCTTTAACATCCAAGCTCCTTCACCTTCCTTCCTCTTCTCCTTTAACTACCTCTCAATTCACAAATCCAGGTACTTTGTTCTCTCTAATTTTGCAATGTCGATCAATTCTGAAGTCCTAACTTCAGAATTGAACATGAATTGATCCTCAGTTCTTCACTCTTTTGGTAGTTCATTCTGCAGAGATTCGCGGATTGGCTCGGTTGTACAGAACCGGAAAATGCTTACGTGCATAGCTCGTCCCAAGAAACCCGGGAGTGACTCGCTGAGTCAGCCCGATGATTCAGATGCTAAAAACCAAGCCATCAAACCCCTTACTTCTCAGGTACGTACCCTAACCATAACTGCAAGCGAACGCTAAAGTCCAAATCTATTTGTCTTATTTGTTAAATATCTGCTTCAATTTAACTGTTCTTGAATGGACATTTTTTCAGCTTAAGGATATGGCGTTGAAAGCATCGGGAGCGTACAAGCATTGTAGCCCCTGCACGGGGCCGACCACGCAGACTCGGCTCCGGAGCAATATCGAGTCAGACACGGATTCGGATCGCTTCCGGTGGTCGTATCGGAGAACAGGGAGCTCAAGCTCGACGACGACGAGGACATGGGGGAAGGAGATGGAAGCGAGGCTCAAGGGGATTTCGAGTGGAGAAGGGACGCCGAATTCGTCCAGTGGACGGCGAGTAGAGCCGGTGGTGTTGTTCGTGGAAGAGAACGAACCCAAGGAGTGGGTGGCGCAGGTGGAGCCCGGCGTTCTGATCACATTTGTTTCACTTGCGCGTGGCGGGAATGATCTGAAGCGAATACGATTCAGGTACGTACGCCTCCAATTCTTCTTTTCTCTGTTCCTGTTTGGAATCGGGCAGGCATGAACCGTCGTGTGGTGGTTCTTTTCGATGTCGCTGTCGTCTCATCGACGGCGACTGTGCCCTGCGTTTACAGTGTTGGTCAAGATGGGACCCTAAAGCATCTGGATCGTGATCATGACATTGAGCGCCTTTTGGACTGTCAATTTGTTCCCCGCCATTTACTGGGCACTTGCATCATATATAGTGTATAGGTTATTTCTTTTTTGTTTTTTTGTTTTTTTTTTCATTCTTGGGTTTTTATTTTACATACTGGAATTTTTAAGGTTAACATTGAGATAAAATTATCTAAGGATCTATCATTATATTTTAATGAAATTGGAATGTAAATTTTTAAATGAATCATATAATAATTAAATGTACAAAAAATGCTTATAATATTTTTAAAAGAGGTATAAGACAATATATACTTAAATTTTTTATATTTAAATATTCTTTTTAGATCACATTATATTTATGTGTATTACATTTTACTTATAAAATCATCAATACATCATATTACTTATAAGTCATAACAACTTTATATGTAACACACAAAAATAAATAATAATAAAGGCATGACTTCTATAGTAATAATGCTCCATTCTTTTTTTTAAGTTTTATTTAAATTACTATTAAATACTAAATATAAAAATATCTTTTAATAAAAAATTAAATTTTAATTAGTCATGTTATATTATAAGGGATTAGTACATTTACTAGACACAATCCCATTGCTAGTAATAATGCTTCTTCATTAATGAATAGCACTCATTTATTAACATATATAATACTATAGTCTTTGTGGATGCACGATTTTTAAAAAAAAAATATACATGGAAGGAGTAAATGGCCCAAGTGATTTAAATTGGGATGTGAAGCTAGGTTTTTCAAAAAAAAAAAATCAGAAAATTTAATTAGCTGTCTCTGTTTTTTTAGTTTCAAGGAAAAGCTTTGCTTGGCCATACCCATAATATATACTCCGCATAATTATTCAGGGTTTTTTGTTTGCAATTCATGTTTTAATTTTCGATATAAATAACATAATTTTTTAATGTTGTAAGAGGAATTTTCAGAATTCAAGACTTTGTGCAAATTAATCATTTGCTGTTAAGCATGTTTTTGTGATCTGGTGAATTCTTGTTTAAAAAAAATATCCCAAATTCTCAGAACTTGAGCTTCTTCTTTTTTTATGTACATTACTACCATATTATTATTATTGGAATGGTCTCAAAAAGCATCGTGGGATCAAACCCACTACATCACACTACTAGGAGACAATCTTGCTGCTGGAGCATTACACCAAATGCAGAACTTATTGCGTTTATTTCTTTGTTTTTCTTTTTGGGTGTGAATTTTTGAGCTTCCTCATTTATAAATTCTTAATCTGTTGAAGTATCCATAGTCCAAATACGAATCCCATAATTAATGATATGACTCCTTAGGAAATATGAAATTGAAAGAGTTTAGCTGTGGGGACCACATTCCCCCAGTATTTTCACGCCATTGCCAAAAGCAATCCAAAAAGAGGTCCCAAAAGGAGACCTTATTGAGGCTTTTGTTAGTGGAGGTGGGTCAGTGTTGATTGTGTTGGCAAACTTTTAACCCGAGTATGCCGTTTGGTCGGATGAAACCCCTCTCTCTCTTTTTAAATTTTTTCGTGCCTAATTCTTGGTTACTTTGTCTTCCTCTGATAGCAATTTTTGTCTTCTTTTATTCTGCAATATGCTTCAGAATGCCCCCATTTTCTCCAAAAATCTTTATACAACAGGACAAAATATTAAACTCTACAAGACGGCCAGCCACAAAATATAGAGATAACATATGTTATATAGAGTTTTGGCCCCTTCTTAATTTTCTTTTGCTATCGTATAGAATATAGAATATTAAAAGCACAAAGGAATTGTGTGCATCATGTTGTTGTGCTGGCCCTACTTAGTGACTTGTGATGCAATCCATTTGTATTCTTATACTCTCTCTAATATTTAATATAAAAGTTATTAATTACTTTTTTTGAGATAGATTAAATAATTTAAATAAATCAGTTAAGTATTCTAAATCTAATATCTCAAAATAAATTCATATTATATACTATTTTTTAATTTATTTAAATTAGTTAATTAATTTTTATTATTTTTAGTTAACTGATTTATTTAATTTTTTTTATCTATCTAAAAAATTTAATTAATTTTTATATTAGAGATTGTATGAGTAATTTTTCCCCTGAATTAAGTTCGGAATTTTAAGGTGTGCACAAGGATAAAGCTAGAACTACTTCAGCCAGCCATATCATTTCATTGTTTAGGCGCGTTTAGGAGATGTAGTTGACACATTAAGGTTGGACCCACTTGTTTTCAATGGCGGAGACAAACCCCAATGTAAGGTCAATGTTGGCCTTGGATCTACTTTATTCCGTCCACCGAATGACCGGGTTTGCCTTTAATTATTCATTTTGAGTATTCTTTGTCAAAAAGTATCGATTTCAGTGATGACCTCGCATGATTGAAAACAGTGTCACAAACCATTAGAAATTAACTGTTTGTTCAAGCCTAATAAAAAAACATGACAACAACAACAATAATAAGAATAATAATATTGGAATTGGCTAGAAGGTTTCAAGCTTTAGTCACGCTAGGTTAATGCTTGATTAACTTTAATATGAAACCATTATTGTTCCACCGCCCTACCCAACATCCCACACAACATAGAGAGAAATAGGGATGGTGAGGACGAGTAGGAAACCACTCAATTCTCAAAACACTTGATTGCCTTTCTCAGAATTTATTTAATTTGGATGTGGAAAAATCTTTTTTTTTTTAAGTAAGCGAAGCTTTTGTTTATGGTATCCACATGTCAGAAGTGGGGTCCATTATGATATGATTATTTATCCCTCCATTTCCTCTAAAATCACTTCATGGATCTAAATTTGAATTTATTTTACATAAAGTTTTGTTCAATTTTGGTTAGCAATAATCAAACATGCAGTTCTACTCATGATGAATTCATTACCGTTTTATATTAGGGTCCCACAGTTTTTATGAGCATGGGGGAAGTATTCTCATGTATGATTTATACAGTCGTCAGGACTAAGGAACTGGGACTGAATTTTGCTTTTTTTATTTTCGATGTAATAGTCGCGAGATGTTTAACAAATGGCAAGCTCAAAGATGGTGGGCAGAGAACTACGACAAAGTTATGGAACTTTACAACGTTCGAAGATTTAACCGCCAAGCTTTCCCTCTTCCCACGCCCCCAAGATCCGAAGATGAGGTATGCTCTGAATTTCAATACCTCTCTTGGGCATTATCATGGACAGCCTAGTAGTGCTTGCATGTCTGGAAGATTGAAAGCAAAGTAGTTTTTGACGTGTGAAAGCAGAGTAGCTTAATGGACAAGAAAACGGAAAGTTATATGATTATATAAAAATTATTAACTATTCAATAATATATGTACAGATATGATTGTAAATTTATATTCTAAAAAATATAATCAAATAATGATATGATTGGGTTTTTGTTATTCTTTTCTTCACAGAATATTTTGTTCAATAAAAACTTATTTGAGAAATGAAAAATTCACTTAGAAATCAATAATATAGATTATTTATATTTATTTTTAATTAGAGTTAACTTACTTTTCTGGAGATTACATGTAATATATGTTCTTTTTTTCCCTGTATAAACACCTGTAATATTTATATTCCCTATGTTACTTTTTTAACCTGGCCGGTCTTTTTCCTGGGTTAAACACAGAGCTCAAAGATTGAATCCGCGGAAGACAGCCCAGTGACACCTCCGCTGACTAGGGAACGTTTACCTCGTAATTTGCACCGTCCTACAGGAATGGGAATGGGATACTCATCCTCTGATTCATTTGATCATCAATCCATGCAATCCCGGCATCCCTATGACTCTTATGGCATGAACTCAACCCCTAAAGTTTCCACCATTAGCGCAGCCAAGACAGAAATGTCATCAATGGACGCCTCCATGAGAAGTAGCTCATCCCGAGAAGCTGATCGCTCCGCGGATTTTTCAATCAGCAATGCCAGCGATCTGGAGACTGAATGGGTTGAGCAAGATGAACCTGGGGTTTATATCACCATTAGAGCATTACCGGGTGGCAAAAGGGAGCTCAGAAGAGTCAGATTCAGGTATGCTTACGCTCAATTTTATGGCCTGACATATTCCCTTCTTGGCTATGCTGTTGTGACTAGATAAGTAGTTGCTTCTTGATAGGTCATAATAATTACTTCCATGCCAGCAGCTACTGCCCTGGCAATTGGTTGAGTTTGATACTAAGAAGCACTTACAAGATACAGAACAAGAACATGATATACTGTAATGAGCACAAACCAAAAGGATAGCCCAATCCCAAAAGCTTAACTTATTAGGAGGAAGAAACCCTTGAATTTATAAATCGTACTCTACTTGTGAGACTCTCTAATATAGGACTCCTAATATAATCCATCTCAGACGCACACCTGGGGAGGCCAATGACACGGACCTGAATACCACTTAGCATACGCACACAAGTTCAACCTACTTCCCAAAGTCACTTCAAAGCTCAAAATTCTAAATTAACACTGCTACTCTGATCTGTTTCTTCATAAATTTTGATTTATCTATCATTACAATTAAGGTATATATGCATGCATGCACTGAAATGGAAGCGAGGCATATTGGAGATGTACATTTGTGCTCATAGTTGTGGTTACATTTTGACATGGAATGGAATTGAAATTGATAATTCTGGTTGTTTTTAACATGTGATGTGCAGCCGAGAAAAATTTGGGGAGATGCATGCTAGATTATGGTGGGAAGAGAACCGCCCCAGAATACATGAACAATACTTGTAAGATTGAACCAAGTTGTTGGCTGCTGATGCCATATATCCAGATTTGTGGAGGTGGTACTCTGCATATTAAATTGTTTCATATCTGTTTTGCTATACTACTAAGTCTCTCACTATAGGTAGTCACATATCAGAACGAGGTGACACTGGCACCTCTCCGTTTTGGGCTCTCTCTCTCTCTCTCTCTAAATATAAATCCAATGGATGATCACACTTTTAATTGTGTGGTCGGGTCAGGTTATTGTGTCGGATGCGGGTGGGGAAGTTAACTTATATTAGTTACTTGTCTCAGATATTGGCGAATGAAAAGAGCATAGTTAAGAAGTGTGGTGGTGGTGGGTGTAAATTCTATAGCTATTCAAATTGGGATTCAAAGAATGAATCTACTGTCATCATCTTTTGTCTCCTCTTAGATATCCATATATATATATATATATATATATATATATATATATATATTCTAGTTACGGCATGCGTGCTTCTTTGTTTTCATTGAGTAAACAAATAATAAAATAAATCAACATGTTTCCAGGAGCTGCTTTACCATCTGCAAGCTTCACCAGGTCCATGCAGAGGAATATACGTACTCTTGAGAAAAGAGGGCATTTTAATTTCAAAGTTACCATTTTCCATATGCTAATCATTAATCATATGTCAATACATCTAAGGAAAATTATAAGACGGACTGCTTATAAACTGTTAAGAGTATATTTTATCTCGAGTTTTATGTACCCGAACCTGTTAATGAAAGAAAATCAATCTATCAAGTATATTAGCTAAAACACGACCATAATAAGTGCCAAAATGTTAACTTCAAGTAAAGGATCGGGCTACTCGTCCTAGATTCTAGGCTGGGTTTTGACCCACACAAAATTGGGTCGCTTGCAATTTAGCCCCGCAAGTATGAGACAATTTTACGTGTAATCTTTTACTAATGGAAATGCTCCGTCTCTTTTACAATAATAACGAATAAATATTTAAATCTCTATTAAAAAAAAAGTGTACACATTTAATATCTGACAGTATCTTAAATATGGTTGTCTTTAATAAGAGATACCTATACTTAGAAAAAAAAATTATGTGTAATCTTTTGCATGTCTATTACAACAAACTTTCTGTCTCAACAATTTGACTTTATCTATTTGACCTTATATTTTTATTTTAAAAACTTGCAATCAATACATAATCTTTTATTATTATTATGATAAATATTCAATGGTAGAATATTTCATGGAAATGAAGAGCCTAGAAATAAATAATCCACATAACAATTAAATGTGCATTGGTGAAAGAGAGTTATTACTGTTCGTATAAGGTGAATCAGATATAAGAAGCTCCACATGCACTAATGAAGAGTTGTATATGACTTCCAAAAAAAGGTGTAAAATTTTCACCAAAGCTTTATCAAAAACATGGTCCGATATCACATTGAAACAAACATAAAATTATCTGATTTTTTTATACTTGGATCATATTATTAGGTATTCAGTTTTGAGGTTCATGACTGTTCTTCTCATTATAGCTGTCTCATCCAGAAATCGAATTCAAAATCTAAAAATTTTTAACAATATTTTATATCACTAGATCAATTTTATATTGGTAACAAAAAATTATTTGATGGTGATTGATGAAAATGAATCATTGAAAATCATGAAATTTAGAAAGCCAAGTGTTACACAAACAGACCCTCAAGCAGCAATTTGAATCTGTGATAAACAAGACCCATCAGTGAGGACCGAGGAACAAGTCAGAACCCATTAAGGCATTAACAATTACCCATTCTTCTTGTGCTTGACAAAGGAAACACACAAAAATTAAAACAAAGAAAAAAAAAATTGTATACCAAAAAAAAAAATCTTGATTAATATCTAAACCTTAGTTGATGCACTAAATATAGACACATCTTATAATAAAAGATTTAAATATTGATTCGTCTGTCATATTATGAAAGATTAACCCTTTTATGTGAAAACCAACCTTGGTGCTTGTGGCTTTCCTGAGTGAAGGGACTCTGGCTTGTATTGCCCTAGAGTATGAGTAATTGAGTCCACAAGGCACAAGTCTTGAGAGCAAAGGGTAAAAGAAGAGAAAAACAAAACACACTGATTTGGTTTGGATCAGTGACCGCAACAAGGTAGGCTTGTGACATTGGATCTCATAGACGAATAGGACTGAAATAAATGCACTCATCAGAATCCTATGCTGTGTGTTATCCTTACCAAAGGACTCAAGTGAGTGAATGCATGTGGAAACTTGAAAAGAAAGAAACAAACAACACAACGCAACAAGCAAACAACCAAAGTAATCAAATAAGAATTTAATTCAATTAAAATTGGTTAAAAAAAAGCACAAACAAAACAAATGATCATGAATGTTCAACTTATGTGGGTGTGGTCTCCTCAAAAAGATTGCCCGCACGAGCGGTGTTCACTTTTAATCAGTTTCAACTCTTTCTTTTTTACAATCATCTGTTTCTCTCTTTCTCTCTCTACTCAGTGCTGCAGTCACAAAGTGTGTGGTATGCCATTTTCCCATTCATGTTCACCTAAAGCTGCACAGTACACTACTGCAACACCCAAACATGCTTGCTTTTAATAACGTTATCTCATTCCTCACAAGTTCAACAAAAACAACCCCTTACCCTCTTTCCAAGCTCGCACGCAATGTCCCTCTGTTTTCTCTTTCTCTTTTTCACACGTTCGTTCTATCTCTCTACTTGTTGCTTTCTATATGAGTTACACACACACACACACACACACACACACATAAGAATGTCTCTCTCAGCTTTTGATATTCCCTACCTCCTTCCTTAAATTAAATTCTCCTCTGCTCTGCACATTTATTTCAGTTTTCTCTGTACATTTGGTCTCTTTTCCTGCGAAATCTGCATGCCTCAAACATAAATAGAAGGGGTAGATCGATGATGCGAGATGAGTCGTACCCACGAAGCAGAAGGACCCCATCTTTCTCTTCCTCTCTCCTTGACGCCATTTACCGTTCCACCGACCAATCAAAGTCAGACCTTGATGAATATTCAAGATTGGGTCTCTGCAAGGAAGTTCAGTACACAACGAAACAGAGCAATCTCAGTCACAACAACAACGACATAGGAGTTTCTCTGGGAAATTATGAATATGGCAGAGTCAGGGATATGAATCATCGTCCTCGCAGAACAGTTATGGTTGAAGATTGGATGGAGAAACAGAGTTCCTACAGCTCTTCTGAGTGCTACAGTTCAGGAGTATTCTTCTCGTCGTCGGAGACAGAGACGAGCTGCAAACAGAGATCGAGGTTTACTAAATCCGACAAGCAAAAGAAACAGAAAGTGAAGCAGCCAATGTCACCGGGAAGTCGAATATCTAGCTTTTTGAGCTCTCTCTTCAGCTATGGAAGCGTGAAGAAGGCGAAAATGTGCTACGTTGGGGCAGTGGAAGATGTTAATTTCGAGCAGAAATCTCAGTCTCCATGTGTTTCTTCCTCTGCTTCTTCATATTCAAGGAGGTCTTGCATGAGCAAAACGCCATCTTCGACGAAGAAGAACAATGGCGTCAAGAGGTCCGTGAGATTTTACCCTGTAAGCATGATTCTGGGCGAGGATTCTCACCACAAATTTGTCTACGAGAATGATCCAGATATAATGCCGTTGCCTAGTGGTGTAGGAAAACTCAAAACAAGATCTTCAACAAAGGAGGAGAAGAAGAAGAGCTCTGTTTTGGCCAGAGAAAATGGCTCAATAAAGAGTAGTGAGTTTGATTTCAGAGTGTTGTACAATCATAATGGTGAGGATGCAGAACATGAAGATGAAGATAATGATGCTTTGAGCTATTCAAGTTCGGATCTATTTGAGTTGGATCATCTGATTGGGGAAGAGCTTCCTGTTTATGAAACTACTAATCTGGAAACAAACAAGGCCATTGCAAATGGCTTACGTTTGTAATTCATTGGAATTCATCAATGTAATGCATTGTCATTTTTAGTTGTCTCTTCAAAACATTTATTAGAAACTACTTTTTAATTCAATACTTTTTTGTTTCATTACAAAGATGATACTCCTAGTTTCTAAACACGCTAGGAATTATTCTTTGAATAGCCTACATTTGATTCCTCTTATTAGAATAAAAAATTCAAAGAGAAAATCCCTACTACCATAAGAACAAAAAAACAATCAATAAAAAGTCTCACAATAAATAAATAACATATAGCAATAAGTTCTAATCTAAGAAATAATAGCATGTTCATATTACTCACTTGTGAGATGTTTTTAGTGATCATATTTTTTTTAAAATATCATAGTTATTTTCCTAATTTTAAATGCATCAAGTTGGTGTGGAAAAATGAATAATTTTTTGATTGCACATGAGGGTGAATATTAATGGGCATTTTTATATGGCACTTGAGATAGAAAAATCTTAGAAGAAAATGCTCAATAATTTGGAGCAGAATTATTGCCTGGTGCATATATTTTGATAAAATCCCTTGAAATTTAAGTCTATACAATATTATGTTTGGAATAAGTGTCAGATGAATTTAGATTTTTTAGACTTTTCAGTCATTAAAATAGAAAGTAGATCAATGATACTCTTTGAATCGTTATTTTTCTAAAATCTAATAAGATTTAATTTATAGTTGGTGGGGTGGGGAGATAAATAATTATATAAGTGAGGATGCAATCTGCAGAATTTGTCAAAGAAGATCAGAGAGAGAAGAAAATAAAGGGGAAAGAAAGAGCAGAGATTCTACCAAACCAAGAAAACAAAAGTTTAAGCGAGTAAAAAAGGAGGAAGCTTTTGCACATGGTAGGCATCAGGAGGATGATAGTAAAATGTCTCCCACTTTACCCCAAAAATAAAAATAAAAATTAAAAAAAGGTTCTCACCTTGAAGATTTAATTAATCATTACAACAAACTCCTTTTTGCCCCCTCTAAAAAGTCCCCAAGTACGGTTTGAAATTTGATCTCATTTTTTTGTTGTTGTAACTAAAGCCATAATTGAAGCTCATTATTGAGATGGCAAGATTCTATCTTATTCCAACACAGCAAACCCATCTCTATTCAAATAAAATTAATTAATTAATTAATTAATTTGTGAAAGTGAGACTAATTACTGAATAATCCTAGTAAAATGGTGGGGTATGGTTAAAATAGCATTTTTATTGTAAAAGTGAAAAAAAAAACAAATAATAAAATGTAGTAATACTACTAATAGGTGCATGTATAGCAGACAAAGTAGGGCCATTTTCATAAGGCAGTGAAGAGGTCAACTTAAGGAAAAGCTACTTTTTTGCTTTCTGTTTTTTTTTAACGACTGAAAGGAGGGATCAAATTCTATTTTTCAAAACTTGATAGTGAGACAAACTAGGGCTAACAGGTTGACCTAATTGCCATATCCTCGTGAACATTGCTAAAGTTCAAAGATTAAAATTGAAGGAACCAAAACATGACTTACCAACTAATTGCAATTTCATTAAGTGAAATTAAGCATACTTAATATTTTAAGCCTTACACTTTAAATTATGGGGAATTTAAGGAATCTAATTGCAGAAAAATCTCGCGAATTCGTAAAACGACTGTGAAGTCCCAAAAGATTTGGGATTAATTTTTTTAAATTATGAAATAACGGAATTACCCTAAAAAATTATCTCAATTATTATTTTTTTTGCCCACCAGTTATTATTCCTTCCTCCGAAGTTGTTATTCCTTTGTGTTTGAGTTTTTATTTTCTTTCTTCTTACTTGAGTTATTATTTTTTCCCATAAAATTGTCATGCCTTTTACTTGAGTTGTTTCTTTTCAGGACAGTTCTATCATTTTACAATTAAAAAAAATTATTCAAATGACCTTTGAGATTTTACGGTCATTTGATAAATTCGTAAATTTTTTCTATAATTAAATTTGTTGTACGAGACTTCGTTGCAATTTTCTCTTAAATTATCGTTAGGGATATGATGATACTCAAATGTAGTTAATGATATCATGTACTCCTCTTATTTTAAATATAAAAAGTTAATTAGTCAGTTGATCTTAATTATAAATATAAGACATATTTCTTAAATTTATTAACTCTTTCCTAAACTATGTTTATTAATACTCTCTCAGTAATAATCAAGTAAGAAAATGATAGAGGGAATTGAAAAAATTAATTATGATATTTTAAGAAAAATACGCTATAATAATTAGTTTAATTAACTTCTTTATTCTAATTAAGTTATTAGTTAAATATGTCATATATTTATGATCGAATAAGTTTCTAAAAAACTAAACTATCTATTTCCCTTAAATCATAAAATAATTTGTAAAAAAAAATTAAAGAAACAAATATAGGTTACATGCCAGCCACTAACTACATGACGATTCACAAATCATAAAATAACTTAATAAGGATTTTGTCAGCTTTTATAGAGATCATATGTTACTCAGTAACTTTCCTTGCTTTTAATGATAAAAATAAATTGTGCACTAAAAATTATATTAAAAGCTCAAGCTATCTCTTTTCCCACATTTAAAATTAAAAAATGACCCCATCTTTTCTTAATGCATAATATCTTGGAGCTGTACAAAATGGGGGCTAACTGTAAAAGTGGCAGATTAGATATAATGACTACAAAATAATTAGATTACTGGTGAATCTGTACGGATAACTTGGTTTAACAAAAAAAAACCTAACTTTTTGCATTATTAGATGTTCTAATTGCATATGTTTGCTTTATTAAAAGAAAAAAAAAGGCTATAATTTCAAATGATATCTCATAATAAAATAGCTCAGCTTTTTAGGTGATTGAAATGTCCATGTCACCAATCATCGTAATGACAGTTAAATTATCAGATAAAATATTCGGTGGTTAATACTTCACATTTTCACTCAATGCTAAACGTTGGCAGGTAGAAAATTACTTTCAAGGATATTTCCCAAGCTTGATATTATCCAAAAAAGAAAGAAATTAATAAAATTTTAGAGTTTTGAAAATTTCTTACAAAAAAGGAGGTCTTGTGGGAAATAAGGTCCTAAAATATATACAGCTCACTGAACTAGTATGATGATTTAAAATATATTAATTTATAAATAAATAGAATATTTATTTATAAATTATATATAATCTAACAAAATATAATTATTAAATTGTAAATTTAACCAACTGTTTTAGACTTAATAAGAGAAAAAAATAATATAAAATCTCATTCAATCGATTTATTTAAAAATTTTTAAAATAGACTAGGTGGGAAATATCATGGATAGAGAGAGATCGGACAGAAGAGAAGAATAAGACAAGATTTAATGTGAGGGCAAGAAATGATAATGAGCGATGAAGAGTTTTGAAGATGAATTGAAGGAAGGCAATAAGGCAATAACATGAATGAATGGTTACGTAATGCCAGTGTGCTAGAGTGAGGGATGTTACTCACCAACCAAGCACAAACTGTGACACTTACTATATGTACACGTGCCAAGTTCAATGCAACCCATATCTCATTAAGCATTAATCACTAATCACTTTACCTATAATATAGGTCCATCAATCAAACTAATTATTGTTTTTGGGAACCAATTATGTATATATATATATATATATATCCACCCAATTATTTGGGAGTTACGTATAGATAGATATTATCATATATATAAACAAATAATCTAAAGTGTGATACAATTAATAGATTATTAAATCTATTAAATATAATATTATAGATTTAAATTAAATATTATAATTAAAAAAATTATTAGAAGAGATTAAACACGTTTTGGTGATATTTATATTTTAAAAAGATTATTTTTTAACTATTATTTAAGAGATACCGCATTAATTCTAAAAAAAATATAAGCAGAGTTGGCTATATCTACATGTATGATCTCCCCAGGCATTTTCTATGGTCTCCAAATGCATTTATGGATTAATGGATTCTAATTTTCTATGGTCTTTTTAATTTTGAGAGTAATCTCGCGATGTGACGGAGATGAGTACAAATACACACATTGAATAAGAGTTTGTATCATATTCACTTTTTTTTTTATTCCTATTTCTCAGTTATTCTAAATGCATTCACATGTTTCTAGTTTCAAAAAATTCGAATCTAGGACATTTTGCAAATAAACAAACGAAAAGTTCAACATAATGATAAAAAATTGTTACTTTAGTATTAGTTAAACTTTTCCCGTAACATTATTTTTACATTGAAATTTTCATAAACTGGTTCGTGAGAGGTTACTCCGCGTAGAGTAAGGTGCGCAAATTGAAGAACACTTGTATGAAAATATTTATATTTTTTAATATAATACTTATTCCGATCTTTAATAGAAGAGTTAGTTAATTTTTTAGGTAAATTAAAAAAATTAAGTAAATCAATTAATTATAACTAAATATAACCCCTCAAAATGAATTCATATTATATACTCCTTAATCTATCCAAATTAATCAACTATCTCTTATATTAGTTATAATTAACTGATTTATGTAACTTCATTAATTTATCTAAAAATATTAACTACATCAAAGAAGTATATGAGAGAGAAGCATGGTGATGCCTAGAGCTGGTAAAACATGCTCAAACCTTACAAAAAAAAAAGGCGGGCTCAAGCTGACAAAATGTCAGTCCACCTAGCCCAAGCTAGCCCGTCTATTTTTTTAAATTATTAATATTATTATTTATTTTATTTAAATATTATTTTGAATACTCTCATTATTAAATACTAATAAATATTGTTACTTATTTATTAATTTAATATATGTTAACATATTATAATTGATTAATATTATGTTAATGTTTATTTAAATTTATAATTATAAAATTTGAGATTTTTTTATAGAAAAGTAGAAATTTTTAAGAGTATAATATTAATAATTTTTTTATTATACTAATATAACATTAGAAATTTTTTATAAATATTTTAAAAGTTTAAAAATAAATTTTTTTAAAATATTAAAAAAAAAAGAGGTTGCGGACTAACAGTTGGCGGCCTAGCTTGCTAGAGGCTGACTCGGGCTAACATTTTATCAATTAATTTTAGAGCGGGTTGCACAATTTACCTGCCCGCAAGGATCTATTTTTACAGTTCTAGTAATGCCTAACGGCAAGCATTAACTATTATGAGGATGACAAAAACTATCTCATACATTCCCTTTTCTTAAATAAGTAAAATTTCTCATATATATATATATATAAATAAAATCCTTAAAAGTGGCAGACATACTATTCACAAATTATGAATAATGTAACTCTTTCCTCAAATTTTATAGAATGCGCGCAGAAATGTGTTTTGTTGTTTGGTTATGTATGGCCTGTAACATTATAATTTTGTATGTTGTTAAAAAAATGACATATTACTAAATAAAATTAGGTTTAACAGAAAAAATTAATCTATCATAATATAATAAATTAATATTTAAATTTTTATTAAAAAATATTTATATATTTTTTAGTTTTCTACCCTATTCATCGAAACTTTACCCCGACTACATTAAGATCTGACCCGCGTTACGTACCTGACTATGGTGGATAAGTCTCTCAACAGGAATTTTCTGTATAAACTAAGGTTTAAACTCGAGACTTCACTTAAATGATAATGAGCTATTTACCCATTGGACTAACTCTCTATTAATAAAAATATTTATATTTAATATCTGATAATATATTAAATACGATAACTTCATATAAAAATGGCCCGCGAAGGATTTAAGTGTGGCCTATTATTATCTGGACTTTCTAGTTAGTCTGTTATTTGTAAGGCCCAGATTCGCTATGGCCCCGACGACACGAACAGGAGGTGCCGTTTTATTAAAACGACGAAGTAAGGATAAGAAGTGGGGCCCTCAGAGCAGGTGCGTTGCGGAGGGAAAAAGATGGGATGGTTCGTTCGTGGATGATTCCATTCGTTTATCGCTTACCGCGTAAGCAACCTACTTGATCAATCAACAGGATCTTCCACCTCTAAATCCACCCTCAATACCATCCGATCGGGTCACAGCTTACTGGCTTTGGTTTTCTGATTGTATAAATTTGATTGAGTTACTGGGTTTCGGTTTCTTGTTTTGTTTACTGATTCAAGCGCCATGAGTTTTCTCTTCGGAAAGAGAAAAACTCCCGCAGGTTTGTTCATGGGCTTTCCATCGGCTTTTTTCTTTCAATTTATATATTTATTTTCTCAAATATTGAGTTCTGAATGGGATTAAAGTATCTGTCGTTGATATATCTTGAGTGGAAAATCTAATTGGTTGCGGTTTGTATTGGATAGTAGTAGTGCGGATTTAAATTGGGAATTGGGATGCTCAATCCGGATTGTTTGTTGATGTTATCTTGTGATTTAAATAATTCGTTGTGATCGCCCTTGTTTCTTTTTGGTCGGTGGTTCGAAAGTACCTTAATTATATACAACGTATCTTTTGAGTCTGATTCTGAGAATAAGTTACAATAACTGTAATTGTTTGTTTCCCAGCTTCAATTGACAGCAGTGTTGCATGGTGGTGATGCTGTGGTTTTACTATTAAATTCATTTTATAACATTTCTAGCTATGAGAATTATAATTATAAGGGAATATTTACTAGCACATAAACTTCGTTCACTGGATGCAAATTGATACTCGAGTAAATTGTTTGCTAGTTTCGTGCATGCATACCATCCGTAAGTATTCATATTTATTGGTTGATATGCCTGTAATGGGATTTTCTATGAACTTGCAAATGGCATCCCTATATGTTGATTATATAATACGTGAATGTAAAATGTGATTTTCAGAGCTGCTGCGGGAAAATAAGAGAATGTTGGACAAATCGATTAGAGAAATAGAGCGCGAGAGACAAGGCTTGCAATCACAAGAAAAGAAACTGATTTTAGAGATAAAGAAGAGCGCCAAACAAGGCCAGATGGTATGATGTTTTCCTTTTGTATTTTTGGTTTTTTATTTCACTTTGGGTTTCTGTTGTAGCAGGTTGAATATGCTAGCTTAACTGGTTGTGGCACATCTAGTTTTTTCTGTATTCACGACATAGGATAAGCTGTTTTTGCTTTATCAGTTTTGACCATTTTGTTTGTATTAATTTCACATTCTTTGTAATTTCCAGTCACCCATGACAAAAATCAGACATTCCTAGTATTATTGGAGGTTTAAATGTTTCCACATGGTCAGGCATATCGCCATTTCAGAGTATATGAATTTCCAAGGCCCTTCCTATCAAAAAGAAAGGCTTCTTTTTTTCTTTTCCTTTTTGAAATATGTCATGAGCAATGTTTCACAGTGATTAAGTTTAGTTTACATTGCTTTAGAGCTGCCATAAATTAGGGGTGTATGTTCTGTATTTGACACTTACATTGGAATATTATATCCAACAATCTTCATTTCTGTTGTGTCTTGATGAAAAAATACTTGATTTTCATTAATGTAATTGGTGGACTAAATAGAACTACCGATTGCATCTTGATGACTATCATTTGTAATGGGATTTTGTTGTTTCGTTTTCTTTCATTGGAACAACTTATAAAGCAAGAAAATTATCCAGTCAGTTTTGATTTGCAGTCTACTTCTGCCTAGTTTTAAAGTTTTAAAGTTTTAAAATTGATATCGTTCTAAAGCCTGAAAATTTATGTAAATTAGTTCTTGGGAGCGATTCAAGCTCGCTTGCATGTTATGAAGGGTATTTTCTGTTCTTGTTTGAATTAGTAGTCTGTTTCCCTACATATTCTAATTTGGTTTCAATATGCGAATCAACTGCCAAAATCTGACTGTCGGTAACACTGAATTTTGTCTATTTATTATGGTTCACACATGATTTGTCTTTGAAGGAGGTGGCCTCTGTCTTTCCATTGTCAATCTTGCTTCATGTAAATGTTTTTTTACGTTTCAGGGAGCTGTTAGAGTGATGGCAAAAGATCTTGTTAGAACAAGGCATCAGATTGAAAAGTTTTACAAGCTTAAATCACAGCTCCAGGGCGTATCACTCAGAATTCAGGTATGCTGTTGTTGATATAATTATAACCGTTGGTTTGTACTTCCATAGATATTCTTCAAAGGATGCATTTTTGTTTTAAGGCTCATGGCATTATTCCTAGAAAAGGATTAACCTGTGGGCTGGCTATTTCCATGGACATGCGTTGATAAGCCCTGCACAGATGATCAAAATCTGTGCCTTAGCTTATATTTGGGTGCTAATAGTTGAATTACATTTTGATACAAATTTTCAGACTTTGAAATCAACACAAGCAATGGGGGAGGCCATGAAAGGTGTGACAAAAGCAATGGGAAAGATGAATAGGCAGATGAACTTGCCATCTCTACAGAAAATCATGCAAGAATTTGAGAGACAGAATGAGAGGATGGAACTGACGACTGAGGTGATGGGAGATGCAATAGATGATGCCTTGGAAGGAGATGAGGAAGAGGAAGAAACAGAAGAACTAGTGAACCAGGTTCTAGATGAGATTGGAATCGATGTAAACCAAGAGGTATATATCAAACCCTTGCTGACTATTCAATTTCTTTCTTTAGCTTAAAGTGAACTGTATAATTTTATAACAATGCCTAACAACTTTGATGTCGTGCACAGCTTGTAAATGCACCATCACAAGCCGTTGCTGCCCCAGCGGCAAAGGCAAAGGTGGCTCAAGTCGAAACTACCGGAAATGATGGTGGCGGAATAGATAATGATTTACAGGCGAGGTTAGACAATTTAAGAAGAATGTAATCTTCATCCTGTATCATGTACTCGCTCCACCTTTACTTGGAGAACGAAGTGGAGCATATTTGTACCATGTTATATAATTGATCTGTTGTGCCTCACTTTGATGAACTCATATGATTATAAACAGAAAGGATATTTTTCTTAATAGAATTTCCTCGTCAGTTTTGGTTATCCAAGGGGTGCATATTTATATTTGATATCGGTTTCTTGTGCCTTGGTTTTTGTGCGGCATTACATTTCAAGCTGTTATGGGTTTGAAATGCTTGAATGATATTACAAGTGTGATATTGTGCTGTCGACTCCATCCTTGTTCTGATGTTGAGTTCGAGCTTGTGTTTCAATTACGCATGTTATGAATACAAGTGTAACTGTTTTATGGACGAAAAGTTCATCTGTTCTTGTCCTCAATTACAAGTGAAGGAGCGCGCCTCTGTTAATTTTAAAAGATTGTAATTAATTCGACAGCTAAACTGAATTAACGTAAAATGGTTACAAGTATTATATTAGAATTTTGATCAAATTTTCTGTTTCCCCCCCTCGTTATTCCTTTAATTATTGTCACGCATGAAAAAACAATTCCTTTTACTTATTCCCTTTTCATCTTATATTCTTGTCTTGAAAACTTGCAAACAAAACCTAAACCTTGCAATAACAGGCAACTTTATTTTGTTCGATTTATTATCTATAAGCGAAATTACTAAAGTTGGCACAACATGTCTCTTCTTCTGTTTGCACAGAACCAAACAAATCCATACTTTCTTTCCTTTCTTTTCATTTCATTTTTTTTTTCAAGCAACACAATTTCTTTCCTATCACTGTACTACAAAAAGCATACCCCTCAAATGATATGCAAAAGTTTCCCCTTTTTTCTTTCTTTTTTCCTTTTCCCTGCTCCTATTCATTTCCCTCTCATCTCTTCCAGCTAGACCATCAACAATGATTGAATTTTCCACTATTGACTCTTCAACTTCCTGCGCTGGCAAAAGTATCCAAAAGGAAAAAAAAAACAGTGAAAGGATGTTGCAGACATATCACATACAGTACAGAATAAAAATATCTATTTAAAAAAAAATCTAAATGTTAATCTTAACCCAGCTTTCAATCAATAATCTCCACCAATGGAATCCCCTTCTCGTCATCCTCTGGATTCTCTCACTTTTTTCCATAAAACATAATCACACAACTGAATTTCATATACCTACTGTTCTTCTTCTTCTCCTTCTCCTCCTCCTCCTGAATCCACCAATCAAATCTCAGTCTGTTGTGCCAACAGGTGTTCGACAAATTGGGCAATCCAAGTGAGAGTAAAGCCACATGTCTATACAAATCGCATGAAACGAATGATTACAGCGAGGTAGCTTCCTCACTTCTTCTCCTTCTTCAAACACCGATAAGCATACTGGGCATTCATATTCCTCACCTCTTCCTCCTCCTCCTCCTTCTTCCTTCTCTTCTGCTTCTTTCTTATACTTGAAGCTTGAAAGCAAGTTCCTGTTCGAGCATTCAAAGCTCCGGCTACTACTTCCTGCCGCCGAGATCACCACCTCCACCACCCGATCGTCCCCCGTCATCCCTCGTGCGTGCCGGCGACTTCGGCTGCACCGTCTGATGATGATGAGGTTGTACATGGCTAACACTATGGCTGCGGTTCCGACCACCGCCAGGCCGTAGTACAGCATGGTCATGCCGGGTTTCGGGGAAGGAGAAGAAGAAGATGACGACGGAGGAGGAGGAGGAGGTGAGAGTGTTGAGGGGCTTTGGACGTTGTCAGCCATTGTTGGTGAGGTTGGAAGAGGGTTTTAATTAGAAGAAGATGATGGAGAATATACTGTAGGTAGACGTGAAAGCAAATCCTGGCCTTGAGCTCCATGATAGAATTGTAGAAATTAATAATGTTGCTGTTATTATTATCATTATTAGTTTTCATTATTCAATATATATATTAACAATATTGTTGAGTTGTTAATCTAAAAGCCGTGGTGGTTATGCGGTCCTTAGCATGGTGAAATAATATAACTTTTTTAAATGGGATTTTAAATTTTGTTTTTTTTCCCTTTCAAAGTTATACCTGGCCTTCGTGCGTTAGTCTCCTAAATTAATATTAATATTAATATAATTAAGAGATATATGTAATGTAGTCACTAAACACTTGTGTGCTAATCAAAACATTTATGTTTTATGAAAGATATTTGACTTCACACTTGAGTTTAGATTGAGTTTGAGCATTCTTGGATCAAATAATTATAAGTAATTCTACTCTTTTATACAATTTGAACTCTCGACTTTAACTAGGGTTTATTTAGATTAGTGTCGGTAAAAATAAGTTATATCTCAAGTGAATTTTACAAATTAAAATTAAATAATATAATGTGATTTATGTTTAAATATATTTTTATAAAAAGGTCAATTTAATATAAAATTATTTAGATGATATATTTAAATATAAAAAAATATAAAAAATAAAAAAAATTAATTCAGCTTTAAAATGAGTTTTAAGCATAAGGTCAATTTTTTCTAAAGGCATGCAAAATATCATATTTTGAACTAAAATCACTTTTTAAATATATATTTATTTTTTTAAACTTCAATTATACTTATTCAAAGTTTATAATTGTTATCAGTTATTCGCCAACAATCTCACTCTCAACAATTGTTTCATTGAAAATCAAACACATAGCATTATGTAAAAATCGGTCGATATAAAATATGAGAGAAATCCAATCATAACTGCCATTGGGATTAACTATAAAATATTGAATGAAACAAATCCCACCTTGACTAAAAATTTCCGACATAGTGCTATGGATTTAATTTTTTATTTCCACGTAAACAAATAATTAATAATCATATCACCCATCTAATAATAGCTTTGTAGCTTAGTAATATATTGGTTACTCTAGTTGGCAATCTAGATCGAGAATTCGATCCATTTATTATTTTAATTTAAAAAAAAATAGAGAGACTTCTTTTATGTAAACCAAAAAACAGAATATTAAGGAGGGGGAAAATATAAAAATGAGTAATAAAGAAGGGTGGAAGAGACAAGAAATGAATGAAGATAAATGGATGCTGTGTGTTGCAAATACTTTGCTTGTGGAATTGGTAATCCTGTCTAATTTACAGCAATTTTCCTGTATGTGTTAGGAAGAATTGGTTTTATTCACCCCTAAACGTGCCATCATTAAATATATTTTTTTAGTTATAATGTCTCTTTCTTTCTTAGTAACGTGCCGTTCAGTTATACATGTAGTACCCTCTCTGTTTTTTTTTTATTAACATTATTTTGTTTATAAAGATGAATTGGCAAGGAGTAGTTCAGGGAGTGGATTGTAAAATGAAACATTCACTCTTAAAATGGAAGATTCGATACGACAAAGGGTAAGAGGGGCACTCCATTGAATTCTTATTTTTCTTGAACAAGTGGGGCCACGAGAATCTAGCATGTCTCCACACTCCACTTCTTCAATTGGATAAGGATATTTATTGAAATAGTTTTTTTTTTCTTTATTAAAACATTTTGGTGAGTTGTGTTTTGGGATTGTCAAGATCATTTGCACGCCTTTTGATTCAAAAAAATATTTATAAATATTTAAAATTATTCAATAATAAAGTTTTCATAACCGTAAAAAAAATTTGAACTAACCATCTTATATTATATATTATAAATCAATTTATTACTAATTAAACTAATTTTTATTAGTAAAATATTATTTTATCATAATTTTTATTTTAAATGTATTTTAAAGGGTTCACATTTCAGGATTCGAACCATCATCACTTATTATAGAGTTAAAATTTCTTTAAATTAAAGTACCTCTAAAATTACGGGTGGGGATGATAATTATTAATTAGCACAGAAAATAGGTGCACATGAAACTTTTTTCTCTCTCCTTATCTAATGTCTTTTTTTATATTCACAAAGACTTTGTTTTTTTTTTTAAAAAAAAAGCAAGTTCTTACAAATACTATACATATTAATTGAAAATTATAGAGACAGCTAGAAAGAAGAAAAAGTTGTATTTGTTTCCTAAGCATAATCATAATGAGATTATTATAGCCACAAAAAAATAATTTTATATTTATCTCAATAAAATATTAGGATATACATATCTTGTAAATCAAACGCTCCTTAATATAGTTTACTTCTTTACCCTTTTCTTGAAGAAAAACCTGTTTTTTACACTTTTAAGAATGCGTTTAGATGTGCCCTATAATTCAATTGACATAGGATTACTTTAATAAATTAGGTAATGGGGTACACCTCAATAAACCGTATAGCAAATCGTTATTTCGAAATAAAAAAAAAAGTAAATTAAATTTATTTATTTTTTTTCCTTTGAAAAATAGCATTAGTTATCCATGAAATAGCTCAGTTTAACTCCACGGAGGCAGGACAAACAAAATTCTGAATAAATTTAAGGTGACGATATAATAATCCCTTTAGAACATTTTAATAACTAATTTAGTTTTACTCAAATATATCCAAACTTGCTAACCAAATACGGGAAAAATGCCAACTTACCAACCTCAACACACGGCAAAGCTATTATCGTAGCAAAAACAAATGTTATAACTAAGCATACGAGCCAATTTAGTTTTTTTTTCTTTTTTATATTTTCTGTATAATATTTTCAGATATCCGGTTGAGTTGACGCTTGGATGTTATCATTTATTACATTTGATTCTTCTAATCCTTCTATCTTTGCAGCGCACATATATTTATTGTCCTTAATTTCATTCTCGGTTCTTTTTTTTTACAAAAAAGTTAGATAGATTTATCACTAATCTCTTACTAAAGTTAAAACACAGTCCTAAAACTTAAAGAACACTTATAGAAAATTCACGAAATCGCTTACTAAAAAAATTATTATAACAAGAGAAATCGAACTATATATGAACATGTTATTTTCTATTTGTGTAAACTCTATACCCACGTTATAGTTAAATTGAAATTCTATTTATTTTTAATTATTCTCATTAATTAAATTTACGTGTTCCGTAAATTAAAGGATACAAAATTTAAAGATTTGTATTCATAGGGATTTATTAGACAAACAAGGCAATGCATTAAGTCAACACATTAATTAATACTCTAAACAATATCCAACCCACATACTTGTGGGCAAAGACATATTGTGCAAACCCAAGTCATTTTTCTCGCTTTTCTTATGCTAAATTTTTCTCGTCTTATGGTAAAGACTCTTTGACATTCCCTTCCCCATGGCCAAACTTTATTGGTCTTCCAAATCCAAAGCCATTCGCAATTTCAATAACCACCAGGTTGAATTCAGGAATTTCTCCTTACGTAATTCTCTCAAAACCCTACATTTTTACACAGCAGTCATGCTTGGATGAAATTTAGTTTATCTATCCAACCCAACAAACAGTATATTTAAAGCATCACTATAAGCAAGTTTCTTACACCATGAACCTTGGTGCCTTAAACGTGGAGCAAATTAAAAAGGACCCCTATTCAATAAAGTAAAAACCTTTGCTTTAAAACACCTGAATGCCTCTCCAAGTCCGAAGGATGAAGGAAGAGAGACCCACAAGAACACATAATGCAGTTTGCTAAAGAATGAATGAATTGGATCATTCAAGATGATTAAAACTTGTCACTGGGGTCCGACAAAATTTATGAACCAGTAAAATGAATCATAAAAACTTGTGACTAGGGTACATCAACAGTTAGGAGACATTATAGAACTTTCAACTCATGTACCTTTTGATAACCAACATTGCTTACAAGATAGCCTAACCGCTCCGAGGCAGAAAATTTGGCACAAAACGCTAGTACAGAACCGGTCAAAATGCTTCAAGCAACAACAGGAATCTCGATATCAGTTGTCGGAACAGGAGCAGGCCGGCCATATTCTTCCTCCTCCTTTGGAGGGTGGATTGTGACAACATCAGGGAGAGGAGTTTGGGGACCCTGCTTTCCTTTAGGGTCCCAATCAAGCATGATCCTGACCTTGATACCAAGAACACCCTAAAACACCCAAAAAAAATGTACATAAAGAATAAACATAATTGGTTCATAATACATAACTAAGAAGAATAAATGAAAAAAAATATTCAGGAACTAGAGAAGTCCTGACCTGTCGTAGAAGTACATGTCTTACAGCAGAGTCAATGTAGTCCCTGACTGGCTGCCCAGAAGAAATCATGTATCCATCCTTGAACTTCATGGACTTAGCTCTCTGAGCCCTCAATTTTCCACTAACAATAACCTACTCACAAATCAAACGGTAATTACCACCTCTAGCTAAAGCAACATAACTACAAGGCAGTCCACAGATGGGTACTCCAGAACAAACCTCACATCCCTTGGCACCATTTTCCATAACAAATCTCAGAACACCGTAGCAAGCCCTGAAAACAAACAGTTATTTAGATATATAGTTTATAAACATGGACAAGAGTCCCGTTAATGAAATGAATGTTTAAGAAATCCTATTCCCAAACTTGAATTATTGCAATTACAAAGTTCAAATGATAATCAAGCATAACATTGTATTAAGAGAATAAAGTTCAAGGAACTCAGGGCAGTAGAAGGAGATATATAATCAAAATACAACATGTATCCCCCAATGTTACTGCATGAACAGGAGAAAGTTTCAAGAGTTTTGACGGCATGGAGGACAAGAAATAATATAGTCATCTTCCGACACAAAATTGGTACAGAAACGCTAATCTGCTTTATAGATGACAACAGAAGATGCAAGAAAACAATACCGGATTCGAATTGGCCATAAAATATATGTAACGCACGGAAAATAATGTATCAACAGAATGATGGAACACATGATAACTTTCTCGGTTTAGAAAGCCTATTCTAAAATAGTGTAAGCACGGAAAATAGTGTTTGCTAAATAAATAATTACTTTAACTGATATATAAATTTATCAAAACGAGGGATGATCCAGATTAGCATTTGGCAAACATCTTGCAAACAAGCCAACACTATCATATTGCATATAGAAAGACACATCAAATACACACAAGCCACACACTGCTAAACCAAATATTTGCTAGTTTCAAACTTTGAATTACATACCTCCGTACAGCAAGACCACCAAGAAGCTTGTAGCGAAGAGACTCTGCCTGGGCAATAGCGCAGAGACCTCTGTTGTTAACCTTCTCAGCGTATAGTTCCACGCTATTCTCGGGAAACTTAAATCTCTTCTGTACAACAGAAGTCAGCTCCCTAATTCTCCTTCCCTTCTCCCCTATATTCACAAGAGATAAAAATTACGATTAGCTCAAGAAGAATCGACCAAACCAAAAAAAGCCTATGGAAATCACAGATAACTTTGATATGAATCCAGTAAGACACGTACCAAGAACGTTCTGAGTTCGAGTGGCTCTGATAATGATCTCAGTGCGCATTGGGGTAACCCTAACCTCGACACCGGAGTATCCATCTTCAGCTAGCTCTCTAGTCAGAACCTCATTCAGCTCGGCGAAGAAAACTCCGTCGGCAACGAACTACATACGTACATTAACAAATCACGAATAAGGCAATGAAATGAAAATCAGAAGAACAAGCATAAGACTGAAATTAAATATGAACTACAAAAAATGGAGGGATCGGCTCCACTGGTAATTCTGACTAAGCAAAACAGTGATAAAGTTCAAACCTTTCTCTTCTTGCTCATCTGTGTCGCCATCGTCGCAAATGAAATGAGTTGCGGGAATAAGATGCAGAGGCGAAGGATCAAAGGTGGCCGCTGCAAAGACCGTGCCTAAACAAACCCTAATTTCCGAGGCGGGCTTGGGAGGGAGGAGGGGGTTATATGGGGTGGGAAATGATCAATCCAACTGCGACTGTGCAATTAGGGTTTGGCATCAACAGATGAAACCCATTGTAATATTTAAAATAAATTATTATTTAAAAAATTAAAAATAGATTATAGACATTATCTGATGTCAGATAAATAAAAAATATTAATCATTTCAGTATGATGCAAATTCATACAGCATTATGAATGTAAATAATAAGTAATACTTCCTCTTAGAGGAAAAGGTTGAGATTTTTTTAGTCCTAGATGCAAAATATTAGCATGTTTGATCTCAATTTTATAATTTTTTTTATAATATCTATATTGATTATACATAAAGAATATTTGTACAACATTAGAGTAGTTTCAATTTGCCAATAATTAAAGGGTATCTTAACAAAAATTAATATGTATTTTTTATGAATAATTAATTAAATTAATTTTATTAATTTCTATAAATTAGATATATCACTCATATTTCCAAAGCATTCACAATATTAGTAAACTGATCTCCACCGTCCAGCAATAGCAAATCTAAACTAAAATGATCATACCAATCATACAAACTTGAACCAATTCATCAAAACCAATCACTATGATGGTTTGGTTTGGTTTGGTTTGGTTTTCTTTTTTCCTTTTTTTTATAAGTATGTGTATTATTTTATTAGAGATAAATCATATTAAAAATATTATTAAATACTAAATATAGATACATCTTTCAATAAGATTTGAACTTTAGTTTACCACTTTACGAGAATATTAAATATATGTACATCCCACAAATTTAACTTGATTTTCAATATATATAACAAAAGTCTGGTTTAGTTTTAACTTACAGAGATACTTACAGATCACCTACTAATAAAATCCTCACATCAATAGTGAGATTTAAACTCATAATTTTATAAATTATAAACTACCTCATTACCGAATATACTAATATTTGTTGGTAGTTTAAGTTTCAATTTTTAACCCATGGAAGACCCATCAAATCATCAAAGTTGAAATATTTTTTTTTGTTACATAATTTGTTGGGAGGGATTAAATTTATCCACAATCTAAAGACAGAGTAAAATTTTATTCCTTCCTATATAATATATATATTAGATAAGATAAGTTGTTAATTATTCTTAAATATAAATTTAGATATATCTCCTTAAATATAATGACTAAAATTATAATAAACTAATATACCTGCAAAATCGAAGTTTTTTTTTGTTGCTCACCCGATTTACCGGAGCTTTGCCCAGACTACATCCGGATCTGACCGGCGTCACGCACCTGGCTATGGTGAGTAAGTCTCCCAACAGAGATTTTCTGCGTACGCTAAGGCTCAAACTCAAAATCTCGTTTAAGTGATACCGAGCCACTTACTACTCGAAATCGAAGGTGTTGAAAGTTGGAATATTTATTTTGTGCAAGTGTCTAAGCCCAAAACCCAGTGATGCGTGCCTTGTCGAACCAGCTACATAATGGGCTATACATTAATAATGAAAGGCCCATGGGACTAAGTCCATTACGTTTTTAAGATGTAAAGGCCATTCCCTGATATAGAATAAAACCCTTCAATCCACGTTGATAGGTTCAACTAATAAAAGAGTGAGATATATAATTATTTAGAACGTATTTGATTCTTAGGAAGTACCATTTTATTATAGTTTCAGTCGCGACACTTGAAGAGGTGTCTTAACTCCTAGGTACCTAGGTTTATAAGTATGTGTATTATTTTATTAGAGATAAATCATATTAAAAATATTATTGAATACTAAATATAGAAACATCTCTCAATGAGATTTGAACTTTAGTTTACCACTTTACGAGAATATTAAATATATGTACATCCCACAAATTTAACTTGGTTTTCAATATATATAACAAAAGTCTGGTTTAGTTTTAACTTATATGGATACTTACAGATCACCTACTAATAAAATCCTCACATCGATAGTGAGATTTGAACTCATAATTTTATAAATTATAAACTAGCTTATTACCAAACTAGCTTATCATCAAAGTTGATTTTTTTTTTGTTACATAATTTTTTGGGAGGGGTTAAATTTATCCACGATCTAAGGACAGAGTAAAATTTTATTTCTTCCTATATAATATATATTAGATAAGATAAATTATTAATTATCCTTAAATATAAATTTAGATATATCTCTTTAAATATAATGACTAAAATTATAATAAAATAATATACCTCCAAAATTCGAAGGTGTTGAAAGTTGGAGTATTTATTTTGTGCAAGTGTCTAAGCCCAAAATCCAGCGATGCCTGCCTTGTCGACCCAGCTACATAATGGGCTATACATTAATAATGAAAGGCCCATGGGACTAAGTCCTTTATGTTTTTAAGATGTAAAGGCCATTTCCTGGTATAGGGTAAGTTACCAAACCGCAATTTTAAAAGGGATTTTGGCCTAAATTTCGGTTTGAAGAAATTTTAAAATAAACAGGCTTATTTGTCCATAAGTGCTTTTGGACAAAACCATGATTTTGAATAAGCTATTTAAAATAGCTTTTTCAACAGTAAAAGCACTTATGGATTATCCAATTACTATCTTACCCCTACTTTTTCTTACACCCTCTCTCCTCTCTCATACTTTTTCTTACACCCTCTCTCCTCTCTTCCCTCTCTCCTCTCTCTTCTCTTTTCTCTAACCCCCTCCTCTCTCTTACTTTAAATCAAATCATACATTTTTGGTAATTTATCACCATAAAAAGTCATTCTAAAAATAACTATCCAAACACCTATTTACTCAAAACCACTTTTTTTCCATAAACTCTTCTCCAAAAGTCCTTTTTCATAAGTTGTCCATAAGCCCTTTTTTAAAATTCTATCCAAACAGGCCCATAGAATAAAACCCTTAAATCTATTGTTGATAGGTTCAACTAGTAAAAGAGTGAGACATATGACTATTTAGAATGTGTTTGATTCTTAGGAAGTACCACTTTATTATAGTTCTAGTCGGAGTACTTGATGAGGTATCTTAACTCTTAGGTACCTAGATTTATGTCTAGAGGTAATAGACAGCTCGTCTTACATGACATTAATATTGTCTAGGAGGAAGGAAGACTTCGCCCTACTCTTTGATCGCAGGTGACTCTAACCCCTTTTCAAAACTTTTTATAACAAAAAAAAACAAGAATAAATCCCCCAACCTACAGCGGCCGAACTCTAATTTACAATTCTATTTATCGTGTTGTGGTGTTCTTAGTTAGCAGAGATATTTCTTGAGCGTGATGTTACTGCAAATGCCTTTTGTATTGAAAAGAAGGGAAAGAGAAGGAAGGTGAAACATCAAGAGACATGTCCTTCGTACCAAACCACACAACCATAATAACAAATAATGGAAACGCAACCCCACTCCAAAGTTTACCCATCTCCTAACCGCACAGGTAACTCATTCTCGTCCAAAAGACTTTACAGTTAACAGTTGTTTGACACTGTCATCATCCCACCATTACATTCATGTCCCCCTCTTTTTCCTAGCCACATGTATTTGGTTTTTATGAGACTCAATCATATTCCAGGTATTATTAGATATTAACCCTATATTTATATAAGAATAAAATTATAAAAAAAATAATACTAAGAGAAAAAACTCATAAAAATATTAATTTTTTTTAATTTTTTTCCCATTCCAACATAGAGTTAATGATAGGATATCCTTTAACGGAGATTTAAATTTTAATTTGTTATATGAGATTGACTCATTCCTTTCAACTCAAGCTGATGTTGGTTATTGGTGCTTTTTTTGTTTTAATATTTTAAAAGATCACATCCAATCATTTAATAATTACTTTGTAGTTAGTACCTAATTTTTTTATTAGGTTTTTATATATAAAACGTATACTATACCTTTTATGGTCAAATTAACCCATGCATTATAAGATTCTTGGAATTGGGGCAAAATAAACTTATCTGTTTTTTCAGAAGAATTGGTACTAAATTCAATAACATAAAATTATAAGTACGATTAAACTCATAATCTTTTAATTATCAATTTTTTTTTATATTATTAGACTATAAAGTCATAGATAGATGGATCAGTAAAGTAAAAAAATTGAGAAAGTGGTAAAGGAGATTCCGTGAGGCACATGTTGTGTTTTTGCATACCAATGTTTTAATTTGGCATGGCTTGTTGCTGGCCCAACCCCTCATTTTTCTTTTCTTTTAAGCAGCCCTTCATGATTGCTCCAAACAAAGCATGCTTTACCATTTCAAACTAGTGTTCCCTAGTAATGCCATAGCTTTATTCCACTCGTTTATATTATTATTATTATTATTATTATTATTATTATTATTATTATTATTATTATTATTATTATGCATGCCTCTGCTAACTATAAGGTTCATGTAACACTTACAATAATATATTAATCAGTCATATGTGATTCAGGCAATAAAAGTAGGACGCTGGTGTCTGCTAATATCAGCATCACATATTTTGTACTGGAGTGAATAATAATAATACTGGTGAAGAGCTCCTTACAGCTTTCTTTCATGCGTCTTCTTTTGAAAGTGATGACTTTATTTTTCGTTGGTAAAAAATCTTTTAGAAAAGAGGTTGAGACTTATAATTTAAGGATAAGACGAAGTTTTACTTCTTTTTAGGCGATACTAATATTAGATAAAATAAGCCGTTTATTTTAATTATTATTGTAAGACTTGTTTGAGACAATGTTAAGAAGAAACCTTAATTGGATAAAGTTGTGAGGAATTAAAATTTTCTGTTAGAGCAAATATTGTGGGTCAAAGCAATTGTGTTTGGTAAGACTTTGATGGTAAGTGACTTTCTACCCAAAACAATTTTAAAGTTAAAGTAATTTTTTTTTTTAATTTTAGCTTTTGATTTTTTGGTTTTATTAATATTTGAATTATTTTAAATTAACTTTTTAATATATTATTTCAATAAATTCATGTGAAATTAATTTTTTTTATAACATCTTATCCAAACATAAATTATACCCTAATTTTAATTTGCCCTTAAATCATTTGGGGTGTAATAAACAAGAGTGGGGTTATGAATAGTTAACTGCCACTAACTAACGGGGGTTAGTCTGAGTGGTAAGCGGTTCGGTATCGTTTAAGCGAGATCTCGAGTTCGAGCCTTGGCGTACGCAGAAAATTCCCGTTGGGAGACTCACCCAATATAGCCAGGTGAACGACGCGAGTCGGATCCGGATGTAGTCGGGGCAAAGCTTCGGTGAACTGAGTGGGCAACAAAAAAAACTGCCTCTATAGATTTTACCTCTGAGCAGGGAGCAGGCTGCAGCACGAGAAAGCCAAAATGAAAAGAAATGGCACGCATTCTGAGAAACCCGAGTTTTGTCAGGAGAATAGTAAATTTTGAGTAATCTTTTGGATTCAAATTTTACATGATGTTGGATGATTTGTGAAATTGAGGTCATATGCATTTATGAAAATAAATAAATACATGAATGTAAACATTTCTAATATTATACTTTCATGAAAATTAACATGTATGTCAAATATAGTTTAGATCTCTGTATTTCTTTTATTTTATGAAGTCCTTATAGTTCCATTTATTTTTAATCAAGTTCTTTGTATATAGTTTCATATATTTTTTTAATCAGGTCCTTATAATTTTTTTAATTAATCACTTAAAATTATAAAGACTTAATTAAAAATTAGATAAAATTATAAAGTCCTGATAAAAATATATGGACTTAATGAAAAATTAGATAAGATTATAGATACCTACAAATTAATTTTTCCTAAAATCTAACATGATTAAATAATCTTTAAATTAAATATTTATTAAATTAAATATACCCTAATATATCAATATTCAATATATATCAATATAATAGTATTTATAGCAAATTACACTTATAAAAAAAATATAAAAAATATGGCTTATACCTTGAATTTTGTGTCATCAGGGCGAAAACATGTACATGTGTGAGGGAGGGAGGGGGGGGGGGATATACAATAGGCCGTATTATACAAGAACTATCCGGCTATATATATATTAACACAAAAAGCATATGTAGTTAAACTAAGTAATATATAAAAAGTTAAAATTCACTGATTTCTCAAAGACCAAATAAAATGAAATGACCTGATGGAATAAAAAAGTTGATCTCTCATTTTCCCCTAAAGAAAAAATCAGAAGCAGAAAGTGTTCATCTTCAGCAATCACTCATGTGGGCCTTTCTCTCCTGAGACCAGGAAATTCGGCTGCCACATACCTGGCTCCACCAACAAAAACATCTCCACAATCATACACACATTTCATTTATTCAATTAAGGTATTCTTAAAATATTTTGAACTTGAAACTAATTATTTTTTAGATTTAGAACGTAAAAAAACTTTGATCTCTTATAATAAATATGCTTCTCAAAGTTAGAACTTGTAATTTCTTTTTTATTGAGTAAGACCGTTTATCACGTTAATTATCAGCTTGTTGTTAGAGCCAGGGAGAGATTTGAAACATGAGAATCATGAAGTAGTCAAACAGGGAATTCATTGCATTAAAATAAGAAAGAGGAGTAGAAAAAACAACATTAAAAAGTAAAAGAGAGAGAGAGAGAAGAATATAAGGGTAAAAGAAAGGGATAAGCGTGGAGAATTTGAGTTCCTCCCCAAAAGAGAACCTCTGGGACCCTTTGTCATGTTGTAGGGAGTCACTGTTCACTCATATATCTGCTCTCGTGTTTTGTTCTAACCCTATTATCATCATCGTTCCTTACTTTTTCTCTCTCTCTCTCTCTCTTTCTCTTCTCTATTTTCCCTTCTTGCCCAATCCCATCCAAAGCTTGTCATTGCCATTTAGTATAACAATACATTTTTATGCTAATTTAGTCAAAAAGGTCATCATCCCTTATCTGAGATTCTGTTTTTGTGGTGGTGTGTGATTGGGAACCGAAAAGATTTATCTAAAGCTGCTTTCTTCCAATTGCTTCAGAGCATCTTCTCACACATTATGTGACAAACTATGCCCAGTTATAGTTCTTCTAGGCTGGGGGGAAAAAAAGAACAGAAGCACTGTTTACAAATAGACTAAAACAGTAGTATCTGCAATCCCTTATTATTATCTCTCTCACTTTCAGTTCTCAGTTAAAGTAAAGATCTAAGGAGTAGTAGTAACAACAAAAAATTAAGAGCATATAAGTTCGAAAAGGGGGGTAAAAAGGCTTTTTGATGAAGAGTTGTTCCCATCAAAAGCTTATTATTATTATTATTATTATGAGCACTCCCTTTTTTGACGCCAAGAAAAAAGTTTAATGGAAGCTATAAAAGCCTATCTCCTCATGCTATCAAAGATGGACAAATGAACAAAAGCACAACAGTGACATTATATTCCATCACATGATGATGATGAAGAACCTTAAATGGAGGAGAAAGGACATTCTTATTTTTCCTTCTGGGGCAACAACAGAAGCATAACTAAATTAGTAGTACCACAAACATATTGCTGGAATAATTTCCATTAGATCCACAGTTACAAGGTTACAATGAGAGAGAGAGATAGGGATTCTGGGAAATCATCATTTTTTTTCTTTTTAATTTGACAACCAGAGATCAGAGCATCAGCTACAGAATATAATCTTAGTTCTACCCTCAACTCAACGCAACTTGTGTTGTTGCTTGCTTGCTTGTTCTGCATCTTCAGTCACCAAGCAAAAGAATCAAGAAAGAAGAAGAAAAAGAAGCAAACTCTTCTATGCCGGCCTGTGTCGCTTGTTTCCTGCTTTTCCATCAGATTTTAGAGCACCACTTGAATCTCCCTCGGATGAAACATCCACAGATTTCGTGAAGGAGCTTGAAACATCAGCATAAAGATCAACCACCCTTCTGATGTTGTTGTTGAGCTCTCTAATGAGACCCACGTTTCTGCTTAGGTTGTCGGGGATCTTGGACTCATGATTCTGGTTTATCTCATTGATGAGAAGCCTGTTATGATCCAAGATGTTCTGCACTTGAGCAAAGCTCTTTTTGAATGTCTGCAAGATCTTCCCATCAACTTGTTCTGTGCCATTGTTGAGACCAGAGAATGTGTCACCCTCCATTCTCTCTCTTTTTTTCTTCTTCTGAGTCAAAAGCTTAATATTAATCGATCGAGTCAAAACTCAGAAGCAGTCCTGCATCAGAAGGAGATGAGAAAAAAAGAAACAAAAGAAAAACAAAGAACAAAGGATAAGAAACAGTGTTGTAGAAAGAAATCCACATACTTTAGAAGCTTTTTGGAATTTTTAATTTGGCCATAATCATATCCTCTTATCTGTACATGCCTGCACTAACGAAAACAGAAAGACAAAACATGAGCAGTATTTGAATTGTTTAAGGCATTTGGGCAGATGAGACAAGGTATGTAGGAGAAATCATGACCTCCATGAGTTGCTTTTCCAGAGGAATCAGATTATATATATATAAAAGAAGAATATGAATTCTACTTTTTCTCCCCTCTTGCTTTACTTATTATTGAGTTATTAATAAGTATTACTGTTGCTGTTTGCTCCTATTATTGTTGCAGTTATTGATCATATTATTATTATAATTTATTATGAGATGGGAAAAAGCAGATCTCATTTCCATAAAAGGGAACCTTTTTTAATTCACTCAGGAAATACCTACCTAAACTAAAGCACAGAGTTCAAAAATGAAGAATCTCTCATAGACCCCAGAAGAAAGAAAGAAAGAAAAGAAGAAATGAATGATGCAGAGAAGATAAGGCACGAAGTTGTACTGGCATCAGTTCAGAGACAGCATTATTAACCCTTTTCGACCAAAATTACGGAAATAATAATTACTGTGTTCAGACCCCAAAATTAAATAGCATTGCCCAAATTCTGAGAGCACACATTGAATAGAACAAAAAAAAAGCCGTTTAATAATCCGAAATTGGCAATTACTTAAAAACTCAGAAATTGCCCCTAAGAAAAAAAAGTTAAAGGACTGTGTATCATGAATTCGAACATTGAAACCGTACAGGAAATCTCGCTTCCTTAAAGAACAAAAAAAGCATTTGACGAACGAGAAAACAGGGAAAATCTCAACCCCGGCTAAGCTGGAGAGATCTCAGAAGAAGAAAAGGGAAGAGGCGAAAGTAGCGAAGGAACAGAAGAGGGGGAGAGAAGAATGAGAAAACTTGAGTTTCCATGATTAAATATGGAATTTAAGGGGCTAAATTTTTTATATGATAGAGAGTGTAAAAAGGTAAGCATAAAAATATGGAGAATTCGTACCTTGAAAATCTGGAACATGAGGAAGGCGAGGGATTCCCGAGGAGGAGTGATAGAGATCGGGGATTGAATGGAATCTCCGGAGAACGCAGAGGTCTGAGGAATTCTGAGAATGGAGGGAAGAGAGAGAGAGAGAGAGAATATGGGGATTTGACAGTCACGCTCGAAAGCTTGCGTATGTGTGAGGGGGGCGTAGTTTAATATATTTATTTAGCAGTATTTTATAAAGTTAAAATGAGAAGACTAATAAGATAAAATATGGGTTGAGATTAAAACATTTAAACGTGTTAAATTATTAGTGAAAGTCATTAGCATACGAATATATAGCAAAAATTCGTAGGACGACCTGTTCTTTGAGATCCTATAGACTCCACATAGATTAGTTAAAACACTAATCTGGTTTTTAGATCCTATGGATTTGATTTTCTTTTGAAAAAAAAAAACTAGTGCATATCCAAATTCTTTTTATATATATATATATATAATTTAAAGTATAAATCAAATAGAATTTTATAGGAAAACATTTCCTCTAATGTTATACTAACGTGGTTAGTATTAAATGATATTTTTATATCCATTCTTGTTATTGAAAAAAAAATTAACCTATAGTGAGTATTTAGAGGTAGCTAGTTTTTTATTTATATTCTCATAAATTGAACTATTCAGTTATTAATAATATCATATATCTTAAATAAATTTTAAAAATAATAAATTTAGCTTAACCAATAGTCTAGCTAAAATTGAGGGGTGTTAAAAATTTTCTATCCTAAATTATCCCAATCTAGTCCTTGATATTTCAGGATAGGCCTATCCTATCTAATGAAAGACCAGGACAAAAATATATTAGGTTAAGATAAGGGGAAAGATCGGGACGGGACGAGTTTTGATTTGACTCCAGGACTCCCGTCCCGTCATTAATATTTTTTTTATAAAAAATAAAAAATATCTTTGTTTTATTTATTTTTTTACAATAAAATAGAAAATAATATTAGTTATATTATATTATTTATTTTATTTATTATATTATTTTTTTCTCATATATCTTTATTTTTTTGCAAATGAATAAGTAACTTCAGTTGGTAAAATAAAAGAATTGAAGAAATAATAGTATTTGTAGTATAATTAATAGTATTTATTATTTTAAGTTAATAATCATATTAGAGATAATTTAATTTCTTTTGTTTTCTTCGAAGTTGATTATAAACTTCAGCATACTTAATTATAATTTGATCAGAAAGTATATGCTTAATTATAAACTTTAGCTGATTATAATAGAAGTAGAATTTGATTATGTGTTATTTTCTATTTTAATTTATTCTATTGGTTTCTACGTTCTGATTATATGTTACTGATAGGTAGGTTGTGTATATAATATTTAGTAGTCTAATTTTTTTTTTTTTAAAATAAGATTCGGGAATTCCCGTCCCTTCCTGATTATGTTCGATACTAGATACGGGACGAGATTATCTGGATCCTGACTTGTCTTGTGAACACCCCTACAATAATCTTATATAAAAAATTTAGTATGTAATCCCAATAATTACTTGAAGATAACAATATTCTCTCCATTCTCATAAACCGAACTAGTAAGTTGTTTGTAGTGTCGATAAATTAAAAAAAAAAATTAAATGTGTGGGAATTGGATACAGACAAACACTGAGGGCGGAAGATGTTGTGTATGATATCTAAATCTAAGATAGTTTATGGGATTCCTTACTTGTGAGATCAGATCGGAAGCATCATTTGTCACCATTCCTGGTGGCGACACCTGACTCCTTCATCATCCCACATTTCCTTCATGCAATCTCTCCCACATCACTAATATCAGTATCATTTACATATTAAATTCTCTATATTCTACATAATATCAGTTAATAAATAATTACATCCCTGATTCACATGTTATAAAGTAATTGCCAATTTTATGTTACAAACATTGCTTCTTCTTCTATTTTTACACAATATTCACTATATCGGATCTAATCAGAACAGTTGTCTTACAGATATTTTACTATGTCCCCATGTGCTTAAATTCAAAAAAGATTTAATACAAATAAATAAGAAAAATCAATAAAAAATCTATATTTAAAAAAAAAAATTATCTATACAAAAGACTTAATATATTTTTATATATAAAAATTATCAGTATTTTAAAAAAAAATTTACCCAGGTATAAATATTTAAACTCGTATTTTTTTAATCAATAAAATTTTCATACATCTTCTCAATTAAATATGACACGATTGTATAAAAATGAGGAGAAGTCGCTTTTGCAGGAATCTTCCAGATTGTATCCCTATCGTATTTCCTGGATATGCCATCTCCTAAACCCTCAATTATCATCATTATTAGAAAAACATTTTATGAGGACTCTTCTTCTTTGGCTATTCCAACATTTTGATTTTAGCCTCAATTTTAAATTTAAGGTACATATCTTACTTGAACTTGTATTGTATATAATAATGTTGGGTTTTCCCCCTTTTGACTGTTTGAAAATATCCGTTTGAGTTGTCAGGGTGGTAAAGCTATGCTTCAAAGTGAAATAGTAGTTACCCATATATTATTAAAAAAAAATAGAAATAAAAATGGAACTATTGGATCTTCTAAATTCCACTTTTGAATGATTAATTAACGATGAACAACAAGTCTTATGTCGCATCTGAAATTATTGCGGCAGATGCTTTTCCTTGAAAATTAATTGATGATAGATAGATGGATGTTTGATTAAACCTATAGTTGTTGCTAACTCTTCAACAGTTAATTTTACTTTCAATTCAACTGCCGTGTAAAAAGTCTTTCAAAAGTTGGTGCCATTAATTACATCACAATGTTTAAAAAAAGAGAGTATATAACTCATATAATAAATATAAAATATATTTAATTAATTTAATTAAATTACAAAAATTAATTATTATAATATTTTTTAATTAATTTAATTAAATTACAAAAATTAATTATTATAATATTTTTTTAAAAAATATTTTAATAATCTTCTATAACTTTTTTTCTTATTTTTTTATATAATTATCATTGATAGAGTATTAATAAATATAATTTAAAAAACAATTATTAAATTTAAGAAGTAGACACCCACTTAAAAATGAATATCATAAATGTATTACTCCATTATATACTTATTATAAGTCATATATAATTATCCTAAGAGAATAAATGAGAGGTAATTAAATTATAAACTTTATTTAAAAATAAAATAAATTTCTGATTTTAATTACTCATATTTAAACAAGAGATATTAGATTTATATTACATTATCTCTCATATTTAACGACTTTAAATAAAGATGAAGTTAAACAATTTAATTAATACCTCAATCAAATGACTCATGACAAGGATAGTCTATATCTACTAAAATATATCTTATATTAAAAATAAAAAATGTCAACATGAAGAAATTTTGATTATTTAAATATAAGGTCATGAGTTAGAGCTTTTGTAAATATAAAAATATTTTTAAAAGATATATTTCTATTTAAACATGATAATATTTAAATTTATCTCAATCATATGTATATTATATAGAAAAAAATAAACACGAGAAGGAGTATGAGAATAATGGTAAAGTTCAACAATATTTTTTTACCACAAAAAAAAGTTCAACAATGTTTTCTCTTAAAACACACGGTGATGGAATAATTACTTGAAAGATTTTTGGGCCCTACATAGTAAATAAATATGTAACTTTTATTATTGCTTGTTTTTTGTCAAAATATTCGTAGAAAGAAATGATTTTTTTTATATAGCTATTATGATATTTGATATCATTAAGCCAAATTTAAATATTATTGGTTCCAGAGCTGTAGGAATCTGCAAGGACAAGCAATCTTTGTGATATCGTATCCTTCCCGTTCTTTAATAATACGAACATGAATAAATAAAATAAATAATAAAAAGAAAGAAATAGTTAAGTCAGGAGAAAAACTTTAAATATCGTATTCAAGTCTAAAAGAAATTTTATTGTTATTTAAAATAAAAAAGAATTATGTTTGAGTCAAATTGCAATCGCTCGATAGCCTCATAAATCACAATGCTTCCTTAAGAATGTTAAAGACTGTCCAACCGCTTTCAAATCTCAATACTGCCAGATAGTATACATATAAATATTAATAAAAATTTAAAAATATTAATCTTTCAATTTTTATAATTTTAAATATATTATAATTTAATTTATAAATTTTAATTCAATTATAATTTTTTATATAATATAACTCAGTTTCTATAATTTAATTATTTTAGATATTAATTTTTATAATATAATTATTTTAAATATTAATCTATATATTTTAAAAATAAAATTATATATTTTATAAAATTAAAATATTAAAATAATAAAAATTGAGTTATAATAAATTAAAATTTAAAAATTATATTTTTTAATAGAGTTAAAATCATAAAATTATGTTACAGTTAAAATTTAAAAATTAAATTATAACTAGTTTAAATTTATTGAAACTAAAAAAAAATAATTTTATTTTTTATAGCTCTATTTTTTTTATTTGGATAACACAGATATTGATAAAAAATTTAACCTTTATAATAAACTATGAATTATTGTTTCAACTAATTTATGTGAGAGCGTATGAGCTCTTGGATCCATTTGAATTGAAAAACTGAAGCTTCAGGTGAAAGTAGTTCGTCTTTGTGGAGAATACCCTGCCTCTTTGAGTCATACAATAGAAGGTCAACTTAACCTTATTGCAAGAATAATGATTTTATCTTCTTTCTTTGCAGGCTAAATTTCAAAATGTTATTGACTCAGACTAATCATGTGTGCAAATTTAGACTTTAAATGTGACAACCATGTTATCGTGCAACTCAATATGATCATATTATGTATGTATTGGGGACTATGTGGTTATAAATTTGTAGTTATGATTATGGTATTTTCTTTTGTGATTTTAGGATGAACAATCATATCATGTATGTACTGTAATTTTATTCTCATTATTATTAGAACTTCAAATGGGTTTAAAGATTTTTTTTTTAAATTTTGACAAACGAGCTGCCCATGCCCGCTTTAATCCAAACAGATTCAGCCCAACCCGTTTATTACGGACTTAAACGGGTTGGGACACGGGTATGAGCTAGCCTGTGCCCAGTTAACATCTCATGGGCGAGCCACAGGCTGACCATCGGGCTAGCCCGTCCCGCCTGTTGCTCCCCCTACTTAAAGATGTTAAAGACTGTCCAACCGCTTTCTAATCTCAGCGTTGTCAGACAGTATATATATAAATATTAATAAAAATATTAATCTTTTAATTTTTATAATTTTAAATATATTATAATTTAATTTATAAATTGTTATATAATACAACACAAGCTCTATAATTTAATTATTTTAAATATTAATTTTTATAATATAATTATTTTAAATATTAATCTATATATTTTAAAAATAAAATTATATATTTTATAAAATTAAAAAAATATTATTTTAAAATATTAAAATAATAGATATTGAGTTATAATGAATTAAAATTTAGAAACTATATTTTTCAATAGAGTTAAAATCATAAAATTATGATACTAAATTAAAATTTAAAAATCAAATTATAACTAATTTAAAATTATCGAAACTAAAAAAATTAATTTTTTTATAACTCTATTTTTTTTATTTGGATAACATGATAAAAGTTTTAACTTTTATAATAAACTATGAAGTATTGTTTCAACTAATTTATGGATATCTTGAATTCTATATCAACGGTTCATTATTTTCTAAAAAAATTGTAAAAATAGAATTAATTTAAATCATGAATGGACGAAAATAGGTATAAAGTATCAATAATTATATAAATGTGATAATGTGTCAACAACATTGAAATTTCAACGCTTGAGTCAGATTGATTAAACTAGACAAGTCCGAGTCTTTGTGATGGCAAATTATTCTCATGTCTTAGGAGACACTTGCTCCTTTTTTGACCAATTTCACGCCCAAAATAAATCCATCATAACATAGGACAAATCTCCCATTATTCAGTCTTTTCATATTATCTTATTTTATTCTATTTTCGTTGGGACAATTAGGCATAGAGCGTAATTAGGCTTAGACCTCTCTAAATGGGACCCATTCATCAATATTCGATTACGTTAGGGCTATATATAAATTATAACTAACTAAACCCCATTAATTAAAATTAGTTAAAACTAATAAAGGTGTAAAAAATTAATATTTTTTAAATACATTCTTATTTATAGATAGAGTGAATGGGAGAGAATACATGAATAATTAATATACAAATATCATATGTATTTAATAGAGATAAAAAAATATATATTATAATTTTAGACAAAAAAGGTGTAATTTAGATTTATAAGTAGGGTTAACTCGAGCTCAATTCCAAAGTATGTGATCTTGTAACTTTACATGTCATATATGTGAAATCAGAAACATATCATATATATTATTTTACCAACAAATCATCCCACTTACTATAATATTTGAAATATACTAAATTTTAAAATTGTCATTATAATATTTTTAAAATATTAAGATTTTAATTATCTAAATTTAATATGAATAGTTCGTATGAACTATAAAATGTATATACACAGAAATGCACATATAAAAAATGATTTTTTGATTGGGTAAAATCATAACATGACTTTCCGACCCCCTTTCTACGTTCTATGGGCACAGGGGTCATTTTCAGCTATATACAAATCACAAGGTTATGAAACTAAAGTTGCACTTAATGCATGGGCCGCGTATTAATGTCAAATTGAAAAAGAGATAAAAATATATTATATATATATTATTATTGTCCCTTTTGCATGCAATTGATTTTATATTTTGATGTAAACAAGATTTTCAAACATTTTATTATAGAATTGACGCATTCACATTTATAAAGATTCAAATTGAAATTCAACGGACACGAATAAGCAATGCAATTGGGGTGTCATTATCAAATTAGATTAGTGATGATCATAAAGTTGACCCCAATATAACGAGTTAATAAACTCGTTTAGGTAAGTTTAATACCGATCCCCTATTAAAGTTAAACTATAGTTTCATGGTTCATATATCGCTTAAAGAAGACTTACGAGATTACCTGTTAGAGGAGACATTACAATGATAATAGGAATCAAACTTATATTCTTGTGGGATACGAGTTAATTCTTTATTATTTATGTCAATTCTCATAAAATAAGAGCATGATTAATATGGAGAAGAAAGAGTCAAAGGTCGAGTTTGGGCCCTGATCCAATGCCATTTATGTGTTTTGGGCTCAACTCCATCTTGCCCATCTTACTATCAAATAAGAGGACATATAACGAGTTCGAGTTTATGCGTACGCAGAAAATTTCTGTTGGGAGACTCACCCACCATAGCCAGGTACGCGACGCGGGTCGGATCCGGATGTAGTCGGAGTAAAGCTCCGGTGAACCGGGTGGACAAAAAAAAAGAGGACATATAATAATATTTATACTAATAAGATTAGATATACCAACGGAGGTTAGTCCGAGTGGTAAGCGACTTGGTATCGCTTAAGCGAGATCTCGAGATTGAGCCTTGGCATACACAGAAAATCCCCGTTGGGAGACTCACCTACCATAGCCAGGTGCACGACGCGGGTCAGATCCGGATGTAGTCGGGGTAAAACTCCAGTGAACCGGGTGGGCAAAAAAAAGATTAGATATATTAGAATGACTAATTTCAATTAAAATAATATATTTTAAAAGTTTATTACGAATCGTCAAAATCATCAAGTATGCCATATTAGTTGTCTGGCTAATCAAAAATTCGAATAAATCATTAAATACACATAATAATGAAGAAAATCCAAATGAAAAGATAAATAAAGACACAAAATAACGTAGTTTTGCATTATCAAGGCTCAGACTAATTAAATTGAGCTGGGTCAATACCCTTTCAAGTGACAAGTTCCACCACCTATGTCTGAACTATCTCTAATTAAACTAATACAACTCTATTATCCGTGGAACCAAATGCTAGGGGATAGATAAAATATGGCTTTACGATTACTTGACAACCTCTTACCACTCCGGTCTATAGTCCTAGTGTTTGGTGTTGGCCAGTGGCAATGGGCATTTGCGCGAAGTTTGAGACACAAGCACTTGGGTTAAGAAACCGAGGGAGTTTATGCCTTTCAATTTCAATCCCTAGGGACGTTTCCTTCCTCCCCTTTCGCTCACTCTCTCGGCTTCCACACAACCCCGCGCGATTTTCATTCCTCCTTCCTCCTTCTTCCGACATGTCAACCCAAATCATCGAGCACGTCGTCCTGTTTAAGCTCAAAGACGACCCCGATCCTTCAAATGTCACCGCCATGGTCAACAGAATCAACTCTCTCGTCTCCCTCGACCAGGTTCTTCACATCGCTATGGGGCCACTTCATCGAATCCGATCCTCCTCCTCCTCTCTCATTTTCACTCACATGCTTCATGCCCCCGATACAATTCCAGAGCCGACCTAGACGCCTACTCGACACATCCCAGCCACGTCTCGGTCGTCAAGGCCAACGCCCCTTTCTGCTACGACTCCATGGCTCTCGATTGGGTCGCCCCCGACCTCCGCGGAGATCTGGTTCTGCCGCCTGGCTCCGCTGTGCGAGTCAGGTTCTTGAAGCTGAAGGACCATTCGGGCCATGAGGTTAAGAATGAGATTTTGGCGGTTCTGAGAGGAATTAAAGATAAATTCAGCGAAATCAGTCAGTTCAGTTGCTATGAAAATTTATCGCCGGGAAGAGCAAAAGGATTCTCGATTGGTTCAGTGGCAGTATTTGCAGGAATAAGCGAACTGGAGACCATGGATTCAAATGAGGAATTGAAGAAGAATGAGAAGGATAAGATTGGAGCGCTTGTGGAGAGCGAATAGTGATTGATTACGTGGTGCCATCACGAGAGGCATAATCGGGAACATTGGACGAGGTAATGTATTTAGAAGAGCTCATTGTTGTCATATTATAAGCCAAATTAATAAGCTTCCATGGATGTGGATTAATGTAAACTGAAACTGCAGCTTCTGATTGAGATGATCCTGTAAAAGTTGAGTGTTCTTGTGTGTCACTGTTAAGTCACTTCATGACTGGCATGTTTAGTTTTGTAGGGAAGGAGCTCATTATCATTGCCCTGACAGTAACATCAGGCATCAGCGGAGTCGGCTAAAATCAACATAGCTCAACCTCCTTGTCCTGAAATGAAATGCCAGACTGTTTTCATTTATTTTATTTTTAAGTTTTGAAAATATGCTAAAAACTTCATCTTCGTTAATAGTTAGCACCATTAATTTATATGATAACAATTCGTCTATTATAATTTAGTAAATTTATTGGTAGCACTCTTAACCAGCTCATCACTCCAAGAGAGCAAATAACACAGATTTATTATTTTTTTTTAGTTACCCACCCAGTTCACCGGAGTTTTCCCCCGACTACATCCGAATCCGACTCGCGTCGCGTACCTGGCTATGGTGGGTGAGTCTCCCAACGAAAATTTTCTACATACGCCAAGACTCGAACTCGAGACTTTATTTAAATGATACCGAACAGTTTAACACTCGAACTAACTCCGTTAGTTGATTTATTATTTTGTCAATCTAGGATAGGGTATGCAAACGCCTGTTGGTCCTCGTGAACCTGGTTCGGCCTAATTAATTTAGGCTTGTTTGAGATGGGCCGAAGAGACTTGAGCTATGATACCATGCGAGGCCCAGCACACAATTTTTGTTTTGTTTTTCAAATTTTCTTTCTTTTTTTAAATAAAACATTTTCCATAATACCACCACATTTCACGTGATAAGTTGATTTTCTAAAGCATTTTATAATTGGGTAAAGTAACATTTATCACCTAATATTATTTAATAGTAACATTTAGCGAGAATTTTATGTATGGTATATTTAGTATTCTAATGTTATTTTCTCATCACATCCACAATCTTTAATCTTATTTAAAATTTAAAGTGTTATATATACTATAAATAATATTAAGGCGTTATAAGTAACAGAAAAATAATATCAAACTATTAGAGTGTTGACTATATATACAAAATTAAAGTTAAGGTTATGTTTGTGCAGAGAAAAAAGTGAATCGAATATTATAAATGAAATTTTCTTAAAATAGTAAAAGGTTTATTATTTTTAAAAGTTTTTTGTCATAATATTATTTTTTTAATTTTTTTCCTATTCAAACATACATAGAGTGATAGAGGAGGATGAGCTGCTTGAACCTTTTTGTCACACCACGAGGATTGGGTTTATCAAAAATGATAATTTTTTTATAATATGATAAATTAAAATTAAAATTTATGTTGGTAGAGGTGTTTACATTTTTTTTTGTCCACTCGGTTCACCAGAGTTTTACCTTGATTATATTCGGATTCTATTCGCGTTACCCACTTGACTATGATGGGTGAGTCTCCTAACAAAAATTTTCTGTATACGCTAAAACTTAGACTCGATATCTCATTTAAGTGATATCGAACTGTCTACCACTTAGATCAATCCCTGGTGAGGTGTTTATACTTAACGTGCCACAACATGCCTCATACCTATAGATTGGGCCTTGTCTCAAGTTGGTCCAGCATGTATGGGGAATGACCAAAGTTATATTTACAAAAAAAAAATCAAGGGCCTTACCAAGAAAAGTAAAAAATATATGGCAAGCAACTAGTAAAAAATTACACATATAATCATTTATAACGTATTTACTTTACGGAGTGGATCAATGGGAGTTGATCTGAGTAGTAAGTGGCTCGGTATTGCTTAAGCGAGGTCTCGAGTTCGAGCCTTAGCGTACGCAGAAAATCCCCGTTGGGAGACTCACCCACCACAGCTAGGTACGCGACGCGGGTCAGATCCGGATGTAGTCAGGGCAAAGCTCCGGTGAACCGGGTGGGCAAAAAAAAAAAAGTTTACCGAGTGGTAAGCGGCTCGGTATCGCTTAAGCGAGGTCTCGAGTTCGAGCCTTGGCGAATGCAGAAAATCCCCATTGGGAGACTCACCTACCATAGCCAAGTGCGCGACGCGGGTCGGATCCGGATGTAGTCGGGGCAAAGCTCCGATGAACCGAGTGGGCAATAAAAAAAATTCTAAAAATATTATTTTATTATAATTATAATTATAATTATAATATTTAGAGAGATATTCTGTCGGAAGTAGGAGATTTCACGTTATCTTAATTTTTTTTAATTTTTAAATAAAAAAAAATTTGTGTTTTACGCGAACTATTCAGCACAACCGTCACTGTCAACCGAAGGCATCAGTGAGGCTACGGAATCCCTCGTCGAACTCGATCCTTCTTGTGTTTATGATGCTGTGCCTGAAAACCCTGCCATTTTCCCCTCCGTTTTCTCTCACTTTCTCTTCTTCTAAACAACTCCGTCGTCTTACTCCTCCTCCTTCATTCAAACCCTATTCTCATTCCTCGCCGTCGTCCGGATCTTCCATCAAGATGTCCTCCACCCAAACCATTGAGCACATCGTCTTGTTCAAGGTCAAGGACGATACTGACCCATCAATGGTCAATGCCATGGTCAGCGGACTCAGTTCTCTTGTTTCCCTCGGCCAGGTTCGCCACCTCACGGTGGGGCCGCTGCTGCGCAACCGATCCTCCGCCCTCACTTTCACTCACATGCTCCATAGTCGCTACGACTCCAAAGATGACCTCGGCGCCTATTCGGCGCATCCCAGCCATCTTGGCGTCGTCAAAGGATCAGTGCTCCCCATCTGCGATGACATCATGGCCGTTGATTGGGTCGCTCACAACCTTGACGGCGATCTGGTTTCGCCGCCAGGCTCCGCAATTAGAGTGAGCTTCTTGAAGCTGAAGGAAAATTCGGGCGATGAGGTTAAGAACGAGGTTTTGGGGGTTATTGGTGGCATTAAAGATAAGTTCGGACAAATTAGGCAACTCAGCTTCGGGGAAAATTTCTCGCCTGCAAGAGCTAAAGGGTTCTCGATTGCGTCGCTTGCAGTTTTTCCCGGACAGGCCGACTTGGATGCTGTGGATTCAAATGAGGAATTGGTGAACCATCAAAAGGATAAGGTTAGGGAACATCTTGACAGTGTTTTGGTCGTTGATTATCTGGTTCCGTCACCAGAAGCTCGGCCTGCGAGCCTTTGATGAGGTTGTTTTATGTAATTTTTACTTGTTCTATGTTTGACGTTTTCCACTAATTGAATTGAATAAGCCGTTTGTGTTCAATTATTAGGCTGTGTGGAACATTGTGAATTGAAAGTATAGCTTTCAAGTGTTGTCTTACCTTAAACCTTCAAATCTCTACTTTTCTGTTTACCTTTTCTCAATGGTAAGTGCACCTCTTCCATCAGGGAACCAGGTTGGGGTAAACCAGAAAAAAAATTGGGTGGGCGAGGAGGGAACAATATTTGGGTCCAAATAAAGAGCTACGACACTACAACATTGCAGATAATTGATGATACTCTGATGGTTGTTCTACATCCTACTTGTTCTATTGTTTTTGGATGGTTCTTTACTAGTTTCATATCTTAATTTGTTCTGGTTATTCAATATAATCTCTTCGTTGTATTTTTAGTTACTACTACCAGTTTTGACCCTGATTTGCAATAGCCTATAGGTGTTTTTGTATTAGCAATTTAGAGTGAAGGGGCTAACCTCGTGAGACATGGAAAATGTTTAATCTGTTTCCCTTTCCAATGGTATTATTTGCTTAGGAACAATGCTCACAGGTCATGCAAAAGGCAATTGGCTTAGTCGATTTCGTCTCTGTCAACATTTATACTTCAGTGCTATATGCCTTTTTTTTTTCTAATACAATCATGGGATAGGGGAAGACCTACTTTTAAGTAATTATTCCCTTCTATAATTTGTTGGCTATGGTTTCAAGCTGCTGAATTTTAAAAAGGTGAAGTGAAACATGCACAATGCTTACTGCCTAATTGTTTCCATTAATTATTTCTTAACTAGCCTTTTTGACAATTTACTAAGATCCTAGTTTAGCTGTTGCATTTTAGCTTGGTAGTGGAGGACAAAGTATTAGCAGTACATCAATTATGGGAAATCATATTGGTCCAGTTAGTTTCTCCACCATTCCCAATCGCTATTTTCCTACATACTGTTTCATTAATTTGGACTCTGATGGATTTCAATTTTTAGTTACTCTGCCTTGCATATTAGCAACCTGCAACTCCGTCCAGTCTGATTTGCACACACATATTTGAATATAATCAACAAGTCTTTAATATAAGATCTATTTAACTAATTTAATTATATTAAGGAAGTTAATTAATATGACATTTTTTTTCCAAAAATACCTTGATCATTTTCTCTAATTTTCTCCTTCCCTCTTTTATGTGATTATTGTTGAGGGAGTACCAATAATGGTAATTTAAAAAAAAATTTGGTAAATATATAAAATAAATTTTATATTTAGGATTAAGATTAATTTCTCAATTAGGTTATATATTAAGGATTTGAGGAGTAACATCTTTCTATGCATGAAAGTTGGGGTCAGGGCTGACCCTTGAGTTTTCATCTCAAATAGGTTTGGGGCTATGAGAGGTACAGTATTTAATAGGATTATCTCCAATAGGAGGATACCTATACTTAGTAAAAAACAAAAAGAAATTGAGGTCTGGTCTCATCGTCGTATTATCACACACAAACCCACCCATCTCACTGCTTCATTATATGAATATATGCGAAAACCCTCACAGTTGCTGGCCCTATCCATCTCCCACGTTCCTCTGCTCTCAAAAGTTCATCAACCTGATGATACTGATCTGTTTGCGGACATGTCTTCATCCTTTATTGTTGTGTTGACTAAATTATCTCATAGATATCTGATTACTGATAATCTGATGCTAGTCATGATGGAAAATCTTGTTCATAGGTGTGTACGATAGCTATTAAATTTGATTTTGAATCACATTTTTCTATCCCTTGAAAAACTAACAAAAAGTTATTATTCTCTAATAGCCGTAGCCAGTATCTCACACACACATTTGAGCAGCAGCAATAGAGACCCAAGCCCACTAGAATGAATCTTATCCCATTAAACGATATTGGATACATATTTATAAGAGATTTGATAAAGTTTTATGGTACCTTGGCCTAATACAATCATCCTCCATTATTTAGGCTTGAGACCTTGGGGAGTTGATTCAAAAATATATATTATTACTATAACAATAAATTTTATCTCACTAAATGAGATTATTTACACAAATTTAATGACGTTATTATACTTTATTAATAATTACATATTTAAATATATATATATTAGAAGATCGTATTCAATGACTTCATGATGAAGTGTTCTCTCCAATTTTTTTCTACCTCTTTTAATGAAACTCATATTAGTTGATCTATCTTCTTCATTCATAAATCAAATGGTGTTAAAAAAATATATATATTTATAAAAAAAAATATAAGACTACAATTTCAATGATTTGATATATACACACGCGTCGCTTTATGACAAACGTATAGTATGATCTCAATGATTATTGTCACTTTATGGAAAATGTCAAAGATGGATGCCAAACAGGTATATGCACGTGGTTCATTGCTGAACTTCGCATGATTATAGCTTCAACTCCAACTACTCTTGATGAAAAGAGCTTCTTTCGTTCATATTTCCTTGGCTTGGCACTCCTCTGTCCATTAGTTTTCTTGTTTTAAAATAAAAATTGTTCTTTATTATTCGTTGCAGCATTATAGACTGCATCTCCCTAACAGGGGTTAAGTTTATGAGAAAGAGCTGGTCTTTCGAAAATTAAAATTTGAATTTTCTCTGCGAGAGGTGCCACCTGCCAGGGGAATTATGAAACAAAATCTTGCAGGATGACACGTGATATTCTTATATATAAGATAATTTACAAAATTTTAGGAGTGATAATAATTTTTTTCCCTAAGTTGACCTTAATAAATGAATAAAATAACTTAGCCTGCCTAAAGTTAGGAACAATGAGCATTAAGGGAGGACGTGAATAAATAAATAAAAAGATATAAATTAGCTAAGTATGAATAATTTAGATAACTTTATCTCATAAAAAAAGAACGAAATTGAAGGAGTATAATTTTGTTAGAATTTGATAATTAGAAGGTAGCAATTTTATTTATTGTCCACATGTTCGCTTGCCTTTAATTAGGACCATTGTTAATAATAGTAACGAAAGGTCCATGAATTTTCTCGTGTGTCATTGTCGAAGGGTCCTACCATTGTCTGCTATTTTAAGAGCGGGAACAGATCCTCCATATGCAACAATGTCACAATTATTGTTCTTTCACGTGCTTAAATTACTTAAATATTTTTTTATAAAATTTATTATTCACTATATAAAAAACCTCATCGGTAAAATATAATATTAAAAATGATATATAAATTAGGAAAAATTACTAAAAAAATGTCAAATGTAAAATTTATTGTTTAAAAGTATCTAACATTTGTTTAAGGACCCCGACAGTCTATCTTTAATAAGTGTAACTCTTCTTTAATTATATGTAATCTGTCTTTAACTATATATTACAAAACGGAAGATATTTATACATAAATAAAAAATATTACACACAATTAAAGAAGAATTATATTCACTCAAAGACTTAGTAGATACTTTTGGGCAATGAATTTACCATGATGGGAGATTTTCAGTAATTTTCCCAGGGAATTAGAACCGTTTTTCATATGATGCCAAGAAAATTTGAACTTTTTAAAATAATAATTTAGAAAATATACATTATTTATGTGTTAAAAAAGGTTAAATTGTATTTAGCATTATAAAATATTTCTTTAATAGCACCCAGTATCTTAAAGTAATTTTTTATATAATTTTACCCTTAAAATATTTTCTCAATAGTAATGAACAGCCTAAATTATTTTTTTCTCTTTTTCTATTTAATTTGTTTCTCTTTTATTACTTTCTTTTGATGTTAAAATCATACAAAAAATATTTTTTTTTATTTTGTCTCTCCTAATTTCTCGCATAATTTTTCTTTCCATTTAATCGTACAAATCATTAAGTTTAACAATTTATCCTTGATTTATTTATGTTAGTTCTAAATATATAATTTTATTTTTTTTATGAACTAAATATATAAGTACTGATAATTTATTAGCGTTGTCTTTGGCTCGACGAATGGGAGAGGAGGGAAATGGTGGGGAGGGGAGATAAAAAGAGAAGGGGAAAGGAAAGAAAGGATTTTAATGATCCCTTATTTGAATAGATTGGTGGAGAGAGGAGGGAGGGATTTTAACGATTTTTTGTTTAGTTTAAGAGGGGAGAGGAGGAGAGCTAATAAAAAATTGATTATCTTAACCTTATAAAATTTAAATAGATTATTTATGATTATTATACTGTCATGGGTCAATCATTAAATGAAATAGTAAGGGTATATTTATTAATTTATAATAAGCTCATCTCCCCTCCTCTCCTTGATCGGACACAAAATCTCTATTCCCCTCTTATCCTAACCTGCCCTACTCTCTCTTAAATTAGCCTCCTCTCCCCTCGATTGAACTAAATATAGCCTAAAGGTATCAAATTAAATGTCTTATAATAAAAAAAAGGATTATAAATATCTTTTAGAAGATGCCGCAGGAGGAGGAAGGAAGTACATATATAACACAATTCAAAATTGCATTTAATAAATGGACCTTTAGAAGAAGGCGAAAAAAACAAAAGGACCATCGGAAATTAGTGAGGCGGGCAAGTAGTTGTCAATATATGCAGGTGATTGTTTCCCAGCAACTTGGATTATATTTAGCAGCCCCACCTGAGTTCGACACAAAAACAAAAAATTTAAGTAAGAATGCTTAAGCATTGATTAAATGCAACGCCGTACCTTGTTTGCCCCACACTCACAAAAGACCCACGTTTCAGAATATAAAAAGCACATCGAACGATCAGAAACACACTCAGAACAGAAACTGAGGAGCTTTTAGAGAGAGAGAGAGATAAGAGAGAGAATGGGAAGGAAGCCGTGTTGTGATAAAGAAGGTGTAAATAGAGGAACTTGGTCTGCGATGGAGGATCAGACCCTTGCCAACTTCGTTAAACTCCACGGAGAAGGAAAATGGAGGGACGTCCCTAAACGAGCAGGTATATATTTGTTTGTTTCAAAACCTAATTAATTTCAACTTGTTTCGATCATCATTTTATTCTTGTCTCTTTATTAATAATAGTGTTCTCATTTGAACTTGTTGTATGGTGATTTTGTGAGAGGAATATATAGGGTTGAATCGATGTGGAAAGAGTTGCAGACTTCGATGGTTGAACTATCTCAGGCCAGATATCAAGAGAGGAAACTTCTCTGAAGACGAAGAAGACCTCATTATCAGACTCCATAAGCTCCTTGGCAATAGGTATATACATATACATACATATATATATATAACTTATTTAACTAATTTGATTAGATTAAAAAAATTAGTTAACTAATTTATTCTAAAATATCATAATCATTTTCTTAACTCCCTCACTTCCTTACTCCATCTTATTTAATTTATTATTGAGGGTGTATCAATAGGGTTAATTTTAAAAAATAATAAATATAAAAAATAGATTTTATAATTATAATTAATATTAATTCTTTAATTAGATCATATATTAAATATTAAAATAACATATATATTTGATATATCTCTCTTGTTTGAGTTGGTGTTTCGTGTTTTCCCAAGTTTTCCTTCCATCCAAGCAAACCAATTAAACAATAAACACTGTAGTACGATACAAAATATCAGTACTCGATGTCTAATATTATCACTGCTTTCAAGTATAAGATTTTTAGTTTCGCTCATACTATTAATTTTAGTGGGGATAGCATATTAAAATTTAATAGCGAAATCATTTACAGAATACAGTAACATTTTGAAGATTTATATATATATATAACCGAAATAAATTTACCCAAATCACTATTTTTAGTTTTCATCACGTGTTTTTTTATATGTACGTACTCTATTAGTATTTTATATATTTTGATGTCATTAATGTGATTCCACGTTGATTGGAGGGGGCACTCAAGTTGGATCAGACAGCCAACAAACTTGGACGCCGAACAACCTGTCATTCAACACTGAAAATTACGCCCAACCAATTAATGCATGTTACCATACTTCAAATCATTAAATTTTGGCAGGAGAATGTCACAAACCAATTAGCAGAACTAAATCTCATCCAGATAATCATATAGCCACCCAAACATTGCTTATAAACGTGTTTTTTTTTATGCGTCGAGGTTCAAATCGATCATGTTCTTAGGTTGAAAGAACGTTAATATAATCACAATACAATTGGAATGTGTATTTGATCCATTTCAAGTCAGGTACATTAATTCTGCAGTATCTTTACACAATTTCCTGGTGATGGTAATATATATATTCTTTGAGTCCAAATACAATGTTACCAATTTTATGCATGTAATCGAGTGGTATAGAAATTCTTCAGTAAATAGAAGATTACGGTTCAGTCTTATTTATAACTTCTTGGTGGTGTTAATAACTGCCCCTTTAAATAAAAATCTATACTAACAAATGTCTTATACCATTTTGAAACAAAATACATGTGTGTATGAGTCTGTATATATACATAATTACTTTTCTCACAATGTGCTTGATTAATTATGCATGCAACGAGGGTTGATTAATAATTTGAGTGAATAATGTAACTCAGGTGGTCACTGATCGCGGCAAGATTACCGGGACGAACGGATAATGATATCAAGAATTTCTGGAACACCAATTTGAGCAAGAGGGTTCGTCCAATCAATAATTATGCCCACAATAACAACAACAAACCCTCAGATCCTATCACAACCAAAACTCCGACCACCTCAGCACCTCCAACGTTAACATCTGCTCAACTCAACCCTGTGATTCGAGCGAAACCAGTCAGATGCACCAAGAAAATCATCTGGCCCGAATCCAATGGTAATAATTCAGTGAGCGAATACCTAGAAGTATATATATATATATATGTGTGTGTGTGTGTGTGCTAGCTAGCCTATGTGCATTTTATTCATTATTATATCTTTATGAATTGTAAATTTTACATTTGATATCTGAAGTAGTTATTGTTATTATATCGTTTGTTTGGTTTTGGTATAACTGTAGCAGCAGAGTGGGAAACCCAGAAGAATACGACTGCTTCAGCATCCGACAGAGGACAAGGTTTTAAGAATGATTGTTTCTCTTCCTATGGTCTCCTCGAAGATTTTGACGTTGAGGGCTTGCTCGTACCAGAGGAACCACTAGTGCCTCATGATCAAAACATTGACGATGACGATGAAGTGAACAATAATATTGAATTTGAATCATGTGACTGCGAGAATCTCGGCGACAATATTAACGTTGGAGCTGAAGTCGGCGGCGTATTGGTGGATGAAATGAATCTTACTCATCAGAATTGGATGGTAGGGCAATCGTTGGAACCATCAGCAGATGATGAAGACGTGGATTTCTCTTTTCTAAATCTACTAAGTGACTCATTCATGGACTTATAGATCCATCATCCTATTATTAGAGCAATTAAGGTTTAAGGAATTTACAACAATGTAACGACGATGAGGAGATCATAGACACATTATATTGATCGAGACCTCTGTAGACTCGTACGTTAAAAGCGTGGGAATCATTGTATTATTTGTGTCTATTTTCTATTTTCACATTAGGAGACCCATTGTCATAAAATGTACAGAGTAATTTTAGCGAATGATTATTCAATGGAGTTTTCATCATCAAACGTATTTGCCACCTTATAGTAAATTCAATATTTTAGAGTAAGACTCAGTTAACATATCCATCTACTATGATAAGAAATTAACTATTACATCTTTTATTTAACTAATTTAAAAAAAATTAAAGAAAATAAATAATTTATTTTAAAATATTTATATTTATCATTTTTCTCTAAATTAAATTGTTTGACTTATAAATTGATATATAATCTAATAATACTTAATATATATTTTAATTAAATTATTTATTTATTTTAATATTTTTAAATTAATTAACTGAATTTTATATTAAAGAATATAAGAGTATAAGTTTAGGTTGGAAGAAGATAAAAGATAAAATAGAGGTGTGCTAATTGACCCAACAAATCATTGTGGAGACAGGACGTTTATGTAGGGCAGGGCCTGCATGTATGTAGAATTAGATATGTACTATATGATATATATTGTGTTTTGATTCGACACAAAACCATGTTTTTGGTATCTAAACACTTTATATTTTTTATAATCAACTTTTTACGAAACTAATAGACTTCTAAATACTATTTTTTATAATTAATTTTTCATGAAAACCAATAAAATATGCAAAATTAATTTGTTTATAATTAATTTTTATAAAAACTAATAAACTATCTAAATATTTTTTTTTCCACAATCAATTTTTTATTAAAACTAATGAACTATCCAAATATTAATTTTTATCCATAATCTATTTTTTTTACTAAAACCATGGTTTTGAGGGAGTATTAGGGAATATATTCTAACTGATGTGTTTGGATTAACTTTTAGACGATAGATTTTTTAGGAAAGAATATATTTTGAGTATAATATATTTTGTAAAAAAATTATTTTTATTGATATGTTTAGATTAGCTTTTGGAGAATAGATTTTACAAAAAATGATTATTGTTAGAAGTGGTTCCACTAGCTTTTCTAAAACCATGTTTTTGGGTAAAAAATTAATTGTGAGAAAAAAATTAGTATTTTGATAATTTATTAGTTTTGGTAAAAAATTTATTGTGAAAAAAAATAGAGTTTAGATACTTTATTAGTTTTTGTAAAAAGTTAATTATGGGAAAAAATTAGTGTTAAATAGTTTATTGGTTTTCTTGAAAATTGATTGTGTAAAATGTGAGATGTTTGAATTATTTGATCCAAAACCATAATTTGGATTAAAAAATAATTTTTTCTCAAAAATATATTCTACTCAAAATTTATTCTTCTAGAATTTATTTTACCTATAATCTATTATACCCAAAATCGATTCTCCCTAATATATTATATCCAAAATCTATTTTTTATAATCTATTCTATTAAAAATTTATTCTACCTAAAATCTATTATTCATAATATAATCTAAACACACCCATAATTTATTTGAAGAGATGGAAGTACAATCCCACATGGGAAATTCAGAATAAGAAAAGAAAAAGACTCATGGGCCCAATTACTTTAATGTTATGTATATTTATGAGATATGTGACTATTTATGGCGTATTTTATTTTTAGAAAATATCATTTTATTGTGGTTTTAGTCGCAGCGCTTGAGGATGTATCCTAACTTATGGGTATTTAATTTTACGCCTGAGGGTAATTAATAACTCGCCCTGTCTAATATTAGTATCGTTTAAAAGAAAGGGAGATTTCACTTTACCTTTAAATTGTAGGTGAGCCCAACCCCTTCCAAAAAAATTAAAAAAAAACTATCTACATACTAAATTTAAAATATAAGTCATTTTTGATCAATTTATTAAAATTAAATAACAGTTAACTTATTAAATTTATCTTAAATTGAAAAACTATTTAACTATTTTTATTAAAAATTGTATATATATTGTCCCTCACCTCTTTTCTTTGTTTGTAATCAAAGAATGAGTAAAATTAGAAAATAAGTATTTATTACTTTTTAAATGACTTATATATTGTGAAGTAAATAAGCTTTCATAACAAAGGACTTATATTATGAAACAACGGAGTATGTATATATATAAGATGAATTTCGTTGATATATAAAATTTTATAAGATTAATGAGTTTTGGTTTGAATATTGTAATAGAAACGATGGATGTAGGTCAAAAAGAAGAGATGAAATGAGCAGACATGGGAGCAATCTCAAAGGGAACCCCGAGCCGACAAAATCCGATGATGAAAGTTGAAGAAATCATAATCAACCCTTTAATCTTTATCACATGATCACACTTTAATTAAATTACCCCCTTTTATCTTAAATATAAAAATTCGATAGTTAATTTATAAAAATTAAATAAATTAATTATTTATAAAAAAATTATTTTGTTTTATTAAAATACTCCCTCACTCATTTGTATTGGAATTATCCACATTGATAAAAATCTCCTGATATATACAAATGCAATCAACCAGGATAGTTTAAAAAAAATAGAAATTATAAATTTAAAAAATAAATTAAATTAAATTTTTATATTTATAACTAAAATAAACTTTTTAAAAATACTAATTAAGCTACCAATGGTACATTCCCTTTCATTAAGGAAGACTTTTTTTTTTATCAAGAAAGTACATATTGAAGTAGCTATTTAATGGAATATTACTTTAAATTAAATAAAGATTTCTCAGTTACTCTTCATGTAATGCATATAACATACTCCATTCACTCTTAATTAAAGGCCAATTTGGTAATTTAACTTCATGCCATTGTCCCTAAATATGTAATGTAAGTATAGGAAGTAACTGAAGTCAGGTCCCGAAAACAAAACGTACGAGACGTAAATGGGAAGCCATGCAGGGGATGATAAAACCATATGAAGGTGTACTGGAAATACCGAAATACTAATGAAATGCCAAAAACCATGATACGTTGAAAATGAAAAGACCAGTGAGGACCTGAATAGCTACCTAGGGCTAGCCTCCTAATTCTATATGAGAAGCCTCAACTGAAATACATGGTTTAATAATACTTATATGATTTTTAATACAAAAAATATTTAATTAATTTAATTATATTAACAAAATTAATTAAATTAATGAATATAATATATTTTTATATAAAATATTATAATTATTTTATTTATTTATTTCTCTCATGCATAAAATGAGGGAAGTCTATAATCTATTTAATTTGATAAGACAGAGAGTGGAGGGATTTTAATAAAAAGAATATAGTGCTTGGTTTTTATTTTGATATGAAAGGACATGTTACTATATGTCTTTGACTTTTTTCTTCAAACGACGTTTTGGTTTTTTATTAGAAATTTGACAGTGAATTTGGCATCTTTTTCCTATATTGTACGTAGTATATTGTGCTTTGAGAGAAGTTGTATTCTTGAAAACAATAAATTTTATTATATATATAATTTAGTTTTAAATATAAAATATATTTGAGAATTTTAATTTGACAAAAGATCTAATTTTTTTTTATCTCTTACGTTGATTAACTGTTTTTCTCACATTTATAGAAATATTTTTATCTCTATAAGAAAATTTTTGGAAGAGTAATTATAAATAATAATTTGAACTATTTTTTTAATAAATAATGTTTTTTCATATATTTAAAATTAGAGAAAGTAGATTATATATTTGAAGGTGCCGAATAGCTTCATGGTTTAATAGCATAAAAGTTTTCTTTTAAGTAAAAAAACACCCGTTCAATTTTATTTTTAACTTCAAGCTGTCGATGTAAATGACCCGTGTCTTCTCTTTCCAATCTTATTGTCTGCTACATACATTTGTTCTCATACCACCTCCAACGTTCCTCTCTCTCTCTCTCTCTTACTCACTCACGAGTTTCACGTTGTTTAATCTTACTTAATTACCCGATAAATCGCTTTATATTCCGCCCCTCCCCCCCCCTCAATATTATTATAAATTATATCATATTAATTTATTTAATTAATTTTTTAAATTTAATTAAATTAGTTAAATAGTTCTGAAGAGCATAATACAAAGAGACTCGTTTGCATACTTTCTTCAAACATTATATAATGGTGAGAGAAATCTCGAAAGTGATGATAGTAGTTCGGAAAAAGGTGAAAGTGATCAAGAACTTGTAATCAAATCGCATATAAGATTGCTTATTGTTTTGACCATTCGATTGTTTTACCTTAGCAAGTGGCCAAAAAGAGGAGAGAATTAAGGAAGTCACTCTCAACAATACATATGAATACAAAAGTCATCTGACTTTCAACCACAATATATGAATGGCAGCTCATGATGAGTAGTCGTTGGAACTTGCACGTAATACACCAAACTTTTATCCCCTTCGAAAGCTCCACATTAATTAAATTAAATTGCTCTTCACCCAGTAACCTCCTTAATTAATTCACTTGTCAAAAAATAGAATGACTGAAATCAATTAAAATACCAATTTTCATGTATGTTAAATTTGTATTTCCGTATCAATATTCTATGGGATGAAATATAAATAAGTGACGTAGAAATTATTAATATTTCGCATATAATTCAGCTGATGCGTGTGGGACATATATGTAATTATGCTTGGTTCGATATTTATATATGAAATAACATTTTTTTAACAATAGTGAAATAAGGGATGGGTAAATAAATATACTGACTACTGAGTAGAAAGTAAATGAGCAGGGCACCACATGGGGGAGTTACTTGGGGCCCATGAGTGACGTGGAGGAACATGCGCCGCCTATTTGTTGTCGGGGCATTACAATTTTTTGCATCCAGGGTGCCACACATATGCAAATTATTTCCGGAGCCCCCTCCAGGCTCCAGGCTTCACCATGAATGAGATTAATTAAATTGCAGAAAAAGTCCCCACCTCTAGTAGCTTTAATTTATCACCGGTACGCTATGAAGAAGCAGGTTTGTTCAGAAAGGACCAATAAATTAATTATTTCAAAAATATCTTTTATTAATTAGAAATGAGTGTTAATGGTGTAAATGCATTTTTGTCCATTTAGTCTTTTTCTCGGACATTTATGGTTAATTAATTGCTTTTTTTTATGGCTCTTGTGTGTTATTCTCTCTAGAAACAATGTGGGTATGAAGATTGAAGAGGTGAAAGGAAGCATAAAACGTGGGAGGGAAATTAATAGGACCAAGAAGTGAGTAGGTGGGGTGAGAAGAGAAACACCCTAAGAGGAAGATAGAAAAAATTAAAAATTAATTGTATAAATAAAATGATAAATTTTTATATTTTTAAGAAATAAATACTAAAAATAAGGTCTAATAAATAAAAATAATGACAAAACCATTGCAAATGTTATATATTGAGGAATGTTTTTTAAACCAAATTGTCTTGAAAAGAAAGATTGAGTTAATGGTGTAATATGAAGGAAAAATAGAGGGCATGGAATGAAATTCAACATATTTAGGGTCTTTGCATTTCAAAAAATTATTGTAAAAGATCTTAATTCTATTATTAAAATTTAAATTATTAAAAGATCATAATCATTTTATTATAATTTAAACTATTAAAAAAATTATTTGATAAAATGTATAATTACTTTCGAGATTTTGAACGTAAATAATTTTTATACCTCTTAATAAATATTTAAATTTGTATACTTATTTTTATAGAAATGAAGGATCTTACTATTTTAATCAGTAAACTATTAATTTGAATGATTATATATTAATGTTTAAAAAAATAAGAAGAAGAAGAAGAGATCATAGTAAAGATAATGTAGAGAAATTCAAGGACAATGCTGCCATTGTCATTATCAAGCGTGGCAACTGGCAAGCTGAGAATTTTGCTACTTTTGGTCCTTCATGCAGGGACCATTAATTAATTATTCTAACGTTACTTCGCCGCCATTCATATCCCCTAATAATTATTAATTATTTAACGGAATCATATGAAATTATTGAGCCTTTTCAGAGACAAAATATTTTTAATATTCGTATCATATTTTTGTTTCTTTCTCTCGCCTATCTTACTTTTTCAACTTTTACCTACTTCTTTCATTTTTATTAGAAGTCAAAAACTAACAAGTAATATTAGTTTTTTATAAGATATTTAATTAATTTTAAAAAGTATTAATTATTTTTATATATATACCTTTATTTAATAAAAATAGTGGGAGAGAGTAAAAATTAAAATAATAATTGTTAACTTAGGAGCAACTTGAGTGGGTACCCCCGGTTTCTGTCCTCATCTTTTAATTAAAGTTTATTTCCTTCCTAGCTATTCTTAATTAGTTTCCTAATTTACTTTTAATTTTAATTATATTTGTATCTTTGCAGTTCAAGAAAATTGTGGTAACTGGTAAGGGACCCCAAAATCTCTGGCAGGCCCGCAAAATTTCACAAACTATTACCTTCTAATAAAAATAATCATATGATAAGTAATTTTAATATCTTTAAAATATCTTAAGCAAACTAAATCATTATAATAAGAGTAAAACACATTCATCTTCCCTCTACTTTATCTTAATTATATCGCATATATGTACTTCTCTTTTATTTTTAAAACATATACAAACCTTCCCTAGAGTCAATGGTTACATAACACACCAGTCTCCCTCCTATTTGTAAGATTTTATTTTCATCAACCTAATTGTTACTCGACAGTTAAGTCATAATAATTAGACCAAAATACCCCTCTTTAAACAAAAATATTGTTTAAAAATGATTTAGGTTACCGAAAACATAATTAATATTACATTCAAATACTAATTTCGAAAACTTCAATTTGAAGATAATTATATCGTTTACTTGTTAACGAGTCATTTTCGGGTGTATGCATTCTGTGTTTCTCGGAATTCCTTGTTTTTAGTTTCAAAAACATGATCTTGAGCATCGCTAGCTTTCATCCTTCTCTCCAATAAAAAATTAAGTATGATTCATTGTTCAAAGATCATGCTATTTTATTAGGGGCAACAAGGATTTTACCACCGATATTTTTCTTGGTAAAATATACTATTGAGATTTGATTAATATTTATAAGTTTGTCTATCCTCCATGTCATTTGAGACTTTTTAATATTTCAATAGTATATGAACGAAATTCAACAAAAGGTAGAGCAGATTTTGAATTGCCTATAATCAAATGAAAAATTGAGGTTGAATATATATATTTTAATTGATTTGAGACTCTAGGAAGAAGAAAAGTGAATACGACACTAATCCAATCTTAGTCTAATGTAGGACTTTTTACCGGAACCTGGCTCTGATACCCGGGGAGCATCTAAAAATGAGGGAGAGTATATGGGTCTTTTTTTCCACTTGGGTCCCATAGCAACAAGATGCATAGAAATATGTGCAACGATATATCTTAACCCAAAACCTAAAAATAAAAAGTATACGAGTCTTTATTTATATACCTCTTCTCTAATTTCTCTCTATCCGATGAGTGACTTCTTGTACTAAGCCAAATTCATTTATACTTCACATTCCAACAAGTATATACAATTTTAATTAATGTAGACTAGGATATATGTGTATATGTGTCACGACTAGGGCATCGATTATATGCCATTATCCCCCCCAAAAATTAATATGCCCATCATTGTTACATTGTATTACTTCTTTTATTTTTCTACTTTTCTATGTTCATGGATCCATTTAACTTGGGCAAGATTAAAATAATTAGGAATATTGTCATTAATAAAATGATGAAGGCCCCCACTCGAGATTATTTAGGTTATCTTCTGAGCTTCGTCTTTCTCTATGATGGTACGAGAAGGATCAAGCAAGGCACGTTTGAGCCATTTCATTGGGTTTGCAAAAGCCATTTTATATGTGCCTACTTGGCTAATAGCTAGCCAGCCAACCCTTTCATATGAGCAATTGATTTTTAGGTTTAACGATGGCGGGAAACCCATATAATTGTCGATTAATATATAAATAATCATTTATATATGTTCCGCTTGCAAAAATTAATCATGCAAATTGATGATGCCATTATTCTATCTAACTAATTTCCCCCGTTAATGATTTTGATTGGGTTTCTTCTCCTTTTAAGGTTGCGCATGTCTTAATCAACTTTCAACGTAGGTTTTTCAAACGAGTAGATTTCAAAAGGTAGTTTTAAATTTTTAAATGAAACCAAAAAGTGAAAAAAAAGGGACCACGCATGCAATAGATCATGGCCATTATCAATGAAATCCACTAACAAACTATATTTGAGTATTAATTGTTGAACCCTAAATGAGAGCATAGAATAAGAGGAATTCTTGTTTATATCACCTTTTTTTAAATCAACAAAATTGATGTTTTGACCAAAACAAAATATATATATATAAGTGCTTACTTAATGAGAATCAAATTTCTCTACCATTCAATGTATTTATTGTTGGAACAATTTGATTAACATTATATTGTGATGATGGCCTACATATTTTTCTTATGATCTTATAGCCATTCCCTATTTAAAAATAGATAATATTTTCTCATTGTAATTCTTTTATTCTAAGTTCTAGATGGGATCTTTTATTTCTCTAATTCTAAATATAAGACCTACTTTATAATATAATTTATATCTTATATTTAGAGCTGGATGAGTACTATCTATTTATTTCATTTTTTTGTGCAATAATTGCTAGATCCAAGTCTTATAGTAAAGTCATATTTGGGTTATAACTAATAAATTAAATAGGAGCGTGAGCGTGTGTATATATATAAGTATATAGAGAGTATCGTTTTAAAGATGTGGAATCTACGGGCCTCAAGATTTGCCACCGTAGTTATGCAGATACAGTAAAAAGAAGAAGACCAAGTTAGCCTAAATATTGAGAAGTGGAGTAATTAATAGGCAAAAGTTGTAGCGAGTGTAGTGAATGCATGAATATACAGAGTTAATTTTTGTTTAAAGAATTAAAGAGACATATTCTAATAGTTTAAGATTGTAAACGAGATTAAAATCGTGATCTCCTACTTAAAAAAAAAGTTTTTATAGATCATCATGTCATAAAATTATTGGGCAAGTATACTCTTATACTAAGAATGACGTAGGCGATTGGTCATGTGCTTCATACGGCTTCTTGAATCTTGATGCATGCATCTCTACGAATATACTTCTTTGGATTCTTTGCCCTGTCAGCTTGTAGTTACCGACAACTTAATTATTTATTGACCTGTCCCTTTCCTGTGTCCCAGGCATACCCTACACATTTCTTCCTTTAATTTTATCCGAAGTTTTTCATTCTAAAATGCCAATATTAACACACACAAAAATTAAAATGCCAATATCAACATTTTAGATATTGAAAAAAATATTCTCAAATACTTACAATGATTAGCATTAAAAAAAATTATCATTTAAAACTAACAATACCATGATTTTAGAGGAGTGAAAAATATTCTATAAAATGAAAATACCAAAATTAAAATCTTATATAAAATTAAATAATTAAAAATAGAGTTAAGCACTATTCCATATCTTAAAATATTTTTTAAGTAATACTTACTATCTTAAACTAATTTTTAATACATCTAACTTATTAAAATATATTTTTAGTAATACCCAATGTCTTAAAATAATTTGTTATACATCTAATACCATAAAATATTTTTTGAATAACACTTAATAACCTAATTTTAAAGTACTTATTAGTGCTTAACCAACAAAAGAGTACAGCTGTACTGTAGGTGTTTTACCTATATATAATTGTCCAGTGTGTGGCTTCATCCAGCATTTTTTAACTAATTAATCAAATTCTTTTGTTCCAATGGTTATTATTGAGAGTAATTTTGAGATTTTATAATAAATAAATTTTTTTAACTTACATAATGTAATTAATCGGAGATTATAAAAAGAATCGATAGATAGAGTAATAAATTTATAATTCTCTCAAATTCCATATAGAGTTGTTATATTATTGGAAAGAACATTTTTATCCTCTTTAAAATTTAAAAATTTCATAAAAATGAAAAAAAAATATGAATCGATAAATATACTCCTAAATTCTCTTTTTAAAACGTAAGCAAAGAGTTTATAGGAAGGAAAGAGAAATTAGTTTGAAAAAAATCTAGAAAAGAATCCTACAAGGTCTATAATGATTGCACCTTCATATACAGACGAGCACGTGAATCAGGCTTCCTGATATAGTGTTTTCCAACATCCAACTAAACACATACTGATTATTCTTTTTAGCTTTTAATTAATCTAAGAAATATAAATAAGAGGGAAAATCATTAGAGTTCCACAAAAGCAATTTTATTACAAAGTCTCAATAGAATCTGAAATTACTATGTAGGACCAAAAGCCTAAAAAATTAAATTTTATTGTTCAATTACTAAAGTACCCTTCATTTATTTTAGTTAAAAAGCCTCACCACCGTTGCAAGGGCCTTGTTGCAGGTGACTAGACCACTGCTGGCGGCCGCTACCAGAGCTCCAACGTTGGTGAAGTTAGAAATTCTCCAAGGTGGCCTTGGTGGGATTTTGAACCCAAGAGCCCTTGGTTCTCCAAAATAATCTTTGTAATTGAATTGCCAATGAATCTTAAACTTATTAATATGTCTGAACGTGTGAAAGTTAGACTTGCTAAAACATGAACTCTGTTTGTTATTTAAGTAATTTTTTCTTATAAATGTATTAGGTAAGTTGCAAGATGAGAGGTTTGAAAACGTACGTGGGAAACAACATTTACAGGCGTGCTGACATCCATTAGAGATACATGTAATATTTTGCACATCTTAACTAAGAGTCATTAGTTTTAGCAAAAAAAGAAGAAAAAAAAACTAAGAGTCATTAGTAGTTCAATGACACAGTTTATTCTTTAAGACTCCCTAAGGCGACCTTGGAGAATCTTTAATTTTGTCGAAGCCGATCAAAGCTCTGACGATGGTGGTGGTAGGGTTTTTTTTCCCCAATAAATGAAGGGTAATTTTATTATTAAACAACAAAATTTAATTTCCATTTAGTCCCTTAGTCCTGCAAAGTAATTTCATATTCCGTTGAAACTTCTTTAAAATAAAACTGCTTCAATGGGACTTTAATGTGATTTTCCCAATAAATAAAAACAAGGATGAGGGAGTTAAACATGACATGAGAGAGGGACGAATATGCAAAACAGGAGGCGGAGGGTGGGAATCATAACTAAGTAGGAAATAGAGGGGGTGGGTGGGTCAGAGGCTAGAGGCAGGTTGAGGTCTCAATAATTAGATTTTTAAATTAAAACTGTGCCTCTTACTCATCCAACATACTTCAATGCTTGATTTTGACCTCTCTCCTCCTTTCACACTCTCACTCTTTTTAGCTCACTCATTTCCCTCTTTCTTACGTTTTGAATAATATTTTACACTAATTCCTATAGGAGACAAAGAAAGTAATTATCTCATAGATAGAATCCATGCTCCTCCTCTTTGTTGTATTTTTTTATATAATTTTTTGATATTCAATACTACTGAATTAGATTCAGAATTATTGTTGGCAAATTGAAGATAACTCTCAATGTGATTTTTTATACATAGTTTTGAAACCTTAATCTTATTTAAGAAAAATTTAGTCCTTTCACATTTTGTACATACTCTATAGTCATAATATTTCAATATAATCAGTAGAAGGGATTTGATATCTTATAAATAAAATATCAAGTTCTAAACTTGTTAAGGAAATAATTAAATCAAGCTAGAATAACTATTTTTATTTGCAACTTAATATTATTTAAATCATAACTAGTTGATGGCATAGCCTATACGTTACCGTTACCATGAATAATCGATACTAAAAGCGCCAAACAAGTTTGAAAACTTTATTTTTTTAATATAGTTATCTGATTGAGCCATATTTAAATATTATTGAGAGAAATTATGGGTAACTCTCCTAAAGTTTTTTTTATATTCATGCAAACTCGATAGTTATATTTATTTATTATTTTTATATTCCTGTTGACCACGTTATATACCATAACTTACTCATACGGAGTATTCCAACTCTGTCTAAAAATAGCTTCCCTGACAAAATGAGGGCTTCAATTTTCTTCGCCTTCATGTCAAATTTCAAATCTGGACAACGCCATGCAGACTTTTTCCTCCTTAAGTAGGAACCAATGTACCCTAATTTCCCATTCATGTTCTTTTAAAAATGAATCTGAATATCCCTTCATAAAGAACAGTTGAACCCTTCGGTGCGTGGTAATTAATTTAAACTATACAACTCATTGTTTACCCACAAAAAGAAAAAAGCAAGTCTTAAATTTTTTAATAATATGACACCAACAAATTCGGATTTTGGGACGGGACATAATCGTATTAATAAAATAGAGTACAAAGGCAGAGAAGGCAAAAACAGTGATAATTACATATATTTGGAATGCCGTAATCCCAAGACTCTTTAGTTTTTTAAACAATTAATATAGTATGTATGGTGGTGTTGGACGAGATTAATTAAATGTTAGTTAATTCATTGGCAGGAATCCCTAATTTATACAATCATTTAATTTGTCAGCAGTAAAAAATGTTGGTGCTAATTAAAAACCATAGATAAGTGTATGATGATGATAAGCATATTTTTCACAACCATATCTTGTATTAATTAGATAGTACCCGCTAATCTAAATATAAGTATTGTCTTGTCCTAAATGGGGTTGCTCTCGCGCCTCGCGGTGTTGCTTTTCATCCACAATATTTAATTATCTGAATTTAAAAATTTATTTGAAGAGAAATATAGAAGCTTCTTTAATTAATTTACTTTATCTAACTCTCCTTGTTGATAATAAAACGCTATCAAATATATACCATAAATACGATTAAGTTATTTTAACATAATGAAGTTAAAGAGAGACAGCAGATAAAGCCAGAAGTTATATAACAAAGCTTCAAAAGGAATCGAGAAGGACCATAAAAAGATTCTGGAGGGTAATGTGATTGAGGGGAAAAGGGTGGAAGCAAAACAACAAGAATTTTATTCCTTTCTTCCAAACACTCATCATCTCCTTTCTTCCAAGCACTATATATATATATATATATATATATAGGGCTGTGGTTCTAAATTTTCTCTAACTAGCTGGCTAGAACTCCTCCCTTTATTCTACCAAATATGTACATGCGTTCATCTCACACAAGATTAAAAATAATAAAAATAACAATAATGAAATGACGTTGTATCTTAACTCAAAATTTCAAGACTCACGTTTACAAGTCATTACTTGTGTGTTTGTGTAATACTTATTTAAGCCCAACTCTTTTTCTGATGTGGGACTCCCTTCATTTCACACAATACCAAAAAAACTGATCTATATATACCTATGCAAAAGAAAGTCATTGAAGTACGATAATAAACATAGATCAAGTTTTTTATTTTTTACAAGCATAGGTATATTCCTAACCAGAACAATCATGTTCAAGACATTATTTGACATTAAATATGGACATATCTTTTAGTGAGAATTTAAATTTTAATTCATCACGTTGGGAGAGATTAGTTTTTTCAGCTAGATTTAACTCTTGTGATAAAATAAATCAAGTTAATAAAGAATAATCTTTGAATCATATCGTTGGCCTAAGGGAGCATTGGGCCCAGAAACGGGGGAGAAGTGCCAAATGGCTATGAACAGTGGAAGAACCCTACATCTTTAACTCAAAATTTCAACATTCAAGTTTATGGCTCAGGTTTGAATATCTGAACACATATTACGAGACACGTGAGCAATTTTATAAGTGCTTTTTGAACCATGAGACCTTTGTATGTAGCCTTATTGTTGATCTCGTGATGGGTCTAATTCATCTAAAAGTCTGGTATACAAAAGAAGCTAAATTACGTATGAAGGGGATAGAAAATACCAAAAGAGGGGAAAGCAAGTACTAATAATGAAGGACGACGAATGTAGTTGAAGAGTAGAAGTTGAAGAGTAGAAAAGATGGAAAGGAAAGGAAATATGCGGGAAGAGAGTGAGAGTGAGAGTGAGAGAGAGAGAGAGATGAGAGGGACGTGAACGGCAGAAAGAAGAGGGAGGAGGGGCCATCATGGTACTAATGATTTGATTAATTTTGTCAGCGACATTACTCCTACATTGGAGGCACTCTACTACGTGGGATCTCACGCTTCACACAACACTGCCCTTGACTGCAACCACCTTTCCAACCAGCTTTTTAGAATGTTAGTTTGATTCCTCAAGCTTTGCCATATAATTAGGTGACGCAACTTTCAAATATACATTGAAGGTTCAAATAAAAAAGAAAAACCAGTTCAATAGCTGTCATCATTTTATTTTGGATCTTCTTTGGGTGTGTAAAGTTTTAAATTACCTCTGAAGTGAGAAGGACAGAGAAAACTACTGCTTGCTAGGAAAAATAATTATTTTTATCTCAACTTTACAATTGAAAATATAATAACAAAAAAACATCTTATTCCACTAAATGATGTCAACTAAATAAATCACATTAAGTTATTATATTCTATTAAAAAATAAATTTTTAAATAAATTATTGATCTATGTTAGATAAAATTTGACTAAAGTTTTTCGTTAGTTGTGAAAGGTCTTTATTCGAACTAGCTGACAAAGTATAAAACATAGGTGCGATTTAGATGTTCGGATGGAGGAGGACATAAAGAGGGAAATATGTAGTACAAACATGCTCTTCTATACTATTTACGTGAGACTTTTTTGGTAGTTTGGAGACTGTTTTCAAGTTTCAACAATAACCATTTTTGAAGATCATAATTCATGATGAGAGGCTCTTGACGTTAAGTTAAAATTAAAATTGATTAGAACTTAATTATTTATTAATTGAAGATAAAAATGACTCTGGATCATATAAATCATGTTTGAAATGACTCAAATGCTTCTTCCACGAATATATACAGCATCCTTTACTAATTTTACAAAGCAGTAAATGATCTGTTCTTAGAGAAATTAAAAAAAAAAAAGTCAAATATTCACGGCTAGGGAAGAATCCACAAATCCCTAGAAGCTAGAGAGGTTTTCTAAAACCAAGAATCCAGAATATTCACGGCGAGAGAAATATAATTAAACCAGGATGAGAAAAAAAATAAGAAAATTACAAGTTACTGAAGCAGGAAAGTAGCACATGAAAAGTCAAATGGGTACGCGTCCCTGTGAGTGAAATAAATAGAGTGGACAAAGAAGGAGATGGGAAAAGAAATTCAAAATATAGCAGAGGCAGTTAATAAGGATCCTGTATGCATGGAGAAATTACAGGAAAGTGTCCTGTTATTAAGTCAATGGGAGCAGTTAAACCTACCGTTAAATTAATATATATTTAATTTATTCAACTCACATGATTAGTGTTGGTAATTAAGTGCCTGTTTGAAAAAAGATTGTAATCTTAATTTTAAAAGCACTTATTATTCAAACATTAGTTTAATTTTTTTTTAAAATAAACAGTTATATTTGTCTAACAAAACTTTTAGATTAAATCATGATTTAAAACTAAAATTTTAGATAAGTTGAGACTAGCTTGTGAAACAGTAAAATAATTTATGGATTATCTAATTATTATTTTACTCTTATTTTTTTACACCCTCTCTCCTATCTCATATCTCTTATCTACCATCTCTTCTTCACCATCTCTCTTATTTCCTCTCTCTTATTTTTAATAAAATTATACAATTTTTAGTAATTTTTCAATTACAAGTCTTTCTAGTAATAACTATCCAAATACTCATTTATTCAGAACCACTTTTTTCTATAAGCTCTTCTTCAAAAGTCATTTTCTATAAGTTGTCTAAAAGCTCTTTTTTTATAAACACTTTTTCAAACTCTCATCCAAATAAGCCATAAGAATAAAAAGAAGTCGCATCACAAATTACCAATATATCAATGTTGATTAGTAAATATAAAAATCTATGGCATGCAGGATTATTTACAGGCTAACCAAAATCAGTGAACGGGCACAGAGAAGACAAAATGACGTAGGGGTGTAGCTTTTCCAACAATGGAGGATTGTTGAAAAGATGAATCATATATAGTGGATTTACTGAAAAAGCAAAGGAGGAGATAAATATTCTGAATATAACTTGATAGTGCAATGTGAGAGACTCATCCACCATAATCAAGTGTATAATATGGGTCAGATTCGAATATAGTCGAGATAAAACTCCGGTGAACCAGATAGGTAAAAAAAAAAAAAATTTAAAGCGTGCAATGTAGAAAACAGTACAATTGGTCTAACAAGCAGCCAATAAAATATAAAATATATAAAAAATAAATTATTCATAAATAATGAATGATGAGGCTGCTTTGCAATTTTTTTTCCGTCAAACTTTATTTACATATTTTAACAAATATTAATGTTCAATTGTCAGAAAAATAAGTATAATCCCACATCTCTCACAAGGAGGAGAGAGATGCATAGTTAAATCTTTTTAGTCTAATTAGTAAAGAGTTTATTCATAATATATAAGATCTTGAGTTTAAATAGTGCTGTCGAAGTGAAAATTTTATTAGTAGATAATCTATAATAACTTTTATAAGCGTTATTTGAGCCTGAAGATATATCACGACTCTGATGAACTTCTAGAAACTAATTTATCTAAATTTTTTGTCATAAAAAATACTAAATAAAATTATTATTGAAACAATTATTATTTAAATAAGTCATTACAATATATATATATGGGAAGGAATAACAAGAGGAGAACCCGTGTGGCAAATAAGAACAAGAATGGTCCCAAATGCAAGCGTCCAGCCGTCCACGTTTCCATCTTGTTTATTAATTTCGCATTTGTGGTCCTAACACCAATATATCTCACATATAAATAAATGAGAGCGAGAAATAATATGAACATGAAATGAAATCTCTTGGAATTGGAAAAGTGACGTTACTGGGACGGAACTTGCCAAAAAAAATTATGAGGTAATTAATTAATTATATAAAAAATTATTAGTCGTTTATATGTGTGTGACAAATGGCACTCATTTAGTGTCAAATACAAAATTTACAAAGCTCCCTCCTATAAGTAGCTCTCCCTCGCCTTCATCCCATTTGGCACTAAGAAAGAGAAGTTGCAGGTTCAGGCATTGGCTTGCCATATACATAGTGCCCATCACTTTCTCAGTGGGAGGGGGAGAGAGAGAGAGAGATGGGAAGAAGCCCTTGTTGCTCCAAGGAGGGCTTGAACAGAGGCGCATGGACCGCTCATGAAGACAAGATTCTCAGAGACTTCATCTCCATCCACGGCGAAGGACGGTGGCGCAACCTCCCCAAGCGAGCAGGTGGGTCCCCTTCATCTCCTCCATCTTCCTTTGACATTTAATATATCTTATGTATGTATGTAATTGCTCATGTTGTATGTCTGTTGATCCTCGTACAGGTTTGAAAAGATGTGGGAAAAGTTGCAGACTCCGATGGTTAAACTATCTCAGACCAGATATCAAGAGAGGCAATATCACGTCTGATGAAGAAGAGCTTATCATTCGTCTTCACAAGCTCTTGGGAAACAGGTATCCTTTTCATTTTCTCTTCAACTTACAGTTATTTGGTCCTGGAAAAGCAGTTTCAACGGAAAAACTGATTGATGTGTGGTGGTGTTGCAGATGGTCTTTGATCGCCGGCAGGCTTCCAGGGCGAACAGACAATGAAATAAAGAATTACTGGAACACGAATTTAGGTAAGAAAGTGAAGCATAACCCTCATCACCAGAACAATGTTGCTTCCTCTGGTAGATTCTCTGCTCAACCTAAGACCGACAAAACTTCCAACAATAATCCTCCGAATCCCAGACCAACATCTAACGCCTTGACTTCTCCAGATTCCAAGCTCAGTAATAATGTTGTCCGTACAAAAGCCACCAAGTGCTCTAAGGTGGTCATTACCCCACGTCCTCCTTCTTCCAGGCAGCCGACCAAGTCTGAAGTAGCTGAGACATTTCAACCGGCGGATGTTACTGCTGCGGCGGAGGCGGCTGACTGTAACCAGATGACAGAATTACTCAACGCCGAGGGGAAGGATCATCATCAGGAGCCGTCGTCTGCGGATTTGCTGGTGGATTTCAACGTGGGAGAGATCTTCTTGTCGGACCTTCTGAACTCGGATTTCTCAGATATGTGCGACTTCAGTAACAACAATAGCGTCGACGGTGGGGGCTTATCCCCATCTTCCGACCAACCCTTCGTGTTCTCCGATGAAATTCTGAACGACTGGATGCAGAGCAAGGCGCAAGAGACAAATGTGGCCAATAATCTTCACTCTTTCACATCCTTCCTGGAATCCAGTGAGGAATGGCTAGCAGAGTAGTAATTAACCAAAACTGTGGATTAATTAATAATTACTAACAAATTAGTTAAGTTAGCTCTTCTTGTTTTTTATTCTGGGTTGATGATCAGATGAATTAACGTGGGTGTCAGGGATACGACTCAGAGAAGCTTAACTACATAGGTAGGACTTTGTGCTATGGATCTGAGTTGTGAAATATATTTATATAAAACGCATAATTGGTACTAGCTACCGTAATTAAGTTTCTCTCCAGAGAATCCAAATCGCTAGCTATGTCATGCAAAAATGGGTAGTTAATTACAACCTTATCGTTAATAATGAATTTGGATTAGGATTGTTATATAGTAAAATATAATTACTCAAAGACAGAGCGTACTTGTGTTATTTTTCTGACAAGCTGTGAAATATTACGGGATTCTGCCATTGGCAAACTAAATTGGTATTTTGGGCTTGAAAAATATTAAAATTATGGTTTTAAAAGGACTTTTGCTCAGATCTCGGTTTAATTTTTTTTTTAAAATAAATAGCTATATTTGTCCAATCTCGGTTTGGACTAAATTATAGTTTAAAACTATGGTTTTAGATAAACTGGTCAAAATAACTTTTAGAACAGTAAAAGAGCTTATGAACTATTCAATTATTATTTTACCCTTATTTTTTCTTACACCCTCTCTCCTCTATCTTTTCCACTATCTCTCCTCTCTCCTCTATCTTTTTCACCCTCTCTCCTCTATCTTTTCTACTATCTCTCATCTCTCTTCTATCTTCTTCACCCTCTCTCTCCTCTATCTTTTTTACCCTCTCTCCTCTCTCATACATACCTTTTTAATAATTTTTCAATTACAAAATCTCTTTTGGTAATAACTATCCAAACACTCATTTACCCAGAACCACTTTTTTTCTATAAGCTATTCTCTAAAAATATTTTTTTATAAGCTGTCCAAAAATCTATTTTTTTTCATAAACATTCTTTTAAAATCTTAGCCAAACACATGCTATAATGCAAATCCTGGTGATGAGGGAGAGGAGGACAAGTCACAAGACTGGACTTAAGACAAAGAAATATTCTAGATTATATTAAATGAAACTAAATTAAATGTTATATGCATGTTTAAGACATAATTATATTAATTTTTTAAAAATAATATTTTATTCAGAATATTGTAAAAGGCATTTAATTAAGATGAGAGAAAAAGAAATATTTTTGGCACATAAACTAATATGATATTATATATATAATGTTTATCTTATTCTGTTATTAATTAGTTTTTTTTTTTTTGCCTGGGATAATTGGTAGAAATGGAAGGTGTTCCTAATGCTGTTAATAAAACGCCAATTGCTTGCTACGGATTAGGGAAATTAACAGAGACTCACATATATGAGAGGGCTATTGTGGCCTAAACTGTTAACTAGCCCTTCATTTTTTTCAATTATAACTATCTTCTTATTAGATATAATATTATATATTAAATATAGATAATTTTTTAGTAGGGATCCAAATATTGGGATTATTGTTGTTGTAAATAACAACTAGATGAATGCCCTATATTTTTTATTGGGAGTTTGATTTGAAATATAGTGTGATTAATTATTTTTTAAGATTAATTATAAATTTTATATAATCCAATATATAGCAATATGTTGATACCCGATATATTTTTTATTTGTAAATTCATTTGTTTCATTTTTTTGTGTCTTTCAAACGAATTAAATCTGTGAATAAGATTCATTTACCAACACAGCATCTTGTTTAACTATTTAATTCATGCAATACAATTTTTTTTACATAATATAAATTTGTGAGTTTTCCTTAACTAGTAGATAATATAGAAAGAGAAGGATGGATAAATAGTTTTATTTTTAATATAAATATATAAGAGTTATATAATACTCAATATTTTAATTTATTTTTTATATATATCTAATATTATAATATTATTTTTGATATAATTTTATACATAATTTTCTTAATTTATTATAATTTTATTTATAATTTTTTAATTTAATATAATTTTATTTTTTAACTACTAAAGAGTTACACTAAAAACAAAAAAAACAAAAGAAATACGTGAAGCTCATATAAAAAAAAAAAGAAAAAAGAAATACGTGAAGCTGATTGATCTGACAAATAATTAAGTAAAGTAAAGGAAAGTAGATACGAACAATTAAAGTGTCATATTTCAGAGAAATAGGGGGAAAAGTGGACCCAAATAAAGTGTGAGGAAAGAAAACAAATCTAGGGGCGTAATCTGGGCTGGAAATGTCCTAATCATGTCATAATGGAATGATATTGATAGGCGCATAGGTGAAGGGCGCTTTTATTCTTTTTTTTTTTTAATATTCATTGCTTTTTATGTCGTGAAATGAGAGGGAGAATGATATTTTAATTTTAAGTTGGAATTTAAATATGAGACTTATTAGTTGATTCAGAAATATAAAAATTAGTTAGACTGATTATTTTATCTTAAATATAATATCTAAACACATCTATTTTATAATATTTATTATAATTAAGTAATTTATTTAATTTTTTAAATTATTAAAATTATTTAGATGGTTGATAAATTGAGTAATGGAAAAATATTAACTTATACATTTAAAAATTTTTGGCAAATCCAAGGAAATGGGAAGAGAGTTGTGTTGGCACAGTGTAATGGTGGTGGTCTTGCATTGCCATTGGCTGCTGTCTCACCCTGCCGTCCCTTTCCCTGTCCTCCCTCCCCTTTACCCTTTATGCTGCCCTCATTTCTCATCTAATTACTGTATTTATTATACATTCACCAAATATGATGTTTTATATATATATACTCTGATTTTTAATATATAATTTATTTAATTAATTTAATTAAATTAAAAATTAATTAACTAAATTAAAAATATTTTTTTAAAATATTTTAATTATTTTTTTTAATTCTCTTCTTTACTTAATTATTGTTGACAGTATCAAGAGAGGTAATTTAAGAAAAATTGATAAATATAAAAAATATATCTTATGTTTAAAATTAAAATTAACTTCTATATATTAAGAAATAGATAAATATTATATTTTTTTCATTATAATATTTATGTATGATTTCAAAACTTAAAGTTTTTTAATATTTTAGTTACTACAAATATCTTTATATTGCGTACCGTATAAAGATTTATTTAAAATTTAATTTAATATACCAGTTATCAATATCCTAAAATATTAAAATATTTCATATATTTTCGTATTTTCATTCTAAATTTTTTAAAACTTTTTTCTGCTACATCTCTTACCTCTTCTATTTTGAATTTGTTTTCCCCCCTCCAATTTGATTTTCTCTCCTCATTCAAAGCGCACTCATTCGTTCAAGGAGAAGTAAGTGACTAGAAAATAATGGGAGTTATTTAGTTTTATACTTTTGTGTCATAAATAAAGTTTTTTTATTCGTTCTAAAAATATTAACTAGCGATCAAAAGAATAATAAACATTAAGAATATCATGTAAATTTTAAAAATACTTCAGATCCAAAGGATTGAAGTTGACCATGGCTGATTTAACTTGTATAAAATTAGGATATGATTTGATAATAACCTGTTAATTAAAAAAGAAAACATCAAATTTCAACATTTTCGAATATTATAATGATTGTTTCTAAAGATATTTCGCCTTCTTCTCCAAAAACAAATTAAAAAGCTTGATTAAAAAACAAACGGATTTTGTCTTCGAAGAAATCTCATCTCTGACACGTTTCCATTAAAAAAACAACATTTGACCTTAACTTTATATCAAACTATCTGATACATAATCGAACTCTTTAGTGTAAGTTTGAGAGTTCTCAAGCATCAGACATCCTTGGAAACATGGACGCCACAGTGCTATATCCACTTCTGCTAGCTTTTCTGGGTCTTCTCTTTTATGGAGTCATGAGGGTTTTAAATTCCATTTGGTGGAAACCCAAATTGTAATACAAGCACTTTTTTTTATTTTTATCCACGGGTTCATCGGAGTTTTGCCCCGATTACATCTGAATTCGACCCGCGTCACGCATCTGGCTATGATGAGTGAGTGCAACAAGGAATCATGGGACCACTTACAGGCCTATGATTGGAGACATGAAAGAATATGTGAAACTGATAAAAGAAGCTTGGTCCAAACCTATGAATCTAAACCACAAGATTGTTTCCAGAGTTGATCCCTTCACTCTAAAAAATGAGCAGAAATATGGTAACTTGTCCCTGTCTTATGCTCCTTGCTCATTTTAGTTTCATTTTATGGAGTTTGAAATTGTAATTAGTGTGAGTGTTTATGTATATCTCACAACGATGAGAAGTTCTTGACCTAGTTTTAAGCAATGACTCCATTTGAATTACTAGAGTTTAGAAGAATTATTGGGCAATCTCATATAAACGATTTAATCACTAAAAAGTTTGACAAGTGAGTAGTATGTAATGATAAGATCTGGTATTGGAAATAACAACAGGTTATATACTATTCATTTATTATAAGATTTTTTAATAATTAAATTGCTTATGTGAACTTTTACAGTATCATCAGAACTTATTCTACAAAATTTATTTACAAGTATATATATATATATATATCAGATTAGCATGTTTTTTACTGTATGTTTATATATATACTTAATTCCTCAGGGAAGATATCAATGTTTTGGCTTGGGACAAGTCCAAGGTTGATCATCAAGGATCCAAAGCTGATGATGGAGGTGTTGTCTAATAAGCGACGTCATTTTTGAAAGCCTCCATTGAATTAAAACATTCTCATCATAACCAGGGGATTGTCAACTTTAGAGGGTGATAATTGGACAAGACGCAGAAGAATTCTTAATCCTGCATTCCACCTTGAGCGATTGAAGGTACCATTTTGATCATACCAAAACTGAATCTTCTTTGGCAAAATCTAAAAAAAAAGGAAAGAAAACTATTCTCCTGACATGAGGATTTTTTTTTACCAGTATTCTCAACCAGTTGTAGCTGTATGATAGAAAGATGGCAGACATGACTAAGCTTGAAGGAAAAAGTGAAATTGATGTCTGGCCTGAACTTCAGAAGCTTACTGCTGATGTTCTTTCTCAGGCAGCATTTGGTAGCAGCTATGAAGAAGGGAAGCTTATTTTCAAACATCTGAAAGAGCTTGTGATTCTGGTTGTTGAGCCATGAAGAGTTTATACCTTCCTGGATTCAGGTTCATGACTATTTTCTTTATCCTGTTTTCATTTCCTCATAATTCTTATAACAACTTCTTAACAATCCATTGGCATCACTTTAGGTTTATCCCAACAAAGAAGAATTAGAGAAGAAAAGAACTAGACAGAGATTTGATACAGAGGAAGAAGCATTTCATGAGACATGGGGAGTCCAGAAATGATGACTTACTAGGTAAGCTCCTGCAATCAATGACAGAGAACAATGGACACAATGATGACCAGATGATGACAGAGGAAGATGTAATAGAGGAATGCAAGCAGTTTTATGTCGCCGGCTACAAGACAACCTCGAGTTGACTGACATGGACAATGGTAGTACTAGCCATACACCCAGATTGGCAAGAAAAGGCAAGGAAAGAAGCCCTGCCCTACAAATTGGTCAGGAGCAGGAATTGGACTACAAAACCATAACCAACTTCAAAATAGTAAGTATTACCTCCGTTTCTTAATATAAGAGTTAGTTAAGTTTTTTGGATAGATTAATAAACTCAAATAAAATAGTTAATTATAATTAATATAAGAGCTAGTTGACTAATTTAAGTATATTAAAGAATATATAATATGAATTTGTCTTGAGGGGTTAGATTTTGTCATAATTAACTAGTTTATTTAGCTTCCTTAATTTACCTAAAAAAATCAACTAGCTCTTATATTAAAGGATGGAGGTAGACAAACCTCAAGTTCATTTCTTATTCATCAAACATTTGTAAAAACATCATCTTTCTGCAGATAAACATGATACCTCATGAAGTTTTGAGGTTATATCCACCAGTGATTGCTCTGTATCAACATACATACAAGGAAACAAAGATAGGAGACATCACTCTTCCAGCTGGAGTTGATCTGACACTGCCTATTTTGCTACTAAATCGCGATCGTGAAATTTGGGGCGATGATGCAGACGAGTTTAAACCAGAAAGATTCTCAGAAGGAGTGTCCAGGGCAAGTAAGGATCAGCTAGCATTCTTTCCTTTTAGTTGGGGACCAAGGACTTGTATTGGCCAAAATTTTGCCATGCTAGAAGCTAAGATGGCTTTAGCTAATATTTTAAGGCATTTCACATGGAACTATCTCCTTCTTACGTTCATGCTCCTAACACAGTTATGACTCTTCAACCACAACATGGAGCTCAAATCACATTGCACCAGCTATAACATGTTGTAAGTTAGTATGTGCACTTCCATGTAGTGAATAAGGCCATGTCGTATGACCAAAGAATGTCTGTTTACTGTCGGGTATATATCTGCCTTTGGAGTTTAAATTTGCTTCCAAGTTTGACTAAGATGCAAATCTTCCTCGTACAGAGGACAATGCAGTGCTTGGTCTTGAATTGAAGCGTCTCTGCTGTTAGTACAGAAATATTTATGGACATTATAGTGCCTTACATCTATTTGTTTTTTAGCCAATAGTCAATAAGTAGCTAATTGAATACTCCCCTGTCCTTAATCTTTAGTCTGAGAGCTAATTAACTTTTTTAAGTAAATTAAAAAAATTAAATAAATCAGTTAATTATGACTAGATAAGTAATTGAATCATAAACTTAATGCCAATGAAGGTTAGATAATCGGCTCATATCCCAGATCAAAAGAAACCAGAGATGCAATTCTAAAACATAAGAGTCTCTATCTAATGTCCCCAAAACATCAGGAGCACAAAAAAATGCCGATATTTTGTTGGTTATTGTTTTGAATTACTTGGGGAAGAAACAAGAAAAGCAAATCCTGAATCCATAAATTGCTTGAAACAAAGAATCTCAAAAGTAAGAATTACAAGAGAGATTGCATAAACTATTAAACTTCATTTTCTTTTCCTGTAGTATGCCGTGGATTCCTTTGCCACTTCGTTTCCTTTGTTCAATCAATCTAAAACAAAACTTCAATTTTTTCTCCAATTTCTTCTCTTCATTTGTGGGGATTAAAAAAATAAATAAATCAAACAATTCCTTCAAACAATTAAAAAAGAAGAAGAACAAACTATATTAAAAACGTATTGAATTCATCATAAATCAGCCACACTCTTTAATATGGCATCCACGTCTGGAGTTATAGTAACATGCTTGCTGATCTCTCCGACAGCGCAACAATGCTTCTCAGCAGTATTGACCGCAACAACATCTTGGGCACACACACACTCCATACCAGAGGAAACCTGCAACCATTTTGGGAAAATACAAACACAAAATTAAGTTCAATGAGATCACATAAGTTCACTTGAAAGGAATGGGAATTTCAAGAGTAATGCAATTATGGGTTTTGCATGTGACAAAACATCTGATGCAAACTATCAATTATGGGTTTTGAGAGGATAGGAATGAATTGATACAATAAAACTTGGATCTACTCCCTGTAATATAGCTTCTGGATGCAATACTTACATCATACAGAGTATCACCAAGCTTCAGCTTTACTGCACCACTCTTGTATACGAGCAGTTTACCTAACAATCCTGATGGTAAATCGCCCAGATTACACGCCCTTTCCACCGGTTGGGCCCCGACAGGCCGTTTGGAGCTTGAAGGTACATCCTGGACTCCGGCAGTAGCTGATTGTTTGATCATAGGCAAAGTTGATGGTAACTTAAGCAAAAACAAACTTGCCTCTGGATTCACCTCCTACCAGCAAGTTATTCAGAGAATTAAGATTTATGATAAATAAATTGACCTAAAATTAAAAAAAAAAAAAATTGTCCTAATTTCAGATTATTTACCAATAGTCCAAGATCCGTTGCTGGATTTGATGTATTTTCATTATAAGTTGAGGATTCTGCATCCTCCCCAAATTCCTCCTCATCAAGAAGTTCTATTACATCATTGCAAATTAAATAAACTTGATATTGCATAAAACAAAATGCCTTCAAAATAACTGAAATAAATCCTCAATTCTAGCAGAAGAACAGAAATCATGTTAACAGTTAACAACACATGCATTGGACCAGAAGCCTACAACATTTGTAGTTATATAGCAGGCTGACAAGTCAAATTGAGACGTTGACATTAATGACTACGGTATAAAAATTTCCTCCATTGTTTTTGTCAACTTTTCTCTTAAGTTGTTTCTTGGAATATACCTGGGTTTCCTGAATACGGCCTCCTTAAAGGAAGAGTAACTGGATAAGAACTGTAATAGTCCTGCAGCAAATCCCTCAAACCATTAACTTAAAGAAGAACAAGAATGCACAAATGTGCCTCCAAACATACACAAATAGAAAACAGATAAATATATGAACACAATTTCCTTTTTATTAGACTCAGAGTATGCTTACCCATGGTTCTTGGTATTCTTTCCCTCTTACACCTGAGGGGAAAGCATTACAGAAAAATTGTTATTACAAAGGCAATGCATAGATCCAATAGCCGAGAAGGGATATGAGAGACTGCCTGGATGGCAACATACCATCGAAGGCAGAACTCTGAGAGCTTCCGGTACCACTTGCACCCCAGGAAGTACCATATGTTTTGATTGAAGCTGAAGAACCTCCAACACCAAAAGCAATTTGCGAAGCTGAGACTGCCAAAAAAAAATGAACAATGAAGTTTTAGAAGAAGAAAACAAAAGAAAATTGCCTACATTGATGAAAACTTCATCTTGTGAAGCATAATTTATTTTGATATTTCTATATCTTTAAGTGATAAGGGATCTATAAACCAGATATACAAAGCACTTAAATTGTGCGACTTGAATTTCACTTTTGATGTGTAAGGAACATACAAAGGTACCTAACATAGACATGTTGCAAACAATTGGGGTAGTACATTGTTCTGGCGCTATTCACATATAAAGGAAACAATATCACACACCCAGAAATTTGACTTCGTTGGTTACTCCAACCAGAAATTGCTTTGCTGAAGGACTCTAATTTAAATTCGATCTCTTCAGAGTCAGTTATGTATCAGGTTAACATTTATCCAATTCCAATCTTTTTAACTAAATAAAACGAATTTCTGATTCATCTACCTGAGGATTGAATGGAAGTATAGAATCTATTTGACTGTGAAGTTATCATTTGACAAAAGAAGGATTAATCGTGGGCTTAAGATGATGAGAAATTGAGAACAAAAAACCAGCCTAAACCTTAGGATTAAAGATCTCATAACAGAATGAAGTAACAGGCTGAACCTTTTTTCTCAACCTTAGGCTTTGTTCTCATTGAACTCTCCTGCAAGAAATGCAGAAATTTTCGAGATGGAATATCAGAGTGAAAAAGAAAATTGAATCAGTAAAACTGATGAAAATGGAAGTAAAAATACATTAAAACGGCGCAGCAAGTCCCTGGCCTGAACAGCATCCTCATCATGAACCACTTCACTATAGAAACAACCCAGTTAGGGGCAGAGCAGTCAAGAGGGTAATTAAACTGAGGTGTGTCACGTAAATACAAAATGTCACATACGCTTTAACTTCTGCCTTTGGCACTCGACGAGGTGGAGCTTTTGGTGCAAATTTCACCTGCAACCGTCCAAGTTGTTCATCAAATATCCAAAGAGTGCAACTAAACGATAACAAATGAATAGTTGAACAATGAACATATTCAAAACATACCTTCCTTGGAGCAGCAGGTTTTGGAGCATCGGAATCCATAAGAATATTTTTTATCCTTAACAGAACAAAAAAGGACATCAGGCAAATGTTATATTGCTTAAGCTTGAAGAAAACAACGATTGATCAATGACAACAAGTGAGAAGCTAACAATGTTGTTCATATATCAGATCACTGATCCATAACAAATACATTACTAACGGATACAACTAACACGTTCATTAATGGCTATTTCAAGCGTGCTATTTTGAAGTGAAAATCCGAACTAATACAAAATACCATACCTGTTTGCACAAGACGGTGGATATTTCTGCTTTAGCCTCACCTTTAGTGTGCGTGAAGAGTTGACGGCAACTGACAAAAACCCTACAAGACGTGGAAGCAGTAATGGCGCACGCAGCCTGCAAGTCTGAAACTTGGCAGAACCGACCTTTTGGGTACGTAATAAGTGGGCTTTGTTCATTGATTTCGATATCGTTATGAATTATAGGTTAATTTGCCGGTATCATGATATCATCCATATTTTATAATTTATAATATCAGTGAAAAAATAATTTCATTCAAATGGTACGACTGATATTTTAGTATGTTAATTTTATATGATTTTATTAAATTAAATGTAAATTTAAATTCAGTATAAAGTTAACACCAATATAAAATTAAAAATTAAAAATTTTCCTTCAATATTTGACGTGTTCATATATTTCTAAAATACTGTATATTTAATTTATTTCTATGTATGATTAATTGATATAAATATTTACGCAACTATAGATGATATTTTTATATACTTGAATTATTATCATAACTTTTAATTTGATATTTTAAATTTAATTACTATAAATTAAAATGCTCTTTACTTTTTTGGCCCATTTTTTAGTAGCGGCATTTAATAACTCAACGCTAGATATATAAAAGAGATAAAAGGTAGATTCAAGGAATTATAATTTCAAAAAAAAAAAATTGTCATTTACTTTTTTTTCAATTCCTAAAATATTAAAATTTATTAGTGGTATTTAATATTAGTAATTAAAAGATACATATAGATATTATTTGAGACCATAATCACAATGTTTCCCCATGCTATTGGGGGAATTTGAAGGACAAGGACACAACATCTCTGTTTCTTTTGGCAACAAAGTCAACCAACCAGAAGAGCATATGGATAATCCTTTCTCCCTTGCCTCTCTAAGCAAGGCCTAATTTCTTTTTCACTTAACTTCAACAGCTAAACCAAAGGTGATCCAGGCGGCTGCATGCAATAATACAAAATGATACAGAAGCTAGAAAGCAGGGTGTTCAACTTTTTGGGTTGAAGAAAATTGAGAAGGAAAGCTTAATTTGGGAGTTTCCCTTGAGTAAAATCCAACCTCTCCTTCTTTTCTTCTTGATTCTCCTAGATTCAGACATTACTTTAAGGGAAGAAAACAGACATTCAACCTCTCCTTCCTAACTCCTCATGGATTGCGCGGGTTGTTGTTGTACTGTAGCAATCAGTTGGGCCAACGCAGTAGCATACTGAACAGCTGTATGTTGCGAAGTATAATTATCCAACAGACCATATTCTGCATAATTTGGTTCCACATGCATGAATTGACCAGGTAATGATTTTTTTGACACTGCTTCTCGCCATATATTAAGGAATTCTTCCATAACTTGCCTGGATTTCTCTATGGAAGAAATGGGGAGATACTCAACCTGCAGAAAACTTCAAATATATTAAACATGGAACAACGATAAAAACCGACAAAAGTATGATTAAGGAAAAAATTCCTGATAATTCTAAGGAAATACTAGACTATGAAAAAAAATTGTAGGTATTCCACTTTTCCACTGCAACAAGAAATGGCCTGCTTATAACACCATTTTTAAAGTCACTAGTCCACTTAACATTAAAGATTCCAAAGAGCACATTCTTAGTCAAATAGGTTGTGATCAAACGGAAACATGAAAAACAATCCCAATGATGCTATACAGGCAGGACCACCATGCTATCGATACTTGATTCAAAACCTTAACTACAATCAACGTTATATTTTAATTGTAGCATGCGATGGAAAAGACTTGTATAAAAGTAAAAAACAAGCTATTACAATCTCCCACCAAATCATATATGAAAGTTGCTAGATAACAACCATCATTGTCAGTTACAGGTTCTTGTTACAGAATAATGGCAAGAATCAAGTAGTGGATCCAGTGGATCAATTCTTTGCCTTTGTTTACCATATTTTCAAGCAGTATTAGTCAGATCAAAACATAGAAATCATATATAAACATCACAATTCCTTTCCTTTTGCCCCCTAAAAAAATGAAGAAGCAGCGAAAAAGGAAGAAATGTTTTTCTTTGACGAGAACTGGAAGCTAAGCAGAGGGAGGAAGAAAATGAATTTTGCATGACATGTATGCTTCTTCTATATAGAGCACATAGTAATAGAATGCAGCTAGATTACAGCCCATCCAGCAACTTCTCCTAACAATTTCTTAACTTATACAGCTTTCCAACAAAAACAAATATCAAGCATGTATCGATCTCATGTAGATACAAACAGAAACAAAACTAGAGAAAGATATTTGAGTAAGATTTATGTTTTCGGTAAGAGTCAATTACCTCCATCACAATTCCTCTCAGGCTTTCAGAAGAATTGGGGGCAACTTTTCCAACTTTCAGCTGAAAGTCACCCAATTTATACAAAACTCCCTGCGCCATTAGCATAAACCATGAAAAATACTTCAGCACAAAACATAATAACCACCAAGCTCACAAGTCCAAAAGAGAAGATGTCTATCAACCAAAAATATTTATGGCAGCATGCCAACTTTCAAGACAAGCAAAACATCACATTCGCAAAACTACCTCAAAATTGAGTGCCACCTTGGACTTGTAAGATTGCAGCTTCTCCATTATAGTCAGAATTGAAGAATCTGCTTCCAGAACGATCCTCTGGCCGCGAATTATGAAGTAGTATTTGTGAGGTTGCTCAAGAAGCGATATCCCCAGAAAATCACGCGGAAATTCGGCCTGTAGCGACTGGTCTGAGTACAATAACAGCATTCTTGAGAATTGAGATGACAGGATTTCGGGGAAGGAGGGCTTGTAAAGGATAGGCTTTAAACAAATTAACAACACCATTAGACAAGAACCTCGTAAATTGGGTCGATAGAATGTTAGAGTTGCTTTCCATCTTCCGTCTTTGACGCCATTGATGCTCTCAACGCACTGAGAAACTTCATTAAGAATTTGGCTATTCACCATAGTTCCTGCGTTGGGCTGCCAGTGCAAAACCCTATCAAAACAAAACAAAAGCGAAAGATTAGAAATTTGACTATTAGGAGGGTAATCGTAAAAGAATCGAAGGTGAATAGGGGAAAAACCCCCAATTGGATTTTGTTAATACCATTTGATAGGCATCCTCCGGCTCGAAGAAAGTATCAAACTAGCACTTCCACAGTTGCCCTCTGCAAATTGCTAGGCAACGCCTCTTGCGAATCCAAAAGGCGCCCAGGTACTGAATTTGCAGGGGCGCCAACCAACACGTCACGACGTCGTTTTGAAATGGCCTTGACCCGACCCGACCCAGTTTTAAAATTGCAGGTTGCCAGGAACAAAAACAAGAACTTAAATGGCATTATCGCTAAGTGAGACAATCTCACTTCTAACCTCGTATAGGTAATACGTTTCATTCTAATTAAAAAGTAGTAATTACCAACAAAAACAATAATCATCAAATCCTACGTTTAAAATATTTATTATCTAAATATACTTAAAATTTGTCTAAATACTTAAATCTTTACGTGGGTGTAATTTTTATCCAACTGTCTTTTCCTTCTTCTTTTTTTACCTGAATTCATCTAAAAAAAATTATATCCACTAAAAATGAAGTTCACATCTTATTTTAAGAGCAAAATAAAAGACATTTATATTGTATTGTATGTAGTTGAAGATATTGTATACACTGACAATAGTGGTGAGGACAATTTTTGAGCAATAAATCTTACCATAAATTTTAATGCATGTGAGGACAATTTTTGAACCAAAACGTACACATTATTACATGATGTCCGAAATTAAGAAGCATCATATTTTGTTCAGCGATTAGTGACCACGTATTAGAAGCTTCCGATTCTTTGTTTTTTTTAAAACCAAAATATTAAACAAAAATTCCAATGAATAATTTAGCATATAAAAGACAAATACTTGGCGCAACCCATTGAAATGAGAAGTTCCTCCAAGCGACCACCGGAGTTGGATATGAGTAATTCCCAATTCGATATCATTTAAACGAGATCTCAAATTTAAATCTTAACGTATATAAAAAAATTTTATTAGGAGACTTACTTATTATAATTAAATACGTAATGCGGGTTAAATTCAAATACAGTTAATTAGAATACAGTTAAGGCAAAATTTTAATGAATTGGAGAGTAACCAAAATAACAAACAGACAAAAAGAAGTTCCCCCAAGGGCCTAGTAACTTCATTACAGTACGTAACATTCTTTTTGTTTGCCTCAAGTCAAGTCCGTAATATTGTTTTAATATCGTTATTATTATTATTAGTATAGATAAATATATAATTTAAAAAAAAGAAAAGAAAAAGAAAGATCACTGGTAAAATACTGAGCCAAAATTCTGCCCATATCGTAATTTCCCTCTACTGATGCAGGAGGAGGAAGAGATAAAAAGGCATTGAATTGAATGTCAGATGGGCAGAATCACAAAACAAGAAATTAGAAAATTATGAATGACAGAAAGAACAGAACTGAAAAAGCTACACAAAATTAGAATTAGCATATTAGCATTTCATTGCATTGCATTACATGATCCCTTCAGGGAGGAGACAGATCCATTCCATCTTATGCATTTAAACACATTCCAGAGATAAACACCACCTGACAGAATCTTGAATCTGCATTATTCATATGAAACCTCAAACATCTGCAAAAAAAAATATATTCAAGAAAATCAATCGTGACCCAGAAAGGGAAACTTTTTTAGAGAAATGACAGAAGAAAAAATGGAAATTTACCTTGGTGGGTTCTGAAGTTGAAGCTTGGAAAATGGTCATGATGATCAGAGGTGGTGGTGGGAATGGAAATTGAAAGCTGGGTAGTGGATGATTTATCGTCCAGATCAAGCCACGACGAGTTTTTGCTTTTGTTGGGCCATTCATCGAAGAAGCGATGAACAGTCTTGTGTGATTCTGAGGTTCTTCTGATTTTCCCAGTGCCAGCATGTTGTAGCAATCTTGATCTTGCTGGTTCGTCTGGTTTTGAAGCTGCAAGTAAGAAGAGTAGTCGGTGGACAAACCAGAGTAGCTCCTCTGTTTCCAGGAAGAAGAAGACGATGAGTTCATTGACAGTGGCGTAAGTTGCCACGAAGAATCTTCCATTGATGAATCAAATAAGCTTCTCATCGTCCCAGAAGGCTCTGTGAAGAAAGCATGCTCGTCCACCTCTTCTTTCAGCCCATCATAAACATAAGCACTACTCCTACTTCACCAAACAAACAAACAAAAAGAATCACTAACAAAACCCTGAAGAGGGAGAATGAAGAAAATAACCATGAAGACGAAAAAGTCGCTGACAAGTGAGAAGCAGTATCATCTTGTAAAGAGAAGCTGAAACCAGATGAAGAAGATCTTGATGAAGGTTGGTGATTATTATAGAGGAAGGAATGATGATTGTGGTGGGATGAAGATGATGAATGAGTGGTAGTAGTGAGGGAGAGTGAAGGAGGAGCAGTGCTGTTACTTCTTGTGACTGTTAAGGAATCTCTGTTGTTGTTGTTGGTAGGTGGGGTTAACGTTGTTTTGAAAACTTGCTGTTGCTGCAGAGGCTTTCTCAAACGGTTATTTCCTCTGTGCATGTGTCTCTCACAGTACTTTGAATTTGGGTAAGCTTCTTTAGAACACCTCCATTTCTTCCCATCTGTTCTCCTACACCTCCCTGGTTCTGTATCTATCTTCCTTCCCAACCCCATCTCCAAGTAGTTCCACCCAACTGTTCATCATTAATTTCTTCAAACTTTTATATATGTATGGAACATATAAATTCATTTACTCAGAGAGAAAAAGAGAGAAGAGAGAAAGAAACTTACAGTTGTGATGAGGTGGGAGAGACAAGAGCCTTGAAGAAAGAGGAGAGTGATCTAAAGAAGCCCTTTTGATGGAGAAGACGAGATCAGGAGGTATAGGAATACCACAAGTCATGTACTTGAAAACAAGAGCTTGATGTTCAAGCTCTTGCCACTGTGATGGAGTAAAAGGAAACCTGTTGGAGTTTCTTCCTCCGTTCATCATCATCAACCAGAGAGAGAGAGGGAGAGGAAGCAACAAAAGAAACAGGTCTGGTTTAAATGAGCGCACTCTTGACAGTGCAGTGAAAGAGAGAGAGAAAGAGAAGTCAGATCTTTCTGAGTGAGTTCGTGGGATTCTTGTGAATATATATAAAAAAGAATATGAAATGAATGTAACATAAATAAATAGGAGATGGAGGAGAAAGAAATAGTAGTAGAGTAGGTATATTTATTTGAGGGAGCATAGGGTTACAGAATCTTCTGTAGATGAATCAAACTAATGGTTCTGAATTCAGAGGAGCATGGCATGCCTTTCTCTTTCTCTGATCTTATTATGACTGCACCTCTCTGGTGATACTGCTTCTGCAGGTTGAGGCAGTAGGTAAGCTGCATCTGTGTCAGGCTTTGTCTCGGATATATCTCTACGGAGATCCTTAAACTAAAGGAAGAGAGAGAAAAAAGCAAATGAAGGGCCCCCCAAAGGAAAACAAGAGAGGGAAATAGTTTTTATTGGTATTGAAGTTTGGACGACAGAGAGAGTATTATTGAAATGAAGAAGTGGTCTCTCTCCCAGAAGGTAAGGCCTGTCTGAGAAGATTGTACGGTCTCAGCTTTTACTGCTACTAACTCTTTTACTTTTCTCTGTTCCTTTACCTCAGAGACTCAGACCCCTCTCACTCCCCATCTTCTTCTCCCACCTTCACCTTTTTTCATTTCGCCATTGTCAGAGTGCCACTCAGTCACTCAGTCACTCACTCCCCACTTTTGGACCTTCTATATTATTATTAATCACTAATTAAATTAATGAACTTCTTCAACAAAAGTTCTCTCTGTTCAACTCTCTTTTATATATTAGGGCTAGTTATGTAGATTAGAGATGCAAAGCACGTGTTAAGCAACTAGGTAGCTGAGTTTGTTTTGGTTAGGAGTGGCTGAGCACTACATATATAAACTAGGGCATGTCATGTCCAAAGGGTGTTGAGACAATAGACTTATAGGCTTTTGCTTATTTATAATTTACTTCCAGCTCCTGACTGTCTCATCAATTTCACACTCGCACTTATTACTATTTGTTTAGATGCCCTCAAGATCCTAGGTCAACCTATTGCTATGGTAAATTTAATAAATCCAGACAAATCAGATTCAAGGCATAATGAAGTTTAACTCCCCTAGCATGTAGGGTGTTATGTATCCACCCCTCAAACTCAAAACATATGATTAAACTAAAATAATCCTAGTTAGCTAGTCTCATCCGTCGAGTTTACTACTTGCTCCCTCTAAACTTGGTGATTAGTTGAGTTGAACCAAGATAGAAGAATCTGGAGGGATTAAAAGAAAATATGGATGGGGGGTGGCGGAGTGAGAAGCAATGGGATGAGTCAACAGAAGGGGTGTGGGGGAGAGAGGGAGAGGGGACTTGAAGAAGTTTGGTTGAATTGAAATTAGTGGCAACCCTTCTTGTAATGAAAAAAATGGCAGAACAGTACTGTACTGTTTATGCTTTCTTTAGCACTCTTCTTATCCCCCTCCTACTTGTAGGTCCATTTCTCGGTCACCTCCTTTTTTATTGTTTCAAAAATAACTTCTCCTTCTTTTGCGTTTTTCTAATATTCTCTCTGACTATCTTAAATTTCAACTTTTATATATATATATATATATATATATATATATATATATATATGAGTTAGATTATATGTATGTGAAGTTTTCCATTTTCAAATTCAAGTGCCAATGCCCTTGAGGCATTCTCTCCTAGTTAGGTGAGAGGTTACGAATTTGATTATATTTTTAATCTTAAATAATTAGTTTTGTTGTATATTTTAACGAGGGAATTGTTATAAAATTTTAAATAAAAAATTTAGTTATTAAAATATCTCAATGACAATTGAGAATTAACGGTGACAATTTTTAAGGTAAAAATTGATAATAAATTTATGTTATTTAAAATTTTTTAATAATTAAATCTATTCTTTAAAAATTCAGTGAATCTCTCTATTTTAATTTACTCTAACTTTCTTTTTTAATATTTTTTATTTGAAGATACTTCATAGGTTATATATGAATAAGGATGAAGCACATTTCTAGACAGTGGATATTTTTATGGGGTAAAACTGCTGGGTTAATTGAATAATATAATTAGCTTATAGTATACTCTATCATTTAAGATGCTTCAGAAATGCGTGATTAGAGAAAAATAAAGGAAAATTAATGACAAATCATCCTCTAATGCTATCTAACAAGAAATTATTTTTCCATTTTTAATTGTCCGTTTTAGGATTTAATTCTTGTGTGCTTATGGTGTTCTTTCCTTTCATCTACTCTCAAAATTTTATGGTTTATTTGGATGAGAAGAAAAGTGAAGGGAAAAAATGAAGAGAAGAAAAGAGTGGATATAAAATATTTTTACTCATCACTCATGCCTCTCTCTCTCTTTTTTCATTTGCAATAATTCTAGAAAGCATAATTTCTCTCTCTGCTTTTTTAAATAAAAGAAATTATACCTGTTTTTCTCTTGCAGTGTTGCTTCCTTATTATTTTCTATTGTCATTTAAACAAGGAAAAAATATATTTTAACTCATACCTATTTTTTTTTCATTTTTTCCTAATTCTTCTCTCCACCCACAACATCTAAAATATATAACAATGCAATTATATAATTAGGAGAGAGAATTTTTAGACATGACTTATTCCTACTTATAAAAGATGCCTATTTTTTAATTTTCTATTTTACTTTATTTAATTACTCATATTAATATTAGTCTATTGATTCTCTCTCTTTCGCATAGATCATTTTACTAATAATTTGCTTCTCTCTCTCCTACGTTCTCTCTCTCTCTCCATAATAAATTAAGGGTATTTTTAGGGTGGAAAATTATATTATTTTTTATATATTTATTATTCTTAACTAATTTTAATCAACATGATTCGATTAATTATTTTTTATGAAAAGGAAGGAAGGGAATAGTATGATTAGGGTATCACCAAAATAAATGAAGAGTTGAAGGAAAACAAAGGGCTTTGGAGTGAAAGGAAGAGGAAAGCAAAGCATGTAGCTTAAAAAATGGAATTGAAAAACCAACGGGGGTTGATCCGAGTAGTAAGTGGTTCGGTATCGCTTAAACGAGGTCTCAAGTTCGAGCCTTGGCGTACGCAGAAAATCCCTGTTGGGAGACTCACCCCCCATAGCTAGGTAGGTGCGCGACGCGGGTCGGATCCGAATATAGTCGGAACAAAGCTCCGGTGAACTGGGTAGACAAAAAAAAAAGAATTGAAAAGGAGAAAAAAAAAATGAAAGTACAAGGAGAAAAAGGGGGTTTAATGTGAGAAACCAGAAGGAAGGAAGGAAGCAAGTTAGGGAAAACAAGAAGACATTTAAGGAAGTAAGAGGTACAAAAGCAGACCAAAATGTTGCCAATAAAGTCACACACTGGTGCCCAAATCTCAGTGTCTTGACTGTAGCCATCTGGTTTTAAAGCTTCCCGGCAAGCACTCTGTCACCTTCCTGCTCATTTCTTGGATATCATCCATTACTACTTTACTTCCCTCCTCACACACATTCACAATGTTGTGACCGTGTGTGTATCAGATGTTATCAAATTAATGTCTTCATTCTTTTTTTTTTCTTTTTCTTTAATCAGATAAGCATGCATCAACAGCTTAATATTATAAACGAAATCAAATCTACAACCTACCACGAACTAGAGAACTTTCATTCCAAAAGGTTATAAGGCTTCTAGCTTCGTTATTCTTTCATGAACTTTCTCTCTCTCCCTGCAGGCACGAACTTAAGATATTTTTTTTAAATAGAAAATAAAAAAAAGGAAAATTTGGAGGCACTATTTACAACTTGCATGATATAGCCCACAGCCTTTCCCTATAGTGCTGGGAAAAATTGTCATCATATACATATATCATGTAAACCCCTATAACAACAACAACAATAATAATAATAATTTTTTATAGCTTTCATACATTATTTCATAATTATTTACAGGTCCCGCGAAAAGCCAAAAATAGGAATACATTAAGGAGGAAGGGGAGAAGACTCGGGTACATGTCAAAGGGTAATATAATTTAAAGCCATTCATAAATTTTAAGAAAAATTATACAATGATTTAACTTACGCTTAAGCTTTGCAATAATAAGGCAATAGCTTGGCAGGCAGCCCTATTCCTTTTGGAAGAAAGAAAGAACAAGATCTGTATGGACAGAAAATAGCTGTGTATCCACGAAGAGCTGTTTGGCACAAGCAACACAAATGGAGAAAAATGTAATCCAAATTAGTATACAAATAAATTGAATATATCAATCTTGTTTCTAGCTTCACGCTAGCAAGTTTTAATCTCCAGAAGATTCTATTATATTCGCATCATATACTCCATTCGTTCCTTAATATAAAAGTTAGTTCGACTCCTTTGAATAGATTAAATAAGTCAAATAAATTATTTAATTATGAAAAGTCTAACCCCTCAAAACAAATTCATATTATATACTCCTTAATCCACCCAAATTAGTCAACTAGCTCTTGTATAAGTTATAATTAACTAATTTATTTGGCTTCCTTAATATATCCAAAAAAGTCAACTAACTCTTATATTAGGTTCCAGAGAAGTATTCTATATGAATATTTTGGAATGGGGCCTAACTATTAGAATATCAGACAGATTTTGCAAGAAGGGAATTACTTTTCCACACAATTAAAAAACACGAGGGTATGATGGAAGCTAGGAAACAAACCTTCATGAAAGGCTGATCACGATATGCAAACGAATCAATGAAACTTTCCTTCAAAAGCAAGGATACCTGCAGGAACAAGATCTAAATTAGTACTCATCACAGGATTTTCCTTGCAATACGGATCATTGTTCATAAATGATAGCATGGCTCAATGAACAACTTTCATGTTTTAATACACAGACCTTATCATCATTGGACTGTACATTAGTGATTGTGTGAGAGCGAATGTTATTGCAAAGAGAATCCAAGTAAGATCTCAACACTGATAGGAACTCCTTGGCAGCTTCAACCTGCAGGGAAATTCAACACACAAGAATATGAGGAAGACCATGACAAAAAAGGAAAGTTCTTCAGAAATTTAAATATCCTTAGAATTCTTCTGGAGATGTACAACATGATGAAATATTATAATGTCAAGAATTTAGTTTGGTCCTTAAATCATTTGACATATAATGCATCACAACACACCTGCACTTCTGTGCACTCACACACTGGCCTCTTTCTAGCCAAGTAACTTTCCCCTACAAGTTTTGCATGATGCGGACGTAGAGCAGAGAATAGTTCTTTCTGTCGTGGCAGTTGCGGCATTGTTGAAGACTTCACCTATTGAAAAACCACATTTTTAGGCGTTAAGCCGCATTCATTTAGGCTTTACATGAGCCAAAAGTCAGAATATTTTTATAATTACTCGTGTGTTTTTCTTTTATTTATTATACTGGAATACTGGAATAGCTGTATTTTTAATCAGCAATCCATATTCTGGAGAATTTCAGAAGCTATAAATACTGTGTTATCTAAAGCACTAACGTTCTTCAGCAGTATGAATTTTCTAATGCATTTCACAAGAATAAGGCAAGAAATTGAAATAGAGGATGATGCATAAAATAATGATTCAATTTGTATGAAAACAAACCCTTAAAATAATAAAGTAGAACAGGAGAAGTCATGCGTATTGCAAGTTAAATTGAGAGAAGACAAACGAATTTTAGCAGAAAGAGATACAAACCTGGTTTCGGTTGGCATCAACCAGCACAACATTTGTTAACTTTGACTGTAATTCATTTGTCTTGTTCTTGACACCAACCTAGAAAATTAATTCGTCAGCCAGTCAGATGTCAGAAGTGGATACCATCAAAAGAAATAACCAAGATACAAAAAAGTCGAAACCAAATTGAAAGGTACATGCTCTATTGAGGAGCCTATCTTCTCAAATGTCAACTACATTTTCCATTGTATGAAAAGTAATACAAACAAGTTCTGCAAGCTCTAAAACAACCTCATGACCTCGCTTCACGTCAAATAGTAAAAGGAAGAATAGGATACTTACTACATACGGAACGGGTGCATCCAAAAACTCCAACATATCATTGGGTAAAACCTGGCAGGTCAAGCATGTATCAAATGCCAAAAGATAGGTAACAACTAACAAGAATAGTGCTATGGATGAAAACTATTTGCTTTAAGGATGGGAAGAGAAAGCAAACAAACCGGCATCAGTAGGCTTTGCCATTGGTAGGGGCGGATTAGAGGGATAATTGATAAGACTGAAGCGGATAAGATACCCTGGTCATCAAAGAAAACTAAAATTATAAATAAACAAACCGACACCTGCAAATTTATAACTATCAAGTATATACATGATTGAATTCGGATGCCAGTTTATTCCATATCACAATTAAGTATCAAACATAATTTTCAATTATATTCAAATAAGGAATACATTAGCCATACTTAAATTCAGTTCAAATATTAGTAACTGGTGAAACTTTGTGAAACTAGAGGATGCAGATGCAAACAACTAACATGTGTTTTGGTCCCAAAAAACGGAACGTGGGTTTTGTGCTTAGAAATAGGCAGCAAAATAATGGGAATGAGCACACCAGCAGGTAAAGGAAAGACACTGCATAGCAAATGTAATCACCAAGAAGACAGGAAACTATCAATAGAGGAATAACAAACCTTCCCAAGGGAAAAAACATAGATAATGTATCCAGATTCCAATAAACAACTTTTGGCCAAAAAAAAAAACAACAAAAAAATAACAGTCAAGGTACATTATGTATTCAAGACCCTGATAATAAGGCAAAAACTAAACATACCAAGTTAGAACAGACAACAACTATCTGCTTCTCCAACAGAGCTCCAGCTAAAAATGCTAAAATCTGCAGCATGGAGAGGCAATCAATTGAACCAACATAAAGTTGTAAAACTTCTAGACAAGAAATACAAAATTGTTATACTCAGATCATTACATTTTAACTTCAAAAAAATATTGCCACGTAACTTCTCTCTAATTTGGCTACAGGGCAAGTGAAAAAATTGATTTATATAAATCTTTTCACTTTGAATGTAAAAACCACATTAATTAATAAAGTGATATTTTTACAATCAAATAGATGCTGGTTTTGAACAATATGATCAAAGTATGCGATTTCAATCCCCCTGTAATTCACATTCTATATATGAAAAATAAAATGAATATCTGGAAGAAAGCATGATAAAGAACTGCAATGTTATAGAAACCTAAGATTAGGACATAATATTTACATTTTCAAGTCTTAAGGTGCCACATATGCAAGCTACAGCCCATATAGATAATGCAGTTGCCTCCTCCTCTGCAAGAAGTGCATTTTGTGCCTGAGAAAAAGAAACGAGTGCAATGTTTTAAAACAAGCATATGCCTATTGAACATGGCACTACCTAAAGGACATATAAATCCTACATCTAAGGAGGAATGGAAGCAAGTGTTCACTCGATGTCAAATATATCACGACAACATACCTCAGCCCATTCCAGACCTGTTTTGAAAGATTTCAAATCAAAAGTTGAACCAGCCAGGCGAAGAATAGTCTCATCTTGTCTATGATATTCCAAGGGATGCAGGTGCTCCAATGGATGAAACCTAAGTGATGAGCCCCTCACAGGGCAACCTAAACGATAATACTCGCTTATAATCTGTAATGGTCCATTGTTATTCTCCTGGAAACCAGTGCAAGATAATCAGCTATAAGATATTAGAACAATAAAAAAAAATCGAAAGGCCGCAACAAAAAAAAGCAGATTTGAATATATCTTAAACTACAAACCTTAGCCCATTCAAGAATATCTAGGAGATCATTTAAATCTTCTTGCCCAGAAATAGAAGCCTCTTCTGTCTCAGTGTCATCAATATCACTCCTAAAATTTCTGTCTTCACAAGGTGAACCTTGGAAACTACAAAAAGCAGAGAATATAGAAAAGTTTCATCACTTAAAAAGAATGAGAAACAATCTAATGTATGAGACAGAGAAGTGACTCAAAAAAGGAAAAACCATGTCCGATAAACCAGTATTACAAAAGTATATGTTGCCTGATATGACATAAAAGAGAATTAAGGAAAGCAACTGCCCCACATCTGCAATAGAAGGAAACAAAAAGAAACAATGGGCTGCATTTTTTTTTAGCAAAAGTATAAAATTCATTTACTCACTGAGCGAGTTATGTCAATCACCAGAGCTAATACATCCCTAAGTTTCTGCATCATTGAAAACTAGTTTTTCAAAACCTATATCATAAGTCCCTCTTATAAAAAGGAAACATGTTCCAGATTTTTTTAAAAATAAAACACCTTGCTAGACAATTATCAAAATGCTGGGTGATAATAAGGTTTTATAAGGTAGAAGACAACTTATAAACATGGAAAGTGATATCCTACCATGCAGGATATGTTAGCATATTAGTAAAAGAAGAGTTAGTTGTTATAATCAATATTCAGCTGTCAATAACTAACTACTAGTATATAACTAAACTGTAAAGGAAGTCCGGATTTCTTTCACTGCTTGATGCCATAATGATATGATTGTACAAATACTAATCAAAGACCTGGATGGTCATGATGATATATACCTGCAGGAAGATTCAGAGCTTTCATACTGGCTATAGCGCAATAGCGGCAGAATAGCGTTTGGGAAGCGCCTATCTTCTGATTGCTTGGTTGCTGCATAAGCGTCTCCATATAAATCACTATCTTCAGGACTCGTAGTGCCAGGTTCTCCTTTGGTAGTTGTCTGTTCAGTTTCAAGATCAACTGGTACAACTATGTCATCACCGGCACTCTCCTTCAATTTCTGCAATTTCCCATTAGCCATTTGGTGTTCTGCGCCATTATAATCACTCACAACGCTTTCAGGAGTGGAATTTCTTGAGCTTGAGTCACGGATTATTTCCATTCCATCAGCTCTGTCTTCTGTTGGTCTAGTATTCACCAAGGCACTCTCTGGACTGCCCTCTGGAAGTTCCTCCTCATTGTTACCTTCAATGAATTCTAAATTTAAATCTCCAATACTTTTTGTCAACCGCTCTAGCCTTTCTTGGGTGAAGATGCTACACAGATGATAACATAGATGGAGTCAAATTATGCATAGAAGACGACAATAAATATTTATAAGCATCACACAGCACAAAAGTATGAGAATACATATCATGGATCAAGCAATATGAACCAACTGCCAAAAAAATTAAAAGGGAAAATTTTCCAAGTTATAACTCATCCATAAAGGGCCCAATCTTCTAATCTATAAAAAACTAAAAGAAAACAAAAGTATTTTGATTTCATTAGACTTGACAACGATAACTTATTTTCTCAAACAGAAATACAGGCATACATAAGGTCCTCAGTAACAGAATAATTCCTTGAAACCCTAGTTTCAAAAAATATAGAAAATACTAACAAGTGAAGTTTAAGAAATTACAAGAAAGTAATCCAGTGAACTCAATCAGGATAAACTCCTTATTTCAGTATTTCATATAGCATGAAGTGACAATATTTTCTTCATGCACCTTACTTCTCATCTGTTAACTCTGTATAACACTCACCCATTCAATACACCAAAGTGCAATTCGAAAAATGGGAGCCTTGAAAGAATGCAATAGCATCTCTGTGTGGTTAGTATATGACGTCTCAAAGACGATGATGGCTGCTTATCGGAAATCAGGGAGAGCAATCCCGAGGGCTTTTGTACTAATTCTTCAACCAAGACACAGCATCCATAAAGTGTTGAATTATCAGCACCCTATGAAAAAGGAATTTTAAAAAAAAAAAGACATAAGTACAAGTACAAAGACAGGATTAATAAAATGTCTGAATTAATGATATCATAAAGTGGTGAATTATCAGCACCCTATGAAGTATTTGTCAGACTAGCTGCCTCCCTTATCGGTCCAGAGCACAAACTAAATATACAACATGCCCAAGCAAGAATCTCCATAAAAGAAATGCAAAAGCATGGAAAGCAGCAAGTAAAAGATAAGATTGCTGCACTTACCTGTAGCCTGAATACAAATGACAGATCGCTTTGTTTAAGGTGCTCCTGTAGAAAATAAAAACACATCAGGGTTTAACAGATTACATATATCTCCAGCAAGGTGAAATAGAATGGTTGTACAGTCAATGAAGATATAATTATTAGGCTTTGACATAGATGATATGGGAAAAGGAGTACAAAACAACCCCATATCGTTTGATATATGCTAATGCCAGCATGTAAAGCCTGAGAAAGACAAGCTGACAATTGATAGAATGTATAAAATGGCTAGGGAACATGGATCAGAATGACCAAGTTATTATCAACTGTGACATAAATTTCAAATAACTAGAAGATGGCAACTTATGTGAAAATATGTTCCAAAAAGAGGATTTCTGGAAGATCCAAAATCCTTTTAGAATTCCAAGATTCTAACTCTCTCCTTCCCGAGAGTTCCACAGTGAAATTGTACACAGAGAAATCAGATTAGCAAGGATGGATATCACAATTCAGAAGGTTGATTAATTATCAGTTAGTTAAGACTTAAGAGGCAACAGGGAATAAATACAATCATGCATCAATCCAATATGAACTAAGGGGAAAATTCCTATAAAATAATAAGTAAAATAAGCAGGAGCACAATGCAGCTGGACTACCTGCCCAAGAAGAATTTCGTTCAGCTCACTCATGGAAGGGGTTCTCTCAACAGCACGAACCTACGATTACATTCAAGAGAAATTAAAACCCCAGCAAAAGCTTTCTATAGAATACTCACATGCAGAAATAAATGAATACAAGAACAGACAACTTTGAGACTTCTCACCACAGATTACATACATCAACTCATGAACTAACATTGGTGGAAACTAATTGAATATTAGTAAAATCTTGTAATTACCACCCTAGGTAATCAAGATGTCGTTACCATAGTTTATAAACAGTGGGTGCATACTTTGAGTAAATAGGCACATTAAAATTAGTTTAACAGAAGATGTTCAACAATATCAACTTCCTTAGAAACAAAATTACCCTGGAAAATAATTTATTTTTTGGATAGTCTTTAACAAGCACAACCACTCAGAGTCAGATATATGTACGAATAAATATATGTAGGTATATTCCAGCATACTCCTAACCTCCAGGCCTCCAGGAAAGCAAAAAGAGACGAGATCCTTGTATTTAAGAGGGAGCTGTTTTTCTGGAGGGTACACAAATAAGACCTGGAAAAAATTCAAATATGCAGCGTTCATGATATTACAATTTTAACCAAATTAATTAAAAAAGTGAATAAAAATAGTAGCAAACATTACAATAAAACGGTAATAACAATGGTAACAGTACTTGTAGCACTGCACTAACAGTCCAGAACTGGTGGCAGCAAAAACAATGGTAATAAAGTAAGATCTGTTAACAAGTGTAAAAACCTGAGGCTCAAAACTGGGTTCAACACGGGATTGATTCTGATGGCCAAGTGCACTTCTAAATTTACCAGAGCCTTCAGACTTTCTTTGAACATATTGCCTCTGTAGTGCCTGAATGTCACAATTAGGATGAAGTCCCACAACCGCCATGCTTTCAAACAGCCGCGCTGGCTCCTTCCAAGACCTATGGTCCTGTGCACTCAATCAAGAGCATCTATGAGAACAATGTATTGGCAACTCAGTTCCATGAGTTTTTGTGATAAGACAAGAAGGAAATGTATAGTGCCTAAAAACTGAGAATGCAGTGAAGCTTGAAGTAAGATCCCAGACAAACTTGAACCAAAACAGAAATAGCAGCAGATTCAAATTTAGAACATAGTTTAGAAACAATCAACCAAGAGGAAAACAAGACAAAGGTACACATAATTCCAAAAGCTGGAGACCCCATAGTGAGAAGCAGCGCAAGTGTTCATCCTAGTTTATAAGAGAACGAGTAGAACGAACATATAATTCTGGTGTATCTTAGAAAAGGATCGTACCAAGTACTGTAACTGAAAGTTTGCAGCCCATTGTCGCTTCTGACTTGTTAGGACTTCAGGATTGTAATTTGCAACTTTAACATCAGAACTGCGTGAGAAGCCTTTTATTAATTTTGAAACGTGATTCTGGAACCTTTGAAGATGGCCACTACTATGATCATCTTTAGATGAAAATATTACAGATGGCCTTGGGGAATGAACAACAGTTGCAGCAGCAGCAACGGCTCTTGCCACTTCCTCTGTTGTCTGCGTGAAAAATGAAGAACCCCAACTGGGACTGCTAGAATCTTCATCCTTTGCCATTTCAAACAATTGCGCCTACCTAAACATAGTGAAATAGAACTCAGATAAGCAATATTGTCATCAAATCATCATTTCAAAGAAGGGACAACAGCCAGAATTAAAGCTAACTGACATATCAAGTCTATCATGAATGTCTATAACAAACAAATACATCAAACGAAAGGAAAGCTATGAACACGAGTACCAACAAGGCCACGGATCATACACTCAGCATCAGAAATTCATTATTCATTTACAAACAAGTTTTTTAGTGCTAAAACTTCAAATTTATGTTATTCATGTACTCTTGAAGACTGGAGATTGCATTCATTAGAACGCCTTTAGTTATCATCAATCCAAGCTACTTCCAGAGGTATTTGCGCCATCTGAACTTTTAATATATGCTAAACAAGAAAGCAAAGTGAAAAAAAAAAAATTCTAATACTTGGTCGGAGATCCCATTACTTCTAACTCCCTATTTCTCTTTAGATTCTCTTCCAGAAAACTGTAAATCTGCAAGAGCTTCCACATACAACTTATGATAAACGCAGAAGCACAAGTCCAATTTTCTTTTTAGCCCAAAAATACAATATCCGATGCCAAACTTTCTTCATAGGATGCATCAGTCAACCATCTTCTGTTCAATTTTTACTCTCTTCTGCACTAGCTCCGATGGAGGGGGAAAACAAAAGAAAAGCTTGAAGACCAGATGCAACAATTGGAAGACCCATAAACAGCACAAAAACATGTAATCAAAGCATCCCATACTGACATCCCAAACTACATAAAAGTATCCAAAAAAATAAAAAAGGGGGGAATAATAAAGAAGAAAGTACCCCACAAACACGTAGAGAAGTGGAAATTTTTAAAGTAAGGTAGAAGACGGAACTTGGAAAAATCATTTCTTCAAGAATAAAACACGACCACAACAGAGAGAAAATTTTCCATCACCCACATACATCCGCTGAAATTAGAACAGCCAAAATTCAAAGGGGAAAGGGAGAAGGGGGGGGGGGGACACAACATACGAAATAGACAAGCTCACCTAGAGATGGCCGGAAAAGGAAATGAAAGGATATATTAGACAGAGAAGGAAAGAGTCGAGGCGGCCATTATAGAGCTAGGGGCTTCAACCTTTGAGGAAGGTAAAAGGGAAGGAATTAAATCTTAATTAATTGATCAACTTCAGGTAATTTTCAGGCAAAGAAAAGGTTTATTTTTTAAGAATTAAAAAAGGGGGTACGGAAGCAAATGGTTGAGATTACGAGTGAGAAGCGAAGCTAGAACCCTCGTGCGCGTCGAAAGGAAACGAGGCAGCCATGGAAGAAGGAACAAGACATTTTTGTGAAAGGAAAGCTGCAGGCAACACAACGAGGGACGTCAGTTTCTCTCCATGCCTTGTTTGGTTGGTGTCGTTTCTGTCCACTCTCTCTCTGTTCAACTAGATTTTGTGTTTGGCAACAACCGCATCCTATGCATTTTCCTTTTTCCTCTGTTCTTCTTCTTATTTTTTTAACAAAAACTACTAATCTCTGATTTTTTATTTTTATTACTAAAGAATCTCTCCCCATAGAATTTTTTTCCTATTTAAATTAAATATTTTTTATATTTTAAATTTATTCATATTTTTGAAAAATAAACAAGTCGTGTATTTTTAATTCTACTAATATTAAATATTTTTTGTTTTTAATTTAAACTGTATAATATTTAAATTTCTTAAATTAAAAATTTATTTCCTAGGTTTTAAAAACTATTTATCTTTTTAACTATATTTACTAAAAGTATGATGGATTTTATTTTAGTTAAATTAAATTATATGATTGTGATAAAATTTAAAGATATATTTATTTCATTAAAGAAAAGACATGACGGTAATTTACTAAGGAAGTTATTGGTTCTTTTTTTTTTTTTAAATGATATCATACAGTGTAAAAGGCGAGAACGACGCCGTTGGTTGATGGGAAGGGATCATGGCCCCTTCGAGTGGCGTGGAAAAGCACCCACCCAGCGGAGTAATTAGCGTGAAATTAAAAAGTTGCATTTATCGATTAATTGATTAATTAATAAAAAATTAGAATAAGGTCAATGTCAATTGGGTTGTGAAGACCCGATTCTGAATCTGATACAGCCCTTGGATGCACAGCGCAGATCTGGTCAAACCTCAACTCTTTTCCAAATTTTTTTTAATATTATGCGACAAAAAATCAAAATTCCGAATCACAAAAATTCCCCACGTCGCACATATTTTTCCTCATTTCGTTCATGTCTTCTGTTTACAAAATGTGCGTATATATTTTCATCATAAAAAAAAGGCTATATATATAATTCAACATTAGTTTTTGACAACTTAGTGATATTATTTTTATTAAAAAATATTAATAATTAATATTAATTTTTTATTTTTTTAACTAGTTGAGTGATATTGCTAACAAGTTTGAAGCAATATCAAGTTAAAAAATAATATTTTTAAATATTCGTAACTCTTTAGTGAATATTTTTAAAATAACTAATAAAAATTAGTTTAATAAAAAATATTAGTCTATTATAAATATAATAAATTAAAATTAAATTTTTTATTAAAAAATTACTAACATTTATTGTTCGATATTACCAACCTCCTCAAAAAAACACTTCCAGGACAAGAAGTGAGCCTTAAACCTGTGATAATAATGAATAAGTAATAATAATGGAAGGGAGTAGAATATTTAGGGATAAGAAGATGAATAGGTGAGAGGCAAGAGGGTCCCTCCATCTTTATTCTCGTTATGGTCACGTGGGGCCCACCTATGCTGCCTCCGATATCCAGCATTGTTGTTGCAGGAACACGCACACGTATAAGTGCACAGGATAGAACCTTCTCTTTCCCTCGTACTGTGTCTTGGCCTATTTTATTGAGAACCACTTGTTTCTGCGTCTTCATCATAACTACAGTGTCACGCCATTCTTATTGTTATCATCGCCACCAACCTCTTCTTATACACACACACACATAAGCCAAGTAGATGGTTCCATAAGTATTCATAGATTCCGTTTGGTTGGAGTGTTGAACTGCGAGAGTGAGCTCTTGTTAATTAAATCAACATATGAATATAGTGTGATACTATTCCTATTGAGTTATTGGCATCATTATTAGCAACAACCTCCCGTTTATTTGTTTATTTATTTATTTATAAAATTAAGCTTAATTAATTAATTAATTAAAAGCCTTCCTTTATGTATGGTGAGGCAGACAATGTGTATTATTAATATTGTTCTATAGAAATATTTACATATTCTGAAGCACCATGTCATATAAACTATATTCAATTAAAATATAATAATTAAATCTATTTTAGTTCTAATTAGTTAATGATTTATCTAAAATAATTTATATTTTATCTTATTTTAAAAAAAATAAACATTTTAAATTTAGTTAATATTTATTTATTTTTTAAATTAAAATATTTATTTAAAAAAATAAAATAAATCGTAAAAATTTTTAGATAAATCATCAACTAAGAGTTTAGATGATATAGTACTTTTAGAGTATATAAATATTTCTCATTGTTCTATATATGAGATGTGCACACATAAGCCCTCACTCATAACCTCGTATTCTTTATATATATGAATTGTATTCTGACTGATTGGGTAGTTACTAATAATATTTTGACTGATTGGATAGTTACTAATAACCTTATAAATCGGTCATTTGGTCGATAAGATCAATCAAACTAAACTAATAAATAAGTGATATGGGATTACTTAGTTGACTTATAATTAACTCGATAAAATTGGTCAAGTTTAATGGGATATGTATGACAATAAGGATTTTATATTTTTTTTCTTCTCTTTACTAAAAATGAAACTATGTTGTTTCAAGTTAAAAGAAAAAAAAATATAAAATTAATAGTTCTAATGTTTTAGTAATTTTTTTTAGATTATATGTAATTTATATATGAATGTTATATTTATTTGATATTTTTTTTAATTTTAAAATAACCCTTGTCACGATTAGATGTGAATATTTTTATATACTTTAATGAAATTATATTATTTTAATTATGATTTATTTAACCTTAATTCCGTTTTGATTTGATCACTAATTCATAAGTTGCTATTTTGACCGGTTTAATAGCCATTCTGATTTTGGATAAGTTGGATATGGATACACTGGCATTTGCTACTTGCTCCTTTGGCTCTATCTTCGCCACGTCAAAGTAGAGTGCTGCCTTTATCTTCCATTCTCAATTTCTGTATAATTAACAAAAGTTAGGCTTTTATCTGTGTTCATTAACCCCCACGTGTATTTGTCAATATTATTAAAATATATGTCAATCATTGAATTAATAGTCAAGTAGTGGTTCAATATTCTTAGCTTCGATTTGGCTGAAGCGATGAACAATCAAATAGAAACAAAGGGATAAAATAGTCGAGTCAGTGTAAACTCTTTCCATTTCTAATTTGTCTTTTTTTTTTCACATTTTTTTTACAATTCTCTAAATTCAACCACTGCTATTATTATATACGGGGGGAGATTGTAGGCCAATTAAAATATTGACTTGTCAATGTTTTTGTTTGATTGGATCAGTGCTTCAATCTCGATAACCCTCATAATTACAAGAAAGCATTATCATATATATATATATATATGATTACGCCTAGATGATTTCACTTATTTTGTTCGCAAAATTATAAAAATAATTATAAAAGTTGGTTAATATAATTTAATAAAACAAAAGGACATAACGGGGGGGTTTCCCTTGCACTAAAAACATAACAGCACCTGTACAACTGTTTAAAAAAACCTTTTTATATTAATTCTGATATATACCCGACGTAGAATCAGCAAGCTAGGTAGTTTTTTTTAACAGCCGATCTTACACACACATACACACATATCTATATAAAATTTAGATAAATAATATAGATAAATTAAAAAAATTAATTATTTATGATAAATATAATTTAATTTTTTTAAATATTATATTTTATCATGACTAGAAATTTATATGTGCAATCAATAGGATGCTTTAAAAAAATTATAAATTTAGAAGGACAAAATATATTGAGATTTTATTTATAAGACTAAATTAAACTTTTATATTAAATACTAATCATAGATAGAGAAACGAAGTATATTCTTATCAACAGCTAATATGCGTTAGTCCAATTAAAATAAATTTTAACTATTTAAATATAAGATTTTGAAGTCAAACTTATATAAATATTTGAAATATTTTTAAGAAACTATTTTAATTGGGTCCGGCAAAGATTGGGTCTCATTAAGTCATATAGCCATATTAAAAAACAGGAAATGAAATGAAGAATATTCCGGAGGTGGTGGTAGCTAGATGGGGGAGTTACTGGGAGATTAAATTGAAGTGATGACGATATTGTGAAAAAACTGAGGGATTAATTTAGAAATGTTTCATTTGTTAAGTATTCAAAGTTGTTGAATAAGTTAAGCCTTCAACCTGAAACATCCTCATAATAATTAATTATCTGGGGACGACTTTGCATGCCGTAGGAAGATGCTTGTTTACACCATTCAAAGTCAATTCTTGCTGAACCTTATCTTCCACTAGTTGGGCACATGCCCAATATATATGAAAATGAAATATATTATTATTATTATTATTTTAAAAATTTGGTTACCGCACGTATTAATGTAAATGTGTGCATTGCATCACTTTGTTAGCGAACAAAATTCATGCGCACGCCCATGCGTTAATTTTTTTTTTTATTTATTCACTCGGTATCCTGGCTAACCCCTCAGAGGATTACAAACTAAACTAATCCGGATCGAGGCAATGACAGGAACTATTAAGGTTAGCGCCCCTAGCCCCTAGGGTGTTATATTCCTAAACGATCGAACCCGTAACCTTTAGTTAAATTAGAACAGCCCCAGCCAACTGATCTAATCCATGCGTTAATTTAATTTGAGCCTATGGGACTTCAGAGCCATTTGTGCATTTTGCGGGACTTCTTTAAGTTAGAATCCATATCTGGGACTTTAGTGTAATTTCATCCGAAAATCATTATTATTTAAATCTACAAACTTTTAGTGAAATTGAACAAACCATGTGTCTTAAAAATACCGTTGTCTTAAGAAAGAGAAATACTGAGATGCGGGATATTATTTTCAGCACTTAGTCTATGCAAAAAGTTTTATGTTTTACCTTACAGTTTAAAATTGATTTTTTGTTAATGAAAAATAAAATAAAATCTTATTAATGAGAAGTAAAATTGATAATAAATATATGTTAGTTACAAACATGATAGACCATAATGTGATTCATTTCTCACTAAAAAGCTAAGTATTTTTTTTTAAATATAAAAAAACAAAAAGGTAAATATTCAAGGGAAGAAGAGCGAATCATCTTGAAAATTCACATTTCCCCTTAAAATTATAATCCATACTACTTGTGTGAATGAAACTGATAAGAAATAACACTCAAATACTTCAGTTTTTTGGGGATACATACACACGGATTATAAGAAAGTTAATTTATTAAACAATAAATTGCAAAATGATGCCAATCCTAGGATCACTTTTGGAAGAAATTTAGTCTTCGTTTCATACTTAAATTAATGGGAAAATATCATTATCATAGCAAAAATAATCTCTCTTTCATAAGTTTAAAAAAAATATATTTTGGTAATGGTCATTATATTATTAAATTATATGTTATGATGTACGTGAGAAGTGAACCATTGGTCAAAAAACATAAAATAGAAAAGTGAACCACGTGGCTTGATGCTTGGGAGATTGGATAGGTTAAGAGTGCAGATGGCACTTTGCGTGTTTAAGAAGCATTTCCTCGCTAATTAGGCAATTCGACATCTAAAATATAACTGCTTTTTGCAATAAATTAAAAGGTAAAAGTGTATTTAATATTTTAAATTAATTTTTAAAAAATAATTAATATTATACAATATTTAAAAGTATAATTAGTATTTTAAATTAATTTTAAAAATACGTCTAGCACCCTAAAATATTTAAATTAGTATAATTTTATCTTTTCACTGACGGAAATATAAATTTATATTTGATCCATATCATATAAATTTTTTATTTTAACATATTATTATTTAAAATGTCACACGTATTATGTTGTTTAAAAATAGTATTAAATAAATTTTAAAATTTATATTATATATAATTTATATATGAATATTGAGAAATTTTATAATTTATTTAGTATAATTTATTAAAACATATAACCTTTTAAACAGTAATGTGTCAAAATAAAAAAATTATACGGCATATTTCAAATAAAAATTTATATTTTTATTAGCGAATGGATAAAATTGTAATAATTTAAATATTTCAGGGTATTAATTATACTTCTAAAATTAGTTTGAGGTGCTGATTACACCCTTAAATATTTTAAGGTACTAATTGCTTATCTGAAATTAATTTAGAGTGTTATATGCACTTTTACCCTAAATTAAATATTTTTTTGAGGGGGACCATTTAAATTATAAATGTTTTTAGTACATTTAAATTTGTTTATCTTATTTTTCTATTAATAATATCTCGCCTCCTTTATGAAACTTCATGGATTTGCATGGTTAATTTTCTCTTTGTAGATCTTAGGAAATGCATAATAAATATCTGCCTTTCTAAAATAACTAATTATATGAACAGATTTTATTTGATTATTTATTAAAAAAAACACACTAGCTAATTTTTCACGTCATAATTTATTTATATAAGCCAAGATCAATAACTTGTGAACTAATCGTCAGTGATTCATGTAATTTGATACTTTGTATTATAAGCTGCTCTTGGTAAATATATTATTAGATTTTAGATTAAGCATGGGACAAAATGTGAAAATTGAATTATTTTGAGAAGTAGAAGAGAAAAAAGGTAATTAACCAACTTTATTTATTTTTAAGTTAAAATAATCATATTTAAACTTCTACAAAATTATAGTACCATCATATATATATATATATATATATATATATATTAAATCTCAATCTGTTTGGTTTTAGCAATTCGGCCCAAATAGACCAAGAACGAATTGAGCAAACCAGCATTCCAAGAAGAATGATCTCTTCAAAATTCAATTTCCTTGTTATTAATAGGGTTAGATTTGGGTTTGGGCGATGAATTGATATTTACATTTTTATTAAAAATATATTTATATTTAGTATTTGATAGTATTTTTTAATAAAACGCTATATATGTATTGAAAAAAAAAATCAATTTCCTTGTTTGGCGAATATGTTTTGTTGGTCTGCACAGAGATGTTTATTAAAAAAAAATACTGTTTATATTTGATAGAAGGTTGAAACTGGGTGTAGTTTAATGTTTTTTTCTGGGTGATATCGCAAGAAAATAAGATAAATATGGTAAAGTATACCAAGTTTCTTCACACCTTCACTTAATTAACATCTAGTTAAATGACATTTTTGTGCCTAAACTATATTTCACGAGGAGCCAAAAACTCGTTGGCTAAATATCATCTTGTGGTATCCATTGACACTAAAAGCATGCTTAGTTTCACATTATAACTTAAAAATCACCAAATTCAAGATTATGTTTCTAACATGAAATCAATCAACCACGTAAATATTGTAAGATTGTTGGCGTATTTGTACTCGCATTCTCAGGATCTTAACAATGGAATGATGTTACCTTGATAATTTAGATTAATTGGTCGGAGAGTTGTTTTAGTTTAACTAAATTTTGAGTTTAAACATAGACATGCAACAACACAAGGTGGTGAGCTTCTATTCCAAAGGCCGAAAAAAGGACAAGGGCTGTACACCAAGGAAAGATCACTCATCCCAATGGACTTGATTCCATCCACAGGCATTTGACGCGGATCTGGAACGAGATGAAGTTCATGAAATATACTACTTATTATTTTTTTAAGATAAATTAAAAAATCTAAATAAATCTCAAATTAATATAAACCCATTTTGAAATAATATCCACACTCATTTTGAAATCTCAAGCTAGCCACTAAGCCCATTTGAACCCAAGAATAAATATTATTACTCTCTCTTATCTTAAATTAATATAGGATTTATTTGAGAGTTTTGATTCCATCCTAAACATAAAATCCAGTTATCTATTATATCCCTTATATTAATTATTTATTTCCAATAATACTTGTATTAATTTATTGAGACATCTTTATCTCATGAGCATTAAAATCTCATAATTAATTAAAAAAATGTATGTTTATATTTAAGACATTAGGGCATAACAATATTATTAATGGCTTCGCTGTTCACACTTTGGTCTGAAAATTTTATCCCGTGGTAAGCAGCAACATCCCTTTTCCCCTGCGTCCTCGGGTACGGGTAATGTGTGTGCGTATTAAAATAGGACACTTCAATTACATATACTTGAGATCACACTCTAATGAGAAATTGAGAATTGTTTGCTCTACATCATTTGCTGGCTGAAGTTGAGAAGCGAATAAGGGATCATTGAATAGCTACTGCCACCAGCAGCGGAGGATCAGAGCTCTGACACATTCTACAGAGGCGTAAGCGATTGCAATGGCGGATACTACAACGCAAGGAGGAACTGCCCTCTTCTCTCCTTACAAGATGGGCAGATTCAATCTCTCTCACAGGTCTCACTTCTTTCTTCCTACTTTCTCTCTCTATTTTTCTAGATTTCTCTGATTTCATTAGTGAGGCTATTAATTAATTTGCCGGTGACGAAATTGGCGATGGATTTGTGAGAAATTAACCGAGCTGTTTTTGGTGGGATTGGACAGGTTGGTGCTAGCGCCGATGACGAGATGCAGAGCTTTGAACTGGATTCCGCAGCCGGCGATGGCGGAGTACTAGCGCAGAGGTCAACTCCGGGAGGCTTTCTCATTAGTGAAGGCACCTTGATCTCTCCCACGGCGCCAGGGTAATCCTTGTAATTTTGTCTACTTTTTGAGGTCTTTCTTCTTTCAGGAACATCTGGTAGTGGAATGGATGAATGAATTCCATTCCTAAGGCCCTGGTCAAAAATGGCGTCAAATGAAATGATTGTATCCACGTGGCGAGATTTCATTCGTTGTGATTCCCAGCTTTTTAATGTTTTACTACTCAAACCTGAAATTTCAGTCACAAGATTCATAAATTTTGACTTTGAAATTTAGTTGAAAGTGCAATAGAAGAGCAAATTTTAATCATTTGAAAGATAAAAAAAAAGACAACGTTATGTCTCCGTTTATTTTAAGAGGGACCAAAAGTATATATTTAATTTTTTTATAAATATTTTTGAAGGAGGTTACCCACGATCTAAGGGCAAGACGAAGTCTCACTTTCTCCTAAACGATACTAATATTAGGCAAGACGAGCTGTCAATTATACTCATACGTAAACCTAGGTATTTAGAAGCTATGATGTCTTCCTAAATGACGTGACTGAAATTACAATAAAGTAGTATTTTCTAGATATCAAACACGTTATAAATAATCACATATCTCACCCCAACCAACGAAACCTTAGGTAAGTATACATTTAAATATAGGCACTTGCTATTGACGATGGGCACTTTCAAGCTATTTTTATGTTTGGCCCTAAAACCCACAAAACTACTAGGGGGAAAAAGTTTTGGCGTTAGAATTTTCATTGAAATATGACTATTAAAACTTTGATGCGGAGTAAAATTCATTTTACACATGACATGATTGTTATATCATATGATGAAGTGGCTTATTGAATAATGCAGATTTCCGCATGTACGCGGCATATATTCAGAAGAACAAATTGAGGCATGGAGGAAAAGATAGTGGATGCTGTTCTTGCCAAAGGAAGCCTTATCTTTTGCCAACTCTGGCATGTTGGCCGGGCTTCTCACCCAGGTACGTACATAATTCCTAATTTAATTTATCATTCATCTCCTTCCCTTTACATGTTTACTCTCTCCGATCCTTTTTTATAAAACCTTGTTAACTATTATCTCAAGATTAAGGAAATTAAGAAAATTTAATTAGTTAAATATAATTTTTTTTACAACTTCTCAAGATTACCCTTTGATTGGCAGAGTTGTTCAATGGGAGAGGGAAAGAGGATGGAAGAACCATTAATTGAGTTAAGAATAAAATATATAACGGTGTCTTTAAAAAAGAGTTTATAAATGTTTTATTAAATTTTATAAAAATATCTTGTATTAAGGATTGATAGGTATGATCTTATAAACAGGAGAGTATATCGTAAATATTTTATAGAATTATTCTAATAAATAGGTTGGAATTGGATTTTAAATTGGGGAGATACTATGATGTCATAAACACAGCAATAACAATTGAGGAGTTAACAATGAAAAATTTCAGTGTAAGAATTGACATCAAATTTATATTATTTAAGATTTTTTAAAGATTAAATTATTTCTTTAAGATTTTATAATAATTTTTCTTTTTAAATTTACTTGATTCTTGCCCAACTCTGGTTTGGCGTCATGATATGTCATATTTATCCTTATCAGTTAGGAGGAGTTAGGACTTATCCTGGTTTTGCCATTTCTACTTGCTAAACAGTTTATCAGGGTCCCCACCCATATCGTCCACTACCAAGCCCATATGGGCGAGGTGGAGAATTCTCTTGCCAGATGGCTCCTATGGCGTGTATCCAGAACCTCGAGCCCTGAAAACTTATGAAATACCAGACATCGTTCAGCGTTACCGGCAAGCTGCCGTAAACGCTATTCGGTAAGGTTGATAATTTCCTCATATAATTATATACTTCACCATATGGTCCATTGAGTGATTATGAAAGCTTCTCCTTTTTAAAGGATCCATATTCCATGATACCTAACGCGTCCAAAGTGATGTCATTTTCATGCTCATGGAAGTATGGTCCACATTGGGAAAAAGTTAGCCTTTTAGCCTAATAATATACCATTCGCTTCAAAGTGCACCATGATAATTAACGAAAAGTCACGCTCACGATGATTATAAAATTCTCACGCCTTTGTTGATTCATGTCATTCTTTTTTCTTTGTTGATTCACGGTGATTAAAAAAACTAACTTTTGCTTTTGGACTGTTGAGTTGAAACACCATATTAACTAAGATTTATCGACACTTCTTCTTGCATTATCATGTACCAACAGATTGATTCAATGCCATGTGACAAAACAGGTGTTGATGGAATTGAGATTCATGGGGCTCATGGGTACCTTATTGATCAATTCTTGAAGGATGGGATCAACGATCGAACAGATGGATAAGGTGGATCACTGGAAAATCGTTGCAGATTCCTAATGCAGGTGGTTAAAGCGGTGGTTTCTGCTATCGGAGCAGATAGGGTCGGCGTGAGAATCTCGCCGCACTACTAGAAAACCGCGGTTAAAACAATACGGTAGCATTTTCATAAATAAATTTAATTTTAAAAACTTTTAACGGCGATTTTTATAAAAATCGCCGTCAAAAGTCATCAGGTGGGACTTGTAATAGTGATTTTTAAAAAAACAGTTGTAAAAAGTTCTCGCAAAATTTTAAAAACCATAGATCCAATTTCAGTTTCACTTTTCACAGCCATCTGTGGTCTCGTTTCTCTTCTTCACTACACAGACTTTGACGAAGGTCATTTTTTTGTATTTTTCCCTTAGTTTCAGTGCCCATCTCAGTTGTTCTCCGTCATCTCCATCGTGAAAATCGTAAGTAACCGTTTAACTTCTTCATTTGCTCTTTTTTTTTTTGCCAGATCTGTATTTTTTTCTCTAGATCTTTAATTTTTTCGTCAAACCTTCAACTTTTTATTGAGGCTAACTGTGGCTGTTAACAATGGGTAGTAGCAGATAGACCTTGGTAGAAAGAGTTCGAAGAATTTTAATGAAATAAGCTTATGGATCTTTAGTTTTTTAATCAAATTTTTGACTTCTTCTCTCCAGATTTAGTCTGATACTTTTGATGAGTGTGACCGAGGTAGCTGATGGTGGGTGTAGGTCAAAGAAAGCAAAAATAAATAAATAAAAATAAACAGTAATTAATGGCGGTTTTTTAGAACCATCGTCAAAGGTTACTTTTAATGGCTGTTATAAAACTGCCGTAAAAAAGTAGACTTATAATGGCGGTAAAATTCACGGTGTTCCTAAAGCTGCCGTGAAATGCCACTTTTAACCGCTGTTATAAACTTTTTTTCTACTAGTAGTGCCGGCTATAAACCACGTGGATGCCATGGACTCTAACCCACCCAAGTTAGGCTTGGCTGTGGTTGAGAGGCTCAACAAGCTCCAACAAGAAGTAGGCTCAAAGCTTACTTATCTCCATGTGACACAACCTCGATACACTGCATATGGGCAAACAGAGTCAGGCACACCTGGGAGGGAAGAAGAAGAAGCTCACTTGATGAGGAACTTGAGGAAGGCTTATCAAGGGACGTTCATGAGCAGTGGTGGATTCACAAGGGATTTGGCAATTGAAGCTGTGGCTCAAGGTGATACTGATTTGGTATCATTTGGTCGTCTTTACACATCAAACCCAGACCTGGTCCTAAGGCTTAAGGTTAATGCCCCTCTGAATTAATAAGTACAATAGGAAAACTTTCTACACCCAAGATCCCGTTGTGGGGTACACAGATTACCCCTTCTTGAACAAAGAAAGTGGCCCTAAATTACTCTCGCGTCTTTAATTATATCAGTTTTCTGATGTTGTCATTTGTATTATTGCATGATTACAATCTACCAAACTTGTCAAAGGGTTCAAGCTAGGCCTTGGGGAAATATATATATATATATTGAAACTGTTACTGATTCGTTATTCTCTCTCTCTCACACACACACACATATCAAGTACCACTTCTAATGCAATACAGGGAACAGTGGATAAACAGGTTGCATGTCAGGATAGAAGAGTCCGAAATGTTGCTCTACGCCAGCAGGCTTGAGATTCTCGTTGAAGGTGGCAAAGACAAAACCTTCGATGAAAGCGTCAGGTCTCTTTGGTGTTCCTGCTTGTGAAGCAATGCGTCTCACGAAGTTCCGAGTATAAGTGGCAGCCATTGTTATGGTTGTGAGGTCCCCATTACCATCAGAAGGCCAACCACTCTCGGACACGACGACATCAACGTCAGCAACCCCCACTTTCTCCATTGCCCAGAAAAACGAATCGATCATAGCATCAAGCATGTTGCAGTACCCAAAGCTTCCGTCCTGAACCACAACTTCCTCAGTATTGAACTGAGCATAGTCCAAGCGTATGTTTTGAGGGTCAGATGCATATGCAAAATATGGATACAAATTAACCAAAAGAGGGTTTGCTTGAGCTGCAAGGAACCCTGTAATCCCAGCCATGGCCTCCTTTGATTCGTCTGAGAAAACAGACAGTGAAGGTGGATAAGAAGTCCCTAAGACAGAAATAGGCACCGAGGTGGTCACAGAAATGCCACTTAAACGAAAGCATCGAGTATGCTCTGAAGATTCTGCATCACAGGTAGTAAGTAGTTAGCCAAGTTCCCTGGAACCACCTCGTTTCCGACAACAATGAAACGAAAGACGATGTCTTGGGAGTATGGTTGTACGTAGGTTGCGAACCAGTTGTTGACGGCTTCGATGCTGGCAGCCATGGTGGGCAAATCCTCGTTTCGAATGCCGAGAGTGAGATCAATGTGGCTGTTCCTGAGGGCTTCAAGCACGACAATGTCAGGTTCGAATAGCCTCATCTTGGTAATGCCGTTGTTCTTGTAGAGTTGCACCACTTGAGCCGGAGACGGCAGATCGTTTCCATGTCTTCCGTAGTTAACACCTATAGCAATGTATGCTTCAGTGCTTGCTGCTAAAGCACATAAGGCAAGAGCCACTTGAGTCAGTGTCATCATTCTTCCCCAAAAAACCCTGAAAAAGAAAATAATAATAATAATAATAAGTCGTTAGTATATTTCATTTCTTACAATAACATATTTGCTTGTATGTGAGATGAATTTTGTTTCATGGAGCACAAAAGGTTTTCTTTTAATTGATTTTGGTGACAATATTATTGATAAAATTAATTAAATTAGATATTGACTGCACATGATATAATTAATTAAATAAATAAATCCTTAATGACACCTAACTATTCAAGAAAGTGAAGTAACTGTTGAAAAATTTGACAGCACAAGTCAGTCTGTAGGCATTGTTTGGTTAGAGGTTTTTAGAGGGGAGGATACATAGGTGTTTGGTTCAAAAATTGAAGGAGAGGGGAGGAAAAAAAATTTATTCTTATTTGCTCACCTACCCCCCTCTCTCACTCCTCCAAAATTGGGATTTTTTGGAGGGGTGAGAAACTTTACTCTACTTTTAAACAAAATTACCTATGATAATTTTAAAAAATTTCAGTTCTACCCTCCAGCTGATCTTCGCAGATAATAATGGCACGACGACGTAGAAATTCCATTTTTGATCTCTAGCTGACCTTCGCATACAGTAATGGCCTTGCTTTTTATTTGATATTATACCCGTGTTAATAATAAAATAATAAAAGTGACGAAGGAAATAAGTGGGAAGTGAAGCTTAGAATAAAAGTGAACTTTATTTATATATTATATTAATATATATAATAATTATAAAATTTTATTATATTTTTTAATTTATCATATATATGTAAATGAAGTAAAAAGTTTTTTTAAATTTATAAATTAAAAAAAATAATTTTACTATAAATATTATAAATAAAAAGTAAATAAATTTAAATAAAGATAAAATGGTATATTTATCAATTTTTTATTACCTCCTCTCCCATCCTGAATCAAACAAAAAATATTATCTCTCTTATCTTACTTTTACATTTATAACCTCCCCTCCCCTTTCCTACCCTCTCTTAAGTTAACCTAACCTACCCTCCCTCTCATTGAACCAAACATAGCCTTAATAAATTATAGTACAAATCACATGTCTAAAACACTTCATTTTTCTAATAAAGCTTCCTACTTGTTGTCTTAATCAATATAAACTTTACGCTTGAAGAAGGTGGGTTTAAAAGCTGCAATAATAATAAAAAAAAAGGCTGTCGTGGTATCCATAATTATGCGAGTTTAATTTTCGCTGTCATCATGATAGCTCTTTTGGTAGGCGATGTCGTAAATCCTATATGAGCACTCTCTGATCCCTAAAATTATGTCATGTTTTTAGTGGGGGACCGATACTCAACCTATCTAAATTTTTGTTTATAAAAACAAAAGCTGCAATCAAGAGTTTTAAAGACTACAGAAGCAGAAAACGAAGGAAAACCATATATGAAATGAAGCTTTGCATTTCTCTAAACACCAGTCATAGACAAGAAGATGGAGGAAACAGACAATAAAGTAATTGAATTCCAGTAATTAACTTACAGATTAAATGATATTGCAAAATAGAAGATGAAGTGATCTGTATAAAGAACTCCAGTAATTGAATTCCTTGGGCTTTATTATATATATAAAGAACTCCTACTATACCTTTGATTATTTGTTTCCTTTCATGTAAATTCAATTCCCACAGTTAATTGCTTGACAAGTTATCGTCGTGTTTCATAGAAATTTTCACTAAATTGTAAGTTAAATTCCTTTTTGAGGTACAGATATATGTCCCCTATATGCTCGGTCATTAACGAGTTTCCTTTTCAGACATAATAACATTATAATTAATCATCAATAAATCTCACCAATAATTGTGGCACACACGCTCACACACTAGGTTATAGAAAACGTATGTGGCCCCAGTAAAAGGTTATAGAAAATCTTTGTGCAAGAGAACGCGTGGTGGGAAATTGACCATGAATTTTCTGACATTATAGAACCATGACCAAGGCTTTATGTTCTTCCCCCCTTTTATAGGTTCATTAATGAAATTCTTTAGTATTTATTGTTGTTTTTTTCAATATAAATCAAAATTTATGTGAGTCAGATATCAGAGATTTATTAAGATTAGGGTATACTTTTAGATACAAAAGTATTTACAGATTACAGGCAGAATTTGAATTTATAACTTTAGGAGATATGAGATAACTTTTTACTATCTAATCTAACTATTATCAATATTTTCGAACAGAATTCTTTTTTTTTTTCTTTTTGGGTTACATTTTTGAACAGAATTCAATACTTACTTACTTCCGTTGGATTGGCATGGGCCCCATAGAAATAGAATCTCATCATACTCTGCTAGTTCTTTCCTTTAAGGCTGCCTTGATTGGGCCACTTGTCATGCTTTAGCCCGAAATCTTCAAATGCCTAGGCATACTATGTTTTAGGAAACTTAAACAAAACCTCCCAAAAATAAAAGCAGAAAAGAAACGAAAACTAAGTTTTAGGAAACTACCCATCAAAGAATGAGAAATTTTATAACTCGAAATATCAATCATCCATCAATATCAATATATTATATAAAATCAATAAATCATAAACAGTGCATCTCGTCTGATTTTAGTAAAAACCACATAAAAGTCCCAATATTAACCTAAAATTACTGCCCTAACGACAAGGATCATCGGGCACGATTTCTAATGCAAAACAGGGAAAAGTGGATAAACAGGTCGCATGTCAGGATAGAACAGCCCAAGATGTTGCTCTGCGCCAGAAGGCTTAAGATTCTCATTGAACATGGCAAACACAAAACCTTCGATCAAATTGTTTGGTCTCTTTGGTGTTCCTGTTAGTGAAGAACTACGTCTTACGAAGTTCTGATTATAAGTAGCCGCCATTGATACAGCTGTGAAGTCCCCATTACCATCAGAAGGCCAACCACTCTCAGAAACTACAACATCCACGTCAGCAAATCCCTCTTTCTCCATTGCTCAGCAAAACGCATCTATCATAGCACAAGGATATTTGTATACCCCAAGCTTCCATCTTGAACCACAATATCTGTAGTACTTAACTGAGCATAATCCAAGATTATGTTTTGAGGGTCAGATGCATAAGCAAAATATGGATACAGATTGATCCAAAGAGGAGATCCTTGAGCTGAAAGAAACCCTAGAATCCCATTCATGACTTCTCTTAATTGGTCTGAGAAAACAGACTAAAAGAAGTTGCAAAGACAGTGGTAGCAACACAGGTTGTCATAGAAATGCTGTTCAAATTCTGAGCATCGAGTAGGTTTTGGAAATTCTGCATCACTGGAAGTACGTAGTTAGCCAAGTCTGCAGGAACAAGCTCGTTTCCGACAACTATGTACGCGAAGTCAATGTCGTCTAGGTATGGTTCTACGTAGGTTGCGAACCAGGTGTTGACGGTTTCCATGCTGGCAGCCATGGTGGACAAATCCTGGTTTGGAATGCCTAGAGTAAGAGCAATGTGGGTGTTTCTGAAGGATTCAAGAACAGCAATGTCAGGGTCGAAGAGCCTTATGTCAGTTATGCCGTTTTTCTGGTACAGTTTCACAACCTCGGTCGGAGGTGGCAGGTTGTCTCCTAGTCTTCCATAGTTAACACCAACAGCAAATGATGCATCTGTTCTTGCTGCTAGGGCACACAGGGCAACGGGGATTTGAACAAGCCTCATCATTATTTTGCACAGAAACCCTAAAACAAATGAAAACAAAAAAAACACTTTTGTAATTAGTCTGTCAAAGTTGTGCCTGATTAATATATAAAGTATAATGATTCAATAAAGATGGCAAACTAGATAAGTAATCCTTAATATCTAGTAAAGTTTGTTTCATGTATAAGAGTTGATAATTGAACTCTTAACTATTCAACTAAGGGACGAGAGTTCTTACTATCTCGCCAACGCGAGGTAGTAACAATAAAAATAACATATATATATATATATATATATATATATATATATATATATGTCAAGCTATACTATATTTTGAGTTTTACAAACAAAGGGGGAGAAAAATAAGATAGTACCTTGACCATGTCTTTCTATTAACATACCTTTAATACAGACTTATGTTGACATAAAAAAAAACTATATCACAAAAACCAATTTTGGATGCGTTTCCTGGGACATATGGTCCTCGAGATGTAGAGCCTGAATTGCAGTTTTCACAGGGCAATTGCAGATCGATCGTAAGGTTCGATACAATGAGACTAATTGATATGAATAATGTATTAGTGAAACTAAAGGTAATAAGGGACTCGATTCCTAAGGAACGTGACTCCGAAGGAAGATGCATGCATGGGGCCTCTGCACAAAAGATTGATTATTGAGGAAGGCTATTATTTTGGGATGGAAGAAATGTTCACAGCGATTGTGCGGATTGTTAGCATGTTGACCAAGGGAGATAACCAGTACTGTTGTCAGAACAGGAATGGACTGGCCGGTTCAACCGGTTAGACTGGGAACATGCCATATGGCTGATTCGGAACACCTGAAAATTGAAATCCGACTTGAAAGTCGGTTGATAATCAGTTAGAATTAGAACCGGTTTTTTTTCTTTTCTTTTCTTGTAATTTTTTTTCAATAACCCAAAAATACTTATTTTGCGTTTTATTTGTTTTTTGGTTGTCTTTTTTAGTGTTTTATATAGGTTTGATAATTTAATGGTAGCTTTGGACCTCTGGTTAGTTGTGGAAGCTAAAGCTAATTTGGTTGGGCAATTAATATGGTATATTTAATATTTTTGGCAATTTGTAATAGACAATAGATACATTTATATATTAAATGTAATATTGGTGTGTGATTGAGTACAAATTTAGCATGTATTATGAGAATATGAATAGATTTTGTTGAATATATATTTTTATTATTTTCATATATTTTTTAAAATTATATTAATTTAATTATAACCGGTCTGATCATAGTCCATAGTCCGACGACTGAACCTTAATGTTTTGGTCAGTTCAAAGTTCAATCCAGGTATAAAAATATTGAAGATAATTAAACACAGAAAGTTTATTCACGTGAGAAATTTATTTTTATTTACCAAAATATTACTGGTCAAAATCTGCATGAATGATCTATCTTTTATCTCGTCTCATTTTTAATTCATTTTTCTTCCTTTTAAGTCTTCTACAGTTACGACATATGAAAATAAAATAAATTAATTAAATTAATACATAATCAAAGAAATTTTATTAATTGCACTCCCAAATATGTTTTGAGGCAATTATTATTACAACGATATGATATAATAATTATTCAAAAAAAAATCTGTCTTCAACGACAATAATAACTTTCTCATATTCTAGCCGGAGCCTTTAAAAACACCCTTAAGTCTCTTGACTTCCTCAACATTAATCAAAGTGCTCGATGCTATCACTGGACTCGCTAAATTGCTTTGGAACAGTGCCAAGTCCAAAACTTGCACCGGAGGGCTCGAACTACTAAACCCTACAATCACTGTTCCTGGAGTGTCACCTGAAACCAAATTACATAATCATAAAAACCGAATATCTCAATGAAGAAGATGATCATCGAATAAAAATAAGTGAGTGTTACGTTACGTACCTTCATTGAATGCAAAGTGCAGTAAACCAGGAGGAACAACGAAGACATCTCCTTTGACGAGAGATTTTTGATACACAGTGTTGTCCGATGAAATGAAACCAAAACTTACTTTTCCTTCCAAAAGAACAGAAATTTCTGAAACTCCAGGATGTGAATGGATCGGCACTACAGAACCTTTCTCAAAATCTGCACGAGCGATGGAGAATCCGAGACTGTTGAGCCCAGGAAGCTGAGCATCAAACACGGGTTTGAAACCAAATTTGAAGAGATTTGTGCTGTTGGCAGGAACATCTAAGCCAGAGAAAACAAAGTCATCTACAGTGACTTTTTTGGGATCTTTGCATGAAAACCCATTGGAACCAATCGGAGCTGCTTTGTCTGCAACACAGAAATCTAATGCAGAAGAAGCTTCGAAAGAGAAAGAAAAGAAGAATAAGATGAAGGAAATGAGAGCGATCATGTTTGTTTGATCGAAATCTGTGGTGAAGAGTGATTCTCAAAGTGTTTATATATATACGTAAGGGCGTTGAAATTCGTTAACCATTGAATGTTGGAGCTTTATTGTGCGATTTGGCCTAATGAATGATACAGATTCATGGTCATTGTACATTTTGAGGTCAAAACAAGGTTCATTATACATTGAATGGACGCACACACCATGCCCTTTTCTGTCTCATATTCTTTTAAAAAAAAAAAGATAAAGAAAAATGCACGCAAAATTAATGTTCTCGTAAAACATTTTCATTGGAAATTGATTGATAAAAGAAATCTCGAATGACAATTGTTTTGTACATGGTACAAAAATATTTAGTTATTACTCTCTTCAATCTTTAATATATATAAGAGCTAGTTGATTAATTTAAATATATTAAAAAAATTAAATAAATAAGTCAATTATAACTAATATAAAAGCTAGTTGATTAATTTTGGTAGATTAAATAGTATATTATATGAATTCATATTGAGGGTTGAATTTGATCATAATTAACTGATTTATTTAGCTTCTTTAATTGACCTAAATTAGTCAATTAACTCTTATATTAAATATTAGAGGGAGTAATATTTTTATAGGATATTAAACCTCAACTATTTAAAATTAATCCAACCAATGGTAGAGATAATAAGTGAAGAGGCAGTAGAGAGGAAGGAAAAGTGGAGTTCTCAATGATATCTTGACGTATTTATTATCCACGTTCATGATATTTTTCGGCATCGTATCTTTGAGGATCTCTCACAATAAAACAAAATTATCTTTGAAGATCAATGGAAGGAAACTGAAAAAAAAAATGAATCAAGAGAAGAGAAACAAAGATTATATTAACTTTTAATTGAATGAAAAGAAATCAACTAAAATTGTCATTCAATAAATTTAAAGGTAGGAGAAGATTTTTCGAAAGAGAAACACGGATCTTGTGGATCAACATTTGATGAATGAAAAAATTCAGAATTATTTGTTTCCAAAAGATTGTCAAAACACTTTTATTTAAATAGAAATTGATTTAATATTGATGGATGAAATCTACAATATTAACTAAACTTTGTGAAAAGAAAAAAATATCACATCTTAATTTGACTTGATACTATATATATATTATCTGTATATATAAAGCTTTCTTAATAGCATAATGTATTTAAGATCTTATATATAAATTAAATGAATTGAATCCTTCGTCATTTTGTCATCAATTCTTCTACAATTCTAGCCTAAGATCGGCTTTGTTAAGTTTGAAAACTTTCAGCATAGATAATGAATTGTTCTTTGTGCATGTCAGCAGTTCCTTGTGTAATTACTTCTTCTTTTATTTAATATATATATTGATATTTTTTTGGATCCTATTATCAACTATCCGATTTAAGGTTTCGAGGTTTGTAGCTGTCACTTTCAGCTCTAGAAATCAAACTTAAGACTTAGAAGAATTTGATGCCTTTCAAAAAAAATAATGAAGTGAATCCTTAACATACGCTTTATCATTTCTAAAATTAGTATCACCAACCCATTATTCTTATAAGTTTTGTATCACATTTCATATTTCAACCCCTGCCCATAGATAAAGTTGATGAATCATGAACTGGCCTTGATAAGGCTGTTCCAATATAAAATAAAATTCTACAAATAAATGCATTCTTATTATTTGGTATAGCAAATTTTTCAATAATGAAGAAAAATTAGTTTGCAGAACCAATTTTAACTCAGACTCGCTCTTCTCGCCCTCCAATTTTTAGCAAGGTATCTTTTAATGCGCCACTCTCTAATGCCCTTTATAATGACCCAACTTCTCAAATATGTTTTCCTTTTATCTGTTAATCACTAGATTCTATATAAAACATTTTCACATCTTAGGAGTATGAAATGATGTAGTTTTAATTTATTTTTTTAAAAAAATGTAAAATAATTTAAAATCGTGTCATTTCATATTCGCAAGATATTAAAATGTCCCTTATTTTATTTAGAACTTAATAATCAAAAGGAAAAAAAATTAACATAGAGTTGAAATAATGGTGAAAGGACTTATTAATTTCTCTAGGTCTCGAGTTCGATTTTTAAAAGAGACATCTGTATTGGGAGGGGTAGCTATGAACCTTAAAACTGGTTACCTGGTAATATGATCTAGAGAATGGTATAAAAAAAATAACAACAATAACAAATCTTATCTTATTAGGTGGGGTTGGCCATATAAATCACATAATACTATTATATATTATCAACAACTAAATTTTTGGATAGAATGTTAATCACTAAAAGGTCCCAGTCAATGATTTCATTGAGTATTTTTCTTCGCCCTTTCTCTACCCTTTTAGAGGACTCCATATTGTCTAATCCACCTTTCTCACAGCGCCTCTAAAGTTTTATTTGTACATGGCCGGACCACCTTAAATAATTTTCTATCATTGTCCCTTCAATAAGTGTCATGCCTATTAAAATGTCACTATTTGTAGCAATTATTTTATGGTATTTGTAGCAGTTTTAACCGCTATAAAAACCATTTCTAATGATTGGACCAACTACTAAAAAATCAGGTGAAAGCAACTGTTTTATAGCGGTTCAACTGAACCGCTACAGATGAGATGGTTAAAATGTTAGAAACTTTCTAACGATTTCATTGGATGCTTAAAAAAATATTCTAAGAGAAGTTGAATGCGAATACATTAGTAATGGTTGTAAATCACTAGAAAATAATAATGCGACAACGTTGAGATTTGATTTCTAGAGAGAATTCGGCAGAGCTTAACTTCACAACTAGCCAAAAGTGGTAAAATGAGGCCAAGGGGATTTATATAGACAGGAAATTTGAATGGTTATTGAGACAACCATTAGAAATTTCTAGCGATGCTCTCTTCACCGCCTCTAATTGTTGTCACATGTCAGGACTCAAGAAAAGTGAAATTTTCTATCGGTTTTGCTTATAATCACTAGAAATATTGTTGTCATATCCTAATTTTTCCTATATGTGTAAGACTGATAGAGAAAGAGTTTGGAAAGGATTATGATGATGAAATGAGAAGAAAAGCGATGAGTAGATAAAAAATAAAGAAGAGGGACTAAAATGAAAAGTCTAAAAGTTCTATGGTATGAAATATAAAATAGACATAAACTTTGAGCCATTAAATGTAAATATGAAAAGTTGAGTTGGAAAATACCTAAAAATACCCAGAATCAGTTTAATCCCAAATTTTTTCAGTAAATAGAGAAAATTATTCTGATCAGTTTAAGAAAACACATAATTTTAATTTGAGGTCCCAAAAAATTGATATTAATTTCAGAAATTTGATAATTATTGCAATATCTTCTGGACCTCATAATCAGATAAAATTTAGTAGTAAATTCTCATATTAACTTTATAGTGGTTACCAGAATGCTAGAAACTCCGGCGTCCTTTCTTATTATCTAGCGGTTACCCCAACATAACCACTAAAAAATTACCATTAGAAATTTGGTGCCAACTTCGCGCCACATGGTGCCAACACTTATTGCGGTTACTTTCTAGCGGTTTAACCAAAACCGCTAGAAAGTTGTTGGGCTCACATCTTTTCTGGTCAAAACGCTGGAAGTTTCTTATAGTTTGGCCTATAACAGCTAGAAATTTTAACTTTTCTAGCGATTTTTCCTAACCGCTAGAAAGTAATCGCTGCCAAACCCCTCTTTTTTTTGTAATCCATTGAATTTCTATGAACATGGAAATTATTTCAAAGAGTATATTTGTAAATAATAATAGGTACTTCAATTTCTCATAATCAGAGGAGCCCACTTGGAGAGCACTGTTATTCTACTGTTATATACTCCCTCCTGTCTTAATTATAAGAATCAATTAATTTTTTTGGATAGATCTAGAAAGCTAAATAAGTCAATTAATTCTGATAAAATATAACCTCTCTCAAGATAAATTCATATTACATACTCTCCAATTTACCTAAATTAGTCAATTAACCCTTATATTAGTTACAATTAGTTAATTTATTTTACTTCTTAAATCTATTCAAAAAGTCAATTGGTTCTTATAATTAGAATTGAATATAGTTTATAACTGACTGATCTTTTATAAATGATTTCAAACAAGGTAGTAATATTATAAATATTTCAATGTGGAATCACGGGTTCATATGCTTTTACACTCTTAATCTTTGATAATTGGCTCAAAGATTTTGTAACAAAAAAAAAATTGTATCTGGAAAAATTTTGTACCAACCCCTTTCCAAAAAACTTTATACCAACAAAAAAACTTGTATCTCATAAATAAAATGTTGTGTTCTAGCTAGCTCCTCCTTTTCAAAGAAGAATCGCATATCCTTACAAAACTGATCAATCTAAAATGAAATGTAAGGTGGGAATTGAATCCAACAAAAGGCACACTCCAGACTGACCCATCTCTCTCTCTCGTACGTACATGCAGGGCCGCGCAATGCATGCATCTCAATCACAATCTGCACCTTTTTCTTCAAACGTCCATTTTGGGTTCAATAATATCTGAAAATCTGACAGATTTCTCAACCATGCACCAACCCATGTCTCTTCGTCTCTATTAAAGGTCAATGATTGTGACTTCATTGAGACCCTTTCTTCACGCTGCTGTGGAAATTAAATGACTGGTTTCTGCTGGTTTTGCCCACAAAATCTTATCCTTTGTGTGGGGGTGCATGTGGGCATTCAGTAGAATTTGTGTGCCCCAATTTTAAAGAGAAAGACTGGGAGAGATTTTCATGTTGAAGTGACACAAAAAAGTTGGGTTTTCCCCGCTACCTACAGTGAAAACCTAAGTTCCCTAAAAGATAGGGAATTGAGATAGTCACAAGTATGTAAGTCCTTGGATTCTGTGTCTGACTTGACTTGCAGAGAGGCTTCTTCTTCTAGCTTTCTCAAAACTTCTTCTTAGGCCTTCATCTCACATTCTCGTCATATGATCTTATGGATCATAACATGTTTAACTTTTCTTACCCATCTTGACATTTGTTATGGAATTTATTACCGAATAAAAATACAGATTAAATGATTTTGATTCCTGTAAAAGCACAAAGAATAATGAAAAACAATGTATGGTTTCCTATTTCATTTACGCTATACTTAATGTTATGGTTTAGGGTTTAATGTTTAATATAATAGCTAGTTGATATTTTAAAATAGATTAAAAAAATTAAATAAATCAATTAATTATAATTAAATCTAAATTTTTAATATGAATTGATATTATATACCCTTTAATCTACTCAAATTTTAGTTAACTAATTCTTATATTAAGTACCGAATATTATATGCTCCTTCGCAACTACTTCATTTTCATATATGATTATGTAACACAACCTACTGTATATATATATATATATTCTATGTTTTGATTTCTAAGTCTCTTTTATACTAAATCTGCATTACCAATCAAAGAGTGTTAGACAGTTCAAGAAAAACATGTTTGGCTGTTGAACATACCGGAGAAGATTCCTGCTGTGATTCAGAGCAAAAAGCAGTTTCTTGTTGGTATCGTGTAGAAAACTTCCAAACTTGGAATGCATTCACGTGACTAACAGCTCAAATTTTGTCGTTTCCCATGCAGCATAAGAAAAATCTTATCTATCATAGTAACTCAATAATAACGGTAAAAATAAAAACTTACATGAACTTCCCTTCTTACATATATTTCATCTTCTTCCAAACTCTTTACCAGATACACCCAAAGAAAAGAAAAAACTTCAGCGTTACTAGTCCTACTAGTGAAAATGATTCTCCCCCTTATCTTCATCTTTTGCCTCCTCTCCTCCACCTCCCAAGCTTCTGTTGTAGACTTTTGTGTTGCAGATTATGCAGCTCCCAACAGTCCTTCAGGATATTCTTGCAAGAAGCCTTCAAAAGTGACTGTGGATGATTTTGTATTCCATGGCCTAGGCATCGCAGGTAACACCTCGAACATCATAAAAGCCGCGGTGACGCCGGCGTTCGACGCGCAATTCGCGGGCCTCAACGGCCTTGGAATTTCCTTGGCTCGTTTGGACTTGGACAAGGGTGGAGTTATACCAATTCACACACATCCTGGAGCCTCAGAAGCACTTGTTGTACTTCAAGGCTCAATCACTGCTGGTTTTATTTCATCTGATAACACTGTGTACCTTAAAAGACTCAACAAGGGAGACACTATGTTGTTCCCGCAAGGTTTACTTCACTTCCAGATAAATTCTGGTGCCACTATTGCCAAGGCTCTTGTGACATTCAGTAGTGCGAATCCTGGGCTGCAAATTCTTGATTTCGCATTGTTCAAGAGTGATTTGCCCACTCCATTGATTGCAATGACCACTTTCCTTGATGTCGCTCAGGTGAAGAAGCTCAAGGGTGTTCTTGGAGGCAAAAATTAATAGTATTCGGAGATTGTTACGTTGTCATTGTCAGAGACTGGTCTCATCAAAGAGTGTCTCTTTTGTTAGATTCATTTCAAGTGGGTCGTGTTTGTAATAATTAATGGGATGATTCTTGTTGAGCAGTGTTTGGAGCTAGCTAGGTTAAGTAATAGTAGTCTGACGACGTACGTGGTTCTTGTTTATTGTTTCTAGTTGTCGAGTATTTTTGTGTAAGTCAGGTGATTTCTAACTTGAGAAAATTGTGCTGATGCAAGAGATGAATAAAAATGTATGGTCTTTAGCTTAATGCGTCTGAAATGGGACGTTATCTTGTTAATCACTGAATGAATGCTCAATGTTATTATGAGACCATGAATTCTCGGCTTAATGAATGAATTTTAATTTATGTTTCAAAATGAGTTAATTCGCAACATGATGAAGAGATTAACTAATTAATGTTCATTTCCCACCACCAGCCTCAATAAAAGAGTTAACAAACCCATTATTTGAAGTTTCAAAATGAAATCTGCTTCCGTTTTAAATTTAGGGTTCAAAGGGCACATATCTAGGCATATTCTTGTGGGTTAAATATTCCCCTCATCCTAAACTTATGACGAAGATCTTTGAAACTACAATTAAAAAGGCCAATGTTTAATATAATCTCATTTTGCATTTTCTAAGGATCGCTTTTATTTATCCGTAAGAAAATGTCATACCAGTCTACGAGACTATGAAAAATGAAAAACCATTACAGGAAATAATTGATGACAGATTGAGGGCAGATAATTAAACTTCAGAGACCATCTTACCACCAGTATATATACATTTTTTCTGTGTGTTTCCTAGTTTTGCTTAATTATAGATACAATTCAATGCCTGTCAATTTATGCTAAAGTGAAAGCTGAAAACTTAACTCTCAAGTATTAGTTTCCAATGACCAAGAAGTTGTCACAGTAAGGTGTCTCAAGACACTTTGAAGGAAAAAATAGAATCTGGATTGTCTACAGTCAACTGCCTTCTCTTGCTCTAAATTACCCCAAAATTTGAAATTCAATTTCATCTGTGGCAAAAGTCTTGATGGGAACGAATATATATGCATGAAAGCAATAGCTGATGAAGAGAAATATATCAGATAAACATGGATAAACTGCATCATTCTCAACTTTTATTTGATTTGATTAAGGTTATCCTCAAGCCGCTTTGGAAACGAGATTAATCTTTTTAAAGCTTAGAACACACAATGTTTTCATCTCTCCTAACCAAAATTATTAGAGAAAGTGAAAAGCCTCGACGCTTTATAGCAGTTCAAAAAATTGCTACAAACGTCAATAAAAATTTGTAGCGGTTTCTTAGTCAACCACTAAAAAGTATAAAAAAAAATGAACATATAGATTACGTGTCACAACTTTGTAGTAGTTGGTAGACAACTGCTAGAAATGTCTAACACTTTTTGTAGCGGTTGTCTCCAACCACAAATTACACATCTATACACAAATGGACAGGCCACGTGTTATAACTTTGTAGCAGTTGGGGGGACAATAACTAGAAATTTCGCATATTTTTTGTAGCGGTTGTGTCAAAACCGCTACATACTGAACATCTATAAATACGCCCCCACCCTTCAATTTTCCACTTTTGGCGATTTTGTGTAGCGAAGCCCAGCCAAATTCTTTTCTCATATCCATATCCAAAATTATATCTCGTTGACTCGGCAAAGAACCAATAGATCCTAATAAACCCGACCAAAATTTTGATGCTCGGATGGGGCTGTCTGAGGAACCAACGGAAGACCTAACCTTTAGTATTGATGACTTAGATATTGGGGGAGAATTTACTTTCAATTTCATGGGTGGTGGTGCAGAGGAAGAGGAGGCCAAGGTGGAGGGGGAAGAGCATCCCCAGCGGCATAAATGGCGTTATTCCGGTGGGCGCCAGTCCGAACAAGTTGTTGATCTCATGGGTAATTAAGTATTTTATTTAATTATTTACATTTAAGAACAATTTAATTTATATAATAATTAAATATTGCTCATATAGAGTTTTTTAATTATTTAAATTTTATATTATTTCAATTAATTTCCCAATTAAATGTTGCAAACGTTAATGGAAGCAAGTCTACGAGGAGACTTAAAAAAAAGTCTAGTTTAGTGATTATCTACAACCAGTCAATGGGGTGGCATAGATGCTCGTGACCGGCAGGGCATATGAACACAATCAAAGAGTGATGCTTCGGATATTTTCAAGGTAATTAATTAATACTTAACATTTATATTCAAACTAACTCCCTGTCCTTCAACGTCAAGTGATTTCTTCCCTCCATTAGGAAACTAGTTGGAGCATATGAGCTCATCAAACTAACTCCCCAGGAGCACATACATATTTTGATAAATTGCAGTTAAATCGAGCCCTTCATCTAGTAAGTATCATATACTCTTGTATTTTATATTTCTATATCACTGACTTGTTTAACAAATTACGTTCAATTATATAGGGAGTACAAAAATTATATCAGGCATTTGTTATGAGTACGTTCACAAAGTTCCACTGAGAGGTTGATAAAAGAGTTTACATAGAGTTTCCTAGTTGGTTTATATATAGAATAGGTAATGACGACATCCACCATACAATTGACATCAAAACTCTTGCACTCAGTTCGCTTGACCATGCAAGAATGTTTTCTGCATATAATGTAAATGAGTTCAAGTTCTATGCAGTTGCACATGATTAGGGTTTGCTCACACAGAACTCTAGAGTTTTTGGCACATTTGGGACAAAAAGTTATGCTAGTAGCAGTGATGGTGACTTAAGGTATGGAGGTGTTCCTTATTACGAAAAGTTGGTTGATGTCATTGAGTTAAATTACATGGGTTTTTCACCATTACTCTGTTCAAGTGCTCTTGAGAAAATATGACAACTTAACGGGGACTCATTATAGATGAATTGGGCATCACCTTTGCTAATTTCTTTGAGCTCATTCATACGGGTGAATATGAAAATAATGAGCCTTTTATTCTTACTTCTAAGGCATGCTAAGTTTACTATGTGGAGAACGAGAAATATAAAGATTATAATATAGTTGTCCACCTTAAGCCACGAGATCTTTATGATATGGGTGGAAGTGATAACATTACTTACGAGAGTAAATTCTTCCAACCTACAAATTGAAACTTCTTCTTTGAAGGAGACGTCTTTTTAATCAAACTTCATTTCAATAATCTTCATTAAATTATTTAAGCAATTTTACCTATTTCATTATTTACTTTTCATATATTTATTTGTTTCTAACAATAATTTGTCTTTATATTTTACTCCAGGCAGATGATAATAATGATCAATAATATTTTAAAGATTTTCTATCCCACATGTAATTAATTATCATTTTATAAAACCAAATTTATTGACATTTTTTGAAAAAAACTATATTATCAATTTATAATGGTTACAAACAACTGCTACAAATTATGGTAGGAACTAGAAAATATAACCACTACAAATGTGCATTAAACAGTTACAAATGCTAAACCTACTGCAAACTTTACATAACCACCACAAACTCATCCCAAATTTCTATAAATACCCCTCCCCTCCCCGTCTATTTCACTCTTTCTTTCTCTCCTCCTCTTTTAGAGTGCTTCTTCCTCCTTCTCTTTATGTTTTTCTTTAGCTGCATATATGTGGGTGAGTTTAATATTTTTTTTTAATTTATTTGAATTGCTTTTAATTATTGTTTACTAATATATTTTTTTATTTCCAGATATTCTTTCTCTTTTATACATGTGGAACCAAGAAGGATTGATTCAAATATTCTCTTCTCATATCTCATCTCTTATAATGTTTTTTTTTTTTACCTTTTTTGTAATTTAAAACTCATATAACACAATTATATTTCAACTATATAACATAATCAAATTATATCTAACAATCTTAATAAAGTTTGGGACTACAAAAGTTAAACTTATATTAAATATATGGATTTAACAATACATTTAATTATAATAAAAAATGTGACTTTATTTCTTTTACATATACTAAAAATTTGTAGCCGTTTGCCAAACTGTTACAAATAATAAAAATTGCGGAAAAAATTTTTAAAATTCAAAATTTGTAGCAACTTTCAAAAGTCAAAATTTGTAGCAATTTTGCAACTGCTACAAAATTTGGCATAATTGCCAAAGTTTTTGTTTTCCGCATAACAAAATTTTTCCTCTAAACAGTTAGTAGCATTTTTATGACCGCTTCAAAATTTAACTCTATCTTTCAAAATTTCATTTACCTTCAAATTATTTTGTAGTAGTTATGAATTACTAATAACTTTCATATAGTCGTCACCTTTTAGTCCGAATTTAGTAGCAGTTCACAAAACTCTATTTGTAGAGATTTTGAACCGTTACTAAATTTGCCAGTCATCTTCTTTTGTTTCAGAATTAGTAGCGATTTTTTAAATGGTCACAAATATTTATAGCAGGTTACTGTTTGCATTGATGTCAAACCACTACAAACATTATTTTTAGTAATAAAAACCGTTATAAATCATACAAAATAACATCTACAAACAGCCGTGTTTTTTTGTAGTGTCAATTGACTACACATAGTGCAATAAATTATTTATTGCAGACAACGGAAGGTCCAACTTTTGGCAGTAGAACACACCAGATAAGATTCCTATCCCAATGATTTCAAATACAGAGTCAAGGCTTCTTGTTTTTTTTTTTGGTACAATCAAGGCTTCTTTTTGTTGTAAGGGAAAACTTCCAAATTTGATATTCACGGGCTTCCCAATTCAAATTCTGCCGTTTCCATATAAGAAAAATCTTACCCACCACAGTAACTCAAAAGCAATAATGGTAAAGAAATATATCCACTAGCAGTCCCTTATTATATAAGATCATCCAAACCCTTTATCACATTCACACCCTAATAAAGAAACACCATCCAGCTAAAATAAAGATGATTCTTCCCATTATCTTCGTCTTTTGCTTCCTTTCGTCCTCCTCTCAAGCTTCAGTGCTAGATTTTTGTGTTCCAGATTATGCTGCTCCGAACAATCCTTCAGGGTACTCTTGCAAGAGCCCTAAAAAGGTGACTGGATGATTTTGTATTCCATGGCCTAGGCGTCGCGGGTAACACCTCGAACATCATAAAAGCCGCGGTGACGCCGGCATTCGACGGGCAATTTCCCGGCCTGAATGGACTTGGAATTTCATTGGCTCGTTTGGACTTGGCCAAGGATGGGGTTATACCAATGCACACACATCCTGGAGCTTCAGAACCACTTTTTGTTGTGGAAGGCTCAATCTGTGCAGGCTTCATTGCATCTGATAACAGTGTTCCTCAAAAATCTCAACAAGGGTGATTCTATGGTGTTTCCACAAGGCTTGCTTCATTTCCAGATCAATGCTGGTGACTCTTTGGCACATGCTACTGTGACATTCAGTAGTGCCAATCCTGGGCTGCAAATTCTTGATTTTGTTTCAAGAGTGATTTTCCGACTCCATTGATATCATCAACCACTTTCCTTGATCCTGCGCAGGTCAAGAAGTTCAAGGGTGTTCTCGGAGGCAAAAATTAAGAGACTCTTTTGTTGGATTCATGATTCGTACCTCATCTTAGAAGCGAATGATTTTTCTGGAGAAGTTGTAGTAGGTTAAGTAATGAAAGTGGTAGTGATGCGATGTGGTTCTTTGTGTTTTTTTCTAGTAGTCAAGTATTGTTGTCCTTGTACTCGAGGCAGATGAAGAGTGTCTGTTTTGATTTCAGATTAATCAGTCCTTTTTTTTTTGGTACAATTTTTTTAGAAAAGAGTTAGCTTCACTCACGATTTAAAGGTAGGATAAAGTCTCCCTTTCTTTTAGGCTTATTATAACCACTGGGTTCCTTCTTTTTTGCCCCCAAAAATAATGAAGCTTGGCTCGTAGACAAATCTTATTAGAGATATTTGTATGTACTAAATATAGACAATAGAGATTTAAGTCTTTAATTTATCATGTTGTGTGAGGAATTAGTTTTTTTTTTTTCTTATCCACCCGGTTTACCGGAGCTTTGTCCTGACTACATCCGGATCCGACCCGCGTCACGCACCTGGTTATGGTGGGTGAGTCTCCTAACGGAAATTTTCTGCGTACGCCAAATCTCAAACTCGAGATTTCGCTTAAGCGATATCGAGCCGCTTACCACTCAGACTAACTACTTTTAGTTGTGAGAAATTAGTTACTTTCACTAAACCCACGGTATTGACAGACAAATTGGCTAAATACTCTTGGAACACCGCCATGCCATTTACTTTTTGTCCTCAGTTTGGGCTTTTATCCCATTTTTCGCCCAAAATAAAAATTACAAAGGAGGAGGAGGGAGAAACGAGTGAAGAGTATAAGATCACTTTTAGCAACAGAGTTAGTCTGAATAGTAAGCGACTCGGTATCGTTTAACTGAGGTCTCGAGTTTGAACCTTAGCGTAAGCAGAAAATTTTCGTTGGTAGACTCTCCTACTATAGCCAGGTGCACTACGTGAGTCAGATCCGGATGTAATCAGGGTAAAACTCCAGTAAACCGGATGGACAATAAAAAAAAAGATCACTTCTCAGTTTTCACTAAGGAGGTTCTCTTGTTTGAGAGAAAGTGTCATCAAAGAACTTAATGCAATGGTTGCATGAAATTTGACCTAATTTTATTTTAAGAGAGGTGTTGAGTGTCATTTGGATTACAAAATCCCCGGTGATTAACAGTCATCTTTAAACCATAATTACACATCAAACTCAAAATAATTCATTAGCATTCCAATATCACGGTATTTGTTGAGTAAATATATGATTATTAATAATCATGTATAAAAATATCGTAGCAGCATATCCCCACAAAAACTATTGCTTATCTATATATATTTATGTATATATATGGGTGCGCTTGTGTAATGAGCATCCAACTTCTAATTATTTTTTTCTCTTGTACGGATTAATTCTGTATTAAAAAAATGGTATTTTCAGTATAAATTTAAAAGTTAAGTATATCTAACACTTTAAATTAATTTTAGAGTATAATTAACACCCTAAAATATTTAAAGGTACAATGAGTGTCCCAAACTAATTTTGAAGGTGTAATTTATACCATAAAATATTTAAATTGTTACAATTTTGCCCTTTCACTAACAAAAACACAAAATTTTATTTAATACATACCACATAATTTTTTTATTTTGACATATTATTATTTAAAAAACTACGTGTATAATATTATTTTAATAAATTATACTAAATAAATTATAAATTTTTTTTAATTTCATATATAAATTATATATAATATTAATTTTAAAATTTATTTAATTTTTTTTAAATAATATAATAATACATATAATTTTTTAAATAATAATATATTAAAATAAAAAGTTGAAGTGATATAAATCAAATATAAATTTATATTTATGTTAATGAAAGGACAAAATTATATCAATTTAAATATTTTAAAATATTAGTCATAATTTTAATATTAGTATATGTTAATTATATTTTTAAATATTTTAAGTATTAATTATTTTTTTAAAATTAGTTTGTACTAGATTTATATTTACCCTAAATTTAATTATTAGTTACTTTGAGCAAATTATTAATTATTAACTTTTCCTAATTAGAACGGAGGCTAACTAATAACTACTGCCCTATCAAAGGTGCTGAAAAAGTTGGAGCTACTTCTCTAAGCTTGAGCTGCTGCAATGGCCGGAGACGCCACCCACTGGGACGAAAATGCTTACAGGGAAACCATATTGAAGGAGAGGGAGATTGAAACCCGAACTGTCTTTAGAACCGCTTGGGCTCCCACCCAAAACCCTAACCCTGATACTCTCGTTGTTGCGTCCAGCGACGGATCCATCGCCTCCTATTCTATCCCTTCTTGCATCTCCAAACTCGTTCGTCTTCTCTCTTTTACTCTATTATCTGTTCCTTTTGTTTTTGGAATTCTGGTCTTTGTGGAAGTCGGATCGCTCATTTTTCACTTTCTTTTAATATGTTGCAGCCGTTTGGTTTTACCAACATAAAGACACAGAAGTAAGTATAAATCCCTATAGCTGCTTAAAACACATTAACAATTTAGTTCTTATAGTGAATTTTGCTTTCGCATATGATGCAATTGGCCTAGATTGTTTGCTGAACCAACTTGCTTCATTCAAGGGCACGATGGACCTGCTTATGATGTCAAGTTTTACGGGGATGATGAAGATTCTCTGTTATTGAGGTTTAGATTCATTCCATCTCTCTTACACACCTTGATATTAGCATTTATGTATAGTTCTGTTATTTATCTCATTATTGATGAAAGCAAATTGCCATGAATGTGTATTAATGAACTAGTAACTCATGTATGTTGAAATGCTTGTACGTGCTCTCGTGGACACTGTGACATGGGATTGTTTACCATTTGGCATACCTCAAGGCAGTGGCTTTGTCATGCAGTTGTGGCGATGATGGTCGCATTCGAGGATGGAGATGGAAAGAACTTGCAGGATCAAAGGATTCATCATCTTTGCTCGGTAATAAGTCTTTGTGTTGCAATTTAACTTTGAATTAGCTTGATCAGTTGATTGTACTGTTATTGTTTCTTTTTCTTTACCCATTATACTTTTCTTTGTTGGTGTCTGTTCAGTAAAGAATTTAAAAATTGTGAAACTAGGGGTTACAAAGTTGTTCATGCGGTCTATTCGCTTATATTTTTTTCCCTATAAGCTTGAAACAAAATAAATGACACAGGAGACTATGGAAATAAATTCAAGCTAAACTCAGTGCTGGTTAATAATTACAGGCCCTGAGGTTAGACTTGCAGATGCCTATGATAAGGGACAGAATTCAGTCGTGTGAACTTAAAATGATAGATTTTGCATTCTTATTTTGACATTCATGAAGCTAGACAGCGATATGTTCATTTACTCTGCAAAATTTGATGCTAGTCTTGCCTCTTTCTCCAGCATCTTCATGGCTCTAATTGTTTTTTTCAAAAAAAAAAACAAAGGAGTTACTTTTTATTCCTGTGATGTCTCCCATCTCACTGTGGGTATCTGATTTGATAAGTCAATTTTATTTTCTCCTTCTATGTCAACATCCTTTTGCCCAATTTTCTTTTATAATGGAGCTTCCCTAATGTCTTCTTACACATGCCATCCCACATTTTTGCAGGAAGTGGTATCAAGCCTTTAATTGATCTAGTGAATCCTCAGCGCAAGTGAGTTTGCAGAACATATATGCTTATATCATCTGTATCAGCATAAATTGTACTGTTATGGCTTGTGAATAGTATAGCTTGCTATAGATTTTATTATATATATTGGCATGTTGATGATTTATTTTGATTACATTGCTGTAGGCAGAGAAGTCTTGTCCTCCTTTATTTTATTAAATTGTTATTTTTTTATTTTTCTTGTATTTTACCAATGAACATAATCTTCTTCATGTAGTCATGTGGCAGCTCAACACCGGTCTTGCATTATTTCCATCATTATTCTATTTCCAATACCAAATGTCATTTTATTTTTGTCTTTTCAGAGGTCCATGGGGTGCCCTTTCACCTATTCCTGAGAATAATGCTATTGCTGTTGATACCAAGGTTTGTATTTGTTTTGTTTTTCTTTATACATTTTTGACAACGTGTCAAAGTATTTTGTTTGTTCTTCGATTATTGAGTTAGTTCTCTATTTTCTTGTCTAATTTTAGGGAGGATCTGTTTTCTCTGCTTCTGGTGATTCTTGTGCATATTGTTGGGATGTGGTATGTATCTGTTGAAGGTGAATATTTAATATATATTAATTAAAATTTGTTGTATTCTTTTTTTTGGGATATTTTGATTTTATAATAGTAGCGGTGCTGACACTAGAGTTATATATGTTGATGTTTGTAGGCAACTGGTAAAGTGAAAACTGTATTTAAGGGGCACTTGGACTACTTGCATTGTTTGGTTGCCCGAAACTCAGCCAGCCAAGTATAGACATTTTAACTTTTTACTTGACAGTGATAATTTCTTTTTCATTAAATCTTAATATCAATTAATCTTGGGAGTTACTTCGCTTGATTTTTCAAGAGTTCACTTTGTTTCATACTTTTTCTGTGAATATATAAGTTAATAATGAGATGGAAATGGGCTAACTGTTAGAAGTACCATATGAAGGCTCTCAAAGAGGAAGTTGAAAAGGAAGTAGTATTGGTAATAGACTATGAAACTGTTTTCTTGAAGCGCTTATAGATTGTTTGAGAAGAAGTATCGTTTCTAGTCTGTACACTGATTAGGAGACGTCATTTAGTTGTAGAATCTGAAGTCTTAAGTACTTCTGGTAGAAAATATATGACAGTTGTATTGTAAACTCAAGCTAATCAAATGAATATCTCTTCTTTGCTGCCAATAGCTCATTTATCAAGAGATAATAACTCTACTTTTTTGGTATGATATCTATTGTACATGGAAAATGTAATATATTTTGCCAAAAGTTGTGGTCTTAATATGTCTTAACTATGGGTTCCTTCTGAACAATCTTCAGATTATAACAGGTTCAGAGGATGGGACTGCACGAATTTGGGGTATTATTTATTTCCTTGTGTCAGTAATTGGAACAGAAAAGTAACATGATAAATCAATGTTTACTAATTACATCTGTGCAGTTTCCTTATAGTATTCCTCTTATTTTTGTGGCTTATGTACCATGTTTTCTAGATTGCAAAAGTGGAAAGTGTATCAAAGTGATTGATCCTGCTAAAGATTTGAAGTCAAAAGGATTTGGTTCATGGATAAGTTGTGTTGCTTTAGATGCAAGTGAGAGCTGGTTGGTAAGCATGTATCTATTATTTTAACTACCTCCATGCGCCCTCCCTCCCATCCTTTATATATAGGGCGCATTTGTATATTTATATATTTTCCATGTGATATTCTGGTAAGAGAAATGCGTTTGCTGACTTAAGACAATATGGTAGCTACTCACAAAGATGAATGTTAAGCAATTTTTTCATCAACAATTTATTTTTGGAAATCAGAATAGTAATGCACATAATAGCTTATTATTGGCTTTAACCATCAAATATTTACCCTTAAGACAAAAATAACCATAATTTCTCGTGATAAAACTTTATTTCACTTTTGTATTGGAAAAATAATTCTCTTCGCTAATAATATTCTATTTAATCATGCAGAATGTATCATATTTGTAGCGATTACACTTCATAGGTGCCCTTTTTCTGTAGGCATTAGGAAAATTAGTATAATGCACACATACAATATAAAACACGTCTCCTGAATTTAAATATTAGTATATCTTATTATAGTTGATTGATGTTAGGAGTAATTTGAGAGACTATTGAATATTGTGACCAATTACAGGCTTGTGGCTATGGCCGGAATATATCGCTTTGGAACTTGCCTGCTTTAGAATGCTTATCAAAAATTTCAACGGGTTCTTCTGTACAGGACATGTTATTTGACAACAATCAAGTGAGCAGATTATTGCTTTTATCTCGAGATGTTTTAAATATGGTCTCAATAATTTGTGCTAATAATATATACAAGTTTTCCCGGTATCCATTGCTCTTCTAGTCTGTTATTAATATTTGCATATCCATGCCAGATATTGGCAGTTGGTGCGGATCATCTACTTAATCGATTTGACATGAATGGTGTGATCCTTTCACAAATACAGTGCGCTCCTCCATCATCGTTTTCTATATCCTTACATCCATCAGGGGTATTGTCTTGATTTGAATTCTTGTATTGTCATTAATATTTTTAGTTACTATAACATTTGGAGATTATTGACTTGTAGTTGAAGCTCTCTTTCTGAACTGTTACATTCTTGAGTTGATTGGTGCATTTTATGTCTCAGATCATGGCAGTTGGAGGTTGTGAATGTCTTGTGGACGTTATCTCCCAATTTGGAAGTCACATGTGCACATTTCGCTGCCGAAGCCTTTAATTTGTGGTGCATTTTATTTTGGAGAATATTATTAGGCTGCGTTTGTGTCATTAAGTAGTGAAGTTAAAGGGGAGATTTCCCATCTCAACGGGAAGTTATAACTAAATTATTCTTCCCTTAACCTGGTTGCAATTAAGTATTATAACCCAGGGCGATTACTTTAAGCAATACTTTTTCCTATCCTAAATGTAACTAATAAAGGGATTTGTTTTAGTATTTTGACCCATTTTGATGACAAGTATGGGATTTTTTAAATAATTAAAAAAGGGGGCAAACCTTCAAGTTGTTTACACGCATTAATTAGTGAATATTACATTTGTGGCCTTACGAGTTTGATCTTCTCTATAAAGATAAATAGAAGGAGAATTGAACGTAGATTAGGGTAGATAACTAAAAGATATTCAAGTAACAACAGACTAGATAACTAAATGAATGGGTTGAAGTAATCGATTAGCGGTCCACAGGGGTGATCACACTTTAGGTGCATTTTGTAGCCATACTCGAGGTACTGGTAAATTTAGCTGGACTCTGTTGCACACATAGCATATGAAGGGCCCTTTTCCATTGCAGTCCGACACTAAATTCAGATGGTGACAATACCCCTCGTAGCTTTAACATCTTTTAATGTCAAATCAAATACGCTCATATCATATTTTTGCACCACGTGATATGCAAATGTTGAAAATATCTGGAGATACTGGTAAATCCAACTAGAACTTTGCTCGTCACACACACAACTTGTGACACAACATATGAAGGGCTCTCCTCTATTGTAGTCCAACGCCAAATTCAAATGGTGACGATCATATCATATTTTTGCACCACATGATATGCAAATGTTGAGGAAGCTTTTCAAGGGGATAATATCTTAAAGTGACTCAATGGACGCATCGTTAAATGTAATTTAAATTTAAAATTAATATGTGAAAATTGGCCATACACCACATTGCGGCAACTAAGGGATTCCACAGTGCAAGTCATATCTTATCACTTAGACAACAGATAATTTAAATCAAATCACTACGCCTATTAAACAAGGTTTAACCTTTAAAGTTGGAGATCTAACAAAATTGGAAAAGGAAAAAAAAAAGACCATTACATATTACTTACCAAAGAGAATCCAATTTTCTTCTATTAATGATGGGAGGCAAAATCTCATTATAGGAGTTCAGCAACATTTGATGGCAGCTCCTCAATTACCACGTTATAAAATCTCTGGATGTCAAACAACATTCTTTCATCGTCCCTGGTCACAAAATTGATTGCAACACCTTTCCTGCCAAACCTCCCACTACGGCCAATACGATGGAGATAGTTCTCAGGCTGAGTAGGAAGATCATAATTAATAACTAGTGACACTTGCTGGACATCAATACCACGAGCCAAAAGATCTGTTGTTATTAAAACACGAGAAGATCCAGAACGGAATTCACGCATGATAATATCTCTGGTATTCTGGTCCATGTCTCCATGGGTTGCTGAAACTGTGTGGTCCCGGCTTCGCATCTGGTCAGTAAGCCAATCAACCTTCCTTCTGGTGTTCACAAAAATGACACTCTGAGTGATGGCCAATGTTTCATAAAGATCACAGAGTGTGTCTAGCTTCCATTCCTCTCTCTCAACATTGACATGAAACTGTTTTATACCCTCCAAGGTTAGCTCATCACGCTTCACAAGAATTCTAACAGGTTTGTTCATAAACTTCCTAGTGATCTCAAGAGCCTCAGGAGGCATTGTAGCCGAAAAAACTCCCACCTGAATCTGGGATGGAAGTAGCTGGAAGATATCATAGATCTGATAAAAACACCAAGGTTAGAGCAGTTAAAAAAACAAATGGGACTTCTAATCACAAAAATTCCTGCGGAAGCACCAAAGCAACCATGACTAGCAAGAGCATGTATAATCTTCAAGTTAATGTAAATACAACAGTCACTCATCTAGCAAAAGAAGTTACAAATAAATAGAAGAAAGATATTCTGAGGAAGAATTCATAGATCATAGAAATCTTAAACTGGAATTGTCCAAGATAAACAAACTAATTAAACACCCGCCCAAACTTACTCAAGGGACTATAAAGCAACCAAAGGAGTTACTTTTGATTGAGTCCAGTACTTTTGCAATGTTTCTAAGAATATAACTATATTAATTTGCACACAGATATACACAAATATGCAGACATGTCCACATATTTACAAACACATAAAAATCAAACATGACAAAAAAAATCACTTGTGTATGCGAGTGAAAAAGAAATTAAGAGTATAAAAATACCTGATCTTTAAAACCTCGAGAAAGCATTTCATCAGCCTCATCCAATACAAACATCTTGATGTAATCTGGCCGAAGTGACTGCCTGCGTAGCATGTCAAATACACGACCCGGGGTACCAACAACAACATGAACACCACTAGATAGAATGCGTTGGTCTTCACGAACACTAGTTCCCCCCACGCATGCATGCACCTTCACACCAAGATAGTCTCCAAGTGCTCGCATAACCTTCTCAATCTGCTGAGCAAGTTCTCGAGTTGGTGCTAATACCAAGGCCTGGCATTCCATCACACTATAGTCAAGCTGCTGCAAAACCCCAGAGCAGAAAGTTGCTGTCTTTCCAGTTCCAGACTGAGCTTGCTGAATAACATCAAGTCCCTTGCAGAAGGGAACTATTCCCCTTTGCTGTATAGCCGATGGCTTCTCAAATCCTATGGTAAATAAAAAATCATACTAATTTAATGATTTGAGCGCTCAACCATGAAGTCAAAATTGTACTTAAAAAACGACGGGAACATACATCACGCATTACACATCTATATATAAAATAAAAAAATCCAACAAGTAGCACTACTCATAAATCAGGAACATAGCGGCTCATTTCTCATATTACAGAGTGTACAAGACCCACACTAGTTAATTAATTAATTAATTAATTAATTAATAATAAAGAACAATATTAACGCCGAGTCCATATTTATAGTGACATTCTCCATAAATTTGAAACATTAATAACCCTTGATTAAAAACACGAACAAAGAGTTTCATAACTACACAATACATCACAAAAGAATAATCCAGATGGACATTTACTACATTATATAATCAGTTTCATGGAATTGAACTACAAGAAACCCTATTTTTTGAACAAAATTAAAATTTAGTACAAAAAGGATAAAATCTACCATATGCATAAATGCCTCTGAGAAGATTCTCGTGCAAACCCATGGCATCAAAACTATCATGAACCTCATCATAAGATGTAAAGAAGTCCTGCCCGTCAGTTGTAATCCTGTAAGCATTGAGTCATCAAACCAAACAATAAACGTAGCATCAAGCTAAAATATTACTGTACTCAGATAATGCATATAGTGAAACAATAAACATGAGCAACAACTCTGATAAGCAAGCCAATAAAACCGGATAGAGACCTACTAATTTGAAATTCTGAACAAGTTAAAGTTCTTACAGTTCCATTTTTGAATCATATTGACGAGCGTCAAATTGTGAACTATCGGGTGCTACTCCAGCCATGACTGCAGGAAACAAAGAACAGTTATACCCGTCATTTATTAAGTTAATTAGAACAAAAACAACACAATAATAAAAAAATGTTTTTGAGGGGTGGGGGATTTGACCGAGGTACATTTGAAATAGAATATTTCTCAAACATAGCCATGTTTCTCAACGTACAGAACGTAATATTTTGAACTCAATCACCCACAATGCCACCAATAAACAGATCCAACAACTAAAGCCTCAAGAATAACATAAAAAGAGATACCGATAAAGATGGGAAGAAAATTTGAATAAATTTAAACAAATTGCACCATTACGAAGCAACCAACATATTGAGGTCGGAATTATAACCAAGACCTTTTCGGATGACGAGTGGTTTTGTATCGAAGAAATATCCAAAGAAGGGATGGCGGTGGTAGTATGTGGCTGATCGAAGAGTGGTATTGTTTTGGGAAGGCAATTAGGGTTTTCCCAAACTCCTCGGATCTACGCCGTCGAGGAAGTTGAACGAAGAGCGATTTCCTAAAGCGAGGGCAACAGTTGAGTCAACCCAAGTGCAAAGGCTTTTTTTTTTATACACAATAGTCTGGAAATATTGCCAAAGTCTCCTTGTCCACGATCATACGAGCATCCGAAGATAAATCGCGCATGTATCCAAAATAATTATTCTTGATACATAATTAATTTTTATTGAGATATCCATAAATTTTAGTTTCTATTTATAGTTTATTATCAATTTAATTTATAGAAGAAGAAAGTTCCAGATTTAACTTATAGAAGAATGAAGTTCCAATAAATTATTGTTACTATTGTCATGTCAATCAAATGTCAATAACAAGTGCAAAGGTTTTATACGGTTTATCCCCTTCCGGAGCTTTTCTCAGTGCATTTGGATTTGCCCCGAGTTAATCGGTTCAGGCTTAAGATCGTGGGTCGAACCCGTGTTTAATGTAACCATGTACTGGACTCAAGCCCAAAATCTCCCGTAACCATTTTTAAGGCCCGTTTCATACAAAGGCGGCCATGATGAATATGCCATTGCGGGCTGAAAAAAGTCCATATAATTCGGTTTGGTTGAAACTTAATCCAACGTAGTAGTAAAATGACTATATAATTTTGTTGCTAATTTGGATTTTTTTGAATTGCAATTATATATTTTTTATTTGCTTTATGAATATTTTTATGATTCATTTCATTAGGTTTTACGTTAGTTATCGGGCTTAACACGACTCTCTTTATTTATCCGGGTTTGAAATTGCTATAAACATAAGTGGAGTAAAAAAAAGATTAACTTTAAAATTGAGTTACAGAGAAATACCTTAAAGTCAAAGATTTTTATTTAAATAAAATATGAATATATGCACTTCGATTTTGATAAGGTTTATTGTTATATGATTATATATATATATGTGTGCACATACTGTATAAGTATCTCGTCCTATATGTTTCAAAACTAAAACTATTGGTGCATCGGATGCTTACTATATCCTATTCAACGTATCATATCTATGCATCATAGGTGTTGAGAAAGAGTGAAAAATAAATAAATAATTAACATACGTGTCTATTTCAACACTATTACATCCCAATCTAATGGTAAATATCTTTCAATTTAGGGGATCATATCTCAATTTATATAATTTTTTTAACTAACTCAAATTAATTTAATTATTTCTCACATTAGGCACAAAGGAGTACTATTTTATAAGTTGTGAAGTGAAATATTAATTACATTTTTTTAATGTTGTTCTTATTAAGGTTTAATGTAATTTTATTTTTATAGCTTTTCTAAATATAATTTATGATTTTAAATATGTACAAATTTAAATAGTTGTTTCATTTTTAAATAAACTTAAAGATTTAATCACGTCCGATTCTTTTTTTTTACCCGATTTATTGGAGCTTTGCCCCAACTACATCTGGATTCAACCCGCGTCACGCACCTGGCTATGGTGGGTGAGTTTCCCAACAAAAATTTTCTGTGTACGCCAAGGCTCAAACTCGAGACTTCGTTTAAGCGATACCGAGCCGTTTATCACTCTGATCAATCTGTACTATAGTTGGAAACGTCTTATCAGGAACAGATAGAGTAATTGCTTCCTTTTTAAAAGGATTTCCATACATTACGTAAGTTGAATGCTTACAAAAGCTTAAACAATTCCAGCTTATTCGAAAGGGATGTGTACTTGTAGTCATGTTGATGTTCTTTTTAACCCTCGCTTTCTGTAATTTAAATTTTTATTAAAAAAAAAACTATGACGTGGTTCGCTTTGATTGGCTAGGTAGGACCCCATAGGAAATTCCCTCTTTGGAACTTTCACTCACGCCAGCAAAAATCATCAAAGTCAGCGCCAACATAGGAGTCGCTGGCAATGGATTAAGAATTATTTTCTGGGTGAAAAATGCCATTCTTTTGTTTGTTCCGAAGCAGAAGCCGCTGCTTCAGACTCCCATAGGAAAAAGGTCAAGCCTTGGAAAATGGATGATTTCAGATCCAAGTTTTACGGCCATGGGAGGATGCAGAATCAGATTGAGCCCTATTCTTGCTCTGCAACGGCATCATCTTCTTCTTCTTCAACTGGGGTCCGTGACATGCGAGATCTTATATGTTACAGTGCTTCATATGCTTCTTCTGTGGTTGCACATCCAACTCAAACCCAAATGGGAAACGGCGATGCGAATTTCAAGTTCAAGAAAGGCAGGTCCACAAACAGCTCTTCGTCTAAGAGCTGGAGTTTTGATGATCCTGAGTTGCAGAGGAAGAAGAGGGTTGCTAGTTACAAGGCATATACTGTTGAAGGTAAATTGAAAGGCTCTATGAGGAAAAGTTACAAGTGGCTCAAGGACAAGTACACCAGAGTTGTCTATGGATTGTAGCAAGTTTTCAGGAATCATCTTGTTGAAGATGGGTTTGAACTTTGAATCTCAGCTGGCTATTTCATGTTGATTCAGAAAATAATCGGCTGCCCACGTTTACTTGCTGGCCAGAGTTCATGGGATGAAGTAGAGAAATTGTGATCGAAGTGTAGGTTTTGGATACTGTAGAGTGTAGTCTTCTCGGTTGATCACGGTCCTTAGGAAGAAGACATGGTATTTGTTTTTTTTTCTTACCTCGTTCTTTTAAATTTCCTCTGCTATGTATCTAAACTCACATAAATGCAACTCATTTTGTTTTCATGACATATTTCTCAAAAACCTATAAACTTCTCAGTTCAGGAGGGGGCTTCTATGGTTTCAAAATTGCATATGGAAGCAGAAATTCCAGTTGCATTATCACCCTTGTAGTGGGCTCCAAAAATTTTGCCTGCAATGGATGCATTTCTCTGCAATTTGTGGAACTATTGAACCTCACTTGATGTATTTTGTTAGTGCACTATGACATCTTCACTTTTTCTGTATATCTGCATAATATTGATCTGGCTTGGGGATAAAGATAAGCAATCCAAATTACTGTTGAAACTCATTTAGATGAAGCCTTTTGATATGCAATTGCAATTTGAGCACATCCTCTAGTTGACTACTTAGAAGGAGGCAATGAAATTGAATACTGTTTAGGCTTTTGTTGCAATTTTTTCAGACCATTATTTCTTGGTTAAACTAGTTTAGGTTTCTTGAGTAATGTTTATAATCAAGCAAAGGAGCACAGTTCAGATGAATTTGGTCAATGAGTAACCAAAAAGATAATAGAAGAAAACAAGTATGAATCTCATTCTTGAGATGACTTTGTAGATAAAATATATCAACTCAAAATGAAAATCCAATCATAACAGCTCATCACTTGGAGGACACCACATTCTCGTATATTTCTTTTGACATGTTGGTGGAGATGTGCCGCTTATTTATTTAAATAAATAATACAGAGTTGATTCTTCTCACAAGCTTTAGATTGCTTGACAGTTATACATTCTTGAGGCATAATTTGAGCAGAAAGTATTATTCATGGTGACTAATAACGAATAAAGACATTACAGGGAGTTTTCTTATCTTGCTTTGTTAAAATCAGCCTAGTTACTTACTGAGTGGTGGAAATACTTACAGTGACTTTATGTTGAATTGATCAGAAAAAGCTAACATAATTTTTGCATGAATGTGAAAATTCCTCATTGGGATGGCACCTATTGAGGAGAATGTATAACATATATGGAGAAGAGTTGGGGTGAAATTTATTAAGAGAAAATGATAAAGCATCATCTCAAGTAATTTTGGTACGTAGAAAGAAAATAGTCAGACATATGAGTGATAAAGATGGATCGAGCAATATAAAATCGTATAAAAAAAGTAGATGACTAAAAAAAATATTTAACGAGATTATTAAGCAGGACCTCTTAGTCGATAATTTATCTAAAGATTTAATTTTTTATAAAATACAATGACGCCATACGATCCATGTAACAAAAACTATCCAGTGGCATTAAAATTGTTGTTGTTGTTGTTGAAATTGCTCATTGGCCAGTCCCTTGTCATTTTAGGGTTCGAAAATTTGTCATTGCATAACCGTTTTATAACTCAGGCTATAATTATTGTACAGTTAATATTTAACGTACGTAAATAAAATTATAAAAAGTTACAATGAGGATCATAGTCTTCAATCTTAAATAAGTCGACTTTATCCGATCAACGCGCGGGCACACACAAAAATGTTTAGTGTAAAGCGAAGTTTAACTTAGAGGCAATGTGGGAAATCACATTATATGCACACGTTTTTTAATTGAGCCCTTGAAATTCCTCTGTTCATTTAGCGATGCAATTTTACATCATGAACACCAGGAAAAAGAAAACATGAAACAAGAAAAAAGACAACGATCATCATTTATCAAGGATAACTGAGTGTTAAGGAATGATAAAAGCTTACAATAAGACATTCAAGAACAGATGAGAAATTGAAAAAAAATCTACGGATAAATTCAATATGTAAATGATGTGAAGTTAATAGATGTCATCAATGAGGAATATAAATTAGACACTTCTCGATCAAAATTTACATACAAAAATACATGGATATTAATGAACAATTTCCCTAAAACTCCAACAAATTACACTCAACTTTCACGTTCAAGTAAAATCAATACGAGATTGGCTATGCAATTCATGTTTCTTCTGAAAGCAATAGAAAAGTAGTGAGAATCAGAGAGTTAGCAGGAAAAAAAAATGTCATGCAGATCTATTGATTAAAGAAAGGAAAAGCAATGAATTAATCTTCAAGAGTAAAATAATCCATGAACCCAGTAGAAATTACCCTTCCACGATAATCTACACAACTTGCATCGTGGTAGCATTTTAAGTATTATCAAAAGCATGAGTAAGCATGGCTAATTACATTGTCACTGGTTCAGTAATTTTGAAACTGGGCGTACCAAGACACATCAGGTAAATCAATAACAACTCACAGGATAAGATGCCATAACATTCCGGTGTTCCCGCCAGAAGATAAAAGCCAATTTAGGCTCAATCTTTACAGCAAAGCATAAATCTTAGCTCAAATTCGTTCATCAGCTTTCTCAGCTTTAGGTGTATTCACAATCCAAACCCAGATGTCCAAGTTTAGAACAGACTTGCCTCAGCTCAGTTAAGCAGGCAGCATCAGCAACTAGAGAAGTGTGCCAGTCAATTCATAAATTTACAGAGATGAAAAGGAGACAATTTAATAATGGGCCCTCTCATCATTCTCTAGTTGCAAGCCTTCAATGCCCCTAACAGCTGATTCATAATTCTTGACATGAGTAGAAGCATTTCTTCCAGAAGATATTCTCTTTGCATCTGAAGCTCCCAGCGGTGAACTTCTATGCCCACTTGAAATTCTGTGAGCAGCTCCAGGGCTAGCTTCAGCAGTGCGAGTACGTGGTTCTGACTCCCCACCAATGAATGCATCACGGCCACTTGGAATGGCAACTCGCCGAGATGACCCACTTGACTGGCCCAAAACATTGTTACTTGGAGACTGCATGATAGAGAGATCATGGCTGTTAAAATAAGTTGGAATATTAAAGTTTGTTTATACGTTGACATCATCATTCATATTGAACAGTGACCAGTTTCTCAAGGAAACCCATGCTCTCTGAAATCCAAATAATTGGCTATGGTATCCTTAAATATAAGAGGACTATTGGTGACTCGATTTTTCTGCTTTGAGAAACTTACAGAATTTAATATGGGGCCTGACATTCTTCGCCTCACAGAATCCATCGAAACAAGACCAGGAGTTCGCCCTTCATCCCCTCCTGTCAGGGAGACAAACAAGCAAGTAAGCACAAATCAGAGCTCAAAAGCAAACTAGCTACCACTTAAATTTTGAGAAACTTCAAAAAAAGGGTAAAATTGGAGAAAACAAGAAAAGCTATATCACAAAACCTATACAAATGTTTAGCGGAAACAAAAAATTGGCAGTACCAAAGGTACAGGAAACCATACTCTTCAAATAACAAGAAATGATTGGAGAGGCTACAGACACACACAGAAGGAACACATTGATTGTGTCAAAGGTAGTGATTAAGTAATCAAGTATCAAGGAAAACCCGACACACGTGGATTAAGCATATTGAGGCACATAATTATAAATTAAGCAAATCGAGTTTATATAATGTATATAATATATAACAAAGAGATATAGATAGGATATTTGACCTATTTACAAAGTACCTTCAGAAATATTACCTGTCTGTCTATCAGCATTAGCCACAACAGGAGGCATTCCAGAGCTAGTTCCAGCACTTGGGCCCTGAAAAAGTAACCATCTCAAGCTTCTAAACATTGATCATAACAAAAAGGATCATAGGAGAAACAAAAAGAGAAAGACAATTACAAGGGCACGTGCAGGAGGAGTGGCCAGCTGTGATTGCTGATACTTCAAGATAGTCCAATCAAAGACATAGTCAAACTGGAAGCCTGACAAGAATGCCACAAAATACAATTAAGAAAGTACGTTCACATAATCCTTCAAAAATAGAAATTAAAGGTACATTTGAAAGTAAATAAGTGGTCAACATAAAATTGCAGACTAAGAAGTGATTTCTAAAAGAGAATAAGTCCAAACCTTCCCGAATAAAGAGGTCACGAAATATCCTTTTCAGGTAAGCATAATCTGGCTTATCATCAAACCTTAATGATCGGCAGTAATGAAAATAAGATGCAAATTCCGTTGGATAACCTCGGCACAAGGCCTGGAATAATGAATATATTCTCAGTGTAACCCAAGAAACCTAACTGATACTATGCAAAGGAGGATAGCTGTAAAATTTACCTCAATAGAGGTAGAAACCTTCTTTTCACTGATTTTCTCATACTTCTGTTTCTTGGTACCAGCTTTAAGTCCCTGCCAAGGAAGACTGCAGGGAAAATAAAAATTTAACACAAATTATCAACATAGCATTGGAAAGAAAATAAAGGGTAGATTGCTATAATCACCTTCCTCTCAGAAAGTACATAAGGACATAACCAAGAGACTCTAAATCATCTCTTCGGCTTTGCTCTATGCATCATCACAAAAGAACAAACATCACATATCTAATGGAGGACACCACAACTTATCACAAAAAAGGGGGGATGAAATATAAAATGACACATACCAATGCCAAGATGAGTGTTCATACTAGCATATCTTGCAGTTCCTGTTAAATTCTTATTTTCCCTGCAGTTTTAATGATCAGATAGATTACACATCCAGTGATTCTTTTATGTAATAAATTATTAGGGGGAAGGCTAAATTATTGTTAGAAATTCAGGATAAAAAGGAAATAAGATAAAAGGTGAGGCCTGTAAACATGGTAATCCCACACTTTACAGCTCCCTTCTCTCCTATTTGTAACACAAGAAAAATAACAAAAAGACAATACAAAGATAATTAAGACTCCTAGACAGCAATTGAAATTGTGCATTGAGAGGCTAACTTTTAAATCAAGAACCATATCAAATCGTACAATTTAGAAACACATTGAGCAATAGCTTGAAACAGATATCAAATAAACTGTATATTCATTTAAAAACTCATTAAACCGATGACTAACATAGATTTAACTAGTAACTCATAATTTATAATAAATTATTTTTAAATTTAAAAAAAAAAAGCCTCTCCAGTTTATTTCCATATCGTGCAAGAGTTTGAGTTTCCAGTTTGTATTGTACGACTGTGTCCTAAGGCAATGTGGCATGCCAGCATTGTGCATGTTGTACTGCTACTGTGTATATAAGGCTCTAGGTGAAAGCAAATTGGCATCATTTCACTTATCGGAAGGAAAAATAAAGGTTCAATCAATAAATTGCACATGCAGAAAATACTTAACTGAAATGACCCTGTCACACAATTCCAATTTAGATGAACGATTCTAGCAGTAATCTGTATCAATGGACTCACAAATTGATAAGAAATATAATATTGGAAGTGATTCCTTCATCCTCGGTATCACTTCCACATGCTGATTAATCAAACTCATTTGTCATTACATTGTAAAGAAAACATTAATACAACGTCATGAAAGCATAGGCATTACCAAAAAATTTCTGACATTCAAGATTATGGAATAAATTTCGTTTTCCTACTGAGACCAAACAACAACAATAAAACTACATTTTATACCCATAACAAATCTTCATACCTGTAAGGAATGTGTTGATGAGTTGAACTATCTCTATATTTCTTGGCCAAACCAAAGTCAATAACATAAACCTACATGAAGATAACTGTCATTAACCACTTTTATAACAAACATTACTCCAAAAGATAACAGACCATGTGTAACGATTAGCCACCTGGTTTGCACGCCTTCCTAAGCCCATAAGAAAATTATCTGGTTTGATGTCCCGATGTAGAAATGATTTAGAATGAACAAACTCAACTCGGTTGATCTGGAAAATGGTGCTAAGATCATAAGTCTTACATTAAATTAATTAAATATATATATCTAAATTACAAGGTCAAAAGGGCCTACCATTTGATCGGCAAGCATGAGAACTGTCTTCAGTGATAGCTTCCTACTGCAGAAGTTAAATAGATCTTCAAGACTGGGTCCGAGCAGATCTATCACTAGAACATTGTAATCTCCCTCCACTCCAAACCATCTAACATTTGGGATTCCAGCTGCAAAGACAAAATCAGAAATTAGCTGGCATAAATTTCACAACAATAGGGGAAGAAAAACAGGTCCTCATAGAGAAGTGTACAATAATACAAATATAAAAGGAAATTTTATTAGGAGAGTCAATACTTCCTCCCTGGAGAATTCTGTACAGCTTGGACTCATACAACAACTGAGGATGCTTTGTCTTGACATTTTCCTAGTCAAAAGGGAAGGAAAATAAATAAAAGAAACACAAAAATATCAACTGCAGTGAGATTGAAGATACAGGAAACATCTTGATGGTTGCTTCAAGCAAAATGCAACTAGAAATTACGAAGTTCTCTAACCAAAAAGCTACACAGATAAAGAGCCATATGCACTAAGCCAAAAATGGTATCACTGTTTAAAACAGAAATAACCACGACAGCAAAACCCAATAAGGAGCAATGTTCAAATATGGTCAGAAATTGGTTGAAATGATTCAAATCACAAAACAACTTCTGAAACCAATTTAAAAATTAAAATGCGACAAGCATAAATTGTTCAAAATAATGTCCTTAATATGCAATAAATTGGAAAGAATGAACTAAAGTCAAGTCAAAAATTCTACAAAAGATTTTGAACTTGATTACAAACAGCCGTGAGTTACAAATCAAGTGTATATTAAAGGCAAAGACCGATATCTAAATGCTCCAATGTCTTTCGTAAGATCCCTTTTCAATGATCGCTGCCTATCACACTCTCAAGACTTAGCAAAAAGGACCCAACTCAGCGAAGACGTTGGGATCAAGAAATAATAGCATATAGCAATCTTTGAGCACTTCCAGATTAAGACTGCGAGTTATGAATGCAACTCAAAACCGTACTGCAAACATATCGCAGATAACTTAAACAGAAATTGACTTCAAACAAAACCATCTCCAGCAAATAACTTCACAGAAAAGAGAAATACAAACCCATGTCCTGTAATTACCTTCACAGAAAAACAATTAAAGACCGAAAGTAATATATCAAAAACCTCATTGGTAACACTTACAAGCTTAATTGCGACCTCTTCGTTAGTTTGAATATTAGTACCTGCATACAACCCAAAAAAAAAAGAGTACCCCATCAGCACCACGCCCAAAATAATATAAACAGCACGAGAAAATGAAAAGAGATAAAAGGAAACAAACCTAAATAGATCTCGCCAAAGGAACCGCTGCCGATCTTGCGGCCGAGCCGAAACTTATTTCCAACACGGGGTTCCATTCAAAAAGCGAAAAATGGAAACCCTAAACTAACAAGAGCACCTAATTCATAAGAAAGGTATGCAACATAAATTATTCTCCGAACCCAAAACTGGAATCCATGAATCCGATACGAGGGAAGAACAGCTAAGGAGAAGAATATTAGGAAAAAAATGAAATTTAATAGAAGGATAAGGGAGAAAACGAAGAATTTCTTCAGAGATCTGGGGGTAGGAAATCTCCCATATGAGAAAAGTTAGCCTTTTTTGTTTTGGATGAATAGTAAGTACAAAATCTAGGGTTAGGTCAGGTGGAAAGAAGAGGGGGGCTATAGGTTGAAGAAAAAGTTAAGGGAGGGGTCATGGTGAAGGGGGTGGGTGATTAGGCTCTCTCTCTCTCTCTCTGTTCCCACCAATTCGAATATGGTATGGTTTGATTGATCCAGTGGAAGCAAGCAAGAAGCAAGATTGCAAATTTGCAACCGTCGGTTAATTTGGTTATTTGTTTCAGGGATACAATGTCTAATAGGAATAGGAATAGGAATAGGAATACCAAGAAACGAGAAGCATGTTGTTGTTGTTGTCTACGCGCGCGGCGTGTAATCTACGTGTGGCCACTACAGAAGCATTGGCGCCGCTTTCACTGGTGGGCCCCACCACCCTTGCTTTCTCATCCATACCGGATTGTTGCGGAGGGTCCTACGCTAAGGTGACTGCATGAGGTGTCATATAATAAAGATAGATAATATGGTATGTCCAATTATGAGCCTTTGGACTGTCTTAAAATCGGGATTTTAAAAAAAAATTAGTCTAAATCTCAGTTTAAAAAAAAATTAAAATAAATAATTATATTTATTTAAACGAGCTGTTAGACTAAATTATAATTTAAAATTATGATTTCAGATAAGTTAATCAGAGTAGCTTTTGGAATAATAAATTATTTTTTAACTACTCAATTATTATTTTACCCCTACTTTTTCTTACACCCGCTCTCCTTTCTCTTCTATATTTTCTACTCCTCTATCTTTTCCACTATCTCTCCTCTCTCCTTTCTCCTTTATCTTTTTACCCTCTCTCCTCTCTCATCTCTCGTATATACCCTTTTTAGTAATTTTCTAATTACAAAACTCTTTTTTATAACAACTATCCAAATACTCATTTATCCAAAACTATTTTTTTTTCATAATCTCTTCTCTAAAAAATTTTTTTTCATAAACGGTCTATAAATCTATTTTTTTATAAGCTCATTTTTTTAATTTTATCCAAATACACTCTATGTAATATTGTTTCACGGATCATATGACTCCCCATCAGTTTTACAAGGTGGTATTTTATTTTTAGCCTTCTTCCATGGGTGAATGAGCTGTTAACGCGTGGGGGTGAGAAAAAATATATTATAATTAATTAACTATTTCTAATTATTATAAATTTATATTATTATTAAAATTTTAAAATTTAATCTTTCAAAAGTTAAAAGATTTTAAACCTTGTTTTCATCTTTGAAAGATTATCATTAAGAGTATTCATAAAGCCCGTGGCCCGGTATACTCACCCGAGCTTGTGAAAAAAAAGCTCTGCCCAACCCGATAAATATAGGACAGGGGCTAGGCATCGGGCTACAAAAGACAGCTCATGCTTTTTTCAAGTTGGGCATCTAGTAGGGGGTTACCCTGCCTTGCCCTACCCTGCCCATGAGCATCCCTTTTTTATTTTTTTACTTTTTTCCCTATATGCTATATTTGGAAGGGAGAATATGATAGTTACTGGTGACTAAATGATCATTTTAGAAATATAAGTAGTTAAGTACGTAAGTTGCGTCTTTTAATATTTATTATTATATTAATTTTTTTTTACTTTACTAATCATAATATGATTATATTACAAATTATAATTATTTATTTTATTTTTTGTAAATACTTCATCCTTGTCAACATTTAAAAAATTTATGTAAAGTTATAATTACAAAATACTTAGATTTCAAGGCTTTTTTTTATATGCAATGAATTTCAAGACTTTAATTATTATCTTTTTGTTACTTTATTTTTAGTGAATTATAGATATTATTTAACTCTTGAAGATATATGAATATGGTATTATTTTATAAGCTTATAATTGTAGAATTTTTTTTCACAATATGAGCATGACATCACAACTTAGGCATGCCCAACTCGCTCACGCCCTGCCCACCCATGCCCAGCCCAAAATAGTTAGGGCTTTTATCGTGCAGAGCCGGGCATCGGGCTGTAAAATACAACCCATACTTTTTCGGGCAGGACACCTGGCAAGAGGGTTGCCCAGCCCAACCCTACCCATGAACACCCCTAATTATCATTATATAATAATAATTAATCAGTAATCATATTTAAGTGTAGTTTAAAATTATAAGTGAGTACAGGCGGGGCGGACTCATTCGATGGTCAGCCTATGCTTTATTCATGTATTTTTAATTGGGCACAAGTTAGCCTATGCCCATGTATCAGCCCGTAATAAATAGACTGAGCTGAACCCGTTTGGGCTACAATAAGTATGGGCAGCCTGTTGGTCAAAGATAAAAAAAAAGTTAAATTTAAATCTATTTAAAGTTCTAATAACAATCAATACTCATAAATAATATAGTGTATAATGATAATAAAACAACAACAATAGACATATGATATAAATATTTATCCTAAAATCACAAAAAAAATTGAGAATATATCACGAAACCCTAACCTAATATCTAATGAAATAATAAAATTAATTAATAATATAAAATATATATGAGAGGGCACAGGCCGACTATATATTTTACTATTTCAATCATTTAAATATGCCTGTTATGGGTCTATTTTAAGTGGGCTCGAAACAGTCAAAGTGACGTAGGGGTCAGGCAATTGTACCAGATTACAAGAACTTTACTCAGTCTTATTTAAAATCTTTTGAAGATTAAACTAAAATTTTTAATCAAGATTATTGATTGCGGCTTATAAAAAAAATATAAAATAGTTCATGTCAACCCAAACTTATTTTTAACTAGACAATTTTAAAGGTATAGTTAGTTGATGATTAATAGTGGATGGTTGATGATTCTTCCTAAAAATTATAAAAAAAATCCAATTTTTATTTTTATTTTTATTTATATTTAAACTTATGCGTTATTAATAACATTAAAAAGGGATAATATTAAAAATTTGTGAAGAATACTTCCTCTAATGTGTTATAAAAAGAACCAAGTTTCTTCCTTTTTATAAATGTCTTATAAAAAGGATAAGGAGGAGTGTTAAATAAATAAACAGAGTGATATATTCTTGATTAATTTTAATGAATTATTTTTCTTTCAAAGCATGCTCAATAATATTTGTGTCTGACCCATTATTACTAGATATCATATTGTTATTTAAAAAATGAGAAAAATATAATTTAAAACCAAAACATTAAAATAATTTGGGAACTGCTAGATGAATTATGTTTAGGAAAAACATCTAATTTTATGTTTTCCAACATTTTTAAGAAATTATGTTTGTTTTTGCTGGCATATTAAAAAGAACCTCAAAAGCAAGTAGTAGTTTAGCTAACTTGAGAAACCAAATCATCTCAAGATCTTTAAAAAGCAAGCCATTTGCTGTATTGTCATGAAAGATTTTTGTCTCTTGAAAGTCTCACAGATTTGAGGTGATCAATATGAGGCAGGCTTACGATTAATGAACCTTATTATCGTACTTTGCTCTTGTTCAGTGCTCAGGGACTGGCCTTTTTGGGCAGTCACCACCATTTTCAGTCCTAGTTAGCTGTTAATGAGATTTGAAGATCCATCCATAAGGAAGCTTGAATTCAAAAGGGAGACATGTTGACCATATTTAGAATCTCAATCGTTCAAATTAGGAATGTTTATGATACTCAAATACTTATAATGTCCTTCTGAATATGGTAAAAATACGCTTTACCTAACCCTAAAAAAATAGCTCAAAACACAATTAGGTATTTTTGAGTCGAGTCGAGTCAAATGTGGTAAGAGATGTTATCCTACCCATTTAGCTCAACCTAAAATATACAAACAATTGTATTATTTATATATATAATATACATATATTCATTATTTAGTTAAAAAGATTTTGTATAGAGACAGCTATATGCATAGAAGACTATAAGTTTATAATATTATCTAACAAAAGTTAAGTTAAGTCAATAATTCTTAAGTAATATTTATGGTTTACATTAATTTTATGTATAAAAATTATGATGATCGAACTTATTTCTATTTGCTTCAATACTGCTTATTGAATAAACATTAATTGATATTTAATAATGCCTAATATTAAATAGTTGTATAAAAGTATTCATGACTCATCAAATATTTACTTACTATTCAATTAAAATATAATAAATAAACAGATTTTTATATTTACTCAGCAAAAGTACATACTTTTTTATAAACATATTTAAATTGGTAAATTGTGTTTCTTAATTTTAGATAAACCGCTTAGTCCTTTTCTCAATTTTAGGGAAAATGATGATGATGCAAACTTAATTATAGATACTATTTATTTCTTATTAAGTATTGATGTTGTGTTAAGACCTATGGTAATAAATTAGTAATGTATTATATATTTCAAGAGTCAAGTTGTTGACTTGTTTCATTATGGATGTAGGGTTAAGACCTATTGTTGTGTTTGATTATGTAATTATGTGGAGTTATGGAATGATAGATAAATATGTGGATTTATAATATAGTATTTATATTAATTATCTTGAAATATTAAGTCGTAAAATTATGGGCAAGAGAGTTCACCCTACCAGCCCTGCGAAAATTTCTTGAGTTTTTATTAAATAGGGTGAGATATTAGATTATAAAATATAGCTCATTTATTTTTTTGGTTAGGCATTAGGTAGGGTACTACCCTGTCCAACTTTGCCTATATGCAACTTTAATTTAAACTATCGACGTTGATTGGACAATTCAGATTTTAGAGATTGGACATAGCCAAAATCTATGGCTCTTGCAAATCCATAACTATATGATAAATCTACATAACTAAAGATTTTACTTTTTACGCAGAATTAAGGACCCACAAAAGGCAAATAGCTAACAAAAGGATCAAGAACCAAACGCACACTAGGACATTGATCCTGAAGAAGCCATGTCTACGACTAATGACTAGAGAATGTGCAGGGTGCAGATAAAATTTATTTTTTTGGTACAACTGAGGGGTATGTGCCCTAAACAAAAGAAATTAAATTATAAAGGGATTCAATCCCAAACACTCTGAAACTACAATAGACTCTAAATTGGATAGACAGGAGTACAATATCTCCGAATTCTCTAACCCTTGCTTTGCCAGTGTATCTACATACTTGTTTTGATCTCTAGGTATAAACTATAGGTTTGTGTCCCATGCTAACTGTAAGAGCTTTTGAATCTGAGCCACTAATAAACTACATCTCTCTATATTTATATTGGTCAATAAATCAATAACATTTTTAGAATCAGATTCAAGAATAATCTTCTTAAATCGCAAATCCCAAGCCAATTGAAGCTCTTTATATATAGCCCACTGTTCCGCTTCGATCACATTACAGGCTCTAAGCTTACATGTAAAACCAGCGATCCATCTTCTTGAATGATCTCTAATAGCACCCCCGCATTCTATCTTGCTCTGTGTGGCAGTAAGAACACCATCAACACTTAATTTAAGACATCCCTCCGGAGGAGGGTTCCATTTAGGTCAGCTCATCTCATTACCCTCGTTAACTCCACACACTTCTTGCAACTCCACAAATCTTCCCCATATTTGCTCAATTATCAAGTTGGGATTTTGTGGTTTAAAGAAATTCATTTCAAAAATAGTTTTATTCTTCTATTTCCATAAGTTTCAAATTGTAACTCCCCACATTAATCCTCAATTACTATTAGCACCCAATCCCAACTCCCTCGTAAGATTTAAAGCAAACTAGTCTCTTAAGGGAGTCCTAAAAAATATGAAATAATATATAAAATTTACTAGCCGCAACCAAAGCTGTTTTTCGTAATTGCAATCCCCAAGAATATGAATAACATCCTAGTGTTCAGATAAAAATTGCAGAGTCTAATTGAAAGAAAGCTTTGCATGAGCCTAATGGGCAATTGGGCCTGTTAATGTCATCCTAAAATCAGTTTAGATCATTTTTCTGAATGTACAGTCCACATGATGATTACTACGGACCACTGAGAAGAACTTTAAGTCCCTTTTCCAGTGATTGAGTGATTTGATTACACACTACTGAATTGTCTCTCCACTTCACACAGCATAAAAGGCTATTGTTTGCTCATGTTTGTGCATGGAAAAGAATTTCATTTTTTTAATTCATGCCTTGTCATTCTCTTCCTTGAGGACCCTTTGTCATTGTTTCCATCAAACACAGCACCAACACAAGGAATATTGAAGATAAGAAATGCAACAATAATGTTTTATTGATGAGCCTATAATGCTAGCTAGCAGTTTATAACTAAATGAATCCCTTCTTTACAAGGCTTAAAAACTAGGTCAAAGTGACAGTGTGGGCCTCTTCCGCTTATAAGACATCCAAATTCATCAAAAAATAAAGGAATGAACAAACTCAAAGTCCTAAAAGCTAAAAGAGACACAGGGCTTTTCTTGGCCAGTCTCTCTCCCTCTCTCTCTCTCTGTGCTATCATGACATGTGGCTTCCGTTAAAACTAACATGATTATTTCATTTACAGAATTGAAAAAATATAAATCCCTTCACCGGTCAACCAAAATCAGACCCATTTTTGGTTAATAAATACGAAAGGGTCTGAATTCCTACCAGTCTCCGGGCTTAACTCAATGCAGGAATAGTTGTCCTTGGAGTTGGACTGGGCAATCCCATGCATGAAAGCCTAGGGGAGACCTTCACTTTTGGGCTGGGCCTTGGAGAAGGAATTGGGCCATAGCTAGTGTGCCGCACTGAATTGGGCCTAGGTGATAGATTCACTTGCTCCATTGCTCTTGATTGTAGATGTCCAGGATAGTCACGCACACACCCAATCCTTGGGCCAGCACCAGTAGACCACTTGCATGACAACGTCTTAGAAAAGTCAGACGCTGAGGCCCCATCCTTCTTCTCATCACCAACCTTTGTACCCTCTCCATTAACGGGTGTTGTATTTGTCTCTTGGCCATTCTTATCACTATCATTAATTGCACTTGACATTGAAGTTAAAGTAGGACCCAAGTTTTCCTGTGATTCATCAGGGCCTATGTATGAAGGCGTGTCATCATCAATAGCACATCTCTGCAACCAAACAAGCGAGATAACTGTCATCTAATTTGTCTTGTGGATTTATGATTCAAATTAAGAATGATTAATGAATGATCATCACTAACCTTGACATTGGCGAGGTCTACGCTGTGGTCCTCGAGGAAGGAGATGAACTCTTGGAAGTTCTCTTCTGTGGGGTGGTAGTGACCACTGTAAGGCCAGATAGCCTCAAGAACACCTTGATTTGCTACTAATCTGCCTGCAGCTGTGGTTGCAGCCCCAGATAGAAAGCTTGAGTGCTGGAATGAGCCTTTCTGCTTTCGTCCTACATACAAACTTCTTGTTGTGCTTAGAACAAATATCCATTTGCACTTGTCGTCTGTGTCCACCAGTTTCCCATTCAGCTTGTATACAAGCTTCCCGTTTTCAACAAGTACTTCATATTCTTCCCTTTCCTTCTGCAATTTATGTTAGATACATGAGATTCATGTTGACAGAGATGATTTTTACCTCTAATCTTATTAAGATGCTTTTCAGATAATTTATTTCATTTATTGCATAGTATAATACGATCGAGCACAATAACTTACCGGTCCAAGGTATTTAATGCATTGACGTTGAAGGGTGGTCCTTGGGCATTTCTCAAGATTAATTTCTTTGCCACCTCCAACATCCAGCCTACATGGACAGAAAAGAGAGTTAGTTATTATCCGACAGATACTTATGATATGGTCATGGTTATAAGAAGATCATAATAACAGAACAAGAGATTACCAGTAGAAAAATGGTTGAGTGCTGTGACTTTCAAACCAGATATCATAATATAAATGCAGATTGTGTCCATAACGATGACGTGGGTCAATCTGTGTAAAGAAATTAAGATTGTTAATACCACATTATATGGGTATTGCACAAGATTTAAGATCGGTGTAAGGAGAATTCCAGGATTACTCACAGCTTCAAGCCAATGTCGGAGAGCTAGTTTTTGTGCCTTGTCATCCTTGGACAAACCTTTTCCAACCTGTGTGAGAAATTAAAAGCTATTAATATTTGGCACTACAATCCAAAAATGAGAAAATGCAAACCTCACTTGAGAAAAATATGAATTCATGGTTCGGTATTATTACAACAAATTGTATACCTTAGCTGCTCTTGTCCTTGCCCTCGCCCACCGTGATTGGGCGGTCTCCGGCTTCCGGACATCGAAGAATGAAACTGAACTTCGTTTCAGCGCAGCAAAGTCTAGGGCCTTCCACCTACACACACCAATATTCAATTCATGACATTAAGACAGGAAATTAGTATCCGGTATTTTTTTCTCCCCAAAACATGCATATTAAATTTTTTTAGAAGTTCTTAAAGCAAATCCAAAATTCTGTCGTGCAGTACACTGCGCAAAATTCAATTGAAAAGAGATTGATTGAGAGAGGCAGCGGAACCCATTCCTTATCTCTCTCCTTTTTCTTATTGCATTAATTATCAATAAAGTTATATGAATTATTGTACCCGGACTGAAAAAGGTGGCAAAAAAGATTGAAACCGGGTTAATGATTAAGAAGCAGAGACTAACCAGAGCTCCTCCACCACCACAGCACAATCTGCGAGGTTTCTTCTTGTGCGGTAACTCTTGTAAACTTTCTGGAGCTTAGTTGCAGCAGCATCAAGCTCATTGATGGGTCTGGGTGAACAAAACACCATTGATCGTGGCAGAGAAAGAAGAGGTACTGGTTTGTGAGGCAAATCAATATCACCCATGTGTTCCTTTTCCGATGAGACATTAACATTTATGGCCAGAGTCTCCATCTCAGGTCTACGATCCCTCAACCGCCTTGAACTAGTGATGTTGTTATTGGACCCATTTGACAATGGACTAGTTTCTGATTCTTCTCTTTTCTTGTTCAAGCCGGTCGCTCTCAGAATTTTAGCCCCATCTTTAGATCCAAACCTGAAGTTGTAAGACAGGCCAAATAACCAATGCCTCGCGATTTTTTCACACGCTGATAACACTAAGGAAAACGATAATCCCATAAGGCTACAACTCCAGCTCCAAGCTTCAAATCGTTTGTTAGTCCTGCACAGTTAAATAAATTAAGGTTCAGAATACAGAGGTCTCATTTCAACCAGAATGAAGTCTCTTGTTGAACAGAAAATAATTATAACACATTTCAGCTATATGGATTATCAACAAACAGCTTAAAAGCATGAAAAAATTACCTTGCTTGTATATGGGCTCGTGGGGTTTGGTAACCCTCCTTAGATATGCTTGGCTCAAGAGAAATGAAGATCTATGTGGACGAAATTAAGATAGGTGAATCCAAGTGGGGGCATTGCCAATATATATATGTAGGCTAGACAGCTATCAAGATGTCTGATGAAGACGGACATTCGTAAATCTTCAGAGGCGTGTCAAAGACTAGAAAAAGAAAGAAGGGTGAAATGTTTGAATTCCACTAGGAACCCAGGTGACAGAAGTTGGAACTGCGTGAGAAATGAGGATCAAATCAAAGGCTACGGTGAGTGTTTTTTCAAGGTCTAAAAGCCACGAGCTGTTGAGGGATTCAAAGCTGGAGAATGGGAAAGAAATATAGCGTGTTGGAGTTATGCGCATAATGGTTGTGTGTGTGTGGGGGGGGGTTATATATATATCTCAATATGCAGCGAATGAGACCAGAGAGGGTCAAAGAAGGTAAGCTTTTGCGAGGGAGCACGAGAAAACGCGAAGTCACGAACTCGCGATGGTAGAATATAAGTTGAGTTCCTTTCGATTCATAACAGTCAACGAACTCGATGGCGTGAGGATGAAGGAATGATCCGCTGAAGTCACTTCCCGCGTTTCGTGGGGTACTTGTTCAGTTGCCACTTACTGTGGATTTTATCCATCGTTTTTATTTTTAAATTTTGATCGGAATTTTATTGAAAAAATAACGGAAAAATCCCCATTATAAATTCGATTATTATAGGAAAAATCTCTTAAAAATACTACTTCAATTCTAAACTTTAAAAAAAGGTCACTCTAATAAGCAAAAATACATATTAGTTAAATGGTAGGAATATGTAATTTTAATATTTAGCTAAAAGATATACTTTGCTCAGAGTAATAATATTAATAATACTTTCAACTATTTTTATTACTTCAGTAATACTATTTATAAGATATTGACAATATCTTTAATCATTTATATAACTATGGTAATACTATTTACAAGTCATTTTTTTGTATTATTTAAACGGTTTACTACACTTAAAATGATATTGATAATACCTCTAATTATTTTAATAACTTTAGTAACACTATTTACATCTATTTTTTATTACTTTAAGACTTCAATTGAGATTATTATTTAAACTATTTACTATGCTTGCAATAATATTGACAACATTTTTTACTATTTTTACAATTAGGTAATGTCATTGACAACTCTCTCATATTTTTTGCATTATTTGAGTCATTTACTAGATTTGTAACCATATTAACGACACATCTAACTATTTTAACAACTTTGATAATGTCATTTATAATTTTTTTATCACTTTATAAACTCAATCAATGGTCATTATTTAAATTCTTTACTATATTTAGGAAGATATTAATAACACCTTTAATCATTTTCACAATTTCGATAATGTTGTTAATAACTTATTTTTTTTAACATTGTTTAAGTCGTTTACTACATTGCAATTATATTGACAGCACCTCTGACTATTTTAATAGCTTTAAAAACATTATTAACAGCCAATTGTTTTGAAATTTCTAAACTTGGCCAATTTAAATAGGGGATTCATTTTAAGTCATGAGTATTCAACCATTGCATCAATTAACATCTATCATACAACTAACGTCTCAAATCAAATCTCCATGAACAGCCATTGGGGAGAAGATGACGATTGAAGGAAGAGAGAAGAGGGAGCATAGAGGTTGAAGGTTAGAAGGGAGAACAAAAGGTAAACACAAATGTTTAACTCATAGAGAGAAGAAAAAAGAGGGAGCACAAACAGAAGACGGCAACTGAGGGGTACAACTATGAGTTTGAGAGCACAAAGAGAGAGCTTTCCAATGAAGACCGCGGAGGCTAAAGGGCGACAGCTGCAGACGGGGACTAAAGGGCAAAGATGCGACTTGAATACGGAGATTGATGGGTGAAGCCGTGACCTGAAGAAAGAGTTCGAGATACGCCAATTCACTTGAATATGGAGTTGCAAGCTGAGAAAAATGGAGAGAACAGAGGGAGAGAGAGAGATAAAAGAAAGAAGGGCATATAGGTAAATTAATAATATTTTAAAGTTTCATAATGATACCTTATAGATAATTTGGGATAATACAAATTGGGATTATCAATTTGTTCTTTTGTTATTCAAAACGTATTTCTCTATAATTTTTCCATTATTCTATAATATCAAATGACCCATGTTATTTTTTTTTAATTTTTTTTATAAAAAAACAAAAAAATGACTCACATTATTCTTTAGGTGCAACTCTTTTTTACTATATATAAGGTATTTTTACATGATTATATATAAATGTCTTCCATTTATAGATAAAAAATATCTTTTATTTTATTGATAATTAAAAATATATTATACATCACTAAGAGTATATTATATTTCTTGAGGGGGTTCTACCCGTGGTTTAGACAATCAACTTTGTAATAAGAAAATTTTCAATAATTTTCTCAATTTCAAATTAATTTATTTGTCTTATTTTCCCTTTAAATCGATATTTCAGTATGTGAAAATAAAAACGCATTTTATTATTTACTTTAATGATGCAGTTCTTCGCTTTGGGGAGCAAAAAAAAGATGAATTTTACTTTAAACTTAAATATGCCTAAATTTAGATTGAATTTCATTTATATTACATATTACTTACTCCTCCAAACATCTAAACAAAAGAGCTTGTTAGAATATTTATCTTAATTCTATATATAAGATTTTAATCTATTTTATTTTTAATATTTATTATTTTATTAAAATCGATTTATCTAATTATAAATTAAAATACACAATATAATAGCGTACAAAGATATTTTAAAAATATCACATTATCTATTACAATTATTTATCCAAATTTTTTTAATTAACTTATTTAAATTAGTTAAGTTAACTAGAATATTACACATACTTCTAGAAGTGAGCAACGGGCGGATTGGGTTGGCTCGATGGTCAGCCCGTACCCCGCCTGTTTATATTTTAATGGGCACGAGTTAGCCCATATCCGTGCCTCAACCTGTTTAAAAAAAATTTAAACTTATTTAAAATTCTAATAACAATCAATGCTCACAAATAACATAGTGTACAGTGATAATAAACAATAGTATACACATGATATAATTATTCATCCTAAAATTACAACCCTACAAAATATCCATTCAAATATTCTAAATTTAACATTATTATTTTAAAAATTTGACAAATCCATAAAATTTTAACCCAGCAAAACTCTGTCCTCTCTAAAAATAGTAGATAAATATTATAATCTTTGTAATTTAAAAAATTATTAAAAATATATATATACATATAAACGGGCGGGTACGGGCAGCCTGATGGTGTGCCCATAGCCTGCCCTTTTAACACATATAACCCGCTCATTTAAGCCCACCTATTACGGGCTTAATTTGAGCAGGCCCAAATTAAATAAATTTAAGCCGGGTTCAGACTGGTATACCTGGCAATGGACATTTTGTTTAGCCCTACATAGTTCTCTGCTGTCACAATTTGGAAAGGAGAAATAGATGATATGATAAACATATATAATAACGTGATCAGTGACAGCTTTTAAGATATAAAAAAATAATTGAAAGACTAGGAGTTAATTTTACTTTTCAAAGAAGCCATGTTCTTATGAATTCTATAGAATTAAAAGACGAGTAAAGACCGAAAATAGAGTATGAATCGTGGTAAAAATAAATTCAAGTAAAGTTGCTTTAATTCAAAGCACGTGATGGAAGATCACATTGTTTGTTAAGGGCCCATATTCCTCCGTGTGTGTGTGAATATTTTAAATTTCTTAATTTTACCAATTGAAAATTAGTCCGAATAATAAGCAGTTTAGTATCGCTTAAACGAGATCTCGAGTTCGAGTCTCAGCATATGTAGAAAATTTTTGTTGGGAGACTCACCCACTATAACCAGATACATGACATAAATCAGATTCAGATGTAGTTAGAGTAAAACTCTAATAAACAGGTGAGTAAAAAAAATAAAAAATAAAAAAATAAATTTCTCAATTCTCAGTAGAAATAAATTTATTAGTACCCTTTAATTTTCTTCATTTTAGCCAACCACGCGGCGCTTTCTCGATTGCCTCTTCAATTTTTTTTAAGTTTAGATGGTATACTCTAGCTAATAATTAAATATTAATTATTTTGAGATATAAAGACCACGAAAATATACATTACATCTTCATTTAGGTGTTAAACACAAGTCTAATATTACATATTGAGAAGACCAATACTAATAAAAATAATATATACTATACCTCCCGTTAAGATTTATTTAATTAAATAAATAAATTAAAAAAATTAGTTATTTATAATGAATGTGAGTTATTTTTTTTAAATATCTTTTTTAATCATATATATATTTTAAATTATCATTAATAAACAAAAATTTAACATGTGTAATCATATAAAAATATTTTAAGAAAATAAATATTATTTTATTTTTTAATATGTAACATCAAACATGTGTTTAACAGCTAATCATTGTCGTTTTGACAAACCAGGAGAGACTCTTTTCTCCAAAATATTATATTAATAAGGAAAAGTACTCAAAAAATTAAATATATATAAATAACGTAACTTAATATATAAATATGAAAGTTTGATTTATAAATTTAAATCATTGTTTTTTGTAAGAGTGTGCATAGATAGATAGGGTTAAACAGGATAGCCCCTTGCTTGGTGGCCTTCCTCGAAAAAACCATGAGCTATATTTTGTAGCTAGATACTTGACCCTACCCGATAAAAGTCTTAATTATTTTAGGCTGGGCATATGCGAGCTTGTATGCCCAAATCTTGATGCTATACTTATATTATAGAAAAATCTGCAATCATGAATTTATAAAATAATACTATATTTATGTCTTCAAGAGTTAAATAATATCTATAATTTATTAAAAATAAAGTAACAAAAAGATAGTAATTAAAGTCTTGAAGTATATTGTATATATAAAAAAACTTAAAATCTGTAGCGGGTCGGATATCTGTAACTATATTGCAACACTAATAATTGAATACTTCGTAAGTAAGACATGGGAGCAACTTCGATATCTACGTAAATATAAGAGTTATATTCAAGATTTTGAAAATAAGTAAAGAGAGTTATCAATTAAAATGAAAAGTGTAGAGTTACAAATATAAAAAGTTAAGAAAAGAAATAAAACTCTAAAAAAAATAATATATATATATAGAGCCGGGCTAAATGGGCAGGGCGGCATACTTTGCTAGAGACCCTGCCTTGCCCAACACTTGGCCTGACTTTGCCCTGCCCAAATATATTTTAGATAACTTTTTTTAGGTTAGATTGAGTAATTTTTTCCTTAGGCATTGTTTGGTTGGGGGTTTTGGAAGGGAGGGGAGGGAAATTTTTTTGTCTTTTTCTGCTCCCCTATCCTTCTCTCTCAACCCTCTAAAATTGGGATTTTTTGGAGGGGTGAGAAATATTATGTGTTATGCTGACTAAATTACCCCTGCTTATTTTTCAATTTTACACGTTTGCCCCTCACCTTTTTCATTTTTCATTTACTCCATTCAGCTTCCGCGTATACAAGGAGAGTCTTCAACCGTCGGCACGCCTCCAACTACCGCTACAGCTCGTTGCTACCTACTCCGGCAGCCACCACCATCGACTTGCTCATTTGTCTCTTCTCACTTCTCAACTCTTCTTACTTCCACATCTTCTTCTCTCTGCCTTCCCATCGATTCAACTCAGAGAAGCTCAGAAAATGGGATTCGAGAAGATCAAGGTCGCCAATCCTATGGTCGAAATGGACGGTGAGTTTGGACACGACGCTTCTCCTTCATTCTCTTACTAATCCTTTTGCTTCCACTCTGATTCTGTAGAAATTTTCGAAAAGAATGTTGTTTCATCTGAATTCCTCTAAGATACTTTTCTCCGTGCTTGATATTTTGTGGACCAACCTATCTGTTTATGTCGGATCATTTTCATGCTTTTAGTACATTATGGGCCTACGCTGCCGATTCTCTTGGTTTTAATTTTAGTTTTTCTTTTTTATATTTTCTTGTTTTGCGGAACATATTAACTTATTGTTGCTTACTACTATGTCATTGATTCATGGGCTTATTTGTCAGCTTGAGAACATTTGATTTGTTCACATTTTGTAAATTAAGAGTTGGATTGAGTTAAATTATCGTGAAATGTTGCTTGGGATGAGTTTGATATAGCATTTCTTTCTTTATTTTGTAGATTGAATGTATACTGATATATTGTCAAAGTATTCTTTTTGGTTTTTGTACTGTGAAGCTGGACTTGTTGGACTTGTTGTGTTCCAAGATGTCTTCCTTATTGGTGGTGCAGTATATTTAAGAGGGAGCAGCTTGGGTTGGAAGGTAAGAACAACGTGGTTCTCAAGTTTTCCTTTTCCCTTGAGAAATTGTGCACTCTGAAGTTTTCCTTGACTGGTGCATACATATTAGCATACCCATGAAATTCAACATTGTCGGTAGTACAACTGAACCCATTGTATAATAGATCATTGGAATAATTACAAACCAAACTAGTCTGTCAATGCAGAGAAAATCTTTGCTTGTCCCCTACCCTTGTCCCAAACATAAGAAGATTAAAATACTACATATAAAGCATAAGGTGGGCTATGAGCATAGAGAGCATTTATGTAGTTTTGATTCTTACTCTGATTGTGGACAGGTTAATACAGGGTTGCAGTTAGCTTTAGTTGCTGCAGCTCTTCTTCAACCAGAGTTTGGAACCCAAGAAACTCAATCGTACATTACTTATCTGAGGTAATTTTTTTCAAGTCATAATTTTGGTTTGATTGTGCTTGTAATCCTAGCAAGTATTCCTATATGCTAAAGTTGTGCTTTTTAACTGGTGTAGTTGGTTAGTAGCTTCAACCACAGTAAGGTCAACTGCAGCATATGGAGCACAATACGCACGCATATTAGCTCTTATATCAAAGTTAGTTTAGTTGCTCCATCCAACTATGTGAAGCCACAATTCGCATGAAAGAAATTTAGGGACCATATAGAGTCTGTATCAAATTGTTCACTATACGATACTTCGAGGAATCGTGCATTCAGTTGTCTCAATGCACATGGTAATGATAGACGGAAGATTTGTTTATTACAAGGGTAAATTTAAAATGTAATTCCATTATTCTTTCTCTTGCTATAAGCTCTTCAATCTTCAATTGAAGCATGCATGGATTTAAAAGGATTTTATAAATAAAGAGTAAATAAATTTAAATAAAAAATATAAAGGTATATTTGTCAACTTTTAATTACCTATCTTCCCCTCTTCTCCTGAACCGAATAAGAAATATCATCTCTCCTCCCCTACCTTTATACTTATAACCTCCCTTACTCTTTTTTATTCTCTTTTAAATTAACCTAACTTATCCTCTCTTTTATTGAACAAAATATAGTCTTAAGCTCAAATAGACAGATTGAGCCAACAATACACACCCCTAATTTTTTGTAAAGGAACAAAATTCAAAAAGCCAAGTTACACGGACCAGTCTCTTGAACAAAAGCCGCGTCCTTGTGGAACGAGGAATGTTGGAAAATAAACAAACAACATATGTACTACAAGTTGGCGTATGTGATCCACGCCACGTCATATATATATATATATAACATACACACACAAATTTATAATTTATAATTTACGTAAATATTTTGAGGTCAACGTTCAATATTTTGATCAAAGTAAAAGATATACTAGTACTATCTATTCCAGAAACTTATTTCACGCAACAAATTCGTACCCTATGAATGAACATGATGGCCTATTTGGTATAACTGAAATATTATATATATTAATAAAAAATGATAACAACTCCTCAAGATTCTGACTTTTCATTATCTCTAATTTTGCTCTACCTCGATCTCTTCTCATAATATTATTAATTATCAAAATATATAATGCGATAACCCTTTGAATGTCAGAAGCAGCCCTTGTATTTGTCATCCTTTGAACCCTTGAACTATAGAGAAAAATAGCCGGCAAAGAAAAAAAAAACTAAACATGAAAATCACGCCACCATTTGATTATCGTTGCTATTTAATTTTCAGCTAAAAAATGTCATTACTATTTTGCTGGGCCAAAAAATTATATATTATTGCTATTTCTTATTATTATGTTTTTTTTGTTACAATTATTATTATGTATTACATGTGAGCCAATCTTTCTGACGAGGTTGACTATCTATGGAGCTCATTGTTCTTTCAGACTTTTATGCAGAGGCCTTATTGTTGACTTTGTACTCGGATTTGTATGAGCATCTTTGTTGTATAAACATGTGATGTAATTTGTTTATTTTTTTATAATAGATTCTAGAAAAAATTGATTATAAAGTAATCGTGGATAATAGATTTTATACGAAAAGTAATCGATAAATTATTAAAAAAAATATGAGATAAAATGATAATTACTTAAATTGATAAGATAACAAAAATATAGTAAGGATAAAATTGATATTTCATATGTCTATAATATGAAAAAAAGCTAGTGGGAGATACTTATTGGAAACTATAGTTTCAAGTGTAGAAACTATAGTTTTTTCCTATAATTATTTTTACAAATATAAGATATTTTTAACTAACCAAACACACACATTAATCATGATCTTAAATATAAGAGTTTGTTAAAAAATTTATTTTGTTCCTATATATAATATATCTCAAAATATGACATAAAATTCATTACCTTTTTATACTTAGCAACCGTGTATTTTTTATATTTGAATTTATATTTTTTATTTTATATAATGATACCGCTTATCACTTCACATAATAAATTTACCATTATATAATTAATATAGATAAATCATCAAAGAGTACCCTGATCTTTTTTCTTCCTTGATAACGTACTTCTCATGTTTTTTATATATAATTTAATTAGAAAATTTATATTGATAATAAATATAAAATTTATTTTATATATTTATCAATTTTTTAAAATTATTCTTTTTGATATTCCCTCAACAATAATCATATAAAAAAAATAGAATGAGTCAATAAAAAAGATTATGATATTTTAGAAAAAATATATCATATTAATTTAATTAATTAACTTTTTTAATATAAATAAATTAGTTAAATATGTCTTATATTAAAGATTATGGAAGTAATTTAACTTATTCTTTTGCTGAAAATATAATTAACAATCTTAACAATACGTTGCCATGTTAACATATATACGATCTCAAGCATGATAAACAAGAATGTATATACGAAATCTCCAGATAATATAAGTACTAATCCTTATCGTTACTAAGATTTTTTTTTTTGGGCGTTCCTGTAATAAACTTTTGTTTTATTATTCGAGATCATAAAATTGTCCAAATAGTGAAATATTCCTCTTGCTTGGAAAGCCTCGTTTAATTCTGAACTTCAGTCTTTTATTCAGAAAATTTCACAACTGCCGTCTTTCCCTTTATAGCAATACTAACCCCAGATCTTATAACTTATATAATTTAAAGGTAATATTAATTATAATAAGATTAAAAATGACTAATAGCACCATCAAATATCATATCATCGTGCTTCCCGCCATGGCTGACATTGCAGGCTGACCAATCCATAATCGAAGCTGTCTTATAATACCAAGATCGTTTTAAGCCATTAGTACTGGCGGGTAGGGGTATCCAGTCTTGTCCCGTCCCGGGTGTCCTGACCTGGTCTAGAGGATTTTAGGACGGGTCCGTCCCGGGACGGGACAAGGTTGATATTCAGGACGGGACGGGTTTCGGCCCGTCCCTCTGGAATCCCGTCCCGTCCCGATTTTTTTTTTTAAATTTACATTATCTTATCTTTTCCACTCTTATATAGATATTTTTATTCTTATACAGATATTTTTATATTGATATTTCTATTCTTTCTTACTATTACTTTTTTTCCCTTATATGGGTAAGTTATTATATTATATCAAGGAGAAATATTGGTATTTAGAGTAAGTTACTGGAGCATTTTATATGGAATAATTTATTGAGATGATTTTATTATAATATATTTTTTTAAAAAAAAATTCAGGAATTCCCGTCCCGTCCCGGTCCCGTTGGGACCGGGGCAAATTCGGGACGGGACTGGACACGGGACGCATTTTGCGTCCCGTGTACTGTATCGGGACGGGACACGGGACGGGGTTGTCCCGGTCCCGACCCGTCCCGTGAACACTCCTACTGGCGGGCTAACCTATTTTTAAGTGGGTTAACCAGCCAACTATTTTTTTAATTATTAATATTATTATTTATTTTACTCAAATATTATTTTAAATACCCTAATTATTGAATATTAGTAAAAATAATTATTTATTTATTGATATGTATTAAAATATTATAATTGATTAATATTATGTTAATATTTATTTAGATTTATAGTTATAAAATTTTATATTTTGTTATAAAATTAGAAATTTTTAAGAGTATAACATTAGCAAATTTTTTATTATACTAATATAACAATAGAAATTTTTTATTAATATTTTAAAATTTTAAAAATATTTTTTTAAAAAATATTAAAAAAAAGGTAATGAGCTATCTAACCCGCCACTAGGGCTGTTCACGGGACGGGTCGGGACCGGGACAACCCCGTCCCGAATTTGTCCCGGTCCCGATGGGATCGGGACGGGACAGGAATTCCCAATTTATTTTTTAAAAAAAAATATTATAATAAAATTATCTCAATAAATTATTCCATATAAAATGCCATAACAACTTCCTCTAAATACCAATATTCTTCACTAATAGAAAATAATAACTTACCCATATAAGAAAAAATAATAATAATAAGAAAGAATAAAAATATCTGTATAAGAATAAAAATATCTATATAAGAGTGAGAAAGATAGGATAATATAATATTTTTTTTTTTAAAAAATATTTCGGGACGGGACGGGACAGACCCGTCCCGAAATTACCGAGATCGAGTCGGGACACTCGAAAGGAGATAACTTTGGGCACCCCTACCCAAAGTACAATAATTAATTAAATAAACTACAACACGCAGTGTTGAACTTAGAGTTCCTGTTGTAATATATATAATCAATGATCGAATTAATTACAAAGAATTGATGGGTGTGGTTGACTGCGCATAGCCTAACGAAAAATGATTCTACGCGGCGTAGGTTTTCGTTTTTCATCATATGGGTTGGTGTATGTTTGGATAAATTTCACACACTAGTTTAAAAAAAAAATTAGGTTAAATTATAGTTTGAACAAAATATTAAATAAATAGCTATCAAATATCTAAAAAAAAATTTTAGACTAAGTTATAGTTTTAGATAAATTGAATCAATTAGTTTATAGAAAAAAAGAGCTTTAAGGTTGTCTAATAAATATTTTATTTTTATTTTTTTCACTCTTTCTCTCATTTCCTCCACTCTCTCTCTCTCTACTTTCTGCGTTTCTCCTTGTGCTCGTGCTTTCCTCTGTGTCGTCTGAGCTTTTGCTGACCTGTGCGCTCGCCTCTATTGTCGACACTATCTACTGCCTTCATTAGTTCTATTGCTGTCGTGATGTCGTTATGCTTCTGTTTGGACCTCCATCATTGTTGTTGCTCCTTCGCCGTGATGGTGCTATCGATAGGAGGGGAGATGGTTGTTAGGATGATTGGTGTCTGAATTGTGAACGGAATAGGAGTGGAGGAAGATTGTGGGACAGCTGTCTCTGTCGCAATATTCTAAATATGAATAATATTTATTAGGAGTTTTATTGAAACTAGGTGATAATTATGCCTTAAAACTTGGAGCAAAATATATATTAATGGGCAAAGTGAAAACCCAAATCAGGATGGAAAAATATTTTTAGTGTTGGTTCATAGGGGTTGGCTAGCCTGATTCTAGGAATGACATCCCATATTTATTGAGGATAACTTTGGATTCTCAGGTGCCCTCCTTTTAAATTTAAAGACTCGTCATAGTTATAGTTATGACATGCTTATAGATTTAAAAACGATTACACAAAGCTTACAAATAACTTATAAATGGGATTAAAAAATAATATATTGAGTATGTTATGTTTATTGGAATTGATGATATTCATTTTTTGGTAAAAAAAATAAGGCCTACAATATAAAAAATATATATTTGTTTGTCAAAATATATAAAAAAATAAAAGCGATTTATAGACAGGGTATACAACAATAAATATGGAATGCTGATAATGTAAAAGCCTGTAGCATTCCTGGATAAACAGTGCATTCCATACAACTTTGAAGGAATGAAAATCTACTGTTTGGGAACGAGTAAATTACGGTCGGCAATGGAATAAGTCAATTTTTCATGGCAGTTAACCAAACATGTTTTCACAAAGGAATGGGATCCTCGTTCCCACGTGCACCTAATTATAGTAATTAATAATTCCCCACAACTAAACAATACCTAAAAGACAGTGGAACCCTTGCTACGCTCCTAATAATGTCCCCTTGTTATGGATAATAGCCAGCAATTGAAGGCAAAACAAAGGACATATATATTCAGGCACTTGAGCTAACAAAAATTTATCCAATTAATAAAAAATTAACTTGTAACCTATAAAATTATAAATTTAAATTATATTATTAATATAGAAAATTATTACCGGTGATATGTAAATACTTAATAAACTCTCAGATTCAATTCGCTAATTTTTTTTTTTGTAATGAAAAAAATATTCAGCCACTTGGACATAAAGCTTGTTAACTTAAAGGCAAAAATGTGTTCACATATTCTTTGCTGGTTTCACTGCTGTTCAATACCGCAAAGTTGCCAATCGCTGTACCACTGAACTGGTCAATCTTGATTGATCAAGTGGTTACCAACTCTGGTAGTAATATAACGGGAAGTGTGCCCACAAGTTACGAGAATAGTTGAAGGTAGTGAGGAAGAGGAAGACAATGAAACGGTGCGATTAGGAAAATTGAAGCTGCTGATGTGGCGCAAATTAAACCGTAGATAGAAGTTACTTGATCTAACGGCAATGGGAGGGGTGAGGAAATTTTGAAGCAGTTACTGAAAAAGTGATATCTGCAGGCCCGGTCCTTTTTTTTTGGAATGGCGCGGGCGGGACAGTCTCGCGCGTACCTCGCACTCGCTCCTGTCCCTCCCACTTGACCCCCTGGTCGGACTTGAAAAAGGAGGGAAATCAAACGCCCAAAAACCCTAAACCTCGCAAAGCTCTCGCGGGCTTCCTACTTAGTTCTTCTTGCATGCATACCATAAACCATTCAAGTTTCCTTGAGCCTTTTCATTGTTGTATTCTCTGGTGATCCGTGTGTTTGTGAAGGGTAGTTTCTTTCTCTGGGTGTCGAAGGCGGGAGGTGAGAACCCTACAGTAGAGTGCTTCTATGGCGAGGCTGCTTTCGAACACTTACCTTCTCAAGCGCTCTATATACCCTACAGTTGCTACGGTTAAGCATTTTTCCTTTTCTGTTCTCATATTTTGTTTTCCAAGCTATGTTGCCATTTTCCCGCATTCTTACAGTCCCTCATTTCTCCCTATCATACATTTTCACTTGACGGAGTCTATGCGGATTTGGATCACCTTTGAAGTTCAATCTTATTTATTTATTTATTTTTGTTAAATGTTTAATCGGTCCGTGGCTTGGTAACAAAATGAAGGGTTGAAGCTTAAGCGATTCCCGGATAGCCTTTATGCCGAAAGTCAATGTTTTTTGAAGATTATCTGTCCCTTGTTAAGGGAAAAAAACCACAATGGCGAATGGCTGAGCATGTTTATGCAGACCTAGCACTAGCTCTCCCTCTTTCGGAATATTATTTTACGTATGTTTGTGAGATTGATTCCTTGTCTTTAATATGCTTAACTGTTGTTTTCTTTTATTTCCAGGGCTTTAGCCAAGGAATATTCGGCGCGTCTCAAGTTTTCAGCTTTTCATCCAGAGGTTTATTTTTGGGAGAAAGGCTTTTTCTACTCTCTCTTTTTCTCTGTATCAAGTCGATGACCAAACAAGAAAAACTAGCCATTAACTTCTGATGCAAGATTAGCTACATCGATTAAGATAATAGGGGAAAATTGCCACGTGTCTTCGAAATTCCTGATTTATCGGTGATCATCTTGCATAAGTTTTGAAAATCAGAATCCCGGTGAAGCACAAGGTGCTTTCATTAAGTCCAAAATTGTTTTTGCTTCATAGGATAGACGGCAGCTTCAGCCATTTATATTGACATGGAAAGCTTGCTAGTCAGGCTTAACTTCCTTAAATACTGTATATGAATTCATTGTAAATCTGAAGGAATCAATTGTGTCTGGAAAGCACAATATTGCTCAGGCTTCTTTACTAAGATATTGGATAAATTGGATTAGGAGGTTATTAGTCTATAATTTGGACACTGAGTTTTATGTACTGGAAGAATTTTGAAATTTGCCTCCATTACCTGCTCCCGTTTATTCTGTGAACCAAGCAGTAAAAGAAGTTGGGTCCATTGCTACATGAATTTGTGTACTGGAATCATGTTATGTCCAAATACTGTGATAAGAATCTTTTTCCCCCAGCGACAATTATCACCTTTTTCCTTTCTGTTTATCATAGTCTTTGCATTAATGCCTCTAAGTTTGATCGTTATTTTTATTTTTGTCTACCTGAAGGTAGAAGGGGATCTAAATCAGATGGAAGTGACTCAAGTGATGAGAACATGTCCAAGAAAGACTTGGCCCTACAACAAGCTCTGGATCAGATCACTTCCACCTTCGGAAAGGGTTCTATTATGTGGCTTGGTCGCTCTGTTGCATCAAGACAAGTCCCTGTGGTGTCAACAGGGTCTTTTGCTCTGGATATAGCATTAGGAATCGGTGGACTTCCAAAGGTATTCTTAGCTCCATATATGAAGTTCTTTTCTCTTTTATTCTACATGAGTACATGAATAGAATTTTAAATGCTATGTTTTTTTTTTTAAAAATGTAATTAGTTGAAAGTGTTAAAAAAATTTTGTTTTTTGTCTCTTCATTGCTTTTGCCTATTTCCTTTCAGCAGTGATATGACAAGTACTTTTTTATGTTTATGTCTGATTCACATAATAAATTTGTTGTCCAAGTCAGTTTTATTGACTGTTTAGTGTTGGCATTTCATTTTGAAAAATAATGTTTTATTGCAAGATAACATATTGTGTACATATAGTTTGTTTCAGGAATAACTTGGGTTGTAGATACATACATGTATATGGAAGAGGGTGGAGAGAAGCAACCTTATGTTTTGCTGTGCAAAAAGATATACACTTATGTTGCATGCAAATTCTGAATGTTTGTAGGGACGAGTTATAGAGATATATGGTCCAGAAGCTTCTGGGAAAACAACTCTTGCTTTACATGTGATTGCGGAAGCACAAAAGCAAGGAGGTTATCTTTTTACGCCTTTTCTTCAGAGATACGCATGTCTATAACTTTCTGGTCGTCTTGGCTTTGTTCTTAACTACAGTTGTGAACATTGTACTACTGCTATCAATTATGATGCCGGGACCATTTTCATAGTCTGTTTCTCCTGCACTTTACATGCGCCTTGGTTATTTACTTTGGATAGATGTGGTTTCTTTTTATGATATTTTAATGCAGGTCCAAATAAATTTTAAGAATATCCCGCATAACTAATGTTATTTGAATGCAGTAAATTGTTGGTCTAATTCTTATAAGGCTTCTCATTTAACTATTCCTTCCCAACGCTGCGGCAACATTTTGCAGGTTCTAGCAATTTTCTAACTCTATGAACAGGGGTTATGTTTTGGCCCCCATTTCTTTGATTACTTCTATAGAGAAGGGACTGTTATTGGTTGGTTTTTATAATTTGAACTTTTCATGATCAGTTCCTTTGTGGTTTTGTTAATATATTTGTATTTGCTTTGCCATTACAAGGACTGTGAAGATGAAGGGGCATATAATTTTGAATAGCTTGACCACCTTCTTAGTGCATATCTATTAAGGACTTGTGCTTGGTCCATGCGGCATTGCGGACATTGATTGGTTTGTTTCTTGCAGGCTACTGTGTTTTCGTTGATGCTGAGCATGCACTTGATCAAACACTTGCAGAGTCCATTGGTGTAGATACTAAGAATTTGCTTCTCTCACAACCAGATTGTGGTGAACAAGCACTTAGTCTTGTGGATACCTTAATCCGCAGTGGTTCAGTCGATGTAATTGTTGTTGACAGTGTAAGTATGGGGCTTCTTTTGTTCTTTTTAATACCATTTTTATTGGTCACTGTAAATATGACTTCTTGATTGCTTTTATGAGTCAAATTTTTAGTGTTCCATCTCTCCCTATTTCCTCTCTCACCTTTTCTCTGTATCTCTCTTAGATAGTACTTACATGTGATTTAGATTATGTCCTCTGGTTTAATGGATTGGAGTTCTTATATGCCAGGTAATGCCTACTGACTTTTTGCAGTGTTCCCAATACTAGGTAGCTGCTCTTGTTCCTAAAGGTGAACTCGATGGTGAGATGGGTGATGCTCACATGGCAATGCAGGCAAGGTTGATGAGCCAGGCACTTCGGAAATTGAGCCATGCTTTATCACTATCACAGTGTATATTGATTTTTATTAACCAGGTATCAGCTATGGTTGCTGATTGTGCTAATTTTCTTTGGCCTACACCATAGGTGTCATTTTACTTGCTAAATTTCCTACATATAACAGACTTGGGGTTCTTGGGAATGCTAATAATGTGGGTGATATTATCTTTTCCGGTTGTTTATGTGGGAAGTGACTGTTGACTCATTGTCTTAATATGTATTTTCTGGAAGAATATATGTTTTTCATTTTTATTTTAAGTGCATAAATAACTTGATTACATTAAATCAATCAAGGGATGTGCTTATATAATCTTTTGATGAGTTTTTGTATGTTTCTTCAGGTGAGGGCTAAGCTCTCTACTTTTGGATTTGGTGGGCCAACTGAAGTTACCTGTGGTGGTAATGCATTGAAATTTTATGCTTCTATGCGGCTAAATATCAAGAGAACAGCGTATGTTAAGAAGGGTGAAGAGGTAAAAATAATCTGTTCGTTCTACTGCTCCCCGTGTTCTTTGTCTGGTTGAAATATTTTTGGACTAAGGGTTGGATCTCAACCCTTGGTATCCTCTCACAGTAACAAGACCTCCCACGCATATCGGTGTGAAAACTTCTTAGGTTGTGCTTGATTCAAGTGAAAATGGGCATATTGAAAATAGCAATGCATTTTGACTTAATTGTGTTCCAATATTTTTCAAATTTCTTCCTTAGTGTCTTACAGATGCCAATTTTCTTACCAACCAAGCATAACCTTAATATGTAATTATGATAGTTTACTGATATATCTACTTAAATGCATCAGAAAGTATGGGTAATGGACTAGTCATACATATTACCCCAATCACCGCATGCTTCCATGATAGTGATAGAATCCATTATATGTAGTATTGACAATAACTGGGAGGAGTTAAAAATCATACATTTGGAATCAATTCATCAATATTTGGGACGATGTTTTAACATTTCTTTTGGAGAAACTGGTTCAGTGTGCTGGGGTATGTCTCCATTAAGCCTGTCCATGTAATTTCGGGTTTTGTAGTATTTTTGGGTATGAGGATTAGCTTGATTGCATTGAAGCGTTTTCATTACTGGTCTGAGTCGTCTTCTTTTATGATGTTTCATCATGCAGGCTATAGGAAGCCAGGTTCTTGTCAAGGTCGTGAAGAACAAGCTTGCCCCTCCATTCAAATCGGCGCAATTTGAGCTTGAGTTTGGCAAGGGCATAAGTAGAGAAGCTGAAATTTTGGAGTTGAGCCTGAAGTACAAATTAATCTCAAAGGCTGGCTCATTTTACAATTATAAAGGTGAGAATTTCCATGGTAAGGATGCTATGAAGAGGTTCCTTGCAGAGAATCATGGTGCACAAGAAGAACTCATTATGAAACTCAGGGAGAAGCTGTATGCTGAAACAGAAAACGAACCAGAGGCAGGGGCAGCAATTGGACATGTCACAGAAGAAATTGTATCATCCGATTCTACCGACGAAGAAGCAGCTACAGCTGCAGAAGCATGAATTCGTGAATGGCCTCGAAGCTTTGGTTTACACTTTTTTACCCTGCCTGGATTTGGATCCATGTGGGTGGGATGGCATATCCTAATCAATTCAATTGAAGAAAGCCGCATGAAGGAGCATCGGGCGGCTTAGGTAAATGTTGAAAGTGCTGCATATTGTTCTTGTAGATATAATTTTGCCGGTCATTATATGTATGCCATTATCATGTGGTTATATTGGATGTTCCGTGATTGGGAAGAAAAAGGGAGGTCAGTAGTAAAAAGACTCTGGTCATTTCCAAGGATTTGTGAGGATATTACTTCTCTATATATAATGCTGAATCTGTGCCTCATTGGAGATCTTCTGTGTTTCATGTTATTCCTCCTTTCCACACCTAGGCCGAACGAGGATAACTGCATGCGTCACGGTTCCTTACGGTTAACTTGTGAAATCCTACACAAAAATGTGCACGGATAGAAATGAGTATATGTTGTTTTAGCATATGCCCAGATGCTAAAGTCTAGGTCATGTCTTAGGATGATGTCCTTGAGGATTATTTCTCCTGCCTTGATATCTCTCAGGATAAAACAAACCCTTCTTAAATTAAAACTCAAGGACATAAGAACCGTCGGAAATTAGAACTTTTGCAACCCAAAACTAAGAGAATGGTGGTGTCAGTATTTGTGTAAAATGAACATAATGATATTGTTTTAAGATTTTATTTTCTTCCATCAAAATATGAAGAAAGATAGGAGAATAATTATTTTATTTTAATTTATTAGTTCTAACATTAAACTTTACGCCTGCACTACAAGCAATCAACGAGAAGAATTTCAAAATTTGAAAAGAAAAAGCTTAGATTGAATATCGAAATGTTATAAAATACGAGTATAAATTAAAAATTAAATGTAATCAATTTTTTTAAAAAAAAAATTCTCTCAATGACAACAAATGAATAATATAGGAACTCCAAAATTATTTTGTATCAAATACTAAAAGTTACATTTTCTTTGAAAAAAATACTTTAATGAGATTTGAGGGAGCATAGGACCGACAATCACGGTCAAATGTTGAAGCAAAGAAGAGTTGAAGCCTCCTGTAAAGTAAAAGGACAAAGGAATAAACTACAAAAAACATTGGGCACAAAAACTCTCCTATAAACAAACAAAACAAAAAAGTTGTGGGTTCAATCCTACATATAACCTCATATTGTTAGTGTTGCTGCCCTCTAATTAAAAAAAAAATTAGTTTACATTCCCATATTACAACAGCAACCAAAAAGGGCAAAAAAAAGAAGCATAATTCAAATACTATTCAGCAAAACATTTTTTTTTTGCAAAAAAAATAGATAAAGGAAAACTATATGAACCAATTTAGTATGTATGAAGTTTTGCTATATGCATTTGGAGATTATAGATATTAATTTGAGAAATAATTCTTGAAAGCTTTTTTTTTTTAGTTGCCCACCCGGTTCACCGGAGTTTTACCCCGACTACATCCGGATCCGACCCGCGTCGCGCACCTGGTTATGGTGGGTGAGTCTCCCAACGGGAATTTTCTGCGTACGCCAAGGCTCGAACTCGAGACCTCGCTTAAGCGATACCAAGACGCTTACCACTCGGACTAACCCCCGTTTGTTCTTGAAAGCTTGAAATTATTGAACATGGGGGTCATACACATGTCAAAATTTGCTCCTTCGGGCTCCTGAAGGCAACAAAGAGTTTTAGGCATGCGTCCACGCAGCCTGACACAAACCCAAAACGACAACTTAAACTAATTAATTAATTGACAGTCGTGTCTCCTAAATAATTCATTTATGAAGTTAATTGTTGGTATAAATTCAATAATAATAAGAGCATTGTTGATTGCCACATAAGATTATACCATATGTGAAATAAAATTTTCTGTTTTTTATTTTATTTTTATCACTCGTAATATATATTCTGATCAAAATGATGACAATACATAATTAATAGAACTAAATCATATATTTTCGGGATCATGAGAATGACTTTATCATCTTGGTAGTTCATTGAATATTTTATAAACTTAAATATCCCACATAATATTAACATTGAGATCACATTTGGCAGTACTAAATTATTGGACATAAACAATTGGATGAAGATCATAATTTGCTTATTGGAGTTTGGATTTGTGGTAATTTAATCATACAAAAATATATGAAAACGTGTCAGGTGGTGATTGGTCCCCTTGCCAGGTCAGCAACCACTCTTCTCACAGCTTCTTCAAAGGCAGCCTCATCCCAATCACTCCCCTGCAAACGTTATTTTTTTAGACAATATTTCAATAATTTAAGCACGAAAATATTCCATAATACTCTATATTATATATAATTACTTTTCATATTTTTTCAGTATATTTAAATACATAAAAATTTCATGTAATCAAAACTTAAATAGAAGGCTAAATAAATAGCCTGCTACAAATGGTGAATAAACAGTTCACTTTGGATTCCATGCTTATTATCTCAATTCTCAATTTTTGTATGATTTATTTTTCTTCATTATAAATTTTCCTTCTCTTCCATTGTTTTGGGGAGAACACTTGATACGCTTTTATTATACAAAACAAAACACACACAAAAACTATCCTACAAGCAGATACCATATACCCAGAAATGTCAGGTCCCCGTTGGTCCTCGATCAGCATTTCAATAATTTTTAATTGACATATTGTCTTATCAATCAATGTTCAATGATGAAAACTATAAAAGTCAACATATTTATAAATAAAGAACAGTGCAATGCTAAAAAAAAAAAGCATAGATTCACATTTCACATTGTATATTTCTCACTTGTCTTATTATATAACAATCTTACTAACTACTCCATCCTAGAGATTTTAATTTATTTTTAAATATAAATTTTTTATTTATTTTATCTTTTAAATTTATAATTTTTCCTAATATATCTCTATATAATTACACATAATAAAGGGTATCTATTAAAAATAATTTAAATACACATAATTAAAAGGAGTGTTTTAGGAAATCTAACACGTAATTATTGTAATTAATTAATTTATTTAATTTTTTTAATTTATTTAAATTAATTAAATATATCTTATAATTAAAAACAGAAAATGGAGTAATAGTTTGCTATTGACAAATTAATCTCTATACATTATTCACATGTCAAATTAAAAACTTTATATTTAAATTTGGGTTCGGGGCTAAATAATTAATCACTTCGTCGTCATCATCATATAAACACACAAACATCTAACCATAATTTGTTTAACATTATTATACAAAGAATTCAAAACCCTAGTCAGCATGTCTTAATTATTATTACAAGGATTCAAACACAATATGTGGGTGTGGGAATTTATATAATCCCAGAGAGTGACATATCATGGGACACCAACTTAATTATGTAATACTAAAAAAAATATTTATCATAGCACTATTTCATGACGATTATAAGTTAAATTATTGTGAATAAAAATATTGATATTTTTATAAATAAGTTTTATTTTAAAATATTTTTACTGCGGTTCTATAAAAAAAATATTATTAAAAGTATTCTACTTAAATTTAAAAAATTTAAATAGAGTAAAAATATTAATAATATAAAATTTTTAATAATAATTTTTAATAAACTGCCGTTACAAGTAAAGTATATATATTAGAACTGAGTAAACTATATATATATAATATCCCTTGATTTTAGTACTTTTAACATTAAATTATATATATATATTATGTTTGTGTTTACGTGAGTGCAAGTCAAGGCACTTTTAAGACGGTTCTTTCGTTGTTAAAAGTATTTCACATGAATTTTTAAATTTGGGTTGATAAAAGTACTAAAATAATTAACAGTAATTTTTTAAAAAACTACTGTTAAAAGTGATTTAGAGGGACTTTTAACTATGGTAAAAGGTTCCCAAAAATTTAAAAATCTTAGACCTAGGGTCTGTTTGGTTTGCCTTCAAACCATAGTTTGAAAATGGCTTATAGCCCAAACTTTGGTTTGGGGAAATTTTAAAATAAACAGTCATATTTGTCCATAAGTGCTTTTGGATAAAACTATGGTTTAAAACCATAGTTTTAAATAAGCTATTAAAACTAGCTTTTGGAATAGTAAAAGAGTTTATGGATTATCTAATTACTATCTCACCTCTACTTTTTCTTACACCCTCTCTCCTCTCTCCTACTTTTTCTTACACTCTCTCTCATCTCTCTTCTCTTTTCTCTACCTCTCTCATCTCTTTGACTTTTAATCAAATCATACCCTTTTTGGTAATTTAACAATATAAAAAGTCCTTCTAAAATAACTATCCAAATACTTATTTATTCATAATCACTTTTTTTTTTCATAAATTCTTCTCTAAAAGCCTTTTTCCATAAGCTGTCCATAAGCCCTTTTTTTTATAAGCCCTTTTTTAAAATCCTATCCAAACAAGCCCCTAATTATAATTTCACTTTAATTTTTTTACAACATTTTGAGGTCTTGTCTTCTGCCCCACCATGATAGACTTATATGAAGATCATTTTTTAATATTTTTTCTCCTATTTTTAGTACTTATCTCTGTCATTCTCTATCGTCTCCATCATTGTCCTCCGTCATAAAAGTCTTAAATCACCATTTAATTTCATCATTTGCTCATTTTTTTTTATTTTTTCAGTTATTTGTTGTTTATAAACTGTAATACATCATATGTGCTATCATTTTTATATTAAATATTTATAAGTTTTCTTTTTTATTTGTCATCTTTCTCTCCACTCCTTCAACCTCTCACTCGTTTGAATCACTTCACCATTATATCAAAATGAGCTTAAAAAGCTTAATAGCAAAAACTTTCTAGATCTTTAATTTTTTTGTCAGATCTACAACTTCTTCTCTAGATCTAGTTCAATACTTTTAGTGAGACTGATTGTGGTGGCAGGTGAACCTTGTTGGAAGGAGTTCGAATAGTTTCAATGAAAAAAGTACTGGATCGTCAGTTTATTCACTAGATATTTGACTTATTCTCTCTAGATATTGTCTGATACGTTTAATGAGTGTGACCGAGGTAGCTGATGGTGAATGTATGCCGAGAAAAACTAAAAAAAAATTTAGCTTTCCACGATAGTTTTAGTTAGAATTGCCGTGAAAATAAAGTAACATTTCACAACAATTTTAACCAGAACTGCCGTGGAAATAAAATGACATTTCATGGCGGTTTTTGCATAAAACGGCCGTGAAATGTTACCTTTAACGGCGATTTTGTAACCACCGTTAAAAGATATACTTACAATAATAGTAGAATTCACGCTACTCCTAAAACTGCAGTGAAATGCTATTTTTAACCGCAGTTAAAATTTTTTTTCCTAGTAGTGATAATTTGACTCTAATTAATTAATATAATTTTGTTTTAGCTAGTCTGCTTGACTGATCTGTGTCTCTTACCATCAACTACTGAATGTTTCTATGTATTTAGCTAACCTTTCAACACATCAATGCAGAAATTATAGTTTTAAGTACGATATATATATGTTGGTAACACTTGCAAAAACAATAAAAATATATGGTCTGTCGATTCTAAGGATATTATCCTTAATTAAGAGTTATTTCGCTATTATAAACCATGTGACACTCCCTAAAATTAAACAAATCCTTCCTGTAGAAAGTAAGGTGATAAAATAGTGAAAATTAAATAGAACTAAACAAAGCATAAGACTGGAGGAGAGAAGAGAGTTGTTCAAAAGCTCAGAGCAGAGTTGCACCCAACATACGACCCTTAGCCCATTTTATAGGCCAGAGACATTGGGCACATTGCGAATGATTTAATTACATTTTAATCCCCACTTGCTTAATGAGGATTAAAAAAATGGGATTAAAAAGGAGGTTACTAAACACATTAATGCATATTGATGGTAGCTAGCTAGCTTAAAGTAGCATTATATATATATGGACTTATATATATATATAAAGTAGCATTATATATATATGGTTTTTATATTAAACATAAATTAGACATGAGATATGCGTACGATATGTAACCATAAATATCATGATGAAGAAATTAAAACACAAATAATATGTCTAATACAAGTGATAAATACTACTCCCTTGGTCCGACTTAATTGGAGAGTTAATTTTAATCTTAATAAATATAAGATCTATTTTCTAAATTTATTAATTTTATCTTAAATTATCTTTATTAATATTTTCTCAATAATAATTAAATAAAAGAGTGAAGGAGAAAGTTAATAAATATAATTATAGTATTTTAAAAAAAATATAACATATTAACTAAATTTTTAATATAATTAAATTAGTTAAATATATCCTAAGTTAGAATAACACACATGTATTTATACATATAGTTTAAGCCCGTATTGGTAAATTGGGACCCCTACTCAAAAGCAAAATTTCTCTACTTACATGATCAGCCAATCACAGAGAACCCTAAGCAGGAGGATAAGAAAGATAAAAATTCGTACTGCTGCATAATGTTTTATGAAGTGTCAGGTGATTTTTCAATATCTGTACGTACCTGTATCTTCAATCTGAAAGTTGCTTCATTGATGGAACTCCCTTGCGCTATATGTGTGGTCGCGTCCACAGAAATTAAACTCACTCTCTGAATCCTTTTCAAAAATTCCAATAGGGGACTCAATATATCGACCTGCTGCTCAAAATAGTAACTTCGTCTTCTTCTTACAGTCACGTGTAGGTCGGTGAATCTTCCCTCTGATGAGCTCCATGATCCTGCAGCAACATCTGAAACCCTCACACTGATCAATCTTTCATCAGTTGAACAACAGCTGGTTTTGGCTTCTTGTCCTGTTATTTGTTCCTTCCCTTTCATTTTTTCCTTCACTTGTTGCTCCTCATCTCTTTTGGCCATCTTTTCAATCTTAGCCATCAACGAGCTCAATGTCTCCGTTGCTGCTATAAGTATTGATGCCTTGTCTTTCTACACAACCAAAAATTCAATTATGTTTCTGGGAATTCACTTGAACTAACACCACACACATGCTCTCCTCCTGGTCCTTTAAGTTACTTCTAGCATTTTCATGGAAACCAAAGAGAGGTTTAAAAAACTCATTAACTTCATCTGAAAATTAACAAAGTTTCTAATTTTGCACTTATTAAAGCCATATTTGTTTTATTTAAAGAGTCAAACACTGAGATTACAATTAAGCGGGATTAAACCCGAAACCCTCCACTTACCGGGATACTTTCATGCCATAGACCATAAGGCCATTGGATAAGGGCAATGTGAAAATTAATGTAAAATCAATAGTCACTGTGAATTTAGAAGATAATTGAAAGTTGAAAGTTGATAAACAAATTAAAATTAGAAGATTTTAGTGTGAGAGTTATATATTATAAGCTTGGTATATACGTACGAACGTACCTTGGTTTCTGGAGGGAGGAGTGATCTAAGTGCCTGAAAATTCCGATTGAGTTTCTCACGCCTTCTTCGTTCCGACAACATGTGAAGGAACTGGCTACTGGTGTGATGAGAGGCTTCATAATGCTCTCTCGTTCTCATGAAATGTAAGCCTCTAAGCATTTCCAAAGATCTCTTGAGCAAGCTTTTCCTTCGCAAATTGGGTTTATAGTGACCCATTTCATAAGCTCTGTACCTCTTGAAAGCACTAACTCTTTCTGAAGAAGGCGAAGATATAGCATGAAGAATTGCTTTAACCTTGCCGTCATCGTGTTCATTCGCTTGCTGCATCAGAAGCATTTCAGGCAAGAGAGAACTGCTCGGAATATTGCCGAATAGGAGGGAAGTGTCCTGATCGGAGCTTCCTGTAGACAGTGATCTCAAAGGTGGAATCTTCTGATCAACTTGATGGGATTGTACTCTAGAAAATTCTTCGGGAAACCAGTTCTGCACATCGGTTTGAATCTCGGCACCCTGCACAATAAAAGAACAAAAAGAAAGAAATCAGAATTCAAACAGCGAACGAGATTGAATTAAATTCATTTGGCAGAGAATAATTAAATATATTTTACTGACAAGAGAGACAGATGAGAATCCAAGCTCAATTTCTCCATGGTGGCAACCTATGAAAACAGCTGTCTGTAAAAAAAACAAAAGAAAAGAAAATTAACATTATTAATGCTTACAAAGTTTAGGTTATGGAAATACTATAGCTGGTTTCTTGTTCTGCAACAAACCTCAATCCTCGCTTCCTGCAGTAAAAGCACACATATTAACGCGAGTTTTCGTTAGCCAACATTACTGCAAATATATAAAGTTTCTTCATGAACTAGATCAGAAAAGTCGAGAGTTAATTAATTGCCTGAAAGAATTGCCTTTGTATATCTGTCCATGCCAGTCGTAGGAGATCAGATTGTTGGAGCTCTAGGTATGAATATTGGTTCCAAAAAGCCAGTCCTGGAACGCGGCTGATAAAACAGGAAGCTAAGTGGGTAAAAAACACTTGAATGCACAAGAAGCATGTAAATTACTGGTAATAATTAGCTACTGAATTTAGCTAGCCTTACTTTTCACAAGAGACGTCAAATTCCAAACCCCTATATTGGCCAAAAAGCCTTCGATCAACACTCCCCATGGAAGAGCTTGCTTGTTGGTTTTGTGCCAGTACGTCATATAAACCATCCAAGAACAGCAACCGACTACGAAATGAACAAAATCAAAACAGCAATTGAAAATTAGAGGCCCAAATAAAAAAAAACATGCGTGCGTGCGAAGATTATATATATATATATATAGTTACTTGGATGATGAACTATAGGACCAGAGGCAAATGTAGGTACAGCCATAAGAGTGAAGTGTGGATTGTAAGAAATCAAGTCTTGCAGCTTCTGAGAAGGAGAAGACGCTATCCATGGATTATTGATGATGGTATCTAGGGTTTCTTCATTATTATTTATCAGAATCTGAGAGTGTAGTTTCAGGTCCAGTCATTGTAGTCTTAGGGTATGGAGTCCGTACACGTTTCATTAATGGATTGGCTTGCCTCGCCCAGTGTTTGACAAACGATGGATATCTTTCTTTCTTGTAAAGCCAAAATGATGTTTAAATAAAGAGTTCAAAAGCCTTTTCAGTCAAGTTAAGTTGAAATTAATCTCCACACAATATTTTTTTTTGGGGACAAGTTTACATAAAAGGTGCATGAAGTGTTATATTAACGACATCCACACTTCTTAAATGTTCATGAAAACATAATACTCTATAGGAAGTTATAATAAAGAAGGAATGGTATCACTTAATAGCATAATAGCTATAGATGGGTTTTGAATAGTACAACTTCCTATAATTTTTATAAATATATGGAAATAGCTTACAATATTTCAAAGAATAATTTTTTATGTCATTGAAGAATAAGAAATTTGTGATTATATATTTGTAAAAAAAATTATTTGTTGAGAATTATTGCAAAAGTTATTTTATAATCTGAGAACAGATAGATAAATTTTTTTTATAGTGATTCCACCTAGTTATATTTATAAATGATTTGACCAAAAATGAAGTAAGAGTATGACAATAAGGAGTGTGAAAAACGAATGAAGCTACTTGTGTGTGTGGAAGAGTATTTATATTGAGAGTTACTACTTCTATTTCAAACTCAATACCTACTTATGCGTTCGTATGGAATATAATGTGAGTTATTCAAAATTTTCAGCTACAAATAGTGCAGTTTTCTGTGATTTTTATTGATTGTAATAAAATGGTTTAAAAAATAGTTAACATCATTAAAAAACTTATTTAATATGACAATTTAATCACAAATAAATATGAAAGAGTGGTGCGGACTAGGTATCTATCACTTAGAAATTTTAGTTTTATATTAAAATATTTCTCATTTAGAATTCAAATGAAATATTAATTATATTTTAACACATTTTTTATGGGTATATTTTAACACTTTTACTCTTGATTAATAAGAGAGTAATTTAAATATCCCATCCTATCCCATTACGAAACACAAGAAGAGTGATAGGTATCCTATAAAAAATTTGTAGCGCAATATAATATATAATATTTATATAAACTTGATAAAAAACTATATTATTCAAAATTATAACACACTTTAAAAAATAGTTAACATCATTAAAAACAACTCATTATTTCTATGTCTAATTTTTATTTAATAGGACAATTTAATTACAGATAAATAAAAATTTTATTAATCTTAGATGTTAATTAAGAACATCTTGTTTTTTTAAAAAAATCTATTTAATTACTTATTTAAAATACCAAAATAACTTATATTTTTTATCATGTAAGGAGTGGTATATTTTTTTAACAAGTTCAAAATGATATTAGTAATAAAATAAAGAAACTACATAATTCTTATATAATATGGACATAAAATGATGGAATGCAAGGCTATTGATAAAATAGGGAAAGAGGTTTAAAGAAGAGGTGAAATCAAAAAAAAGTATGCCAACAACATTCGTAGGACAAATTACATCTGCAAGTAATCTAATAGAGAGCTATTCGAAGATAATGATAGGAAAGAGTGGCATGTGACTTATAATGAGTTCATAAATTTTAACTTTAAGTGATTTAAACTATGATATCTTCAATTTAAATATATGTAACGTAAAAAATATTTTTCAGAGAATTATGTTTTATTAGATTCGATTTTGTTTGAATATAACTTAATTAATTATATTAAAAAGAAAGTTGGGGTTGGCTGTCATCCTCATTATCTAAGTAGGTCCGCCTCGTGTTGAAAATAATATAAAAAATCAATCTGACTGTTTGTGAATGCGAAAAGTTGTCCTTCTGATGCGAAAGTTCTTGAGAGCGATGGAGCCTGACTCATAAATCATAGTTAGGTGTAAAGCATCGAACCCAAATGAAGGCAAATACAAGAAATAGCAACAAAATGAGGGGCCCACCTGCAAATAATGGAAGTTAGAATGCGGAGAATAGAGGCATGGAATAGGAAAGAAATAAATGTCTTCTTGGAAAGTAAAGAGAGAGAGAAAAGGTTAGTCAAAGTCAATACTTGAAATATTTGAAAATTAGTCAACACATCCCAACCCACGGGCCTTGTTTTCCCAATTCCTGCTTCTTCTCCCTCCCTTCTCTGTTAATTCCCTCTCAGTCCCACCCAACCTAATCTTGACAACTTTTATTTTCTTTTTCTTTGTCAATTTTGTGTGAAAATAGATGGCTTGCTTCATTTGTTTTTACACTTTTACTATAAATTTTAATATATATGTTATATGTATATATGCATGTCAGCCAGCGTGTATATGTTGCGTACTAAAATCATAAAATTTTAAAAATTATCATATATCTTATGTATTATATATGCTGTATCATATGGAATATGCATACATGTGTTGGTGTTACATCATTTAAGGAAACCAAAAACTCAACTATTTAACAGCGTTGAATCATGGCAAAAAAAAACAGAGAGTTTTGAATCGGATTTAATTAAAATTGACTCAATTTATTTATTAGTATAAATATAGGAGTATTTATCGTTGTTTTAGCCCATTTTGACATGATGTAGAGCTCTGTCAAATTCGGTTGGCCGTCCCCCGTTAGTTGGGCAACCACACCACGTGCAGCCCCAGTCAAAATGATATTTAAATTAACAGGTAGCTTTGATTATTTATGAGCTTATATATTTGCCATTACAAATACATAGTTTACCAAACAAACTAGGTCACTGATTACATTATATCAAAGGCTCTACTATATATCTTGTTATTACTATGTTCTCTAGTTATTATGATACTTAAATGTTAAATACTCCATATAGTCATAATTATAAGAGCTAATTAATTTTTTTAGTAGATTAAAAAAGTTAAATAAATCGGTTAATTATTATCAGATCTAATTCCTCAATATGAATTCATATTATATACTCTTCAATCTATGTAAATTAGTCAATTAATTTTTATTTAGTTATATTTAACTGATTTATTTAATTTCTTTAATCTATTTAAAAAGATCAATTAGCTCTTGTAATTAAGACAGGATGGTATAACTTTATTATGCAAAGTAGATCCCAACTATTTAAAAAAATGGATAAATATTTTATAGTTATTTGGAGTAATTATTTATTAGAGTATCACTATGGTCTTTATTATAAGTCTATTATTGAAGAAATTTTTTGTCCTTCATATAAGTCAACTTAGAGGGATAATAATGGCTATTTTTCAATTTTACCCCATTGAATGATGAAAGAAGTGATAGAAAATATATAGTTTATTTTTTCAATACACATTATTTAATAAGGGTAAACTTCAAAATTTTTATAAATTTAAAACATTTAATAACTTAATTATCTTTTCTTAGTATATAAAAATTAGTTGAAATTAATTTATAATAAGAAGTAAAGTTGTATATTAGTTATCTTCGGAACCTTAAAGCTTTGATACCAAGAGAGATTATGAGAGAGAGAAGATGGAGATTAGTGAAATGATCTGTATCATTAATCAGAGTGATGGGTACATTATGTATAGGTATATATACAAGGCACGTCCCACTTGCTTAACTTAACCGACTCTGTTAATATCTAACTAACTTTAGTTAAGCTAACTAACATACTCTAATATTATTTATATTAAAAATCGTTGGTGCCGTCCTTGTTATTTGACGTATTATATTAACTTTTTTCAGGGTTAATATAACCAAACTACCCATGTCCATTATTGCATTATGTCACCCTTGCTTTTGTTTCTCTTCCATTCGTTCTCTCAGTTTTCGGGTTTTCTTGCGGCCATGAAAGAGTTTGTCTGAAATTCCGGCGATTGAGATGCAGAATCACGGTGTGGTCTCGTTCCACATCAGAAACATAGGAGCGAGGTTTTATTTTCTGATTTGGTTACATAAGAACAAGGTTTTATTCAAGGGGCGGGGTCCAAATCATGATCTTGTAATTGATTTTGCAAAAACGACAGCTTTGAAAATAGTGTGGAACTGGAATCTATTATACTTCTTGTGGGGTCACATAATGCAAGTTGTTTATACCAGAAAGGATTTGCTAATATGATGGATGGATTGCTAATATAATTGTTAGCTTTTGTTGCTAATCGGAAAAGGCAGATATATGGATAGATGGAGGCCGAAGTTGATAGAGACGTTATGTACTCAAAGATCATTTCATCAAATTTGAGGGTCCAGAGATATGCAAGACTTTTGGAATCTTTGAGGAAAACTCTAGCTAGTAAATTTCCTAATTTGGTTTTGCTCTCGTATTTATTTGACTGAGTTATATTTTAATATTATCATATTTAATTGGAGATAATTATTTTAAGTAAATTTTTTGTATTCATACGGGTTCTAACTCAAAATTTTATATTTAAACAGCTAAAACTTCCTCTATTTAGACAAACCCATGTTAGTAGATACTATAAGCTATAAATATAAGAGTTAATTAATTAATTTATTTATAAAAATTAAAAAAAAAAATTAGTTATTTATAAATAAATATGTGTCAATTATCTAAAATGTTATTTCTAATAATTTATATGAGAAACTATTCCCGTGAGGGAGAACTCTCTTAATATATATAATAAATATGAAGAGTTTACTAAAAATTTATAAATTTAAAAGATAAAATAAATTATAATCTTATATTTAGAATTAAAGTAAATATCTCTATTAATTTTTATATTTAGAATTAGATGAGGAATTACTTTTTTAAATATGTATTTATTAGTTTTAATTTTATTCGGACATAATGTAAGTTGTTATATTTAATAGGGAGGGATGCAATTTTAACTTTATAAAAAAAAAATTGTTACAAGAAAAGTGTATATATATATATATATATAATTATCCCACACCAAAATGAAGGTGACGAAGGGTCAAAGCCAAAATGTGGGAATAATATATATTAGGGTCTGACCGAGATTCTATATTTATTCTTTGAGCTTTGTTTCTTTTTTGGGATCAAACTCAGAGCATGAGACTTTGACATCATTTACTTTCACCTTCATTCCCCTCTCATCCCTATCTATGATCTAGGAGTCACCTATACTATGTATCTAATGTTCATGCTCCTCTTGAGCTTTACAATATTTACAGTTATTTTAATATTTAATATAAAATTTAGTTAATTTATTTAGATAAATTAAAAAAATTAAATTAATAAATTAATTATAATTAATATAATAGTTAGTTAACTAATTTAGGTATATTAAAAAATATATAACATAAATTTATTTTAAAATATTAGATTTGATCATAATTAATTTTTATATTAAATACTAAAAAAAATGTTATGAGATTGTATGATGATGTGGCACCACAAATTGTTAAATTCTTGTTTTTATTTTGGAATGCCAACACTGAATTATTTGACCCACCCCGCCCCAATATAATTTTCAGATTAAAAGCATTGCTTTGCTTATACTTTACTTTAAGTAATAAATAGAGTTTTTAAGATAAATGAGAGTATTTATAATTCAAATAAAACATAAAGGAGGTGAGAATATTTTTCTCTAATTCTATCAATTTTTTTTATCACCGCCCTCTTCTTTTTTTTCATTACAAGAGATAGCAAGTGGAATTGAAGCTGTGATCTTTCAAAATAATTCTATGATGAAATTATGGCTTGAATGAGGAAAATGACCATTAGTAGAAAATAGGCTTTTTAAAATCCTATTTTTAAACCAGTCACTGCGGAGACGGTTTAAAAAACATGACCGGTGACATTTTTGTAAATAAAATAAAATATTTATACCGGTTGTAAACATGACCGGTGTAAAAAGTCATGAACGGTAGTATTTTTGTAAATAAGATGAAATATTTACATCAGTTGTACATATGACCGGTGTAAAAAGTTATGATCGGTGTAAATATTTTATCTTATTTACAAAAATGACACAGGTAATTTTTTTTAAAACCGGTTTCGCAGTGACCGATTTAAAAATTGGGCTTTAAAAATGGGATTTTAAAAAGCATATTTTAAACCAATCTTATTTACAGCTGCTAGAATTACATCCGGTGTAGAATATCTTTGCTATTAAAAGTCTAACAAAAAGCGTTATGTTTTACAATTCCTTATATTCAAAAATCATATCGTCGTCCATGGAGAAAACTAGACAAGGGATAACACATGATGACAGGAAACTCCACCTTTGTAATATACCGTCTAAAGCTCGCCGAAGAAGAAGACCTAAATATGCGATGACCCATACCTGTGCTCGTCGTTCTCTATTGTTGAAGTCAGTCGTTGTAGCCTTTAAAACTCACCAAAGAAGAAGACCCAGATCTGCGATGGTGGGTGTCTAGTTTTTATTCATTTCTTTCTCGATTTTATTTAAATATATTTATATTCACTTTTAACTAGGTAAGTCGGAAGAATTATGACGATGTTTCTGTGATATCTTTAATTAGGTAACGACGTTTTTAGGTTTTCGTTTCTGTGTATATATTTGGGTTTTTGTCTCATTCATTTATGGGTTCTGTTTAAATATATTTTTGTTTATTTTTAAACAGGTAACCCAAAGGAATTGTGATAATTTTTTGTGATATCTTCAATTAGGTGACGACGTTTATGGGTTTTCATTTCTGTACATATATCTGAGTTTTTATTTTTTTCGTTTCTGGGTTCTTTGACTTTTTATTTCTTCCTCTTTTTTGTTCTCTACTTGCATTTTACAGGTACCTATTCTTCTTCATCAATCTCCTCCTCCTTCAGATTTGTGACAAAGAAGGAAATAATTTCGAACCTAAAATTTTTTTATTCTGAATTTTTTTTATTTTAACATTACTTTTTAAACCGGTTGTATAGAATAACCGATTTAAAAAAACTGATTGTTTACACCGGTCATATACAACCGGTATAAAATATTAAATTTTTTATACGGACTGTTTCTACATCATATCAAAGTCTAGTATAAAAGTCTATTTTTAACTGATTTAGAAAGTTTGGAAGTTGGTTTTTGGAGCAAACAATTTTTCTACGAAACAAATCCTCAAGTTCCACAGTAAACTTGACTAGTCCGCGCTTGAAGTGACTCACACTGGACATTGAAATTTTGTTCCCTGACCCAATTCCAAAAATGGGCCCAGCCCATTTAATAATCTGCAAAATCGTCAAACTTGGTTGTACTGGAAAATAAATTAGTCAAACTTAGTTGTCCTGCAAAATAAAATCGTTAAACTTGACAAATATAGAGTTATTCTACGAAATAAATTTTTTAGTTTATTCTTTATAAGTCTCGAGTTTAATTATTAAAAAAATATTTATATTAAAAAAAATAATTATAAATTCTAAAAAACAAGATTCGATAATAATATATATAAAAAATACTAAAACTTTAGGCATTTTAGTCTAATAATAACCTTATTAATAATTTTATAATCTAATAGCATAAAATTTTTTTTATAATTTCATGCTATTAATGTATCTAATTTTTTTTTTAAAAAAGTATAATAATGACCCCAAGTTTAGATCAAGAACTCGGACTATATGAACAAATTGTGTTGGAGCTTTTCCATGGAAAAAGGTAAAAAAAATGCATATTTCTTAATAAATCAATTTTAACGACACACTGGGGGCAAATTTTCTCTCTTTTTTTAACCTGGAAATTCACATGGTGTCAAATTACTTGGTTATATATATTTGTCATCCCTCTGGTACCTAAATGTTCATCTCCACAAACAACTCAAATTTGAAGGTTTACCTTTACCTATGTGCTTGAAGCCTCCTCTCTTACTATATCAGTCTCTGTTTTCCTCAAGTTTGTGTTCTTGGGGTCCTCTGACCACCATTCTTCCAGTGGTTTATATCAATTTTATTATAATCAATACAATTTAGAGAAAACTGTTATTGAAATATATATCTTCTCTTCAATTTTAAATTTAGTACTTATTTATTTTTTTATTAAATATTTTAATTTTGTTTTATTAACAGTTTGACACCATTAGCTCTTATAATTTTATTCGGTTAGCTCCGCTAGCCTTTATATGAAATTTAATTATGTTAACAGGATAACATTAAAAAATTTATTAAAGAAAGAAAAAAAGGGGCATGCACCAGATTAAAAATTGAAAAGAAAGCAGAAGTGTTTACAAAATAGTTTTTACAAGTTATGCTCTAGTCATTTGCCCAGCATGTGAGCAAAATGTAAACTAACAACCTAGTTTATAGATTACCATGCTTGTTTTCAATGCGTTTTATTTGGATGATGGTCTTTCTTTCTCAAAAGCCAAGCGTGCCACTAATTTAACTTCTTGAGTTAATTTCATTAATAGTAAGTTCAAGACAACTCTTACCCATTGTTTGGTATGGGTAATTTAGGGAGAAAGGGGAGGAGGGGAGGAATTTTGTCCCCTATCCTTGTTTGGATATTTAAATCTTTTAGAAGGGGAGAGGATTTTTTTTTTAAATTTCCCCTCCCCTCTCAACTTTACCCTCCACTCTAAAATTAGGGGAATTTAGAAGGAAGGGGTAATATTAGAGAAATATTTATATTTTATAATATTAATATACCCATAATTTTTTTAATATTTTAATATTTTTTCTATATTATATTTTATTAAAATAATATATAAGTAAATTTATCTATATAAAAATATTTTTTCTCCTCTACCTTCTTGAACTAAATAAGTTAATATAGAAATCATTCTCCTCCCCTCTTTTAATATTAATTTAAATAAAGTAATAATAGAATCTCTCGTTTTCTTTTCTTTTTTTTTTTTCTTTCTATTAAAATCTCCCCCATTCTCTTCTCTCCATTGAGCCAAACAAACCGTTACTAAACCTTGTGCTAAACTCACTCTATACAATTCCATATTAGAATTATAGTCTAATCTAAGATTTTTTTAGAATTATATTCTTTATATGGGTTTTAAACGTACTTTTTCCACATTTTTATTGTGTTCTGTCAGATTCATCAGTTTCTAGAAAGCCTTCTGTCCCCAAATTTCTTTAATCGTTCGTATAAGCTAGGTCGCGTGTCCTTCCCAGTCAATCGGGAACCCAGAAGAAACCTATATTTAAGGATGGCTCAAGCTTCACAAGACGTTGGTAAGTATTTGTTTTGCCCGTTATGCTGAATATGACACGATTTTGAACAAAAACACACCAATTATGGTTCACCAATTATGGTTTTGTTTCCGGGTTATCTAGATCGAACTGTAACTGTGTTCTTTCATTGATTCGTGAGGACGTTAAAAATCTGTGACAATTTATGCTCAAATTTTTCGGATGGCTTTCATCAAGTCGTCACTTTATGTTATTAACTAGAAAATACGGTTATAGTTTAGCTCATTTATCTATTTCAGACCAAACTGATCGGTAGCTGAACATCTAATTGCTGGTTTCTTTGTAAGCTACCCGTATCAACTGGGTTTAGTTTATAAAACCCTCTACTGGAAAATTAGTGTCTCTGTTAGCGGAAATGGAACAAAGAAAGTCCGCTTGAAGATCCCCATTGAGCATGTTATCTTTAGATATCACTTCTTTCTCTTTATAATGTCACTTTTTTTAATTTTTATGAAAATAACAAATGGGCAAATATTAAAAGTGGCATTTGAAAAGTATAATATCATAAAAAACGGGCCATCAACTTGGGAAAGTGATGCTGATATTTTGCAATTCTGGTAGAAATGTTTGAAATAATGAACTATTACATTGGTAATCATACCAGCAGTTTGAATTTTCAATGAAATCAATTTATGATTTCTCAATTATTTGTTCAGCTTTTCAACAGCAAAAAGTCATGATACCTAACAAGCAGGGAAATAAACTAGTTGGCATCCTCCATGACACTGGAACCTTGGAAACTGTTATCTTATGCCATGGTCTAGGTGCCTCTAAGGTAACTTCTATTGATACAGAATTCCTCTGTTTATTATTATTGTGGAGATGTGTTGTCATTGAAATTGAATGTAAACCTGATCAGCCCCAACTCATACTGATTGGCTAATTAAGTTTTCTCATTTTCAGGAACACATTATCATGGTGAACCTTGCTTCTGCACTGGAAAAAGCTGGGATTAGTTCTTTTCGCTTTGACTTTTCTGGAAATGGGTATGTTTCTAATATGACAGAATCAAACCGTGAACTTTGAAAATTATGCAAGTGAAGTATTGCTTTCATAACCAACACTTGGCTTTACTTGCTGTACATATTGTTCTAATTAGATTGAGGAACCATACTAAAACTTAAAACTGATGAGTTGAACCCTCTGTTTTCTTAGTTTTTCTTGTGGAAGGATATATTCCAGAATGCTTAAGATTGAGAAAGACAACGTCCTGAAATTGGGAGCTATTGATACTTTGTTAAATATTAGAAATTAAAGTATCAAAAACAGATCATGCTAAAGAACTTGCAAAATACATTTATAGTTGTGCAGACAAAACTAATATATGAAATGGTTATGGCCTGCAGTTTCTTACCATAGTCAGATATGTCTCTGGTTCTTTCGTGTCTTTTGTATTTTTTTGTATCTCATCCTCACTGTTAGTCTTCTTTCATACTATTTCATTTTTATTTGGCTGCTTCTTTCTAGGGAAAGTGAAGGTTCATTTGGATTTGGTAACTATTGGAGGGACGTTGACGATTTACAAGCAGTGATCCAACACTTCCATGGAGCAAACCGCAAAGTTATTGCAATTATTGGGCACAGTAAAGGTTTGTTTAATGTTTATACTTGTTCTTCATACTTTATTAAATAAGAAGCAGATAAGTCAAGCATGTAAAAGAGATGTCCAAAGAGGAAAGTGACACCTTCGCATACTGAAATAGAAGAACAAACTCCATACACTGATATACATGATACACATGATATATGTAAAGAAGGTTACCCAGGTGAGAGCGAGAAAAACATGGGCTATTTATGAGTTATCCATGTCTTATGTTTATTAACTAATTGTCTTTGGCCCTAGATTTTGTAGCATTGTGAACAAGGTATTGTAGGCTTATTGGAACCATTACTAATTGGTGCTGTACTTTGATGCAGGAGCTAATGTGGTGCTTCTTTATACTTCAAAGCATCATGACATTAAAACAGTTTTCAACCTCTCTGGTCGCTATAATATGACAAAAGGCCTTGAAGAACTTCTTGGCAAGGATTTTATGGAAAGAATAAGAAGTGAAGGCTTCATTGAAGTGAAGATTAATTCAGGTAATCTGTTACTTACTCAGGTGTGTGATTGAATGTAGTAAGACTTTGGAGTGAAATACACTGACGGCACATGGAACAATGGTGCCTAGGGTTCCTTTATGTAAATGTGTAGAGTGTACATTGCAGAGAGAGAAAAGAATCAGTCAAAGAATCACCTAGAAACTGTCAGAGATATTCGGAGAGGGATATTAGGGATATTACAAAATATTACAATCTGTACACCTAAAACAATTAATTCTAATTACTAATTTCTAATTATTCTCTAACATTCCCCCTCAAACGAGAGGGTGTAATTGACATCCCGAGTTTGCTTCTAAAAGGCTGAAACTGAGAGCAGGAAAGTGGGTTTGTCAAGCTATCAGCAATTTGATGTGTAGAAGGAATGTACCGAATATCAATAAACCCAGAGAGGACCATGTCACGAATAAAATGAACATCGATCTCAATATGCTTGCTTCTAGCATGTTGGACAGGATTCGCAGCTAGAGCTCTCGCACTGATGTTGTCACACCACATAACGGATGGTTGTTTTAGAAACAACCCAAGCTCAGAGAGAAAAGAGTCGAGCCACTTGATTTCAGCAGCTCCATCAGCTAAGGCTCTATACTCAGATTCTGTGCTTGATCTTGCTACAACTCGTTGCTTCCGAGAGGACCAGGACACCAATGTGCCACCCAAATAAGTGCATTGGCCAGCCATGGATTTTCGATCATCAATATCAGTAGCCCAATCTGCATCTGTATACGTATGCAGCTGAAGAGATGAGAAGGATTTCAAATGGAGACTGAGCCGATAAGTACCCTTCAAATATCTTAGAACTCTTTTAACAGCTTGAAAATGAGTAGTACGTGGTTGTGACAAAAATTGACTGAGCTTGTTGACAGAATATGCTATATCAGGACGAGTCGTCGTGAGATACTGTAGTGAACCAATAACTTGACGATATAAAGTGGGATTATGCATTGGTTCTCCATCAGTTAAGGAGATTTGCTTATCTGTAACCATAGGAGTAGGAATAGGGGCACAATCTAGCATATTAAACTTCTTTAAGAGATCAAGAATGTATTTAGCTTGACTTAGGTTAAGACCCGTTCTATCTCTGTAAATCTCAAGCCCAAGAAAGTAGTATACTGGTCCCAAATCCTTGAGAGAAAATAGTGAATTCATTTTCTGAATGAAAGCCCTCAGATACAGAGAATTATTACCTGTCACTAGTATATCATCCACATAGACCAAAACAAACACAGTGAGTTTGCTTGTTCGAAGCATGAAAAGAGAAACATCGCTTTTGGAATTTCTGAAGCCCCCCATTTTAGTAGAGTCATTCTCAAGCGATCAAACCAGGCTCCTGGAGCCTGCTTCAAACCGTAAATAGCTTTAACAAGCTTACACACATGAGCAGGTCTCTGTTGATCGACGAATCCTTCCGGCTGACGCATATACACATCCTCTTGCAGAAATCCATTTAAGAAGGCATTGTTGACATCAAGCTGCCTTATTTCCCAGTTGAATGTCACGGCTACAGTGAGAACAACTCGAATTGTTGTTGGCTTGACAACAGGACTGAATGTCTCTCCGTAATCAACTCCCGGAGTTTGTTGAAAACCTTTGGCCACCAAACGAGCCTTAGGCTTCAAATTTGAGCCATCCGGATTGAATTTATTCTTAAACACCCATCGGCAATCAACTAACTTTTGAGCAGTATAGGGTACTAGCACCCACGTTTTGTTTCGTTGGAGGGCCTAAAACTCTTCTTTCATTGCGCCTCTCCAGTACGAAGATGCTAGGCCTTCTTTTGCTGAACTAGGTTCAGCTATCTTGGACAAGGAATTTGAATCCTCTGAATACATGAGTCCAACAAATGGGTACCTGGGCTTATGGATGCCGTCTTTGACCCTTGTAGTCATGGGATGTGTGTTCACAGGTTCTGTTAGCTGATTAAGTGTATTGGTAGGCCCAGTTGACAAGACTTGAGCATCAGACGCATGGCTTGGGCTCTGTTGAATGGTTTCGTGAGTCATAAACCTTGGTGAGTCAACTGGGCTATTATCCTGATCTAAGAACACCTGCAAAGATGGGCCTTCAACATCATTTTCGTTGTCAACATTTACCAGTCCACCTGGTGATTTGAAACTAGGTTGTATCATCACAGGAATTGTGCACTCAGCGTCATTCAAACCAGATCTGCGATTCAAGAACCCTGTGACAAAGGGAAAATTAGACGGATCAAAAATCACATGTCTAGAAACAAATATTTTCCCGGATGGACTGAGACATTTATGCCCTTTTTGATGAGAAGCTGGTCCAATGTATACACATTTTTGACTATGATACTGAAATTTATGTTCATTATACGGCTTGAGGCAAGGATAGCAAGCGCAACCAAAAAGTTGTAAAAGCTTATAATCAGGCTCAGATTTGTATAATTTGAATAGAGGTGTTTCCCCATTAAGGACTAGTGTAGGCAAACGATTAATCAAATAGACAGCCATATTAAATGCGTCAACCCAAAAGCTAAGAGGCATCTTGGCCTGTGCTAACAATGTTAGGCCTGTCTCCACAATGTGTCGATGCTTCCTTTCTGCTATGCCATTTTGAGAAGAAGTATAAGGACAAGTGAATCGAAGATGTATTCCTTCTTTTTGAGCAATGGGGATAAGTGGTTTATACTCTGTCCCATTATCACACTGTATAGCTTTAATTTTGGTATTAAGCTGATTCTCTGCAAGAGTACGAAAGTGATTGAAAGCAGTAACTACCTCACCTTTGTGTCTCAGCGGGTATAACCAGGTATAGCGACTGAAATCATCTAAAAAATTAATATAATAACGATATCCATTTGAGGATTGAACGGGAGCTGGGCCCCATAAATCTGTGTGGATCAATTCAAGTGGAGACATAGCATGAGATGTAGAATTTGGAAAAGGCAAGAATTTTGATTTACCATACTGGCAAGCCTCACATACAAATTTTTCATTGACTTGGAAATTCAGATTACACTTATTCATAATGCCTTTCAAAATTTTATTGATGGGATGTCCCAAGGTTTGATGCCATCTAATGAACTCGTCATCTGTGTTTGGTGTGTAATGAGCGACATGTATCTGAGGCTGTACTCTGAGTCTATTTGCCATTGGGTAGAGACCTTGCTTGAGAGCTCCTCGCATCAGAAGTTGACCCGTTATCTTGTCCTTCACAATGCAACCAGAGTCAGTAAATTTAACATCAACACCATTGTCTTCAACTAGCCTGCTTACACTCATTAGGCTCTTAGTAGCAGATGGAACAAGCAAAAATTTCTAAGTGAAAGTTTAGACTGAGAGCAGGGAACAGAGACAGTGCCTATACCGGTAATACGATTTCTCTCACCTGAACAAGTGATAAGATGTGACTTACCCACTGGAGTAATTTGATCTAGTTGCTCTGAATGAGGAGTAACATGATAATTGGCTCCACTATCCATGTACCAAGAAGAATCTGACACTGTGTTAGGAGTGGCATAAAATGCTTGAGGAGAATACCCAGCATGGGAATCAAGATTCCGACCGTGAGTTGGAGGTTGAAAAGAGCGATCAAATCGGTGGAAACAATTTGCTACTGCATGTCCATAACGTTTACACAGGTCACAGAAGGGACGATTACCATTATCGTTCCCGTTGTGACCTCCACGACGACCACCACGCCAGCGACCTCCACGTAAGGCTCGACCCCCTCGTGAGTTTCCACGTCCTTGGGAGTCTGAATAATTACCACTTCTAGAATTATCATGGGCGGCGATGTTCACTGAAGGTTGAATAGTTAACGATGAAAATTGATTCAATTGATCAAGGCGGCTTTCAAAAGCCAAGAGAGAGGCCTGGGCTTCAACCCAGGAGAGATCAAATTGATCTGAAAGTTTGACGACAATCGGATTGTAATCAGCATCAAGCCCATTCAACGTATGGAGGATTAGATCTTCTGTGGCAATCGGTGCACCGGCAAGGGCAAGTTGATCAGCAACGTTTTTCATTTTGGCGAGGTAGTCCGCCATCTTCAAGCCTTTTTTTCGAGTATTGTGAAGCTCTGTTTTGAAAATCATGACTCGAGCCTTAGTCGACGCACAGGTCAATTCTCGAGCACCTGCCCAAAGCTCCTCGGCAGTCCGACAATGAAGAAGCTGCGCTCCAACGTCCTGAGTCATGGTGTTACGCAACCAGCCGACAAGTAAGCGATCGACCGAGTACCATTCATCGAAATCTGGGTTCAGTCTCGTCCCTGCATCATCAAAGATCAGTCGTGGTGGTGCTGTCTTTAAGCCGTTGACATGCGATTCTAGACGGTTTCCTTCAATAAGAGGAAGAACCACTGACTCCCATATTAGAAAGTTACTGCGATCCAACTTAATCGCAGTTGTCTGAGCGGAAGAGCTGAACAGAGAATAAGTTTTGAAACTGTTTGAGGAAGACGAGCCAATGTCATGAGTCGAGGAGATGGCTGACATCTTGAAACCTGGAGCTCTGATACCAAGTAAGACTTTGGAGTGAAATACACTGACGGCACACGGAACAATAGTGCCTAGGGTTCCTTTATGTAAATGTGTAGAGTGTACATTGCAGAGAGAGAAAAGAATCAGTCAAAGAATCACCTAGAAACTGTGAGAGAGATATCCGGAGAGGGATATTAGGGATATTACAAAATATTACAATCTGTACACCTAAAATAATTAATTCTAATTACTAATTTCTAATTATTCTCATTATTCTCTAACAAATGTCTAAATTGGTTTGGAAGCATCTTGTAAGAGATGTTTCAACAAATTTTTTATCTATTATTACTTGCCTCTCCATTCTGATCCTGCTGTTGAATGAAATTGCTAAATCCAGTGAGCTGAGAACTATGTCTTTATCTGTTTTTCCTACACTCTTTTTAATAGAATTTTGAGTAGGGGTTGTATAATCCTTGTCATGAAGCTTCTGCTTCTTCAGTCATACTTTTCCATCATTTATTCTATCAGATAGACATCTTAACACTTGATGGAAACACTAATTAAGCAGTTGACAAAACAATGTCTCCCTGTATCCTGTATAAACATTTTCATGCATTCTATGTTAATGTTCATGATCACTAAAAGGAATATACTTTCGTAGGAAGGTACAGGGTCACTGAGGAAAGTCTGAAGGATCGCCTAAGTATAAATATGCATGAAGAATGCCTTAAGATTGACAAAGAATGCAGGTAAGGGGAAAACAAGTTGTGCGATGGTTCTCCACTTTTTTCTCCCTCACTTGACCCATTTTTGTCTCTTGTTGCATTTCTTTATGGACTATGCATGTCTACATTAAAACTAGAATCACATTACCTTGCTATAAGAAGCATCTGGTAAGAGTTAGTGTTTAAGAAAGCTTTATGAATTAAGTAAAAAGTTATTGGGAGTGAACCCCATTAGGAAATCAAGTAGTTTAAGAAAAGATTTACATGTATGCATTCAAAGTGTAAGTATCTTTGTGTGGTCATACTATTAGCTATCACAATAACCAGGGTTAGTTTTCCTACGTGAGTACATACACCTATTTGTAGGCCATCCTAGACAAGATGAGAAATTCTAATGAAACTCAGGTAACAATACTAGAATCTAATTGTTTTACTGTTTTACTTTCAAATTATGTCAACTGTAAAAAAAATACGTCGTCATTGGAAAGCTATGATGTTATTACAATGTTGCCGTGTGTGACAGGGTGTTCACAGTCCATGGCTCTGCTGACGAAACTATCCCTGTTAGTGATGCATATGAGTTCGCCACCATCCTGCCTAACCACAAGTTACATATCGTAGAAGGAGCTAATCATGTATATGCTGACCAGCAAGCTGAATTAACCTCGGTCGTTATACACTTCATAAAGGAGACGTTGCATCAAGAAACTGCTGCTTAAGTAGCAGTCCTAAAGAGTTTATGAAATAATGTAGGAGGGCTAGTACATATGAGTGGTTTGAGCTATTTCATTGTGATGCTAATGACGATGTGATTTATTTTAGAGAGATCTGTCCTTGTGCTTTGTTAAATATGAGTCTTCCTTTGTTGTGTTGAAGGAGGGAGAACAATGGGGTGGGGAATATCGGCCCATTTTATTTGTCTCTGTTGTTGTACTGAGTCCATGTCTGATGTTAATAATGATCCTAGGACCACGGGGTTGGTCCGAGTGGTAAGCGACTCGGTATCGTTTAAGCGAGGTCTCAAGTTCGAGCCTTGGCGTACGTAAAAAATCCCCGTTGAGAGACTCACCCACCATAGCCAGGTGCGCGACGTGGGTCGGATCCGGATATAGTCGGGGCAAAGCTCCGGTGAACCGGGTGGGCAACAAAAAAAAAATAATGATCCTAGGACTATTACCATGTGATTGCAGACAATTCTAGTATCACAAGTCAAAACTGGGCTATTCTTTTTTTTTTTTTTTTGTTGGCTATGGTGAGTGAGTCTCCCAACGGGGATTTTCTGCGTACGCTAAGGCTCGAACTCGAGACCTCGCTTAAGCGATACCGAGCCGCTTACTACTCGGACCAAAATAACACCACATTGGACTTACATCTAAGTTATTCCTAATATAATAGATTTTCAAGTTATGAACTTAAAATTGTAAATATGGGGTTTGAGTAGGGTCTGGCAATATTTTCAGGAAACTTCTCCATTGTTAAAAAATGGGGGGAATTGTATCAAAAAAATAAAATAAAATTGAGAGAATTATTATAAGGTCATAAAGAAGAAATTTAATCATATAAAAGTCTTATTAATAATTGAGGACCTAATAATAATAAGTTATAATATAAAGAATGATAACATTTTTTTTACGAGCATAATTTTTTGGTAATTTTTTTCCTAAAGACCTCAGTAATTTCCTTAAAAAATTGAAAAAGAATACTGCTAATCACTTTGAATGCCAGTTTAAGCATTTACACACTTTTTCGCCAAACCTTTTTAGTATATTAGTCTTTATATGCTTGTATTCCAAGGGTCTAAAGAAGTGCATCTAAGCTTATTATTCATAAAACAATATCTTCCGAAGCTAATGCAGAGTATTTTCAGAAAAGAGAAATCCTAATAATTTATTATAGATGCTGGTAAGATTGTCGTGCTCAGGTATTGGTAGATGTGTGAGATAGGATAAGCTCACTAAAACGCACATTGACTCGTTTGTTGGGTCAACATCGTCCTTTTAAACAAATTTACCAGGCAGACTAACCTTTTTATAATCTTATTTGTAACAATGGGTGATCTAATACCCCCAATTCAATTTGATCCAAATCAAATATTGATGGTCTAGTTTTTGAAAGAAAAAACAAAACAAAACAAAAATAAAAAAGTACTGCCCTATGCCCTTTCTATAAAAACATATGAACGGCTGACAAAAGTATAAAATGACTGCGAAGGTAAAAACTGGAGAGCAAGTTTATCAAGAGATCAGATGAAAGAATCAATATCATCTTTGGCTGGAATCAGAAGATTGCAAACGATAAGAGCTTATCGGAAAAGAGGTTAATATGATGCATGTAGAAAAAAAGGTGTGTGATAGCCTTATTGGTACGCTTTTCCACATGAGAAAGAAGACTAATGATGAAACCAATGTAAGACTGATCTTGATTTAAATGGGAATTGGACAACCCTAATAAGTTAACCCACGTACGTCAATTACTTAGTCGTAATCGATGTAGATTATGTTACCTACGCCACTTGTTTTATATACCGATATAAATCTAAGATATTTTACCTCACTCTCATATATTATCTTCCACAAACCTATATAAAAAGCTCTGTGAAGGACTTTAGGGCATACTTGGAATCCAATTACCTTAGTTGAATCGCCCATATGAAACTGGAGCACCATGAGGACTCTAATTACACTATACAACAAATAACACCATTGAAGAGAAGAAGAGTAAGTTAATCGGGAGGTTGCTACACGCTCAATGAAAACTAAATCCCTCAAACCTTAATCAATTTAAATAAAGTAGGCACATTACAAGTTTTTGCCCATATATTTCTTTTATTCTAATTTATGCATCAATTATCACCAAAAAAAAAATTATGCATAAATCAAAATGGGTTTGGGTCTTCATTCCCCAAGAGTGAACTAAGTATAACTCAACATTTTTCTTGACCGACAAAGGAAGTGTTACCTGAGATAATGATGACATATTAGCCCATGTTGTAAAAGTGAATTAGAATCCAGATAGAAAAAAATCTTTTCAATTTAAATATTGAAATTAATGAAATCCTTATTATTTTGTTATTGGTTCATGAGTCCATCAAGTATGAAGTGTCATTCAGGTTGGATGCAAAAGAATATGAGCATTAACTATGAAATAGGTTATTCTCCATTTAGTGGATTAGGAGAGGGAAGATTAATATTAATAAATCTCCTAATAAGAGAACAAACGATCAAGGTAAATCATTTAAAGATGCATATGTCCTTTTTTATTTTTTAAAAAAATTAAGTAATCGTGGAAAAGAAGAAAAAGAAAGTAAGTGTTAGGGAAGATCTCTGTAATGATTAGATTCTATCCAAGATGGGCTTAGTAATATTATTTATTTTACTAATAAATAAAAAATGTCATCATTAGAATAAGGGCCTATTTGATTTAATTTTTAGAAAAAAATTTATAAAAAAAATAATTTAAAAGTTATTACGGAGAATAATTAAAAAAAAAAAGAAGTGATTTTAAAAAAATAAGTGTTTAGATAGTTATTATCAGAATGACTTCTGTGATTAGTAAATTATAAAAAATATAAGATAAAATGATAATTACGTTAAATTTTTATTTTTATTTTTTAATTTTGACCCATTAGATTTTCTTTCTCCTCCATCCGCAAGCAGCACAGAGAAAAGGGACTCATCTGCCATCTCCCATCTAGCCGACAACACCCATCATGACGGAGGAGTAGTGACAGAGGAGTAGCAACGTTGACAGAGGTCCAAACAGAAGCAGAACGATGACAGGATAGCAATAGAACCAGCGAAGGCAGTAGACACAATGAGCGACAACGGAGGCAAGCTCATGGGTCGACAAAAGCTTAGCACAGACGGAGGTGATGGATCGGAGAAAGTGAAGAAGACACAGGTGGAGGGATTGGCAAAAGCTCACTACACACGGGTCACACGGGTCGACTCTTTGTTCAGCGCACACGGAGGTGCATGGATCGGTGATAGCTCAGCATAGAAGGAGGCGAGGGATCAGAGAAAGATCAGCACACCTGGAGGCGACAGAGAAATGGCAGAGAGGAGAGAGTGGAGCAACAACGAAAGCTTAAGAGAGATTGGAGGAGGTCTCAGAAAAAATAAGGATAAAATAATTATTTAATATTTATAAATTATTTTTTTAACCTAAAAGCTATTTAAAAAAATTATCTAAAATTATAATTTACTTTATAAATTTTTTTAAATATTTAATTTTTATTTATTTAAATTTTAATCTAAACTATAGTTTCATCTAAAATATTTAAACATCATGGTTTATATGTCATCCAAACACGCACTAGTTCAAAGCGTGTGAATGTGGGGATCTTGTCTTGAATTTTCCATCCAACACGACATCATCAGTCCCTAAAGCGTTTCTTCCTGCTGGCTGCCCAAACAAAAATTAAAAAAATAAAAAGGACAAAAAAGTCAACAAAAATCATTGTTGCTCCCCTCAGTTTCTCTGTCTCCAGATTGCCTGCAAGCTGGAATTAAGTGTTACAAAACCAGCTTTATCTAATTTTATCACAGTAATTAGCTACTATTAATTATTGAGAGATGAGCTAGAATTATTTAAACAGGAGTCTTAAAATCGAATACTTATAAATATAAAAAACCTTTAGAGTTAAATTTATTTAAAACCGGCTAAACGTTATCTGACTTGATAAAATTTGGATATCAGATATTGTATTCAAACAAATTAAAAAAAATATTGAGAGATGCATCATAATGTTCTATATCAATGTAATAAAATAAAATTAATTTCAAACTCTATTATTTATAAAAGTAATAGAATTATTTTTTATATTTTGTGTATATGTTAAAAAAATTAAACCTACGTTTTTTTTTATAAAAAAATCTATTTTTTTTATTGTCCACCCGATTTATCGGAGTTTTGCCCCGATTACATCCGAATCCGACCCGCGTCATGCACTTGGCTATAGTAGGTGAGTCTCCCAACAGGAATTTTCTGCATACACCAAATATCGAAATCGAGACCTCATTTAAACGATATCGAGTTTCTTTCTACTCGAATCAACTTCGGTAGGTAAAAATACCTACTTAATTGTGTAAATAAATGAAGTATTTGCAATGGGCTAGCGTAATCAATCAAACAAGGTGCTTTTCGGTCCTGTTTAGGCCGTAAAGCGCATTGCTTTAGTTAATTAATGAGCAAAATTTATTTAATAAATGATAGAAAGTGAAAAAATGTTTCCCTCTATGGGGCAAAAGCCGATGGATCGTACCACCTTTATCATCGAATCTTATTAACAATGATAGCCATAAATTATTTTTTTTAAAAAAAAGACAATTAACACATAAACACGCCCCAAAGAAAAATCAGACCATCAAAAGGGAAAATATAACTTTGGGTCCCAAAAATTGTATTTATTTATCAATTTAGTCATTAAATTTTAACTTAAAATAATTCAATTCTTACAATTTTAAAGGTTAAATATTGAGACAAAATTTAAAGATTAAATTGATAATTAGAAAGATAATTTAAGGATTAAAAATAATATTATCTCTAATCTTTGTAGCAAAAGAAGGACAGCTAAATAGGGATACTTTTGAGGAGTAAAACAGGATGTTTGCTTTTAAGTCGTGACAACGAAGGCCCTCGTGGGTCTATACCTAAATATGTCTGAAACCCTAAAAGTTCCAAACCAACACATTCTTTTTATTTCTTTTTTTTAGGGTTGGCTAAAGTGATTCCAACACATTTTAATATATGTTGGTTTGACAAAAAAGAAATATATGTGGTTGGTTCCTATAATTGGACAAAGCCAAGCTACCTAGCTAGCTAGCTCTTTCTTTATCACAATAAAATTCTCTTATCAAAATTAATAAAATTTAAATTTTTTAAAATTCAAAAAAATACTAATAAACTCTGTTAATTGAGATGATAAGTAACTTTATATTATAAGGATGATAATATAAATTCAAATCTTAAAAATTGTACTTGTTGAGAGAGATGATCAAATCTTTTTATGCTCAAAGCCTTCAAAGATATTATACCCTTATTCAAATAAAAATAATTAAAAAATAAATATCAATAATCAATCAAATAATGAAGGATTATTTTTTAAATCCCCTGTATACCATGGAAAAATAAAGAAATGTGGCTAGTTTTTTCTTAAACAGCTTTGTCTCCAATGGATACACCCTCGATCGATTGAGGGGCTATATATAAACTAATAAAGCAGTGTGATCTATTTATATATAAGGAAGGAAGATTTTGGCTTTAATTTAAATTTTAAAAAATGATTATAGTATTTGAAGGCATTTGGTGTTATCATATCTATCTATCTAGAAACCTACGATGATTGATTCATGGAATACAGCTATGAATGAATCAAGATCCCAAGCTGTAGGCACAATTATATACACATGTTGTTAACCTAGGATATATCATCAATTATTGCTAGGTTGCCCTCCCCACAGAGGAAGAGGCCAAAATAAAAATTAAATTAAAAAGAAAAAAAATCAAGTTAGGACAACATCATTAGTGGACAAATACTACGCTCATTGCCAATTAAGCATGCAAGCTAGCTAGGCCTTGATTATTAATTAGACAAATATTGATGAATTTTATGTTCCTTCACTACATTAATAATAAACAATTAATAAAGTAATTATCTAATAAAATATTATTTCATATTAATTTTTTTTATTTAATCTGAGTATTATCGGGTTTAAATGAAATAGATCTCCCTTTTCTTTTTTCTATCTACAAACACCAAACCATCAATCTTATACTTATAAGGGTATGAAGTAGCTTTCTTTTGACTCAATTATTACTAGCTATATTTAATTATTAATCACATGATAACTATATCTAAGAACATAATAAAGTGATCACTCAAAGTATTAGATTATTGGAGAGAAAAATATTATGGATATATAATCAAAGTTGTATTGGGATTCTTTCGTACTTGTGCTGGAATGCACCAAAAACATATATACATATATATATATATATATATATATATATATATATATATATCCTTTTCGATGTCTTCTTATGCTTCGAAAACTACTGATCAATATGATGACAGACAAAGCGAGAAACACACATATGAGAGAGAGAGAGAGACAGCTGTTTGGTCCTTTTCTTAACGCTAATTTTCTCTCATCTCATTAATTGCTCGGCTGCTTCACTTGAAAAAAATTAGACATAATTAAGCGACTTTTCTTTCCATTAAAGTAAACGTGAGGAAATATATACAGTTTATGGCCCTATTTAAATAAAAATTTAAAAAAAGGCTTATAAAAAAAATAGTTTCTAGACAATTTTTAGAAAAAAAATTTTGAAAAAAAATTTATAGAAAAAAAGTGATTCTGAACAAATGGTGTTAAATAGTTATTATTAGAAAGAATTTTATAATTAAAAAATTATCATAAAGTGTATGATTTTATTAAAAATAGGAGAGATGATAAAAGAGAGAAGAGATAGGAGAGAGAACGTAAGAAAAAAAAAGGTAAAATAGTAATTGGATCCATAAGCTATTTTAATATTTCAGAAGTTAGTCTCAATAGCTTATCTAAAACTTTAGTTTTAAACTATAGTTTGGTCCAAAAACTTTTTTTGACAAATATAATTGTTTGTTTTAAAAAATTTTCAAACCAAAATTAGACAAAAAACTCTTTTAAAACCTTAATTTAAATTCCTTCTAAACACACACTATCTGTTATATATATAACGTAATCATATTATCAAGAAAAAATTACATTTAAGTCATAATAAGAAATCTAATTACAAAAAAATTACAATAAATTATCAAATTATTGTGAAATCCCACAAGACTTAGGATTAATTTTTTAAATTGCAAAATGATATAATTATCCCTAAAAAATATCTCAGTTATTATTTTTTTTTACCTTGCAGTTGTTATTCTTTCCTCCGAGAGTTGTCATTCTCATTTCTTAAGTTATTATTTTTTTCCTTATGCTTGAGATGCTATTTTTCCTTATAAAGTTGTCATTTTTATTATTTAAATTATTTTTTCTTAAGCTTTTTTATAAGGGATATTCCATCATTTCATAATTTAAAAAAATTAATCATAAATCTAGTAAAATTTCATAATAATTTAATAATTTTTTAAAAAAAATTTACAATTAAATTTTTACATTGTACTTAAATATAACTTTTCTTATTATCAAGGACACACACATGTACGTATATTGATGCAAGATATTGATTGACATTGATATTTATTATATGATTATTTCAAGTGGGGAAGTTAATTAATTATGTAATGTAACCCTAAATTATATATATATTAGAATAGTCTAAAAGTCATAATTTTGTTTTTGGGACTTTGAACCCCACCCTCTCCTTATGTCTCTCTAATTAACGAAAGTTACAGAACTAAAAAAAAGACAGAAGCTATCATCTAAGAAAATCTCTGGGGTCATATACACCTGGACCCAGCTAGCTGATAAATTAAAAGTGAGGTAGTACAACACTTATGTATAGCACTTTTTTTCATGGGAAAATTAATAAATAAGGCAAAAAAAAACAAGAAGAAGAAGAAGAAGAAAGAATGAGATTTTGTAGCAAATCAATCAATGTTGTTGAAGATTCTCTGTCCTGGCGATAGAATCATTCTCGGATCAAACTGATATTTTCTTTCTTGGAAACTCCTCCATTTGGGGCCAAAATGGTTTTCCCACTCTTGTTGTGTCGTGTAGTGAGCAAGATACTGTTTTACCTTAATCCCAGATTCCTCACAGAACTTTAATATGTCTCTATTTTGAACATCAAATTCTTTCCAATCTTCAAACCCACTTGAATGCAAAAATCCCACTGTGTAGAACACTTCCTCGTCTGGAATACTCGCTGACATTTTCTCGTTCCATCTGTAACAATCAATGAAATTTTTAATTTCCTTTATTAGAAAAAAATATTTTTTTCTTAATTAGAATTGAGTGTGATTGATTTATCTGGAATACTTACTTGCTTCGGTTCATGGGATAAACTAAGACGGGTCCTTTGGTGATGTTTCGTTTGAGGATAATATCCTTAAAAACCCCAGAATCAAAATCATGGATTCTAGATTTGGGTATGAACATGTTTAGCCATGGATGTGGAACATCCCATAGTCCTTGCGATTGAAGTTTCAGCTCTCCACTTCGAACTCTATTCAAGAACTCCACAAACGACACATTTTTCTCATAGTAAAATCCAGGAACATAGCTCAGCCCTTGCAGCAACTCTTTCAGTTCCTAAAAACACACATGTATAAAGAAATATCATTAAACTATGTTCAGAATGTTCACCATAGTATGAATTGAGAGTGTATACATACATACATATATATACCTTGTCGACAGTGTGTTCAGAATGTTCATCATAGTGTTTCACGACTTCGAGGCAGTATAGGATTCTGTGTTGAACGAGGAGGGAGATTATTTTAGGGTGGTCTGATGATGGAAAGAAAGAAGATCTCCAATTATTGATGGGTCCTTGGTGCATCAGAAGCATCCCTTCTAAATAATCTAACGCATTATCTCCATTGATTGAGATTAATCGCTCTTGGTCTCTTGTGAAGTCTGAGAAATCATTATAGATCAATCTCACCCACTTAACCTGCAGATATTGCAGCGTTTTATTCAATTATTAATGCAATAATAATGCCTTCATGGTATATATATAGACACTAATTGTTATTTTGGGAGAAAAAGAAAACTTCGGAGGAGTTACTGTAGAATTTCAATGGGTTCAAACTCGTAATTTGGTAAATACGTGTAACTTTGTATACAGACATGCAGAAACGTAGTATATAAAAACTGTGTGAATAAAACCAGCAAACAAACACTGTTGATTTTTGGGAAAAGGGACAGATTACAGAGTTTCAATAAATACGATAGTTGAAAAATGTGAGGAACAGAGTTTTGACGTTATATATGTGAACGTAATTAATAGTTTGAAGAATAAGGGTAGCTACGAGACAAAATGGCAGTCAATTCTCCTCTCTCTCTCTCTCTCTATATATATATAACGTACTCGTTTTGGAGCTGGCTGAAGAGCGATTCTTGCCCTTGCTATGATCCCAAACTGTCCCAAACCTCCAAGAACGCCATGAAAAAGTTCTGAATTCTTCTCTGGCGAGCAGGTTAACAAATCTCCTTTTCCTGAATCAATCACAATTAATAATCAATCAATCACTCTCTGTCTATATATATTGTTGTAGTTTGCATGCATGTATAGAATTTGTCTTTGGTTAAGTAGATCAGCTTTGTATTTTAAAAAAGTTGACCAAACGCGACTTGAGCCTAAATAGTCTGCTTGATCCGAATTATATATTGTAGAACACTTTAATAATTTAATATTAGTGAAAAATTATAACAAAGGTGGGCTATGACCACCGTGTGGAAACTGGTCCTTGATAGAATTGTTCAAAGAGGGGGGCCCTGATATATGAAACACCACAACATCCACCAAATTTCCAGAAAACGAAATCATCAGGAAAAGTCTTAACAGAATATGGGAACCCGAGAAGAAAATGAACCGGTACAATTGAAATTTAAAAAGTATGTCTTTTAGTACTTTAACTAGTCATCTCAGATCAGTCTATTTTTTTATTAATATTGTTGGTAGAAGAGAGCAATAAATTAAATTTTCAGAGAAAGCAACAGGTTAGTTTGTGTTTTTCTTTTTTAAGAGTTTAGTTCATACCAGTGATGACATCCATTTCATGGACATTGCTGATCTGAGGTCCGTATCGGAAGGTCTGGCCGCTGATGCCGGCGTTAGAGAGGGTGCCGCCGGCGGTCAGGTAGAGATAATCCGTCCACGAGGTCGGTGCAAGTCCGTGTGGGAGCGTGGCCTGAAGCACATCAATCCAGAGCTGTTCACCTCCGACGTCGGCGTAGTAACCGATGGAAGGGTCATGAAAGACGGAGCTAATTCCGAAGCCAAGCCTCTGTCGCCGGAGTGCGGACATGTCGACGACGATGCCGTTGGGAGCCATGGCCTGGCCGCGAGTGGAGTGGCCGTGTCCTCTGGCGGCGATGTGGAAAGGAACAGAGCTGGTGTAGGAAGATCGTATCAAGCCGATAATGTCGTAAATGGAAGATGGATGAAACACAGCAAGAGGAGACTCACGAGCAAGATTTCCATAGTCGCTTGAAGCTATTTTAATGGCTTCCGGGTCGTCACGTAGCCTGTGGGAAATATTTGAAGGTACCAGACCTGGCCCAGTTATCTCGGTTTTTCCCACAGTTGATATAAGACGGGTTATGGTTATCAAGGTAAGTACGAAATATGTTGGAAAGGGGAAATTCTCAGCCATTTCTGAAGCAGAGAGGTAGAGAACAGAGAGAAAGAAAGAGAAGAGCTGGAGAGTGAAGAAGAAGAAAAAGAATGTTTGTTGTGGGGGTGAGAGTGAATTAGGGAGGGAAGGGAAGGGGGGTTTATATATAATTTGCATGAGGGAAGGGAGGAAAAAGGTGGAATTTCTTGGTGTGAAGGAAACGACGTCGTTGGTGGGGCTAAGAGAGAGAAAGAGAAAGGTGGCTAAAATTCAAAGTTCAAAGATACGATGGAACAAGACCGAAGATTATTTTACTCCTCCTTTCCAAAACGTCACGCAGCCATATATTCATGAGAGAGTAATTAATTAAAAAAATATATATTAACGTATGGGATACGTGTTTTTCGTGAATATATGTGTTCTTGTGTGTGTGTTGTGCATCATCATGATCACGAAGATTCCCAGCAATTTAACCCACGGGAAACTTTTTCCAATACTGTGGGCCTTAAGAGAGATGAGGAAATTAAATATGGACCGTTGGATATGAGGAGGCATGTGGTCAACGTTGGTCAACGAACGTCAAGCGTGTCGCATTTTAATATGTTGAAAATGCCACAGCTTTGCTATTTTAGGATTTGAGGACGGTCAAAATTAGGTAAATATCTGAAAGATCTATATGAAGCTTTTTTTCTTTTTGGTGGGTGAATGAAGAAACTGAAGAAGAAGCTAATAATATGTGGTCTGTTTTTTTTTTTTTTAATTTCCTTGAAATCAGCTTTTGTGGTTAATGGAAGGGTAAATATCCAAATTGAAACTGAAGGAGACATCAAATCAGAATTGCTTCTGGCCAGATTTTGTTTGTGACCATCTATGCCAACATGCAATCAATGAAAAAGTCAAGCTTCCAATTGCTACTATAATTATACCCACCCATTTCTTGTCTCACTATATATTTATCTATATCCCTTCATTATAAAATTATATACATTAATTATTTTTTCTTACATTATAAATGATATTTTTTAAAAATATATATATGTTATTCTTTCAAGTATATATAACAAGAGATAGGGTTCATTATCATTAGTTGGCTAAATAAATCCCCATTAAACTATATGCCCAATTGCACTCTAGCTACTACTGATTTTATTTGCCAGCTTTATATCTGATTATGAACCTAGCTAGCTAGCTAATAACAAGGCATACTTCGTATAATAATATAACAATAAGGTACTTATGTCTAAATTAAATAAACAACACTAACACCTGCCCTGCATTACATTAAAAAATAAATATATGGGAAAATAATATATATAACACACCATGCCATGCACACGCAAGAGATCTAGAATCCAACGATCATTCACATTAACAATATGTTATATAATAATTTTGGAGCTATAGAAAAGATGTGAAAAAGAATGTCGAAAGCTAACAAGAGATCTATCTGTACCAAATAGTGGGTTTAGGGGGTTGCTAAAATTTTAATTAATTAATTAAACAAAAAGAATGCAAAGACAAGTTCGTGATCCTCTCAGGACTTTAACGAATATTTTGATTGGAATAAGTGGGGGGAAATTAAGACTGATTAAGAAGAAAGGGTTTTTTGTTCAAAGAACAATCTTTGACCCAAAGATCTCGCAGGTAGAGGGAGCTATCTGATAGCAAGACCCTCCACCATTTATATATATATATATATATATATATATATATATATTTGCATTGCATGGCGCATCAATATTACTATTAATTACAACAATATTATTTTAATTTTAGAAAAATCATTATAAATTTTTAAAAAAATTAATGTAATTATTAAAAAATTCCCATAATAAATGAAAAGTAACAAATGAGCAGCAAGGGATTTATAGTATCTAATAACTTTTTTTTTAATAATTTCATTCAATATCATAATGATTGATTTTTCCCTATTATTTTTTCCTTAGTGCTTGCCCATGTTAAGATTTAAGATCTTTGAAAAAAAATATACATGTGCTTCCTTCATGACGAATAAATGACAAAAAATAAATTAACGACTTAATAATTCCAAGCCAACTTCATTATTATGCTGTCCATATTCTAACACGATCGTCCTTGGATTTCAATGAATGCATGTGGCATTTATAGTTTTCGGGAGAGATATATACCTTCCCACATGTTCTAACAGTGACAGTTAGGTCTTCCTCTTCTGCCTAACGAAACACATTTTCGGAGGAGAAAATGTGGTGGGCAAGAAAACATAGCATGTTGTTATAGAAATATTTTTCTTAAAAAAAATAATTATGATAACGGATCACGTATTAATTAGAATCATGATCGACATGTTTTGGTGGAAACCAAATTCAACTGCTCGAGAGAGAGAAAATAATACAAGAGAGATGTACCTATATATATATGTGTGTGTGTGTGTGTGTGTGTGTGTGTGTTTCCTTCCACCATTAACGATTGATATTGTAACTTTGACAATTTATAGTGATGAATTATTGTGAGCAATAAAGATATACAATGAACTTACACTTGTCTTTTGGAAACAGTCCAATATTTCGGAGCAATCCCTATAATGGCTATAGTAAAGCCATAAGCATCATCTTCATTCATCATCATTATTATTTATGTGCAAAGGTTTGTGTTCACAAGATAGAGACATAAGACATTTCTCGATCATCGAATGAATCTGGACCTGCTATCTTAGATTTTTATTGTTTTTTTAAGGTTAAGTTTTCAGTAATTCTGACAAAAACCAACAACGACGACAGTAAGTTTAATTATGTATTTCTCTCTCTATCTCTCTCTCTAAACATCACCCACTAACTAAAATCTAGCTGCCAATACCATGCATCACGAGAGAGAGAGACCAAGACTTTCCTTCTCCACTAATGTTTTTATAATTCTTAATATAAAAATTAGTTAATTTTTTTAAATTAATTAAAAAAATTAAATAAATTAATTAATTATTATAAAATTTAAAATATGAAGATAAATTCATATTATATACTATTTAATCTATTTAAATTAAATTAATCAACTATTTTTTATATTAATTATAATTAATTAATTAATTAATTTTTTTAATATATTAAAAAAATTAATTAGAAACAAGAGTAGTTTCACAATTACTCATGTCAATCTCGTGACATTATTTTATATAGATCGAGACAATGACATATAATATATTTAACAAAAGATGAAAACAGAGATGTCAAGTGATGAGTTCAATAAACGAGCGAGTATGAAAGTGATCTTATCTGATTTTCCTTTTTCGGAACAACGAATTGCAGCAGCACATAAAGCTTATTGACGATGCAGAATACAATGTGTAGAGAGAGAGAGAAGGTAGGTGGGGCACTGTGAGTAAGATATTGGAGATCTTTATGGGGACCAAGGGAGGCACAAGATCACATGGAAATAAGAGAAAGAGCAAGAACAATATAGCCTTTCCAAGTGCACAGTGCAAACACAGAGCCAAATCTCTCATGTCAATTAGATTGTTGTACATGGCGTATAGTGAGCAATAATAATAATAATATAGATCGCCGTACGTGCATGGATTGGGGTTTCAGTTTTGAGGAGGCATGTGACTTCTCTCTCTCTCTCTCTCTCTCGCCCTATTCGGTTCTGTGATATGCACCTTTCACTTGTCATTTTGAAAATGGCAAAACCATCATTAAAGTATCATCTTGTACCCTAAATCCTATTGCCCACTAGATTTTCATCTTCTCATTGATCTCTTTCCTTTCATTAATGCTTTTCCTTGGCATTTTCTCCCATTCTTTTCAGTCTAAGCTTCTAGTTTCTTTCTTATGGTTTGCCCATAAACTAGCAAAATCAGGGCAGCGTGGGAAAAAGCAGTACTATCTATTCAGTTTGTTTCTAATGACCCGTAGAATTTGAAAAATCCCTCCATATAACTCTATTAAATCTCTCTAGATTAAACTAGATCATAAGTTTAAATTTTAGAAAAAATATGTGTTAAAAATGATAACTACAAATTTTAAAAATAGATACCTGAGTAATATGATTAAGAATATACTATCAAAGAATTATATTGTGTTGGCAACTCTATAGTTCCCTATATATATATATATATATATATATATATATGATTTATTGGAAATAATTTGATAACATGTTTGTTAATCTTAATTCAGTTCTTCACATGCAGTTCAATCGTTTTATTATTTAAAAAAAAAATATATATATTTGCTTTTAATGCGGTGTTCCTGTTAAATGTCAAATACGAATAGTTAATATAACTAGATAGGTGACGTGGCCAAAGATAAGTTGATATGATCGTTTTACTAACTCTGATCTACTTGTTGAAATATGCCATAAACAAGGAAAACTAACTAAGGGCATGTTTGGTAAGTGTTAAAATAGTAATTTTAAAAGGGCTTATAGCCTAAACCTCGGTTTGGAGAAATTTTAAAACAAGCAGCCATATTTGTTGACCAAACCATGGTTTAAAATTATAGTTTCAGATAAGCTGGTCAGAGTAGCTTTTGGCATAGTAAAACCCTTTTCAACTATTCAATTACTATTTTACCTTTATTTTTTCTTACACCCTCTCTCCTCTCTCCTTTATCTTTTCCACCATCTCTCCTTTCTCCTCTCTCCTCTATCTTTTTTACTCTCTCTCTTCTCTCATCTCTCATATATATACTTTTTAGTAATTTTCTAATTATAAAATCCCTCTTTGTAACAACTATCCAAACACTCATTTATCCAAAGTTACTTTTTTTCCATAAACTCTTCTCTAAAATTTCTTTTTCATAAGCTGTCCAAAAATCTATTTTTTTTCATAAACCTTTTTTTAAAATCTTATCCAAACACACACTAAAATAATGCTAATATTATATGGCGGTCACTTCGAGTAATTAATATGAAACTGTGTTTACTTTTATATATGACAAATATTTATTGACAAATGGGCATTCAATTAATTAATAATCACGCATCAACTTCTCTTCAGGTCCTATTACTCAATTTTTATAAACTACGTGGTTAATCTGTTAACAAGATATACAAGAACAATATGGCAATTTTGAAGAGAATAACACGTACGTACATTTTGAATAACTAATAAACTACGTCACTTAAACTATACCTAAAACATTATTATTCTAGTAGCACTAATAATGAATCAGACATACTAGCGACTTTTAAGGATTAATATAATTATTCATGATAAGCTAAAGGGGAATTAATTATATAAAATGCATATATCGCACATATGATCAAACTGCATAATTACAAAACAACAAAATAATTCGCCAAAAGTTGAGACATGTTTGGAGGTAATGAAAACTGTCTAAGGCGAGGCAAAATCATGTAGAAACAATCTATGATTGTGTTACTGTCGAGAAATAGTCAGACATAATCAACATGCCAATTAAATATTAGTATTATTTTGATACTAAAGTAAATAAAACAGCTAAGCCCCACGTGGATTTGGATTCACTTATCATCCAAAAATAAGGTTAATGATTCGGTGAGAAGTCGGTTCCAACTTGCCTAACATTAGGCAACAAGGAACAGCTGCATGCACAAATATTAATTCTTCACTACTTTGACAAAGTGCACCCCTATATATATAACTTGGATTGCGTTATAAAAGGTATTGGAGAAACAAAGAGGCAGAAAAAGCAAAGAAAAGAAAGAGTATTTTTCTTAAAACGTAACATCATAGACATCTTCACGAATTTGACAAATTGAGCCTATAGAGAGAGAGAGAGACGTTGAACTTGGATTACATTATAGAGGGTATTGGAGAAGAAAGAAAAAGAAGAAGAAAAACAAAGAAAAGGAGGAGCAAGCATTGTATGTACTCCTCTGCTTGTTGATATAACATGTATAGATCGATCATATATTAAAAAAATTGGATAAATTAGTTAATTATAACAGATGTAATTTGATGTTATTAAAATATTCCTATATAACATCATATTATATATCAGTTTATAAGTTTAATAAATTAATTTAAAAAAATATTAATAAATATAAGAGATAAAATATATTAAATTCTTATATTTATGAGTCAAACTAACTTTTCAACTAGTCTCCACGATTAAAATATAAGGAATATTAATTAACGTTCTTGAGAGATTTAATTATTTATTTTAATCAAAGCAGCCGCTGGTTCTTATTTTGGGAGTAACATAATTAATTAAATTTAAAACATTTGCATGAAATTTGATCGATATTGCCTTATTACTCTCTCTATATATTAGTAGTAATTTGGGAGCTCTTATATATACTTTGTCCACATTCAAAGAAGGGGCTCTTTAATTGATTACTTTGCAGAAATTCGTGGATAAGCAAGCAAGGTGATAATGAATTCAATGAAATGATTAGCCCTCAATTCGATTGTCTATTCTTTTTGAACACTATGACTGTCACGGGCCAAGTTAGATGTCACTTTAAGCAAACATCGACATTACTCTGACAATGGGCTCCCAACTTTTACTTTTAATTATATACACATGTAATAGGACAACATAATCTTAATTATACATTACCTGTAAGAAATTAATTAATTGAAGCCATTTTGTTTATTAGGATCAAGGGAGACAAAAATAAACCCATTAATGCATAATTAATGAGGAGCCATAAATAGCTAGGGAGCAAAGCCAATGGTGAAATGTGAAGCTACCATTAACAAATTATAAATTTTCAAAAATATGTTATTAATTACATTAAAAAGCATAATTGTACTAAGAAATACTTTTCATTGATAATACCCTACTATTAGATTAATGGTTCAAGTACTAACTTAAAATTTACCGTTTTGACCATTATCAAACTAATCATGCTTAAAGTAATATATACTTAACTTCTACATCAAGTTTTGATTGATTTTCATTAGTTTGGATAAGTTTTTGACCACTTCTTGATAACCAAGTTCTAGCTAACTATAACAGTTCTGAAAATATTTCATAACTTATATATTAGAATGATATATCTAACTATAGAGGTAAATTTGGAAATATATATAAGAGATAAATAAAATTTAGATTTGACGATTATAAACCCTAAAATTAACTCTTACATTTAAAATGGAATGTGTATATGATTGCCAGTTCAACGGTAGAATTTGAATCAACCGATTCAGTTTGATCATGAAAACATCGATATCAATGCAGATCGAAGAGTTATGAATAGGAATGATCAAGGTGGGATCTCACCCACCCTACTAGAACGGTCTTTGATCGCTAACTAGCAATCTATGATAATAATGGGGGACAGTACTTACAGAAGGGTACTAACAAGATGTTCTAATGGACCCTCTTCTTCAATCTGAGTGATCTCTTTCTCTCACGTACCCTATGGGACTAAATGCTTATATATATATGTGTGTGTATATATATATTCTTCGATTTAGGAAGCTTTAAAGGTGAGTGAAGTGAACAGTTCATCAAGATCTCTTCACAGACTTGTAATTTGTAATTGAACTTTTGTTCTTTAGTGATCGACCACAGTGAATCATGCACACTCAAATAATAAAAAAAACCTTTATGCATATTTACAAGTTAATGACAGGAACTCCTTTGGGGAAAAAATATAAATACTGTATAACTGATACATGTGAAACTTAAAAGAAGTACAACTCTAAACAGAAAAAAAGGGTAATAAAAATAATATTATAATATAAAAAAATCACAATTAACATAGAATTTATTTATATTTCTCTATCTCAAGTTTGAGTCATAAAAAAAATAAATGATTAAAAATATATAATATTAAAATAAATTATATCAAATTGATTTAAATTATTTTAATAGAAAGATAATCTAAATGTACAAATATATGTAAACTCTAATTAATACGGGTATGGGATAGAAAAGAAACATGCATTGGATCTGGACAATGTTCAAAATTTCGACCATGTAAGGGACCATGAAAAAATTATATATATTCAATTGTGAATGTAAATCCAAAGAAAGGTTATTATCAAATGAAAAAGCTGTGGTACTTTTAATATCATTTGCTTCCCACGACCATATCTTTCTAAAGATTCTGCATATGTTGAACTGTCAATTTTGAAGCTAAAACCCATCGGCTAAGAGCCAGTTTTCTCACTTCCCAACCCCTCCTCAGACCTCCTCCATTAATTTCTCTTCTCTTTCTTTTTGTTTGTTTTCCCCAATTCTCCTTTCAACGACAAAAGCTGGTGACAGAGAGTTGGAACTTCCTCGTAATGTCGAGAAGGAATCTTTTACATCATGAATCAAATCTGATCCATATATACTTTTTTGATTATAGGATAAGATCAACACACTTGATCCACATAACAAAACATAATATATAATATGACGATATTGATTATATTGTTAATTATTAGCAGTGATTGATGCACAATGTTTAATTAGAACCAAAACTACTTGTCTAGTTTAACCAGCGAAACGAATTAAATCAAAGAGATGATATGATAATTATAATAATTACAAAGATACGAAAACATATATCTTACATAGGAAAACGAGGAAAGAAAAAAAAGATGAAAGCCGTGGATATGTAAAGTTACAATCGCTATGAAACTGTGTTAAACCCTGAGATGCATGTATCCTTTCATGAAAGATGCAAGTCAGATCACTCGCATTATTAATATCTCGAGGGGCAAGTTTTCTTGTAATGTTAAATTAATTATATTAAGACCATTAACACCGTTTTTAATTGTCTTATTCTTGGTGACCTGTGCTAATATATATATATAGAGAGAGAGAGACACACACACACACACAGAGTTAACAAACTCCATACGACAGTGCAGTACAAAGTCTATCACAGCATCCAGCAGGCAAACGATGTTTTCATCATCTTTATTTGTGTCTTGTTGGAGATTGGTCTTATAAAGTAATACGAAATTATTTTCAGTTGAATATTAGCGAAATTTCATGCTCTTCTTTTGTTCATTTTCAGTTTCTTTTCACTTCAGTGTACATGTGCATATTTTTATATGCTATTCCATTTTTTATCAAAAGTTTGAATAATAAATTATTACAAAAAATTGTGATAATCAAACTTGTTAAGGCACGTACTTCAATTAGATCCTAAGAGAATATTCATCTACTTATTTACCTCATGCAAAAAAAAAAAAATGGTTAGTGTGGTAAAGTTGTTTAAAATTTGATCTCCATTTTCCAATTACTGAATCAAAATTAACATAATAAAAAATACTATATCCACATTTTTACTATATTATGTTTATTATTTTTTACTTTACATTTAGTATTTGATTTGAAAGATTCTCCAACATGAATATCTTCTTGTTATCATTGAGAATGCCTTAGAATTGCTTTTGCCTGCATAATTTTTGGTTTTACATGAATGCCTATTTAGTAGCTCTTTTGGACTCTTGAGAAACTTTGATTAATTTTATCTTCTTGAATTGATAAATTGTTCAATTAAATAATTTAAATTGTATAGACTTGACTTGAACGAGTTATATTATTATTTTTCATATTGTTATTATATTTCTATCCACGATTAAAATTCTTTTTATTTCAGCATTCATTTTCTTATAAAATAAAAGAAAAATTAAACAAACTAGCAATTACTTTATTCAAATTAAATATGAATGGTTTGAACAACTTTAAAATTTTCCACTTGAAAAGATTTGAATTGATTCTTGAATGGTTTTTGTGGAGAGAAATTGACTTGGCCAATATATATATCTAAGTAAGATCAATGGATGCCGTAGAAAGGAAGGAAAATATGAACTCTCAAGTCTCAACCCATCCCTCCCACTATTGTCCAAAATATGACTTCAAAAAGCTAAATTAATTATGGAAGCTGACATTATTTATTTATTTTTCACCAACAAGACATTATTTAGAATAGTATTAGTGCAAGCATATTAGTAATATTTTCAAATAAATAAAGAAACTGAAATTTATTAATAAAAATATAATAATAAGGTATCACAATAAAATCTCGAAATTTAACAAGCCAACACATAAAAATGAACAATATCCAAAAATTTTAATTTTAAATACGTTTTTCAAAGGTTATATATATATATATTCATAACAAGTAATAAAAATGGATTTTTTTTTTTGAGTTTTTAAGTTCTTTTAGAAAATTTTAGAGGGAAAAAACTAATGATGTAGATGTTAAATATGTCATATATATGTGTATTGGGTATGGTAATATGTTTAGTTTTTATGCAATAAGTACATGTTATTATCACCGTGATCTGTGATCTAGTAGTGTAAAGTTCTACTAAATATTTTTATATTTCGATCAATCGATTCCCAGAGAATTGTATAAAACAAAATACACCCATATTATTATTTAAGTATTAATTGGTATAACCGTATAATATTTGATAAACTCAAAACATTGAACATTAAGTAATTTGATGTTCTACGTTACATAATATAAAATTCCATCGAAGTCAAGTTTCTAATTATTTGTTAGGAATTTCACATTAAAGTAAAATATAATATGTCTAGATTCATGAAAGTTCCCTAATATAAATCATAAAAATGAGTTTGAACTTTGAAAAGCCTCAGCAAGATCTTTTTACGATTCCGTTTTGTAATGTTACAAAGATATGCATATCCATATAGACAAGATTTGCTGGACTTCATATATATATATATATATATATATATATATATATGAAAGTATTTTAATAGAAATTCTAACTCTTTTGATTTGATTATGAAGCTAGTACAATTCCAGAATGCAGCAGGAGGAGGTCCACATGCAATCATGCATATGACTAGAATCCAAGGTGCATTAGAATCAAATAAATTTTCAGGATTTTAATGTACAACACATTTATAACACGTATATATATATATATACCAAAAAATACAAAAGGAATAATGTATTTGTATTATAATTATTGCAATTGTAAGGAAATAGTTCTCAACTTTTGTCTAAGGAAAGCGTTTAATTTGATCAAAACTATGGATCTCAAAAGAATCAAAACTAATACAATTAAGCTGAGAGTGTGATCAAATGAAAGTCTCAAAATCAGAATAAAATTCAATATCAATACGTATATGAACTACTGAAAGCTATATTGTTTATAAGATTATAAGTAGTGTAACTTTTTATCTTAAATTTAATTTGTGCAATGCATATAGAATCCAAAAAAAAAATTAGCTAACTATACATACGAGTGAGAGAAATAAACATCAAATTACCAATTGATCAGGTTGGCGTGAGTGGTAAAGACTCTTATTCATTAAGCAACAAATTAAGAATTTCATACCAAACCTTAACATATAAAACAAATCTAATTGAGAGGACCTGAATCTACCCTTCCTATATATGCACATGCTGGGAGAAATTCCAGGAAAAAAATAGTTATAAAATAGTTGAACACCTAGAATTAATGGGAACAAATATAATTTTGTAAGTAAAAATATTTATATTCTTGAATAAAAATAACAGAAATAAGAATAAGAATATCTATATATATATAAGAAATATAATATATTTCATTCTTTATATAATTAATAGAAAACAAATTAAACGATCCTTCACAGATCCCTATATATCATGAAAAAAGGTGTTTTGTTCCGTATTGCTCATTTCATAATAAATAAAGTGATTCTTTGCTCTTTTTTCTTTTGAAACTGGGGAAGTTAAAGTTGTAGAAGATTACATCCTATTGAGACCAATGCTCCTAATTTTTCCAATTGCTGTAATTATTTTGTCTCGTGGGGCCATATATACTCATAAGATTGTGATTCGTACGTCGTGAAATAGGAAAAAATGGATATATGACACAATCCAAATCTCAATCATATATATTATAAGATTCTAAAGATGTTTAATCATCATCATCATCTGCGCATGCACGAGTGCAAGACACTCATTTCATCATTGTCAACAAAGCAAATTAAAGATAATATTAATGAATAATAATATCTACATGAAACATATCAATACAATAATTCATGAAAAACATTATATCATTATATTAATATTAATGTAGCTATTTATAATATGATTATGTGAACATCGCACATGCAACGTAATGCTTTTTTAAAAGTAGCTTTGGAGATCATCATATATTATTAACAACAGATATGAGAAAGACATGGAGCAAATTATATGGACAATTGCCGAGAGGGATAATCACTCGATCATCACTAATTCTTTTGTGAATTTTTAATTACTGAGTTTAATTATATATGTTTTAGCATGCATTAAGTAATAATTAATAATGTTTTAATTCTGCATGGACCTGAACTGTCCCTCCCAGCCATCTAGCAGTAGTACTCTTCAAACCCAACTGATCATTCAAAGAAAAACAAAGCAAAATTATTAGGGTGGTTAGATCATCATGCATTCACATTATATATGGAAGTAATCATATAAGACCAAATGTGAAACAAAAATTTTAAAACGATAGAAAAAAAAATTATGAATACACTGTAGTGGTATGGACCAGCCTATGTGGCTGCCTCTTTCTAGCCATCATATGTTCTCTCTCTCTCTCTCTCTATATATATATATATATATATTCCTAATGAGAAACATGTGCTTGCGCGCGCTTGTGGTGGATTGCAGGAAGTCAATTTCCAAATTAATTGAATGTTTGAAAAGTTCGAAGCATTTGGTTGTTTGTTATACAACATCATGTGTTTCATACGTCAAACTGGTCCATATTCCACTCCAATTTGGAACTAAGATCTCCACAATATCTTGTCTATTTTTTCGTTTGTTATATGATGTTACTGAGATCTTTAGAAGATAAACTACACCACACGTATAAAATAATGGAGAAATAGGAATCTGATGGTGATACAAAATCTTAATGAATCTTGACTTTGTTTTGCATTCATATATCTGTAGATCGAAGAGTCTTAAAGACAAATCCATATGAAGGGAAGAATTAATTGTACACTTATCTAAGTTTTAGTTAATGAATTAGGAGTGACTCAACTCAAACTAGTTGAATTAATCATAAAGTAGAAGTTTTCCAATATAAATATTCTGACATATGGGGGGTAATCTTTAGTGATAGAAGGTTGAAACTGGGTGTAGTTTAATGTTTTTTTCTGGGTGATATCGCAAGAAAATAAGATAAATATGGTAAAGTATACCAAGTTTCTTCACACCTTCACTTAATTAACATCTAGTTAAATGACATTTTTGTGCCTAAACTATATTTCACGAGGAGCCAAAAACTCGTTGGCTAAATATCATCTTGTGGTATCCATTGACACTAAAAGCATGCTTAGTTTCACATTATAACTTAAAAATCACCAAATTCAAGATTATGTTTCTAACATGAAATCAATCAACCACGTAAATATTGTAAGATTGTTGGCGTATTTGTACTCGCATTCTCAGGATCTTAACAATGGAATGATGTTACCTTGATAATTTAGATTAATTGGTCGGAGAGTTGTTTTAGTTTAACTAAATTTTGAGTTTAAACATAGACATGCAACAACACAAGGTGGTGAGCTTCTATTCCAAAGGCCGAAAAAAGGACAAGGGCTGTACACCAAGGAAAGATCACTCATCCCAATGGACTTGATTCCATCCACAGGCATTTGACGCGGATCTGGAACGAGATGAAGTTCATGAAATATACTACTTATTATTTTTTTAAGATAAATTAAAAAATCTAAATAAATCTCAAATTAATATAAACCCATTTTGAAATAATATCCACACTCATTTTGAAATCTCAAGCTAGCCACTAAGCCCATTTGAACCCAAGAATAAATATTATTACTCTCTCTTATCTTAAATTAATATAGGATTTATTTGAGAGTTTTGATTCCATCCTAAACATAAAATCCAGTTATCTATTATATCCCTTATATTAATTATTTATTTCCAATAATACTTGTATTAATTTATTGAGACATCTTTATCTCATGAGCATTAAAATCTCATAATTAATTAAAAAAATGTATGTTTATATTTAAGACATTAGGGCATAACAATATTATTAATGGCTTCGCTGTTCACACTTTGGTCTGAAAATTTTATCCCGTGGTAAGCAGCAACATCCCTTTTCCCCTGCGTCCTCGGGTACGGGTAATGTGTGTGCGTATTAAAATAGGACACTTCAATTACATATACTTGAGATCACACTCTAATGAGAAATTGAGAATTGTTTGCTCTACATCATTTGCTGGCTGAAGTTGAGAAGCGAATAAGGGATCATTGAATAGCTACTGCCACCAGCAGCGGAGGATCAGAGCTCTGACACATTCTACAGAGGCGTAAGCGATTGCAATGGCGGATACTACAACGCAAGGAGGAACTGCCCTCTTCTCTCCTTACAAGATGGGCAGATTCAATCTCTCTCACAGGTCTCACTTCTTTCTTCCTACTTTCTCTCTCTATTTTTCTAGATTTCTCTGATTTCATTAGTGAGGCTATTAATTAATTTGCCGGTGACGAAATTGGCGATGGATTTGTGAGAAATTAACCGAGCTGTTTTTGGTGGGATTGGACAGGTTGGTGCTAGCGCCGATGACGAGATGCAGAGCTTTGAACTGGATTCCGCAGCCGGCGATGGCGGAGTACTAGCGCAGAGGTCAACTCCGGGAGGCTTTCTCATTAGTGAAGGCACCTTGATCTCTCCCACGGCGCCAGGGTAATCCTTGTAATTTTGTCTACTTTTTGAGGTCTTTCTTCTTTCAGGAACATCTGGTAGTGGAATGGATGAATGAATTCCATTCCTAAGGCCCTGGTCAAAAATGGCGTCAAATGAAATGATTGTATCCACGTGGCGAGATTTCATTCGTTGTGATTCCCAGCTTTTTAATGTTTTACTACTCAAACCTGAAATTTCAGTCACAAGATTCATAAATTTTGACTTTGAAATTTAGTTGAAAGTGCAATAGAAGAGCAAATTTTAATCATTTGAAAGATAAAAAAAAAGACAACGTTATGTCTCCGTTTATTTTAAGAGGGACCAAAAGTATATATTTAATTTTTTTATAAATATTTTTGAAGGAGGTTACCCACGATCTAAGGGCAAGACGAAGTCTCACTTTCTCCTAAACGATACTAATATTAGGCAAGACGAGCTGTCAATTATACTCATACGTAAACCTAGGTATTTAGAAGCTATGATGTCTTCCTAAATGACGTGACTGAAATTACAATAAAGTAGTATTTTCTAGATATCAAACACGTTATAAATAATCACATATCTCACCCCAACCAACGAAACCTTAGGTAAGTATACATTTAAATATAGGCACTTGCTATTGACGATGGGCACTTTCAAGCTATTTTTATGTTTGGCCCTAAAACCCACAAAACTACTAGGGGGAAAAAGTTTTGGCGTTAGAATTTTCATTGAAATATGACTATTAAAACTTTGATGCGGAGTAAAATTCATTTTACACATGACATGATTGTTATATCATATGATGAAGTGGCTTATTGAATAATGCAGATTTCCGCATGTACGCGGCATATATTCAGAAGAACAAATTGAGGCATGGAGGAAAAGATAGTGGATGCTGTTCTTGCCAAAGGAAGCCTTATCTTTTGCCAACTCTGGCATGTTGGCCGGGCTTCTCACCCAGGTACGTACATAATTCCTAATTTAATTTATCATTCATCTCCTTCCCTTTACATGTTTACTCTCTCCGATCCTTTTTTATAAAACCTTGTTAACTATTATCTCAAGATTAAGGAAATTAAGAAAATTTAATTAGTTAAATATAATTTTTTTTACAACTTCTCAAGATTACCCTTTGATTGGCAGAGTTGTTCAATGGGAGAGGGAAAGAGGATGGAAGAACCATTAATTGAGTTAAGAATAAAATATATAACGGTGTCTTTAAAAAAGAGTTTATAAATGTTTTATTAAATTTTATAAAAATATCTTGTATTAAGGATTGATAGGTATGATCTTATAAACAGGAGAGTATATCGTAAATATTTTATAGAATTATTCTAATAAATAGGTTGGAATTGGATTTTAAATTGGGGAGATACTATGATGTCATAAACACAGCAATAACAATTGAGGAGTTAACAATGAAAAATTTCAGTGTAAGAATTGACATCAAATTTATATTATTTAAGATTTTTTAAAGATTAAATTATTTCTTTAAGATTTTATAATAATTTTTCTTTTTAAATTTACTTGATTCTTGCCCAACTCTGGTTTGGCGTCATGATATGTCATATTTATCCTTATCAGTTAGGAGGAGTTAGGACTTATCCTGGTTTTGCCATTTCTACTTGCTAAACAGTTTATCAGGGTCCCCACCCATATCGTCCACTACCAAGCCCATATGGGCGAGGTGGAGAATTCTCTTGCCAGATGGCTCCTATGGCGTGTATCCAGAACCTCGAGCCCTGAAAACTTATGAAATACCAGACATCGTTCAGCGTTACCGGCAAGCTGCCGTAAACGCTATTCGGTAAGGTTGATAATTTCCTCATATAATTATATACTTCACCATATGGTCCATTGAGTGATTATGAAAGCTTCTCCTTTTTAAAGGATCCATATTCCATGATACCTAACGCGTCCAAAGTGATGTCATTTTCATGCTCATGGAAGTATGGTCCACATTGGGAAAAAGTTAGCCTTTTAGCCTAATAATATACCATTCGCTTCAAAGTGCACCATGATAATTAACGAAAAGTCACGCTCACGATGATTATAAAATTCTCACGCCTTTGTTGATTCATGTCATTCTTTTTTCTTTGTTGATTCACGGTGATTAAAAAAACTAACTTTTGCTTTTGGACTGTTGAGTTGAAACACCATATTAACTAAGATTTATCGACACTTCTTCTTGCATTATCATGTACCAACAGATTGATTCAATGCCATGTGACAAAACAGGTGTTGATGGAATTGAGATTCATGGGGCTCATGGGTACCTTATTGATCAATTCTTGAAGGATGGGATCAACGATCGAACAGATGGATAAGGTGGATCACTGGAAAATCGTTGCAGATTCCTAATGCAGGTGGTTAAAGCGGTGGTTTCTGCTATCGGAGCAGATAGGGTCGGCGTGAGAATCTCGCCGCACTACTAGAAAACCGCGGTTAAAACAATACGGTAGCATTTTCATAAATAAATTTAATTTTAAAAACTTTTAACGGCGATTTTTATAAAAATCGCCGTCAAAAGTCATCAGGTGGGACTTGTAATAGTGATTTTTAAAAAAACAGTTGTAAAAAGTTCTCGCAAAATTTTAAAAACCATAGATCCAATTTCAGTTTCACTTTTCACAGCCATCTGTGGTCTCGTTTCTCTTCTTCACTACACAGACTTTGACGAAGGTCATTTTTTTGTATTTTTCCCTTAGTTTCAGTGCCCATCTCAGTTGTTCTCCGTCATCTCCATCGTGAAAATCGTAAGTAACCGTTTAACTTCTTCATTTGCTCTTTTTTTTTTTGCCAGATCTGTATTTTTTTCTCTAGATCTTTAATTTTTTCGTCAAACCTTCAACTTTTTATTGAGGCTAACTGTGGCTGTTAACAATGGGTAGTAGCAGATAGACCTTGGTAGAAAGAGTTCGAAGAATTTTAATGAAATAAGCTTATGGATCTTTAGTTTTTTAATCAAATTTTTGACTTCTTCTCTCCAGATTTAGTCTGATACTTTTGATGAGTGTGACCGAGGTAGCTGATGGTGGGTGTAGGTCAAAGAAAGCAAAAATAAATAAATAAAAATAAACAGTAATTAATGGCGGTTTTTTAGAACCATCGTCAAAGGTTACTTTTAATGGCTGTTATAAAACTGCCGTAAAAAAGTAGACTTATAATGGCGGTAAAATTCACGGTGTTCCTAAAGCTGCCGTGAAATGCCACTTTTAACCGCTGTTATAAACTTTTTTTCTACTAGTAGTGCCGGCTATAAACCACGTGGATGCCATGGACTCTAACCCACCCAAGTTAGGCTTGGCTGTGGTTGAGAGGCTCAACAAGCTCCAACAAGAAGTAGGCTCAAAGCTTACTTATCTCCATGTGACACAACCTCGATACACTGCATATGGGCAAACAGAGTCAGGCACACCTGGGAGGGAAGAAGAAGAAGCTCACTTGATGAGGAACTTGAGGAAGGCTTATCAAGGGACGTTCATGAGCAGTGGTGGATTCACAAGGGATTTGGCAATTGAAGCTGTGGCTCAAGGTGATACTGATTTGGTATCATTTGGTCGTCTTTACACATCAAACCCAGACCTGGTCCTAAGGCTTAAGGTTAATGCCCCTCTGAATTAATAAGTACAATAGGAAAACTTTCTACACCCAAGATCCCGTTGTGGGGTACACAGATTACCCCTTCTTGAACAAAGAAAGTGGCCCTAAATTACTCTCGCGTCTTTAATTATATCAGTTTTCTGATGTTGTCATTTGTATTATTGCATGATTACAATCTACCAAACTTGTCAAAGGGTTCAAGCTAGGCCTTGGGGAAATATATATATATATATTGAAACTGTTACTGATTCGTTATTCTCTCTCTCTCACACACACACACATATCAAGTACCACTTCTAATGCAATACAGGGAACAGTGGATAAACAGGTTGCATGTCAGGATAGAAGAGTCCGAAATGTTGCTCTACGCCAGCAGGCTTGAGATTCTCGTTGAAGGTGGCAAAGACAAAACCTTCGATGAAAGCGTCAGGTCTCTTTGGTGTTCCTGCTTGTGAAGCAATGCGTCTCACGAAGTTCCGAGTATAAGTGGCAGCCATTGTTATGGTTGTGAGGTCCCCATTACCATCAGAAGGCCAACCACTCTCGGACACGACGACATCAACGTCAGCAACCCCCACTTTCTCCATTGCCCAGAAAAACGAATCGATCATAGCATCAAGCATGTTGCAGTACCCAAAGCTTCCGTCCTGAACCACAACTTCCTCAGTATTGAACTGAGCATAGTCCAAGCGTATGTTTTGAGGGTCAGATGCATATGCAAAATATGGATACAAATTAACCAAAAGAGGGTTTGCTTGAGCTGCAAGGAACCCTGTAATCCCAGCCATGGCCTCCTTTGATTCGTCTGAGAAAACAGACAGTGAAGGTGGATAAGAAGTCCCTAAGACAGAAATAGGCACCGAGGTGGTCACAGAAATGCCACTTAAACGAAAGCATCGAGTATGCTCTGAAGATTCTGCATCACAGGTAGTAAGTAGTTAGCCAAGTTCCCTGGAACCACCTCGTTTCCGACAACAATGAAACGAAAGACGATGTCTTGGGAGTATGGTTGTACGTAGGTTGCGAACCAGTTGTTGACGGCTTCGATGCTGGCAGCCATGGTGGGCAAATCCTCGTTTCGAATGCCGAGAGTGAGATCAATGTGGCTGTTCCTGAGGGCTTCAAGCACGACAATGTCAGGTTCGAATAGCCTCATCTTGGTAATGCCGTTGTTCTTGTAGAGTTGCACCACTTGAGCCGGAGACGGCAGATCGTTTCCATGTCTTCCGTAGTTAACACCTATAGCAATGTATGCTTCAGTGCTTGCTGCTAAAGCACATAAGGCAAGAGCCACTTGAGTCAGTGTCATCATTCTTCCCCAAAAAACCCTGAAAAAGAAAATAATAATAATAATAATAAGTCGTTAGTATATTTCATTTCTTACAATAACATATTTGCTTGTATGTGAGATGAATTTTGTTTCATGGAGCACAAAAGGTTTTCTTTTAATTGATTTTGGTGACAATATTATTGATAAAATTAATTAAATTAGATATTGACTGCACATGATATAATTAATTAAATAAATAAATCCTTAATGACACCTAACTATTCAAGAAAGTGAAGTAACTGTTGAAAAATTTGACAGCACAAGTCAGTCTGTAGGCATTGTTTGGTTAGAGGTTTTTAGAGGGGAGGATACATAGGTGTTTGGTTCAAAAATTGAAGGAGAGGGGAGGAAAAAAAATTTATTCTTATTTGCTCACCTACCCCCCTCTCTCACTCCTCCAAAATTGGGATTTTTTGGAGGGGTGAGAAACTTTACTCTACTTTTAAACAAAATTACCTATGATAATTTTAAAAAATTTCAGTTCTACCCTCCAGCTGATCTTCGCAGATAATAATGGCACGACGACGTAGAAATTCCATTTTTGATCTCTAGCTGACCTTCGCATACAGTAATGGCCTTGCTTTTTATTTGATATTATACCCGTGTTAATAATAAAATAATAAAAGTGACGAAGGAAATAAGTGGGAAGTGAAGCTTAGAATAAAAGTGAACTTTATTTATATATTATATTAATATATATAATAATTATAAAATTTTATTATATTTTTTAATTTATCATATATATGTAAATGAAGTAAAAAGTTTTTTTAAATTTATAAATTAAAAAAAATAATTTTACTATAAATATTATAAATAAAAAGTAAATAAATTTAAATAAAGATAAAATGGTATATTTATCAATTTTTTATTACCTCCTCTCCCATCCTGAATCAAACAAAAAATATTATCTCTCTTATCTTACTTTTACATTTATAACCTCCCCTCCCCTTTCCTACCCTCTCTTAAGTTAACCTAACCTACCCTCCCTCTCATTGAACCAAACATAGCCTTAATAAATTATAGTACAAATCACATGTCTAAAACACTTCATTTTTCTAATAAAGCTTCCTACTTGTTGTCTTAATCAATATAAACTTTACGCTTGAAGAAGGTGGGTTTAAAAGCTGCAATAATAATAAAAAAAAAGGCTGTCGTGGTATCCATAATTATGCGAGTTTAATTTTCGCTGTCATCATGATAGCTCTTTTGGTAGGCGATGTCGTAAATCCTATATGAGCACTCTCTGATCCCTAAAATTATGTCATGTTTTTAGTGGGGGACCGATACTCAACCTATCTAAATTTTTGTTTATAAAAACAAAAGCTGCAATCAAGAGTTTTAAAGACTACAGAAGCAGAAAACGAAGGAAAACCATATATGAAATGAAGCTTTGCATTTCTCTAAACACCAGTCATAGACAAGAAGATGGAGGAAACAGACAATAAAGTAATTGAATTCCAGTAATTAACTTACAGATTAAATGATATTGCAAAATAGAAGATGAAGTGATCTGTATAAAGAACTCCAGTAATTGAATTCCTTGGGCTTTATTATATATATAAAGAACTCCTACTATACCTTTGATTATTTGTTTCCTTTCATGTAAATTCAATTCCCACAGTTAATTGCTTGACAAGTTATCGTCGTGTTTCATAGAAATTTTCACTAAATTGTAAGTTAAATTCCTTTTTGAGGTACAGATATATGTCCCCTATATGCTCGGTCATTAACGAGTTTCCTTTTCAGACATAATAACATTATAATTAATCATCAATAAATCTCACCAATAATTGTGGCACACACGCTCACACACTAGGTTATAGAAAACGTATGTGGCCCCAGTAAAAGGTTATAGAAAATCTTTGTGCAAGAGAACGCGTGGTGGGAAATTGACCATGAATTTTCTGACATTATAGAACCATGACCAAGGCTTTATGTTCTTCCCCCCTTTTATAGGTTCATTAATGAAATTCTTTAGTATTTATTGTTGTTTTTTTCAATATAAATCAAAATTTATGTGAGTCAGATATCAGAGATTTATTAAGATTAGGGTATACTTTTAGATACAAAAGTATTTACAGATTACAGGCAGAATTTGAATTTATAACTTTAGGAGATATGAGATAACTTTTTACTATCTAATCTAACTATTATCAATATTTTCGAACAGAATTCTTTTTTTTTTTCTTTTTGGGTTACATTTTTGAACAGAATTCAATACTTACTTACTTCCGTTGGATTGGCATGGGCCCCATAGAAATAGAATCTCATCATACTCTGCTAGTTCTTTCCTTTAAGGCTGCCTTGATTGGGCCACTTGTCATGCTTTAGCCCGAAATCTTCAAATGCCTAGGCATACTATGTTTTAGGAAACTTAAACAAAACCTCCCAAAAATAAAAGCAGAAAAGAAACGAAAACTAAGTTTTAGGAAACTACCCATCAAAGAATGAGAAATTTTATAACTCGAAATATCAATCATCCATCAATATCAATATATTATATAAAATCAATAAATCATAAACAGTGCATCTCGTCTGATTTTAGTAAAAACCACATAAAAGTCCCAATATTAACCTAAAATTACTGCCCTAACGACAAGGATCATCGGGCACGATTTCTAATGCAAAACAGGGAAAAGTGGATAAACAGGTCGCATGTCAGGATAGAACAGCCCAAGATGTTGCTCTGCGCCAGAAGGCTTAAGATTCTCATTGAACATGGCAAACACAAAACCTTCGATCAAATTGTTTGGTCTCTTTGGTGTTCCTGTTAGTGAAGAACTACGTCTTACGAAGTTCTGATTATAAGTAGCCGCCATTGATACAGCTGTGAAGTCCCCATTACCATCAGAAGGCCAACCACTCTCAGAAACTACAACATCCACGTCAGCAAATCCCTCTTTCTCCATTGCTCAGCAAAACGCATCTATCATAGCACAAGGATATTTGTATACCCCAAGCTTCCATCTTGAACCACAATATCTGTAGTACTTAACTGAGCATAATCCAAGATTATGTTTTGAGGGTCAGATGCATAAGCAAAATATGGATACAGATTGATCCAAAGAGGAGATCCTTGAGCTGAAAGAAACCCTAGAATCCCATTCATGACTTCTCTTAATTGGTCTGAGAAAACAGACTAAAAGAAGTTGCAAAGACAGTGGTAGCAACACAGGTTGTCATAGAAATGCTGTTCAAATTCTGAGCATCGAGTAGGTTTTGGAAATTCTGCATCACTGGAAGTACGTAGTTAGCCAAGTCTGCAGGAACAAGCTCGTTTCCGACAACTATGTACGCGAAGTCAATGTCGTCTAGGTATGGTTCTACGTAGGTTGCGAACCAGGTGTTGACGGTTTCCATGCTGGCAGCCATGGTGGACAAATCCTGGTTTGGAATGCCTAGAGTAAGAGCAATGTGGGTGTTTCTGAAGGATTCAAGAACAGCAATGTCAGGGTCGAAGAGCCTTATGTCAGTTATGCCGTTTTTCTGGTACAGTTTCACAACCTCGGTCGGAGGTGGCAGGTTGTCTCCTAGTCTTCCATAGTTAACACCAACAGCAAATGATGCATCTGTTCTTGCTGCTAGGGCACACAGGGCAACGGGGATTTGAACAAGCCTCATCATTATTTTGCACAGAAACCCTAAAACAAATGAAAACAAAAAAAACACTTTTGTAATTAGTCTGTCAAAGTTGTGCCTGATTAATATATAAAGTATAATGATTCAATAAAGATGGCAAACTAGATAAGTAATCCTTAATATCTAGTAAAGTTTGTTTCATGTATAAGAGTTGATAATTGAACTCTTAACTATTCAACTAAGGGACGAGAGTTCTTACTATCTCGCCAACGCGAGGTAGTAACAATAAAAATAACATATATATATATATATATATATATATATATATATATATATGTCAAGCTATACTATATTTTGAGTTTTACAAACAAAGGGGGAGAAAAATAAGATAGTACCTTGACCATGTCTTTCTATTAACATACCTTTAATACAGACTTATGTTGACATAAAAAAAAACTATATCACAAAAACCAATTTTGGATGCGTTTCCTGGGACATATGGTCCTCGAGATGTAGAGCCTGAATTGCAGTTTTCACAGGGCAATTGCAGATCGATCGTAAGGTTCGATACAATGAGACTAATTGATATGAATAATGTATTAGTGAAACTAAAGGTAATAAGGGACTCGATTCCTAAGGAACGTGACTCCGAAGGAAGATGCATGCATGGGGCCTCTGCACAAAAGATTGATTATTGAGGAAGGCTATTATTTTGGGATGGAAGAAATGTTCACAGCGATTGTGCGGATTGTTAGCATGTTGACCAAGGGAGATAACCAGTACTGTTGTCAGAACAGGAATGGACTGGCCGGTTCAACCGGTTAGACTGGGAACATGCCATATGGCTGATTCGGAACACCTGAAAATTGAAATCCGACTTGAAAGTCGGTTGATAATCAGTTAGAATTAGAACCGGTTTTTTTTCTTTTCTTTTCTTGTAATTTTTTTTCAATAACCCAAAAATACTTATTTTGCGTTTTATTTGTTTTTTGGTTGTCTTTTTTAGTGTTTTATATAGGTTTGATAATTTAATGGTAGCTTTGGACCTCTGGTTAGTTGTGGAAGCTAAAGCTAATTTGGTTGGGCAATTAATATGGTATATTTAATATTTTTGGCAATTTGTAATAGACAATAGATACATTTATATATTAAATGTAATATTGGTGTGTGATTGAGTACAAATTTAGCATGTATTATGAGAATATGAATAGATTTTGTTGAATATATATTTTTATTATTTTCATATATTTTTTAAAATTATATTAATTTAATTATAACCGGTCTGATCATAGTCCATAGTCCGACGACTGAACCTTAATGTTTTGGTCAGTTCAAAGTTCAATCCAGGTATAAAAATATTGAAGATAATTAAACACAGAAAGTTTATTCACGTGAGAAATTTATTTTTATTTACCAAAATATTACTGGTCAAAATCTGCATGAATGATCTATCTTTTATCTCGTCTCATTTTTAATTCATTTTTCTTCCTTTTAAGTCTTCTACAGTTACGACATATGAAAATAAAATAAATTAATTAAATTAATACATAATCAAAGAAATTTTATTAATTGCACTCCCAAATATGTTTTGAGGCAATTATTATTACAACGATATGATATAATAATTATTCAAAAAAAAATCTGTCTTCAACGACAATAATAACTTTCTCATATTCTAGCCGGAGCCTTTAAAAACACCCTTAAGTCTCTTGACTTCCTCAACATTAATCAAAGTGCTCGATGCTATCACTGGACTCGCTAAATTGCTTTGGAACAGTGCCAAGTCCAAAACTTGCACCGGAGGGCTCGAACTACTAAACCCTACAATCACTGTTCCTGGAGTGTCACCTGAAACCAAATTACATAATCATAAAAACCGAATATCTCAATGAAGAAGATGATCATCGAATAAAAATAAGTGAGTGTTACGTTACGTACCTTCATTGAATGCAAAGTGCAGTAAACCAGGAGGAACAACGAAGACATCTCCTTTGACGAGAGATTTTTGATACACAGTGTTGTCCGATGAAATGAAACCAAAACTTACTTTTCCTTCCAAAAGAACAGAAATTTCTGAAACTCCAGGATGTGAATGGATCGGCACTACAGAACCTTTCTCAAAATCTGCACGAGCGATGGAGAATCCGAGACTGTTGAGCCCAGGAAGCTGAGCATCAAACACGGGTTTGAAACCAAATTTGAAGAGATTTGTGCTGTTGGCAGGAACATCTAAGCCAGAGAAAACAAAGTCATCTACAGTGACTTTTTTGGGATCTTTGCATGAAAACCCATTGGAACCAATCGGAGCTGCTTTGTCTGCAACACAGAAATCTAATGCAGAAGAAGCTTCGAAAGAGAAAGAAAAGAAGAATAAGATGAAGGAAATGAGAGCGATCATGTTTGTTTGATCGAAATCTGTGGTGAAGAGTGATTCTCAAAGTGTTTATATATATACGTAAGGGCGTTGAAATTCGTTAACCATTGAATGTTGGAGCTTTATTGTGCGATTTGGCCTAATGAATGATACAGATTCATGGTCATTGTACATTTTGAGGTCAAAACAAGGTTCATTATACATTGAATGGACGCACACACCATGCCCTTTTCTGTCTCATATTCTTTTAAAAAAAAAAAGATAAAGAAAAATGCACGCAAAATTAATGTTCTCGTAAAACATTTTCATTGGAAATTGATTGATAAAAGAAATCTCGAATGACAATTGTTTTGTACATGGTACAAAAATATTTAGTTATTACTCTCTTCAATCTTTAATATATATAAGAGCTAGTTGATTAATTTAAATATATTAAAAAAATTAAATAAATAAGTCAATTATAACTAATATAAAAGCTAGTTGATTAATTTTGGTAGATTAAATAGTATATTATATGAATTCATATTGAGGGTTGAATTTGATCATAATTAACTGATTTATTTAGCTTCTTTAATTGACCTAAATTAGTCAATTAACTCTTATATTAAATATTAGAGGGAGTAATATTTTTATAGGATATTAAACCTCAACTATTTAAAATTAATCCAACCAATGGTAGAGATAATAAGTGAAGAGGCAGTAGAGAGGAAGGAAAAGTGGAGTTCTCAATGATATCTTGACGTATTTATTATCCACGTTCATGATATTTTTCGGCATCGTATCTTTGAGGATCTCTCACAATAAAACAAAATTATCTTTGAAGATCAATGGAAGGAAACTGAAAAAAAAAATGAATCAAGAGAAGAGAAACAAAGATTATATTAACTTTTAATTGAATGAAAAGAAATCAACTAAAATTGTCATTCAATAAATTTAAAGGTAGGAGAAGATTTTTCGAAAGAGAAACACGGATCTTGTGGATCAACATTTGATGAATGAAAAAATTCAGAATTATTTGTTTCCAAAAGATTGTCAAAACACTTTTATTTAAATAGAAATTGATTTAATATTGATGGATGAAATCTACAATATTAACTAAACTTTGTGAAAAGAAAAAAATATCACATCTTAATTTGACTTGATACTATATATATATTATCTGTATATATAAAGCTTTCTTAATAGCATAATGTATTTAAGATCTTATATATAAATTAAATGAATTGAATCCTTCGTCATTTTGTCATCAATTCTTCTACAATTCTAGCCTAAGATCGGCTTTGTTAAGTTTGAAAACTTTCAGCATAGATAATGAATTGTTCTTTGTGCATGTCAGCAGTTCCTTGTGTAATTACTTCTTCTTTTATTTAATATATATATTGATATTTTTTTGGATCCTATTATCAACTATCCGATTTAAGGTTTCGAGGTTTGTAGCTGTCACTTTCAGCTCTAGAAATCAAACTTAAGACTTAGAAGAATTTGATGCCTTTCAAAAAAAATAATGAAGTGAATCCTTAACATACGCTTTATCATTTCTAAAATTAGTATCACCAACCCATTATTCTTATAAGTTTTGTATCACATTTCATATTTCAACCCCTGCCCATAGATAAAGTTGATGAATCATGAACTGGCCTTGATAAGGCTGTTCCAATATAAAATAAAATTCTACAAATAAATGCATTCTTATTATTTGGTATAGCAAATTTTTCAATAATGAAGAAAAATTAGTTTGCAGAACCAATTTTAACTCAGACTCGCTCTTCTCGCCCTCCAATTTTTAGCAAGGTATCTTTTAATGCGCCACTCTCTAATGCCCTTTATAATGACCCAACTTCTCAAATATGTTTTCCTTTTATCTGTTAATCACTAGATTCTATATAAAACATTTTCACATCTTAGGAGTATGAAATGATGTAGTTTTAATTTATTTTTTTAAAAAAATGTAAAATAATTTAAAATCGTGTCATTTCATATTCGCAAGATATTAAAATGTCCCTTATTTTATTTAGAACTTAATAATCAAAAGGAAAAAAAATTAACATAGAGTTGAAATAATGGTGAAAGGACTTATTAATTTCTCTAGGTCTCGAGTTCGATTTTTAAAAGAGACATCTGTATTGGGAGGGGTAGCTATGAACCTTAAAACTGGTTACCTGGTAATATGATCTAGAGAATGGTATAAAAAAAATAACAACAATAACAAATCTTATCTTATTAGGTGGGGTTGGCCATATAAATCACATAATACTATTATATATTATCAACAACTAAATTTTTGGATAGAATGTTAATCACTAAAAGGTCCCAGTCAATGATTTCATTGAGTATTTTTCTTCGCCCTTTCTCTACCCTTTTAGAGGACTCCATATTGTCTAATCCACCTTTCTCACAGCGCCTCTAAAGTTTTATTTGTACATGGCCGGACCACCTTAAATAATTTTCTATCATTGTCCCTTCAATAAGTGTCATGCCTATTAAAATGTCACTATTTGTAGCAATTATTTTATGGTATTTGTAGCAGTTTTAACCGCTATAAAAACCATTTCTAATGATTGGACCAACTACTAAAAAATCAGGTGAAAGCAACTGTTTTATAGCGGTTCAACTGAACCGCTACAGATGAGATGGTTAAAATGTTAGAAACTTTCTAACGATTTCATTGGATGCTTAAAAAAATATTCTAAGAGAAGTTGAATGCGAATACATTAGTAATGGTTGTAAATCACTAGAAAATAATAATGCGACAACGTTGAGATTTGATTTCTAGAGAGAATTCGGCAGAGCTTAACTTCACAACTAGCCAAAAGTGGTAAAATGAGGCCAAGGGGATTTATATAGACAGGAAATTTGAATGGTTATTGAGACAACCATTAGAAATTTCTAGCGATGCTCTCTTCACCGCCTCTAATTGTTGTCACATGTCAGGACTCAAGAAAAGTGAAATTTTCTATCGGTTTTGCTTATAATCACTAGAAATATTGTTGTCATATCCTAATTTTTCCTATATGTGTAAGACTGATAGAGAAAGAGTTTGGAAAGGATTATGATGATGAAATGAGAAGAAAAGCGATGAGTAGATAAAAAATAAAGAAGAGGGACTAAAATGAAAAGTCTAAAAGTTCTATGGTATGAAATATAAAATAGACATAAACTTTGAGCCATTAAATGTAAATATGAAAAGTTGAGTTGGAAAATACCTAAAAATACCCAGAATCAGTTTAATCCCAAATTTTTTCAGTAAATAGAGAAAATTATTCTGATCAGTTTAAGAAAACACATAATTTTAATTTGAGGTCCCAAAAAATTGATATTAATTTCAGAAATTTGATAATTATTGCAATATCTTCTGGACCTCATAATCAGATAAAATTTAGTAGTAAATTCTCATATTAACTTTATAGTGGTTACCAGAATGCTAGAAACTCCGGCGTCCTTTCTTATTATCTAGCGGTTACCCCAACATAACCACTAAAAAATTACCATTAGAAATTTGGTGCCAACTTCGCGCCACATGGTGCCAACACTTATTGCGGTTACTTTCTAGCGGTTTAACCAAAACCGCTAGAAAGTTGTTGGGCTCACATCTTTTCTGGTCAAAACGCTGGAAGTTTCTTATAGTTTGGCCTATAACAGCTAGAAATTTTAACTTTTCTAGCGATTTTTCCTAACCGCTAGAAAGTAATCGCTGCCAAACCCCTCTTTTTTTTGTAATCCATTGAATTTCTATGAACATGGAAATTATTTCAAAGAGTATATTTGTAAATAATAATAGGTACTTCAATTTCTCATAATCAGAGGAGCCCACTTGGAGAGCACTGTTATTCTACTGTTATATACTCCCTCCTGTCTTAATTATAAGAATCAATTAATTTTTTTGGATAGATCTAGAAAGCTAAATAAGTCAATTAATTCTGATAAAATATAACCTCTCTCAAGATAAATTCATATTACATACTCTCCAATTTACCTAAATTAGTCAATTAACCCTTATATTAGTTACAATTAGTTAATTTATTTTACTTCTTAAATCTATTCAAAAAGTCAATTGGTTCTTATAATTAGAATTGAATATAGTTTATAACTGACTGATCTTTTATAAATGATTTCAAACAAGGTAGTAATATTATAAATATTTCAATGTGGAATCACGGGTTCATATGCTTTTACACTCTTAATCTTTGATAATTGGCTCAAAGATTTTGTAACAAAAAAAAAATTGTATCTGGAAAAATTTTGTACCAACCCCTTTCCAAAAAACTTTATACCAACAAAAAAACTTGTATCTCATAAATAAAATGTTGTGTTCTAGCTAGCTCCTCCTTTTCAAAGAAGAATCGCATATCCTTACAAAACTGATCAATCTAAAATGAAATGTAAGGTGGGAATTGAATCCAACAAAAGGCACACTCCAGACTGACCCATCTCTCTCTCTCGTACGTACATGCAGGGCCGCGCAATGCATGCATCTCAATCACAATCTGCACCTTTTTCTTCAAACGTCCATTTTGGGTTCAATAATATCTGAAAATCTGACAGATTTCTCAACCATGCACCAACCCATGTCTCTTCGTCTCTATTAAAGGTCAATGATTGTGACTTCATTGAGACCCTTTCTTCACGCTGCTGTGGAAATTAAATGACTGGTTTCTGCTGGTTTTGCCCACAAAATCTTATCCTTTGTGTGGGGGTGCATGTGGGCATTCAGTAGAATTTGTGTGCCCCAATTTTAAAGAGAAAGACTGGGAGAGATTTTCATGTTGAAGTGACACAAAAAAGTTGGGTTTTCCCCGCTACCTACAGTGAAAACCTAAGTTCCCTAAAAGATAGGGAATTGAGATAGTCACAAGTATGTAAGTCCTTGGATTCTGTGTCTGACTTGACTTGCAGAGAGGCTTCTTCTTCTAGCTTTCTCAAAACTTCTTCTTAGGCCTTCATCTCACATTCTCGTCATATGATCTTATGGATCATAACATGTTTAACTTTTCTTACCCATCTTGACATTTGTTATGGAATTTATTACCGAATAAAAATACAGATTAAATGATTTTGATTCCTGTAAAAGCACAAAGAATAATGAAAAACAATGTATGGTTTCCTATTTCATTTACGCTATACTTAATGTTATGGTTTAGGGTTTAATGTTTAATATAATAGCTAGTTGATATTTTAAAATAGATTAAAAAAATTAAATAAATCAATTAATTATAATTAAATCTAAATTTTTAATATGAATTGATATTATATACCCTTTAATCTACTCAAATTTTAGTTAACTAATTCTTATATTAAGTACCGAATATTATATGCTCCTTCGCAACTACTTCATTTTCATATATGATTATGTAACACAACCTACTGTATATATATATATATATTCTATGTTTTGATTTCTAAGTCTCTTTTATACTAAATCTGCATTACCAATCAAAGAGTGTTAGACAGTTCAAGAAAAACATGTTTGGCTGTTGAACATACCGGAGAAGATTCCTGCTGTGATTCAGAGCAAAAAGCAGTTTCTTGTTGGTATCGTGTAGAAAACTTCCAAACTTGGAATGCATTCACGTGACTAACAGCTCAAATTTTGTCGTTTCCCATGCAGCATAAGAAAAATCTTATCTATCATAGTAACTCAATAATAACGGTAAAAATAAAAACTTACATGAACTTCCCTTCTTACATATATTTCATCTTCTTCCAAACTCTTTACCAGATACACCCAAAGAAAAGAAAAAACTTCAGCGTTACTAGTCCTACTAGTGAAAATGATTCTCCCCCTTATCTTCATCTTTTGCCTCCTCTCCTCCACCTCCCAAGCTTCTGTTGTAGACTTTTGTGTTGCAGATTATGCAGCTCCCAACAGTCCTTCAGGATATTCTTGCAAGAAGCCTTCAAAAGTGACTGTGGATGATTTTGTATTCCATGGCCTAGGCATCGCAGGTAACACCTCGAACATCATAAAAGCCGCGGTGACGCCGGCGTTCGACGCGCAATTCGCGGGCCTCAACGGCCTTGGAATTTCCTTGGCTCGTTTGGACTTGGACAAGGGTGGAGTTATACCAATTCACACACATCCTGGAGCCTCAGAAGCACTTGTTGTACTTCAAGGCTCAATCACTGCTGGTTTTATTTCATCTGATAACACTGTGTACCTTAAAAGACTCAACAAGGGAGACACTATGTTGTTCCCGCAAGGTTTACTTCACTTCCAGATAAATTCTGGTGCCACTATTGCCAAGGCTCTTGTGACATTCAGTAGTGCGAATCCTGGGCTGCAAATTCTTGATTTCGCATTGTTCAAGAGTGATTTGCCCACTCCATTGATTGCAATGACCACTTTCCTTGATGTCGCTCAGGTGAAGAAGCTCAAGGGTGTTCTTGGAGGCAAAAATTAATAGTATTCGGAGATTGTTACGTTGTCATTGTCAGAGACTGGTCTCATCAAAGAGTGTCTCTTTTGTTAGATTCATTTCAAGTGGGTCGTGTTTGTAATAATTAATGGGATGATTCTTGTTGAGCAGTGTTTGGAGCTAGCTAGGTTAAGTAATAGTAGTCTGACGACGTACGTGGTTCTTGTTTATTGTTTCTAGTTGTCGAGTATTTTTGTGTAAGTCAGGTGATTTCTAACTTGAGAAAATTGTGCTGATGCAAGAGATGAATAAAAATGTATGGTCTTTAGCTTAATGCGTCTGAAATGGGACGTTATCTTGTTAATCACTGAATGAATGCTCAATGTTATTATGAGACCATGAATTCTCGGCTTAATGAATGAATTTTAATTTATGTTTCAAAATGAGTTAATTCGCAACATGATGAAGAGATTAACTAATTAATGTTCATTTCCCACCACCAGCCTCAATAAAAGAGTTAACAAACCCATTATTTGAAGTTTCAAAATGAAATCTGCTTCCGTTTTAAATTTAGGGTTCAAAGGGCACATATCTAGGCATATTCTTGTGGGTTAAATATTCCCCTCATCCTAAACTTATGACGAAGATCTTTGAAACTACAATTAAAAAGGCCAATGTTTAATATAATCTCATTTTGCATTTTCTAAGGATCGCTTTTATTTATCCGTAAGAAAATGTCATACCAGTCTACGAGACTATGAAAAATGAAAAACCATTACAGGAAATAATTGATGACAGATTGAGGGCAGATAATTAAACTTCAGAGACCATCTTACCACCAGTATATATACATTTTTTCTGTGTGTTTCCTAGTTTTGCTTAATTATAGATACAATTCAATGCCTGTCAATTTATGCTAAAGTGAAAGCTGAAAACTTAACTCTCAAGTATTAGTTTCCAATGACCAAGAAGTTGTCACAGTAAGGTGTCTCAAGACACTTTGAAGGAAAAAATAGAATCTGGATTGTCTACAGTCAACTGCCTTCTCTTGCTCTAAATTACCCCAAAATTTGAAATTCAATTTCATCTGTGGCAAAAGTCTTGATGGGAACGAATATATATGCATGAAAGCAATAGCTGATGAAGAGAAATATATCAGATAAACATGGATAAACTGCATCATTCTCAACTTTTATTTGATTTGATTAAGGTTATCCTCAAGCCGCTTTGGAAACGAGATTAATCTTTTTAAAGCTTAGAACACACAATGTTTTCATCTCTCCTAACCAAAATTATTAGAGAAAGTGAAAAGCCTCGACGCTTTATAGCAGTTCAAAAAATTGCTACAAACGTCAATAAAAATTTGTAGCGGTTTCTTAGTCAACCACTAAAAAGTATAAAAAAAAATGAACATATAGATTACGTGTCACAACTTTGTAGTAGTTGGTAGACAACTGCTAGAAATGTCTAACACTTTTTGTAGCGGTTGTCTCCAACCACAAATTACACATCTATACACAAATGGACAGGCCACGTGTTATAACTTTGTAGCAGTTGGGGGGACAATAACTAGAAATTTCGCATATTTTTTGTAGCGGTTGTGTCAAAACCGCTACATACTGAACATCTATAAATACGCCCCCACCCTTCAATTTTCCACTTTTGGCGATTTTGTGTAGCGAAGCCCAGCCAAATTCTTTTCTCATATCCATATCCAAAATTATATCTCGTTGACTCGGCAAAGAACCAATAGATCCTAATAAACCCGACCAAAATTTTGATGCTCGGATGGGGCTGTCTGAGGAACCAACGGAAGACCTAACCTTTAGTATTGATGACTTAGATATTGGGGGAGAATTTACTTTCAATTTCATGGGTGGTGGTGCAGAGGAAGAGGAGGCCAAGGTGGAGGGGGAAGAGCATCCCCAGCGGCATAAATGGCGTTATTCCGGTGGGCGCCAGTCCGAACAAGTTGTTGATCTCATGGGTAATTAAGTATTTTATTTAATTATTTACATTTAAGAACAATTTAATTTATATAATAATTAAATATTGCTCATATAGAGTTTTTTAATTATTTAAATTTTATATTATTTCAATTAATTTCCCAATTAAATGTTGCAAACGTTAATGGAAGCAAGTCTACGAGGAGACTTAAAAAAAAGTCTAGTTTAGTGATTATCTACAACCAGTCAATGGGGTGGCATAGATGCTCGTGACCGGCAGGGCATATGAACACAATCAAAGAGTGATGCTTCGGATATTTTCAAGGTAATTAATTAATACTTAACATTTATATTCAAACTAACTCCCTGTCCTTCAACGTCAAGTGATTTCTTCCCTCCATTAGGAAACTAGTTGGAGCATATGAGCTCATCAAACTAACTCCCCAGGAGCACATACATATTTTGATAAATTGCAGTTAAATCGAGCCCTTCATCTAGTAAGTATCATATACTCTTGTATTTTATATTTCTATATCACTGACTTGTTTAACAAATTACGTTCAATTATATAGGGAGTACAAAAATTATATCAGGCATTTGTTATGAGTACGTTCACAAAGTTCCACTGAGAGGTTGATAAAAGAGTTTACATAGAGTTTCCTAGTTGGTTTATATATAGAATAGGTAATGACGACATCCACCATACAATTGACATCAAAACTCTTGCACTCAGTTCGCTTGACCATGCAAGAATGTTTTCTGCATATAATGTAAATGAGTTCAAGTTCTATGCAGTTGCACATGATTAGGGTTTGCTCACACAGAACTCTAGAGTTTTTGGCACATTTGGGACAAAAAGTTATGCTAGTAGCAGTGATGGTGACTTAAGGTATGGAGGTGTTCCTTATTACGAAAAGTTGGTTGATGTCATTGAGTTAAATTACATGGGTTTTTCACCATTACTCTGTTCAAGTGCTCTTGAGAAAATATGACAACTTAACGGGGACTCATTATAGATGAATTGGGCATCACCTTTGCTAATTTCTTTGAGCTCATTCATACGGGTGAATATGAAAATAATGAGCCTTTTATTCTTACTTCTAAGGCATGCTAAGTTTACTATGTGGAGAACGAGAAATATAAAGATTATAATATAGTTGTCCACCTTAAGCCACGAGATCTTTATGATATGGGTGGAAGTGATAACATTACTTACGAGAGTAAATTCTTCCAACCTACAAATTGAAACTTCTTCTTTGAAGGAGACGTCTTTTTAATCAAACTTCATTTCAATAATCTTCATTAAATTATTTAAGCAATTTTACCTATTTCATTATTTACTTTTCATATATTTATTTGTTTCTAACAATAATTTGTCTTTATATTTTACTCCAGGCAGATGATAATAATGATCAATAATATTTTAAAGATTTTCTATCCCACATGTAATTAATTATCATTTTATAAAACCAAATTTATTGACATTTTTTGAAAAAAACTATATTATCAATTTATAATGGTTACAAACAACTGCTACAAATTATGGTAGGAACTAGAAAATATAACCACTACAAATGTGCATTAAACAGTTACAAATGCTAAACCTACTGCAAACTTTACATAACCACCACAAACTCATCCCAAATTTCTATAAATACCCCTCCCCTCCCCGTCTATTTCACTCTTTCTTTCTCTCCTCCTCTTTTAGAGTGCTTCTTCCTCCTTCTCTTTATGTTTTTCTTTAGCTGCATATATGTGGGTGAGTTTAATATTTTTTTTTAATTTATTTGAATTGCTTTTAATTATTGTTTACTAATATATTTTTTTATTTCCAGATATTCTTTCTCTTTTATACATGTGGAACCAAGAAGGATTGATTCAAATATTCTCTTCTCATATCTCATCTCTTATAATGTTTTTTTTTTTTACCTTTTTTGTAATTTAAAACTCATATAACACAATTATATTTCAACTATATAACATAATCAAATTATATCTAACAATCTTAATAAAGTTTGGGACTACAAAAGTTAAACTTATATTAAATATATGGATTTAACAATACATTTAATTATAATAAAAAATGTGACTTTATTTCTTTTACATATACTAAAAATTTGTAGCCGTTTGCCAAACTGTTACAAATAATAAAAATTGCGGAAAAAATTTTTAAAATTCAAAATTTGTAGCAACTTTCAAAAGTCAAAATTTGTAGCAATTTTGCAACTGCTACAAAATTTGGCATAATTGCCAAAGTTTTTGTTTTCCGCATAACAAAATTTTTCCTCTAAACAGTTAGTAGCATTTTTATGACCGCTTCAAAATTTAACTCTATCTTTCAAAATTTCATTTACCTTCAAATTATTTTGTAGTAGTTATGAATTACTAATAACTTTCATATAGTCGTCACCTTTTAGTCCGAATTTAGTAGCAGTTCACAAAACTCTATTTGTAGAGATTTTGAACCGTTACTAAATTTGCCAGTCATCTTCTTTTGTTTCAGAATTAGTAGCGATTTTTTAAATGGTCACAAATATTTATAGCAGGTTACTGTTTGCATTGATGTCAAACCACTACAAACATTATTTTTAGTAATAAAAACCGTTATAAATCATACAAAATAACATCTACAAACAGCCGTGTTTTTTTGTAGTGTCAATTGACTACACATAGTGCAATAAATTATTTATTGCAGACAACGGAAGGTCCAACTTTTGGCAGTAGAACACACCAGATAAGATTCCTATCCCAATGATTTCAAATACAGAGTCAAGGCTTCTTGTTTTTTTTTTTGGTACAATCAAGGCTTCTTTTTGTTGTAAGGGAAAACTTCCAAATTTGATATTCACGGGCTTCCCAATTCAAATTCTGCCGTTTCCATATAAGAAAAATCTTACCCACCACAGTAACTCAAAAGCAATAATGGTAAAGAAATATATCCACTAGCAGTCCCTTATTATATAAGATCATCCAAACCCTTTATCACATTCACACCCTAATAAAGAAACACCATCCAGCTAAAATAAAGATGATTCTTCCCATTATCTTCGTCTTTTGCTTCCTTTCGTCCTCCTCTCAAGCTTCAGTGCTAGATTTTTGTGTTCCAGATTATGCTGCTCCGAACAATCCTTCAGGGTACTCTTGCAAGAGCCCTAAAAAGGTGACTGGATGATTTTGTATTCCATGGCCTAGGCGTCGCGGGTAACACCTCGAACATCATAAAAGCCGCGGTGACGCCGGCATTCGACGGGCAATTTCCCGGCCTGAATGGACTTGGAATTTCATTGGCTCGTTTGGACTTGGCCAAGGATGGGGTTATACCAATGCACACACATCCTGGAGCTTCAGAACCACTTTTTGTTGTGGAAGGCTCAATCTGTGCAGGCTTCATTGCATCTGATAACAGTGTTCCTCAAAAATCTCAACAAGGGTGATTCTATGGTGTTTCCACAAGGCTTGCTTCATTTCCAGATCAATGCTGGTGACTCTTTGGCACATGCTACTGTGACATTCAGTAGTGCCAATCCTGGGCTGCAAATTCTTGATTTTGTTTCAAGAGTGATTTTCCGACTCCATTGATATCATCAACCACTTTCCTTGATCCTGCGCAGGTCAAGAAGTTCAAGGGTGTTCTCGGAGGCAAAAATTAAGAGACTCTTTTGTTGGATTCATGATTCGTACCTCATCTTAGAAGCGAATGATTTTTCTGGAGAAGTTGTAGTAGGTTAAGTAATGAAAGTGGTAGTGATGCGATGTGGTTCTTTGTGTTTTTTTCTAGTAGTCAAGTATTGTTGTCCTTGTACTCGAGGCAGATGAAGAGTGTCTGTTTTGATTTCAGATTAATCAGTCCTTTTTTTTTTGGTACAATTTTTTTAGAAAAGAGTTAGCTTCACTCACGATTTAAAGGTAGGATAAAGTCTCCCTTTCTTTTAGGCTTATTATAACCACTGGGTTCCTTCTTTTTTGCCCCCAAAAATAATGAAGCTTGGCTCGTAGACAAATCTTATTAGAGATATTTGTATGTACTAAATATAGACAATAGAGATTTAAGTCTTTAATTTATCATGTTGTGTGAGGAATTAGTTTTTTTTTTTTCTTATCCACCCGGTTTACCGGAGCTTTGTCCTGACTACATCCGGATCCGACCCGCGTCACGCACCTGGTTATGGTGGGTGAGTCTCCTAACGGAAATTTTCTGCGTACGCCAAATCTCAAACTCGAGATTTCGCTTAAGCGATATCGAGCCGCTTACCACTCAGACTAACTACTTTTAGTTGTGAGAAATTAGTTACTTTCACTAAACCCACGGTATTGACAGACAAATTGGCTAAATACTCTTGGAACACCGCCATGCCATTTACTTTTTGTCCTCAGTTTGGGCTTTTATCCCATTTTTCGCCCAAAATAAAAATTACAAAGGAGGAGGAGGGAGAAACGAGTGAAGAGTATAAGATCACTTTTAGCAACAGAGTTAGTCTGAATAGTAAGCGACTCGGTATCGTTTAACTGAGGTCTCGAGTTTGAACCTTAGCGTAAGCAGAAAATTTTCGTTGGTAGACTCTCCTACTATAGCCAGGTGCACTACGTGAGTCAGATCCGGATGTAATCAGGGTAAAACTCCAGTAAACCGGATGGACAATAAAAAAAAAGATCACTTCTCAGTTTTCACTAAGGAGGTTCTCTTGTTTGAGAGAAAGTGTCATCAAAGAACTTAATGCAATGGTTGCATGAAATTTGACCTAATTTTATTTTAAGAGAGGTGTTGAGTGTCATTTGGATTACAAAATCCCCGGTGATTAACAGTCATCTTTAAACCATAATTACACATCAAACTCAAAATAATTCATTAGCATTCCAATATCACGGTATTTGTTGAGTAAATATATGATTATTAATAATCATGTATAAAAATATCGTAGCAGCATATCCCCACAAAAACTATTGCTTATCTATATATATTTATGTATATATATGGGTGCGCTTGTGTAATGAGCATCCAACTTCTAATTATTTTTTTCTCTTGTACGGATTAATTCTGTATTAAAAAAATGGTATTTTCAGTATAAATTTAAAAGTTAAGTATATCTAACACTTTAAATTAATTTTAGAGTATAATTAACACCCTAAAATATTTAAAGGTACAATGAGTGTCCCAAACTAATTTTGAAGGTGTAATTTATACCATAAAATATTTAAATTGTTACAATTTTGCCCTTTCACTAACAAAAACACAAAATTTTATTTAATACATACCACATAATTTTTTTATTTTGACATATTATTATTTAAAAAACTACGTGTATAATATTATTTTAATAAATTATACTAAATAAATTATAAATTTTTTTTAATTTCATATATAAATTATATATAATATTAATTTTAAAATTTATTTAATTTTTTTTAAATAATATAATAATACATATAATTTTTTAAATAATAATATATTAAAATAAAAAGTTGAAGTGATATAAATCAAATATAAATTTATATTTATGTTAATGAAAGGACAAAATTATATCAATTTAAATATTTTAAAATATTAGTCATAATTTTAATATTAGTATATGTTAATTATATTTTTAAATATTTTAAGTATTAATTATTTTTTTAAAATTAGTTTGTACTAGATTTATATTTACCCTAAATTTAATTATTAGTTACTTTGAGCAAATTATTAATTATTAACTTTTCCTAATTAGAACGGAGGCTAACTAATAACTACTGCCCTATCAAAGGTGCTGAAAAAGTTGGAGCTACTTCTCTAAGCTTGAGCTGCTGCAATGGCCGGAGACGCCACCCACTGGGACGAAAATGCTTACAGGGAAACCATATTGAAGGAGAGGGAGATTGAAACCCGAACTGTCTTTAGAACCGCTTGGGCTCCCACCCAAAACCCTAACCCTGATACTCTCGTTGTTGCGTCCAGCGACGGATCCATCGCCTCCTATTCTATCCCTTCTTGCATCTCCAAACTCGTTCGTCTTCTCTCTTTTACTCTATTATCTGTTCCTTTTGTTTTTGGAATTCTGGTCTTTGTGGAAGTCGGATCGCTCATTTTTCACTTTCTTTTAATATGTTGCAGCCGTTTGGTTTTACCAACATAAAGACACAGAAGTAAGTATAAATCCCTATAGCTGCTTAAAACACATTAACAATTTAGTTCTTATAGTGAATTTTGCTTTCGCATATGATGCAATTGGCCTAGATTGTTTGCTGAACCAACTTGCTTCATTCAAGGGCACGATGGACCTGCTTATGATGTCAAGTTTTACGGGGATGATGAAGATTCTCTGTTATTGAGGTTTAGATTCATTCCATCTCTCTTACACACCTTGATATTAGCATTTATGTATAGTTCTGTTATTTATCTCATTATTGATGAAAGCAAATTGCCATGAATGTGTATTAATGAACTAGTAACTCATGTATGTTGAAATGCTTGTACGTGCTCTCGTGGACACTGTGACATGGGATTGTTTACCATTTGGCATACCTCAAGGCAGTGGCTTTGTCATGCAGTTGTGGCGATGATGGTCGCATTCGAGGATGGAGATGGAAAGAACTTGCAGGATCAAAGGATTCATCATCTTTGCTCGGTAATAAGTCTTTGTGTTGCAATTTAACTTTGAATTAGCTTGATCAGTTGATTGTACTGTTATTGTTTCTTTTTCTTTACCCATTATACTTTTCTTTGTTGGTGTCTGTTCAGTAAAGAATTTAAAAATTGTGAAACTAGGGGTTACAAAGTTGTTCATGCGGTCTATTCGCTTATATTTTTTTCCCTATAAGCTTGAAACAAAATAAATGACACAGGAGACTATGGAAATAAATTCAAGCTAAACTCAGTGCTGGTTAATAATTACAGGCCCTGAGGTTAGACTTGCAGATGCCTATGATAAGGGACAGAATTCAGTCGTGTGAACTTAAAATGATAGATTTTGCATTCTTATTTTGACATTCATGAAGCTAGACAGCGATATGTTCATTTACTCTGCAAAATTTGATGCTAGTCTTGCCTCTTTCTCCAGCATCTTCATGGCTCTAATTGTTTTTTTCAAAAAAAAAAACAAAGGAGTTACTTTTTATTCCTGTGATGTCTCCCATCTCACTGTGGGTATCTGATTTGATAAGTCAATTTTATTTTCTCCTTCTATGTCAACATCCTTTTGCCCAATTTTCTTTTATAATGGAGCTTCCCTAATGTCTTCTTACACATGCCATCCCACATTTTTGCAGGAAGTGGTATCAAGCCTTTAATTGATCTAGTGAATCCTCAGCGCAAGTGAGTTTGCAGAACATATATGCTTATATCATCTGTATCAGCATAAATTGTACTGTTATGGCTTGTGAATAGTATAGCTTGCTATAGATTTTATTATATATATTGGCATGTTGATGATTTATTTTGATTACATTGCTGTAGGCAGAGAAGTCTTGTCCTCCTTTATTTTATTAAATTGTTATTTTTTTATTTTTCTTGTATTTTACCAATGAACATAATCTTCTTCATGTAGTCATGTGGCAGCTCAACACCGGTCTTGCATTATTTCCATCATTATTCTATTTCCAATACCAAATGTCATTTTATTTTTGTCTTTTCAGAGGTCCATGGGGTGCCCTTTCACCTATTCCTGAGAATAATGCTATTGCTGTTGATACCAAGGTTTGTATTTGTTTTGTTTTTCTTTATACATTTTTGACAACGTGTCAAAGTATTTTGTTTGTTCTTCGATTATTGAGTTAGTTCTCTATTTTCTTGTCTAATTTTAGGGAGGATCTGTTTTCTCTGCTTCTGGTGATTCTTGTGCATATTGTTGGGATGTGGTATGTATCTGTTGAAGGTGAATATTTAATATATATTAATTAAAATTTGTTGTATTCTTTTTTTTGGGATATTTTGATTTTATAATAGTAGCGGTGCTGACACTAGAGTTATATATGTTGATGTTTGTAGGCAACTGGTAAAGTGAAAACTGTATTTAAGGGGCACTTGGACTACTTGCATTGTTTGGTTGCCCGAAACTCAGCCAGCCAAGTATAGACATTTTAACTTTTTACTTGACAGTGATAATTTCTTTTTCATTAAATCTTAATATCAATTAATCTTGGGAGTTACTTCGCTTGATTTTTCAAGAGTTCACTTTGTTTCATACTTTTTCTGTGAATATATAAGTTAATAATGAGATGGAAATGGGCTAACTGTTAGAAGTACCATATGAAGGCTCTCAAAGAGGAAGTTGAAAAGGAAGTAGTATTGGTAATAGACTATGAAACTGTTTTCTTGAAGCGCTTATAGATTGTTTGAGAAGAAGTATCGTTTCTAGTCTGTACACTGATTAGGAGACGTCATTTAGTTGTAGAATCTGAAGTCTTAAGTACTTCTGGTAGAAAATATATGACAGTTGTATTGTAAACTCAAGCTAATCAAATGAATATCTCTTCTTTGCTGCCAATAGCTCATTTATCAAGAGATAATAACTCTACTTTTTTGGTATGATATCTATTGTACATGGAAAATGTAATATATTTTGCCAAAAGTTGTGGTCTTAATATGTCTTAACTATGGGTTCCTTCTGAACAATCTTCAGATTATAACAGGTTCAGAGGATGGGACTGCACGAATTTGGGGTATTATTTATTTCCTTGTGTCAGTAATTGGAACAGAAAAGTAACATGATAAATCAATGTTTACTAATTACATCTGTGCAGTTTCCTTATAGTATTCCTCTTATTTTTGTGGCTTATGTACCATGTTTTCTAGATTGCAAAAGTGGAAAGTGTATCAAAGTGATTGATCCTGCTAAAGATTTGAAGTCAAAAGGATTTGGTTCATGGATAAGTTGTGTTGCTTTAGATGCAAGTGAGAGCTGGTTGGTAAGCATGTATCTATTATTTTAACTACCTCCATGCGCCCTCCCTCCCATCCTTTATATATAGGGCGCATTTGTATATTTATATATTTTCCATGTGATATTCTGGTAAGAGAAATGCGTTTGCTGACTTAAGACAATATGGTAGCTACTCACAAAGATGAATGTTAAGCAATTTTTTCATCAACAATTTATTTTTGGAAATCAGAATAGTAATGCACATAATAGCTTATTATTGGCTTTAACCATCAAATATTTACCCTTAAGACAAAAATAACCATAATTTCTCGTGATAAAACTTTATTTCACTTTTGTATTGGAAAAATAATTCTCTTCGCTAATAATATTCTATTTAATCATGCAGAATGTATCATATTTGTAGCGATTACACTTCATAGGTGCCCTTTTTCTGTAGGCATTAGGAAAATTAGTATAATGCACACATACAATATAAAACACGTCTCCTGAATTTAAATATTAGTATATCTTATTATAGTTGATTGATGTTAGGAGTAATTTGAGAGACTATTGAATATTGTGACCAATTACAGGCTTGTGGCTATGGCCGGAATATATCGCTTTGGAACTTGCCTGCTTTAGAATGCTTATCAAAAATTTCAACGGGTTCTTCTGTACAGGACATGTTATTTGACAACAATCAAGTGAGCAGATTATTGCTTTTATCTCGAGATGTTTTAAATATGGTCTCAATAATTTGTGCTAATAATATATACAAGTTTTCCCGGTATCCATTGCTCTTCTAGTCTGTTATTAATATTTGCATATCCATGCCAGATATTGGCAGTTGGTGCGGATCATCTACTTAATCGATTTGACATGAATGGTGTGATCCTTTCACAAATACAGTGCGCTCCTCCATCATCGTTTTCTATATCCTTACATCCATCAGGGGTATTGTCTTGATTTGAATTCTTGTATTGTCATTAATATTTTTAGTTACTATAACATTTGGAGATTATTGACTTGTAGTTGAAGCTCTCTTTCTGAACTGTTACATTCTTGAGTTGATTGGTGCATTTTATGTCTCAGATCATGGCAGTTGGAGGTTGTGAATGTCTTGTGGACGTTATCTCCCAATTTGGAAGTCACATGTGCACATTTCGCTGCCGAAGCCTTTAATTTGTGGTGCATTTTATTTTGGAGAATATTATTAGGCTGCGTTTGTGTCATTAAGTAGTGAAGTTAAAGGGGAGATTTCCCATCTCAACGGGAAGTTATAACTAAATTATTCTTCCCTTAACCTGGTTGCAATTAAGTATTATAACCCAGGGCGATTACTTTAAGCAATACTTTTTCCTATCCTAAATGTAACTAATAAAGGGATTTGTTTTAGTATTTTGACCCATTTTGATGACAAGTATGGGATTTTTTAAATAATTAAAAAAGGGGGCAAACCTTCAAGTTGTTTACACGCATTAATTAGTGAATATTACATTTGTGGCCTTACGAGTTTGATCTTCTCTATAAAGATAAATAGAAGGAGAATTGAACGTAGATTAGGGTAGATAACTAAAAGATATTCAAGTAACAACAGACTAGATAACTAAATGAATGGGTTGAAGTAATCGATTAGCGGTCCACAGGGGTGATCACACTTTAGGTGCATTTTGTAGCCATACTCGAGGTACTGGTAAATTTAGCTGGACTCTGTTGCACACATAGCATATGAAGGGCCCTTTTCCATTGCAGTCCGACACTAAATTCAGATGGTGACAATACCCCTCGTAGCTTTAACATCTTTTAATGTCAAATCAAATACGCTCATATCATATTTTTGCACCACGTGATATGCAAATGTTGAAAATATCTGGAGATACTGGTAAATCCAACTAGAACTTTGCTCGTCACACACACAACTTGTGACACAACATATGAAGGGCTCTCCTCTATTGTAGTCCAACGCCAAATTCAAATGGTGACGATCATATCATATTTTTGCACCACATGATATGCAAATGTTGAGGAAGCTTTTCAAGGGGATAATATCTTAAAGTGACTCAATGGACGCATCGTTAAATGTAATTTAAATTTAAAATTAATATGTGAAAATTGGCCATACACCACATTGCGGCAACTAAGGGATTCCACAGTGCAAGTCATATCTTATCACTTAGACAACAGATAATTTAAATCAAATCACTACGCCTATTAAACAAGGTTTAACCTTTAAAGTTGGAGATCTAACAAAATTGGAAAAGGAAAAAAAAAAGACCATTACATATTACTTACCAAAGAGAATCCAATTTTCTTCTATTAATGATGGGAGGCAAAATCTCATTATAGGAGTTCAGCAACATTTGATGGCAGCTCCTCAATTACCACGTTATAAAATCTCTGGATGTCAAACAACATTCTTTCATCGTCCCTGGTCACAAAATTGATTGCAACACCTTTCCTGCCAAACCTCCCACTACGGCCAATACGATGGAGATAGTTCTCAGGCTGAGTAGGAAGATCATAATTAATAACTAGTGACACTTGCTGGACATCAATACCACGAGCCAAAAGATCTGTTGTTATTAAAACACGAGAAGATCCAGAACGGAATTCACGCATGATAATATCTCTGGTATTCTGGTCCATGTCTCCATGGGTTGCTGAAACTGTGTGGTCCCGGCTTCGCATCTGGTCAGTAAGCCAATCAACCTTCCTTCTGGTGTTCACAAAAATGACACTCTGAGTGATGGCCAATGTTTCATAAAGATCACAGAGTGTGTCTAGCTTCCATTCCTCTCTCTCAACATTGACATGAAACTGTTTTATACCCTCCAAGGTTAGCTCATCACGCTTCACAAGAATTCTAACAGGTTTGTTCATAAACTTCCTAGTGATCTCAAGAGCCTCAGGAGGCATTGTAGCCGAAAAAACTCCCACCTGAATCTGGGATGGAAGTAGCTGGAAGATATCATAGATCTGATAAAAACACCAAGGTTAGAGCAGTTAAAAAAACAAATGGGACTTCTAATCACAAAAATTCCTGCGGAAGCACCAAAGCAACCATGACTAGCAAGAGCATGTATAATCTTCAAGTTAATGTAAATACAACAGTCACTCATCTAGCAAAAGAAGTTACAAATAAATAGAAGAAAGATATTCTGAGGAAGAATTCATAGATCATAGAAATCTTAAACTGGAATTGTCCAAGATAAACAAACTAATTAAACACCCGCCCAAACTTACTCAAGGGACTATAAAGCAACCAAAGGAGTTACTTTTGATTGAGTCCAGTACTTTTGCAATGTTTCTAAGAATATAACTATATTAATTTGCACACAGATATACACAAATATGCAGACATGTCCACATATTTACAAACACATAAAAATCAAACATGACAAAAAAAATCACTTGTGTATGCGAGTGAAAAAGAAATTAAGAGTATAAAAATACCTGATCTTTAAAACCTCGAGAAAGCATTTCATCAGCCTCATCCAATACAAACATCTTGATGTAATCTGGCCGAAGTGACTGCCTGCGTAGCATGTCAAATACACGACCCGGGGTACCAACAACAACATGAACACCACTAGATAGAATGCGTTGGTCTTCACGAACACTAGTTCCCCCCACGCATGCATGCACCTTCACACCAAGATAGTCTCCAAGTGCTCGCATAACCTTCTCAATCTGCTGAGCAAGTTCTCGAGTTGGTGCTAATACCAAGGCCTGGCATTCCATCACACTATAGTCAAGCTGCTGCAAAACCCCAGAGCAGAAAGTTGCTGTCTTTCCAGTTCCAGACTGAGCTTGCTGAATAACATCAAGTCCCTTGCAGAAGGGAACTATTCCCCTTTGCTGTATAGCCGATGGCTTCTCAAATCCTATGGTAAATAAAAAATCATACTAATTTAATGATTTGAGCGCTCAACCATGAAGTCAAAATTGTACTTAAAAAACGACGGGAACATACATCACGCATTACACATCTATATATAAAATAAAAAAATCCAACAAGTAGCACTACTCATAAATCAGGAACATAGCGGCTCATTTCTCATATTACAGAGTGTACAAGACCCACACTAGTTAATTAATTAATTAATTAATTAATTAATAATAAAGAACAATATTAACGCCGAGTCCATATTTATAGTGACATTCTCCATAAATTTGAAACATTAATAACCCTTGATTAAAAACACGAACAAAGAGTTTCATAACTACACAATACATCACAAAAGAATAATCCAGATGGACATTTACTACATTATATAATCAGTTTCATGGAATTGAACTACAAGAAACCCTATTTTTTGAACAAAATTAAAATTTAGTACAAAAAGGATAAAATCTACCATATGCATAAATGCCTCTGAGAAGATTCTCGTGCAAACCCATGGCATCAAAACTATCATGAACCTCATCATAAGATGTAAAGAAGTCCTGCCCGTCAGTTGTAATCCTGTAAGCATTGAGTCATCAAACCAAACAATAAACGTAGCATCAAGCTAAAATATTACTGTACTCAGATAATGCATATAGTGAAACAATAAACATGAGCAACAACTCTGATAAGCAAGCCAATAAAACCGGATAGAGACCTACTAATTTGAAATTCTGAACAAGTTAAAGTTCTTACAGTTCCATTTTTGAATCATATTGACGAGCGTCAAATTGTGAACTATCGGGTGCTACTCCAGCCATGACTGCAGGAAACAAAGAACAGTTATACCCGTCATTTATTAAGTTAATTAGAACAAAAACAACACAATAATAAAAAAATGTTTTTGAGGGGTGGGGGATTTGACCGAGGTACATTTGAAATAGAATATTTCTCAAACATAGCCATGTTTCTCAACGTACAGAACGTAATATTTTGAACTCAATCACCCACAATGCCACCAATAAACAGATCCAACAACTAAAGCCTCAAGAATAACATAAAAAGAGATACCGATAAAGATGGGAAGAAAATTTGAATAAATTTAAACAAATTGCACCATTACGAAGCAACCAACATATTGAGGTCGGAATTATAACCAAGACCTTTTCGGATGACGAGTGGTTTTGTATCGAAGAAATATCCAAAGAAGGGATGGCGGTGGTAGTATGTGGCTGATCGAAGAGTGGTATTGTTTTGGGAAGGCAATTAGGGTTTTCCCAAACTCCTCGGATCTACGCCGTCGAGGAAGTTGAACGAAGAGCGATTTCCTAAAGCGAGGGCAACAGTTGAGTCAACCCAAGTGCAAAGGCTTTTTTTTTTATACACAATAGTCTGGAAATATTGCCAAAGTCTCCTTGTCCACGATCATACGAGCATCCGAAGATAAATCGCGCATGTATCCAAAATAATTATTCTTGATACATAATTAATTTTTATTGAGATATCCATAAATTTTAGTTTCTATTTATAGTTTATTATCAATTTAATTTATAGAAGAAGAAAGTTCCAGATTTAACTTATAGAAGAATGAAGTTCCAATAAATTATTGTTACTATTGTCATGTCAATCAAATGTCAATAACAAGTGCAAAGGTTTTATACGGTTTATCCCCTTCCGGAGCTTTTCTCAGTGCATTTGGATTTGCCCCGAGTTAATCGGTTCAGGCTTAAGATCGTGGGTCGAACCCGTGTTTAATGTAACCATGTACTGGACTCAAGCCCAAAATCTCCCGTAACCATTTTTAAGGCCCGTTTCATACAAAGGCGGCCATGATGAATATGCCATTGCGGGCTGAAAAAAGTCCATATAATTCGGTTTGGTTGAAACTTAATCCAACGTAGTAGTAAAATGACTATATAATTTTGTTGCTAATTTGGATTTTTTTGAATTGCAATTATATATTTTTTATTTGCTTTATGAATATTTTTATGATTCATTTCATTAGGTTTTACGTTAGTTATCGGGCTTAACACGACTCTCTTTATTTATCCGGGTTTGAAATTGCTATAAACATAAGTGGAGTAAAAAAAAGATTAACTTTAAAATTGAGTTACAGAGAAATACCTTAAAGTCAAAGATTTTTATTTAAATAAAATATGAATATATGCACTTCGATTTTGATAAGGTTTATTGTTATATGATTATATATATATATGTGTGCACATACTGTATAAGTATCTCGTCCTATATGTTTCAAAACTAAAACTATTGGTGCATCGGATGCTTACTATATCCTATTCAACGTATCATATCTATGCATCATAGGTGTTGAGAAAGAGTGAAAAATAAATAAATAATTAACATACGTGTCTATTTCAACACTATTACATCCCAATCTAATGGTAAATATCTTTCAATTTAGGGGATCATATCTCAATTTATATAATTTTTTTAACTAACTCAAATTAATTTAATTATTTCTCACATTAGGCACAAAGGAGTACTATTTTATAAGTTGTGAAGTGAAATATTAATTACATTTTTTTAATGTTGTTCTTATTAAGGTTTAATGTAATTTTATTTTTATAGCTTTTCTAAATATAATTTATGATTTTAAATATGTACAAATTTAAATAGTTGTTTCATTTTTAAATAAACTTAAAGATTTAATCACGTCCGATTCTTTTTTTTTACCCGATTTATTGGAGCTTTGCCCCAACTACATCTGGATTCAACCCGCGTCACGCACCTGGCTATGGTGGGTGAGTTTCCCAACAAAAATTTTCTGTGTACGCCAAGGCTCAAACTCGAGACTTCGTTTAAGCGATACCGAGCCGTTTATCACTCTGATCAATCTGTACTATAGTTGGAAACGTCTTATCAGGAACAGATAGAGTAATTGCTTCCTTTTTAAAAGGATTTCCATACATTACGTAAGTTGAATGCTTACAAAAGCTTAAACAATTCCAGCTTATTCGAAAGGGATGTGTACTTGTAGTCATGTTGATGTTCTTTTTAACCCTCGCTTTCTGTAATTTAAATTTTTATTAAAAAAAAAACTATGACGTGGTTCGCTTTGATTGGCTAGGTAGGACCCCATAGGAAATTCCCTCTTTGGAACTTTCACTCACGCCAGCAAAAATCATCAAAGTCAGCGCCAACATAGGAGTCGCTGGCAATGGATTAAGAATTATTTTCTGGGTGAAAAATGCCATTCTTTTGTTTGTTCCGAAGCAGAAGCCGCTGCTTCAGACTCCCATAGGAAAAAGGTCAAGCCTTGGAAAATGGATGATTTCAGATCCAAGTTTTACGGCCATGGGAGGATGCAGAATCAGATTGAGCCCTATTCTTGCTCTGCAACGGCATCATCTTCTTCTTCTTCAACTGGGGTCCGTGACATGCGAGATCTTATATGTTACAGTGCTTCATATGCTTCTTCTGTGGTTGCACATCCAACTCAAACCCAAATGGGAAACGGCGATGCGAATTTCAAGTTCAAGAAAGGCAGGTCCACAAACAGCTCTTCGTCTAAGAGCTGGAGTTTTGATGATCCTGAGTTGCAGAGGAAGAAGAGGGTTGCTAGTTACAAGGCATATACTGTTGAAGGTAAATTGAAAGGCTCTATGAGGAAAAGTTACAAGTGGCTCAAGGACAAGTACACCAGAGTTGTCTATGGATTGTAGCAAGTTTTCAGGAATCATCTTGTTGAAGATGGGTTTGAACTTTGAATCTCAGCTGGCTATTTCATGTTGATTCAGAAAATAATCGGCTGCCCACGTTTACTTGCTGGCCAGAGTTCATGGGATGAAGTAGAGAAATTGTGATCGAAGTGTAGGTTTTGGATACTGTAGAGTGTAGTCTTCTCGGTTGATCACGGTCCTTAGGAAGAAGACATGGTATTTGTTTTTTTTTCTTACCTCGTTCTTTTAAATTTCCTCTGCTATGTATCTAAACTCACATAAATGCAACTCATTTTGTTTTCATGACATATTTCTCAAAAACCTATAAACTTCTCAGTTCAGGAGGGGGCTTCTATGGTTTCAAAATTGCATATGGAAGCAGAAATTCCAGTTGCATTATCACCCTTGTAGTGGGCTCCAAAAATTTTGCCTGCAATGGATGCATTTCTCTGCAATTTGTGGAACTATTGAACCTCACTTGATGTATTTTGTTAGTGCACTATGACATCTTCACTTTTTCTGTATATCTGCATAATATTGATCTGGCTTGGGGATAAAGATAAGCAATCCAAATTACTGTTGAAACTCATTTAGATGAAGCCTTTTGATATGCAATTGCAATTTGAGCACATCCTCTAGTTGACTACTTAGAAGGAGGCAATGAAATTGAATACTGTTTAGGCTTTTGTTGCAATTTTTTCAGACCATTATTTCTTGGTTAAACTAGTTTAGGTTTCTTGAGTAATGTTTATAATCAAGCAAAGGAGCACAGTTCAGATGAATTTGGTCAATGAGTAACCAAAAAGATAATAGAAGAAAACAAGTATGAATCTCATTCTTGAGATGACTTTGTAGATAAAATATATCAACTCAAAATGAAAATCCAATCATAACAGCTCATCACTTGGAGGACACCACATTCTCGTATATTTCTTTTGACATGTTGGTGGAGATGTGCCGCTTATTTATTTAAATAAATAATACAGAGTTGATTCTTCTCACAAGCTTTAGATTGCTTGACAGTTATACATTCTTGAGGCATAATTTGAGCAGAAAGTATTATTCATGGTGACTAATAACGAATAAAGACATTACAGGGAGTTTTCTTATCTTGCTTTGTTAAAATCAGCCTAGTTACTTACTGAGTGGTGGAAATACTTACAGTGACTTTATGTTGAATTGATCAGAAAAAGCTAACATAATTTTTGCATGAATGTGAAAATTCCTCATTGGGATGGCACCTATTGAGGAGAATGTATAACATATATGGAGAAGAGTTGGGGTGAAATTTATTAAGAGAAAATGATAAAGCATCATCTCAAGTAATTTTGGTACGTAGAAAGAAAATAGTCAGACATATGAGTGATAAAGATGGATCGAGCAATATAAAATCGTATAAAAAAAGTAGATGACTAAAAAAAATATTTAACGAGATTATTAAGCAGGACCTCTTAGTCGATAATTTATCTAAAGATTTAATTTTTTATAAAATACAATGACGCCATACGATCCATGTAACAAAAACTATCCAGTGGCATTAAAATTGTTGTTGTTGTTGTTGAAATTGCTCATTGGCCAGTCCCTTGTCATTTTAGGGTTCGAAAATTTGTCATTGCATAACCGTTTTATAACTCAGGCTATAATTATTGTACAGTTAATATTTAACGTACGTAAATAAAATTATAAAAAGTTACAATGAGGATCATAGTCTTCAATCTTAAATAAGTCGACTTTATCCGATCAACGCGCGGGCACACACAAAAATGTTTAGTGTAAAGCGAAGTTTAACTTAGAGGCAATGTGGGAAATCACATTATATGCACACGTTTTTTAATTGAGCCCTTGAAATTCCTCTGTTCATTTAGCGATGCAATTTTACATCATGAACACCAGGAAAAAGAAAACATGAAACAAGAAAAAAGACAACGATCATCATTTATCAAGGATAACTGAGTGTTAAGGAATGATAAAAGCTTACAATAAGACATTCAAGAACAGATGAGAAATTGAAAAAAAATCTACGGATAAATTCAATATGTAAATGATGTGAAGTTAATAGATGTCATCAATGAGGAATATAAATTAGACACTTCTCGATCAAAATTTACATACAAAAATACATGGATATTAATGAACAATTTCCCTAAAACTCCAACAAATTACACTCAACTTTCACGTTCAAGTAAAATCAATACGAGATTGGCTATGCAATTCATGTTTCTTCTGAAAGCAATAGAAAAGTAGTGAGAATCAGAGAGTTAGCAGGAAAAAAAAATGTCATGCAGATCTATTGATTAAAGAAAGGAAAAGCAATGAATTAATCTTCAAGAGTAAAATAATCCATGAACCCAGTAGAAATTACCCTTCCACGATAATCTACACAACTTGCATCGTGGTAGCATTTTAAGTATTATCAAAAGCATGAGTAAGCATGGCTAATTACATTGTCACTGGTTCAGTAATTTTGAAACTGGGCGTACCAAGACACATCAGGTAAATCAATAACAACTCACAGGATAAGATGCCATAACATTCCGGTGTTCCCGCCAGAAGATAAAAGCCAATTTAGGCTCAATCTTTACAGCAAAGCATAAATCTTAGCTCAAATTCGTTCATCAGCTTTCTCAGCTTTAGGTGTATTCACAATCCAAACCCAGATGTCCAAGTTTAGAACAGACTTGCCTCAGCTCAGTTAAGCAGGCAGCATCAGCAACTAGAGAAGTGTGCCAGTCAATTCATAAATTTACAGAGATGAAAAGGAGACAATTTAATAATGGGCCCTCTCATCATTCTCTAGTTGCAAGCCTTCAATGCCCCTAACAGCTGATTCATAATTCTTGACATGAGTAGAAGCATTTCTTCCAGAAGATATTCTCTTTGCATCTGAAGCTCCCAGCGGTGAACTTCTATGCCCACTTGAAATTCTGTGAGCAGCTCCAGGGCTAGCTTCAGCAGTGCGAGTACGTGGTTCTGACTCCCCACCAATGAATGCATCACGGCCACTTGGAATGGCAACTCGCCGAGATGACCCACTTGACTGGCCCAAAACATTGTTACTTGGAGACTGCATGATAGAGAGATCATGGCTGTTAAAATAAGTTGGAATATTAAAGTTTGTTTATACGTTGACATCATCATTCATATTGAACAGTGACCAGTTTCTCAAGGAAACCCATGCTCTCTGAAATCCAAATAATTGGCTATGGTATCCTTAAATATAAGAGGACTATTGGTGACTCGATTTTTCTGCTTTGAGAAACTTACAGAATTTAATATGGGGCCTGACATTCTTCGCCTCACAGAATCCATCGAAACAAGACCAGGAGTTCGCCCTTCATCCCCTCCTGTCAGGGAGACAAACAAGCAAGTAAGCACAAATCAGAGCTCAAAAGCAAACTAGCTACCACTTAAATTTTGAGAAACTTCAAAAAAAGGGTAAAATTGGAGAAAACAAGAAAAGCTATATCACAAAACCTATACAAATGTTTAGCGGAAACAAAAAATTGGCAGTACCAAAGGTACAGGAAACCATACTCTTCAAATAACAAGAAATGATTGGAGAGGCTACAGACACACACAGAAGGAACACATTGATTGTGTCAAAGGTAGTGATTAAGTAATCAAGTATCAAGGAAAACCCGACACACGTGGATTAAGCATATTGAGGCACATAATTATAAATTAAGCAAATCGAGTTTATATAATGTATATAATATATAACAAAGAGATATAGATAGGATATTTGACCTATTTACAAAGTACCTTCAGAAATATTACCTGTCTGTCTATCAGCATTAGCCACAACAGGAGGCATTCCAGAGCTAGTTCCAGCACTTGGGCCCTGAAAAAGTAACCATCTCAAGCTTCTAAACATTGATCATAACAAAAAGGATCATAGGAGAAACAAAAAGAGAAAGACAATTACAAGGGCACGTGCAGGAGGAGTGGCCAGCTGTGATTGCTGATACTTCAAGATAGTCCAATCAAAGACATAGTCAAACTGGAAGCCTGACAAGAATGCCACAAAATACAATTAAGAAAGTACGTTCACATAATCCTTCAAAAATAGAAATTAAAGGTACATTTGAAAGTAAATAAGTGGTCAACATAAAATTGCAGACTAAGAAGTGATTTCTAAAAGAGAATAAGTCCAAACCTTCCCGAATAAAGAGGTCACGAAATATCCTTTTCAGGTAAGCATAATCTGGCTTATCATCAAACCTTAATGATCGGCAGTAATGAAAATAAGATGCAAATTCCGTTGGATAACCTCGGCACAAGGCCTGGAATAATGAATATATTCTCAGTGTAACCCAAGAAACCTAACTGATACTATGCAAAGGAGGATAGCTGTAAAATTTACCTCAATAGAGGTAGAAACCTTCTTTTCACTGATTTTCTCATACTTCTGTTTCTTGGTACCAGCTTTAAGTCCCTGCCAAGGAAGACTGCAGGGAAAATAAAAATTTAACACAAATTATCAACATAGCATTGGAAAGAAAATAAAGGGTAGATTGCTATAATCACCTTCCTCTCAGAAAGTACATAAGGACATAACCAAGAGACTCTAAATCATCTCTTCGGCTTTGCTCTATGCATCATCACAAAAGAACAAACATCACATATCTAATGGAGGACACCACAACTTATCACAAAAAAGGGGGGATGAAATATAAAATGACACATACCAATGCCAAGATGAGTGTTCATACTAGCATATCTTGCAGTTCCTGTTAAATTCTTATTTTCCCTGCAGTTTTAATGATCAGATAGATTACACATCCAGTGATTCTTTTATGTAATAAATTATTAGGGGGAAGGCTAAATTATTGTTAGAAATTCAGGATAAAAAGGAAATAAGATAAAAGGTGAGGCCTGTAAACATGGTAATCCCACACTTTACAGCTCCCTTCTCTCCTATTTGTAACACAAGAAAAATAACAAAAAGACAATACAAAGATAATTAAGACTCCTAGACAGCAATTGAAATTGTGCATTGAGAGGCTAACTTTTAAATCAAGAACCATATCAAATCGTACAATTTAGAAACACATTGAGCAATAGCTTGAAACAGATATCAAATAAACTGTATATTCATTTAAAAACTCATTAAACCGATGACTAACATAGATTTAACTAGTAACTCATAATTTATAATAAATTATTTTTAAATTTAAAAAAAAAAAGCCTCTCCAGTTTATTTCCATATCGTGCAAGAGTTTGAGTTTCCAGTTTGTATTGTACGACTGTGTCCTAAGGCAATGTGGCATGCCAGCATTGTGCATGTTGTACTGCTACTGTGTATATAAGGCTCTAGGTGAAAGCAAATTGGCATCATTTCACTTATCGGAAGGAAAAATAAAGGTTCAATCAATAAATTGCACATGCAGAAAATACTTAACTGAAATGACCCTGTCACACAATTCCAATTTAGATGAACGATTCTAGCAGTAATCTGTATCAATGGACTCACAAATTGATAAGAAATATAATATTGGAAGTGATTCCTTCATCCTCGGTATCACTTCCACATGCTGATTAATCAAACTCATTTGTCATTACATTGTAAAGAAAACATTAATACAACGTCATGAAAGCATAGGCATTACCAAAAAATTTCTGACATTCAAGATTATGGAATAAATTTCGTTTTCCTACTGAGACCAAACAACAACAATAAAACTACATTTTATACCCATAACAAATCTTCATACCTGTAAGGAATGTGTTGATGAGTTGAACTATCTCTATATTTCTTGGCCAAACCAAAGTCAATAACATAAACCTACATGAAGATAACTGTCATTAACCACTTTTATAACAAACATTACTCCAAAAGATAACAGACCATGTGTAACGATTAGCCACCTGGTTTGCACGCCTTCCTAAGCCCATAAGAAAATTATCTGGTTTGATGTCCCGATGTAGAAATGATTTAGAATGAACAAACTCAACTCGGTTGATCTGGAAAATGGTGCTAAGATCATAAGTCTTACATTAAATTAATTAAATATATATATCTAAATTACAAGGTCAAAAGGGCCTACCATTTGATCGGCAAGCATGAGAACTGTCTTCAGTGATAGCTTCCTACTGCAGAAGTTAAATAGATCTTCAAGACTGGGTCCGAGCAGATCTATCACTAGAACATTGTAATCTCCCTCCACTCCAAACCATCTAACATTTGGGATTCCAGCTGCAAAGACAAAATCAGAAATTAGCTGGCATAAATTTCACAACAATAGGGGAAGAAAAACAGGTCCTCATAGAGAAGTGTACAATAATACAAATATAAAAGGAAATTTTATTAGGAGAGTCAATACTTCCTCCCTGGAGAATTCTGTACAGCTTGGACTCATACAACAACTGAGGATGCTTTGTCTTGACATTTTCCTAGTCAAAAGGGAAGGAAAATAAATAAAAGAAACACAAAAATATCAACTGCAGTGAGATTGAAGATACAGGAAACATCTTGATGGTTGCTTCAAGCAAAATGCAACTAGAAATTACGAAGTTCTCTAACCAAAAAGCTACACAGATAAAGAGCCATATGCACTAAGCCAAAAATGGTATCACTGTTTAAAACAGAAATAACCACGACAGCAAAACCCAATAAGGAGCAATGTTCAAATATGGTCAGAAATTGGTTGAAATGATTCAAATCACAAAACAACTTCTGAAACCAATTTAAAAATTAAAATGCGACAAGCATAAATTGTTCAAAATAATGTCCTTAATATGCAATAAATTGGAAAGAATGAACTAAAGTCAAGTCAAAAATTCTACAAAAGATTTTGAACTTGATTACAAACAGCCGTGAGTTACAAATCAAGTGTATATTAAAGGCAAAGACCGATATCTAAATGCTCCAATGTCTTTCGTAAGATCCCTTTTCAATGATCGCTGCCTATCACACTCTCAAGACTTAGCAAAAAGGACCCAACTCAGCGAAGACGTTGGGATCAAGAAATAATAGCATATAGCAATCTTTGAGCACTTCCAGATTAAGACTGCGAGTTATGAATGCAACTCAAAACCGTACTGCAAACATATCGCAGATAACTTAAACAGAAATTGACTTCAAACAAAACCATCTCCAGCAAATAACTTCACAGAAAAGAGAAATACAAACCCATGTCCTGTAATTACCTTCACAGAAAAACAATTAAAGACCGAAAGTAATATATCAAAAACCTCATTGGTAACACTTACAAGCTTAATTGCGACCTCTTCGTTAGTTTGAATATTAGTACCTGCATACAACCCAAAAAAAAAAGAGTACCCCATCAGCACCACGCCCAAAATAATATAAACAGCACGAGAAAATGAAAAGAGATAAAAGGAAACAAACCTAAATAGATCTCGCCAAAGGAACCGCTGCCGATCTTGCGGCCGAGCCGAAACTTATTTCCAACACGGGGTTCCATTCAAAAAGCGAAAAATGGAAACCCTAAACTAACAAGAGCACCTAATTCATAAGAAAGGTATGCAACATAAATTATTCTCCGAACCCAAAACTGGAATCCATGAATCCGATACGAGGGAAGAACAGCTAAGGAGAAGAATATTAGGAAAAAAATGAAATTTAATAGAAGGATAAGGGAGAAAACGAAGAATTTCTTCAGAGATCTGGGGGTAGGAAATCTCCCATATGAGAAAAGTTAGCCTTTTTTGTTTTGGATGAATAGTAAGTACAAAATCTAGGGTTAGGTCAGGTGGAAAGAAGAGGGGGGCTATAGGTTGAAGAAAAAGTTAAGGGAGGGGTCATGGTGAAGGGGGTGGGTGATTAGGCTCTCTCTCTCTCTCTCTGTTCCCACCAATTCGAATATGGTATGGTTTGATTGATCCAGTGGAAGCAAGCAAGAAGCAAGATTGCAAATTTGCAACCGTCGGTTAATTTGGTTATTTGTTTCAGGGATACAATGTCTAATAGGAATAGGAATAGGAATAGGAATACCAAGAAACGAGAAGCATGTTGTTGTTGTTGTCTACGCGCGCGGCGTGTAATCTACGTGTGGCCACTACAGAAGCATTGGCGCCGCTTTCACTGGTGGGCCCCACCACCCTTGCTTTCTCATCCATACCGGATTGTTGCGGAGGGTCCTACGCTAAGGTGACTGCATGAGGTGTCATATAATAAAGATAGATAATATGGTATGTCCAATTATGAGCCTTTGGACTGTCTTAAAATCGGGATTTTAAAAAAAAATTAGTCTAAATCTCAGTTTAAAAAAAAATTAAAATAAATAATTATATTTATTTAAACGAGCTGTTAGACTAAATTATAATTTAAAATTATGATTTCAGATAAGTTAATCAGAGTAGCTTTTGGAATAATAAATTATTTTTTAACTACTCAATTATTATTTTACCCCTACTTTTTCTTACACCCGCTCTCCTTTCTCTTCTATATTTTCTACTCCTCTATCTTTTCCACTATCTCTCCTCTCTCCTTTCTCCTTTATCTTTTTACCCTCTCTCCTCTCTCATCTCTCGTATATACCCTTTTTAGTAATTTTCTAATTACAAAACTCTTTTTTATAACAACTATCCAAATACTCATTTATCCAAAACTATTTTTTTTTCATAATCTCTTCTCTAAAAAATTTTTTTTCATAAACGGTCTATAAATCTATTTTTTTATAAGCTCATTTTTTTAATTTTATCCAAATACACTCTATGTAATATTGTTTCACGGATCATATGACTCCCCATCAGTTTTACAAGGTGGTATTTTATTTTTAGCCTTCTTCCATGGGTGAATGAGCTGTTAACGCGTGGGGGTGAGAAAAAATATATTATAATTAATTAACTATTTCTAATTATTATAAATTTATATTATTATTAAAATTTTAAAATTTAATCTTTCAAAAGTTAAAAGATTTTAAACCTTGTTTTCATCTTTGAAAGATTATCATTAAGAGTATTCATAAAGCCCGTGGCCCGGTATACTCACCCGAGCTTGTGAAAAAAAAGCTCTGCCCAACCCGATAAATATAGGACAGGGGCTAGGCATCGGGCTACAAAAGACAGCTCATGCTTTTTTCAAGTTGGGCATCTAGTAGGGGGTTACCCTGCCTTGCCCTACCCTGCCCATGAGCATCCCTTTTTTATTTTTTTACTTTTTTCCCTATATGCTATATTTGGAAGGGAGAATATGATAGTTACTGGTGACTAAATGATCATTTTAGAAATATAAGTAGTTAAGTACGTAAGTTGCGTCTTTTAATATTTATTATTATATTAATTTTTTTTTACTTTACTAATCATAATATGATTATATTACAAATTATAATTATTTATTTTATTTTTTGTAAATACTTCATCCTTGTCAACATTTAAAAAATTTATGTAAAGTTATAATTACAAAATACTTAGATTTCAAGGCTTTTTTTTATATGCAATGAATTTCAAGACTTTAATTATTATCTTTTTGTTACTTTATTTTTAGTGAATTATAGATATTATTTAACTCTTGAAGATATATGAATATGGTATTATTTTATAAGCTTATAATTGTAGAATTTTTTTTCACAATATGAGCATGACATCACAACTTAGGCATGCCCAACTCGCTCACGCCCTGCCCACCCATGCCCAGCCCAAAATAGTTAGGGCTTTTATCGTGCAGAGCCGGGCATCGGGCTGTAAAATACAACCCATACTTTTTCGGGCAGGACACCTGGCAAGAGGGTTGCCCAGCCCAACCCTACCCATGAACACCCCTAATTATCATTATATAATAATAATTAATCAGTAATCATATTTAAGTGTAGTTTAAAATTATAAGTGAGTACAGGCGGGGCGGACTCATTCGATGGTCAGCCTATGCTTTATTCATGTATTTTTAATTGGGCACAAGTTAGCCTATGCCCATGTATCAGCCCGTAATAAATAGACTGAGCTGAACCCGTTTGGGCTACAATAAGTATGGGCAGCCTGTTGGTCAAAGATAAAAAAAAAGTTAAATTTAAATCTATTTAAAGTTCTAATAACAATCAATACTCATAAATAATATAGTGTATAATGATAATAAAACAACAACAATAGACATATGATATAAATATTTATCCTAAAATCACAAAAAAAATTGAGAATATATCACGAAACCCTAACCTAATATCTAATGAAATAATAAAATTAATTAATAATATAAAATATATATGAGAGGGCACAGGCCGACTATATATTTTACTATTTCAATCATTTAAATATGCCTGTTATGGGTCTATTTTAAGTGGGCTCGAAACAGTCAAAGTGACGTAGGGGTCAGGCAATTGTACCAGATTACAAGAACTTTACTCAGTCTTATTTAAAATCTTTTGAAGATTAAACTAAAATTTTTAATCAAGATTATTGATTGCGGCTTATAAAAAAAATATAAAATAGTTCATGTCAACCCAAACTTATTTTTAACTAGACAATTTTAAAGGTATAGTTAGTTGATGATTAATAGTGGATGGTTGATGATTCTTCCTAAAAATTATAAAAAAAATCCAATTTTTATTTTTATTTTTATTTATATTTAAACTTATGCGTTATTAATAACATTAAAAAGGGATAATATTAAAAATTTGTGAAGAATACTTCCTCTAATGTGTTATAAAAAGAACCAAGTTTCTTCCTTTTTATAAATGTCTTATAAAAAGGATAAGGAGGAGTGTTAAATAAATAAACAGAGTGATATATTCTTGATTAATTTTAATGAATTATTTTTCTTTCAAAGCATGCTCAATAATATTTGTGTCTGACCCATTATTACTAGATATCATATTGTTATTTAAAAAATGAGAAAAATATAATTTAAAACCAAAACATTAAAATAATTTGGGAACTGCTAGATGAATTATGTTTAGGAAAAACATCTAATTTTATGTTTTCCAACATTTTTAAGAAATTATGTTTGTTTTTGCTGGCATATTAAAAAGAACCTCAAAAGCAAGTAGTAGTTTAGCTAACTTGAGAAACCAAATCATCTCAAGATCTTTAAAAAGCAAGCCATTTGCTGTATTGTCATGAAAGATTTTTGTCTCTTGAAAGTCTCACAGATTTGAGGTGATCAATATGAGGCAGGCTTACGATTAATGAACCTTATTATCGTACTTTGCTCTTGTTCAGTGCTCAGGGACTGGCCTTTTTGGGCAGTCACCACCATTTTCAGTCCTAGTTAGCTGTTAATGAGATTTGAAGATCCATCCATAAGGAAGCTTGAATTCAAAAGGGAGACATGTTGACCATATTTAGAATCTCAATCGTTCAAATTAGGAATGTTTATGATACTCAAATACTTATAATGTCCTTCTGAATATGGTAAAAATACGCTTTACCTAACCCTAAAAAAATAGCTCAAAACACAATTAGGTATTTTTGAGTCGAGTCGAGTCAAATGTGGTAAGAGATGTTATCCTACCCATTTAGCTCAACCTAAAATATACAAACAATTGTATTATTTATATATATAATATACATATATTCATTATTTAGTTAAAAAGATTTTGTATAGAGACAGCTATATGCATAGAAGACTATAAGTTTATAATATTATCTAACAAAAGTTAAGTTAAGTCAATAATTCTTAAGTAATATTTATGGTTTACATTAATTTTATGTATAAAAATTATGATGATCGAACTTATTTCTATTTGCTTCAATACTGCTTATTGAATAAACATTAATTGATATTTAATAATGCCTAATATTAAATAGTTGTATAAAAGTATTCATGACTCATCAAATATTTACTTACTATTCAATTAAAATATAATAAATAAACAGATTTTTATATTTACTCAGCAAAAGTACATACTTTTTTATAAACATATTTAAATTGGTAAATTGTGTTTCTTAATTTTAGATAAACCGCTTAGTCCTTTTCTCAATTTTAGGGAAAATGATGATGATGCAAACTTAATTATAGATACTATTTATTTCTTATTAAGTATTGATGTTGTGTTAAGACCTATGGTAATAAATTAGTAATGTATTATATATTTCAAGAGTCAAGTTGTTGACTTGTTTCATTATGGATGTAGGGTTAAGACCTATTGTTGTGTTTGATTATGTAATTATGTGGAGTTATGGAATGATAGATAAATATGTGGATTTATAATATAGTATTTATATTAATTATCTTGAAATATTAAGTCGTAAAATTATGGGCAAGAGAGTTCACCCTACCAGCCCTGCGAAAATTTCTTGAGTTTTTATTAAATAGGGTGAGATATTAGATTATAAAATATAGCTCATTTATTTTTTTGGTTAGGCATTAGGTAGGGTACTACCCTGTCCAACTTTGCCTATATGCAACTTTAATTTAAACTATCGACGTTGATTGGACAATTCAGATTTTAGAGATTGGACATAGCCAAAATCTATGGCTCTTGCAAATCCATAACTATATGATAAATCTACATAACTAAAGATTTTACTTTTTACGCAGAATTAAGGACCCACAAAAGGCAAATAGCTAACAAAAGGATCAAGAACCAAACGCACACTAGGACATTGATCCTGAAGAAGCCATGTCTACGACTAATGACTAGAGAATGTGCAGGGTGCAGATAAAATTTATTTTTTTGGTACAACTGAGGGGTATGTGCCCTAAACAAAAGAAATTAAATTATAAAGGGATTCAATCCCAAACACTCTGAAACTACAATAGACTCTAAATTGGATAGACAGGAGTACAATATCTCCGAATTCTCTAACCCTTGCTTTGCCAGTGTATCTACATACTTGTTTTGATCTCTAGGTATAAACTATAGGTTTGTGTCCCATGCTAACTGTAAGAGCTTTTGAATCTGAGCCACTAATAAACTACATCTCTCTATATTTATATTGGTCAATAAATCAATAACATTTTTAGAATCAGATTCAAGAATAATCTTCTTAAATCGCAAATCCCAAGCCAATTGAAGCTCTTTATATATAGCCCACTGTTCCGCTTCGATCACATTACAGGCTCTAAGCTTACATGTAAAACCAGCGATCCATCTTCTTGAATGATCTCTAATAGCACCCCCGCATTCTATCTTGCTCTGTGTGGCAGTAAGAACACCATCAACACTTAATTTAAGACATCCCTCCGGAGGAGGGTTCCATTTAGGTCAGCTCATCTCATTACCCTCGTTAACTCCACACACTTCTTGCAACTCCACAAATCTTCCCCATATTTGCTCAATTATCAAGTTGGGATTTTGTGGTTTAAAGAAATTCATTTCAAAAATAGTTTTATTCTTCTATTTCCATAAGTTTCAAATTGTAACTCCCCACATTAATCCTCAATTACTATTAGCACCCAATCCCAACTCCCTCGTAAGATTTAAAGCAAACTAGTCTCTTAAGGGAGTCCTAAAAAATATGAAATAATATATAAAATTTACTAGCCGCAACCAAAGCTGTTTTTCGTAATTGCAATCCCCAAGAATATGAATAACATCCTAGTGTTCAGATAAAAATTGCAGAGTCTAATTGAAAGAAAGCTTTGCATGAGCCTAATGGGCAATTGGGCCTGTTAATGTCATCCTAAAATCAGTTTAGATCATTTTTCTGAATGTACAGTCCACATGATGATTACTACGGACCACTGAGAAGAACTTTAAGTCCCTTTTCCAGTGATTGAGTGATTTGATTACACACTACTGAATTGTCTCTCCACTTCACACAGCATAAAAGGCTATTGTTTGCTCATGTTTGTGCATGGAAAAGAATTTCATTTTTTTAATTCATGCCTTGTCATTCTCTTCCTTGAGGACCCTTTGTCATTGTTTCCATCAAACACAGCACCAACACAAGGAATATTGAAGATAAGAAATGCAACAATAATGTTTTATTGATGAGCCTATAATGCTAGCTAGCAGTTTATAACTAAATGAATCCCTTCTTTACAAGGCTTAAAAACTAGGTCAAAGTGACAGTGTGGGCCTCTTCCGCTTATAAGACATCCAAATTCATCAAAAAATAAAGGAATGAACAAACTCAAAGTCCTAAAAGCTAAAAGAGACACAGGGCTTTTCTTGGCCAGTCTCTCTCCCTCTCTCTCTCTCTGTGCTATCATGACATGTGGCTTCCGTTAAAACTAACATGATTATTTCATTTACAGAATTGAAAAAATATAAATCCCTTCACCGGTCAACCAAAATCAGACCCATTTTTGGTTAATAAATACGAAAGGGTCTGAATTCCTACCAGTCTCCGGGCTTAACTCAATGCAGGAATAGTTGTCCTTGGAGTTGGACTGGGCAATCCCATGCATGAAAGCCTAGGGGAGACCTTCACTTTTGGGCTGGGCCTTGGAGAAGGAATTGGGCCATAGCTAGTGTGCCGCACTGAATTGGGCCTAGGTGATAGATTCACTTGCTCCATTGCTCTTGATTGTAGATGTCCAGGATAGTCACGCACACACCCAATCCTTGGGCCAGCACCAGTAGACCACTTGCATGACAACGTCTTAGAAAAGTCAGACGCTGAGGCCCCATCCTTCTTCTCATCACCAACCTTTGTACCCTCTCCATTAACGGGTGTTGTATTTGTCTCTTGGCCATTCTTATCACTATCATTAATTGCACTTGACATTGAAGTTAAAGTAGGACCCAAGTTTTCCTGTGATTCATCAGGGCCTATGTATGAAGGCGTGTCATCATCAATAGCACATCTCTGCAACCAAACAAGCGAGATAACTGTCATCTAATTTGTCTTGTGGATTTATGATTCAAATTAAGAATGATTAATGAATGATCATCACTAACCTTGACATTGGCGAGGTCTACGCTGTGGTCCTCGAGGAAGGAGATGAACTCTTGGAAGTTCTCTTCTGTGGGGTGGTAGTGACCACTGTAAGGCCAGATAGCCTCAAGAACACCTTGATTTGCTACTAATCTGCCTGCAGCTGTGGTTGCAGCCCCAGATAGAAAGCTTGAGTGCTGGAATGAGCCTTTCTGCTTTCGTCCTACATACAAACTTCTTGTTGTGCTTAGAACAAATATCCATTTGCACTTGTCGTCTGTGTCCACCAGTTTCCCATTCAGCTTGTATACAAGCTTCCCGTTTTCAACAAGTACTTCATATTCTTCCCTTTCCTTCTGCAATTTATGTTAGATACATGAGATTCATGTTGACAGAGATGATTTTTACCTCTAATCTTATTAAGATGCTTTTCAGATAATTTATTTCATTTATTGCATAGTATAATACGATCGAGCACAATAACTTACCGGTCCAAGGTATTTAATGCATTGACGTTGAAGGGTGGTCCTTGGGCATTTCTCAAGATTAATTTCTTTGCCACCTCCAACATCCAGCCTACATGGACAGAAAAGAGAGTTAGTTATTATCCGACAGATACTTATGATATGGTCATGGTTATAAGAAGATCATAATAACAGAACAAGAGATTACCAGTAGAAAAATGGTTGAGTGCTGTGACTTTCAAACCAGATATCATAATATAAATGCAGATTGTGTCCATAACGATGACGTGGGTCAATCTGTGTAAAGAAATTAAGATTGTTAATACCACATTATATGGGTATTGCACAAGATTTAAGATCGGTGTAAGGAGAATTCCAGGATTACTCACAGCTTCAAGCCAATGTCGGAGAGCTAGTTTTTGTGCCTTGTCATCCTTGGACAAACCTTTTCCAACCTGTGTGAGAAATTAAAAGCTATTAATATTTGGCACTACAATCCAAAAATGAGAAAATGCAAACCTCACTTGAGAAAAATATGAATTCATGGTTCGGTATTATTACAACAAATTGTATACCTTAGCTGCTCTTGTCCTTGCCCTCGCCCACCGTGATTGGGCGGTCTCCGGCTTCCGGACATCGAAGAATGAAACTGAACTTCGTTTCAGCGCAGCAAAGTCTAGGGCCTTCCACCTACACACACCAATATTCAATTCATGACATTAAGACAGGAAATTAGTATCCGGTATTTTTTTCTCCCCAAAACATGCATATTAAATTTTTTTAGAAGTTCTTAAAGCAAATCCAAAATTCTGTCGTGCAGTACACTGCGCAAAATTCAATTGAAAAGAGATTGATTGAGAGAGGCAGCGGAACCCATTCCTTATCTCTCTCCTTTTTCTTATTGCATTAATTATCAATAAAGTTATATGAATTATTGTACCCGGACTGAAAAAGGTGGCAAAAAAGATTGAAACCGGGTTAATGATTAAGAAGCAGAGACTAACCAGAGCTCCTCCACCACCACAGCACAATCTGCGAGGTTTCTTCTTGTGCGGTAACTCTTGTAAACTTTCTGGAGCTTAGTTGCAGCAGCATCAAGCTCATTGATGGGTCTGGGTGAACAAAACACCATTGATCGTGGCAGAGAAAGAAGAGGTACTGGTTTGTGAGGCAAATCAATATCACCCATGTGTTCCTTTTCCGATGAGACATTAACATTTATGGCCAGAGTCTCCATCTCAGGTCTACGATCCCTCAACCGCCTTGAACTAGTGATGTTGTTATTGGACCCATTTGACAATGGACTAGTTTCTGATTCTTCTCTTTTCTTGTTCAAGCCGGTCGCTCTCAGAATTTTAGCCCCATCTTTAGATCCAAACCTGAAGTTGTAAGACAGGCCAAATAACCAATGCCTCGCGATTTTTTCACACGCTGATAACACTAAGGAAAACGATAATCCCATAAGGCTACAACTCCAGCTCCAAGCTTCAAATCGTTTGTTAGTCCTGCACAGTTAAATAAATTAAGGTTCAGAATACAGAGGTCTCATTTCAACCAGAATGAAGTCTCTTGTTGAACAGAAAATAATTATAACACATTTCAGCTATATGGATTATCAACAAACAGCTTAAAAGCATGAAAAAATTACCTTGCTTGTATATGGGCTCGTGGGGTTTGGTAACCCTCCTTAGATATGCTTGGCTCAAGAGAAATGAAGATCTATGTGGACGAAATTAAGATAGGTGAATCCAAGTGGGGGCATTGCCAATATATATATGTAGGCTAGACAGCTATCAAGATGTCTGATGAAGACGGACATTCGTAAATCTTCAGAGGCGTGTCAAAGACTAGAAAAAGAAAGAAGGGTGAAATGTTTGAATTCCACTAGGAACCCAGGTGACAGAAGTTGGAACTGCGTGAGAAATGAGGATCAAATCAAAGGCTACGGTGAGTGTTTTTTCAAGGTCTAAAAGCCACGAGCTGTTGAGGGATTCAAAGCTGGAGAATGGGAAAGAAATATAGCGTGTTGGAGTTATGCGCATAATGGTTGTGTGTGTGTGGGGGGGGGTTATATATATATCTCAATATGCAGCGAATGAGACCAGAGAGGGTCAAAGAAGGTAAGCTTTTGCGAGGGAGCACGAGAAAACGCGAAGTCACGAACTCGCGATGGTAGAATATAAGTTGAGTTCCTTTCGATTCATAACAGTCAACGAACTCGATGGCGTGAGGATGAAGGAATGATCCGCTGAAGTCACTTCCCGCGTTTCGTGGGGTACTTGTTCAGTTGCCACTTACTGTGGATTTTATCCATCGTTTTTATTTTTAAATTTTGATCGGAATTTTATTGAAAAAATAACGGAAAAATCCCCATTATAAATTCGATTATTATAGGAAAAATCTCTTAAAAATACTACTTCAATTCTAAACTTTAAAAAAAGGTCACTCTAATAAGCAAAAATACATATTAGTTAAATGGTAGGAATATGTAATTTTAATATTTAGCTAAAAGATATACTTTGCTCAGAGTAATAATATTAATAATACTTTCAACTATTTTTATTACTTCAGTAATACTATTTATAAGATATTGACAATATCTTTAATCATTTATATAACTATGGTAATACTATTTACAAGTCATTTTTTTGTATTATTTAAACGGTTTACTACACTTAAAATGATATTGATAATACCTCTAATTATTTTAATAACTTTAGTAACACTATTTACATCTATTTTTTATTACTTTAAGACTTCAATTGAGATTATTATTTAAACTATTTACTATGCTTGCAATAATATTGACAACATTTTTTACTATTTTTACAATTAGGTAATGTCATTGACAACTCTCTCATATTTTTTGCATTATTTGAGTCATTTACTAGATTTGTAACCATATTAACGACACATCTAACTATTTTAACAACTTTGATAATGTCATTTATAATTTTTTTATCACTTTATAAACTCAATCAATGGTCATTATTTAAATTCTTTACTATATTTAGGAAGATATTAATAACACCTTTAATCATTTTCACAATTTCGATAATGTTGTTAATAACTTATTTTTTTTAACATTGTTTAAGTCGTTTACTACATTGCAATTATATTGACAGCACCTCTGACTATTTTAATAGCTTTAAAAACATTATTAACAGCCAATTGTTTTGAAATTTCTAAACTTGGCCAATTTAAATAGGGGATTCATTTTAAGTCATGAGTATTCAACCATTGCATCAATTAACATCTATCATACAACTAACGTCTCAAATCAAATCTCCATGAACAGCCATTGGGGAGAAGATGACGATTGAAGGAAGAGAGAAGAGGGAGCATAGAGGTTGAAGGTTAGAAGGGAGAACAAAAGGTAAACACAAATGTTTAACTCATAGAGAGAAGAAAAAAGAGGGAGCACAAACAGAAGACGGCAACTGAGGGGTACAACTATGAGTTTGAGAGCACAAAGAGAGAGCTTTCCAATGAAGACCGCGGAGGCTAAAGGGCGACAGCTGCAGACGGGGACTAAAGGGCAAAGATGCGACTTGAATACGGAGATTGATGGGTGAAGCCGTGACCTGAAGAAAGAGTTCGAGATACGCCAATTCACTTGAATATGGAGTTGCAAGCTGAGAAAAATGGAGAGAACAGAGGGAGAGAGAGAGATAAAAGAAAGAAGGGCATATAGGTAAATTAATAATATTTTAAAGTTTCATAATGATACCTTATAGATAATTTGGGATAATACAAATTGGGATTATCAATTTGTTCTTTTGTTATTCAAAACGTATTTCTCTATAATTTTTCCATTATTCTATAATATCAAATGACCCATGTTATTTTTTTTTAATTTTTTTTATAAAAAAACAAAAAAATGACTCACATTATTCTTTAGGTGCAACTCTTTTTTACTATATATAAGGTATTTTTACATGATTATATATAAATGTCTTCCATTTATAGATAAAAAATATCTTTTATTTTATTGATAATTAAAAATATATTATACATCACTAAGAGTATATTATATTTCTTGAGGGGGTTCTACCCGTGGTTTAGACAATCAACTTTGTAATAAGAAAATTTTCAATAATTTTCTCAATTTCAAATTAATTTATTTGTCTTATTTTCCCTTTAAATCGATATTTCAGTATGTGAAAATAAAAACGCATTTTATTATTTACTTTAATGATGCAGTTCTTCGCTTTGGGGAGCAAAAAAAAGATGAATTTTACTTTAAACTTAAATATGCCTAAATTTAGATTGAATTTCATTTATATTACATATTACTTACTCCTCCAAACATCTAAACAAAAGAGCTTGTTAGAATATTTATCTTAATTCTATATATAAGATTTTAATCTATTTTATTTTTAATATTTATTATTTTATTAAAATCGATTTATCTAATTATAAATTAAAATACACAATATAATAGCGTACAAAGATATTTTAAAAATATCACATTATCTATTACAATTATTTATCCAAATTTTTTTAATTAACTTATTTAAATTAGTTAAGTTAACTAGAATATTACACATACTTCTAGAAGTGAGCAACGGGCGGATTGGGTTGGCTCGATGGTCAGCCCGTACCCCGCCTGTTTATATTTTAATGGGCACGAGTTAGCCCATATCCGTGCCTCAACCTGTTTAAAAAAAATTTAAACTTATTTAAAATTCTAATAACAATCAATGCTCACAAATAACATAGTGTACAGTGATAATAAACAATAGTATACACATGATATAATTATTCATCCTAAAATTACAACCCTACAAAATATCCATTCAAATATTCTAAATTTAACATTATTATTTTAAAAATTTGACAAATCCATAAAATTTTAACCCAGCAAAACTCTGTCCTCTCTAAAAATAGTAGATAAATATTATAATCTTTGTAATTTAAAAAATTATTAAAAATATATATATACATATAAACGGGCGGGTACGGGCAGCCTGATGGTGTGCCCATAGCCTGCCCTTTTAACACATATAACCCGCTCATTTAAGCCCACCTATTACGGGCTTAATTTGAGCAGGCCCAAATTAAATAAATTTAAGCCGGGTTCAGACTGGTATACCTGGCAATGGACATTTTGTTTAGCCCTACATAGTTCTCTGCTGTCACAATTTGGAAAGGAGAAATAGATGATATGATAAACATATATAATAACGTGATCAGTGACAGCTTTTAAGATATAAAAAAATAATTGAAAGACTAGGAGTTAATTTTACTTTTCAAAGAAGCCATGTTCTTATGAATTCTATAGAATTAAAAGACGAGTAAAGACCGAAAATAGAGTATGAATCGTGGTAAAAATAAATTCAAGTAAAGTTGCTTTAATTCAAAGCACGTGATGGAAGATCACATTGTTTGTTAAGGGCCCATATTCCTCCGTGTGTGTGTGAATATTTTAAATTTCTTAATTTTACCAATTGAAAATTAGTCCGAATAATAAGCAGTTTAGTATCGCTTAAACGAGATCTCGAGTTCGAGTCTCAGCATATGTAGAAAATTTTTGTTGGGAGACTCACCCACTATAACCAGATACATGACATAAATCAGATTCAGATGTAGTTAGAGTAAAACTCTAATAAACAGGTGAGTAAAAAAAATAAAAAATAAAAAAATAAATTTCTCAATTCTCAGTAGAAATAAATTTATTAGTACCCTTTAATTTTCTTCATTTTAGCCAACCACGCGGCGCTTTCTCGATTGCCTCTTCAATTTTTTTTAAGTTTAGATGGTATACTCTAGCTAATAATTAAATATTAATTATTTTGAGATATAAAGACCACGAAAATATACATTACATCTTCATTTAGGTGTTAAACACAAGTCTAATATTACATATTGAGAAGACCAATACTAATAAAAATAATATATACTATACCTCCCGTTAAGATTTATTTAATTAAATAAATAAATTAAAAAAATTAGTTATTTATAATGAATGTGAGTTATTTTTTTTAAATATCTTTTTTAATCATATATATATTTTAAATTATCATTAATAAACAAAAATTTAACATGTGTAATCATATAAAAATATTTTAAGAAAATAAATATTATTTTATTTTTTAATATGTAACATCAAACATGTGTTTAACAGCTAATCATTGTCGTTTTGACAAACCAGGAGAGACTCTTTTCTCCAAAATATTATATTAATAAGGAAAAGTACTCAAAAAATTAAATATATATAAATAACGTAACTTAATATATAAATATGAAAGTTTGATTTATAAATTTAAATCATTGTTTTTTGTAAGAGTGTGCATAGATAGATAGGGTTAAACAGGATAGCCCCTTGCTTGGTGGCCTTCCTCGAAAAAACCATGAGCTATATTTTGTAGCTAGATACTTGACCCTACCCGATAAAAGTCTTAATTATTTTAGGCTGGGCATATGCGAGCTTGTATGCCCAAATCTTGATGCTATACTTATATTATAGAAAAATCTGCAATCATGAATTTATAAAATAATACTATATTTATGTCTTCAAGAGTTAAATAATATCTATAATTTATTAAAAATAAAGTAACAAAAAGATAGTAATTAAAGTCTTGAAGTATATTGTATATATAAAAAAACTTAAAATCTGTAGCGGGTCGGATATCTGTAACTATATTGCAACACTAATAATTGAATACTTCGTAAGTAAGACATGGGAGCAACTTCGATATCTACGTAAATATAAGAGTTATATTCAAGATTTTGAAAATAAGTAAAGAGAGTTATCAATTAAAATGAAAAGTGTAGAGTTACAAATATAAAAAGTTAAGAAAAGAAATAAAACTCTAAAAAAAATAATATATATATATAGAGCCGGGCTAAATGGGCAGGGCGGCATACTTTGCTAGAGACCCTGCCTTGCCCAACACTTGGCCTGACTTTGCCCTGCCCAAATATATTTTAGATAACTTTTTTTAGGTTAGATTGAGTAATTTTTTCCTTAGGCATTGTTTGGTTGGGGGTTTTGGAAGGGAGGGGAGGGAAATTTTTTTGTCTTTTTCTGCTCCCCTATCCTTCTCTCTCAACCCTCTAAAATTGGGATTTTTTGGAGGGGTGAGAAATATTATGTGTTATGCTGACTAAATTACCCCTGCTTATTTTTCAATTTTACACGTTTGCCCCTCACCTTTTTCATTTTTCATTTACTCCATTCAGCTTCCGCGTATACAAGGAGAGTCTTCAACCGTCGGCACGCCTCCAACTACCGCTACAGCTCGTTGCTACCTACTCCGGCAGCCACCACCATCGACTTGCTCATTTGTCTCTTCTCACTTCTCAACTCTTCTTACTTCCACATCTTCTTCTCTCTGCCTTCCCATCGATTCAACTCAGAGAAGCTCAGAAAATGGGATTCGAGAAGATCAAGGTCGCCAATCCTATGGTCGAAATGGACGGTGAGTTTGGACACGACGCTTCTCCTTCATTCTCTTACTAATCCTTTTGCTTCCACTCTGATTCTGTAGAAATTTTCGAAAAGAATGTTGTTTCATCTGAATTCCTCTAAGATACTTTTCTCCGTGCTTGATATTTTGTGGACCAACCTATCTGTTTATGTCGGATCATTTTCATGCTTTTAGTACATTATGGGCCTACGCTGCCGATTCTCTTGGTTTTAATTTTAGTTTTTCTTTTTTATATTTTCTTGTTTTGCGGAACATATTAACTTATTGTTGCTTACTACTATGTCATTGATTCATGGGCTTATTTGTCAGCTTGAGAACATTTGATTTGTTCACATTTTGTAAATTAAGAGTTGGATTGAGTTAAATTATCGTGAAATGTTGCTTGGGATGAGTTTGATATAGCATTTCTTTCTTTATTTTGTAGATTGAATGTATACTGATATATTGTCAAAGTATTCTTTTTGGTTTTTGTACTGTGAAGCTGGACTTGTTGGACTTGTTGTGTTCCAAGATGTCTTCCTTATTGGTGGTGCAGTATATTTAAGAGGGAGCAGCTTGGGTTGGAAGGTAAGAACAACGTGGTTCTCAAGTTTTCCTTTTCCCTTGAGAAATTGTGCACTCTGAAGTTTTCCTTGACTGGTGCATACATATTAGCATACCCATGAAATTCAACATTGTCGGTAGTACAACTGAACCCATTGTATAATAGATCATTGGAATAATTACAAACCAAACTAGTCTGTCAATGCAGAGAAAATCTTTGCTTGTCCCCTACCCTTGTCCCAAACATAAGAAGATTAAAATACTACATATAAAGCATAAGGTGGGCTATGAGCATAGAGAGCATTTATGTAGTTTTGATTCTTACTCTGATTGTGGACAGGTTAATACAGGGTTGCAGTTAGCTTTAGTTGCTGCAGCTCTTCTTCAACCAGAGTTTGGAACCCAAGAAACTCAATCGTACATTACTTATCTGAGGTAATTTTTTTCAAGTCATAATTTTGGTTTGATTGTGCTTGTAATCCTAGCAAGTATTCCTATATGCTAAAGTTGTGCTTTTTAACTGGTGTAGTTGGTTAGTAGCTTCAACCACAGTAAGGTCAACTGCAGCATATGGAGCACAATACGCACGCATATTAGCTCTTATATCAAAGTTAGTTTAGTTGCTCCATCCAACTATGTGAAGCCACAATTCGCATGAAAGAAATTTAGGGACCATATAGAGTCTGTATCAAATTGTTCACTATACGATACTTCGAGGAATCGTGCATTCAGTTGTCTCAATGCACATGGTAATGATAGACGGAAGATTTGTTTATTACAAGGGTAAATTTAAAATGTAATTCCATTATTCTTTCTCTTGCTATAAGCTCTTCAATCTTCAATTGAAGCATGCATGGATTTAAAAGGATTTTATAAATAAAGAGTAAATAAATTTAAATAAAAAATATAAAGGTATATTTGTCAACTTTTAATTACCTATCTTCCCCTCTTCTCCTGAACCGAATAAGAAATATCATCTCTCCTCCCCTACCTTTATACTTATAACCTCCCTTACTCTTTTTTATTCTCTTTTAAATTAACCTAACTTATCCTCTCTTTTATTGAACAAAATATAGTCTTAAGCTCAAATAGACAGATTGAGCCAACAATACACACCCCTAATTTTTTGTAAAGGAACAAAATTCAAAAAGCCAAGTTACACGGACCAGTCTCTTGAACAAAAGCCGCGTCCTTGTGGAACGAGGAATGTTGGAAAATAAACAAACAACATATGTACTACAAGTTGGCGTATGTGATCCACGCCACGTCATATATATATATATATAACATACACACACAAATTTATAATTTATAATTTACGTAAATATTTTGAGGTCAACGTTCAATATTTTGATCAAAGTAAAAGATATACTAGTACTATCTATTCCAGAAACTTATTTCACGCAACAAATTCGTACCCTATGAATGAACATGATGGCCTATTTGGTATAACTGAAATATTATATATATTAATAAAAAATGATAACAACTCCTCAAGATTCTGACTTTTCATTATCTCTAATTTTGCTCTACCTCGATCTCTTCTCATAATATTATTAATTATCAAAATATATAATGCGATAACCCTTTGAATGTCAGAAGCAGCCCTTGTATTTGTCATCCTTTGAACCCTTGAACTATAGAGAAAAATAGCCGGCAAAGAAAAAAAAAACTAAACATGAAAATCACGCCACCATTTGATTATCGTTGCTATTTAATTTTCAGCTAAAAAATGTCATTACTATTTTGCTGGGCCAAAAAATTATATATTATTGCTATTTCTTATTATTATGTTTTTTTTGTTACAATTATTATTATGTATTACATGTGAGCCAATCTTTCTGACGAGGTTGACTATCTATGGAGCTCATTGTTCTTTCAGACTTTTATGCAGAGGCCTTATTGTTGACTTTGTACTCGGATTTGTATGAGCATCTTTGTTGTATAAACATGTGATGTAATTTGTTTATTTTTTTATAATAGATTCTAGAAAAAATTGATTATAAAGTAATCGTGGATAATAGATTTTATACGAAAAGTAATCGATAAATTATTAAAAAAAATATGAGATAAAATGATAATTACTTAAATTGATAAGATAACAAAAATATAGTAAGGATAAAATTGATATTTCATATGTCTATAATATGAAAAAAAGCTAGTGGGAGATACTTATTGGAAACTATAGTTTCAAGTGTAGAAACTATAGTTTTTTCCTATAATTATTTTTACAAATATAAGATATTTTTAACTAACCAAACACACACATTAATCATGATCTTAAATATAAGAGTTTGTTAAAAAATTTATTTTGTTCCTATATATAATATATCTCAAAATATGACATAAAATTCATTACCTTTTTATACTTAGCAACCGTGTATTTTTTATATTTGAATTTATATTTTTTATTTTATATAATGATACCGCTTATCACTTCACATAATAAATTTACCATTATATAATTAATATAGATAAATCATCAAAGAGTACCCTGATCTTTTTTCTTCCTTGATAACGTACTTCTCATGTTTTTTATATATAATTTAATTAGAAAATTTATATTGATAATAAATATAAAATTTATTTTATATATTTATCAATTTTTTAAAATTATTCTTTTTGATATTCCCTCAACAATAATCATATAAAAAAAATAGAATGAGTCAATAAAAAAGATTATGATATTTTAGAAAAAATATATCATATTAATTTAATTAATTAACTTTTTTAATATAAATAAATTAGTTAAATATGTCTTATATTAAAGATTATGGAAGTAATTTAACTTATTCTTTTGCTGAAAATATAATTAACAATCTTAACAATACGTTGCCATGTTAACATATATACGATCTCAAGCATGATAAACAAGAATGTATATACGAAATCTCCAGATAATATAAGTACTAATCCTTATCGTTACTAAGATTTTTTTTTTTGGGCGTTCCTGTAATAAACTTTTGTTTTATTATTCGAGATCATAAAATTGTCCAAATAGTGAAATATTCCTCTTGCTTGGAAAGCCTCGTTTAATTCTGAACTTCAGTCTTTTATTCAGAAAATTTCACAACTGCCGTCTTTCCCTTTATAGCAATACTAACCCCAGATCTTATAACTTATATAATTTAAAGGTAATATTAATTATAATAAGATTAAAAATGACTAATAGCACCATCAAATATCATATCATCGTGCTTCCCGCCATGGCTGACATTGCAGGCTGACCAATCCATAATCGAAGCTGTCTTATAATACCAAGATCGTTTTAAGCCATTAGTACTGGCGGGTAGGGGTATCCAGTCTTGTCCCGTCCCGGGTGTCCTGACCTGGTCTAGAGGATTTTAGGACGGGTCCGTCCCGGGACGGGACAAGGTTGATATTCAGGACGGGACGGGTTTCGGCCCGTCCCTCTGGAATCCCGTCCCGTCCCGATTTTTTTTTTTAAATTTACATTATCTTATCTTTTCCACTCTTATATAGATATTTTTATTCTTATACAGATATTTTTATATTGATATTTCTATTCTTTCTTACTATTACTTTTTTTCCCTTATATGGGTAAGTTATTATATTATATCAAGGAGAAATATTGGTATTTAGAGTAAGTTACTGGAGCATTTTATATGGAATAATTTATTGAGATGATTTTATTATAATATATTTTTTTAAAAAAAAATTCAGGAATTCCCGTCCCGTCCCGGTCCCGTTGGGACCGGGGCAAATTCGGGACGGGACTGGACACGGGACGCATTTTGCGTCCCGTGTACTGTATCGGGACGGGACACGGGACGGGGTTGTCCCGGTCCCGACCCGTCCCGTGAACACTCCTACTGGCGGGCTAACCTATTTTTAAGTGGGTTAACCAGCCAACTATTTTTTTAATTATTAATATTATTATTTATTTTACTCAAATATTATTTTAAATACCCTAATTATTGAATATTAGTAAAAATAATTATTTATTTATTGATATGTATTAAAATATTATAATTGATTAATATTATGTTAATATTTATTTAGATTTATAGTTATAAAATTTTATATTTTGTTATAAAATTAGAAATTTTTAAGAGTATAACATTAGCAAATTTTTTATTATACTAATATAACAATAGAAATTTTTTATTAATATTTTAAAATTTTAAAAATATTTTTTTAAAAAATATTAAAAAAAAGGTAATGAGCTATCTAACCCGCCACTAGGGCTGTTCACGGGACGGGTCGGGACCGGGACAACCCCGTCCCGAATTTGTCCCGGTCCCGATGGGATCGGGACGGGACAGGAATTCCCAATTTATTTTTTAAAAAAAAATATTATAATAAAATTATCTCAATAAATTATTCCATATAAAATGCCATAACAACTTCCTCTAAATACCAATATTCTTCACTAATAGAAAATAATAACTTACCCATATAAGAAAAAATAATAATAATAAGAAAGAATAAAAATATCTGTATAAGAATAAAAATATCTATATAAGAGTGAGAAAGATAGGATAATATAATATTTTTTTTTTTAAAAAATATTTCGGGACGGGACGGGACAGACCCGTCCCGAAATTACCGAGATCGAGTCGGGACACTCGAAAGGAGATAACTTTGGGCACCCCTACCCAAAGTACAATAATTAATTAAATAAACTACAACACGCAGTGTTGAACTTAGAGTTCCTGTTGTAATATATATAATCAATGATCGAATTAATTACAAAGAATTGATGGGTGTGGTTGACTGCGCATAGCCTAACGAAAAATGATTCTACGCGGCGTAGGTTTTCGTTTTTCATCATATGGGTTGGTGTATGTTTGGATAAATTTCACACACTAGTTTAAAAAAAAAATTAGGTTAAATTATAGTTTGAACAAAATATTAAATAAATAGCTATCAAATATCTAAAAAAAAATTTTAGACTAAGTTATAGTTTTAGATAAATTGAATCAATTAGTTTATAGAAAAAAAGAGCTTTAAGGTTGTCTAATAAATATTTTATTTTTATTTTTTTCACTCTTTCTCTCATTTCCTCCACTCTCTCTCTCTCTACTTTCTGCGTTTCTCCTTGTGCTCGTGCTTTCCTCTGTGTCGTCTGAGCTTTTGCTGACCTGTGCGCTCGCCTCTATTGTCGACACTATCTACTGCCTTCATTAGTTCTATTGCTGTCGTGATGTCGTTATGCTTCTGTTTGGACCTCCATCATTGTTGTTGCTCCTTCGCCGTGATGGTGCTATCGATAGGAGGGGAGATGGTTGTTAGGATGATTGGTGTCTGAATTGTGAACGGAATAGGAGTGGAGGAAGATTGTGGGACAGCTGTCTCTGTCGCAATATTCTAAATATGAATAATATTTATTAGGAGTTTTATTGAAACTAGGTGATAATTATGCCTTAAAACTTGGAGCAAAATATATATTAATGGGCAAAGTGAAAACCCAAATCAGGATGGAAAAATATTTTTAGTGTTGGTTCATAGGGGTTGGCTAGCCTGATTCTAGGAATGACATCCCATATTTATTGAGGATAACTTTGGATTCTCAGGTGCCCTCCTTTTAAATTTAAAGACTCGTCATAGTTATAGTTATGACATGCTTATAGATTTAAAAACGATTACACAAAGCTTACAAATAACTTATAAATGGGATTAAAAAATAATATATTGAGTATGTTATGTTTATTGGAATTGATGATATTCATTTTTTGGTAAAAAAAATAAGGCCTACAATATAAAAAATATATATTTGTTTGTCAAAATATATAAAAAAATAAAAGCGATTTATAGACAGGGTATACAACAATAAATATGGAATGCTGATAATGTAAAAGCCTGTAGCATTCCTGGATAAACAGTGCATTCCATACAACTTTGAAGGAATGAAAATCTACTGTTTGGGAACGAGTAAATTACGGTCGGCAATGGAATAAGTCAATTTTTCATGGCAGTTAACCAAACATGTTTTCACAAAGGAATGGGATCCTCGTTCCCACGTGCACCTAATTATAGTAATTAATAATTCCCCACAACTAAACAATACCTAAAAGACAGTGGAACCCTTGCTACGCTCCTAATAATGTCCCCTTGTTATGGATAATAGCCAGCAATTGAAGGCAAAACAAAGGACATATATATTCAGGCACTTGAGCTAACAAAAATTTATCCAATTAATAAAAAATTAACTTGTAACCTATAAAATTATAAATTTAAATTATATTATTAATATAGAAAATTATTACCGGTGATATGTAAATACTTAATAAACTCTCAGATTCAATTCGCTAATTTTTTTTTTTGTAATGAAAAAAATATTCAGCCACTTGGACATAAAGCTTGTTAACTTAAAGGCAAAAATGTGTTCACATATTCTTTGCTGGTTTCACTGCTGTTCAATACCGCAAAGTTGCCAATCGCTGTACCACTGAACTGGTCAATCTTGATTGATCAAGTGGTTACCAACTCTGGTAGTAATATAACGGGAAGTGTGCCCACAAGTTACGAGAATAGTTGAAGGTAGTGAGGAAGAGGAAGACAATGAAACGGTGCGATTAGGAAAATTGAAGCTGCTGATGTGGCGCAAATTAAACCGTAGATAGAAGTTACTTGATCTAACGGCAATGGGAGGGGTGAGGAAATTTTGAAGCAGTTACTGAAAAAGTGATATCTGCAGGCCCGGTCCTTTTTTTTTGGAATGGCGCGGGCGGGACAGTCTCGCGCGTACCTCGCACTCGCTCCTGTCCCTCCCACTTGACCCCCTGGTCGGACTTGAAAAAGGAGGGAAATCAAACGCCCAAAAACCCTAAACCTCGCAAAGCTCTCGCGGGCTTCCTACTTAGTTCTTCTTGCATGCATACCATAAACCATTCAAGTTTCCTTGAGCCTTTTCATTGTTGTATTCTCTGGTGATCCGTGTGTTTGTGAAGGGTAGTTTCTTTCTCTGGGTGTCGAAGGCGGGAGGTGAGAACCCTACAGTAGAGTGCTTCTATGGCGAGGCTGCTTTCGAACACTTACCTTCTCAAGCGCTCTATATACCCTACAGTTGCTACGGTTAAGCATTTTTCCTTTTCTGTTCTCATATTTTGTTTTCCAAGCTATGTTGCCATTTTCCCGCATTCTTACAGTCCCTCATTTCTCCCTATCATACATTTTCACTTGACGGAGTCTATGCGGATTTGGATCACCTTTGAAGTTCAATCTTATTTATTTATTTATTTTTGTTAAATGTTTAATCGGTCCGTGGCTTGGTAACAAAATGAAGGGTTGAAGCTTAAGCGATTCCCGGATAGCCTTTATGCCGAAAGTCAATGTTTTTTGAAGATTATCTGTCCCTTGTTAAGGGAAAAAAACCACAATGGCGAATGGCTGAGCATGTTTATGCAGACCTAGCACTAGCTCTCCCTCTTTCGGAATATTATTTTACGTATGTTTGTGAGATTGATTCCTTGTCTTTAATATGCTTAACTGTTGTTTTCTTTTATTTCCAGGGCTTTAGCCAAGGAATATTCGGCGCGTCTCAAGTTTTCAGCTTTTCATCCAGAGGTTTATTTTTGGGAGAAAGGCTTTTTCTACTCTCTCTTTTTCTCTGTATCAAGTCGATGACCAAACAAGAAAAACTAGCCATTAACTTCTGATGCAAGATTAGCTACATCGATTAAGATAATAGGGGAAAATTGCCACGTGTCTTCGAAATTCCTGATTTATCGGTGATCATCTTGCATAAGTTTTGAAAATCAGAATCCCGGTGAAGCACAAGGTGCTTTCATTAAGTCCAAAATTGTTTTTGCTTCATAGGATAGACGGCAGCTTCAGCCATTTATATTGACATGGAAAGCTTGCTAGTCAGGCTTAACTTCCTTAAATACTGTATATGAATTCATTGTAAATCTGAAGGAATCAATTGTGTCTGGAAAGCACAATATTGCTCAGGCTTCTTTACTAAGATATTGGATAAATTGGATTAGGAGGTTATTAGTCTATAATTTGGACACTGAGTTTTATGTACTGGAAGAATTTTGAAATTTGCCTCCATTACCTGCTCCCGTTTATTCTGTGAACCAAGCAGTAAAAGAAGTTGGGTCCATTGCTACATGAATTTGTGTACTGGAATCATGTTATGTCCAAATACTGTGATAAGAATCTTTTTCCCCCAGCGACAATTATCACCTTTTTCCTTTCTGTTTATCATAGTCTTTGCATTAATGCCTCTAAGTTTGATCGTTATTTTTATTTTTGTCTACCTGAAGGTAGAAGGGGATCTAAATCAGATGGAAGTGACTCAAGTGATGAGAACATGTCCAAGAAAGACTTGGCCCTACAACAAGCTCTGGATCAGATCACTTCCACCTTCGGAAAGGGTTCTATTATGTGGCTTGGTCGCTCTGTTGCATCAAGACAAGTCCCTGTGGTGTCAACAGGGTCTTTTGCTCTGGATATAGCATTAGGAATCGGTGGACTTCCAAAGGTATTCTTAGCTCCATATATGAAGTTCTTTTCTCTTTTATTCTACATGAGTACATGAATAGAATTTTAAATGCTATGTTTTTTTTTTTAAAAATGTAATTAGTTGAAAGTGTTAAAAAAATTTTGTTTTTTGTCTCTTCATTGCTTTTGCCTATTTCCTTTCAGCAGTGATATGACAAGTACTTTTTTATGTTTATGTCTGATTCACATAATAAATTTGTTGTCCAAGTCAGTTTTATTGACTGTTTAGTGTTGGCATTTCATTTTGAAAAATAATGTTTTATTGCAAGATAACATATTGTGTACATATAGTTTGTTTCAGGAATAACTTGGGTTGTAGATACATACATGTATATGGAAGAGGGTGGAGAGAAGCAACCTTATGTTTTGCTGTGCAAAAAGATATACACTTATGTTGCATGCAAATTCTGAATGTTTGTAGGGACGAGTTATAGAGATATATGGTCCAGAAGCTTCTGGGAAAACAACTCTTGCTTTACATGTGATTGCGGAAGCACAAAAGCAAGGAGGTTATCTTTTTACGCCTTTTCTTCAGAGATACGCATGTCTATAACTTTCTGGTCGTCTTGGCTTTGTTCTTAACTACAGTTGTGAACATTGTACTACTGCTATCAATTATGATGCCGGGACCATTTTCATAGTCTGTTTCTCCTGCACTTTACATGCGCCTTGGTTATTTACTTTGGATAGATGTGGTTTCTTTTTATGATATTTTAATGCAGGTCCAAATAAATTTTAAGAATATCCCGCATAACTAATGTTATTTGAATGCAGTAAATTGTTGGTCTAATTCTTATAAGGCTTCTCATTTAACTATTCCTTCCCAACGCTGCGGCAACATTTTGCAGGTTCTAGCAATTTTCTAACTCTATGAACAGGGGTTATGTTTTGGCCCCCATTTCTTTGATTACTTCTATAGAGAAGGGACTGTTATTGGTTGGTTTTTATAATTTGAACTTTTCATGATCAGTTCCTTTGTGGTTTTGTTAATATATTTGTATTTGCTTTGCCATTACAAGGACTGTGAAGATGAAGGGGCATATAATTTTGAATAGCTTGACCACCTTCTTAGTGCATATCTATTAAGGACTTGTGCTTGGTCCATGCGGCATTGCGGACATTGATTGGTTTGTTTCTTGCAGGCTACTGTGTTTTCGTTGATGCTGAGCATGCACTTGATCAAACACTTGCAGAGTCCATTGGTGTAGATACTAAGAATTTGCTTCTCTCACAACCAGATTGTGGTGAACAAGCACTTAGTCTTGTGGATACCTTAATCCGCAGTGGTTCAGTCGATGTAATTGTTGTTGACAGTGTAAGTATGGGGCTTCTTTTGTTCTTTTTAATACCATTTTTATTGGTCACTGTAAATATGACTTCTTGATTGCTTTTATGAGTCAAATTTTTAGTGTTCCATCTCTCCCTATTTCCTCTCTCACCTTTTCTCTGTATCTCTCTTAGATAGTACTTACATGTGATTTAGATTATGTCCTCTGGTTTAATGGATTGGAGTTCTTATATGCCAGGTAATGCCTACTGACTTTTTGCAGTGTTCCCAATACTAGGTAGCTGCTCTTGTTCCTAAAGGTGAACTCGATGGTGAGATGGGTGATGCTCACATGGCAATGCAGGCAAGGTTGATGAGCCAGGCACTTCGGAAATTGAGCCATGCTTTATCACTATCACAGTGTATATTGATTTTTATTAACCAGGTATCAGCTATGGTTGCTGATTGTGCTAATTTTCTTTGGCCTACACCATAGGTGTCATTTTACTTGCTAAATTTCCTACATATAACAGACTTGGGGTTCTTGGGAATGCTAATAATGTGGGTGATATTATCTTTTCCGGTTGTTTATGTGGGAAGTGACTGTTGACTCATTGTCTTAATATGTATTTTCTGGAAGAATATATGTTTTTCATTTTTATTTTAAGTGCATAAATAACTTGATTACATTAAATCAATCAAGGGATGTGCTTATATAATCTTTTGATGAGTTTTTGTATGTTTCTTCAGGTGAGGGCTAAGCTCTCTACTTTTGGATTTGGTGGGCCAACTGAAGTTACCTGTGGTGGTAATGCATTGAAATTTTATGCTTCTATGCGGCTAAATATCAAGAGAACAGCGTATGTTAAGAAGGGTGAAGAGGTAAAAATAATCTGTTCGTTCTACTGCTCCCCGTGTTCTTTGTCTGGTTGAAATATTTTTGGACTAAGGGTTGGATCTCAACCCTTGGTATCCTCTCACAGTAACAAGACCTCCCACGCATATCGGTGTGAAAACTTCTTAGGTTGTGCTTGATTCAAGTGAAAATGGGCATATTGAAAATAGCAATGCATTTTGACTTAATTGTGTTCCAATATTTTTCAAATTTCTTCCTTAGTGTCTTACAGATGCCAATTTTCTTACCAACCAAGCATAACCTTAATATGTAATTATGATAGTTTACTGATATATCTACTTAAATGCATCAGAAAGTATGGGTAATGGACTAGTCATACATATTACCCCAATCACCGCATGCTTCCATGATAGTGATAGAATCCATTATATGTAGTATTGACAATAACTGGGAGGAGTTAAAAATCATACATTTGGAATCAATTCATCAATATTTGGGACGATGTTTTAACATTTCTTTTGGAGAAACTGGTTCAGTGTGCTGGGGTATGTCTCCATTAAGCCTGTCCATGTAATTTCGGGTTTTGTAGTATTTTTGGGTATGAGGATTAGCTTGATTGCATTGAAGCGTTTTCATTACTGGTCTGAGTCGTCTTCTTTTATGATGTTTCATCATGCAGGCTATAGGAAGCCAGGTTCTTGTCAAGGTCGTGAAGAACAAGCTTGCCCCTCCATTCAAATCGGCGCAATTTGAGCTTGAGTTTGGCAAGGGCATAAGTAGAGAAGCTGAAATTTTGGAGTTGAGCCTGAAGTACAAATTAATCTCAAAGGCTGGCTCATTTTACAATTATAAAGGTGAGAATTTCCATGGTAAGGATGCTATGAAGAGGTTCCTTGCAGAGAATCATGGTGCACAAGAAGAACTCATTATGAAACTCAGGGAGAAGCTGTATGCTGAAACAGAAAACGAACCAGAGGCAGGGGCAGCAATTGGACATGTCACAGAAGAAATTGTATCATCCGATTCTACCGACGAAGAAGCAGCTACAGCTGCAGAAGCATGAATTCGTGAATGGCCTCGAAGCTTTGGTTTACACTTTTTTACCCTGCCTGGATTTGGATCCATGTGGGTGGGATGGCATATCCTAATCAATTCAATTGAAGAAAGCCGCATGAAGGAGCATCGGGCGGCTTAGGTAAATGTTGAAAGTGCTGCATATTGTTCTTGTAGATATAATTTTGCCGGTCATTATATGTATGCCATTATCATGTGGTTATATTGGATGTTCCGTGATTGGGAAGAAAAAGGGAGGTCAGTAGTAAAAAGACTCTGGTCATTTCCAAGGATTTGTGAGGATATTACTTCTCTATATATAATGCTGAATCTGTGCCTCATTGGAGATCTTCTGTGTTTCATGTTATTCCTCCTTTCCACACCTAGGCCGAACGAGGATAACTGCATGCGTCACGGTTCCTTACGGTTAACTTGTGAAATCCTACACAAAAATGTGCACGGATAGAAATGAGTATATGTTGTTTTAGCATATGCCCAGATGCTAAAGTCTAGGTCATGTCTTAGGATGATGTCCTTGAGGATTATTTCTCCTGCCTTGATATCTCTCAGGATAAAACAAACCCTTCTTAAATTAAAACTCAAGGACATAAGAACCGTCGGAAATTAGAACTTTTGCAACCCAAAACTAAGAGAATGGTGGTGTCAGTATTTGTGTAAAATGAACATAATGATATTGTTTTAAGATTTTATTTTCTTCCATCAAAATATGAAGAAAGATAGGAGAATAATTATTTTATTTTAATTTATTAGTTCTAACATTAAACTTTACGCCTGCACTACAAGCAATCAACGAGAAGAATTTCAAAATTTGAAAAGAAAAAGCTTAGATTGAATATCGAAATGTTATAAAATACGAGTATAAATTAAAAATTAAATGTAATCAATTTTTTTAAAAAAAAAATTCTCTCAATGACAACAAATGAATAATATAGGAACTCCAAAATTATTTTGTATCAAATACTAAAAGTTACATTTTCTTTGAAAAAAATACTTTAATGAGATTTGAGGGAGCATAGGACCGACAATCACGGTCAAATGTTGAAGCAAAGAAGAGTTGAAGCCTCCTGTAAAGTAAAAGGACAAAGGAATAAACTACAAAAAACATTGGGCACAAAAACTCTCCTATAAACAAACAAAACAAAAAAGTTGTGGGTTCAATCCTACATATAACCTCATATTGTTAGTGTTGCTGCCCTCTAATTAAAAAAAAAATTAGTTTACATTCCCATATTACAACAGCAACCAAAAAGGGCAAAAAAAAGAAGCATAATTCAAATACTATTCAGCAAAACATTTTTTTTTTGCAAAAAAAATAGATAAAGGAAAACTATATGAACCAATTTAGTATGTATGAAGTTTTGCTATATGCATTTGGAGATTATAGATATTAATTTGAGAAATAATTCTTGAAAGCTTTTTTTTTTTAGTTGCCCACCCGGTTCACCGGAGTTTTACCCCGACTACATCCGGATCCGACCCGCGTCGCGCACCTGGTTATGGTGGGTGAGTCTCCCAACGGGAATTTTCTGCGTACGCCAAGGCTCGAACTCGAGACCTCGCTTAAGCGATACCAAGACGCTTACCACTCGGACTAACCCCCGTTTGTTCTTGAAAGCTTGAAATTATTGAACATGGGGGTCATACACATGTCAAAATTTGCTCCTTCGGGCTCCTGAAGGCAACAAAGAGTTTTAGGCATGCGTCCACGCAGCCTGACACAAACCCAAAACGACAACTTAAACTAATTAATTAATTGACAGTCGTGTCTCCTAAATAATTCATTTATGAAGTTAATTGTTGGTATAAATTCAATAATAATAAGAGCATTGTTGATTGCCACATAAGATTATACCATATGTGAAATAAAATTTTCTGTTTTTTATTTTATTTTTATCACTCGTAATATATATTCTGATCAAAATGATGACAATACATAATTAATAGAACTAAATCATATATTTTCGGGATCATGAGAATGACTTTATCATCTTGGTAGTTCATTGAATATTTTATAAACTTAAATATCCCACATAATATTAACATTGAGATCACATTTGGCAGTACTAAATTATTGGACATAAACAATTGGATGAAGATCATAATTTGCTTATTGGAGTTTGGATTTGTGGTAATTTAATCATACAAAAATATATGAAAACGTGTCAGGTGGTGATTGGTCCCCTTGCCAGGTCAGCAACCACTCTTCTCACAGCTTCTTCAAAGGCAGCCTCATCCCAATCACTCCCCTGCAAACGTTATTTTTTTAGACAATATTTCAATAATTTAAGCACGAAAATATTCCATAATACTCTATATTATATATAATTACTTTTCATATTTTTTCAGTATATTTAAATACATAAAAATTTCATGTAATCAAAACTTAAATAGAAGGCTAAATAAATAGCCTGCTACAAATGGTGAATAAACAGTTCACTTTGGATTCCATGCTTATTATCTCAATTCTCAATTTTTGTATGATTTATTTTTCTTCATTATAAATTTTCCTTCTCTTCCATTGTTTTGGGGAGAACACTTGATACGCTTTTATTATACAAAACAAAACACACACAAAAACTATCCTACAAGCAGATACCATATACCCAGAAATGTCAGGTCCCCGTTGGTCCTCGATCAGCATTTCAATAATTTTTAATTGACATATTGTCTTATCAATCAATGTTCAATGATGAAAACTATAAAAGTCAACATATTTATAAATAAAGAACAGTGCAATGCTAAAAAAAAAAAGCATAGATTCACATTTCACATTGTATATTTCTCACTTGTCTTATTATATAACAATCTTACTAACTACTCCATCCTAGAGATTTTAATTTATTTTTAAATATAAATTTTTTATTTATTTTATCTTTTAAATTTATAATTTTTCCTAATATATCTCTATATAATTACACATAATAAAGGGTATCTATTAAAAATAATTTAAATACACATAATTAAAAGGAGTGTTTTAGGAAATCTAACACGTAATTATTGTAATTAATTAATTTATTTAATTTTTTTAATTTATTTAAATTAATTAAATATATCTTATAATTAAAAACAGAAAATGGAGTAATAGTTTGCTATTGACAAATTAATCTCTATACATTATTCACATGTCAAATTAAAAACTTTATATTTAAATTTGGGTTCGGGGCTAAATAATTAATCACTTCGTCGTCATCATCATATAAACACACAAACATCTAACCATAATTTGTTTAACATTATTATACAAAGAATTCAAAACCCTAGTCAGCATGTCTTAATTATTATTACAAGGATTCAAACACAATATGTGGGTGTGGGAATTTATATAATCCCAGAGAGTGACATATCATGGGACACCAACTTAATTATGTAATACTAAAAAAAATATTTATCATAGCACTATTTCATGACGATTATAAGTTAAATTATTGTGAATAAAAATATTGATATTTTTATAAATAAGTTTTATTTTAAAATATTTTTACTGCGGTTCTATAAAAAAAATATTATTAAAAGTATTCTACTTAAATTTAAAAAATTTAAATAGAGTAAAAATATTAATAATATAAAATTTTTAATAATAATTTTTAATAAACTGCCGTTACAAGTAAAGTATATATATTAGAACTGAGTAAACTATATATATATAATATCCCTTGATTTTAGTACTTTTAACATTAAATTATATATATATATTATGTTTGTGTTTACGTGAGTGCAAGTCAAGGCACTTTTAAGACGGTTCTTTCGTTGTTAAAAGTATTTCACATGAATTTTTAAATTTGGGTTGATAAAAGTACTAAAATAATTAACAGTAATTTTTTAAAAAACTACTGTTAAAAGTGATTTAGAGGGACTTTTAACTATGGTAAAAGGTTCCCAAAAATTTAAAAATCTTAGACCTAGGGTCTGTTTGGTTTGCCTTCAAACCATAGTTTGAAAATGGCTTATAGCCCAAACTTTGGTTTGGGGAAATTTTAAAATAAACAGTCATATTTGTCCATAAGTGCTTTTGGATAAAACTATGGTTTAAAACCATAGTTTTAAATAAGCTATTAAAACTAGCTTTTGGAATAGTAAAAGAGTTTATGGATTATCTAATTACTATCTCACCTCTACTTTTTCTTACACCCTCTCTCCTCTCTCCTACTTTTTCTTACACTCTCTCTCATCTCTCTTCTCTTTTCTCTACCTCTCTCATCTCTTTGACTTTTAATCAAATCATACCCTTTTTGGTAATTTAACAATATAAAAAGTCCTTCTAAAATAACTATCCAAATACTTATTTATTCATAATCACTTTTTTTTTTCATAAATTCTTCTCTAAAAGCCTTTTTCCATAAGCTGTCCATAAGCCCTTTTTTTTATAAGCCCTTTTTTAAAATCCTATCCAAACAAGCCCCTAATTATAATTTCACTTTAATTTTTTTACAACATTTTGAGGTCTTGTCTTCTGCCCCACCATGATAGACTTATATGAAGATCATTTTTTAATATTTTTTCTCCTATTTTTAGTACTTATCTCTGTCATTCTCTATCGTCTCCATCATTGTCCTCCGTCATAAAAGTCTTAAATCACCATTTAATTTCATCATTTGCTCATTTTTTTTTATTTTTTCAGTTATTTGTTGTTTATAAACTGTAATACATCATATGTGCTATCATTTTTATATTAAATATTTATAAGTTTTCTTTTTTATTTGTCATCTTTCTCTCCACTCCTTCAACCTCTCACTCGTTTGAATCACTTCACCATTATATCAAAATGAGCTTAAAAAGCTTAATAGCAAAAACTTTCTAGATCTTTAATTTTTTTGTCAGATCTACAACTTCTTCTCTAGATCTAGTTCAATACTTTTAGTGAGACTGATTGTGGTGGCAGGTGAACCTTGTTGGAAGGAGTTCGAATAGTTTCAATGAAAAAAGTACTGGATCGTCAGTTTATTCACTAGATATTTGACTTATTCTCTCTAGATATTGTCTGATACGTTTAATGAGTGTGACCGAGGTAGCTGATGGTGAATGTATGCCGAGAAAAACTAAAAAAAAATTTAGCTTTCCACGATAGTTTTAGTTAGAATTGCCGTGAAAATAAAGTAACATTTCACAACAATTTTAACCAGAACTGCCGTGGAAATAAAATGACATTTCATGGCGGTTTTTGCATAAAACGGCCGTGAAATGTTACCTTTAACGGCGATTTTGTAACCACCGTTAAAAGATATACTTACAATAATAGTAGAATTCACGCTACTCCTAAAACTGCAGTGAAATGCTATTTTTAACCGCAGTTAAAATTTTTTTTCCTAGTAGTGATAATTTGACTCTAATTAATTAATATAATTTTGTTTTAGCTAGTCTGCTTGACTGATCTGTGTCTCTTACCATCAACTACTGAATGTTTCTATGTATTTAGCTAACCTTTCAACACATCAATGCAGAAATTATAGTTTTAAGTACGATATATATATGTTGGTAACACTTGCAAAAACAATAAAAATATATGGTCTGTCGATTCTAAGGATATTATCCTTAATTAAGAGTTATTTCGCTATTATAAACCATGTGACACTCCCTAAAATTAAACAAATCCTTCCTGTAGAAAGTAAGGTGATAAAATAGTGAAAATTAAATAGAACTAAACAAAGCATAAGACTGGAGGAGAGAAGAGAGTTGTTCAAAAGCTCAGAGCAGAGTTGCACCCAACATACGACCCTTAGCCCATTTTATAGGCCAGAGACATTGGGCACATTGCGAATGATTTAATTACATTTTAATCCCCACTTGCTTAATGAGGATTAAAAAAATGGGATTAAAAAGGAGGTTACTAAACACATTAATGCATATTGATGGTAGCTAGCTAGCTTAAAGTAGCATTATATATATATGGACTTATATATATATATAAAGTAGCATTATATATATATGGTTTTTATATTAAACATAAATTAGACATGAGATATGCGTACGATATGTAACCATAAATATCATGATGAAGAAATTAAAACACAAATAATATGTCTAATACAAGTGATAAATACTACTCCCTTGGTCCGACTTAATTGGAGAGTTAATTTTAATCTTAATAAATATAAGATCTATTTTCTAAATTTATTAATTTTATCTTAAATTATCTTTATTAATATTTTCTCAATAATAATTAAATAAAAGAGTGAAGGAGAAAGTTAATAAATATAATTATAGTATTTTAAAAAAAATATAACATATTAACTAAATTTTTAATATAATTAAATTAGTTAAATATATCCTAAGTTAGAATAACACACATGTATTTATACATATAGTTTAAGCCCGTATTGGTAAATTGGGACCCCTACTCAAAAGCAAAATTTCTCTACTTACATGATCAGCCAATCACAGAGAACCCTAAGCAGGAGGATAAGAAAGATAAAAATTCGTACTGCTGCATAATGTTTTATGAAGTGTCAGGTGATTTTTCAATATCTGTACGTACCTGTATCTTCAATCTGAAAGTTGCTTCATTGATGGAACTCCCTTGCGCTATATGTGTGGTCGCGTCCACAGAAATTAAACTCACTCTCTGAATCCTTTTCAAAAATTCCAATAGGGGACTCAATATATCGACCTGCTGCTCAAAATAGTAACTTCGTCTTCTTCTTACAGTCACGTGTAGGTCGGTGAATCTTCCCTCTGATGAGCTCCATGATCCTGCAGCAACATCTGAAACCCTCACACTGATCAATCTTTCATCAGTTGAACAACAGCTGGTTTTGGCTTCTTGTCCTGTTATTTGTTCCTTCCCTTTCATTTTTTCCTTCACTTGTTGCTCCTCATCTCTTTTGGCCATCTTTTCAATCTTAGCCATCAACGAGCTCAATGTCTCCGTTGCTGCTATAAGTATTGATGCCTTGTCTTTCTACACAACCAAAAATTCAATTATGTTTCTGGGAATTCACTTGAACTAACACCACACACATGCTCTCCTCCTGGTCCTTTAAGTTACTTCTAGCATTTTCATGGAAACCAAAGAGAGGTTTAAAAAACTCATTAACTTCATCTGAAAATTAACAAAGTTTCTAATTTTGCACTTATTAAAGCCATATTTGTTTTATTTAAAGAGTCAAACACTGAGATTACAATTAAGCGGGATTAAACCCGAAACCCTCCACTTACCGGGATACTTTCATGCCATAGACCATAAGGCCATTGGATAAGGGCAATGTGAAAATTAATGTAAAATCAATAGTCACTGTGAATTTAGAAGATAATTGAAAGTTGAAAGTTGATAAACAAATTAAAATTAGAAGATTTTAGTGTGAGAGTTATATATTATAAGCTTGGTATATACGTACGAACGTACCTTGGTTTCTGGAGGGAGGAGTGATCTAAGTGCCTGAAAATTCCGATTGAGTTTCTCACGCCTTCTTCGTTCCGACAACATGTGAAGGAACTGGCTACTGGTGTGATGAGAGGCTTCATAATGCTCTCTCGTTCTCATGAAATGTAAGCCTCTAAGCATTTCCAAAGATCTCTTGAGCAAGCTTTTCCTTCGCAAATTGGGTTTATAGTGACCCATTTCATAAGCTCTGTACCTCTTGAAAGCACTAACTCTTTCTGAAGAAGGCGAAGATATAGCATGAAGAATTGCTTTAACCTTGCCGTCATCGTGTTCATTCGCTTGCTGCATCAGAAGCATTTCAGGCAAGAGAGAACTGCTCGGAATATTGCCGAATAGGAGGGAAGTGTCCTGATCGGAGCTTCCTGTAGACAGTGATCTCAAAGGTGGAATCTTCTGATCAACTTGATGGGATTGTACTCTAGAAAATTCTTCGGGAAACCAGTTCTGCACATCGGTTTGAATCTCGGCACCCTGCACAATAAAAGAACAAAAAGAAAGAAATCAGAATTCAAACAGCGAACGAGATTGAATTAAATTCATTTGGCAGAGAATAATTAAATATATTTTACTGACAAGAGAGACAGATGAGAATCCAAGCTCAATTTCTCCATGGTGGCAACCTATGAAAACAGCTGTCTGTAAAAAAAACAAAAGAAAAGAAAATTAACATTATTAATGCTTACAAAGTTTAGGTTATGGAAATACTATAGCTGGTTTCTTGTTCTGCAACAAACCTCAATCCTCGCTTCCTGCAGTAAAAGCACACATATTAACGCGAGTTTTCGTTAGCCAACATTACTGCAAATATATAAAGTTTCTTCATGAACTAGATCAGAAAAGTCGAGAGTTAATTAATTGCCTGAAAGAATTGCCTTTGTATATCTGTCCATGCCAGTCGTAGGAGATCAGATTGTTGGAGCTCTAGGTATGAATATTGGTTCCAAAAAGCCAGTCCTGGAACGCGGCTGATAAAACAGGAAGCTAAGTGGGTAAAAAACACTTGAATGCACAAGAAGCATGTAAATTACTGGTAATAATTAGCTACTGAATTTAGCTAGCCTTACTTTTCACAAGAGACGTCAAATTCCAAACCCCTATATTGGCCAAAAAGCCTTCGATCAACACTCCCCATGGAAGAGCTTGCTTGTTGGTTTTGTGCCAGTACGTCATATAAACCATCCAAGAACAGCAACCGACTACGAAATGAACAAAATCAAAACAGCAATTGAAAATTAGAGGCCCAAATAAAAAAAAACATGCGTGCGTGCGAAGATTATATATATATATATATAGTTACTTGGATGATGAACTATAGGACCAGAGGCAAATGTAGGTACAGCCATAAGAGTGAAGTGTGGATTGTAAGAAATCAAGTCTTGCAGCTTCTGAGAAGGAGAAGACGCTATCCATGGATTATTGATGATGGTATCTAGGGTTTCTTCATTATTATTTATCAGAATCTGAGAGTGTAGTTTCAGGTCCAGTCATTGTAGTCTTAGGGTATGGAGTCCGTACACGTTTCATTAATGGATTGGCTTGCCTCGCCCAGTGTTTGACAAACGATGGATATCTTTCTTTCTTGTAAAGCCAAAATGATGTTTAAATAAAGAGTTCAAAAGCCTTTTCAGTCAAGTTAAGTTGAAATTAATCTCCACACAATATTTTTTTTTGGGGACAAGTTTACATAAAAGGTGCATGAAGTGTTATATTAACGACATCCACACTTCTTAAATGTTCATGAAAACATAATACTCTATAGGAAGTTATAATAAAGAAGGAATGGTATCACTTAATAGCATAATAGCTATAGATGGGTTTTGAATAGTACAACTTCCTATAATTTTTATAAATATATGGAAATAGCTTACAATATTTCAAAGAATAATTTTTTATGTCATTGAAGAATAAGAAATTTGTGATTATATATTTGTAAAAAAAATTATTTGTTGAGAATTATTGCAAAAGTTATTTTATAATCTGAGAACAGATAGATAAATTTTTTTTATAGTGATTCCACCTAGTTATATTTATAAATGATTTGACCAAAAATGAAGTAAGAGTATGACAATAAGGAGTGTGAAAAACGAATGAAGCTACTTGTGTGTGTGGAAGAGTATTTATATTGAGAGTTACTACTTCTATTTCAAACTCAATACCTACTTATGCGTTCGTATGGAATATAATGTGAGTTATTCAAAATTTTCAGCTACAAATAGTGCAGTTTTCTGTGATTTTTATTGATTGTAATAAAATGGTTTAAAAAATAGTTAACATCATTAAAAAACTTATTTAATATGACAATTTAATCACAAATAAATATGAAAGAGTGGTGCGGACTAGGTATCTATCACTTAGAAATTTTAGTTTTATATTAAAATATTTCTCATTTAGAATTCAAATGAAATATTAATTATATTTTAACACATTTTTTATGGGTATATTTTAACACTTTTACTCTTGATTAATAAGAGAGTAATTTAAATATCCCATCCTATCCCATTACGAAACACAAGAAGAGTGATAGGTATCCTATAAAAAATTTGTAGCGCAATATAATATATAATATTTATATAAACTTGATAAAAAACTATATTATTCAAAATTATAACACACTTTAAAAAATAGTTAACATCATTAAAAACAACTCATTATTTCTATGTCTAATTTTTATTTAATAGGACAATTTAATTACAGATAAATAAAAATTTTATTAATCTTAGATGTTAATTAAGAACATCTTGTTTTTTTAAAAAAATCTATTTAATTACTTATTTAAAATACCAAAATAACTTATATTTTTTATCATGTAAGGAGTGGTATATTTTTTTAACAAGTTCAAAATGATATTAGTAATAAAATAAAGAAACTACATAATTCTTATATAATATGGACATAAAATGATGGAATGCAAGGCTATTGATAAAATAGGGAAAGAGGTTTAAAGAAGAGGTGAAATCAAAAAAAAGTATGCCAACAACATTCGTAGGACAAATTACATCTGCAAGTAATCTAATAGAGAGCTATTCGAAGATAATGATAGGAAAGAGTGGCATGTGACTTATAATGAGTTCATAAATTTTAACTTTAAGTGATTTAAACTATGATATCTTCAATTTAAATATATGTAACGTAAAAAATATTTTTCAGAGAATTATGTTTTATTAGATTCGATTTTGTTTGAATATAACTTAATTAATTATATTAAAAAGAAAGTTGGGGTTGGCTGTCATCCTCATTATCTAAGTAGGTCCGCCTCGTGTTGAAAATAATATAAAAAATCAATCTGACTGTTTGTGAATGCGAAAAGTTGTCCTTCTGATGCGAAAGTTCTTGAGAGCGATGGAGCCTGACTCATAAATCATAGTTAGGTGTAAAGCATCGAACCCAAATGAAGGCAAATACAAGAAATAGCAACAAAATGAGGGGCCCACCTGCAAATAATGGAAGTTAGAATGCGGAGAATAGAGGCATGGAATAGGAAAGAAATAAATGTCTTCTTGGAAAGTAAAGAGAGAGAGAAAAGGTTAGTCAAAGTCAATACTTGAAATATTTGAAAATTAGTCAACACATCCCAACCCACGGGCCTTGTTTTCCCAATTCCTGCTTCTTCTCCCTCCCTTCTCTGTTAATTCCCTCTCAGTCCCACCCAACCTAATCTTGACAACTTTTATTTTCTTTTTCTTTGTCAATTTTGTGTGAAAATAGATGGCTTGCTTCATTTGTTTTTACACTTTTACTATAAATTTTAATATATATGTTATATGTATATATGCATGTCAGCCAGCGTGTATATGTTGCGTACTAAAATCATAAAATTTTAAAAATTATCATATATCTTATGTATTATATATGCTGTATCATATGGAATATGCATACATGTGTTGGTGTTACATCATTTAAGGAAACCAAAAACTCAACTATTTAACAGCGTTGAATCATGGCAAAAAAAAACAGAGAGTTTTGAATCGGATTTAATTAAAATTGACTCAATTTATTTATTAGTATAAATATAGGAGTATTTATCGTTGTTTTAGCCCATTTTGACATGATGTAGAGCTCTGTCAAATTCGGTTGGCCGTCCCCCGTTAGTTGGGCAACCACACCACGTGCAGCCCCAGTCAAAATGATATTTAAATTAACAGGTAGCTTTGATTATTTATGAGCTTATATATTTGCCATTACAAATACATAGTTTACCAAACAAACTAGGTCACTGATTACATTATATCAAAGGCTCTACTATATATCTTGTTATTACTATGTTCTCTAGTTATTATGATACTTAAATGTTAAATACTCCATATAGTCATAATTATAAGAGCTAATTAATTTTTTTAGTAGATTAAAAAAGTTAAATAAATCGGTTAATTATTATCAGATCTAATTCCTCAATATGAATTCATATTATATACTCTTCAATCTATGTAAATTAGTCAATTAATTTTTATTTAGTTATATTTAACTGATTTATTTAATTTCTTTAATCTATTTAAAAAGATCAATTAGCTCTTGTAATTAAGACAGGATGGTATAACTTTATTATGCAAAGTAGATCCCAACTATTTAAAAAAATGGATAAATATTTTATAGTTATTTGGAGTAATTATTTATTAGAGTATCACTATGGTCTTTATTATAAGTCTATTATTGAAGAAATTTTTTGTCCTTCATATAAGTCAACTTAGAGGGATAATAATGGCTATTTTTCAATTTTACCCCATTGAATGATGAAAGAAGTGATAGAAAATATATAGTTTATTTTTTCAATACACATTATTTAATAAGGGTAAACTTCAAAATTTTTATAAATTTAAAACATTTAATAACTTAATTATCTTTTCTTAGTATATAAAAATTAGTTGAAATTAATTTATAATAAGAAGTAAAGTTGTATATTAGTTATCTTCGGAACCTTAAAGCTTTGATACCAAGAGAGATTATGAGAGAGAGAAGATGGAGATTAGTGAAATGATCTGTATCATTAATCAGAGTGATGGGTACATTATGTATAGGTATATATACAAGGCACGTCCCACTTGCTTAACTTAACCGACTCTGTTAATATCTAACTAACTTTAGTTAAGCTAACTAACATACTCTAATATTATTTATATTAAAAATCGTTGGTGCCGTCCTTGTTATTTGACGTATTATATTAACTTTTTTCAGGGTTAATATAACCAAACTACCCATGTCCATTATTGCATTATGTCACCCTTGCTTTTGTTTCTCTTCCATTCGTTCTCTCAGTTTTCGGGTTTTCTTGCGGCCATGAAAGAGTTTGTCTGAAATTCCGGCGATTGAGATGCAGAATCACGGTGTGGTCTCGTTCCACATCAGAAACATAGGAGCGAGGTTTTATTTTCTGATTTGGTTACATAAGAACAAGGTTTTATTCAAGGGGCGGGGTCCAAATCATGATCTTGTAATTGATTTTGCAAAAACGACAGCTTTGAAAATAGTGTGGAACTGGAATCTATTATACTTCTTGTGGGGTCACATAATGCAAGTTGTTTATACCAGAAAGGATTTGCTAATATGATGGATGGATTGCTAATATAATTGTTAGCTTTTGTTGCTAATCGGAAAAGGCAGATATATGGATAGATGGAGGCCGAAGTTGATAGAGACGTTATGTACTCAAAGATCATTTCATCAAATTTGAGGGTCCAGAGATATGCAAGACTTTTGGAATCTTTGAGGAAAACTCTAGCTAGTAAATTTCCTAATTTGGTTTTGCTCTCGTATTTATTTGACTGAGTTATATTTTAATATTATCATATTTAATTGGAGATAATTATTTTAAGTAAATTTTTTGTATTCATACGGGTTCTAACTCAAAATTTTATATTTAAACAGCTAAAACTTCCTCTATTTAGACAAACCCATGTTAGTAGATACTATAAGCTATAAATATAAGAGTTAATTAATTAATTTATTTATAAAAATTAAAAAAAAAAATTAGTTATTTATAAATAAATATGTGTCAATTATCTAAAATGTTATTTCTAATAATTTATATGAGAAACTATTCCCGTGAGGGAGAACTCTCTTAATATATATAATAAATATGAAGAGTTTACTAAAAATTTATAAATTTAAAAGATAAAATAAATTATAATCTTATATTTAGAATTAAAGTAAATATCTCTATTAATTTTTATATTTAGAATTAGATGAGGAATTACTTTTTTAAATATGTATTTATTAGTTTTAATTTTATTCGGACATAATGTAAGTTGTTATATTTAATAGGGAGGGATGCAATTTTAACTTTATAAAAAAAAAATTGTTACAAGAAAAGTGTATATATATATATATATATAATTATCCCACACCAAAATGAAGGTGACGAAGGGTCAAAGCCAAAATGTGGGAATAATATATATTAGGGTCTGACCGAGATTCTATATTTATTCTTTGAGCTTTGTTTCTTTTTTGGGATCAAACTCAGAGCATGAGACTTTGACATCATTTACTTTCACCTTCATTCCCCTCTCATCCCTATCTATGATCTAGGAGTCACCTATACTATGTATCTAATGTTCATGCTCCTCTTGAGCTTTACAATATTTACAGTTATTTTAATATTTAATATAAAATTTAGTTAATTTATTTAGATAAATTAAAAAAATTAAATTAATAAATTAATTATAATTAATATAATAGTTAGTTAACTAATTTAGGTATATTAAAAAATATATAACATAAATTTATTTTAAAATATTAGATTTGATCATAATTAATTTTTATATTAAATACTAAAAAAAATGTTATGAGATTGTATGATGATGTGGCACCACAAATTGTTAAATTCTTGTTTTTATTTTGGAATGCCAACACTGAATTATTTGACCCACCCCGCCCCAATATAATTTTCAGATTAAAAGCATTGCTTTGCTTATACTTTACTTTAAGTAATAAATAGAGTTTTTAAGATAAATGAGAGTATTTATAATTCAAATAAAACATAAAGGAGGTGAGAATATTTTTCTCTAATTCTATCAATTTTTTTTATCACCGCCCTCTTCTTTTTTTTCATTACAAGAGATAGCAAGTGGAATTGAAGCTGTGATCTTTCAAAATAATTCTATGATGAAATTATGGCTTGAATGAGGAAAATGACCATTAGTAGAAAATAGGCTTTTTAAAATCCTATTTTTAAACCAGTCACTGCGGAGACGGTTTAAAAAACATGACCGGTGACATTTTTGTAAATAAAATAAAATATTTATACCGGTTGTAAACATGACCGGTGTAAAAAGTCATGAACGGTAGTATTTTTGTAAATAAGATGAAATATTTACATCAGTTGTACATATGACCGGTGTAAAAAGTTATGATCGGTGTAAATATTTTATCTTATTTACAAAAATGACACAGGTAATTTTTTTTAAAACCGGTTTCGCAGTGACCGATTTAAAAATTGGGCTTTAAAAATGGGATTTTAAAAAGCATATTTTAAACCAATCTTATTTACAGCTGCTAGAATTACATCCGGTGTAGAATATCTTTGCTATTAAAAGTCTAACAAAAAGCGTTATGTTTTACAATTCCTTATATTCAAAAATCATATCGTCGTCCATGGAGAAAACTAGACAAGGGATAACACATGATGACAGGAAACTCCACCTTTGTAATATACCGTCTAAAGCTCGCCGAAGAAGAAGACCTAAATATGCGATGACCCATACCTGTGCTCGTCGTTCTCTATTGTTGAAGTCAGTCGTTGTAGCCTTTAAAACTCACCAAAGAAGAAGACCCAGATCTGCGATGGTGGGTGTCTAGTTTTTATTCATTTCTTTCTCGATTTTATTTAAATATATTTATATTCACTTTTAACTAGGTAAGTCGGAAGAATTATGACGATGTTTCTGTGATATCTTTAATTAGGTAACGACGTTTTTAGGTTTTCGTTTCTGTGTATATATTTGGGTTTTTGTCTCATTCATTTATGGGTTCTGTTTAAATATATTTTTGTTTATTTTTAAACAGGTAACCCAAAGGAATTGTGATAATTTTTTGTGATATCTTCAATTAGGTGACGACGTTTATGGGTTTTCATTTCTGTACATATATCTGAGTTTTTATTTTTTTCGTTTCTGGGTTCTTTGACTTTTTATTTCTTCCTCTTTTTTGTTCTCTACTTGCATTTTACAGGTACCTATTCTTCTTCATCAATCTCCTCCTCCTTCAGATTTGTGACAAAGAAGGAAATAATTTCGAACCTAAAATTTTTTTATTCTGAATTTTTTTTATTTTAACATTACTTTTTAAACCGGTTGTATAGAATAACCGATTTAAAAAAACTGATTGTTTACACCGGTCATATACAACCGGTATAAAATATTAAATTTTTTATACGGACTGTTTCTACATCATATCAAAGTCTAGTATAAAAGTCTATTTTTAACTGATTTAGAAAGTTTGGAAGTTGGTTTTTGGAGCAAACAATTTTTCTACGAAACAAATCCTCAAGTTCCACAGTAAACTTGACTAGTCCGCGCTTGAAGTGACTCACACTGGACATTGAAATTTTGTTCCCTGACCCAATTCCAAAAATGGGCCCAGCCCATTTAATAATCTGCAAAATCGTCAAACTTGGTTGTACTGGAAAATAAATTAGTCAAACTTAGTTGTCCTGCAAAATAAAATCGTTAAACTTGACAAATATAGAGTTATTCTACGAAATAAATTTTTTAGTTTATTCTTTATAAGTCTCGAGTTTAATTATTAAAAAAATATTTATATTAAAAAAAATAATTATAAATTCTAAAAAACAAGATTCGATAATAATATATATAAAAAATACTAAAACTTTAGGCATTTTAGTCTAATAATAACCTTATTAATAATTTTATAATCTAATAGCATAAAATTTTTTTTATAATTTCATGCTATTAATGTATCTAATTTTTTTTTTAAAAAAGTATAATAATGACCCCAAGTTTAGATCAAGAACTCGGACTATATGAACAAATTGTGTTGGAGCTTTTCCATGGAAAAAGGTAAAAAAAATGCATATTTCTTAATAAATCAATTTTAACGACACACTGGGGGCAAATTTTCTCTCTTTTTTTAACCTGGAAATTCACATGGTGTCAAATTACTTGGTTATATATATTTGTCATCCCTCTGGTACCTAAATGTTCATCTCCACAAACAACTCAAATTTGAAGGTTTACCTTTACCTATGTGCTTGAAGCCTCCTCTCTTACTATATCAGTCTCTGTTTTCCTCAAGTTTGTGTTCTTGGGGTCCTCTGACCACCATTCTTCCAGTGGTTTATATCAATTTTATTATAATCAATACAATTTAGAGAAAACTGTTATTGAAATATATATCTTCTCTTCAATTTTAAATTTAGTACTTATTTATTTTTTTATTAAATATTTTAATTTTGTTTTATTAACAGTTTGACACCATTAGCTCTTATAATTTTATTCGGTTAGCTCCGCTAGCCTTTATATGAAATTTAATTATGTTAACAGGATAACATTAAAAAATTTATTAAAGAAAGAAAAAAAGGGGCATGCACCAGATTAAAAATTGAAAAGAAAGCAGAAGTGTTTACAAAATAGTTTTTACAAGTTATGCTCTAGTCATTTGCCCAGCATGTGAGCAAAATGTAAACTAACAACCTAGTTTATAGATTACCATGCTTGTTTTCAATGCGTTTTATTTGGATGATGGTCTTTCTTTCTCAAAAGCCAAGCGTGCCACTAATTTAACTTCTTGAGTTAATTTCATTAATAGTAAGTTCAAGACAACTCTTACCCATTGTTTGGTATGGGTAATTTAGGGAGAAAGGGGAGGAGGGGAGGAATTTTGTCCCCTATCCTTGTTTGGATATTTAAATCTTTTAGAAGGGGAGAGGATTTTTTTTTTAAATTTCCCCTCCCCTCTCAACTTTACCCTCCACTCTAAAATTAGGGGAATTTAGAAGGAAGGGGTAATATTAGAGAAATATTTATATTTTATAATATTAATATACCCATAATTTTTTTAATATTTTAATATTTTTTCTATATTATATTTTATTAAAATAATATATAAGTAAATTTATCTATATAAAAATATTTTTTCTCCTCTACCTTCTTGAACTAAATAAGTTAATATAGAAATCATTCTCCTCCCCTCTTTTAATATTAATTTAAATAAAGTAATAATAGAATCTCTCGTTTTCTTTTCTTTTTTTTTTTTCTTTCTATTAAAATCTCCCCCATTCTCTTCTCTCCATTGAGCCAAACAAACCGTTACTAAACCTTGTGCTAAACTCACTCTATACAATTCCATATTAGAATTATAGTCTAATCTAAGATTTTTTTAGAATTATATTCTTTATATGGGTTTTAAACGTACTTTTTCCACATTTTTATTGTGTTCTGTCAGATTCATCAGTTTCTAGAAAGCCTTCTGTCCCCAAATTTCTTTAATCGTTCGTATAAGCTAGGTCGCGTGTCCTTCCCAGTCAATCGGGAACCCAGAAGAAACCTATATTTAAGGATGGCTCAAGCTTCACAAGACGTTGGTAAGTATTTGTTTTGCCCGTTATGCTGAATATGACACGATTTTGAACAAAAACACACCAATTATGGTTCACCAATTATGGTTTTGTTTCCGGGTTATCTAGATCGAACTGTAACTGTGTTCTTTCATTGATTCGTGAGGACGTTAAAAATCTGTGACAATTTATGCTCAAATTTTTCGGATGGCTTTCATCAAGTCGTCACTTTATGTTATTAACTAGAAAATACGGTTATAGTTTAGCTCATTTATCTATTTCAGACCAAACTGATCGGTAGCTGAACATCTAATTGCTGGTTTCTTTGTAAGCTACCCGTATCAACTGGGTTTAGTTTATAAAACCCTCTACTGGAAAATTAGTGTCTCTGTTAGCGGAAATGGAACAAAGAAAGTCCGCTTGAAGATCCCCATTGAGCATGTTATCTTTAGATATCACTTCTTTCTCTTTATAATGTCACTTTTTTTAATTTTTATGAAAATAACAAATGGGCAAATATTAAAAGTGGCATTTGAAAAGTATAATATCATAAAAAACGGGCCATCAACTTGGGAAAGTGATGCTGATATTTTGCAATTCTGGTAGAAATGTTTGAAATAATGAACTATTACATTGGTAATCATACCAGCAGTTTGAATTTTCAATGAAATCAATTTATGATTTCTCAATTATTTGTTCAGCTTTTCAACAGCAAAAAGTCATGATACCTAACAAGCAGGGAAATAAACTAGTTGGCATCCTCCATGACACTGGAACCTTGGAAACTGTTATCTTATGCCATGGTCTAGGTGCCTCTAAGGTAACTTCTATTGATACAGAATTCCTCTGTTTATTATTATTGTGGAGATGTGTTGTCATTGAAATTGAATGTAAACCTGATCAGCCCCAACTCATACTGATTGGCTAATTAAGTTTTCTCATTTTCAGGAACACATTATCATGGTGAACCTTGCTTCTGCACTGGAAAAAGCTGGGATTAGTTCTTTTCGCTTTGACTTTTCTGGAAATGGGTATGTTTCTAATATGACAGAATCAAACCGTGAACTTTGAAAATTATGCAAGTGAAGTATTGCTTTCATAACCAACACTTGGCTTTACTTGCTGTACATATTGTTCTAATTAGATTGAGGAACCATACTAAAACTTAAAACTGATGAGTTGAACCCTCTGTTTTCTTAGTTTTTCTTGTGGAAGGATATATTCCAGAATGCTTAAGATTGAGAAAGACAACGTCCTGAAATTGGGAGCTATTGATACTTTGTTAAATATTAGAAATTAAAGTATCAAAAACAGATCATGCTAAAGAACTTGCAAAATACATTTATAGTTGTGCAGACAAAACTAATATATGAAATGGTTATGGCCTGCAGTTTCTTACCATAGTCAGATATGTCTCTGGTTCTTTCGTGTCTTTTGTATTTTTTTGTATCTCATCCTCACTGTTAGTCTTCTTTCATACTATTTCATTTTTATTTGGCTGCTTCTTTCTAGGGAAAGTGAAGGTTCATTTGGATTTGGTAACTATTGGAGGGACGTTGACGATTTACAAGCAGTGATCCAACACTTCCATGGAGCAAACCGCAAAGTTATTGCAATTATTGGGCACAGTAAAGGTTTGTTTAATGTTTATACTTGTTCTTCATACTTTATTAAATAAGAAGCAGATAAGTCAAGCATGTAAAAGAGATGTCCAAAGAGGAAAGTGACACCTTCGCATACTGAAATAGAAGAACAAACTCCATACACTGATATACATGATACACATGATATATGTAAAGAAGGTTACCCAGGTGAGAGCGAGAAAAACATGGGCTATTTATGAGTTATCCATGTCTTATGTTTATTAACTAATTGTCTTTGGCCCTAGATTTTGTAGCATTGTGAACAAGGTATTGTAGGCTTATTGGAACCATTACTAATTGGTGCTGTACTTTGATGCAGGAGCTAATGTGGTGCTTCTTTATACTTCAAAGCATCATGACATTAAAACAGTTTTCAACCTCTCTGGTCGCTATAATATGACAAAAGGCCTTGAAGAACTTCTTGGCAAGGATTTTATGGAAAGAATAAGAAGTGAAGGCTTCATTGAAGTGAAGATTAATTCAGGTAATCTGTTACTTACTCAGGTGTGTGATTGAATGTAGTAAGACTTTGGAGTGAAATACACTGACGGCACATGGAACAATGGTGCCTAGGGTTCCTTTATGTAAATGTGTAGAGTGTACATTGCAGAGAGAGAAAAGAATCAGTCAAAGAATCACCTAGAAACTGTCAGAGATATTCGGAGAGGGATATTAGGGATATTACAAAATATTACAATCTGTACACCTAAAACAATTAATTCTAATTACTAATTTCTAATTATTCTCTAACATTCCCCCTCAAACGAGAGGGTGTAATTGACATCCCGAGTTTGCTTCTAAAAGGCTGAAACTGAGAGCAGGAAAGTGGGTTTGTCAAGCTATCAGCAATTTGATGTGTAGAAGGAATGTACCGAATATCAATAAACCCAGAGAGGACCATGTCACGAATAAAATGAACATCGATCTCAATATGCTTGCTTCTAGCATGTTGGACAGGATTCGCAGCTAGAGCTCTCGCACTGATGTTGTCACACCACATAACGGATGGTTGTTTTAGAAACAACCCAAGCTCAGAGAGAAAAGAGTCGAGCCACTTGATTTCAGCAGCTCCATCAGCTAAGGCTCTATACTCAGATTCTGTGCTTGATCTTGCTACAACTCGTTGCTTCCGAGAGGACCAGGACACCAATGTGCCACCCAAATAAGTGCATTGGCCAGCCATGGATTTTCGATCATCAATATCAGTAGCCCAATCTGCATCTGTATACGTATGCAGCTGAAGAGATGAGAAGGATTTCAAATGGAGACTGAGCCGATAAGTACCCTTCAAATATCTTAGAACTCTTTTAACAGCTTGAAAATGAGTAGTACGTGGTTGTGACAAAAATTGACTGAGCTTGTTGACAGAATATGCTATATCAGGACGAGTCGTCGTGAGATACTGTAGTGAACCAATAACTTGACGATATAAAGTGGGATTATGCATTGGTTCTCCATCAGTTAAGGAGATTTGCTTATCTGTAACCATAGGAGTAGGAATAGGGGCACAATCTAGCATATTAAACTTCTTTAAGAGATCAAGAATGTATTTAGCTTGACTTAGGTTAAGACCCGTTCTATCTCTGTAAATCTCAAGCCCAAGAAAGTAGTATACTGGTCCCAAATCCTTGAGAGAAAATAGTGAATTCATTTTCTGAATGAAAGCCCTCAGATACAGAGAATTATTACCTGTCACTAGTATATCATCCACATAGACCAAAACAAACACAGTGAGTTTGCTTGTTCGAAGCATGAAAAGAGAAACATCGCTTTTGGAATTTCTGAAGCCCCCCATTTTAGTAGAGTCATTCTCAAGCGATCAAACCAGGCTCCTGGAGCCTGCTTCAAACCGTAAATAGCTTTAACAAGCTTACACACATGAGCAGGTCTCTGTTGATCGACGAATCCTTCCGGCTGACGCATATACACATCCTCTTGCAGAAATCCATTTAAGAAGGCATTGTTGACATCAAGCTGCCTTATTTCCCAGTTGAATGTCACGGCTACAGTGAGAACAACTCGAATTGTTGTTGGCTTGACAACAGGACTGAATGTCTCTCCGTAATCAACTCCCGGAGTTTGTTGAAAACCTTTGGCCACCAAACGAGCCTTAGGCTTCAAATTTGAGCCATCCGGATTGAATTTATTCTTAAACACCCATCGGCAATCAACTAACTTTTGAGCAGTATAGGGTACTAGCACCCACGTTTTGTTTCGTTGGAGGGCCTAAAACTCTTCTTTCATTGCGCCTCTCCAGTACGAAGATGCTAGGCCTTCTTTTGCTGAACTAGGTTCAGCTATCTTGGACAAGGAATTTGAATCCTCTGAATACATGAGTCCAACAAATGGGTACCTGGGCTTATGGATGCCGTCTTTGACCCTTGTAGTCATGGGATGTGTGTTCACAGGTTCTGTTAGCTGATTAAGTGTATTGGTAGGCCCAGTTGACAAGACTTGAGCATCAGACGCATGGCTTGGGCTCTGTTGAATGGTTTCGTGAGTCATAAACCTTGGTGAGTCAACTGGGCTATTATCCTGATCTAAGAACACCTGCAAAGATGGGCCTTCAACATCATTTTCGTTGTCAACATTTACCAGTCCACCTGGTGATTTGAAACTAGGTTGTATCATCACAGGAATTGTGCACTCAGCGTCATTCAAACCAGATCTGCGATTCAAGAACCCTGTGACAAAGGGAAAATTAGACGGATCAAAAATCACATGTCTAGAAACAAATATTTTCCCGGATGGACTGAGACATTTATGCCCTTTTTGATGAGAAGCTGGTCCAATGTATACACATTTTTGACTATGATACTGAAATTTATGTTCATTATACGGCTTGAGGCAAGGATAGCAAGCGCAACCAAAAAGTTGTAAAAGCTTATAATCAGGCTCAGATTTGTATAATTTGAATAGAGGTGTTTCCCCATTAAGGACTAGTGTAGGCAAACGATTAATCAAATAGACAGCCATATTAAATGCGTCAACCCAAAAGCTAAGAGGCATCTTGGCCTGTGCTAACAATGTTAGGCCTGTCTCCACAATGTGTCGATGCTTCCTTTCTGCTATGCCATTTTGAGAAGAAGTATAAGGACAAGTGAATCGAAGATGTATTCCTTCTTTTTGAGCAATGGGGATAAGTGGTTTATACTCTGTCCCATTATCACACTGTATAGCTTTAATTTTGGTATTAAGCTGATTCTCTGCAAGAGTACGAAAGTGATTGAAAGCAGTAACTACCTCACCTTTGTGTCTCAGCGGGTATAACCAGGTATAGCGACTGAAATCATCTAAAAAATTAATATAATAACGATATCCATTTGAGGATTGAACGGGAGCTGGGCCCCATAAATCTGTGTGGATCAATTCAAGTGGAGACATAGCATGAGATGTAGAATTTGGAAAAGGCAAGAATTTTGATTTACCATACTGGCAAGCCTCACATACAAATTTTTCATTGACTTGGAAATTCAGATTACACTTATTCATAATGCCTTTCAAAATTTTATTGATGGGATGTCCCAAGGTTTGATGCCATCTAATGAACTCGTCATCTGTGTTTGGTGTGTAATGAGCGACATGTATCTGAGGCTGTACTCTGAGTCTATTTGCCATTGGGTAGAGACCTTGCTTGAGAGCTCCTCGCATCAGAAGTTGACCCGTTATCTTGTCCTTCACAATGCAACCAGAGTCAGTAAATTTAACATCAACACCATTGTCTTCAACTAGCCTGCTTACACTCATTAGGCTCTTAGTAGCAGATGGAACAAGCAAAAATTTCTAAGTGAAAGTTTAGACTGAGAGCAGGGAACAGAGACAGTGCCTATACCGGTAATACGATTTCTCTCACCTGAACAAGTGATAAGATGTGACTTACCCACTGGAGTAATTTGATCTAGTTGCTCTGAATGAGGAGTAACATGATAATTGGCTCCACTATCCATGTACCAAGAAGAATCTGACACTGTGTTAGGAGTGGCATAAAATGCTTGAGGAGAATACCCAGCATGGGAATCAAGATTCCGACCGTGAGTTGGAGGTTGAAAAGAGCGATCAAATCGGTGGAAACAATTTGCTACTGCATGTCCATAACGTTTACACAGGTCACAGAAGGGACGATTACCATTATCGTTCCCGTTGTGACCTCCACGACGACCACCACGCCAGCGACCTCCACGTAAGGCTCGACCCCCTCGTGAGTTTCCACGTCCTTGGGAGTCTGAATAATTACCACTTCTAGAATTATCATGGGCGGCGATGTTCACTGAAGGTTGAATAGTTAACGATGAAAATTGATTCAATTGATCAAGGCGGCTTTCAAAAGCCAAGAGAGAGGCCTGGGCTTCAACCCAGGAGAGATCAAATTGATCTGAAAGTTTGACGACAATCGGATTGTAATCAGCATCAAGCCCATTCAACGTATGGAGGATTAGATCTTCTGTGGCAATCGGTGCACCGGCAAGGGCAAGTTGATCAGCAACGTTTTTCATTTTGGCGAGGTAGTCCGCCATCTTCAAGCCTTTTTTTCGAGTATTGTGAAGCTCTGTTTTGAAAATCATGACTCGAGCCTTAGTCGACGCACAGGTCAATTCTCGAGCACCTGCCCAAAGCTCCTCGGCAGTCCGACAATGAAGAAGCTGCGCTCCAACGTCCTGAGTCATGGTGTTACGCAACCAGCCGACAAGTAAGCGATCGACCGAGTACCATTCATCGAAATCTGGGTTCAGTCTCGTCCCTGCATCATCAAAGATCAGTCGTGGTGGTGCTGTCTTTAAGCCGTTGACATGCGATTCTAGACGGTTTCCTTCAATAAGAGGAAGAACCACTGACTCCCATATTAGAAAGTTACTGCGATCCAACTTAATCGCAGTTGTCTGAGCGGAAGAGCTGAACAGAGAATAAGTTTTGAAACTGTTTGAGGAAGACGAGCCAATGTCATGAGTCGAGGAGATGGCTGACATCTTGAAACCTGGAGCTCTGATACCAAGTAAGACTTTGGAGTGAAATACACTGACGGCACACGGAACAATAGTGCCTAGGGTTCCTTTATGTAAATGTGTAGAGTGTACATTGCAGAGAGAGAAAAGAATCAGTCAAAGAATCACCTAGAAACTGTGAGAGAGATATCCGGAGAGGGATATTAGGGATATTACAAAATATTACAATCTGTACACCTAAAATAATTAATTCTAATTACTAATTTCTAATTATTCTCATTATTCTCTAACAAATGTCTAAATTGGTTTGGAAGCATCTTGTAAGAGATGTTTCAACAAATTTTTTATCTATTATTACTTGCCTCTCCATTCTGATCCTGCTGTTGAATGAAATTGCTAAATCCAGTGAGCTGAGAACTATGTCTTTATCTGTTTTTCCTACACTCTTTTTAATAGAATTTTGAGTAGGGGTTGTATAATCCTTGTCATGAAGCTTCTGCTTCTTCAGTCATACTTTTCCATCATTTATTCTATCAGATAGACATCTTAACACTTGATGGAAACACTAATTAAGCAGTTGACAAAACAATGTCTCCCTGTATCCTGTATAAACATTTTCATGCATTCTATGTTAATGTTCATGATCACTAAAAGGAATATACTTTCGTAGGAAGGTACAGGGTCACTGAGGAAAGTCTGAAGGATCGCCTAAGTATAAATATGCATGAAGAATGCCTTAAGATTGACAAAGAATGCAGGTAAGGGGAAAACAAGTTGTGCGATGGTTCTCCACTTTTTTCTCCCTCACTTGACCCATTTTTGTCTCTTGTTGCATTTCTTTATGGACTATGCATGTCTACATTAAAACTAGAATCACATTACCTTGCTATAAGAAGCATCTGGTAAGAGTTAGTGTTTAAGAAAGCTTTATGAATTAAGTAAAAAGTTATTGGGAGTGAACCCCATTAGGAAATCAAGTAGTTTAAGAAAAGATTTACATGTATGCATTCAAAGTGTAAGTATCTTTGTGTGGTCATACTATTAGCTATCACAATAACCAGGGTTAGTTTTCCTACGTGAGTACATACACCTATTTGTAGGCCATCCTAGACAAGATGAGAAATTCTAATGAAACTCAGGTAACAATACTAGAATCTAATTGTTTTACTGTTTTACTTTCAAATTATGTCAACTGTAAAAAAAATACGTCGTCATTGGAAAGCTATGATGTTATTACAATGTTGCCGTGTGTGACAGGGTGTTCACAGTCCATGGCTCTGCTGACGAAACTATCCCTGTTAGTGATGCATATGAGTTCGCCACCATCCTGCCTAACCACAAGTTACATATCGTAGAAGGAGCTAATCATGTATATGCTGACCAGCAAGCTGAATTAACCTCGGTCGTTATACACTTCATAAAGGAGACGTTGCATCAAGAAACTGCTGCTTAAGTAGCAGTCCTAAAGAGTTTATGAAATAATGTAGGAGGGCTAGTACATATGAGTGGTTTGAGCTATTTCATTGTGATGCTAATGACGATGTGATTTATTTTAGAGAGATCTGTCCTTGTGCTTTGTTAAATATGAGTCTTCCTTTGTTGTGTTGAAGGAGGGAGAACAATGGGGTGGGGAATATCGGCCCATTTTATTTGTCTCTGTTGTTGTACTGAGTCCATGTCTGATGTTAATAATGATCCTAGGACCACGGGGTTGGTCCGAGTGGTAAGCGACTCGGTATCGTTTAAGCGAGGTCTCAAGTTCGAGCCTTGGCGTACGTAAAAAATCCCCGTTGAGAGACTCACCCACCATAGCCAGGTGCGCGACGTGGGTCGGATCCGGATATAGTCGGGGCAAAGCTCCGGTGAACCGGGTGGGCAACAAAAAAAAAATAATGATCCTAGGACTATTACCATGTGATTGCAGACAATTCTAGTATCACAAGTCAAAACTGGGCTATTCTTTTTTTTTTTTTTTTGTTGGCTATGGTGAGTGAGTCTCCCAACGGGGATTTTCTGCGTACGCTAAGGCTCGAACTCGAGACCTCGCTTAAGCGATACCGAGCCGCTTACTACTCGGACCAAAATAACACCACATTGGACTTACATCTAAGTTATTCCTAATATAATAGATTTTCAAGTTATGAACTTAAAATTGTAAATATGGGGTTTGAGTAGGGTCTGGCAATATTTTCAGGAAACTTCTCCATTGTTAAAAAATGGGGGGAATTGTATCAAAAAAATAAAATAAAATTGAGAGAATTATTATAAGGTCATAAAGAAGAAATTTAATCATATAAAAGTCTTATTAATAATTGAGGACCTAATAATAATAAGTTATAATATAAAGAATGATAACATTTTTTTTACGAGCATAATTTTTTGGTAATTTTTTTCCTAAAGACCTCAGTAATTTCCTTAAAAAATTGAAAAAGAATACTGCTAATCACTTTGAATGCCAGTTTAAGCATTTACACACTTTTTCGCCAAACCTTTTTAGTATATTAGTCTTTATATGCTTGTATTCCAAGGGTCTAAAGAAGTGCATCTAAGCTTATTATTCATAAAACAATATCTTCCGAAGCTAATGCAGAGTATTTTCAGAAAAGAGAAATCCTAATAATTTATTATAGATGCTGGTAAGATTGTCGTGCTCAGGTATTGGTAGATGTGTGAGATAGGATAAGCTCACTAAAACGCACATTGACTCGTTTGTTGGGTCAACATCGTCCTTTTAAACAAATTTACCAGGCAGACTAACCTTTTTATAATCTTATTTGTAACAATGGGTGATCTAATACCCCCAATTCAATTTGATCCAAATCAAATATTGATGGTCTAGTTTTTGAAAGAAAAAACAAAACAAAACAAAAATAAAAAAGTACTGCCCTATGCCCTTTCTATAAAAACATATGAACGGCTGACAAAAGTATAAAATGACTGCGAAGGTAAAAACTGGAGAGCAAGTTTATCAAGAGATCAGATGAAAGAATCAATATCATCTTTGGCTGGAATCAGAAGATTGCAAACGATAAGAGCTTATCGGAAAAGAGGTTAATATGATGCATGTAGAAAAAAAGGTGTGTGATAGCCTTATTGGTACGCTTTTCCACATGAGAAAGAAGACTAATGATGAAACCAATGTAAGACTGATCTTGATTTAAATGGGAATTGGACAACCCTAATAAGTTAACCCACGTACGTCAATTACTTAGTCGTAATCGATGTAGATTATGTTACCTACGCCACTTGTTTTATATACCGATATAAATCTAAGATATTTTACCTCACTCTCATATATTATCTTCCACAAACCTATATAAAAAGCTCTGTGAAGGACTTTAGGGCATACTTGGAATCCAATTACCTTAGTTGAATCGCCCATATGAAACTGGAGCACCATGAGGACTCTAATTACACTATACAACAAATAACACCATTGAAGAGAAGAAGAGTAAGTTAATCGGGAGGTTGCTACACGCTCAATGAAAACTAAATCCCTCAAACCTTAATCAATTTAAATAAAGTAGGCACATTACAAGTTTTTGCCCATATATTTCTTTTATTCTAATTTATGCATCAATTATCACCAAAAAAAAAATTATGCATAAATCAAAATGGGTTTGGGTCTTCATTCCCCAAGAGTGAACTAAGTATAACTCAACATTTTTCTTGACCGACAAAGGAAGTGTTACCTGAGATAATGATGACATATTAGCCCATGTTGTAAAAGTGAATTAGAATCCAGATAGAAAAAAATCTTTTCAATTTAAATATTGAAATTAATGAAATCCTTATTATTTTGTTATTGGTTCATGAGTCCATCAAGTATGAAGTGTCATTCAGGTTGGATGCAAAAGAATATGAGCATTAACTATGAAATAGGTTATTCTCCATTTAGTGGATTAGGAGAGGGAAGATTAATATTAATAAATCTCCTAATAAGAGAACAAACGATCAAGGTAAATCATTTAAAGATGCATATGTCCTTTTTTATTTTTTAAAAAAATTAAGTAATCGTGGAAAAGAAGAAAAAGAAAGTAAGTGTTAGGGAAGATCTCTGTAATGATTAGATTCTATCCAAGATGGGCTTAGTAATATTATTTATTTTACTAATAAATAAAAAATGTCATCATTAGAATAAGGGCCTATTTGATTTAATTTTTAGAAAAAAATTTATAAAAAAAATAATTTAAAAGTTATTACGGAGAATAATTAAAAAAAAAAAGAAGTGATTTTAAAAAAATAAGTGTTTAGATAGTTATTATCAGAATGACTTCTGTGATTAGTAAATTATAAAAAATATAAGATAAAATGATAATTACGTTAAATTTTTATTTTTATTTTTTAATTTTGACCCATTAGATTTTCTTTCTCCTCCATCCGCAAGCAGCACAGAGAAAAGGGACTCATCTGCCATCTCCCATCTAGCCGACAACACCCATCATGACGGAGGAGTAGTGACAGAGGAGTAGCAACGTTGACAGAGGTCCAAACAGAAGCAGAACGATGACAGGATAGCAATAGAACCAGCGAAGGCAGTAGACACAATGAGCGACAACGGAGGCAAGCTCATGGGTCGACAAAAGCTTAGCACAGACGGAGGTGATGGATCGGAGAAAGTGAAGAAGACACAGGTGGAGGGATTGGCAAAAGCTCACTACACACGGGTCACACGGGTCGACTCTTTGTTCAGCGCACACGGAGGTGCATGGATCGGTGATAGCTCAGCATAGAAGGAGGCGAGGGATCAGAGAAAGATCAGCACACCTGGAGGCGACAGAGAAATGGCAGAGAGGAGAGAGTGGAGCAACAACGAAAGCTTAAGAGAGATTGGAGGAGGTCTCAGAAAAAATAAGGATAAAATAATTATTTAATATTTATAAATTATTTTTTTAACCTAAAAGCTATTTAAAAAAATTATCTAAAATTATAATTTACTTTATAAATTTTTTTAAATATTTAATTTTTATTTATTTAAATTTTAATCTAAACTATAGTTTCATCTAAAATATTTAAACATCATGGTTTATATGTCATCCAAACACGCACTAGTTCAAAGCGTGTGAATGTGGGGATCTTGTCTTGAATTTTCCATCCAACACGACATCATCAGTCCCTAAAGCGTTTCTTCCTGCTGGCTGCCCAAACAAAAATTAAAAAAATAAAAAGGACAAAAAAGTCAACAAAAATCATTGTTGCTCCCCTCAGTTTCTCTGTCTCCAGATTGCCTGCAAGCTGGAATTAAGTGTTACAAAACCAGCTTTATCTAATTTTATCACAGTAATTAGCTACTATTAATTATTGAGAGATGAGCTAGAATTATTTAAACAGGAGTCTTAAAATCGAATACTTATAAATATAAAAAACCTTTAGAGTTAAATTTATTTAAAACCGGCTAAACGTTATCTGACTTGATAAAATTTGGATATCAGATATTGTATTCAAACAAATTAAAAAAAATATTGAGAGATGCATCATAATGTTCTATATCAATGTAATAAAATAAAATTAATTTCAAACTCTATTATTTATAAAAGTAATAGAATTATTTTTTATATTTTGTGTATATGTTAAAAAAATTAAACCTACGTTTTTTTTTATAAAAAAATCTATTTTTTTTATTGTCCACCCGATTTATCGGAGTTTTGCCCCGATTACATCCGAATCCGACCCGCGTCATGCACTTGGCTATAGTAGGTGAGTCTCCCAACAGGAATTTTCTGCATACACCAAATATCGAAATCGAGACCTCATTTAAACGATATCGAGTTTCTTTCTACTCGAATCAACTTCGGTAGGTAAAAATACCTACTTAATTGTGTAAATAAATGAAGTATTTGCAATGGGCTAGCGTAATCAATCAAACAAGGTGCTTTTCGGTCCTGTTTAGGCCGTAAAGCGCATTGCTTTAGTTAATTAATGAGCAAAATTTATTTAATAAATGATAGAAAGTGAAAAAATGTTTCCCTCTATGGGGCAAAAGCCGATGGATCGTACCACCTTTATCATCGAATCTTATTAACAATGATAGCCATAAATTATTTTTTTTAAAAAAAAGACAATTAACACATAAACACGCCCCAAAGAAAAATCAGACCATCAAAAGGGAAAATATAACTTTGGGTCCCAAAAATTGTATTTATTTATCAATTTAGTCATTAAATTTTAACTTAAAATAATTCAATTCTTACAATTTTAAAGGTTAAATATTGAGACAAAATTTAAAGATTAAATTGATAATTAGAAAGATAATTTAAGGATTAAAAATAATATTATCTCTAATCTTTGTAGCAAAAGAAGGACAGCTAAATAGGGATACTTTTGAGGAGTAAAACAGGATGTTTGCTTTTAAGTCGTGACAACGAAGGCCCTCGTGGGTCTATACCTAAATATGTCTGAAACCCTAAAAGTTCCAAACCAACACATTCTTTTTATTTCTTTTTTTTAGGGTTGGCTAAAGTGATTCCAACACATTTTAATATATGTTGGTTTGACAAAAAAGAAATATATGTGGTTGGTTCCTATAATTGGACAAAGCCAAGCTACCTAGCTAGCTAGCTCTTTCTTTATCACAATAAAATTCTCTTATCAAAATTAATAAAATTTAAATTTTTTAAAATTCAAAAAAATACTAATAAACTCTGTTAATTGAGATGATAAGTAACTTTATATTATAAGGATGATAATATAAATTCAAATCTTAAAAATTGTACTTGTTGAGAGAGATGATCAAATCTTTTTATGCTCAAAGCCTTCAAAGATATTATACCCTTATTCAAATAAAAATAATTAAAAAATAAATATCAATAATCAATCAAATAATGAAGGATTATTTTTTAAATCCCCTGTATACCATGGAAAAATAAAGAAATGTGGCTAGTTTTTTCTTAAACAGCTTTGTCTCCAATGGATACACCCTCGATCGATTGAGGGGCTATATATAAACTAATAAAGCAGTGTGATCTATTTATATATAAGGAAGGAAGATTTTGGCTTTAATTTAAATTTTAAAAAATGATTATAGTATTTGAAGGCATTTGGTGTTATCATATCTATCTATCTAGAAACCTACGATGATTGATTCATGGAATACAGCTATGAATGAATCAAGATCCCAAGCTGTAGGCACAATTATATACACATGTTGTTAACCTAGGATATATCATCAATTATTGCTAGGTTGCCCTCCCCACAGAGGAAGAGGCCAAAATAAAAATTAAATTAAAAAGAAAAAAAATCAAGTTAGGACAACATCATTAGTGGACAAATACTACGCTCATTGCCAATTAAGCATGCAAGCTAGCTAGGCCTTGATTATTAATTAGACAAATATTGATGAATTTTATGTTCCTTCACTACATTAATAATAAACAATTAATAAAGTAATTATCTAATAAAATATTATTTCATATTAATTTTTTTTATTTAATCTGAGTATTATCGGGTTTAAATGAAATAGATCTCCCTTTTCTTTTTTCTATCTACAAACACCAAACCATCAATCTTATACTTATAAGGGTATGAAGTAGCTTTCTTTTGACTCAATTATTACTAGCTATATTTAATTATTAATCACATGATAACTATATCTAAGAACATAATAAAGTGATCACTCAAAGTATTAGATTATTGGAGAGAAAAATATTATGGATATATAATCAAAGTTGTATTGGGATTCTTTCGTACTTGTGCTGGAATGCACCAAAAACATATATACATATATATATATATATATATATATATATATATATATATATCCTTTTCGATGTCTTCTTATGCTTCGAAAACTACTGATCAATATGATGACAGACAAAGCGAGAAACACACATATGAGAGAGAGAGAGAGACAGCTGTTTGGTCCTTTTCTTAACGCTAATTTTCTCTCATCTCATTAATTGCTCGGCTGCTTCACTTGAAAAAAATTAGACATAATTAAGCGACTTTTCTTTCCATTAAAGTAAACGTGAGGAAATATATACAGTTTATGGCCCTATTTAAATAAAAATTTAAAAAAAGGCTTATAAAAAAAATAGTTTCTAGACAATTTTTAGAAAAAAAATTTTGAAAAAAAATTTATAGAAAAAAAGTGATTCTGAACAAATGGTGTTAAATAGTTATTATTAGAAAGAATTTTATAATTAAAAAATTATCATAAAGTGTATGATTTTATTAAAAATAGGAGAGATGATAAAAGAGAGAAGAGATAGGAGAGAGAACGTAAGAAAAAAAAAGGTAAAATAGTAATTGGATCCATAAGCTATTTTAATATTTCAGAAGTTAGTCTCAATAGCTTATCTAAAACTTTAGTTTTAAACTATAGTTTGGTCCAAAAACTTTTTTTGACAAATATAATTGTTTGTTTTAAAAAATTTTCAAACCAAAATTAGACAAAAAACTCTTTTAAAACCTTAATTTAAATTCCTTCTAAACACACACTATCTGTTATATATATAACGTAATCATATTATCAAGAAAAAATTACATTTAAGTCATAATAAGAAATCTAATTACAAAAAAATTACAATAAATTATCAAATTATTGTGAAATCCCACAAGACTTAGGATTAATTTTTTAAATTGCAAAATGATATAATTATCCCTAAAAAATATCTCAGTTATTATTTTTTTTTACCTTGCAGTTGTTATTCTTTCCTCCGAGAGTTGTCATTCTCATTTCTTAAGTTATTATTTTTTTCCTTATGCTTGAGATGCTATTTTTCCTTATAAAGTTGTCATTTTTATTATTTAAATTATTTTTTCTTAAGCTTTTTTATAAGGGATATTCCATCATTTCATAATTTAAAAAAATTAATCATAAATCTAGTAAAATTTCATAATAATTTAATAATTTTTTAAAAAAAATTTACAATTAAATTTTTACATTGTACTTAAATATAACTTTTCTTATTATCAAGGACACACACATGTACGTATATTGATGCAAGATATTGATTGACATTGATATTTATTATATGATTATTTCAAGTGGGGAAGTTAATTAATTATGTAATGTAACCCTAAATTATATATATATTAGAATAGTCTAAAAGTCATAATTTTGTTTTTGGGACTTTGAACCCCACCCTCTCCTTATGTCTCTCTAATTAACGAAAGTTACAGAACTAAAAAAAAGACAGAAGCTATCATCTAAGAAAATCTCTGGGGTCATATACACCTGGACCCAGCTAGCTGATAAATTAAAAGTGAGGTAGTACAACACTTATGTATAGCACTTTTTTTCATGGGAAAATTAATAAATAAGGCAAAAAAAAACAAGAAGAAGAAGAAGAAGAAAGAATGAGATTTTGTAGCAAATCAATCAATGTTGTTGAAGATTCTCTGTCCTGGCGATAGAATCATTCTCGGATCAAACTGATATTTTCTTTCTTGGAAACTCCTCCATTTGGGGCCAAAATGGTTTTCCCACTCTTGTTGTGTCGTGTAGTGAGCAAGATACTGTTTTACCTTAATCCCAGATTCCTCACAGAACTTTAATATGTCTCTATTTTGAACATCAAATTCTTTCCAATCTTCAAACCCACTTGAATGCAAAAATCCCACTGTGTAGAACACTTCCTCGTCTGGAATACTCGCTGACATTTTCTCGTTCCATCTGTAACAATCAATGAAATTTTTAATTTCCTTTATTAGAAAAAAATATTTTTTTCTTAATTAGAATTGAGTGTGATTGATTTATCTGGAATACTTACTTGCTTCGGTTCATGGGATAAACTAAGACGGGTCCTTTGGTGATGTTTCGTTTGAGGATAATATCCTTAAAAACCCCAGAATCAAAATCATGGATTCTAGATTTGGGTATGAACATGTTTAGCCATGGATGTGGAACATCCCATAGTCCTTGCGATTGAAGTTTCAGCTCTCCACTTCGAACTCTATTCAAGAACTCCACAAACGACACATTTTTCTCATAGTAAAATCCAGGAACATAGCTCAGCCCTTGCAGCAACTCTTTCAGTTCCTAAAAACACACATGTATAAAGAAATATCATTAAACTATGTTCAGAATGTTCACCATAGTATGAATTGAGAGTGTATACATACATACATATATATACCTTGTCGACAGTGTGTTCAGAATGTTCATCATAGTGTTTCACGACTTCGAGGCAGTATAGGATTCTGTGTTGAACGAGGAGGGAGATTATTTTAGGGTGGTCTGATGATGGAAAGAAAGAAGATCTCCAATTATTGATGGGTCCTTGGTGCATCAGAAGCATCCCTTCTAAATAATCTAACGCATTATCTCCATTGATTGAGATTAATCGCTCTTGGTCTCTTGTGAAGTCTGAGAAATCATTATAGATCAATCTCACCCACTTAACCTGCAGATATTGCAGCGTTTTATTCAATTATTAATGCAATAATAATGCCTTCATGGTATATATATAGACACTAATTGTTATTTTGGGAGAAAAAGAAAACTTCGGAGGAGTTACTGTAGAATTTCAATGGGTTCAAACTCGTAATTTGGTAAATACGTGTAACTTTGTATACAGACATGCAGAAACGTAGTATATAAAAACTGTGTGAATAAAACCAGCAAACAAACACTGTTGATTTTTGGGAAAAGGGACAGATTACAGAGTTTCAATAAATACGATAGTTGAAAAATGTGAGGAACAGAGTTTTGACGTTATATATGTGAACGTAATTAATAGTTTGAAGAATAAGGGTAGCTACGAGACAAAATGGCAGTCAATTCTCCTCTCTCTCTCTCTCTCTATATATATATAACGTACTCGTTTTGGAGCTGGCTGAAGAGCGATTCTTGCCCTTGCTATGATCCCAAACTGTCCCAAACCTCCAAGAACGCCATGAAAAAGTTCTGAATTCTTCTCTGGCGAGCAGGTTAACAAATCTCCTTTTCCTGAATCAATCACAATTAATAATCAATCAATCACTCTCTGTCTATATATATTGTTGTAGTTTGCATGCATGTATAGAATTTGTCTTTGGTTAAGTAGATCAGCTTTGTATTTTAAAAAAGTTGACCAAACGCGACTTGAGCCTAAATAGTCTGCTTGATCCGAATTATATATTGTAGAACACTTTAATAATTTAATATTAGTGAAAAATTATAACAAAGGTGGGCTATGACCACCGTGTGGAAACTGGTCCTTGATAGAATTGTTCAAAGAGGGGGGCCCTGATATATGAAACACCACAACATCCACCAAATTTCCAGAAAACGAAATCATCAGGAAAAGTCTTAACAGAATATGGGAACCCGAGAAGAAAATGAACCGGTACAATTGAAATTTAAAAAGTATGTCTTTTAGTACTTTAACTAGTCATCTCAGATCAGTCTATTTTTTTATTAATATTGTTGGTAGAAGAGAGCAATAAATTAAATTTTCAGAGAAAGCAACAGGTTAGTTTGTGTTTTTCTTTTTTAAGAGTTTAGTTCATACCAGTGATGACATCCATTTCATGGACATTGCTGATCTGAGGTCCGTATCGGAAGGTCTGGCCGCTGATGCCGGCGTTAGAGAGGGTGCCGCCGGCGGTCAGGTAGAGATAATCCGTCCACGAGGTCGGTGCAAGTCCGTGTGGGAGCGTGGCCTGAAGCACATCAATCCAGAGCTGTTCACCTCCGACGTCGGCGTAGTAACCGATGGAAGGGTCATGAAAGACGGAGCTAATTCCGAAGCCAAGCCTCTGTCGCCGGAGTGCGGACATGTCGACGACGATGCCGTTGGGAGCCATGGCCTGGCCGCGAGTGGAGTGGCCGTGTCCTCTGGCGGCGATGTGGAAAGGAACAGAGCTGGTGTAGGAAGATCGTATCAAGCCGATAATGTCGTAAATGGAAGATGGATGAAACACAGCAAGAGGAGACTCACGAGCAAGATTTCCATAGTCGCTTGAAGCTATTTTAATGGCTTCCGGGTCGTCACGTAGCCTGTGGGAAATATTTGAAGGTACCAGACCTGGCCCAGTTATCTCGGTTTTTCCCACAGTTGATATAAGACGGGTTATGGTTATCAAGGTAAGTACGAAATATGTTGGAAAGGGGAAATTCTCAGCCATTTCTGAAGCAGAGAGGTAGAGAACAGAGAGAAAGAAAGAGAAGAGCTGGAGAGTGAAGAAGAAGAAAAAGAATGTTTGTTGTGGGGGTGAGAGTGAATTAGGGAGGGAAGGGAAGGGGGGTTTATATATAATTTGCATGAGGGAAGGGAGGAAAAAGGTGGAATTTCTTGGTGTGAAGGAAACGACGTCGTTGGTGGGGCTAAGAGAGAGAAAGAGAAAGGTGGCTAAAATTCAAAGTTCAAAGATACGATGGAACAAGACCGAAGATTATTTTACTCCTCCTTTCCAAAACGTCACGCAGCCATATATTCATGAGAGAGTAATTAATTAAAAAAATATATATTAACGTATGGGATACGTGTTTTTCGTGAATATATGTGTTCTTGTGTGTGTGTTGTGCATCATCATGATCACGAAGATTCCCAGCAATTTAACCCACGGGAAACTTTTTCCAATACTGTGGGCCTTAAGAGAGATGAGGAAATTAAATATGGACCGTTGGATATGAGGAGGCATGTGGTCAACGTTGGTCAACGAACGTCAAGCGTGTCGCATTTTAATATGTTGAAAATGCCACAGCTTTGCTATTTTAGGATTTGAGGACGGTCAAAATTAGGTAAATATCTGAAAGATCTATATGAAGCTTTTTTTCTTTTTGGTGGGTGAATGAAGAAACTGAAGAAGAAGCTAATAATATGTGGTCTGTTTTTTTTTTTTTTAATTTCCTTGAAATCAGCTTTTGTGGTTAATGGAAGGGTAAATATCCAAATTGAAACTGAAGGAGACATCAAATCAGAATTGCTTCTGGCCAGATTTTGTTTGTGACCATCTATGCCAACATGCAATCAATGAAAAAGTCAAGCTTCCAATTGCTACTATAATTATACCCACCCATTTCTTGTCTCACTATATATTTATCTATATCCCTTCATTATAAAATTATATACATTAATTATTTTTTCTTACATTATAAATGATATTTTTTAAAAATATATATATGTTATTCTTTCAAGTATATATAACAAGAGATAGGGTTCATTATCATTAGTTGGCTAAATAAATCCCCATTAAACTATATGCCCAATTGCACTCTAGCTACTACTGATTTTATTTGCCAGCTTTATATCTGATTATGAACCTAGCTAGCTAGCTAATAACAAGGCATACTTCGTATAATAATATAACAATAAGGTACTTATGTCTAAATTAAATAAACAACACTAACACCTGCCCTGCATTACATTAAAAAATAAATATATGGGAAAATAATATATATAACACACCATGCCATGCACACGCAAGAGATCTAGAATCCAACGATCATTCACATTAACAATATGTTATATAATAATTTTGGAGCTATAGAAAAGATGTGAAAAAGAATGTCGAAAGCTAACAAGAGATCTATCTGTACCAAATAGTGGGTTTAGGGGGTTGCTAAAATTTTAATTAATTAATTAAACAAAAAGAATGCAAAGACAAGTTCGTGATCCTCTCAGGACTTTAACGAATATTTTGATTGGAATAAGTGGGGGGAAATTAAGACTGATTAAGAAGAAAGGGTTTTTTGTTCAAAGAACAATCTTTGACCCAAAGATCTCGCAGGTAGAGGGAGCTATCTGATAGCAAGACCCTCCACCATTTATATATATATATATATATATATATATATATATATTTGCATTGCATGGCGCATCAATATTACTATTAATTACAACAATATTATTTTAATTTTAGAAAAATCATTATAAATTTTTAAAAAAATTAATGTAATTATTAAAAAATTCCCATAATAAATGAAAAGTAACAAATGAGCAGCAAGGGATTTATAGTATCTAATAACTTTTTTTTTAATAATTTCATTCAATATCATAATGATTGATTTTTCCCTATTATTTTTTCCTTAGTGCTTGCCCATGTTAAGATTTAAGATCTTTGAAAAAAAATATACATGTGCTTCCTTCATGACGAATAAATGACAAAAAATAAATTAACGACTTAATAATTCCAAGCCAACTTCATTATTATGCTGTCCATATTCTAACACGATCGTCCTTGGATTTCAATGAATGCATGTGGCATTTATAGTTTTCGGGAGAGATATATACCTTCCCACATGTTCTAACAGTGACAGTTAGGTCTTCCTCTTCTGCCTAACGAAACACATTTTCGGAGGAGAAAATGTGGTGGGCAAGAAAACATAGCATGTTGTTATAGAAATATTTTTCTTAAAAAAAATAATTATGATAACGGATCACGTATTAATTAGAATCATGATCGACATGTTTTGGTGGAAACCAAATTCAACTGCTCGAGAGAGAGAAAATAATACAAGAGAGATGTACCTATATATATATGTGTGTGTGTGTGTGTGTGTGTGTGTGTGTTTCCTTCCACCATTAACGATTGATATTGTAACTTTGACAATTTATAGTGATGAATTATTGTGAGCAATAAAGATATACAATGAACTTACACTTGTCTTTTGGAAACAGTCCAATATTTCGGAGCAATCCCTATAATGGCTATAGTAAAGCCATAAGCATCATCTTCATTCATCATCATTATTATTTATGTGCAAAGGTTTGTGTTCACAAGATAGAGACATAAGACATTTCTCGATCATCGAATGAATCTGGACCTGCTATCTTAGATTTTTATTGTTTTTTTAAGGTTAAGTTTTCAGTAATTCTGACAAAAACCAACAACGACGACAGTAAGTTTAATTATGTATTTCTCTCTCTATCTCTCTCTCTAAACATCACCCACTAACTAAAATCTAGCTGCCAATACCATGCATCACGAGAGAGAGAGACCAAGACTTTCCTTCTCCACTAATGTTTTTATAATTCTTAATATAAAAATTAGTTAATTTTTTTAAATTAATTAAAAAAATTAAATAAATTAATTAATTATTATAAAATTTAAAATATGAAGATAAATTCATATTATATACTATTTAATCTATTTAAATTAAATTAATCAACTATTTTTTATATTAATTATAATTAATTAATTAATTAATTTTTTTAATATATTAAAAAAATTAATTAGAAACAAGAGTAGTTTCACAATTACTCATGTCAATCTCGTGACATTATTTTATATAGATCGAGACAATGACATATAATATATTTAACAAAAGATGAAAACAGAGATGTCAAGTGATGAGTTCAATAAACGAGCGAGTATGAAAGTGATCTTATCTGATTTTCCTTTTTCGGAACAACGAATTGCAGCAGCACATAAAGCTTATTGACGATGCAGAATACAATGTGTAGAGAGAGAGAGAAGGTAGGTGGGGCACTGTGAGTAAGATATTGGAGATCTTTATGGGGACCAAGGGAGGCACAAGATCACATGGAAATAAGAGAAAGAGCAAGAACAATATAGCCTTTCCAAGTGCACAGTGCAAACACAGAGCCAAATCTCTCATGTCAATTAGATTGTTGTACATGGCGTATAGTGAGCAATAATAATAATAATATAGATCGCCGTACGTGCATGGATTGGGGTTTCAGTTTTGAGGAGGCATGTGACTTCTCTCTCTCTCTCTCTCTCTCGCCCTATTCGGTTCTGTGATATGCACCTTTCACTTGTCATTTTGAAAATGGCAAAACCATCATTAAAGTATCATCTTGTACCCTAAATCCTATTGCCCACTAGATTTTCATCTTCTCATTGATCTCTTTCCTTTCATTAATGCTTTTCCTTGGCATTTTCTCCCATTCTTTTCAGTCTAAGCTTCTAGTTTCTTTCTTATGGTTTGCCCATAAACTAGCAAAATCAGGGCAGCGTGGGAAAAAGCAGTACTATCTATTCAGTTTGTTTCTAATGACCCGTAGAATTTGAAAAATCCCTCCATATAACTCTATTAAATCTCTCTAGATTAAACTAGATCATAAGTTTAAATTTTAGAAAAAATATGTGTTAAAAATGATAACTACAAATTTTAAAAATAGATACCTGAGTAATATGATTAAGAATATACTATCAAAGAATTATATTGTGTTGGCAACTCTATAGTTCCCTATATATATATATATATATATATATATATATGATTTATTGGAAATAATTTGATAACATGTTTGTTAATCTTAATTCAGTTCTTCACATGCAGTTCAATCGTTTTATTATTTAAAAAAAAAATATATATATTTGCTTTTAATGCGGTGTTCCTGTTAAATGTCAAATACGAATAGTTAATATAACTAGATAGGTGACGTGGCCAAAGATAAGTTGATATGATCGTTTTACTAACTCTGATCTACTTGTTGAAATATGCCATAAACAAGGAAAACTAACTAAGGGCATGTTTGGTAAGTGTTAAAATAGTAATTTTAAAAGGGCTTATAGCCTAAACCTCGGTTTGGAGAAATTTTAAAACAAGCAGCCATATTTGTTGACCAAACCATGGTTTAAAATTATAGTTTCAGATAAGCTGGTCAGAGTAGCTTTTGGCATAGTAAAACCCTTTTCAACTATTCAATTACTATTTTACCTTTATTTTTTCTTACACCCTCTCTCCTCTCTCCTTTATCTTTTCCACCATCTCTCCTTTCTCCTCTCTCCTCTATCTTTTTTACTCTCTCTCTTCTCTCATCTCTCATATATATACTTTTTAGTAATTTTCTAATTATAAAATCCCTCTTTGTAACAACTATCCAAACACTCATTTATCCAAAGTTACTTTTTTTCCATAAACTCTTCTCTAAAATTTCTTTTTCATAAGCTGTCCAAAAATCTATTTTTTTTCATAAACCTTTTTTTAAAATCTTATCCAAACACACACTAAAATAATGCTAATATTATATGGCGGTCACTTCGAGTAATTAATATGAAACTGTGTTTACTTTTATATATGACAAATATTTATTGACAAATGGGCATTCAATTAATTAATAATCACGCATCAACTTCTCTTCAGGTCCTATTACTCAATTTTTATAAACTACGTGGTTAATCTGTTAACAAGATATACAAGAACAATATGGCAATTTTGAAGAGAATAACACGTACGTACATTTTGAATAACTAATAAACTACGTCACTTAAACTATACCTAAAACATTATTATTCTAGTAGCACTAATAATGAATCAGACATACTAGCGACTTTTAAGGATTAATATAATTATTCATGATAAGCTAAAGGGGAATTAATTATATAAAATGCATATATCGCACATATGATCAAACTGCATAATTACAAAACAACAAAATAATTCGCCAAAAGTTGAGACATGTTTGGAGGTAATGAAAACTGTCTAAGGCGAGGCAAAATCATGTAGAAACAATCTATGATTGTGTTACTGTCGAGAAATAGTCAGACATAATCAACATGCCAATTAAATATTAGTATTATTTTGATACTAAAGTAAATAAAACAGCTAAGCCCCACGTGGATTTGGATTCACTTATCATCCAAAAATAAGGTTAATGATTCGGTGAGAAGTCGGTTCCAACTTGCCTAACATTAGGCAACAAGGAACAGCTGCATGCACAAATATTAATTCTTCACTACTTTGACAAAGTGCACCCCTATATATATAACTTGGATTGCGTTATAAAAGGTATTGGAGAAACAAAGAGGCAGAAAAAGCAAAGAAAAGAAAGAGTATTTTTCTTAAAACGTAACATCATAGACATCTTCACGAATTTGACAAATTGAGCCTATAGAGAGAGAGAGAGACGTTGAACTTGGATTACATTATAGAGGGTATTGGAGAAGAAAGAAAAAGAAGAAGAAAAACAAAGAAAAGGAGGAGCAAGCATTGTATGTACTCCTCTGCTTGTTGATATAACATGTATAGATCGATCATATATTAAAAAAATTGGATAAATTAGTTAATTATAACAGATGTAATTTGATGTTATTAAAATATTCCTATATAACATCATATTATATATCAGTTTATAAGTTTAATAAATTAATTTAAAAAAATATTAATAAATATAAGAGATAAAATATATTAAATTCTTATATTTATGAGTCAAACTAACTTTTCAACTAGTCTCCACGATTAAAATATAAGGAATATTAATTAACGTTCTTGAGAGATTTAATTATTTATTTTAATCAAAGCAGCCGCTGGTTCTTATTTTGGGAGTAACATAATTAATTAAATTTAAAACATTTGCATGAAATTTGATCGATATTGCCTTATTACTCTCTCTATATATTAGTAGTAATTTGGGAGCTCTTATATATACTTTGTCCACATTCAAAGAAGGGGCTCTTTAATTGATTACTTTGCAGAAATTCGTGGATAAGCAAGCAAGGTGATAATGAATTCAATGAAATGATTAGCCCTCAATTCGATTGTCTATTCTTTTTGAACACTATGACTGTCACGGGCCAAGTTAGATGTCACTTTAAGCAAACATCGACATTACTCTGACAATGGGCTCCCAACTTTTACTTTTAATTATATACACATGTAATAGGACAACATAATCTTAATTATACATTACCTGTAAGAAATTAATTAATTGAAGCCATTTTGTTTATTAGGATCAAGGGAGACAAAAATAAACCCATTAATGCATAATTAATGAGGAGCCATAAATAGCTAGGGAGCAAAGCCAATGGTGAAATGTGAAGCTACCATTAACAAATTATAAATTTTCAAAAATATGTTATTAATTACATTAAAAAGCATAATTGTACTAAGAAATACTTTTCATTGATAATACCCTACTATTAGATTAATGGTTCAAGTACTAACTTAAAATTTACCGTTTTGACCATTATCAAACTAATCATGCTTAAAGTAATATATACTTAACTTCTACATCAAGTTTTGATTGATTTTCATTAGTTTGGATAAGTTTTTGACCACTTCTTGATAACCAAGTTCTAGCTAACTATAACAGTTCTGAAAATATTTCATAACTTATATATTAGAATGATATATCTAACTATAGAGGTAAATTTGGAAATATATATAAGAGATAAATAAAATTTAGATTTGACGATTATAAACCCTAAAATTAACTCTTACATTTAAAATGGAATGTGTATATGATTGCCAGTTCAACGGTAGAATTTGAATCAACCGATTCAGTTTGATCATGAAAACATCGATATCAATGCAGATCGAAGAGTTATGAATAGGAATGATCAAGGTGGGATCTCACCCACCCTACTAGAACGGTCTTTGATCGCTAACTAGCAATCTATGATAATAATGGGGGACAGTACTTACAGAAGGGTACTAACAAGATGTTCTAATGGACCCTCTTCTTCAATCTGAGTGATCTCTTTCTCTCACGTACCCTATGGGACTAAATGCTTATATATATATGTGTGTGTATATATATATTCTTCGATTTAGGAAGCTTTAAAGGTGAGTGAAGTGAACAGTTCATCAAGATCTCTTCACAGACTTGTAATTTGTAATTGAACTTTTGTTCTTTAGTGATCGACCACAGTGAATCATGCACACTCAAATAATAAAAAAAACCTTTATGCATATTTACAAGTTAATGACAGGAACTCCTTTGGGGAAAAAATATAAATACTGTATAACTGATACATGTGAAACTTAAAAGAAGTACAACTCTAAACAGAAAAAAAGGGTAATAAAAATAATATTATAATATAAAAAAATCACAATTAACATAGAATTTATTTATATTTCTCTATCTCAAGTTTGAGTCATAAAAAAAATAAATGATTAAAAATATATAATATTAAAATAAATTATATCAAATTGATTTAAATTATTTTAATAGAAAGATAATCTAAATGTACAAATATATGTAAACTCTAATTAATACGGGTATGGGATAGAAAAGAAACATGCATTGGATCTGGACAATGTTCAAAATTTCGACCATGTAAGGGACCATGAAAAAATTATATATATTCAATTGTGAATGTAAATCCAAAGAAAGGTTATTATCAAATGAAAAAGCTGTGGTACTTTTAATATCATTTGCTTCCCACGACCATATCTTTCTAAAGATTCTGCATATGTTGAACTGTCAATTTTGAAGCTAAAACCCATCGGCTAAGAGCCAGTTTTCTCACTTCCCAACCCCTCCTCAGACCTCCTCCATTAATTTCTCTTCTCTTTCTTTTTGTTTGTTTTCCCCAATTCTCCTTTCAACGACAAAAGCTGGTGACAGAGAGTTGGAACTTCCTCGTAATGTCGAGAAGGAATCTTTTACATCATGAATCAAATCTGATCCATATATACTTTTTTGATTATAGGATAAGATCAACACACTTGATCCACATAACAAAACATAATATATAATATGACGATATTGATTATATTGTTAATTATTAGCAGTGATTGATGCACAATGTTTAATTAGAACCAAAACTACTTGTCTAGTTTAACCAGCGAAACGAATTAAATCAAAGAGATGATATGATAATTATAATAATTACAAAGATACGAAAACATATATCTTACATAGGAAAACGAGGAAAGAAAAAAAAGATGAAAGCCGTGGATATGTAAAGTTACAATCGCTATGAAACTGTGTTAAACCCTGAGATGCATGTATCCTTTCATGAAAGATGCAAGTCAGATCACTCGCATTATTAATATCTCGAGGGGCAAGTTTTCTTGTAATGTTAAATTAATTATATTAAGACCATTAACACCGTTTTTAATTGTCTTATTCTTGGTGACCTGTGCTAATATATATATATAGAGAGAGAGAGACACACACACACACACAGAGTTAACAAACTCCATACGACAGTGCAGTACAAAGTCTATCACAGCATCCAGCAGGCAAACGATGTTTTCATCATCTTTATTTGTGTCTTGTTGGAGATTGGTCTTATAAAGTAATACGAAATTATTTTCAGTTGAATATTAGCGAAATTTCATGCTCTTCTTTTGTTCATTTTCAGTTTCTTTTCACTTCAGTGTACATGTGCATATTTTTATATGCTATTCCATTTTTTATCAAAAGTTTGAATAATAAATTATTACAAAAAATTGTGATAATCAAACTTGTTAAGGCACGTACTTCAATTAGATCCTAAGAGAATATTCATCTACTTATTTACCTCATGCAAAAAAAAAAAAATGGTTAGTGTGGTAAAGTTGTTTAAAATTTGATCTCCATTTTCCAATTACTGAATCAAAATTAACATAATAAAAAATACTATATCCACATTTTTACTATATTATGTTTATTATTTTTTACTTTACATTTAGTATTTGATTTGAAAGATTCTCCAACATGAATATCTTCTTGTTATCATTGAGAATGCCTTAGAATTGCTTTTGCCTGCATAATTTTTGGTTTTACATGAATGCCTATTTAGTAGCTCTTTTGGACTCTTGAGAAACTTTGATTAATTTTATCTTCTTGAATTGATAAATTGTTCAATTAAATAATTTAAATTGTATAGACTTGACTTGAACGAGTTATATTATTATTTTTCATATTGTTATTATATTTCTATCCACGATTAAAATTCTTTTTATTTCAGCATTCATTTTCTTATAAAATAAAAGAAAAATTAAACAAACTAGCAATTACTTTATTCAAATTAAATATGAATGGTTTGAACAACTTTAAAATTTTCCACTTGAAAAGATTTGAATTGATTCTTGAATGGTTTTTGTGGAGAGAAATTGACTTGGCCAATATATATATCTAAGTAAGATCAATGGATGCCGTAGAAAGGAAGGAAAATATGAACTCTCAAGTCTCAACCCATCCCTCCCACTATTGTCCAAAATATGACTTCAAAAAGCTAAATTAATTATGGAAGCTGACATTATTTATTTATTTTTCACCAACAAGACATTATTTAGAATAGTATTAGTGCAAGCATATTAGTAATATTTTCAAATAAATAAAGAAACTGAAATTTATTAATAAAAATATAATAATAAGGTATCACAATAAAATCTCGAAATTTAACAAGCCAACACATAAAAATGAACAATATCCAAAAATTTTAATTTTAAATACGTTTTTCAAAGGTTATATATATATATATATTCATAACAAGTAATAAAAATGGATTTTTTTTTTTGAGTTTTTAAGTTCTTTTAGAAAATTTTAGAGGGAAAAAACTAATGATGTAGATGTTAAATATGTCATATATATGTGTATTGGGTATGGTAATATGTTTAGTTTTTATGCAATAAGTACATGTTATTATCACCGTGATCTGTGATCTAGTAGTGTAAAGTTCTACTAAATATTTTTATATTTCGATCAATCGATTCCCAGAGAATTGTATAAAACAAAATACACCCATATTATTATTTAAGTATTAATTGGTATAACCGTATAATATTTGATAAACTCAAAACATTGAACATTAAGTAATTTGATGTTCTACGTTACATAATATAAAATTCCATCGAAGTCAAGTTTCTAATTATTTGTTAGGAATTTCACATTAAAGTAAAATATAATATGTCTAGATTCATGAAAGTTCCCTAATATAAATCATAAAAATGAGTTTGAACTTTGAAAAGCCTCAGCAAGATCTTTTTACGATTCCGTTTTGTAATGTTACAAAGATATGCATATCCATATAGACAAGATTTGCTGGACTTCATATATATATATATATATATATATATATATATATATATATGAAAGTATTTTAATAGAAATTCTAACTCTTTTGATTTGATTATGAAGCTAGTACAATTCCAGAATGCAGCAGGAGGAGGTCCACATGCAATCATGCATATGACTAGAATCCAAGGTGCATTAGAATCAAATAAATTTTCAGGATTTTAATGTACAACACATTTATAACACGTATATATATATATATACCAAAAAATACAAAAGGAATAATGTATTTGTATTATAATTATTGCAATTGTAAGGAAATAGTTCTCAACTTTTGTCTAAGGAAAGCGTTTAATTTGATCAAAACTATGGATCTCAAAAGAATCAAAACTAATACAATTAAGCTGAGAGTGTGATCAAATGAAAGTCTCAAAATCAGAATAAAATTCAATATCAATACGTATATGAACTACTGAAAGCTATATTGTTTATAAGATTATAAGTAGTGTAACTTTTTATCTTAAATTTAATTTGTGCAATGCATATAGAATCCAAAAAAAAAATTAGCTAACTATACATACGAGTGAGAGAAATAAACATCAAATTACCAATTGATCAGGTTGGCGTGAGTGGTAAAGACTCTTATTCATTAAGCAACAAATTAAGAATTTCATACCAAACCTTAACATATAAAACAAATCTAATTGAGAGGACCTGAATCTACCCTTCCTATATATGCACATGCTGGGAGAAATTCCAGGAAAAAAATAGTTATAAAATAGTTGAACACCTAGAATTAATGGGAACAAATATAATTTTGTAAGTAAAAATATTTATATTCTTGAATAAAAATAACAGAAATAAGAATAAGAATATCTATATATATATAAGAAATATAATATATTTCATTCTTTATATAATTAATAGAAAACAAATTAAACGATCCTTCACAGATCCCTATATATCATGAAAAAAGGTGTTTTGTTCCGTATTGCTCATTTCATAATAAATAAAGTGATTCTTTGCTCTTTTTTCTTTTGAAACTGGGGAAGTTAAAGTTGTAGAAGATTACATCCTATTGAGACCAATGCTCCTAATTTTTCCAATTGCTGTAATTATTTTGTCTCGTGGGGCCATATATACTCATAAGATTGTGATTCGTACGTCGTGAAATAGGAAAAAATGGATATATGACACAATCCAAATCTCAATCATATATATTATAAGATTCTAAAGATGTTTAATCATCATCATCATCTGCGCATGCACGAGTGCAAGACACTCATTTCATCATTGTCAACAAAGCAAATTAAAGATAATATTAATGAATAATAATATCTACATGAAACATATCAATACAATAATTCATGAAAAACATTATATCATTATATTAATATTAATGTAGCTATTTATAATATGATTATGTGAACATCGCACATGCAACGTAATGCTTTTTTAAAAGTAGCTTTGGAGATCATCATATATTATTAACAACAGATATGAGAAAGACATGGAGCAAATTATATGGACAATTGCCGAGAGGGATAATCACTCGATCATCACTAATTCTTTTGTGAATTTTTAATTACTGAGTTTAATTATATATGTTTTAGCATGCATTAAGTAATAATTAATAATGTTTTAATTCTGCATGGACCTGAACTGTCCCTCCCAGCCATCTAGCAGTAGTACTCTTCAAACCCAACTGATCATTCAAAGAAAAACAAAGCAAAATTATTAGGGTGGTTAGATCATCATGCATTCACATTATATATGGAAGTAATCATATAAGACCAAATGTGAAACAAAAATTTTAAAACGATAGAAAAAAAAATTATGAATACACTGTAGTGGTATGGACCAGCCTATGTGGCTGCCTCTTTCTAGCCATCATATGTTCTCTCTCTCTCTCTCTCTCTATATATATATATATATATTCCTAATGAGAAACATGTGCTTGCGCGCGCTTGTGGTGGATTGCAGGAAGTCAATTTCCAAATTAATTGAATGTTTGAAAAGTTCGAAGCATTTGGTTGTTTGTTATACAACATCATGTGTTTCATACGTCAAACTGGTCCATATTCCACTCCAATTTGGAACTAAGATCTCCACAATATCTTGTCTATTTTTTCGTTTGTTATATGATGTTACTGAGATCTTTAGAAGATAAACTACACCACACGTATAAAATAATGGAGAAATAGGAATCTGATGGTGATACAAAATCTTAATGAATCTTGACTTTGTTTTGCATTCATATATCTGTAGATCGAAGAGTCTTAAAGACAAATCCATATGAAGGGAAGAATTAATTGTACACTTATCTAAGTTTTAGTTAATGAATTAGGAGTGACTCAACTCAAACTAGTTGAATTAATCATAAAGTAGAAGTTTTCCAATATAAATATTCTGACATATGGGGGGTAATCTTTAGTGATATTTGGTGATAGTGATGCTGTCTAAATATTTTTGGATGCATTATTGGAAAAATTCACTATGAAACAAATAGATAGTCTCGTCATATCTTAGAAAATTCAATGAAATTATACGTTCAACAATTTTTTTGACTAAATTTCTAAATAAAATCTATAATTTTCTGGGGGAAATTTCAACTATCTTATCACATGGGCGAGAATATATATATATAATGGGACTATTGAGGAAATTTCTGCAAAGATAAAATACCACTTGACACTCGTATACCATATATAATAGTTAATTTTGGAGTCAAACTAATGAAATCAAAACAATGACCAAGAAGGAATATCACCAAACAATAGTACAAGAGATCTAAATGAATCAAGTGTATTTTTTTTCACAAATTTAAGTACTATTACTATTTTTCACAAAAAGAGGGTTCCGTTTGCAGAGAAAAGACACTATATATATTGATGTTCATTTACATAATTAGTCATCAATTTGGTGAGCGGTATGTCGTATTTTTTTAAAAGGGATAAATTATCTTATCATCTTGAGTAAGGGCCCAAAATAGGCACACAAATTTTGAAGCATAATTACGAAATTAATAAATTCTCATCTAAATTTGCTTTGATGAAGTACTTAATGCTTGTTTTGTTAGAATATTTTGTAATTTATCTCATTAGTAGGTCTATGCTTGTGATATTGCACAAGCTAACAATTAAGGATACACTGATATAACATCGTACGAGTCTAATATTCTAGTTATAATTAAAACTGTGGTTCTGATTAATTTAAATATCGAAGTTGAGATTGAAAACAAAAGACAATAAATTAATCTCCTTAATGAACTAAAGAAGATAATTAGGGTATATTAAAAAAATATATCATATTAACTAACTTAATTAATTTCTTTAATCTATCTAATCAAATTAGTTAAATATATCATATATTAAGGATTGGAGGAATGCATTAATTTTGAATTGCAATTCAAGTGTTGAAGCGATTGCAGCATAAAGAACAATAATACATACGTTTTTCCCCAACTATCAGTGGCTACATTAAGCTTTAAATTAAGCAAGTGTCTCCACTTGTTTATACATAATCAATATTTGACCTGCTAATTCTGATGGTCTAAATACTAGAATACGTATTAAGCAGGAAGTAGAAGTACATACATATATATGCATGGCTAGCTTGAATTAGAGTTAAGTGAAAATGCCTTGACCAGGGGACAAAATGTGATTGGGATCATATAGAGATTTGCTCAGTTGAAAAGAATTCCATTTGGTTCCAAAGTGATCCCCCCAGTCTTTCCTCGCCATGTTAAGTGGAAGATATTGCTTAATCTGAATACCAGCTCCCTTACAGAACTGCAACACCTTCTGGTTTTGCTTCTGATATGCTGCCACTTGATCGTACGTGCTCGTGTGCAGAATACTCACAACATAGAATATATCTTCGTCCGGGATCATCGCAGACATCTTACCATCCCACCTGCAAATTAAAGGAACATGCATTAAGCGTGTGAGGTTATAAATGGGATAGAGCTTTCATGCCACTGGGTTACAAGGCTGTTAACTTACTTGTTGCGGTTCATGGGATAGACGAGGACGACTCCTGAAGAAAGGTTTGGTTGGTTGAGAAAAATGCCCTTGAAGACGCCTTCGTTGAAATCCATGATTCGAGACTTTGGAACGAACATGTTGAGCCATGGATGAGGAAGATCCCAGAGTCCTTGTGGCCTAAGAGCAAGCTCGTCAGTGTGAACCCGGTCCAGAAATTCCTCATATGACACATCCTTCTCGAACCTAAACGTAGCCACAAACTTCAACCCACTTAACAGCTGTTCAACTTCCTGGTCGACTGTTGTCAGGGAATCGTTGGTGTAATATTTGGCTAGCTCTAAGATGTAGACGATGCCGTTTTGTTGGACCAGGGAAGTGATTCTTGGACGATCACTCTCAGGATAAAGCGAAAGATCCAAGGATGTTTGATTCAGCAGAAGCGATCCTTCTACATAATTAGGCATAATATTGCCTTCTACAGTTTCGTTCATCGAGATTAATCGTTCTTGATCTGCACTTAGTACCGCGAAGTCATCGTAAAGCAATCGCAGCCACTTCGCCTGCATTAATCAATTCAACAAACCGTTTAATTTCCCTCAGTATTATATGCGTCAATATATAAAGAAACAAAATATATATGTATATATATCAAATACTTGCCCTGGTTGGGGCAGGTCCTAGAGCAATTCTGGCTCTGGTGACGATGCCAAATTGACCTAAACCTCCAAGAACAGCGTAGAAAAGGTCTGAGTTAATCTGACGAGAACATGTTACTTCATCTCCTTTCCCTGCAAACGTGGGTTTTGACCAAGAATGATTAATTAATGATATAAGTATTAAAGTACTAAACAAAACAGTATTAAAGAAGGACAATTGATCACGTCGAATAATTTAATAACTTAAACATACAAAAGGATATATGTCTCAATTATTGCAATGGGCTATATATGTAATAAGAGGCTTACAACAAAACCAAATGGCAATAATGCAAGAGCCTTCCATGCTCAAACTATACAAGAGTTTACTTCATTTTAATGTTAATTAATAATTAATTAATTCAACTTCTTTATTAATGAAAAAAATAATAGTGCTATATTATCTCAAAATATATTCTTGACCTCTGTAAAGAGATATATTGGTCAATAGGATAATATATCAGGGGAATCACTGAACGAATACAATTTGCTGTCGCAATCTAGTGATGATGTAATTCATTGAATCATTTTACATGTAATCTGGATTATTATCTGGTGAAGTCACGTGACAATTACATATATATGTTTTATTTATTTTGGGTTTATATAATGCTTCTTTTATAATGTTTTCTTCAAGCCGACCCAGCATATTCAAACAATAGGATATCTGTACTTTGAATGAATATTAAAAACTACAGTTCAACCCTTTTGTTTTGGTCGTATGGTCTCAGCCAAATATATCCCACACACAAAAAAAGGTGATTGATTGATCTAATAGCATGCATAATTTTTTTCAGAGTGTAAGTAATATATTTTAGTTGATAGTTAGATATTAATCATCCCAATGTGTAAAGAATTAGAGATCACGGAAATAGATTTTGTCTTTCACAACAAATTTTTTTCTGTGTACACAATTTGAACTCAAGATATCATATTTAAGAGACACATACATCTCCCAACAATTTTGGGCTTTTTTTCGTAAAGCTTGCATAATTTTATTAACAAACTAAATATTTAAGAATTTCTAATTCTAACGAGGATATGAAATTCTAATTCTAACAAGGATATGTTTTTTAACGTGCATAATTTTTTAAGAAAAATAATTAAAGTAAAAGGGTGTTTAATATTTTCACAATTATTCAAGGGTCGAAGAAACTTAAAGTTATAATTTTATAAGACATTTAAAGAAAGGTAAGGGTGATATATTATACTTAAAAGATAATAAAGAAAATACGCACGTTGTTTCTAAAAAAATTAACGTTATAGAAAACTTAGTCATTAATAGTTAATGCTTTGTATGAAAATAGAAATAATAATGTATAAATTAGGGAACATGGGTGAAAAATGATATGTCTTCAAAAATATTGTGAAGGTCAATACTGAAACTTCTTTCTATATGTATACAAATAATATTAATTAATAACAAAATTTTTAATATTTATTTGAATCCATCCATTAGGTATAGAAGACTGGACACCTGGTCAAAATAAATTACATCAAATATTAATTTTAATTAAATATATAAACTTCCAAATGTCACAGGCTATAGTTGATCAAATATGACCCACTAATTTATTGATTGTCCTATATATCTAGAAATAATGTCATATTTATTTTCTCATGAATTTCCGTCTTAAAAGTCTCTTACGTAAACATAGGGCGTGACAAATAAAGTTTAATTACGCAAATAGCATGATCAAATAAAATTAATAGCTGATTATCAGAATTCTATATTTTATATACAATTAAATCATATGACATATATAACATTAATCACGACGAATTCTCTCCTTGACTTTCGAACAAAATTTGTAAAAAAATTATTATTTGAGCTTTCCTTTTTTTTTTTTATATTGTTTTCCCTTAGAAGTTAGAACTAAGGCTTGTTAAAAAAATTGACACATATACAACATTATGAATGTTACCATAAATAATCTTTCTGAATATGAAATTTCAACTAAAATTAACAATAACTTATCCCTAAGTGAAAAGTATTGTATTTAATAATTAACAGTTTAACGTTTTTATTGATTTTAAATCGGATACTCCCTCCTATACTATCCTTTGTCTAAAAAAAATTATTTTCTTAAAAAAATATTCTGTAATTACTATGATATTCCCTATCTAAAGCATCATCTAAAATTAGACAAAAAGCTCCTAGGTGATTTTGAAACCTTAAAAGCAATAAATAATTTTAACTGTATTCCTTAATCTATGTAAAGTTCTTAATATATCCCAATAATAAAGGAGTAATACTGGACAACTAGACAAAATATACTTTCATCAATTACACACAATTAATCTGAGATTATATTTCGTCAAAGAAGAAGAAAAAATCAGAGTGAATAGTGAGAGATTCATACCTGTAACAACATCCAATTCGTAAACATTTTGAATCTGAGGACCAAATCGAAAGGTTTGGCCGCTGATCCCAGCATTAGAAAGTGTACCCCCGACAGTCAAATACAAGTAATCAGTCCAAGAACGAGGTGACAGTCCACGTTTCATGGTCTCATGCAGAACATCGATCCACCTCTGTCCGCCGCCCACATCCACGTAATCCCCCAGCGCCGCCGTCTTCTCCGTCACAAGTATCCCCACAGTCCCCCCGCTAATAATTGTACTACTATCTCTGAAACTGCTCATATTCACCACAACCCCACCATAAGCCATGGATTGTCCGTTCACCGAGTGAGCTTCCCCTCTCGCCGCCACGCTGAACGGAATGTCCAACGAGTTTGAGTACTTTATGAGCACCGATATGTCGCTCGTCGACACTGGGTTCATGATCGCCACCGGATCCTTATGAACCATGTGGCCGAAATCTGTGGAGCCTTCTGACAGAGACAGAGGGTCTCGACTTAGCCTTATGGTTACCTCTGTTGGTGCCAGAAACACCGACGACAATGTCTCAGTTTGTCCCTCGGAGACTACTAGGATGCTCGTTAGCCATAGCACCATCAACAAAGGCTTCGCCATTTTGATTCAGACAAGTTATAATTTGTTATTGATTGATTGAGAGAGAGAGAGAGAGAGAGAGAGAGAGAGAGCTAGGTTTCAATGGTGTGAAGCTTGTGTGGTGTTGTGTTGTGTATATATAGGAAGAGCTGGAGAAGATTTGGGGAGTGAAACGGCGTCGTGTTGTAGGAAAGCTTTTGTGTTTTCTTTTAAATGATCAAAGCCTTTCATTAAGATTAACGCCTATGGTAGGCTTTTGTATTTTCTGTGGGCTTGATTTAATTTGTTGTGATTCACGGCTTGTATTGTAGTGTTCCTTTTGCAGATGCACGCATATATTGAACAATAAAACCAAGATTTGCTTTTTTTTTTTCTCTTGTAAATAAAAGGCCATATCTTTCTCGATGATCATTCTAAACAATAAAGAATTATAGTCAAAATTTGACGATTTCATTTTAAATTAACTGCTGACTGGCACAATTATATTATTATATTATATATATACAGGCGATATAATTTGTCAAAGTCAACAAGTATTTTAATCATATATTTTGTGAGGCGTTTGACATGGTAGAGCCATCGGAATTTCTTTTTTGTTTTTTTTTTCCCTTTACATTTCCCCACAACATTCTCGCGCCCAAAAAACATTTCTTATGAGGGGCCATACTTCTAGAATTCTACCCAAATAATAATAATAATTACCATGTATCAATTTTCAATCAATTCGTATATATTTTCTCAGATTAAGTTTGTCTGATTTTTTTTGACCAACATGATCGTTTGTGTCAGATATTTCAAACGAATCCGCAGAGAAAAGACATCAGATTTTTCTCCTTTTGATGAATAAGACTCGAGAATATTAATTAATATACAGTCTATTTTTATAGATATTATTAGAGAGTTTGCAATCGTCCTAAGTAATATTTAATTCCAATTACAGTAATTTTTAATTTATCAAATATTATATCGTAATTGATCATAAGCAGCCTCTCGTTTCCTATAATAACTTACTGTTTAAATCATGAATTTAATATATTAGAAGATATGGTTGATTAATAAAATATCAATTATAATTTAGACATAAATAATAAAATATATTAAGAGGGAATTGCTTTTTTTGTGCGGCACAAAAAGCTATGTATACTGCATTCACAATGGACATAGACATCTTTCAATAATTAAATTGTTACATATACAAGAGTTAAGGATTCGAATCCCCAGCTACTTACTTAAGTTTAAAAAAAAAATCTATTACTCACATCAACTTGTGAGTTGGTCAAATTTATATATCTTTTAACTTATATTTTCTAGTAGTAACTTGTATTTTTTTTTAAAGTGCGCACAGTCCTCTCTTGAAAATACAAATTGATGTTTATACAATTTTAATAAAATATAAAAATTGTTCAATTTTAGCAAAAAAATTCTCCATTGCCTGTAGGAGATGTTTGAGAAGGTATTGCAAATAAAAGTAACGTCCGCATAAGATTAATAATATTTAAAAAAAATTATAATTTCAAATAAAATTTAAAAATTATGTAATTTATTTTTAAAAAAAGAGTAGAGATTGTTGTAATTTTTATCAATCAAAATATAAAAAAAATGGAGTAAAGGAAAGATCTTTGCAATTTTATTAAAACTGAAGGAGGTCAATCAAATTTACTGAAAATATAGTTATCTATTAATCCTAGGTGATCAAGAGTGGAATGGAAAGGGCTGCATAAGAAGTCTGCTAACATGTTCAACCCGGTTCAATCCGACTTGAAAAAAGAAGCTTGAACAAAAAATGGATTCGACCAGACTAGGTTGGTTATCGGGTGTGTCCGGGGTTCAGGTTGACCTCAAGGACCATCTAGCCTAATCCAACTTGGTATGTTATTTATTTTTATTTAAAAATATATGTAAATGTTGTATCAAAAAAATATATATATGTGAATGATATAAGCATACATAAATATGGGTTACTCATATTCCGCTAATTCGCAGATTCACCTCCATATTTTCCTTCTCCAGTCTTTACTTCCCTAGAAACTCAACCATATTCTTCTCGATCGCCATATGCATACACCAGCATCTCAATCGCTACAAAACAACTATAGTATGGTAGACCAGTCTCCAGTCTGGGAGACCAAACTTGATCTGGTCTACCATCGGATTTCTCTCGAATGAGACCAGACCTCAAACAACAAGGTCTAGCCTAGGATGATTTTAAACTAGACCTCGAGCCAAGGTAAATCCTATCTGATTCGATCTTTGCACAGCGGTATAGTGGAGTATAAGTAAACCGGTTTATCATCAAAAATCATGCAATACCCTACATTCATGCTAATTAAATTAAGAAAAAGTAAATGCAAGAAAGAGTGATAAAATAGTAGCTCCTTGCTTGGCCGAGACTTTTTCTTGGAGCCCATGGTTTTGAGACTTTTTAATCTTCAATTTGGGTGAATTCTCCATCTCCATAAGTTATTTGTAGTTATTAATGTTCCATTATTAGGTTTATTAATTGACTTAATTGCTTCGCGTGCAACAGCTTGAAGTGGCTTTGTCCAAACCCTACTTCCAGTCTAAGTGTCTCACATGTAGCCGACCTTTTCTTCTTTACAAGTCATCACGTATACCTTACACTTAGGTAAACGTGTGTGTCATCATTAAATAATTCACTGAACTTGTGTGCACTAATCAAATTATCCTCATCATCCACTACAAAATAATATTCAAAAACTCAACACCATATATATAGTGTAATATTATATCGGGGTTTTTAATTAAACCTATTACAATAAAGTCGCTAACTAACTTATATTGCTATATATTTTTTATATATATAAAATGTTCCCATCACATTTGGATCGCTCTCCTTCTCATCTTTTCTTATCAATTTTGTTTTTCAATAACGAGATTTGATTAAGTTAGTTTTTGGTAATTAATAATTTAGTGACCCTTTTCATTTTATAATAATTAACTAAATGTACATATAAATTATATCATCTATATATAATATGCACGCATTCTTGAGCATCAAATTGAAAGCTTGCTCTACGACCTATTTTAAGCTCAATTTAATCCCCAAAAAAATTTAAGATTGAATTATGTATGATATTTTCCTTCTTTAATTTCGCTTTGGTAGCCATTATTATTTCTATCGTATCTCTTATGAGTTATGTATCTCATCGAATATATTATATACAATAATCCAAGCTGTAATTTATATTTCCCAAAAAGCATTATGATGGAGAAAATGATTAAAGACGAAGATTTGAGGAGGTGATATTGTTACTTTGTTTAATCCGTATTTGGAGCATCCTTTCTGGTGCATACTTGTCTTAAAATCTCTTAAGCAATATTAGTGACCGACACTTTTAGATTTATTATTAGTTTATTACACTATGGGTGTGTTTGGAAACGTCGCAAACCATGGTTTTAAAAGGGTTTTTGGCCCAAACCTCGGTTTGGGGAAATTTCAAAACAAACAGGCTTATTTGTCCATAAGTGCTTTTGGACAAAACCATGGTTTAAAACCATGGTTTTGAATAAGCTATTTAAAATAGCTTTTTCAACAGTAAAAGCACTTATGGACTATCCAATTACTATCTCTCTCCTACTTTTTCTTACACCCTCTCTCCTTTCTCCTCTCTTCCCTCTCTCCTCTCTCTTCTCTTTTCTCTAACTCTCTCCTCTCTCTTACTTTAAATCAAATCATACCCTTTTTAGTAATTTACCACCATAAAAAGTCATTCTAAAAATAACTATCCAAACACCTATTTACTCAAAACCACTTTTTTTCCATAAACTCTTCTCCAAAAGTCCTTTTCCATAAGTTGTCCATAAGTCCTTTTTTTCTATAAGCCCTTTTTCAAAATCCTATCTAAACAGGCCCTATAATCATGTTGCACTTGTTTCAAGAAATACTTTGAAGCAGTACGCCAGTACGTACTAATACACCATTATCTGTGTTGTAACGTATCAATAAAAACTTGAAACTGGGACGATCACGATTGAAAAATTGCACATTTGACCAACTATTTTTATACATTTTTTAATTCATCCTACAACAATCATTTCTTCAACCCTAATATATAATTTTTGGTAAAGTCAATCATCAGTTTTTTTGGGAATAATTAATTCATGTCAACAACAGGATCCCTAAGATCGATCATCGTTACTAATGATCCTAATTAATTAAGGAGAATTTACCTTGATTATTATTATTATGTATTTAATTATGATAGACATGAAGAGCTCAAATTGACGAAGTTTAAAAGAGAGGAATGTGCAATGAATATATACAGAGGTCAACTTATGCATTATTATGTGTAGCTAATTAATGACCAAACAGATCCGTATAGAATTATGGTTTATGACTTATTCATTCCAAATTTATCATATTTAAAATGGAACCTTAAAAAATGATTGAAGTTATTAAAGGTCAAAATTTGTGATGGAGAGTGGAGACGTTCTAACGGCCAACAGAAACATGAATGCAACACAAACCTTAAAGAAGTTAATTGCTTGTAGATTGAAGAATGATGAGTGATCGTATTATCAATTGAAAGCTATCATAAACCTTATGTATGAACAATTGAATAATATTCTTTTTCATTTTATAAGATGAATTATCGTCATCAAGTTTATACAATTAATTAATTTTACTTTCATAATGTTATTAATACGTATGATTTTGTTAGTAATAGACCTACAGAACTAGTTTCAGTGCTCATTGTTTCTCTTTAATGAGATATATATTGTTCAAACACAGTTTTAACAATTAAAATTTTTAATTTTTAATTGATGATTTTTTTAAAAAAATCTTGAACAACCAATAGTTAAGAGATTTTTTATTTTAAATTATGCACATATTAAAATATTTTTTTTAAAAAAAAGTAAAAAGTTAAATATAGATATTCCAAATTAGATTTGGAAGGTTCAGATTTTGGTACTAATCACTTCCATACATTAGATAAAAAATAGATGGTAAAAGCCCTCATGCATTATATAAATTTTAATAAATGAATCATACTATTCATTTTATTTTGGACTTCAAAACTAAAAATTTTGTCTATGCAATATGAATAAAGAGCACAAGACTAATATATTATGATGAACAAATAATGCTTCTGGTTATATATTTCATTTGTTTTTGCTAAACAAATATTTTTGTATTAAAAATAATTCTATTCGAGGGACAATCTAATAGCAAATGTAGACATCTTTTTCAAGTGATATTTTTTTTATTATCCACCCAATTCACCGGAGCTTTGTCCTGACTACATCCGGATCTGACCCACTTCGCGCACCTGGTTATGGTGGGTGAGTCTCCCAATGGGAATTTTCTGCATACGCCAAAGTTCAAACTCGAGATCTCGTTTAAACGATCTGAACAGCTTATCACTCAGACCAACCCCTGTTAGTCTTTTTCAAGTGATATGTTTGTAACTTTGTATAAAGTTCTAAATTTTTTTGGGGCCGCAGGTCAAAAAAATATTAGTTGGCAAAAAGGAAAAGACAAATTTCTCTTAGGCCCAAGTTCTTTTTTTTATAGCATTAGGCCCAATTCTACCCTTGTTTGAAGTCATGGCCCATATACACATATCAATTCGGACGAAACGACGTCGCTATGACCGAAGAGGGCATCACGCTACCAGCGAACCAGGTGTCTGAAATGCAGACAAGAGGGTGATGATCGGCGAACGATTCTGAAACGAAGGAAGCACCAAGCGAAGAACATTTTATCAAGGAGCCGCGTTTTCTAAACGCACCGTTTCCATCTCCGTTTTCCACAATCGCTGAGACACAGAACAATTCTTTTCTGTGTGATGGCGGAGAAACCTCAACCGGTTCGGGTGCTATACTGCCCCGTCTGCAGTTTGCCCGCCGAGTACTGCGAATTCGGACCCGATTTTGAGAAATGCAAGCCCTGGTTGATCCAGAACACCCCTCAATTATACCCCGATCTCCTTAAAGGTCTCTTTAATTCTTCGATTCTAGTCTCTTCCCGCTACTGCCTGTTTAAATTGTTTTTTTTAATCCCTTGAATATCATCATATGAAATTGGATTGTGTTGTGCGCAGAGGCGAGAGATAAGGAAGCTGATAAAGTTGCTGAGCAATTGCAAAATAGCGGAATATCGTCAGGGTCTAGTGATGGAGCTGCCACCTCAGGTTGGCTTTGTCTGTGTTTTCCCTTGCCTTTATCTTTTTTTTAAAAAAAAAAATTTTGCCCCCGTTTTCAACACGGTCAGTCAAACTTAGTAAAGTGATTAATTGAAGCTATACTAACTCTTAATCTTTTTTCTCCATAACTTTCATGAATCCCTTTTTGTCAATTATTACCCCCTTTCCGGGTCAGCCATATGAGCCATTAATTTAATGTATAATTAGTCTTTCAAACTGTGAGATGCAGTTCTCCTTGTCAGGTATTTTCTTACAAATAAACAAAGACAATTACTTTGCTTTTTACCGCATTCTGAATAAAGTTCAACAAAGTTATAACCTTTGTCGCTTGCAATAAAGCTTGATTACATTTCTGAGTGGATATGGTTCGTCTAGTTAAATTTTCGTCCATTAATGTTTCTTTTATCTTTTAAGCTGTAATATTTCCATTAGTCTGGCTCAGGCTGCTTCCTGGGTATTATTTTCTTTACTGTTAAGTTACCCTGTTGGCTGGAATGCATTACGATATTTTACTTTTACAAGAGACAGCGTAGCTGCTGTTGCATCTGAACATTCCAGCGAGAAGTAGCTTAATTTTCAATGATTCACAACAAGAGTGGCCATTTTAAGCATGCTCTGTTCCATCCACCAAATAAAGTTTAAAATTTCTCAAAGCACGAACAAAGAACAAAAAGGATACCTTAATTTCAATGTTCGTGATGTCATGTAATGTGAGAAACTAAACAGAGTGGCAAATGAAGGAATTGGCAGTTCAGCAACCAAAAAAATAGTGAATGAACTTCACAGCTAATGTTCTAAGATATTATTTCTGTGCTTTGATTTTTTACTTTGATAGAGTACTACTTGATTGGACAATGCTTACTTTCTTTTGTAGAACTGCATGTCTTTAAAAGATGGTACTTGTCATTTGATGGTGCATTTAAGTAATTCTTGAGTTATTCCAATTCTAACGTTGAATGAAATAATGCAATTGCACGAATTAATTAATTCAATTTTTTTATTGTAAATTAATTTCTCCTTTATGAGTGCATTGAAGATTTAATACAACTTGATGTAACCTGTAAGTGTTTTCCCCTCGGTTCCATGAATTTGGATGGTTAATTTGACATCCATCATACTTTTATTTAGTGTGTGTTTGGATCATAGGTTTGAGAATTGATTTTTATAATAAACCATGGTTTCCCTTTATTTTAGCCAAACACTCATTTTTCTTCCAAAATCAATTTTGGAAGAAAACCATGGTTTTGTTAAACAAAATCATGGTTTTGAGAAATCTTCCCCGGGGGTGTGTTTCTTCCCACGTTTCAGAACACACATACTGCTGCTACTTTGTACAGCGCTCCTACTTTAAAAAATAATTAACAACTACAGTAAATTAACAACTACAATAAAATTAAAAAAAAGTTCCACAAACAACTGAGCACATGAATTTTTATTATTTCAACTACAATAAAATTAAAGAGTACCATTTTTAGTGAAAAAAAAATTAAAATGAATAGGATCAATTTTTATTATACTCATATGTATATGTATTATTTTTTAATCAATAAAATTTAAATTTATACTTCATGTAATTATCATATTTGTTAATGTCCTTTTTGGTAAATTGTCAATAGAAAATCAATTCTGCTACTAATCATCCAAATATCTCCAATTTTCAAAATCACTTTTTCCCCAAAATCTATTCTTTCAAAATCTATTCTCCAGAATCTATTCTGCTTAGAATCTATTCTCTAAAAGCTAATCCAAACACACCCTTAGTTGAGTTACACATTTCTTGGCTAGTTAATTCTGTAATAATGTGAAATGTTGTTTTTCTACTGCTTGCATATTCATTATGATGCTAACATTTCAAATACTCCCTCACAGTATCTTTTTGATGTTTTAGCACCTAAGCAGGAAGAAGTCAAGCGTCTTCCTGGTGGTAAGATAAAGAAAAAGGTATTCCATGACGTTCCTTGACACTATCTAACACCAAGTAATGATTTCAATCATTTCATGAGAGTGGCACTTGTTTTCAGGAGAAGCAGGAGGTTGTCATTGAGAAGGTTATTCGCAATAAACGAAAATGCATTACCACTGTGAAAGGCCTTGACCTTTTTGGTGAGCTATATGGTGCCCTGATTTTTTCTTTTAAAGCTCTTGTATTATTGATTACATTCTTATGATTACATCTGTCTCTTTTATTACACTTCAGGTGTCAAGCTCAGTGAAGCTTCAAAGAAACTTGGGAAAAAATTTGCTACAGGAGCATCTGTTGTCAAGGTTTGGTAGCTTTTAGTTAGCGGATGCTTAATTACTTGTTTAGCATTTGTCTAAGATGTCTTAAGATATTTTGCATTGATTGTTTTCAGGGACCAACTGAGAAAGAGCAAATTGATGTTCAAGGAGATATATCTTATGACATTGTGGAGTTCATTACAGAAACATGGGCTGATGTAAGACGCTTCGATTCTTAGTTTCCCAATGATAATATAATTCAATTAAATACGTGTTTCCTTTAATCAAAATGAAAGAGAAAGGGAAAGAAAATGTGTTTTCACATCTCAATAAAGATCATTTCTGCATAAGAGACACAAGTGACTGTTCTAATTTGAGCATAGAAAGTAACAGCAAGGACAATCTGTTCTGATTTGGAACATTTTAGTTACCTATGATTCAGTTTTTTAATGCGGTGACTAACTCTATCATGTGTCAGCTAGACAACTAGAAGCTATTATTGGAAGCGAGCAGCATTGACTTTTTATGCTTATATTGGATTAAACTAATCTGACTTGGAAATATCAGTTGCATAATACATTGTTTGCGTGGATCATTATTTCTGTTCTTTCTCTTAGTAGCTTGGGTTCTTTTATGTTGTTTTATTATGTTTGATCTACTACTAATGTAGTGTTAGCAATTACGCATTGGTGTTTGACATAGATGTCATTGGTTAAGGTGGCACGCTTCCTGTTATTGTGATAGAGTACCAGATATCATGGCATTGTGGGTGAAGTTAATGATCAGATTGTTAGCATATTTTTAAGAGTTATTAGTTTATTTTATTTTACAAATAATAAGGAGATATTATTTATAAATATCTCAGTTAGGATTTGTTTATTATTGAGTCAATATTAGTTAGGATTTTGAATATTTAAATTAGATTATTTTAATTTATCTTGAATCAAATATTCAAATATTGGATTATAGATATTAGGACTATTTTAAGTTATCTTAGTTTATCTTAACATGAGATATTAGGATCATCTTTAGATTATTTTATTATGAGTATAAATAAGCTGGCTCCTCTAAAACTAGTCAATGGAATGAATAATATTTGAGTTTCATTATTTGGACTTTTGGAGATTTTCCTTGAGTATTGGCTAGTAAAGGGAAGTTGGGTAAGATCCTTTCTCTTTTCTTCCTTATTGGCTTTGTTAGTTGTATGAATTTAAGATCCTTGTTTATACTCTAATAGAGATTTTCCTTCCATCTTTATTAATTTATGAAGTCAGATCCTGATTAGAGACTCCTCTATTTCTCTCTACATACTTCGGTCCCTAATTAATTGCCTATTGGATGAGATGTTGATAATGCAAACTCATTTTTCCTTTTTTGTTGACTCTGAAACCCCTGCTCTGACATTCATTAGTGACTGAGTTCACTCTAACATAAATTCCTGCTAGAATTCCAAAGACACGAGCCCAAGAAAGTAGAAAACACAATTTTAAAATGTTGACTAAAAAAGTTGTAAAAAGAAGAATGTCCTTGCTCAGAAGAGACTGGGTCCTCTGGATAAGATGTATTAGTAAACCAATTTCTAAGAATTCCCTTGTTTCACATAAAAGAACATAATACCCTTAGCCAATCCTCATATTCAAATAAATATTGAGAAGATACTAGTTGAAACCACCATCTGCTGAAAGGTAGTCTATTATAACCTTACGCCCATTATCTGATTGATCCAACTTCCAAGTGAAGAGTTATTTTCTCGTGGGTTGACTGTTGAGCTTAGTCTTCGTTCTTTTATTGTGCCATGCGTGCGACGGATTTTGTCTAAGTTCATGGATTCCTTTCTCTCGAAAATTCAAAACATGGATCTGATAAAAACGCTGTCTCTCTCTCTCTCTCTCTCTCTCCTGCAGGTCCCAGAAACTGCAATTTTCTTCATAGAAGATGGAAAAAAGGTGCCAGCTGCTTGACTCTGAAATCCAGGCATAAAGAGAGTTTTAGACTGACATCCAAAGTCGGCCATATTACTGTACTTTTGAAGGGCTGATAAACTTATACAGCTTTTGTCCATACATCCTGAGCCATTCAGATCCGTTCCTTTGGGCCCCAGTCACGGTCCCTGATGCTGATTGACTTCAGCAAAAATTATTTAGGGTTTAAATTATTTTGGGACCTTATTATAATGTATGGTCAGGGTTTTAATTTGAACTACTTTTCACAGGGTGATGTTACATGGTGATGAAGTATAGGGTTGTTAAATTGAGTTTGGATTTCTGGACCGTTATATTCAACCTTAAAAATTAATTTTATGTGCTGTGGATTGACAAGAAGAATATGAAAATATTGCCCATGGACTTTTCATTTTTTGTAGGAATGTGATGAGTACTGGGATGGGTAATTTTGCTCCAAAATTTGACTATGAGAGAATCAACTTACTTAAATACCTTATTAAATATTTTATATCACTCAATTGATGCTGCAATTAATGGAAACTCTATAGTATGGAACATTAAGTCTCACATTAAATATTATATAGAAAACTCAATGGATTATTTATGTTTTTTTTTTATCTCTAATTATTTTTTAGATAGAGTTTGTCATCTCATCTAGTTACCGAAGAGAATGCAACTGATCATCTATCATATGCTATATAAGTTAAAGTTAACTCCTTACAAGTAATAAATTTATTTAGAAGATATCCCCACTTTCTAAGTGATGTGTTTTGTTTTAAAATTTTAAATCTAAATCGAATTTATGAGTATGTGCATTTGATAATGTTGACAGGTAATTATATATATGTTTATTTTTTCACCATAATAAATATCGAGATTTCAGTTCAACCTTAAGCAAGCAAATCTTATTTTAGATTTCCAATCAAAATTTAAGCAATCCAGAAACGCATGAAAAATCAAATTTTGGGTCCGTGAAAAATTAAAGAAAACTGTTGCTTTTTGTACAATATCAGCAAGTGCAATTGGGCAAATCATTAAAGTATTTAGATCAAATCTATACAAAATAAGTTATATTTGTATTTTAAAAATATATAGAACAATATTTATTTTTCACCAATTAATTTAAAAGTGATGATAATTTAAATAAAAAATTGATATTATTTAAATTTATTTTTATTGAATATTAATATTTAATTTGAACTATTCGAAATAAAATATATAAGCACCAAATTTAAATGCCACTTTCTTATTTACTTGAGTACTAATGTACTACCATGCTATTCCATGATCCCATCATTATCACAAAATTTTGACAAGGGCAATGAGTAGGAGACATACTTAATTTTTAAGGAAAAAAAAAACCTATATTTTCTCCATTCTGCATGTCTCCCCAAAAACAGAAACAATCTAAACACTCAACTGAAAGGCAGAGCTTTCATGTCTTTTGCACTCGTACTTGACAAGTCAAAACTTCATGGTGAATTGGTGACTTTCTTACTATCTATTATTTAAATATATTTTCCATAATTACAAACAATTAATTCGATAAATAATTTATACTGTTATTCATGGCGGTGTAGGGAAGGAAAGTCGTTGATAGACATTTTTGGACGGTTGATGGGGAAATTCACTTCTATATGCATATGTTTGATAATCATTCTCTGAAAATCCAATCTCTAATCTCAAGACTAAACTACACAGCCTTTTACATTTACTAATTAAATTTATAAATTAACTCTTACTTTATATATCTTGATTTCCTCTAAAAGTTGGTTAAAGGAAGTCTCTGACTAAAATTTTTAAGGAGAATTTCTCCATATTCAAAAAATTCATTTTCTTTTGCCCCTGAGATTGAAACAATAATGCTACCATTAGCAGAAGTTCCAAGTCATCGTTTACATTCTATGTAGAGATTGACTATAAACTCTTAGATCGAGTAACAAACAAACCAACAAACAAGAATTCTGTCTTCTTTCCTATGAAATATTAGAATCATATCATTGTCTCTCTTTATAAAAATATTTTCTCCAATCTTAAATCTAAAAATATTTTCTCCAGTCTTAAAAATATTTTTTATAAAATTGATTAGGGATAATTATAATACATACGATTATAAATTGTATTATAAGGGAACCAACTCATATTTATTATAAATAACTAATCTAACTAATTTTTTTAATCTATCTAAATTAGTTATCTAATTATTATATTAATAATAGGAGAGAAGGAGTAACAATAAGTTAAATAAACACAAAAGCTGGATAATTCCACTCACAAAACTAACAACAAGAAGCAATACGTTTTGTCCCTTTGAATATCAAACTTTGGGACGTTTATGTTTCGCTTAAAAGTAGTCAAGAGAGAAGTAACTTGCAATTTTAATTACTCTTCTTAAATCTAATAAACCTTTGCAATATAAATGCAACTACGTTAAAGTTTTTCACTAATGCAAGCTACTTTACATTAAGATACCTTAACTTCCACCCAAATACGAATATAACTTAACTGACTAAATAAACACTACTACGTGACGAGAAGGTGCATCCAAAGCTTAAAGCCGTACACTACCAATTAAAGGGCCTTTTGATAATTTCACCCTCATCTTTTCCTGCCGTGATTAGTGGTGATGAAGCTGTAACAACGGATGCATTGACCGTTTTACCCTAGGACTTACGGTACGTGGGGGTCCACGCAAGGGGACATTTCTGATCAGTGATCAGTTTTCTCTGGTCATCTCTTGGTAACGCAGGAACGAGTTCAGCCTCTGTAACCTCAGTTGCTGCTTGAATCTGTTGATGAAATCGTCGGCTTTCGCGTCCACCGTTTCCTCATCCACGAACGACACCGTTTCATTACCTTTTCCATGTATCCCCGTCTCTGGTTCTGGTGCCCGGCGATCGACCTCCTCTTCCTCCTGCCTCCTCGTCGACGCTGCTTTCTCACTCGCCGATTTCTTCATCTTCTCCGTTAACTTCACCGGAGTCCCCTTACTCCTCTCCGATTTGCTCTTCCTCACCAAGTCACCCTTATCATGAACCTCTTTCGACTCCGGAACGTCACCTTCGCGTTCAAGTACTTCTCCCGCCGCTTTTATTGAGTCCGATCTGTAGAGAGACGAGAAGTTCATGGACTTGAGGCGCTCCAGGAGCGAAGGAGTTCTCTGCAGTTGCTGTTCAGTCGGGTGTTCCGGCGGGTCGTCGGTTTGAACAGACACTACTGCATCTGCGCCTGTCGGTTCGGAGTTGTTAGAAAACCCGAAATTAAAAGACCTGACTCGCTCAATCAGTGACGGCGTCCTGACGAGATGAGGAGAGTCGTGAACGGGCTGAAGATACTCGGTTTCAGGAAACGCAGCGTCGTGTTTATAGAAATGGAGGGACCTAAAGCGTTCAAGCAGGGACGATGAACGGACAAGAGGTGGGTGGCCATCTTGGTGGTGGTCGGAGGGCTTTTTTGGGGCACCGAAACGGGAAGAGAGAACAAGTGTGCCGATGACGAGGTTGAGAAAGAGGAAGAGAGGAGAAGGCGTGAACCAGCTGGCCATGAACGCAGAGATTGTAACCGGGTCTGCCATGGACGGTGCTCCGACGTACTTGCGCTGGCTGGCACAGTGCTGAGGAAGATGAAGATGAAAGAGGCTTTGCAGAATGTGTTTGATTATATAATACTTATCTGAGTTATTTCGTCTCTGTGAGGTGTGAATGAAAGCTTCAAAGGCTCGTCTTTATATTGAAATTGTAACAACGTTGACGTTTACTTGATTGAAACTCGTGTTTTAATTTAGTTATTGCTTTTAAGTCATCCTTCTTTGACTACGTAGCATATTTAATATCTGATGATCTAAAAAATAAATAAAACAAAATAGATTATAAAATTAAAAAACGTCACCAGCAAGTGAGAGAGTGTTTTTTCACGTCTTCTTATCCGATTCTGGTCAAAAACCGATGGGAATACCTTCGTTTAGTCCAATGATAACGCTGTAATCAAAATTATTTAAGAATTCAGTATTAGTGAATTCTAGACATAGACTTGTCAAGATTAATTTTAGGGAAATTTCAAATAACTTAGAGTCGCCAATAGTAAATAATAGTGGGCTACTTTTTACTTATTAAGAGCAAGAATTTTTTTTATTTGGCCAAAATGTTGAAAGATCTAAAGCTATAATAAACTTTAAGGAGTTTTATTACTATATATTAAGAAAATTGTCACGAAGCAATTTTATAAAAATGATCAGTAATTTTTTTATTAATTTCTTAAAATTTAATAATACATTTTAGAAATTAATAATGAACTTTAAAACGTTTAATATTTGCTCGTCAAGAAATATTATATTTATAATATATTTTTATTTTTATTTTATGAACTTGAAGAGAAAGGGAATATAGAGGCTTCAGAAAAAACAAAGGAAATATCCCACCATAATCAGTAATATAATTGATCTTTTCAAATATCATCCCACACACACTATTATTTTTATTTATGAATTACACTTGCTGTACGTTTGTTAAATGTAATATTAATTACTAGGCAACAAAGTTGGTCTTTTGCGTAATATAACAATGCGATTAAGGGAAATTAATTTTTTTTAAATAAATGAATTATTAATTGATTATATAATTCATTTACTTAAAGATTTCCACGTATAGACTGGACCTACCTAATTTGGAAGGGGTGGAAGATTTGTCCAGAAAGAACCATGTGATGATGCAAGCAAAATGACCTAATCCATGGCCAAGCTAAACCTAACCAATTAATGGGCCCCCCATCATTTAATATTCTTTTAATGAAAAAGCTAATAAATCATTTAATTCATTTGATTTTTAGTTCCTAGACAAAATATCAGCCACACTTCTGTTAGTCTACTCTTGCAAAATAGTACCATTAATTAAATTCAAGGTGTGTGCTTGCCCATAAATACCCTTGAGTTAAAAAAGATTGAGGATGAGCGTGGGAAAGAGGGTGTGGAAGAGAGAATGCATTAATAAATAGGATGAGATGAAAAAATTGTAAAAGTAATGAAATACAATTAGTGAATAATCACAAAATTGCTCTCATCTTTTGTATAGTTAGACCAATAGAAAATTGTTACCACTTAAAGGTTACAAGTTGTACCACTCTCTTCCTATACTTAAATCATTTTTGTAGAAAAAAAATTATTCTTAAATATAAACTATAATTAATTAATTAATGACTTTTTTCAATATCATTCATTTAATAAGGGAAAACACACAAAAATTATTAATTTAATATATTTCTTAGTATATGATAATAAGGTAAAAGTAATGGACATTAGTATGTATATTTTATAAAAAAAAAATTGCCATTAAAAATCTCATCTAATCACTTATCATAACACTGATAAGTAGTATTTTTAATCTAACAAATTTTTTGAACTCGATTTAATTATTTTTAATAGTATTTTTTAAAAATCATAATAAAAAGTATTTTAAAAATTTATAAAAATATCATTATTTTTTTACAGTATTTTTTTAGTTTAACTATGAGCCTATTTAGGAAATCCTCAAATTTAAATTTTAAAAGGACTTCTGACTCAAATCTAGGTTTAGAAAAATTTTAAAACAAAGAATAATATTTATCCATAAGTACTTTTGGGTTAAACTATGGTTTTGAATAGGCTATTTAAACTAGCTTTTAGAATAATAAAATAGCTTATGGACTATCCAATTACTATATTATCCATACTTTTTCTTATACCCTATATCCTCTCTCATCTCTCTTCTTTCTCCTCTCTCCTCTCCACCTCCAATCCTCTATCTTCTCTATCATCTCTCCTTTCTACCCTCTCTCATATCTCTTATATTTTCTCTACTATCTCTTATCTCTCTTATTTTTAATCAAATCATACTTTTTTAGTAATTTATTAATATAAAAATTTATTTTAAAAATAACTATTTAAACACTTATTTATTTAGAACTATTTTTTTTCAATAATTTTTTTTATAAAAATTATTTTTTATAAGTTGTCTGAAAATTATTTTTTTATATAAATTATTTTTTAAAATTTTATCCTAACACACAGACTATAATAAATTTGCGCTACGAAAAATGTTTTTTTGAGTTGTGTTAGCCGGATACATTTATTGATTTACTCCTTATTAATGCAATATAATTTACATGCAATTGCGCGGGAATAATGTTCACAATACATCTGAAAACTTTATCCCAACACTGTTTTGTAAGTTAGCACAGCTAGCAGATGGCCACGACGGAACAGGAATTAATTGTGTTCACACGCGCGCGCGCGCGAATGTGTGTGGGCATGTGTGCAAAGGACGTGGACAAGACTTCTTTTTTATTTTTTTGGGAAAAAAATAGTGAAGCATGAAGCATGCAATGTGATTTTTTATGCTAAATTGCTCATTTAATTAATATGGTAATATTTTGACCCTACCGCCACGACCACATTTTCACATTATTTTAACTTGGTTTTAAAAAAATAATGATGTTATATGTTGGTTTTAATCATGATTAAATATAAGTTCGAATGTGTATTGCAATTAATAAATATTATTTTAATTAACAAACAAACTTGGCCCCCTCGATTGGTAAAATATGAATAAATTACCATCAAGTAATAAAAAAATATATATGCAAAAGCGAGTGGTACCTACAAGGACTGCAAAGTCATTAACTTTGTGATTAAAGAGAACACTTTTTTTAAGTCGGATTGAAAACGATCCTTTGATTAAATAATTACTAATATTTTCTGATCAAATTAAAGGTGTGGAAATATCTAGAGAGAGAGAGGATGAAAGCTGGCATGGAAATGAAGGCTGGGATTGGATTGGGGTGTCGTTTTGTTCATATGAGGTCATCTACCTAATAATCCATGGTTCTAATCTCCATTGACCAAATATTTATTAGTTATAATCCACGTGTTCGGATTAGGCTTTTTTAAAAATAATTTAGGTAAATATATAAGAGAAATTTAACAAAAAAATATTTCAGAAATTATGATTTAAAAGTTTCTCAAACAAACTCTAATTATATTATAATTTTTATTTAGCTAGACAATGTTAACATGTCAACATATGGTTTCTAACTTTTCAAGTAATTGAAAATTTTTATAGGATTTAAAAAAAAAAATGTTCCCAGGTATAGGATTTATTTTAGATTAGATTGCGAAGTATTCCTTCAACCTTGTTTATAAAACGTTTACGACGGTCCTTAATACAATAGTATATTATTGTTAAAATATTTTACGACTCATTTCTAAAGTTTTCTTATTCCTTTCACTTTCAACTTATTAAATGATGGTTTCTCAATTTTAAATTTAATTAAAGATAATCCTGAAATGCTACCAACAAAAAAAAATAATTCTAGCCTAATTTTAAGTAACTCTTTTAATCTATATAAATTAACTAATACTCATTCTCTCCGTTTTTTAATATAAGATTCAATTAATTTTTTTATATAGACTAAATAAATTAAATAAATTAGTTAATATTAATTATAATTAACTAATTTATTTAATTTTTTTATTGTCTCTACAAAAATAATTAAATTTTTTATTAAAAAATAGAGATAGTATATCCCTGTAAAAAGATTGAAAGGAGTAACAATTATAACAAGTTAAAAAAAAAGTCCTTATTTAATTCATCTCAGAATGCTTTTAAAAATCAGACCAAGTTACCCCATTCTTCAAAAAAAAATGTCCTTGTATAAGAGTTAAGATTATTAACTAATTTTAGCTTTATGGCGAAAAGAGTCGTATATTAATGACATGAGGGAGGATTAGTAGTCGTAATTAGAGAGTATTACGCGTAATAACATTGGTTAATGGTTGCACGCGTAAAATAAAATAGGGGCATCCATTGTTCACATTTCACGGTAGTGATTCCTACCAAACAGTCAAGAGTGAAAAATAGGAGACCACCTTTTTTGGTAATAATGTTTTTATTGTTGAACCCATCTTCTTTGAACGTTGACGAACTTCTTTCTCGTTTCACACGGCACGTGCCAACTTTTTATCCCCCTTTTATTTATTTTATTTATATATTAAATATATCAATTAATTATAATTAATATAAAAATTAATTACTAAAATAGATTCAAAAAAATATAGAATATGAATTCATATTAAAAAAATATATTTAATAATAATTAATTTATTTAATTTTATTAATTTAAACAAATTAATTAATTTTTATAATTATGATCAGAGGATGTGTAATTTCTTTTTATTGTTTTCTTCTTATTAGTTGTGTGTATATACAGTGGCGGAACTAGGGGAGAATTAAATGGATGACCGCTTCTCTCATTAGCTAAAATTTCCCTATACCCTAAACCTATTTAAATTTTCATATTTATAATATTATATTCCATCTGATTCTAAATTCTATAATTAAATAGAGAGTATAATTTAATCTTAAATATAAAATTATAATTAACTTTATCCTCCAAAATTATAATCATCTCCATAAATTATATCTATATGATTACACAAATTGAGGTAATTTCTATTTATGTATAATTCAAATGTATATAATTAAATAGAAAAATTTAGAAAAATTAAGATACAATCATTATAAATAATAAATTTAATTATTTTTTTAGTCTAATCAAATTAGTTAAATAGATAATATATTAAAAATTAAATATAATATTTATTCATCCGATAAAAAAAATATTTTGTTAAAAGTTCGTCTTTGATCCAAACTTATAGTTCTGTTACTATGCATATATTGTTAAGTAGATCTTTAAACGCATGCTTTTTTGTATACGATAAGCCTGTTTGGGTGTGACTAAAATCACGGTTTTAAAAAGGCTTATAGTCTAAATCTCGATTTGGACAAAAAAAAATTTAAACAGCCATATTTATTTAAACGGGCTTCTGGACTAAACCATAGTTTTAGATAAACTGGTCAAAGTAGCTTTTGGAATAGTAAAACACTTTTCAACTACTCAATTACTATTTTACCCATAATTTTTCTTACACCTTCTCCCCTCTCTCTTCTATCTTTTCAATTATCTCTTATCTCTCCTCTATCTTTTCTACCCTCTCTCCTCTATCTTTTTACCTTCTCTCCTCTCTCTTCTCTTATGCATACCTTTTTTAGTAATTTTTCAATTACAAAATCCATTTTTATAATAACTATCTAAACACTCATTTATCTAAAACTATTTTTTTTATAATCTCTTATTTAAAAATTATTTTTTATAAGCTGTCAATAAACTTATTTTTTTATAAAATTATTTTTAAAATTTTATCCAAATAAGATAAGATGTGCTTGCTAAGTCAAAACTCTATGATTGCGCGGTGAACCAAAATGTTGTCCCTCTTAGATTTGCCACTGTATATCAACATGTCGCAAGCTATCCAAATGAAAAAAAAGAGAGTAGAAATATGAATGTTCCTATTCTTCCTAGTTGATTAGCTGTGATTTTGAAAATTTTAATTGAAATAAAATAAAATGAAGAGAGAAATCTTGTAGAAGGCTAGAATTTGAGTAGGTTTTGAATTTATCTCCAACTTGGTTTCCGTGCCACGATTTACAATTATATACAGAGACCTTGTTTGGGTTGCCTTTAAACTATAGTTTAAAAAAAAGTTATGATATAAACTTTAGTTTAAATTTTTTTAAAAAAAAATAATTATATTTGTCTATAAGTACTTTTGAATAAAATCATAATTTAAAATTATAGTTTTGAATAAATTATTAAAACTAACTTTTAGAACAATAAAATAGTTTATGGATTATCTAATTATTATCTTACCTCTATTTTTTTTACACCTTCTCTCCTCTTTCTTACACCCTCTCTCCTCTCTCTTCTCTATTCTCTATTTCTCTCCTCTCTTACTTTTAATCAAATCATACATTTTTTTGTAATTTACTAATATAAAAAGTCATTCTAAAAATAACTATCCAAACACTTATTTATTCATAATCTTTTTTTTATAAACTCTTATCTAAAAACCCTTTTTCATAAGCTGTCTATAAACCTTTTTTTCATAAGCTATTTTTTAAAATTCTATCCAAATAGGCCCATATGTAACTAATGTATAATTAATGGGTCTTATTAATTTTTTCTAAATGTCAAATTCAATTATTAAAATAAATATTTATGCTAAGAGTAGTACTTAAGGTATAATATCATCAAGTTAATATTATAAAAAATATATAAATTTTAGTTTACACTGATTTTTAACATAAAATTGATACCGTTGCGAGTAGAGGTGGTAATTTGAGTTGGGTTCGCGGGCCCAACCTGCCAACCCCCCAAAAAATAGCGGGTTGGGTTGCAAAAATTGTAACCTATTTGGATGAGGGTCTTTTTGACCCGCACCCGCGGCGGGCTAACTCGCCGGGTTGGCGGGTTGGCTCGTTTTTTTTTACTTTATTTTTTTATTATTTATATTGCACATTTGTATTTTATAAATTTGAGAATCTTAGTCAAACAAGAGATATTACACTTAATTTATATTAACTTTATCTCATTGAGTCATTTTTTTATATATATTTATTTTATTTTATTATTATTATTTTCTTTGTGATAGATTTATCTATGGATGGTGACAAAGTTGACTAAATAAATATTTTGAGAACTTCAATCATGATTCGAATTCAATTAATACTGACATATGTAATTTTTTTTAAAAAATTAGCATATAGCCATATACATATAAAAAAATAAAAAAAAGCTAGAGGGTTGGCAGGCCATGGCGGGCTCAGGTTGGTGTTTTACCAACCCGCCTCCATCATAACCTGCGGCTGGCCAACCCATATCCAGCGGGTTAGCCCGCATTACTACCCCTAGTTGCGAGAATAAACTAGGCAACCCCCTTTAGCTGTTGACTTTTCAAACCTTCAACAATATACTCTCCTGTTATTTATAAAACAGATGAAAAAATTTATTTTAGTATTATTTATAAGGTAAAATAGAAAATTTTTTTATATGAATATATAATTTTATCTTTTATTTATGTATGTTAACTTTATTCCTATTAGAAATAATATGTATTAAATAGGGGCAATGTTAAAAGTTGTTAGATTTTATGATATAATTACTTTTTAAATTAAATAGACATTTTCAAAGTTGGCACATTAATATATTTCGGGTATTGTCGGGTACTAAATGTGCTAAATTTCATTGTTAATTCCCCCTCCCCCTTTCTTGATCCTCTATTATTTTTTTTCTAAATAAAGGCATCCTCTTATAGGAGATAATTATGTTTGAAGTATTATCGAGAATTAAATATTAATATATTTTCTAATAAAAATTCCCATATACTATTTTTTTTTATTTTTTCCCATTAATGAATTGATGGGCCAACCCACATTCGGCCCGTAGCCCACAAAGTTAACCCATTAGCTTAAATCGAATCATTGACTAAAACTAATTAAAAGGCCCGTTTAGTAAAGTCATCCTTTGCAATCTGTCTTTTTTGCCAACTACGTGGGTGTGAATCATTTATTTTATTCGGCCGAAAACCATCTCAAATTTCTGAATCCATTGGCCGTAGCTGAGGGAAAAAATGATCATTGAAGCTAATAAATATTAGTTTAGTCGGTAAGAAGTTAATTTATAATTCATAAAGTTACATATTTAAATTCCGTTGCTAATATGAGTAGTTTGTCGATAAATAATATATAAATATTTTTGTAAGTATTTTTTTATATTTCTCTTAAGATAAGGAAATTTCTTCCATATGTATATCTCTCTAACACACACACAAGCACTCAAAGTGCCCCGGCCTTGGGGAGATTTATATATAAATCAAGTTCAGGCTTAGCCTTGGCGAATGCAGAAAATTTCTATTGGGAGACTCACCCACTATAGCTAGGTGCGCGACGCGGGTCGGATCCAGATGTAGTCGGGGCAAAGTTCCGGTGAATCGGATGGGTAACAAAAAAAAAAGTCCAGCCCAGCCCAAGCCCAAAATTGAGTACACAAGATGGAGATTTTTTTTTGTTGGTTGTCTACCCGGTTCATCAAAATTTTATCCCAACTATATTTAGATCTGATCCGCGTCATGAACTTAACTATGGCGGTTAAGTCTTTCTATACAAGATGGAGATGTTATTGTTGGTAGTGAGAAGAAAGAGTGGAAGTGGGGATGTAGCCATGCAGCTTTGGAATGCTTTTTGGACGTAGTAGTAGGAGTCAGTGAGGAGGGGGAATAAAGCGTTGTTGAATATTTGCACGTGACTTCTTATTACTTTAACTGTCAACACGAAGCTTCCACTTTCATTGGAGCACATGGCTTCTCACTTTGCATCACTCGATCTAACCCTCCTTTTTTAAATAAATTTTAGCTTTTGTTAAATTAGATTTTACTTGTTATTATCCATTTATTCATATACTTAGATATTTTTTTTAAAAAAGAGAGAGAGAGAGAGAGATGAGGTCAATAGTAGATAATATTAATTAAATCAAGAGAATAAAAGTAATAGAATTGAAATTCGTGTGAGATTGAAAATACATATGAAAATGAGTTTTAAAAAAGAAGGAGAAGGAAGAATAGGAAGAAAATGCTGTTAGAAAATAAACATCTCTAATGTGAAATAATCAATCCAGATTATCATATATACAAATATAAGATGCAGCGGAAACTTTAAATTACCTCCTACCATTGCTTTATTGATCTAATCTCTGAGAAGATCTGGAATGAATCAAGGACACCTGTAAATCAATAAAGAATGTTAGATAATCAACAGGCTCTTCCAACTGGTGATTAGGCACAGTGATGGCAACTGTGGAAACTGCCGTCACCAGTGGGGAACCTTCGAGAGGGAGCTGAGAAGTAGGTCTCGCTCTGGACTCAGAGAAAGCAGTACTGAATTCTAAAATTGTTGTTGTGTTGTGTTTCCACCATCAGGAAAACAACCTTAAATAAACTGAGTCCCTAACCCACCTTGGACCGGGCCTAATGACTACGGGCCACACTCAGAAATATTTATTAATTATCCTAATTAATATCTAAATAGGTTATATAATTATAATAAATATCTTACATTCTCCCACTTGGCCCGTATACTCAATGTCATTGCCCTGTCTAGGTACACTGATGTCATGCTACAAGAATCATGGCGATAAGTCCCCTATGATCGAGTATTACCTTCCATGTATTACAGGTAGCACCATCACTTAATGGGTATCACAATATACATGAACTCAATGTTCATTCGGTTCCTATCTCAATGTTTATCAATTTCAATAGCACAAATGTATACAATCACAATTTGAAATGATAAACCACAAAATGTAATTTCATTGCTCATACCTCCACTAATCAAAAGTTGGAAGAAGTCCCATATGAGGTACATGTGTCACAAAGACGTTCGGCTTCAATCATTTCGTCAAAGGATCAGCCAACATATCCAATGTACTGATGCGTTCAACGGAAACCTGGCCATCCTGAACTCTTTCTCTCAAGCAAAGGAATTTAAGCTCGACAAACTTGCTTCGACTTTTATTCCTTTTATTGTTCGCTATGGCCACCGCAGCTGCGTTATCACAGTACATTCGGATTGGCTTAGAAACTGAATCCACAATCTTAAGCCCAGCAATGAAATTCCTTATCCAAATAGCTTGTGAACTTGCTTCAAAACACGCGATATACTCAGCATCACCGGTAGAGGGAGCTGTTAGAGTCTGCTTAGCGCTTCTCCATGATACAGCTCCTTCTGCCAATAGAAAGATGTAACCAGATGTAGACTTGTTCGTATCTACTCATCCTCCAAGATTTGAATCTGAGTACCCAATCACGTCCAAACTGTCTGTTCTTCTATAAGTGAGCATGTAGTGTTTGGTGCCTTGTAGATACCTAAACACCTTCTTCGCAGCCGTCCAATGTGCTTCCCCAGGATTACTTTGGTATCTTCCCAACATACCCACAGCAAAAGCGATGTCAGGTCTTGTACAAACCTGTGCATACATCAAGCTTCCTACCGCTGAGGCATATGGGACCCTTTCCATCTGTTTCTTTTCAAGCTCGGTTTCAGGACATTGTTTTAGACTGAATTTATCTCCCTTTTCAATAGGAGCCACGTTAGATGAACAGTTCTGCATTCTGAATCGTTCATGGATCTTGACAATGTAAGCTTCTTGAGATAAGCCTACAAGACATTGGGTTTTATCTCTATGGATCTTTATGCCAATGACATAAGATGCCTCACCCATGTCTTTCATGTCAAAACTCTTAAACAAAAATTGTTTCACCTCACGCAATAAACCCAGATCATTGGTAGCAAGTAGAATGTCATCCACATACAAAATCAAGAATACGATCTTGCTCCCACTAGCCTTGTGGTATATACAGTCATCCATGATGTTCTCAACAAAACCAAATGATGTGATTACTTCATGGAACTTCAAGTACCACTGCCGCGAAGCCTGTTTCAGACCATATATTGATTTCTTCAACTTGCATACCAAATGTTCTTTCTCTTCTGCAATAAATCCCTCAGGCTGTTTCATATAGACTTCTTCCTCCAGTTCACCATTGAGGAAGGCAGTCTTCACATCCATTTGGTGCAACTCCAAATCAAAATGTGCAACCAATGCCATGATGATACGGAATGAATCTTTCTTAGATACAGGTGAAAAGGTTTCACTGTAATCGATTCCTTCCACTTGAGTGAATCCCTTAGCAACCAACCTAACCTTGTATCTATCGATGTTACCTTGTGAGTCTCTCTTGGTTTTATAAACCCATTTACAGCCAATGGCTTTAGATCCACTAGGCAACTCTACAAGTTCCCAAACATGGTTGTTTGCCATGGAATTCATTTCATCAATCATAGCATCATGCCACAACTTAGAGTTCGCACTCTTCATAGCCTGAGTAAACGATAAAGGATCATTCTCAACACTGACATCACAGTCAACTTCAGCAGAATACACTACGTAGTCATCAGGTAATGCCGATCTCCTTTCTCTAGTTGACCTCCTCAATTCAACCTCTTGGGTTGATCCAGGTTGCTGAGCAAGGATATCCTCTATCACATCTTGTGGTGGTTCCACTTGTGTGATAGGTTGACCATCCGGTATGTATCCATCTTGTTCAGCATCGTCAACTTGAGCTACAGGGTCTACATCACGTTCAATGTCAATCCTAACAGTAGGAATGTCAATCCCAACTGTAGGATGATCATTAACTATCGATGTCCCCTCATGAATGACATATGTGGTTCGCTCTACGTGATCATCTAGTAGACAATCACTCCCACTAATCACATCATTATCAAGAAACTTGGCATTCCTAGACTCAACAAACCTTTTAGAAGGTGGAGGACAATAAAACTTATAACCCTTGGACTTCTCCGCATAGCCTACAAAGTAAGCTCTAATAGTCTTGGGGTCCAACTTCTTCTCTTGTGGATTGTACACTCTTACTTCAGCAGGACAACCCCATACCTTGAAATGGTTTAAACTGGGTTTCCATCCTTTCCAGATTTCAAAGGGTGTCTTAGACACTGCCTTTGTTGGAACCCTGTTTAATATGTATGTGGCTGTCTTGAGTGCTTCCTTCCACAAAGAATATGGTAGTTTGGAGCTACTCATCATGCTCCTAACCATATCCAGCAAGGTCCTATTTCTTCTCTCAGCTACACCATTCATGTCCGGTGATCCAGGCATAGTATATTGGGCTACTATACCTTGCTCTCGAAGAAAATCAGCAAATGGACCTGGCGCTTGTCCTTCACTAGTGTATCTGTCATAGTACTCACCACCACGGTCTGATCTCACGATCTTGATTGGTTTCCCAATCTGTTTTTCTACTTCTGCTTTATATTCTTTGAAAGCATCTAGTGCCTCACTTTTATTATAAAGCATATAGACATACATGTATCGTGAGTAATCATCAATAAATGTGATAAAGTACTTTTGACCATGTGCAGACAAATCAGGGCAACAAATATCCGTGTGTATAATTTCTAACAATTCAGAACTTCTCTTAGCCCCTTTATGTGACTTATTGGTCCGCTTACCCCTAATGCAGTCCACACAAGAATCAAACTCCGAATGGTTCAAAGATAGAAGAATTCCTTCTTTGTTTAACCTTTTGATTCTATCAACGGAGATATGTCCTAATCTCCTATGCCACAGGCTATAAGAATTCTCATCGATGATTCTTCTCTTAGTACCACGCGAAACAGTAAAAGATTGAGGCGAGTCAGAAATAATTTTAAATAAGCCATCAATCATAACTAAATTTGCAATAAAAATAGAATCCCTTTTCAAAGTCATGAGTTTCTTAGAAAGAACTAAATGATAATCAAATGGAATGAGTTTTGACATAGAAATCAAATTCCTTTTATAAGAGGGAGCATAAAACACATCATAAAGTTCTAAAACATGATTATTTGAAAAGGTTATGCGAAAAGTTCCAACGGCTTTCACAGGGTCTCCCTTCCCACTGCCTGAAAGGACATTTTCCTTATTGGGATGTGGAGGCCTGCTTGACAGAAAGCCCTGCGTGGTAGTCGAAATGTGGATCATCGAACCAGTGTCAATCCACTAAGTGTCATCATTAACGCTAGAAAAGTTAGATTCAAAAGTAACACACGATGAAAGCATACCTCTCATCTCCATTACATGTTGCCTCACACTGCCAATACCTGTAAGCCTCTTAGCACATAATTCAGACACGATGGCACCACCCATCTGCTTGTCTGTCAGCTTGAATTGCTTATCTAAGGCTTCCAGGTACCCTTTGGCTGTATCGCACTTAGGGACTGCTTCCCTAATGCTTCTGGTGATCCTTTGTTGCATAAACAGAAGAGACGAGCGGTTACTCCGCTCCCACAAATTATACCTTTCCTTTGCCTCTCTATCATTGGAGGCATCAACAGGTCTAGGAGGTTGTTCACACCTCAAGGCATAATCCAAGTCCAAGAAACCAAGTTGCAGCAAAACATCATCTCTCCAGTCAGCATAGTTGATGCTGCCATCTAAGATTGTTTTGTTGCTTACATCAGCCATAATCCTAGAGGTAGCAATTGGATCTGCAAAAAATAGAACAGACAAATATACAAATAAGCTCACAAGTAAAAATTTGAAGCAATCACAAGTCACTGTGCCATGTATGTATGCTTAACTCAAATGTAGCACGCAAGCAATATAAATACGTATCACCAATGTCTACCTGTGGGCAAAGACATTAGCATAGCATGTATTTATCTCAAGTGATGGGACTAAAACGTATTTGTAATTATCTAATACCTGTGGGCTACTTAGAAAATAACAAGGCCATTCTATCCCACCCTAATTAAATGTACAATTATGAGATATCTACCTGTGGGCAAAGATAAATCATAGCTACACATTTAATTACAATTGATATCTCAAATCCATATGTGATTAATGAATGCATGCAAACAAATTCAATAAACAAGGATGCTGTGGCTACTCCTCCAAGAATTACATGCTAATCACAGATATCATTTATGTGCACTGAAAATCCAAATGTGCATAACGTAATGGAGCAATTAATTCTCCCCTAATTAAATGTACAATTAAGAAATATCTACCTGTGGGCAAAGATAAATCAAAACTATACATTTAATTATAAGTGATATTTTAAATCCATATGTGATTAATTAATGCATGCAACAAATCAATAAACAAGGATGCTGTGGCTACTCCTCAAGAAATTGCACGCTAATCACAAATATCACTAATGTGCATATAACTCTAAATACGCACAACTTAATGGAGTATTTAACAAATTAATTTAATCAACAAATGTGACTAATTTAATCAACAAATGTGACTAAATAACTTAATTTAAATTCTCCCACTATTCCATGCACCCAAAAAATGTTTAATAAATTAATTTCAACTCAAAAAATTTTTACAAATTAAACAGTTAATTTAATTGCCAAAGGAGAAATTAATTTATAAAATAGGCAATTAAATAACACAGAAAAATTAAAATTTGTAAACACCTTTTCCAAAGATTAAAATAGTAGAAAAATTAATTTAAACATTTACAGTGCATGTAATAGTAATTAAAGTATTGTGAAAAATTAAATTAAATGCCCAAAATTAATTTTCTGAAAAATAAAACTAAATGGTCCATACACAAGAATCTAAAACAGGGCCCAAAATAATTTTTCAGAAAAATTTAGCCCAACAACGCAAGTGGCGGCCCAGCAGAAAAAAAAAACAAAGAATTCCTGTGGCCCAAAGTCATGACGGCCCAATCTGTTAACAAAACAAAAAAAAATTAGATGGCCCATTATCTTCAGCCCAGAACTCAAATATTTTCAAAAAAAAAAAAAGCAAAAAACAAATATCAGCATGCAGATAATAAGTGAAATGGTGTGTTTCAGCGTAGACTGAAACACACCGTTTCGATTTTTTTTTCAGGACCAAAAACTGATGGCCCAAAATAGCAGAGGCCCAAAAAAAAAACGCAGAAAGCCCGGGAAGCCTTTTTTTTTTTAAAGAATTAGTTGGTCCAAAAGCATTACGGCCCATTCTGCAAAGTTTTTTTTTTTTAAAAAAAAGTTTTAGATGGCCCAAACAGTGACGGCCCAAAGAACCTTTTTTTTTTTCATTAGTTGTCAAAACTGTGCGTTTCAGCTATAGAGCACCGTTTTGACCTTGCTGAGTCGGGTTAACCTAACCCGACTCATAGACCCGTTTCTGCGAAACCTACAGCCGCGACCCGAGAAAGCTGTAGCTGGCGCGACGCGATAGAGGACCTTGCCGACGGTGACCTCATCTTCAGCAGTCGTCAGCAATCTTACTTGGGCGACTGCCGGCGAGTTGAACTCCTTTGCCTCTGGATTCAGCGGCGGCGTTGCACGTTGACTCACATGGGCTTTTAACGGCGACCTCAACCTCCTTTTCCCGGGACCTGTCACGGCGGCTGCGACGGTGATCCCAGATACCTGCAGTCGCCGCGACGTGTCTCCTCCAGCAGACAACGCCGTCGACACTTCACGGCGATTTGCACGTCACAGTAGCCTCTTATCGGTGACTTCTCTCGACAGAAAGCTCTCTCTCCGGCAGCTCTCTCTCGCCGTCACAGGAAAAAGAAAATGGTCAAAGGGATAAAAAGGAAATAGAAATGATAATTTTTAGAGTTCCATATATCCCTTATTCTTTCCTAGAGAGTTACTCATAAAGAATAAAGATCAATAAATAAAGCAAGGTGATATTAAACCATCCTATGATACCACATGTTAGAAAATAAACATCTCTAATATGAAATAATCAATCCAGATTATCATATATACAAATATAAGATACAGCGGAAACTTTAAATTACCTCCTGCCATTGCTTTATTGATCTAATCTCTAAGAAGATCTGGAATGAATCAAGGACACCTGTAAATCAATAAAGAATGTCAGATAATCAACAGGCTCTTCCAGCTGGTGATTAGGCACAGTGATGGCAACTGTGGAAACTGCCGTCACCAGTGGGGAACCTTCGAGAGGGAGCTGAGAAGTAGGTCTCGCTCTGGACTCAGAGAAAGCAGTACTGAATTCTAAAATTGTTGTTGTGTTGTGTTTCCACCATCAGGAAAACAACCTTAAATAAACTGAGTCCCTAACCCACCTTGGACCGGGCCTAATGACTACGGGCCACACTCAGAAATATTTATTAATTATCCTAATTAATATCTAAATAAGTTATATAATTATAATAAATATACAAATGCATCACGTGAGGAGGGTTGTGGCCTTGTTGGATTGGATTTGGAATAAAGGAGGAGAGTGAGAACATGTGTTAGATGCTTGTGAATACATAGGAAGGATGCTGCCTGACCCTACCTCAGATTCCTGCTGCCAAAGCATAGACACTCCATTCGTTCATCAGGCAACATGTTATATTAGGGTTCAAATTTGAAAGTATAAACCAACGGGAGTTGGTCCGAGTGATAAGCGGTTCGGTATCGCTTAAGCAAAGTTTCGAATTTGAGCCTTGGCGTACGTAAAAAATCCCCGTTGGGAGATTCACCCACTATAGTCAGGTGCACGACGCGGGTCAGATCCGGATGTAGTCAGGGCAAAGCTCCAGTGAACCAGGTGGGCAAAAAAAAAAATTAAAAGTATAATTCCTTTTATATTTTTTTTAATTATAGAGATAGATAATGTGACAATATGAAATTATAAATGAGATTAAATTCATAATTCTTAGATAAGTTTTGATGTCACTAAGTTGATAATTTTTTTATCATTTAAAAATAAGTCCTAGTAAGTTAAAAGAAATTGCAAAAGAGTGTAAATAAGGAATTAAGCATTTTTTTTTGTGATTTTAAGAAATAAATAAAGAAAGAAAGAAATAGGTGGAGGTGGTGGAGCAAACGTGGATGTGGATACAAACAAAGCTAATAGTGTCGTGGCACTGGCACCACGCACTTTTGCACTATATTCCAACAAACACACATCTCACGGACTCGGATTAGTGGGCAACTCTCTTCTCCCATCGGTCACATCTCCACTTCCTTGTGCATGCTGAATACATCTATTTTATCTCACGGACTTGGATTAGTGGGCTATCATTTAAAAATTATTGTTAATAAAATTTAATATAAATAATAAAAAATTGATTTATATTTCATAAGAATGTGCGTTTGATTCTTATTATTATTATTATGATTAATTCAGTAGACGATCTCGTAAATCTCTTATAAGTACTCTCTTAGTCATAGGCTTATACTATAGTTTTGGTGAGAGACTGGTGTTGAATTTACCTAAATTTTTATTTACCAGAAAACAAAATTTATCTAAATTGTTTCAATGTAACTTTTAATTAATTAACTTACACAACACTGTCTTAATCTTAAATACAATGATGAGATATATGAATAATGTGAAGTTTTACCTTTCTTAATCTTAAGCACGTGTTTTCTTTTTTAAAATAATAAATAATATTTATGATTCAAATCCTGTAAATAAGAAAAAGAATTGTACAAGAGAGTAATGCCCAAGTCTTTTTTAATTCTCACCTTATATATATATTAATATATTTTTTTTATTGAAAATAATCCTATTTAAGATACGGTCAAGTATTAGATAAGAACATTTCTCTTAATAAAAATTTAAATTTTAACCTACTATATTATAATTAATTAATCTTTTTAATTAGATCTAACCTTTTGTCAGTAAGTTTTACCTCTTATTCATACTTTTACACACAAATTTTTTAGTTGGGGGCTTTGTCTATTTTAATTGAAATCCGGTGGCTGTGTAGTTTGAGTGTTGGATGATGCCTTTGTTTTCAAGATAATGGGATTGTTCCTAATTTTATAAAGTTATTATTAGCAGTTTTTGCTTAAAGTTGAAGTTTTAGTTTGGCCGAAATAAATTAATATTCCTAGTGTTAGTTAAAGTTGGCTGACTTTTGTGTTTCTCCCCCGAAGGAGAAGGTGCTGGCCCCCGCCCCGGAATCTTCCTCTCAACCTTCTACTGTGAGCTAATTTCCTTATAATTAAACATAACTTATAATAAAAGCGTAAGGTTAAATGTTGAAACTAGAGCTTCCCGTATTTTTTTTTTAAAAATATCAAAACTAAAGTACCCCATCCCTATTATTTATTTGATAATAATAAAAGATAAAAAAAATTATTTAAAGATCTTATAAAAAAATTTAATTATTTTAACGTCAAATGACAAATAAGTAATTTGTAAAGATAAATTATACACTAATGAATGATAAGATATTTATACTGCTTATTTATTACTAAGATATTTTAGAAATTAAATTTTTAATATGATTTCTAAGTAATTTTTTCTAAAAAAATATATATTAAAAATGATCTTTCTATTTATACTCATGCATTATCTGTGTTATTTTGTCTTGTCATTCTTAAATTCAAGGCCTCAATTTACCCCCCCCCCCAGCTTTGATTCGCGATGATCATAAACCTGTGAGCTTGATTTTTAGCTTGGCGACTAAATCTGATATCTAATATAATAAATATCTCCCAGCTCTTATTTTTGTCTCTTATAATTGTAATTGAGTGGTCACGGGCGCCACATTTTACACCTCTTTATTGTCAGTTTGCTTAATCCCCCCTTTTGCCTCTTGGAACATGGGGCAGCTGGCATTCCCCCCTTCATTATTCTCTCTTCTTCTTAAAAATAAAAATAAAAATTAAAATATATTTTAAAAATTTATTTAATAAAATAAAAATATGTTTTAAAATTTTACTTAATAAAATAAAAATAAAAATAAAATTAATGCATATTTTTTTTATAAAAATATGTCAAAAAGAGATATTGACACGTGTCAATAAATTCCCTATCTACGGATGGTCGAGAGGAGCTTCCAGATGAGAGAGAACGTTAAAGAAGAAAAGCAACTAAGCACCCTCCATTGAACACAACCGAACCAACAAGTTTGGTAATAATCCTCCATTAACACACCCCGCTTGAACCAGACCTTCCCACTCAAACATTAATTATACTCTAATACTATTACTTTACTCTAACCAGTTAGCTTCTCTGTCCCACCTCAACTGCCTCTCTCTCTCTCTCTCCTGTTTCTCTCTCCCCCTGAGATCTGAGAAGTGGCCATTTTCTCCACTTTCGCCTGTTCTTTTCAAGTTTTTGTCCGAGTTTTTGTGGACCATACAGTTTTATCCTGGAATTATAAGCAACGATTATTGCAGAGAGTTCTTCTTCTTCTTCTTCTTCTTCTTCTTCACATGGAGATCTTTAAGTTCTTTCCATATCAGAGCTCATGTTTTCAGCAAACGGCTGCTTTGCTTCCTCCTCCCGTCTCTTTCGCCAGACACTGTTGTTCTGGGTTATTCCATTAGCTACATTCTCATTGCTTTGCCATCACTATATGTGGGTCTTCTACAAATCAACCTCCTCCGTTTACTCTTGCTTCAAGTTATCAACTTTTAAAATCTGTAATTTATTCTCTTATTTATTATTATTACAACTGAGGGGGTTGTATTGAAAGAAAGACTGGGATGGGGCTGTTTCCGTTGCCCATTCTTTTTCTGGTGAAGCTCTGCGCCATTAGCTTTGCTTTGGGAGTCCAAGGATCTAGAGGTAAATATTTAATTTTCAGAATTCTTCATTTGAACTTGTGCACAAAATACAAATACTTTATCTGGGCTCGCCATATTCTTCTGTTAATGTTGTTGTAACCGTGACCCTGAGAAGCTTAAAGTTCATCTGGATCGTTATATCTCAGACGTTGGCAATTAGCTAAGATCACCAAACGGGGCATTGGTTGTCATTTTCTTTTCTCTATTATATGTTTGCATTGCTTACAGATTCTAATTTTGAATAGTGAATAAAAAACAGCTCTTGTGACTGATATTCTTACTGGGCGCTGTGCTCTTATTAGAACCAAAGGATATTGGCTCTAGTTGCATAAATGTGACTGATATTTGCAAACCATGGTTTTCTGAAGTTAATAATTATCCCTCTATTCAGTATCTATTGTTTACTTGGCGTCAGTTGTTCATGGTACTAATCAGTTTCTTCTGTTGTTTTATGCTTTTCTATTAATCTTCTCCTAGATTTTGCTGTTTCCCCATCCCCAGCAACCATTCCAGTGCATTCTTCTCCCACAAACTCTTGGGGAACAATTGCCCCAAATACACCAGCTGTACCAAATGGTAATTTCATTCTCATCGAATGCTAATGATTTATCATAGCATCATCTGATCCGGAGGCTGTTTTTTCACCACTCAGGGCCTTTGTTACACCATTCAGTTGCATCTTCACCTCCCACAACTCCATTGCCAATGAAGACAATGGGGGCCGCCGAGCCATCTGCATCACCAAGTACTAGTGCTGCAACGATATCACCATCATTTAAGGTTGTTCCTCCACCCTCAGCTGAGCCATCTGCATCACCTAGTTCAAGTTCTACAATGTTACCACCAACATCATCTAAGGCTGTCCCCCCACCTTCTACTGAGCCATCTGCATCACCAAGTGCAGGCGCTACAATATCACCGCCTCCATCATACAAGGTTGTTCTTCCACCCTCATCTCAGCCATCTGCACCACCAAGTGCAACAGTATTACCGCGTTCATCACATAAGGTTGTTCCTCCACCCTCAACTTCACAACGGCAAGTACCACCTTCAGTACAACCGAGTCCTCCTCAAAGAACAGAACCTGCTTTGACACCTCCAGTCTCCACGCCTGACATTCCAGGTACATTGTACATGGCCTGGTATTTTATTTTCAGAATGGGGTTGGGGAGTCCAGCTTCTGATTGATTTTGACTGATATTCTGCTTTTGTATTGCATATTGAACAGCTCCCATTGCAACGCCTTCTGTTGATATGCCTAAACATTCGCCAGTTAGGTTGCCAGTTGAACCGGATTTACCACCTAAAAGAAATGCAAATGAGAGTCACAACGTGGAGCCAGTTTCACCAGGCATGTGATGGTACATTTGTCATGTCTTATGATTTCCTTTTTGTCATTTCTTAATCTAGTTGGTATTGACCCTATATGTGCTCTTCAATTGTATATTTGAACAGCCCCAGTTGCAACACCTCATGTCAATTTGCCCAAAATTTCACCGGCCAGCCCACCGACTGAAAATGGAAGTTTTCCGCCTATTATTCACAAAAGGGATGCAAAGAAAGGTCATGCCCCGGAGCCAGCTTTACCGAGTATGTGATGAAAATCTTCTCAAGTTATGTGAATTCTTCCAAGATGGTTTAAACTTCTTTTTTATTATTATTGATCCAACATATGATTTTCTATTGTATTTTAACAGCCCCAGCAGTACCTTCTACCAAATTGCCAAACAGTTCACCAATCAGTCAACCAACTGGACATGGAAGTTTGCCTCCTAATATCCATAGTAGGAATGCAAGTATGTGACCAAGACCTTGTTATGTTGTCACTAGAACATTATCAGAGATCTTGAATTTTCTTGTTCGTCATAGCCAGATTTTTATTTGCATCGACCTTGATCTTATCTATAATTGCATTTTGAACAGCCTCTCCTGCGCCTCCTGCCAGTTTGCCTCAAATTTCACCAGTTAGCCAACCAAGTACACATGGAAGTTTGCCACCTAAAGTTCATAAAAGGATTCCAAATGAGGATCACACCCCAGAGCCAGCTTCGCCAGGTATGTAACTATGTCTTACCAAATCATCTCTAGAATTCAACTATTTGGTTCTGAACTTCATCATTCTCATTGGATGCAGAATCTGTTGCATCCTCCCCAAGAAACATGCGACATAACCCACCACTAGTTCACCCTATTTCCCCAAGTTTAACTCCGCCAATATTACCGGGTAAATTTCAGTACCTTAATTTGTTTAAAGAGAGGAAGAAATGAGAATATTTAGATTTCTATTTATGGGATCACTTCTATTTGTCTCATTGTTGTCTTTATGCAGCACCAGTTGCATCACCATCAAGTGCATTCCCCATTAACCCACCATCTGTCCACCCAGTTATACCTGTATTATCTCCAACAGAAATACCAGGTGCAAATTTTAAAAAGAGAATTTTTCTCTCTCGCTACTTTTCAGTCACTTTTTCGCATTATTCATTTTGTAGGTGCTGTGATGTGATTGATTTTGTTCTCACTACATAAACCTTATCCTGTGTGTTCCATTGAAGTAGTATGTCTATGTAGATATGCTAGAGAAATTATAGGGATAACGGTAATATGTCATGATTGTAGGGATTTGAGAAATAACGGTTGATTTTGTCATTCATTGTACATCCCGGGATATCAGGAAATTCATAATGATCTTGATTCCCCTTTCTTGTATATATGTTACACTATACAGAACGGAATAGACAGAATTTGAATTGTCTACCTTCTGAAATTGTTCATGGTATCAGAGGCAGGTTCAGAACGATCACCAGAATCGTCAATGGCCTCATATGATCACCAGGAGGGAGTCCCCAAGAATGGGTCCTCCAAAATCGTCAATGTTGACGGGTCGTCGACTTTACTTGTGTCTGAGAAACTCACCGGCGAAAACTTCATGGAGTGGGCTCAGTCGATGAAGCTAGCTATCGGTGGCAGAGACAAACTCGAGTATCTCACCTCTGATGCACCAGTCCTCGGCGATGCGCAGACACAAAGGAAATGGCAGTCAGACAACTTACTGGTCTCGTCATGGTTGATTAATGCCATGGCCCCAGGAATCAAAAAGGGCTACATGTTCTTACCTTCAGCCAAAGCCATCTGGGACGCAGTCCGTGACGCATATGGAAACAAAGCCAACGCGTCGGTGATCTTTGATGTTCGCTCGAAACTGTGGCAGGCAAAGCAGGGTACACGGTCGCTGAGTGAGTACTGGTTGGAGAAAACCGCCCTATGGCAGGAGCTCGATCAACTCAGAGAACGAGTCTAGAGGTGCGCCGACGACGCGACCGAGAGCAAGCGTGAGATGGAGGAGGAACGCCTGTATGAACTGCTCGCCGGACTGAATCCAGCGTATGATGACGTTAGAAGCCGAATCCTTGCTCGTGACCCTCTCCCGTCGGTTCGCGAGGCTTTCTCCACTCTGAGATATGAAGAATCCAGGCGCAAAGTGATGCTGCCAGAATTCCATTCCAACGCCGACGCCTCTCACGCGACGCAAGTGGAGCCTTCAGCGTTAGCCTCCCGAGCCCAGAAGCCCAATAGGCCCAATCCACCAAATCAGCACACTCAGCCCAATCAACGCAACCCAGATCGTCCATTTTGTGAGCATTGCAGGAAATTAGGGCATACAAGGGATACGTGTTGGGATATTCATGGCAAGCCACCGGATTGGAAACCAAAAAAGGGTAAATCTAGGGGATATGTGGCTGACATGTCTCAACAAAGTGAAGTGGGTTCTACTTCAACTGCTGATCAGCTAAATTTAATCCTGGAAAGATTGGCAGCCTTAGAAAATAAACCACTTTCTGCTAGTGTGGTACAACGAGGTAAATTTTTTAAAGCCTTAACTACCATCAAAGGTATGAATTCCGGACCTATTTGGATAGTTGACTCAGGCGCCTCTGACCATATGACTGATAATTGCTCTTTATTCACCACATATGTTCCCTCAAAATCCCAACTCACTGTCAAAATTGCAGATGCCTCAACCTCCATTGTTGCAGGAATTGGGAATATTAAAGTTACTGATTCCCTAACACTCAAAGCGGTCCTACATGTTCCCAACCTAAAATGCAATTTATTATCTGTTAGTCAATTGACTCGTGATGAACGCTGTCATGCTAAATTTGTTGCTGCCCACTGTATTTTTCAGGATCTGCTCACGGGGACGATGATTGGCGTTGCTAAGGAGTTTGAGGGTCTTTACTACCTGAATGACTGTACTACTCGGACCCTCCGTAATTGTAAGGCTGTGTCTCTCCCTCATGCTAGTGACATAGAAGTATGGCATCAACGATTAGGACACCCAAATTTCCATTACATGACTACTATGCTACCATCTATTTGCAATAATAAAAAGAACTCTGATTTTCATTGTGACTCTTGTGAGATTGCGAAACATCATCGAACTTCATTTCCCAGTTCTCCTTATCGCCCATCAAAACCATTCTCCCTAATCCATAGTGATTTATGGGGTCCATCTCGTGTCCCAAATCGCACACACTCAAAGTGGTTTATAACGTTTATTGATGACCATACACGTGTTAGTTGGGTCTTTCTTTTAAATGATAAAACCCAAGTACCACAAACTTTCATATATTTTTACCACATGATCCAAACCCAGTTTCATGAAAACATTCAGATTCTCCACACCGACAATGGCACTGAGTATTTCAATCAAACGCTATCCACCTTTTTAACCAATCACGGTATTTTACATAAGAGTTCGTGTGCTCATAGCCCCCAACAGAATGGCATTGCCGAAAGAAAAAACCGTCACCTCTTAGAGACCGCTCGCGCCATGATGTTTGGTAGCAACGTCCCTTCCTTTTATTGGAGTGATGCCATTCTTCAAGCTACATTCCTCATTAATCGCATGCCTAGCAAACCACTATCCTTCCGCACACCATTACAAGTCTTACAGGCTTACTACAACCGACCTTACTTGGAAAACACTCTTCCACTTCGAATCTTTGGTTGTACCACTTATGTCCATCTCTATCAAGCCACTAAACTAGAACCTAAAGCCACTCGGTGCATCTTCTTGGGTCATGCTGGAACCCAGAAAGGATACAAGTGTTATGACCCTCTCTCCAAACGACTCTATCTCACTTGTGATACTACCTTCCAAGAAACAACTCCATATTACCCTTCGTCTTCAATTCAGGGGGAGAGTTGGAGAGAATTTCAGACATCGCAACCTCAACAACCTCAGCATGACTCAGAACCATCACCCATTACATCTGACCTTGAGATTGTTGTCCCAAATGACCCAATACCTATGCCTCAAAACCAAGAAAATACTTGCTCAGGGGGAGACACCAACAGGTGGGAAAAAACATACACACGTCGACACACGACAGGAGAAGACTCTCAAACAGATAATGCAATCCATGAATCTGAACCTGAAGTAGATCACGGAATAATAAGTGCAAATGTTCCCATACAAGATGATCTTGAGTTACCAATTGCTCTACGAAAACAGCCGAGGACTTGCACCCAACATCCTATTGAGAGGTTTGTCTCATATAAAGCCCTTAGCTCACACTACTGTACTTTTGTCTCACATTTAGACCAGGTTGAGATACCCAATAACATACATGAAGCTCTAGCTAACCCTCAATGGAGACAAGCTGTCATGGAAGAGATGAAAGCACTTGAACTGAATGGCACGTGGGAAGTTGTTGATCTACCCAGTGGAAAAAAACCAGTGGGTTGTAAATGGGTTTTTACCCCAAAGTACACTGCTGATGGGAGCTTGGATAAATATAAAGCATGGCTAGTTGCAAAAGGTTTCTCACAGGTTTATGGTATGGACTATACGGAGACATTTGCACCAGTAGCGAAGCTGAATACCATCCGAATATTATTATCACTCGCTGCTAACCTAGATTGGTCACTACATCAAATGGACATAAAGAATGCATTTCTAAACGGGGAATTGAAAGAGGAAGTATATATGAAGCTACCTCCAGGGTTTCCAAGTGAAAGAGCAGATCAAGTTTGTAGACTCAAGAAATCTCTATATGGACTCAAGCAGTCTCCTCGAGCCTGGTTCGAAAGATTCACTCAAGTCTTGAAAACTCAGGGATATACTCAAGGACAAAGTGACCACACCCTATTCTTCAAACATCTGAAGGGGAACATTGTCATACTAGCAGTTTATGTGGATGATATTGTCCTCACAGGTAATGATATAAGAGAAATAGAACGCATTAAGAAGGCATTAAATCAAGAGTTTCAGGTCAAAGATCTGGGACAAATGAAGTACTTTCTTGGGATGGAAGTCGCCAGGTCAAAGAAAGGGATATACATCTCACAAAAGAAGTACATCATGGATCTTTTGAAAGAAACAGGCATGTTGGGGTGCAGACCCAGTGACACCCCGATAAGAATCGATAAAGTACAATATGATCAGAATTTAGGAAAAGAAGTAGACTTGAGAAGATACCAACGCATGGGGGGGAAGCTAATTTACTTATCACATACACGGCCAGACATTGCTTTTGCCGTCAGTGTGGTAAGTCAATATTCCCATAATCCGAAGCAAAAGCATCTGAATGAAGTTTACAGAATTCTACGATATCTGAAAGGATCACCAGGACGTGGTCTCCTGTTTAAAAGGTCAGAACAAAGGACTGTTGAAATGTTCACCGATGTGGATTGGGCAGGTGATCAAGAAGATAGGAAATCAACTTCTGGGTACTTCACCTTCGTATGGGGAAACCTAGTTACTTGGCGAAGTAAAAAACAAAATGTAGTAGCTAGTAGCAGTGCTGAAGCCGAGTTCAGAGCCATAGCACTTGGAGTTTGTGAGGGAATTTGGGTAAAAAGGATGCTAGAGGAATTGAAACTGCTCACACACCTGCCAATTACTCTTCACTCTGATAATATGGCTGCCATAAACATCTCTCACAACCCAGTTCAACATGATCGAATGAAGCATGTAGAGATTGATAAGCATTTTATAAGGGAAAAGATCGATGAGGGAATCATCAAGCTTAAATACATTCCTTCAAGAGACCAGACGGCAGATGTACTTACAAAAGCACTGGGCAAAGAAAAATTCGAATATTTCATCAGCAAGTTGGACATGTTTGATATATACAGTCCAACTTGAGGGGGAGTGTAGATATGCTAGAGAAATTATAGGGATAACGGGGTAATATGTCATGATTGTAGGGATTTGAGAAATAACGGTTGATTTTGTCATTCATTGTACATCCCGGGATATCAGGAAATTCATAATGATCTTGATTCCCCTTTCTTGTATATATGTTACACTATACAGAACGGAATAGACAGAATTTGAATTCTCTACCTTCTGAAATTGTTCAGTCTAGCATTTGTATCTGATTGCTTTAATTTCTTTATTTAGTTGTGAAATGTAAATGCTATTTTGAGACAATATTGTGATTCATGGACATTTTATTGATGGAAAACATGTGTTCCAGCTGCAGCAATCTCTCCTTTATCAACTCCTTCCAGAGTTATCAATTGGAAAAAGGGTGGAGCACCAGTTGCTGCGCCTTCATATAAACCATCAAAGCCGCTTCCAGCTTCAATACATTCCCCTCCTCAAGGTAGGCTATAATAGCATACCTTGATATATATATATAATAACATTATTTATATTGATACCTTTTTTTGCTTTAGCCCCTGCTGCACATGAGCATCATCATAAAAGGAACATATTCCCCAGTCCTGCTCCTGCATCATCAGATCTAGTTTCCCCTTCTACTTCAATTAACCAAGGTTTGGTGTGAAACCTGATCTATTATTTTGCACCATTTACTTTCTGCAATTTACCAAAACTCCTTTTTTGCTTTCTTTCTTATTTTTGGTCATTTTCACTACTTGATATATGTCAAGCAACGCCTCCTTCATTACTCCCAACAAGCGCACGAAGACATCATGGTCCACCACCAGCTAACCCAGGTAAGTACCTTTACAAGTATAAACGATGTTAGCCATTTATTCTAGGAGATAGAGAAGATAGCTAATAGGCATTTTAGTTTCTGATATATATATATATATATTTTTTTTCCATGGTTGAAACTTCAGCTACTACATTCTCTTTCCCAACTTTGCCACCAGCGAGCCAGGTTTCACATGCTCCTTCTCCATTGTTCAGATTCGGCCCTCATCCTACGAAAAGTACGGAGGAAAAATTACATCCTTTTAATTCATGGAAAGTTATATTTGAAAATCAAGTCTTTTCATTATCATCTATTTTCCACTTTGCATGATTTACTGTGTTTTCTATTGCAAGTACCATTTATTTCTCCTGAATCACCTCCTGGGTCTTCTTCCGAGAGACCTAAGACACCAGTCCTGCCTAAAGTTCAAGCACTTCCACCTCCACCACCTAATGAAGGCTAGCACCTTATTTTCTTAATCTCTTTTAATTATTCCAAGCCTTATTCATTTTACTGAAATATAGTGCCATTTTTTTTTCTTCAGACTGTTTATCAACTGTCTGCACAGAGCCCTATACAAATTCTCCCCCCGGAGCACCCTGCAGATGTGTCTGGCCCATGCAAGTTGGTCTTCGACTCGGGGTTTCTCTTTATACCTTCTTCCCTTTGGTTTCAGAACTGGCTTCTGAAATTTCCATAGGAGTTTTCATGAAGCAAAGTCAAGTTCGCATAATGGGAGCTAAATCAGCTGATCAGCAACCAGAGGAAACTGATGTTTTAATTTATTTGGTTCCACTTGGGGAGATTTTTGATAACACTACAGCTGTTTTGACCTCTCAGAGATTTTGGCATAAAAAGGTTGCTATAAAAGCTTCTTACTTTGGAGACTATGAAGTGTTATATGTGAGCTATCCAGGTACATGCAAAAACAAAAATCTTTGTTTAATTCTCATCTCTCTTGCTATTTTGGTGAGAAATCTTGTGAATTATTCTATGTATAGGCTTACCGCCATCGCCTCCTCTACCGCCGAGCATCACAATGATAGATGGTGGTCCATATTCTAATGGCAATAATGGAAGGACAATAAAGCCCATTGGGGTGGACATACCAAAAAGACAGCATAGGAATCGACTTAGCGGCAGCATGATTGCCATTATTTCACTTTCAGCTTTTGTAGCCGTTCTTTTATGTTCTGCTGCTGCATGGGTCTTGTTGTTCAAGCGCAGAGATCATGTATCTCAAACAACATCGAATCCTCGGACTTTACCTCCTTCTCTTTCTAAAACCCCAGGTAATGCAACTGCCCATCTCTAAAAAACACATTAACTCGTGCATTTTGTCCTGTCAACTGTTAGGGACGAGCAAAAGCTTGTCTTAGTGGCCGATTATCGAATACAATACTATTTACAAACTGATTAGTCAAATCAATTGGATGATTTTTCTTAGCATCATATTTTTAAGTTATAATTGAAGTTGGTTAGTTATGGATGTTGCCATATGACACAACTGCAGTAACGATTTGATTGATCAATCTTCTGCCACTTTGCTTAATAAACAAAATTATGAATTTCACAGGCACTGTTGGGTCATTGACTGGAGTTGGGCCAGTTTCTGCATCTTCATCATTTCGATCTAGCATTGCAGCTTATAAAGGTTCTGCCAAGACTTTCAGCATGAGTGACATTGAGAGAGCCACTAATAAGTTTCACGATTCAAGAATACTTGGAGAAGGTGGTTTTGGGCGCGTTTATAGTGGTACTCTTGATGACGGGACTAAAGTGGCAGTCAAGGTTCTAAAGAGGGAGGATCATCATGGTGATCGCGAATTCCTAGCTGAAGTTGAGATGCTTAGCCGTTTGCACCATCGAAATTTGGTCAAGTTGATAGGAATATGCACAGAGGAGACATTCCGCTGCTTGGTTTATGAACTCATTCCAAATGGCAGTGTGGATTCCCATTTGCATGGTTGGTAAATCTGCTTCATTTTCTTACTCTGGATTTAAGGTTCCTTGCTAATTTTTAAGACTTTTTTAACATAATGGATTTTTACTTTTCCTTTTGATCTGCTGATAGGAGATGGCAGGGAGACCAGTCCAATTGATTGGGTCTCCCGCATGAAGATAGCTCTCGGTGCTGCTCGAGGTTTGGCTTATTTGCATGAAGATTCAAGTCCCCACGTAATACATAGGGACTTCAAGTCTTCCAACATCTTGTTGGAAGATGATTTTATACCAAAAGTATCCGATTTTGGACTGGCCCGGATAGCAACTGACGAGGAGAACCGACACATATCGACACGTGTCATGGGAACATTCGGGTACTAAGTCTTTACCTTTCCTTTTTATTCTTAGATGAGTTTTACCATTGTTCATTTTCATTCACTGGTTTGATTTATTTTCAATTTTAAAATGTGCTCCAGTTATGTAGCTCCAGAGTATGCCATGACTGGGCATCTTTTGGTAAAGAGTGATGTTTACAGCTATGGTGTTGTTCTTCTTGAGCTTCTGACTGGAAGAAAGCCAGTAGATATGTCACAACCTCCCGGTCAAGAGAACCTCGTCGCGTGGGCGCGCCCCCTGCTGACAAGCAGAGAAGGACTTGAAGCGATAATTGATCCCTCACTGGGACCCGATGTGCCTTTTGATAGTGTGGCTAAAGTTGCAGCCATTGCTTCAATGTGTGTGCAGCCAGAGGTATCGAACCGTCCTTTCATGGGAGAGGTTGTCCAGGCCTTAAAACTCGTATGTAACGAATGCGACGAAGCGAAAGTAGCAATTTCAAGAAGTTCTAGCGAGGATGATTTGTCTGTTGACTTGGATATGGGAATCAGTACTGTTTCTAGACCACAACGACCAGATAACATCCAAGGACAACACTTTGCTACCAACATGGACCGGGGAATGGATATCGAACGAGGGTTATCGGCATCAGAATTATTCAGTTCATCTGCAAGATTTGGTAGAGATGAATCTGGATCATTTAGAAGACACTCTTATTCAGGTCCTTTGAGGACTGGAAGAAGCAGACGGTTATGGCATATGTTTAGAAGGATTTCTGGTGGTAGTGTCAGCGAACATGGAATCATGTAGAAGTTATGATCTTTTGGACATCTAAGATCGAGCCACTGCATATAGTGAAGTCTCTGTGGATCTCTCTCCCTTAGACATGCGAAATGGCAAAAGCAGTAAATAAGATGTTCCATGGTTTTTGCTGTGAAGAGGAGAAAACACCGAATCTATGGCTTGAATGATGAGGAAGATGAGAGAGAGCCTTTTGATTGCTTAACTGGGAACTGTTTTTTCCACTGCGCAATACGATATGCAGTTGCAGAATAATAAATGTGGGGTCAAGAAATTTCAAATTTTTGAAGGGTCTGTAGATACAATTTGTACCTTAAAAAGAGGAAGAAATCTCTGGTTAGTTCTGTAGAACTTTGTGAATCATATGAATGCATTGCTAACTTTACAGGCAGCGAAACTTCCCAAGCTGAGCATAACTTCACAAGTCTGGGAGGAAAGTTTAAAATATATATATATATATATATATATATATATATATATATATATATGTTTATTAGTTATTTTAGTTTTTTTTGGTTGCCCACCTTCTTCACCAGAGTTTTGCCTCGACTACATCTGGATCCTACCCGCGTCGCGCACCTGGCTATGGTGAGTGAGTCTCCCAACGAGGATTTTCTGCATATGCCAAGGCTCGAACTTGAGATTTTGTTTAAGCGATACTGAATCATTTATCACTCAAACTAACCCCCGTTGGTTAGCTATTTTATTTAAATTACTGTCTCTTTCTCTGTCACATGTTGTTTCATTAGGCCAGTTTGTTTTGTAATAAACTTGATCGTAAATTCAAGTATAATAAGGATATCTAGCTCATTATATGTTTCTCTCATTTTATTTTTGTCATTAATTAATTCTCTAAGGCATAGAGGCCTTTATATGATGTAACATAAGATTGATAATTGTTTTGATGCTTAAGAAATTTATTCAAGATTATAAATGAAATTAAAATGTTTAAAACATGATACATCTTCGTGACAATGATAAATACTACTATTGCAAGATGTATCAAGAAAAATAGTTATAAAATCAATTTATAAAATAGTTATAAAATCAATTAATATTGATAATTTTGCTCATCCATTGCACGGGCTTTTATGGTTGGGCTGCCTAATCTAATGCACAGGCCACCTTGGTTGGCCCAAAAATTTTTTAAGCATTAGCTGGGTTCAGATATGAATTAATTGAACTGGACTTACTAACGGGGGTTAGTCCGAGTGGTAAGCGGCTCGGTATCGCTTAAGCGAGGTCTCGAGTTCGAGCCTTGGATTACGCAGAAAATCCCCGTTGGGAGACTCACCCACCATAGCCAGGTGCGCGACGCGGGTCGGATCCGGATGTAGTCGGGGCAAAGCTCCGGTGAACCGGGTGGGCAAAAAAAAAAATTGAATTCGACTTGCTCAAGCCAAGGTTATTGTTAACTAACATTGGATTGAGTTTAGCGAAAATGATTAGTCTCTTAAACATGAACTAAAATTTAAATCTCTATAAAAAAAGTATTCAAATTTAATGCGAGACAATATTTCGATTATCTTCATTTGTATTTAATAATAAAAAAAGGTCATTGTTTATGCTTGGTCATAGATAGTTTGAAAAGTTGATAGGTTCTTTTCTTTCTTTCTTTTTTAAAAAAATATTCTTGATTTTTTTTATAGAATTTATATAATAACATAAAAATAATAGTAATGTTACGAAAATTAAAAATAATTTTATATAAGTTGTTTTAAAATTATATTTGTCAGCAAAGCAACTAATCATCAAGAACAGCAAAAAACTCTCTTTTTTTGTAAAAAAAAAAAATCTAAGGGGTTTCAACATTTATTGCATATATGCCATGGGGGTGTGGTGAGTGATGACACTTGTATGAAGTTGATAGTTGAAATCTTGTATAAAGGTTGTCTTGAATTTTTGGCTTAATTCCATTCATTCTTTACATTATTTAGTATCTTGTACTATTTAGTCACAATGGAGTATGGTTGGGTTCAAATGAAAGTAACTCTCCCACATACATCTTTTACATTTCAATTGTCTTAGATTTCAAAATCTTTTTGAGGAGATAATCATCATTTTTTTTTTAAAAAATGTATTACTTGATATCAAATGCTATTGAATTAAATTTGAGTAGTGTTAGGTTTAAATAAGGTCAATTCTCCTATAAACAGATTTTATATTTACATATATTTAAACCTAAGATCACATACTTAAACAGACCTAACTCATTCAGTTAGGATTAATGTTGTTCGGTAACAATGATAAAATTTTATGGATTAATCCATTGAACCTTACTTGGCTATTAGCATATATCTCTGAATTGGTTTCTTTGTTAATTTACTTTGTTCATGGATCGAATCAGAATAAATAATTAGAGTCAGGTGGGCAGAACCTCATTTACTCTTTCAGAAATAATCTCCCGAATCTTACTAAATTTGTTAATTAATTATGTGATACCAGAAGTGTTCATGTATCTACGAATAAATAAATAAATATACGCAAAATGATTTCAACAGTGCATACATGATAAAATATTTAAATTTTTTTTATAATTATAAAAAAAAAACACCAATACATATTGTATAATCATTATAACAATTTTGTAGCAAAAATTCTTGATATGCTATCCATGATGGCCTATAAAATTAAATGAGTATACATCTCTCAATAATACATATAGGTGCATTCTCCTAATATATACCACCATGCCCCCTCTTCCTCTCCCTAAAACCTCCGAGCAATCTTCAAATCCAAGGATGCCTAACGACACTTGGGACCTGTATTCTCTCTCCAATCATTATCGTCCCCAATCCCAAACAAGGCCTGTTATCATGCCTGCTCAAGTTTCAAACCTGCTAATTGCATATCGCCGTATTTTCACCAGAGATAATCGTCCCGCTGGAGTGTTTCCTATCATCCGCAGCGTGACTGGTTCATCACGTCACTCGAATCGCTCCTTAACTACCGCTGCCTCTCAAGGAGGGTTCCTTTCTGGCTCACAGCATACAAGTCGGCTCCAGAATGCCACAGCTTCTGACTTGAGGAGATTCTTGAGGACGTCACAGCGTCTTGATGCAATGTGTGCTCGGCGCAGAGGTTCCCATACCACCGTGCCTCCTCCTAAGGCGGTGTCTCAGAACCGTGCCACAACATTACCACCACAACTGAATAACAACACGGTGGTTGTGAGGATGAGACAAGAACCTGTTCCAGACGAAGAGTCTGAAACTGATGAAAGTGCTGGAACTCAGCCCTATATCAACCTGTTAGATAATCCCATTGGGAATGCTGGGTCTGCTGCTGAAGAACCAGTTCCTGAGGAGGAGGAGGATTTAACTCTGAGGTTCTAGAGTTTCATAGTTTTAGTTGTGGTTGATGTTATGGTTGGAGTCGTTATGCAGTTGTTGTTGTTGTGAGGCCTCTTCATTGTCGTGTTTGTGGTTGTGTGTTTTGGTTTGCCGTGGTTATGCAGTTGTTGTTGTTAGAATGAAGAGGCAGATAATTTGATATTATCGGCCATGGTTTCTAAAATAAGTGTCGTATCACATTTTCATTAATGAAGTTTACAAGTTTCAGTTGTCATTTCTCTTGATTCCAGCTTGGGTTTTAAGCTTTTGTGTTTGATGATGTAAGTGGAGAAGAAGGATAATGAGATGATATCAATTCACTATATATAATTGACATCAGTATAAAATAGATTAAGAAGCCCCCCTTAATTATTTGTAAATCATAAACATCATCATATTTTTTTATCAGTGGGAGATGACTCTTTTGAAAGAAGCGAACCTAAGTTTCTGTTTATTTAAATAAAATAACTAATAAGTAACATAAAAACTATAGTGTTATATTTTCACCGAAGAACCTGGTAAAATTTTTATTAACTATTATTTTCAATAACCTATCGAATTTTGTTTTAGTTTCTTAAACTTAAATTTAGTTTCAATTCCTAAACATTTCTTGTTAAGGGATAAAAACGTTTTTAATAATTTCAGTTAAGTTATAAATATTAACCGCTAAGCTACTATCCATCGCTCACATAGTCTTATATAGTTTTCACTTTTCACGGTCAAAGAAAAAGTGGGAAAATAAAAAAAATAACAATAAAAAAATCTTAATCCATCATCAAAACATTAAAAGGGGCATTCCGAGAATCGAACTCGGGACCTCTCGCACCCAAAGCGAGAATCATACCACTAGACCAAATGCCCGGTTTGGAATTAACGCGTAACGTTTATATATATTTTCTTACATACACACCAAATCATATAAAAGTTAATCGAACATGAAAATCTTATACATGTATCAATATCATCAATAGAGCATAAAATTTCTTAAAAAACCACACCATTTATAAGTTGTAAACTTACTTTTCAAATTTCGGGCAATGTATCAAACTCACATATAATTTATAGTTAAGGAAAAATAAAGATAACAATAAAGAGATTTGCGATTATGTTGTGTTAAACATACATATTCTTTTATTGGAGATAAATTATATTCAAAATCATGTTAAATATTAAATATAAATATCTCTCTTAATAAAAATTTAAATATTAATTTATCATAATATAAAAAGCTAGTCATTTTCGTTAGACCTAACTCATTGGTAAGAAATTTATAATTTTCACATCTCATATGGTTATATCCCTCACAAGTTAAAAGTTATGCCTTGTAGAGTGACCATGTGGATCATTAGGCATATGAAAGTTAGATACAGTGTGGAACAGAAAAGCATATATACCGCTAACAACTAACAAGACATGAATATATCACAAAATCAACTTGAACAAACAAACGTTTTCGTGGAAGCAGTTTCTACCTTGAACCATACAGACACAAAGTCGGACCTGCTATATCCTTAGAAGGTGCATTTATCATTTCAACTCCAATAATGTGAATGAAAGCTGGTGACATTAAAGGAAACGAGGCAAACAGTAATGAGCTCAGATGTACTAGAGAAGGAAAATGGTTATTAGAAAGTAAAATCCCATGATAGTTTTACTATTCAGAGTTCAATAATAGGTCTTGCAATCAATAATAACAGTTACAACAAATATTATCTCACTAAATACGGTTGACTACATAAATCATACAACATCATTATGTTCTATCAACAGCTAAATCTTTTAATATATTGTTAATCTAAAGGTTCTGTTCTATAATTTTATTAAATGTCCTCTTCTATCTTCTTTTACCCTTTTTTAAAAGACTTCATCCTGTCTGGTTTATTTTTCTTCACAGCGCCTCCAACAACTTTCTTCGTACATCTTTAAATCACTTCAAACAATTTTTTCGATTTTCGCTTCACAAGCCTTACAAATGGGACTAGTAAAACAAGAATAGCTGTCTTAAATCTATGCATAATAGCTTGTAACTCTTATCAGTATGAACTTCCAAAGGCATTCAATTCTTCAAAATCTTCCTCAGATGAAGCGAGATCCTCACTAGGTACATAACCGGCGTCTTTCATTAGCTCATTCAATCCATTCATCAAGGGGTAAATCTCAGAAGCATGACGGTTGGAAGTATCCCCAACCAAAAAGGGGGCAAACTCATTGCCAACAGCAACCCAAGTACAACCAGGAGCCTTTCTCACACCTAAGTCCCTCATACAAGTCCTCACATATGCTAGTTCACTCCAACGGCCAGCAGCAGCATACATGTTGGCGATCAACACATAGTAACCTGAATGATCAGGCTTCATCTCCAGCAATTTCCCTGCAGCCCATCCCCCCATCTCTGTATTTCCATGGATTTTACAGGCTCCTAAAAGAGTTGCCCACATGGCAGCAGTTGGCTTGTACGGCATACCAGTCATAACTTGCTTCGCTTAGTATAGAAGACCAGCTCTCCCAAATAGATCAACCATGCAAGCATAGTGCTCCAGGCAAGGACTAACCCCAAAGACACCTGTCATCTTATTAAACACCAGTTCTCCTTGGGCAAGAAGGCCTGAGTGACTACAAGCCGATAAAACTGCAATAATTGTGATCTTGTCAGGTTTAATCCCAACCCTGCACATCTCTTCAAATAGTTTTACAGCAGTTTCTCGATCTCCCTTCATGCCATATCCAGCAATCATAGAAGTATATGTGATTTCATCTCTTGTGTTCAATGAATCAAACAGCCGTCTAGCTTCTAAGACGTTTCCAGACCTTGCATACATGTCCACAAGAGCATTCCACAATAACAAAAGGTCCTTAAAGTCCTCACGTTTCATGATGTAGCAATGAAATTCTTTCCCATGATGTAGATTTGCTATGCGAGCACAAAGAGGAAGAATGCTTGCAATGGTCACATAATTAGGTTCAACCCCCTCACAGAACATCTCTCTGAAAAGGAAGGACACTTCTTCATATCGATCCACGTTAGCATATCCAGAAAGCATGGCATTCCAAGTAATCACACCTTTTTCTTCTATTTTATGGAAGACCATATATGCACGCCTAAGGTCTTTACACCTAGAATACATAGTAATTAATGCGTTTCTTATGTTATCAAACAAATCAGAGCAAGTTCGGACTGCATGTCCATGAATCTCCTTTCCTAATTTAAGGGCTCCAATGTGGGAGCATCCATTTAATCCAATGACCATCGCCACAGAGTCCAAATGATGAATAGATATTCTCATCTGAGAAATCAAAAGAAGTGCCATCCTGAAATTGGTTCTTCGCAAGCACGCCCCTGCAATGGTGTTCCATGTGATCATACCCACTTCAATACCCTCCTCGCCCATTCTTTCAAAGAGCAAAATAGCTTCCTCCCACATATTCCAAGAGGCATAAATACCTATCATAGTGTTCCATGAAACAAAATCTCTTTCGGGCATACGATTAAACAAACCACAGGCAGCCTCCACTTTCCCAAACCTACCATACATGGAGACCAATGCATTGTGCACAACCAAACTCCAATCGAGAGAGCTAGCTTCAATAGACTTGTGAATCTCCATGCCAGCAACACAATCCGATGCTTCACCACAAGCCTTGATGATGAGTGAAATTGTCTGGTTTAATCTGCTTATTCATCATTTTCTTATAGACAGAAATAGCCTCTGAAAAAAGCCCATTTTTAACATAGGACGAGATGAGCAAACTCCAAGGTAAAGGGTCCAAGCAACTAGTGTTTTCTGTGGCAATGTGTGCATCAGCGAGAAGATTGACATTTGAATAAAAAGTAACAAGCCTACGAACCACAATGAGGTGTTGATCGAAACCGAGTGAGATAATCTGGGCATGAATTTGCTTACCCTGTGGCAATGATCTAAGGTGGATGCAAGATAAAAAGACAGAGCTAATGGGATGTAATAGAAAGTCAAAAGAACCAGAAGAAGATGCATGGCTCTGGAGTTGAGAAAATACTCTGAATGCATTTGCTAACTGATTCTGCCTTACAAATTCTCTGAGAGATGCATGAAGAGATTCAATCATAGATGTATCACCAGGCAAAGTTTGTGTATCAACTTGGCAAGTGGGCAACTTCCATGATTTTGGTATGAACTTTTGAATTTGAGACAAGAATTGATTTCTCGATACTGAAGAAAACCACGTTGAACACAGCATAAAATAAGAACCGACCACATGGCTTCATTAAGAGTATATTGATATAGTTTGGAAACTGAGTCTCCAGTCCAGATCGCAACATGAGGGATCAGAACAGTCCAAAGCAAGAAATAAGGGGAAGAAGTTCGGTTGCGGAGTGATTATTGATTAATTAAGGTTGAGTTTTGAGCTGAAAGTTCAAACCTTTCGAACGAGAAAAACGTGAACAGATGAAGGTTGCGGCCACCCCACCACGTTGCAACTTTTAGGGTGTGTTTGGGAAGGAAGGGAAAGGGAAGGATTTTAATGGAGGGAAAAGAAGGGGAGGGAAAAAGAAGGATTTTATTATTACCTTATTTGAATTAATATTAAGGGAGGGGAGGGGAGGGATTTTTATATTATCTTATTTGGTTCAAGAAGGGAGGGGAGGGAAAATACTTTTATATAGACAAATTTATCTTATATTATTTTATAGAATATTTTAATAAAATATAATATAAGGGTAATATTGAGATATTAAAAAAATTATGGATGTATTAATATTATAAGATAATAATATTACATTTTTTCTCCAAATTTCTCCAATTTTGGAGGGGAAGTAAAGTTGGAGGGGGAGGGAAAATTTTAAAAAATTTTCCCTCCCCTCCTAACGCATTGTTTGGCATAGGGTATTTGGGGGAAGGTAGGAGGAGGGGAGGGATTTTGCTGCCCTCCCCTTGTTTGGCTTGTTAAAATATTTAGGAGGGGAGGGAAAATTTCCCCCCCTCCAACTTTACTTCCCCTCCAAAATTGGGGGAATTTGGAGGGGAAGTATAATATTATTATTTTATAATATTAATATACCCATAATTTTTTTAATATCCCAATATTACCCCTATATTATATTTTATTAAAATATTATATAAAATAATATAAGGTAAATTTGTCTATATAAAAATATTTTTCCTCCATTTCCTTCTTGAACCAAACAAGGTAATATGAAAATCCCTCCCCTCCTATCCTTTAACGTTAATCCAAAGAAAGTAATAATAAAATCTCTCTTTTTTCCTTCCCTCCCTTTCCCTCTATTAAAATCCCTCCCCTCCGTTGAGCTAAACACAGTATAAATGTCTTAATTAGCCAAACAATAGTGGAGGGGAGCAAAATCCCTCCCCTCCTCCTCCCTCCCCTCCAAATCACCCATACCAAACAAACCGATAATGATGGGAGACGGATATAGGTGCCATTGTTGCAGAGGGAGGCCGGGACATGGGAAGAAGAAAGGGGAAGCTTCGCTGATCCAACGGGAATTAGGATTTTTAGGGATTGATTTTGTTTCTTTTGGCACAAGTAATTTGTTTTTGTACAATGGGGCCAGTAATTAATCGCAAATTTATTTGTTTATTTGGTCCAGTTGGCCCAGAAATGGGTTTATTGTGCTGGATCAGTCTTGGGCCAATACTATAAAAGAAAAGTAGTAATTTGTAATTTGTAATTTATAAAAAAAAGGTGAAATATTCTTTTAGCTATAAGTTTTATAGGATATTCCCTTACAATATAACAAATTTAGGCTCGAATACCGTTATGAGATATGCTAATATATCAAATTATTCTGACTAAAAAAATTTGCAAACATGGAAATTTCACTAATTTTCCTCTTATTTTATAAATAAAACAATTTATAATTTTACTCAATGTTCTCGATAAAGGAAAATTTTGTTAAGGGAAGCTTTTAATTGTAATAATAAGTAACCAAACGTTGTCATTTGATCCAAATAAAGATAAGAGGTTGTATCCACCCATCGTCAACTTTTGCTTACACAGAGAGTTCAGTTAGATTGTTAACAAATTTCAATGAATTTTTTCTATCAACCAATTTTCAATTAATTCGACCCCAAAAAATGAAGAATTTTTCATATTATATTACTCTAAAGCTTCTTATATTACAGCCATTAATTTTGATTTCCACTGAAATTCAAACTACGCAATATTTTTGTTTTGGGCACAACTTTCGTACTTAAGGAGAAGGCTGATAGCTAGTCATTTCACTCATAAAATCTGTATGCAATTGAGTGAAGATTAATTTCAAAGCAGATTCAAACTAGGGCAGAACATCTGCATAATAATATTAGTTATACATCAAAGTCTTACATACACTCTGTTGTTAATTTATGATACTATGGAATGTTGTCAAACATAACACACAATAGTTTTGAGATCCAAAGGCATATTCTGGTCCCTGTCACGTATAGCAATTAAGTCTCGATCATCAGCAAGAAGGTAAGCTTTCAAGAAAGCAACAATAGCCCCACCAACGAACCTTCTCATAGGTTTCCTGGACTCTCCATTCTTACAAATACTATGAAAGTGTGCCTCTAAATCCCTCTGTATCATCGTTCAGCATGTCAAGATGACCATGGTCCTTTGCAACAAAGTGCCAAGAAGGTTTGGGACATTCATCAAAGAAGTCCTTATGGTTCACACCTTTAGATGCAAAAGGAGGGAACAAAGGGTTTTTCTTGAGTTCACCTAACTCTGATCCAATAACCATGGCAGCCATATCAAAGTCAAAAGAATGAGGTATGTAAGTGAGAACTGGTGGTGGGGTTTGTTTTCCTTTGTCCATTCCATCAACTGGGTCTAAGCCTATTAAGGCTGAGAACTTGAGATTTGTTGTGGTGTTTAGTTTCTTAAGAGCCACAGCAAAAGCTGTTTTGCCTCCACGGCTATGGCCTCCAAGTGCTAACTTGCTGCAATTTGGTTTTACATTTGGAGCAAGATATTTTGAGAGCCCTTGGCCTAGCCAATTTGTTATTGCAGCTGTCGAGTGAATCTCTTCGCTTATATCCGGTCCAGCCACTGTGTATAACTGTCATCACAGAACAAGATACAACTATGTACGTTAATGGATTCCACCACCATATGTACCAGAACAGTGAACACTACACAACGTTTTGGGCTTTACTGAATGTAACATGTCTGGTATTGTAATAAAATGGAATGCAGATAATCTGCATTCTGTTAATCATGTATTGTTAGTTACTTTGTGTGCTATGTTTCTAATAAACGAAGCCAAATCAAGTGACAGATAGACAATTTATGATGCCTCGCGTATAAGTTATTGAACTCATGCGACAGACAAGAAGGATTATATGGAGCACAAAAGATTTGAAAGAAGAATCCAATAAAACCTTATGCATCAAGGATGGAAGACAGTGATGATACTTTCTTTATGTTAGAATGGAAGATAACAAAGAAGGAAATGGAAGCAAAATTTTTATTTGAACCTTTTTGACCTCTCATTTTACAAGGAAATATCAGAAGAAAAATTTCTTTAGGCGTCCCTTCATTCTCTTCCATCCAAAATACTAGAGCTATGAGTTGACAAGCTCAAAATTAATCACACATTAAAACCGTATAATATAGGACCAAAGAGAGTAAAATAAAGGCCTAGCCTCGTTAGCCGCAACTTTTCACAACTTGGTTTCTGATATATTCAATGGATTCAATCTGGAATTCTAATTCTCACTACAGTGGCTACCAAACGGGATCCTCTGCAATAAATTTTTCTGTTTCACTCAGATTATACTATATATAATATACTTTCAAGTAAACTGTCTATCTCCGACTATAATAATATATAACGCACTTTAAATATGTAACCTGGGCTCCTGTTGGTATGATTTGATTACTAAAATTCTTTACAGAAGCATACAACAAATAAATTACTCGTTAGTCCACAAAAACTGCTTATAAATTTCCCAAAAGCGCATCAAGCAATATCAAAACAGGATACAAACACGCAATCTGTGAAACAAATATCAGACACACGATAGGGCTTTGATAGGTATCAGTAGTTCACTGACAATGGGGAAATGAGGACTAACCTGAGGAGCGATGACAATGAAGCCATGAGAAGCGACGTGGAGAATAAGCTGGGAGTAAAAGGAGTTGTAAAGAAGGTAGCCATGGAGGAACAAGAGCAGAGGGAAATCTCCAGCTTCAAGAGGCGTTGCAATAAAAAGCGGTTTCGGAGGCGGAACTGCAAATACAACAAAGAAGATGAAACGTAATCGAGCATTTCTCAAACATAGCGCTTCTAGTGGAACTAGCAATAAGAAAAAAAAAATAGTACAATTTACGGCTGAATCGATCGTTTGCAGTTGGGTGGTGAATTTTCCAGTATCGAAAACATTGGTAAGCATGGAAGGGGACGAATAAGAGGAATACATGAAGCACACTCGGAAGCTTGCTTACGAACTAAATTGTGTGGCTTGCACAATCAGATAACAGACTTGTGTGGCACTTGCATCTTCCACGGGTCTTTTCACATTTGGACATCAGTTCATATCTTCGAGAAACGAGCTTGATGTTTTTTCTTGGCTTCACTTGTGGGCTGGTGGCTCATGGATTCAGTCTTCGAGAAAATACCAATATGGGAGTCTTGTGTCCATGCAATTTTAAGAACGTATATACATCCACATTTATTTTAACAGTATAATGCTTGCTAGTTCTCTCAAAAAACGCACTTATATTATGAAGAATGGTAATAAATCTCAAACGAGAAATACTTATATACCCAAATGAAATATTATTTAAATTCTATCCAATTAAAATATAATAACTTAACTAATTATTTATATAAAAAAATTTATGATTAATTTTATTTTAAAAAAAATAAAAAGCCATATGAATCAAATTAATAAGTTTATTTTTTAAAAAAATAAAATAAAATATAAATTCTTTTAGATGAGTTATCGGCTTACTAAATTTAAAATATATTAAATTATTATATTTTGATTAGATAGAGTTCAGATGACATGATACTCCTAGAGTATGTAAATATTTCTCCTCTCAAACTATGATACTTGGTAATAGGATCTAATTAATATTATAAAAAATATGTAACATATATACTACTAAGGGTCTAGTGGAAAGACTAGTTTCTTATAACGTAACGAAATAATTTTTAAATCTTATTAGTAGAGTTATCTATATTTAGTATCCGACAAGTGTATCTCGAATATGGTTACCTCCAGTAAAATAATATTTAGCAAAATAAACTAGAATTCCTTTCTTGGTCATGATAAAAAAAATCACACAATAATGAAATCTGGAATTTATGAGAAACCGCTCAACTTTTTCTTGGTTAAGCATGCCTCCTCTTTTCTTCTTTAATAAAAAAGAGTTATCAATATTTGCATATTAGGAGAAATCTGTGCAATTATTTCTCGAGATTTTTATTTGATTTTAGATCTTTTACTCCATGTACCATAATCAACATATATATATATATATATATATCAAATATCATGCATGCTCATCTCAATACCCAAAATGATTATTTTTATTATTCTATTATTTTCTCTTTTTTCAAGCTTTTTTAAGGATATTTATCTACAACAACTAATTAATTACAAATTTTTTGTAGACACGACTAGTTTATTCTACGGAGAAATATTTACATACTATAAGAGCACTATATTATTTTAATTATTTCTAATTAAAATATAATAACTCAACATATTTTAATTTTAGCTGACTGATGACTTATTTAAAATAATTTATATTTTATTTTGGATTTAAGAAAAAATAATTTTTTTAATTTAGTTCAGATGAGTTTTGTTTTTTAAATGAAAATATTTATTTTTTCTTAAAAATAAAATAAATCGTTAAGTTTTTTAGATGAGTTGTCAGTTGAGTTACTTTATTTTATTTGAACAGAGTTCAGTTGACATGATACTCCTAAAATATATAAATATTTTTCTATTCTACGAGTAATTTATTTTTACTCAAATAAATTGACTAATTTTAAAGGGTAAGGATTTGTTAATAAAATGCCTTGATAATAAGGTATTCACACATATTTGCAACTCTCTGTTGAATCTATATTTACAACTCATTTTTTAATAAAATTTTTCAAACCTGATTATTGTTTTTCTCCCGAAAAATTATATAATTTAAATCGACTTGATTCATATATTTGTTAGAATTTGAACTGATTTAATTCATATTAGTTCGAGTTTGATTAAATTTATTGGCGCATGAATAAAGAAAATATACATATGCATAATAACAAAATTTAAAATACGTAATAAATTTTATTTTATTTTTTATTTTTAAATTAATTGTTTGAAAACATAAAAAAAATATTAAAAATAATTTTCTTATATACTCCAAGAGTATTATGTCATCTGAACTCTGTCCAATTAAAATATAACAATTGAACACATTTTAATTCTAGTTAGCTGATGACCCATCTAAAATAATTAAAATTTTATTTTGTTTATAAGAGAAAATAAACCTTTTAATTTAGTTCAGATGAATTTTTATTTTTTAAAATTAAGATATTTATTTTTCTTAAAAATAAAATAAAATTTAAATTTTTTTAAATGAGTCATCGGTTGAGTTATTATATTTTAATTAAATATAATTTAGATGACATTGTATTCTTAAAATATATAAGTATTTATCTATGAAATAAATAGAATAGTGCATCTTAATAGTATATTTGGATAATAAAAATAAAGGGGGGATTTAGTTAGTGTTACAAACTAATTAAGTGATGATGATTAAGGAGTTAAAGCTTTTCTTTCCACTATTAAATCAAACAACTTATCAAATTGAAAGCATATAAACATACCATGTGACTGCCAACTATAATTGTTTAATTTGTCTATTAAAAAAATTATACAAATCATCACTAGTTTACAATGGGTAAGATGGGGCCCAGTTCTATTCAATAACTATTTATTTCAGTACAATAATTTAATGTTCATTTATAAAACTCATCTTCCTTCTAGATATGGCAAATTCTTTTTGTAATCTTAAGTTTAACTTATTTATTATTACATTATATAAAAGGTAAAAGGGTGTGAGGGGCCGTATAAGCATTAAGCATATCATGCATTGCATAAAATCTTATTTATATCGGTGAATATCATGAATACGAATATCATACATTCATGTATTGGGAATGATATAGGTTTGTCCCTAAATCATCAAGACAATATATAATTTTATTAAAAAAATCTGGCGACAAAGTATGAAAAATGACATTTATATCTTTAAAGAAAAGGAAAAAATTGGTGGAAAAATCTCCTATTAAAAAATTATTCTTTGCGTGTTCAAATTTTATAAAATACTAATATTTTATATGTATAAAAACTTATTAAATTATTTTTAATGATAAAAATTTTAATGGGGGATTTTTTTTAATTTTTCTCATAATTAACTTTCACATTAGGACTATAACATTTTTTGGTTTTTGATAAAAAAAAAAATTGGTTTGAGTACGACGCAGGTTACTCCACAATGAGTTGTCCTATTTTAAGGTACAGAGTCCTTAAATAGGAGGGCTCTACAGGACAACTAGTGAAGGCAGCAAATACAAGTCTTTGTACACGAATGCTTCTGCATGTGATGGATCCGTGCACATGGTTTCTGATCTAACCCACTATTAAATTACCATTATACCCTTTGATCACAACCTTACACTGAGCCATGGGGGCACCTCTCTTATGTGGAACCTACCTTCCTTCTTCTATTCTCACAAACCCCTTTTCCTTAATTACACACTCTGCAACTATGACAACCACCACAACATCCTCTGAAAATAAATTCCGCTTAGTAAAAAAACAAATTGTATATATAGTAGATAAGCAGATTATGTTGTTCATAAACACTTAAGCCATTTATATCAAGTGGACCAGTATATATGGTACCATATCACATGACAGACGAAACAAGTTGATACATATAGACAATAAGAATAGATCTGATTTATCTTTTTGCTTTGTGCTTTCTTATGAGTGATTGGGTGAGATGGGGAAGACCAGGAAATGGCTCAGAAACTTGCTGATGTCCCGGAAGAAACAAAAGGACAAAGTGAAGGGACAATGTGGAGCTTATGATGATGATCAGATTTCTTCAACTGCTTCTCAAATTCCAACCCCAAGAGAGAAACGAAGATGGAGTTTCCGTAGGCCGCCATCAGATTCCAAGCAACTCAATCATTCTGCAGAAACCAATGTGACTGCAGCCTCAGCCGCCATTGATGTTGGTCAGAATTTGCAGAACAATATCACAGCTCCAAGCAATATTGAAGAAGATGCTTCTGCTGCTGCTATCAAAATTCAATCTGTTTTTCGTTCATACTTGGTATGTCATTTTCTGCTATAAGCATATATGATTCTGTGTTGTGATGATTTCTGAGATGAATGAGTAACATAACAGGCAAGAAAAGCGTTGAGTGCTCTAAGAGGAATAGTGAAGTTGCAGGCATTAGTGAGGGGGCAGTTGGTGAGAAAACAGGCTTCGGCTACTCTAAGATGCATTGAAGCTTTGTTGACAGCACAAGCCAGAGCTTGTGCTCACAGGATCATAATGGCATCAGAATCAAAGTCTAATCACAGACACTCAACTCAACCCAGAAAAGCACACGACAACTTGATGATAAGCCATGTGTATGACTCTGATGTGAGTTTTCCAAAATCTCTTTCTTCTCTGCTTTGTCTCTTGAATCTGATGAACATGAATCTGTAGTAGTGACCAAAATGATAACTTGAATCTGAGTTTTGTGTGTAACTAGGAAACTGACATGGAATCGGAAGAGAACATCCGAATTGTGAAGGTGGATGCTTCTGGATCAAAAGACAACGCCAGAAGCAGAAACAACACATCAGCACAGAGCAGCCCTGCATCAGAAAAGAAGCTTCCTTTTACTTCCCCAGTATCAGTCCCAAATTACATGGCCAACACAGAATCATCAAGGGCCAAATTGAGATCACACAGTGCACCCAAGCAAAGACCAGACACATTTGAGAGACAATTAAGTCGTCCCAGAGCTTCAGTGGAAGCAAGAAATACAGGGCACAGACCAGTAATGAAGATGAGAAGGTCATCTTCACATGTAGGTTCTAATGCTCAAATTTACCAATACCCGAGTTCAATCAAACTTGACAGATCCTCTGTTTCACTGATAGAAAGTGAGTGTGGTTCTAGCAGCACGGTTCTCACAAATACTCAGTATTGCAGATCTCTTGTTTCATATGATGTGAGTAGTTAAGTTAGTTACATTCTCATACCACAACTTTGAGATTATGGGATTTAGGTTAAAACCAGTCACTTTGATCTGATTCAAGTTTTTCTCTTTGCTTGTTGTGTGAATGCAGCCTCATGAAGATAGGTACTACTGACAACAAAGTTTTGCTGCATTTTAGCTCTAGAGTTGAACTGTGTTCTTACAAATCCATGGAAGTTGTTGTGAAGTTTAAATTGTATAGACTTGTTCATTCTGTTCTGTCACTTATGCAACTTGGATAGCAAGCAGTGTTTGGCTATTGAAATTATGTAATTAACTATTAATTGCTGTCATACTTTGTCAATATGTTTTTTATCTAATGAAAAAGTTTGTGTTAGCAACCATAATTGTTGTGAAATTTTTTGTATAAATAATTTTTTAAAAATTAAATTATACACAAATTTTATGTTATAGTAAATTAGTAATTATCATTCCATGCATCATACATCCATAGATAAAACAATAAATTAACTGCTTACTTTACTCAAAAAATAAAAAATAACTAGAAATTAAAAAAAATACAATTCAGGCATATCTTTTTTTTTTGGTACAAGAATTTTTAGAAAGGGGTTAGACTCACCCACGATCCAAGAGCAAGGCGAAATCTCCTTTCCTCCTAGACGATACCAATATCGGGCAAGGTGAGCCGTTTATTATCTTAAAACATAAACTTAGGCACCCAGGAGTTAGGATATCTCCCCAAGCGCTGCGACTGGAACCATAATAAAGTAATACTCCCCAAGGTTTGAATACGCTCCAAATAATCATATGTCTCATATTTTTATTAATTAAACTTACAGACAATAGGTCAATTAAGGCATATCTATATACAATATCCTGAACCTATAAAATACACAAAATTCAGTTTCATAAAAAACACAAGAGACCCAAGGTTTGTATAAAAAAACAGAGAGAGACCCAAGGCTTAAAGGGCTTCGTGATTTTGTAAGTTTTGACGATCCACGAAGTTTTTATCCCAAGTCAGCAACTTTAGGCCCAAACTTCACAAAAATATAAAGATGGCTAAAGTCAAGTCAGCCCGAAAAGAAATTAGACTACTACATGTTAACCTCTTTTTATTTATTTATTTATTTTGACCCATCAGAATAAATGAATAATAATTAAAAAGTGATTAATTTCAATAACTTAATCTTATCTTTAGTTCAAAGCATAAGATATAAATAGAATTATATTTTTTGAAAACCTTAAAATTCTTGCAGCGTGACACAAGAAGCATGATCTTAGCTTCAGTTGTTGTATGCATCATTTCCAAATTATTTGGTATATGACACCCACGAGCAAGTATAATATATGTTAACAAAATTAATATATTAATTAGTTGATTCATAAGACTTTTTTACTTCATATAAACAAATTAAATAAAAAATTCTGACGTAAGAGAAATTATAGTGGGAAGAAAAATAAGGGTAATTAGTATGAAACTGTATCAATGATTAGAGAATCTGTGTGTGCCCCCAGTTTACCTTTTCTTTAATTAATTCAATATTCCACCACCAGAAGAAGAGGTTTGAATTCTTATTTAATCTGTAGTTACCAACTTGTTGATTGAATCTATTAAAAAAATATTAGTACTAAGTAACCATCTTCTTTTTTCATATAAAATCGTAAAAAGACAAAAAAAAACGAAAATCTCACTTTAAAAAAATATCATTTTTTTCATACCTCGTATTTCCTGGTAAAAAAAAGAAAAAAGAAAAAAAACAAAGGACTTGTGATGAATTATTGTAGTTAGTTAGTTGGTACACGTAACATCACCAATCACATTATCTTGGATGCTCATTGACTAACCATATTAATTTATAAATTAAATAATAATCGCATCCTCGTATATATCTCTTTGAAATTCAAAAGAGAAGAATTCTCTACTTCCTTTATTCTACAATTTGTTGACACTTTTTATACTGTCTTATTGTATATGTGGTTTAATGTTGTAATCCATTATTTAAAAGATTGCCTATTTAAAAGATTAGCAATTTAAATTAAAATGTGCTAAGAAAAGTCAACTGGAAAATGACATGTTTATTCTTTTTCCTGTTGGATCAATTTCATATGGCTAGTTTGGATAAAAGTTTAAAAAATAGCTTATGAAAAAAAATATTTTTATATAACTTTTAGAAAAAAAGTTTTTAGAGAATAATTTATAGAAAAAAATTATTCTAAATAAATGAGTGTTTAGATAGTTATTATTAGAAAAACTTTTATAATTAGAAAATTATTGAAAATGATATGATTTTATTAAAAATAAGATAGATGAGAGAAGAGAGATAGTAGAGAAGAGAGAAAAGAGAAGAGATAAGAGATAGTAGAGAATAGAGATGATAAAGGAAAGAGGGTATAAGAAAAAATAAATGTAAAATAATAATTGGATAGTCTATAAGCTCTTCTACTGTTTCATAAACTAATTTTAGTAATTTATCCAAAATTTTAGTTTTAAATTATAATTTAATCTAAAAGTCTGTTTAGATAAATATAACCGTTTGTTTTAAAAAAATTTAAAATAAAATTAATTTTTTTTTTAATTTTAGTTTAAGCTCTTTTTAAACACGAATACGTATGTATTTTATTTTTCCACGTTGGACCAACTACGTGTTTATTTTATCTGAGGGAGTACGTACCCCAACTTCTACCAATAAATAATTAATTACTTTGGTCTCCGGCGCTCATATCATTTTCTGTCGTGTTCGTACCATTAATTAATTGGCATCAGTGTAATTAGTTATTGTTATACGGATTGATGGAGCCCTCTATTTTAATATTTCAGGAGGCAGTGTGGCAACTCTAGAACCATTGACTTCATTAAACTAAATTAAAACAAAAATCACCTTTTGTCTGTACTTATTATTTCTAGATTTTAGAATTAGAAAATATAATCTCGAGTCATGTAAAAAGCATCCCCATTAGAATTGGGCAGCTGTAGATCAATTGAATGATTTTCTACTCTATCAACCATCGATTAGAAAAACTGGGATGTCAGGAGTTTTAAATAATAGTTATAAATATATATTTTTTTAATTATGTTTATAAAATAATTCCTTTTTTTGCCAAATATAAATATAATTCATCTCATTAAAATACTTATATATAAATATAAGCCATTGACACTAAATAATTATTCTAATCTGTGTATAAAAATTTCTAACTTTTCTCTTTTATATATATATTTATTGGTCCACAAAATACAGCAGTCATATTCTTCTTTTCTAAAGGGTGATGGATACACTTCTACAAGTCTGAACTATAAATATTATTTTTTTTAAAAGACATATGCCAACGTTCAACTCTACGCTATTTTTACATCTTTTAAGGGTGATTTATTTTACTTAAGGGTTATACATTTTTTTTGCCCAGATAATTGTTATACTTTTAAATTTTTATATTAATACTTTAAAATTTGTTTAAATTAAATTGCCTTGGAACATTTAAAGTAAATATTGGGGCTAATGAAGTTTTTTTTCCCTATAGACTGCATTCTTTTAAATTTTGATCTTTTTTTTACCAATGTGAAGTCACAATTAAGTATTATTTTTATTTATAGCATATTTTTTATTTAACATTACTAAAATTAAAAAAGAAATACGAAACTGGACTGTTTGGACTTCAGATCAGATCAAGATCTAAACAATGTAAATAATTTCTTTTTGTAACAATCAGAAATGTTCTTGGCTTGAGAAAAGTGACTATTACTCTGTTGTTTTCCTTTATAAATTGAATTAATATCGGTTCGTTTATTTTTAGGCTTAAATTAAAATTTAAATGATTGATATATTATTTGGAAAGAACTAAGTTATATTTCTTTATTGTTAGCCGTAAATCAATTTTAAAGTTCAAATTAGTAATTGGAATCTGGCATCAATTTTTGGAGTTCGCGCGACCAAATAATACAAAAAAAGAAAAAGAAAAAGAAAATCGAGAGAATGTCCAAAAAATAAAAAATCCTTGAAAAGAGTGAAATTAGATATAAATGATATTTTATTAAAAAAGATGCTCATTGCCTAATTCCGCTGGCTTTGGGATTCAGATTATTTATTGTTAATAATAAATTACATATTAAGGCGAAAAGCTTAGCTTTTTTATAAGAAGCTTCGATTCAAAAGGAAATGGTATGTTCAGAGGCTGATACTACTAGAAAGCTTTTCGTGTGGGAGTGGCTTCATTGATGGACAGTAGTTCGGATTCGGATCCTAGGTCGCCGCTGCTTCGGAAGGGTGATCGTAGTCCGAAGGCTAACGGCGGAGGAGGGAGGCTCCCTCGCCGGAACTCCGTCAACTCTTTGAAGAATGAATTTGTGTCCAAGTTGCCTGATAATGTCCGGTCGGGCATCGACTCTGAGTCATTCGATGTTGATTTCTCCAGAACTGAAGGCTTAGGCAAAGGTTTAATTCTTCTTTATCCTTTATGCCTGGTTGTGATTTTTTGATGGCTCATAAAGTGAGGCATTTCAGGCAATGCATGGTAAAACTTCTCTTTGCACAGGAAAAACGTTACGTACCGCCCAAGTTTGTGGTTCTTTTCATTTCTGCTTCCTAATTTTAATGTTTGGTTGACACAAATTTGTTTGTGTTTTGTCTCTGTTGATTTTATTTTGTTGTCAGTCGTTACTCGTTATCACTTTCCGCAAGTTTTGATTCCTTCTTAAATTAATCTCTATCTTCATTTGGAGCTGGAATACAGGGTTGGATTACCTTTTAGTCCAGCGTCTCTTCGTTGCATTTAGCGAAGATAATTGACATGAACGTGGAAGCAATGACATCAAGAAGACAAAAAAGAAGTAATCATTACTAGGGTAGTTACTAATGAATTTTTTATCCTACAGATCTTTCACATATTTTCCTGGATATTTAATCTATATATTCCTGGATCCTGTTTTCTCACTCTTTTCCTGATGCAATGGAAGTCATATAATTCTATCAGGATATCAAAAGTTTCTTTTTTCTTCCTATTAGCCCTGAATAATAAGCTGCTGACAGGATTGTCAGGTCTTCTTCCATATTTAAATCTCTGGGGTGATTAACATCAAATTAATATCTCTGTTTTTTGCTTAGAGAGTTAGAGTAGGTACAACAGAGAAGTTTGATGTAATTTGAAATATTTCGTTTGATTTGGGAAAAGTTCGAGCTACTCTGCCTCCATACACATCCCAATACATAGTATATTGTATACAATACTTTTTGTTGTCATTCGCTAGTTTCTGTAACAGCTGTGTGCTAGCATTTTCTGTGCCGTTATCGATAAACTATTTATTTCCTTCAACAATCTACTATAATGGAACTAGATTACTCTTCCTTTTTTATGGTGGAATGTTCAATATGATTTTATTTTATTTTCGCTCTGGAACAACTTATTCTGTTACTCTGTTGCGGAATCATGCGTTGTACTTTAAAGAACAAATTTTCCTCCTCTTTCTTTGAAGTGACATGCTACAATTTTTTTTTAATAGAAGAGAAAGAATACTATGAAAGACAATTTTCTACTCTGAAGTCATTTGAGGACGTTGACACCATAGTGATGTCTGATGGCATAGACGAGGTAGACAGTGAGGAACAGGCTCAACATGAAAAAGCAATGAAGATCTCGAACTACGCAAATATAGTTTTATTGGCATTAAAGGTGATATTTCAATATATTTTTCAATACCTCCATTTATGAAAAAAATTTCAAGCGTCTGTTCTCAGCAGAAGGCTCGTTTTTAGTACCTTTGAAATAGTTATTGAGGCCAGGCTTCATTATTATGATTTATTAATCATGTCTTAATAGGATTTTTCAACAAACTAATTTAATCTTGGGAAGCACAACCTAGCTTTCAAGTTTCAACCTCTTAAACTTGTTTCAGCATAAGCTCCTTTCATATTCTTTTTTATGCTTTTGTAGTTCTTGATACTCCACCAGTTTATGACAATGCATATCTACATATAGATTTATGCGACAATTAGGAGTGGGTCAATAGCCATTGCAGCATCAACTTTAGATTCTTTGCTTGATCTTATGGCTGGCGGAATACTGTGGTTCACTCACCTCTCAATGAAAAACATAAATATCTACAAATACCCGATTGGGAAGTTGAGAGTGCAGCCAGTGGGCATAATTATCTTTGCAGCTATCATGGCAACACTAGGTGTGTAAGACTAACTTTAATCACTTTCTAGCTTTCAGATTGTTTATTTGTTGTTGCTCACTCAAATTCAATAATTAGAAGTGTTTCTTCCTTTGGAAGGTGCAAGCAACAGAAGCAATTTCATTTTGACAATGTTTATAACTTCTTATCATATTTTCTTGTCTTTTGCACTTTTAGTTGGCAGATAGCTGATACAGTTGGCAATGGTAGAGTTCCTTCTTATACAAAACCTATCCGTGCCGTTAATTAAGTTCTACTTTGAATATGTAACTGTATCTTATATTTAATGCAAACCCATAATTAGGATCGTTATATACCTCAGATTTATCAGCTATTTTTATGCTAAATTTACTAGTGAAAAAAGGCTCATATCCTTTTGAATCAAATAACAAACGAAAAAGTGAGCGAGCTCTTGAATTTGCTCTATTCAAGGACGACATTCAACTTTTGGTTAAAAATGATAATTTGGCTTAGATTCAGTTTCCCGTGTGTTAATTTTAGGTTTTTATTTTTTATAAGAACAAGATCGTATATTCTTGATCTCACCTATTCAATGAAAGATATGTTTAAAAGGCATAGAATCATTTTGGGAGAGGAAATATAAACATTACATCGTTTCATCATTTTGCTACAGGCTTTCAGGTGTTTGTGCAAGCTGCAGAACAATTAATAGAAAATAAGCCTTCTGAAAAGATGTCTTCTGATCAGCTAGTCTGGTTATACTCTATAATGATATTTGCAACAGTGGTGAAACTAGCACTGTGGCTTTACTGTAGAAGCTCGGGAAACAAGATTGTTCGTGCCTATGCAAAGGTATGGGCCCTTATTTCCTTAATGAGCTGCTTTATCCATGGAATCACGACTTTGTTGCATCAGCTTGACAAATGCCAGTGCGCAGGATCACTATTTTGATGTTGTGACGAATGTGGTTGGATTAGTCGCAGCTGTTCTTGGTGATGAATATTACTGGTGGCTTGACCCGGCTGGTGCTATTTTGCTTGCAATTTATACAATTACAAATTGGTCTGGCACTGTCATGGAAAATGCAAGTAATAATCTCTTTCTTCTTTTGTATAATCTCCAATTAATAAAACTATGAAATAAGAATGGACTAGAAAAATAATTAAACTATAAAATGTCACTTGGCAACTCGAGATCTACTCCCTTTGGGATTAAGTCGGGATGGTTGGTTAGAGATTTCTAGGAAGCACAAGCAACACCATGCTTATCAAGTACAAACGTCAGTCAAAAGGAAGACTTGTTTTACCCTTTAATTCATTATATCTTTTTTATGGTTAAAAAAGGAAAATATGAAGCAAAAGAGGAATCAGTAAAATACTTTTTTTTTCTCTTCATATTTGTGGTGCAAAATTGTTCAGAGTAATCAATTTCAATATTTGCAATGGCTCAGAATGACTTGAGCTTCGGATCTTATAGAAAGTGATATAACTTGAGACTAATTTCCTATACAGTTTCACTAGTGGGACAATCTGCACCTCCTGAAGTTCTGCAGAAGCTAACATATCTTGTTTTAAGGCACCCTGAAGTTAAGCGTGTTGACACTGTTCGCGCATACACATTTGGTGTTCTATATTTTGTAGAGGTATGTTGTATTATACCAAATAATATAGTAGGTGTATTTAGTGATGACATAGGCCTGTTTGGAGTGTATTTTCAAAATTTCTTTAAAAAACCATGTTTTTTGGTGCTGATTTTGAAGAGCATTTTTATTTTTGGCCAATAGAAAAATGCAAATGCCTATAACATCTTTCCAAAGGCACTGTTTTGAGAATGCTGTTTTTAAAAACAGTTTGATGAACTTCTAGTTTCGTCTGCCTCATAAAATCGATTGAATTTGAAACAGGTTGACATTGAACTGCCAGAGGATCTCCCTTTAAAAGAAGCACATGCCATTGGAGAGACCCTACAAATAAAGATCGAGAAACTTCCAGAAGTTGAGCGGGCATTTGTTCATTTGGACTTCGAATGTGATCACAAACCGGAACACTCAGTTCGAAGCACACTGCCGAACAGTGACCCTTAAGTTTATACAACTCCGAGCTATTGGTCAACAAGAGAATATACACGTATCCATGAAACCGTTAGACCTTTGGTAACGTTCAATTTCTTTAAGGATAATAGAGCAGTATTCGGCTGTATGGTATCAAACATGGTTTTCTTGCCTACGAGGAAATTTTACTTTCGTTTTTTTTCGGTCAAATGTTTTTAAGGGCAACGGTTATGACACTCCCTTGGTTTGAAATCTCATATCTAAGGTAGTTGCTTTATCTAAAGTGTGTCTACTCAAATTTTAAAACGTCAATACGTCATTAGAATCAATTTGGCAAATTACATTGTATGTTCGTAATGGAGGAAAATTCTTGTCCCCATATCTGATGTTGCATCAAATACATGTACTGCTCTTGCTCTAAATATTAACCATAGTTTGTAGTACAATTTTATTGACATATATTAATTTATAATTAATTATTAATTAATATTATATTTTATTAATTATTTAATTAATTATCTAAAATTAATTTTAGATATTATTTAGGATCATATTTAAATATTAAATTATCATATCTTAGAAGAATAAATCTGAGATATTAGGATTATGATATATTCTAGACTTAACCTATTAACTTATATTTTTATCTATATAAAGGCCTATTTATATTCTCATTCATTCAAGGATTAATACTATTTTAAAATTTTTTCTTCTACATTCAATCCTTCAAATCTCCACATGGTATCAGAGCAGGAACATTAAATCCTAGTTAAAGTCTTGATAAAGAAGAAGAAGAAGAATGTTAAGCCTGAAGAGAAGGTACACCTTCAAGTGAAGATTAGTTACATATGATGGAAAATGATAACTTGAGTCTTTTCCCATAAAATCTCATAGATTATGGGATTAGTTCATCTACCTCAAGTGAGGTTAGTGTGTAAATCCAAGTGGGTTACAATAGAAGAGGATAATTTAGGTCTCTTCCCACAAAATCTCATAGGTTATGGGATTAATTCATCTACCTCAAGTGATGTTAGATTAGTGTGTAAACCCAAGTAAGTTACCATGATTATATGAGCAAGTTGCTCTATTATGGAAGAGGATAACTTGGGTCTCTTCTCACAAAATCTCATAGATTATGGGATTAGTTCATCTCCCTCAAGTGATGTTAGATTACTGTATAAATCCAAGTGGGTTACCATGATTGTATGAGCATGTTACTCTTGAATAATACATATGATTCTTCGTCAAGTTCTTCTCTTGCAAATGTTCTTGTCAGGCATCCAACAATGATGTTCTTCGTTAAGTTCACAACTTTATCTTAAGATTCAGATTCAAGATTCAATCAACTTCAGTTCAATGATCACTATTAGTTTAAGGATTCAAAATTCTGGTTATTCTATAATGATACTGCTCACATCCAAATTGCCTCCCAGCTTAAGAGAGTGTTAAGAAGCACAAGTATTCAAGCTGTAGATCCAGCTTGAGAGGGAGTGTTGAGATGCGTTAGTTAATAATTAATTATTAATTATTATATTTTGTTAGTTATTTAATTAATTATCTAAAATTAAGTTTAAATATTATTTAAGATCAGATTTAAATATTAAATTATCATATCTTAGAAGAATAAATTTGAAATATTAAGATTATGATAGATTCTAGGTTTAACCTATTAACTTATATTTTATCTATATAAAAGCCTATTTGTATTCTCATTCATTCAAGGATTAATAATATTTTGAGACTTTTTCTCTCTACTTTCAATCCTTCAAATTTTCACAAATTTACGTTACAAACTATCAAAGAAGTATTTTTAAATATTCTTCAATAGATCAATTCAAGCGTGTTCCATATTTTTCAAAACTTCCATATTCTATATACTTTAAAACTACACCAATAATCAAAGGCATACACTGCATTCTCAAAGGCATAATTCCCACATATGGATGCTCACTTTTGTTACAGAACCTGGAAAGCCATCAAGTAAAACTAATTGTTATTGCTACTCTTAATACTTCTAATCCAAAAATACAGGACAAAACAATCTTCTGTTCGCTATATCTGCCACTGGCTCTGTTTAACTAAATGGACAACATGCCAGAGATGTACCAACAAGCAGAATTATCAAACACCTGGCATGCTCATGAAATGGAGGCAGAGATATGTTGCATCAGAATATCTGCAACAAAAGACTAATGCCATGGAAGCACACCATGGAAGACAACAATAAAATAACAGCAAAAGAAGATCAATATTGTACAAGTACGCCCATATAGCCTGTAGTGTCACAAGAACAAAGAAGAGGTACCTTATGAGTTTGGAAGTAGCCTTCCATTATACATTTTATCAAGCAGCTTCCTTGCCTCGGGCCGCCTTAGGAGACCTTTATTGTTCGGCAAGCCAGTTCCTAAACAAACAGGACACACAAGCTTTCCTCGACCTGTTCACAAGATAAAATAATGATCACTTGCCAAAGCGAATTGCGTATGATAACTAGTTGGAACGAAAACAAGTGTGAAAATTGAAAAAGAACCGCAAGAGGCATAACTGAATGTTGAAAAGCAAATGACATGCGTAAGAGGAAAAAAGACGATAATAGATTAGAGGAGTCAAGTACAACTGAAAGTTCATACCGTAACAATTTGGACATTCTGTAAACTCGTACACATCTTTTGCTCGCTTCCTGTTTAGAGCTTTCCATTTTCCTGTACCACCACACATATCACCTAAATAAAAAGTGAATATCTTATGGACCAGAAAATGTAAACAAGAGGTATTTATTCTTTTCCTAAAATAGACAGAAGAGAAGTCAATCACCTCCACTGGGTTCAAACTGATAAAATGTATGCATATAGAGCTTTGACTAAGGTATCTATCTAATGATAAAAAACATTATACATGAATCTTGGTTTATTTTGTTGTAACGTAAGATAGTACATTTACAATTCAGTGAACTTTCAGGTTTCTTCTCACAAGGGTCTGAGTTAATATAAATATTCAAAGCCTATATATTTGAGACATGCTGTTATGAATATCATGCTCCACATGTAAATCTTGTAATTATCCATATTGTGAAATGAAGAACGGAGAATAAACAGAACAGCAGTTTCATCTTTACTTACATATCACAGCACCGGTTCCCCCACAATTCCTACAAACAGGTTTTTCCTTGCCATCCAAAGCAATTGCATCTGTTGCAGAATTAGGTCTTCCAAAACCACTTATCAAAGGTACAGTTGAACATAAACAGGTGAGACAATGCCGCCTGAAGATTGTTACTTGAATTTCCTGCAACACGGATCATTTTATATTAGCTATAATGCCGCACAAACATTCAACTATTTGACAGGAACAACCAATATTGCATAGCGTATGACGCTTTTAAGAAAACATGGGCAATGCGTGATCTTTCACCTTGGATGGTTTTGATGACTCTTTTCTGTCTCCTGAAAACGAGCTCTCAGATTCATGACTGGCTTTAACATGCATCTTTCCTGAGAAGATATAACTACCAATCATAAAATAACCATCGAGGAAATCTTTGGTTTGCATTAGGAAACAGTTAAATACAGCAATGAACCTCACATCTGTAAAATCATGTAGAACAATCTAAATAAAGCCGCTTTTCTAACCCACCACCAAGAACAAAGCCAAAAGCGCAACAACCAGCATTATAAAGACATAGCCAGGTGAATTTATTCGCTAAAAGAAGCATGAGGGTGTCTTTGCTCATTCCGGCGACAATTTGAAGGGAATAAACCCAATAGAACCAAAATTTCATCTTGAGCAATGAAATTGCAACAATCATGGAAAGAAAGAAGGAGGAGACGAAGAAACAGAAAGAGGGGACTCACTTTGGTTTGGAGAGAACTGAAGAGTTGAAGAAAGGCAAGAAGAGAAAGACGAGAGTGTAGTAGAACCCATCGAGGCCCTATGCCTCTCGCAGTCTCTGGGCGAGCGGCTTGAGCGCGAATTTTGCAGAAGAGAGGGAAACAGAGAGATAGCCGATAGGGATTAGGCGCAATATCCACCATGTTTTGTTTTCCTTCAGAAGCAGAAGGCTACGTCCACGTCCACGTCCTCCGTGGGTCCGTGTAATCAACAAAATCATATCTTCTTTGCCAAGTATGCATGCATGCGTGGGTATGGTATGAGTATGCTTCTTTATTTAATCCTTTTAACATAGAATAAAATTCATAGAAAGTGAATTTAAAATTATGGAATAAATTATAAATTATAAAAATTGATTATAACTATTTCAATGATAAGAGCCTAACTTCAAATTAAGGTTGTTCGGCCAAAAAAAAGAAACTTCAAATTAAGAAGCACAACGGATTAAAATTAACTATTAACACAGAAAAATTAAGGAGTAACCAAGTGTAATTTTAAGAATCACAAGAGCATCAAGCATGATTCACTCGCTCTCATTTCTCTCATTCTCTTTGCTTCTCCTCTGCCTCTGTGTCCTCTGCCTCTGTGTCCGCGTCTTGCTCTCTTCCACGAGTCGTCGTCTTACTCACAGCCACGAGTCGTCGTCTAGATCTAGTTGATTGGAGAAGAAGTGGTGGGTCGCCGTGGGTCGCGAAAAGAAGAAGAACCACGAGTCATTGTAGAAGAAAAATCGCTCGCCGCTCGCCGTAGCTGTTGTTGCTGATCGCTTGCGGTGTGGGGTTTGTGGAGATGATGAACAGTTGCTACTGTTGATTAATTTATTTTTTTATCTCATACCCTTTTTAGGAATTTACCAATCACAAAAGTCATTATGAAAATAACCATCTAAACACTCATTTATTCAGAACCACTTTTTTTTTTCTATAAGTTATTCTCTATAAGCTCTTTTCAAAAAGTTGTGCAAAAGCTATTTTTTTATAAGTTTTTTTTTTAAATTCTATCCAAACGTGGCCTAAAAATTCAAAGATTTTCTCCTTAGTAGATTTACTTAAATATAGAGATTAAAAACCAAACTTATTAAAAACATATGAACCTTTCCTTTTAAAGGAGGTATAGGATGCTACTTAAATCAAAGACTCTTGGCTGTTAAACTATTATTATTAGTCTACACTTGTGAATTGTCCAATTAAACTCTTAACATTTCAAAATTAAACTTTTTTTATTTTTTAATGTAATATTGTAATGGTAGTTTTTTAAGATTTAAATCTCAACCGTTAAACTTTTAATCCAAGAGTGGAGATGGAACGAGGAAAGGAGAAGGAGAGGATGCAAATATGGGGTTCCCAAACGCTGGTACAGCTATAATATTATTGATGAAGCATACCAAGATTTTAGCAGAGCAAACAATGGCAGGTCCCATGGGCTGAGGAGGGAATATGTACAAGGGGATCCATTGCACACAGGAAAATTCAAGCAATCAATGCAAGCAGAGTATTCTCAACCACAAAAGATTCTCCATTTGTCCCGGAAATTGAGGATAAAAACTTACATCCAAACAGTTTATATATGCTGAACTGAAACGTAAATCAGCAACCAAGAGCCATGTTTGAGAATCATGGTCATTGAATTTAACCACATCACAATATAAAACTCATTTGATCGAAGAGTTGTTACAAATTCTTCAAATTATTAATTCTCTCCCTTTGATCTAGTTTTGCTTCACTAGGAACCATACAACACCACAACCTAATATTTCCTTATTGCAGCAGAAGATCCTCTGTTCCTGATATCTCTCTCTCTCTCTCTCTTCTACCAGACCAGTCCGAGTCAAATCCACAACTTCCACAAAAGAAATACCACAAATTACAACAGTTCCTTGGCTGCAGCAATTACGGCTTCCTTCGTTATACCATACCCCTTGTAAATTTTTCCTGCCGGAGCACTTGCTCCAAATCGATCAATTCCGATTGCTTTTCCCTTGCTTCCGAGGATTTTCTGCCATCCAAATGTCGATCCTGCCTCGATGCTAACTCTTGCGGATACTGAAGCTGGGAGAACACTCTCCTTGTAGGCATCTGACTGCTCCTCGAAAAGTTCCCAGCTAACAAAAGAAACGACTCTCACAGCTTTCCCTTCGCTCCTCAAATCATCAGCAGCTTTGGCGGCGATTTCCAACTCAGAACCGGTTCCAATCAAAATAACATCGGGCTTGTTACCTGATGAGTTGTCAGAAATGATGTAGCCACCCTTCTCAACTCCTTCAATAGAAGTTCCAGCAAGTTGGGGCAGCTTTTGCCGAGAAAGGGCAAGAACTGAGGGTCTTTTCTTGTTGAGTACTGCAACTTTGTATGCACCAGCAGTTTCATTTCCATCAGCTGGACGGAGCATTAAAATGTTTGGCATAGCCCGGAAGCTTGCCAAGTGCTCAATTGGCTGATGGGTTGGCCCATCCTCCCCTAGTCCGATCGAATCATGTGTCATAACATAAATAACACCAGCTTCGGAAAGGGCAGAAATTCTCATGGCAGCTCTCATATAGTCAGTGAAGACAAAGAAAGTAGCACAATATGGGATTAACCCAGGGCTATGAAGTGCAATGCCATTGCAAATTGCTCCCATTCCATGTTCCCGGACACCAAATCTGACATTGCGTTCCTCGGGAGTGTTCTTTTGAAAATCTCCAAACATTTTCAGTAAGGTCATGTTAGAAGAGGCAAGATCTGCACTGCCACCAAGCAGACCAGGAAGAACCTTTGCAAGAGCATTCAGGTTCTGCTGAGACAGATTTCTGGTAGCATCGGCAGGACTCTCAGGAGTGTATGTCTGAAATTTGAAATCAAATTGGAAGGTGGATCAATATTCCAGAAACAGGTTTTATGTAGCTTAAAAGTTTCATGATGAAGATGAAAATATGAATGCTATCTAATATGAATTACAACACTCAGTGAATGCAGATTGATCAAATTTTAGATTGTACAAGAAATTTGAATATTTACTCACAGGAAGTGCTTTCTCCCAACCAGCAGGTAATTCACCACTAATAATAGACTTCAACTCTGCGGCTTCCTCCTTGTATTTCTTCTCATACTCAGCAAACTTAGCATTCCACTTAGCTTCAAGTGCGGCACCATCAGGGGTGTGGCGGCTCCAGTGGCTGAGAATAAGAAAGTCTCATTCAGGATCACATAAATCTTAAGAGACTAATAGAAAACAATTGGTGCACAAGCTTACAAACACACACATGCACATAAATATATCTTGGCAAATGTGTCATAAACTCAATCAAATATAAATTGTTAAGCATCCCATATAATGAACTTCATCCAAAGAAAGACAGAACAGGCATCATCCAATCTTCTACAATTTTTCAAAGATGTATCAGCATTGTGTGAGGCAGATTCTAACGTGTGTAGATATCCAGCACATATCATACACCGTTATACGCCAAACACTAGAAGATATGCATATCAGTGCTCTATAGGCCATCAAAGATATCTAAAGTCCCGTCATCCATACCTCTTAACATCTTCAGGCACATGGAAAGGCTCAAATGGCCACCCAAGATTCTTCCTTGTAGCATCCACTTCTTTGGCACCCAACGCACTTCCATGCACACTGTAAGAGTTAGCCTTGTTAGGAGAACCATATCCAATAGTAGTGGTCACCTGTGAAAAAGAATCGCTCAGAAAAACATAACTCAATCAAAGCAGAATAAAATCAGTTTGTTTCAAGATGGCTTCCAAGAAACTAACCTTAATTAAAGTGGGCTTGTCTTTGACAGCTTTGGCTTCCTTAATGGCAGCACGGATATCATCATAGCCAGTATTTCCATTCTTTACCCAAATAACATGCCATCCAAGTCCTTCGAAACGCCTATCAACACTCTCAGTAAATGCAATCTCAGTGTCACCATCAATGGAAATGTGGTTGTCATCATAGAAAGCAATGAGCTTCCCAAGGCCCCAGTGCCCAGCAAGTGAGCAAGCTTCATTTGAAATTCCCTCCATTTGACAACCATCGCCCAGAATCACATACCTGTGGAAACCAAATGTAAATAGTAAAATGCTGAACAAAGAAGGCATTACTATTACACATTCAAAGATTGTAATAAAAGTGGTGACTTAGAGCCCTCGGGAGATGAGATGTGGGCATCTTACGTGTAATGGTCAACAATCTCATTATCAGGCTTGTTGTATCGAGCAGCCAAGTGCTTCTCTGCAAGGGCCAATCCCACAGCATTGGCAATGCCCTGGCCAAGAGGACCTAAAGAAAATAAGGGAATAAATGAGAGAACAGAACAAACAAAAAAATGCAAGAAAAGGTTACAAATTCATATAAACAAAGGAGATATCCTACCTGTTGTTACTTCAACTCCAGGTGTCTCGAAGTTCTCAGGGTGTCCAGGAGTTCTGCTTCCCCATTGGCGAAATTCCTTCAAGTCTTCTTCCTAGATTTGATGTGAACACCATGAATTTAGTTTGATGAAGATCTTATGGTTCACGCGTTCACAATTACAATTTCATGAATGATCACCAAAACAAAACGTCTCCAACAAAAGAAACGATGAAACCATGTCACAAATTAACGTAAATGAATCTGTAGAAATGCAGCGTAAACAATACACAGACTAGCAACTTAACGAAAACAGTTTAGTGTCCATTATTCCAATCCTTTATCCACCGAATTCCCGGAAACCATTTCCTCATCAGACAGGTTAAAGTTAAACACAGATAGATTTTCAACTAAAATGCATTTAAACTAATAAAAATATCATAGATCCAAGTCCAAACCAATTCCTCCAAACACACATGTACACACACAAGCTGAAAGAAGCTCACCTTAACGCTATCGTATCCAGCAAGGTGAAGCAAAGCGTACTGGAGCATGCAGCCATGGCCAGCAGACAAAATAAACCGGTCACGGTTGAACCAGTACGGGTTCTTCGGGTTATACCTCATCACCTCATCGTAGAGAATGTGACCCATCGGAGCACAACCCATGGGTAGACCCGGGTGACCCGAGTTGGCCTTCTCGACGGCATCAACGGACAGGAACCGAATAGTGTTAATCGATTTCTCAACCAAAGACGCTTCGGTGGTCTTATCCAAGGTCTCAACAGCCGTAGCACGAACTACACTGCCGGATCCAACCCCACGACGACGGGAAACGGAAGCCGGCTTGGTGGAAGAAGAATTGGAAGAATGTGACTTGAGGCCAGAGAAGGAAGGCAAGGAGACGCCGGAAAGAGAGATGCAGTCAGAAGAAGAGTTGAATGCATGAATGGAAGTGGCTCGGGCCAAAAGGGCTTGGGATAGATGCAGGGAAGAAGAGGAAGCCATGGATGGAAGCTTGGTTACTGAGAGGCCCGAGAGAGAAGAAATGGGGTGGCACAAAATCGGAGCTTTCCAGCGAGGAAAGAATTAGGAGAGCCAAAAAGGTTTGACTCAGAGTCCCAAAAGGGGCAGGTAGAGCCGTAGAGGAGTGAACTGATCTTTAGATTTAAGCAACGAACAATCTCCACCTACGCTTGTGGCTGTGGGTAGGTGATTCTCTACCTCTCAATCCTTTCCTCTTCATTTTTTATAACAAACGCAAATAGATATTTAATATTTTATTTTTTTTATTGTAAATAATTGTGGCCTCCTCTCCATTTGTGGCCTGTTTTTTCAGATCAACGAATGATCGTGGCCTTCGGCATATACTTATATCCGCCTTGGACGTTGGTGGGGGAAGCGCTCTCTAACAATTCTGTTTAAACCTTTGAATGTTTGGTAAAATTTTTGTCACTGCATGAAATATTTAACTAAAAACCCACTAATATATAATGCCTGTGTTAAAATTTTAAACTGAAACATGACGAGTATATAAATTTTAATAATAAATATATCATTTTTATAGAAAAATATGTTTTCTCATCATATCATTGTAGTCTCACATTATAAAAGTGACTTTAAAAAAGATTTTAAATTATCTAACTCTAATAGTTAATTTTTAAGACGTGATTTAAATAAAGACTTGTAGTAATTATAATAATATTTTTATTGAGAGTCAATCATTCGAATTAACTGATGGCAGGTTAGATATATTTCTTAGAAGGGGAGAATGAATATACTAGAGTTTATCCTGTTTTTTCAGATAAGGTGGGTCAAAAACCTGCTGCTACCAATTATAACCTTCAAAGTTTGAGTGGCGACCATGTTCTTGTGTAGATCACGTCCATATATATTAACGAATTCCCTTTTTATTTTTTTTATTTTTTTGTAGAAATATGTCATTTTCAAGTCTGCAAGGGCATCATCTTCAGCAAAATCAGTAAATTTTATGATATGGGGCATAAGTATTTTTTCCCTCTGTCTCTTTTCTTATTAGTTATAAAGTTTATTTTAATTTTAAATATAATATTTTAATATATTTTATCTTTTAAAATTTATAATTTTTTAGTAGCTACTGTGATTACACAAGTTAAAGAAATTTTTATCAAGTGATACGATGCTTTTCTAATTAGAAAAAAAAAAGAAGAAGAAAAAAAAAAGAAAAGACAAGACCAGAAGGATATGTTTTATAACATTTGATAACATATTGGAAAACCACAAACATAATATCAAACATGTCTTTAATTGATAGCTTGGGCCAAAACTATGACTCTAATTTCAACAAACGATAACCTTGGGATGTTAAAATTAGCCAAGGTAGTTAGTAAAAAGCTTTTGGAGCCTATGATGGGGCACATAAACTCAGCGGAGAGTCAGAGAACCATTCTGATTGCAAGGTCAAGGATTATTTTGACTGTCAATTTTTTTATACTCTCGAGTTAAATAAAGGTTTGATTTAATTTTAATTATAAAATTATTATTTATTTTATATTTTAAAATTATAATTTTTATCATAAAGTATTTCTATATACTTATACATATTAACGTATTGATTAAATAGAATATTTTAAAAAAAATTAACACACAGTTATTATATATAATTATTATATTTAATTTATTTAATCGACATAAATTAATTAAATAACTAAAAGCCATGCAATTTGCTCTCTTACACCACCAATAAAAATTTCTATTATATTTTTTTATACAAAAAAATTCTATATTTTTTCTGAACGAGTGTTTTCCTTTACCAAACAGGCCCTAAAAAATTATAGAAACATTTTGGCCCCCCACCTCACCACTAGTAACCCAAGCCCACCACCAGTGACTTGGATAAGTTTTGAGGCCGAAGCCCAAGACCAAGATCAGGCCCAAATTACTCACTCCATCCTCTAACACGATCTTTCCCCATTTACAAGGTTCCAACTTCCAAGCCTCGTTCTTTGAGTCTGAGAATTAAATTGATACGCATATGTTGTTTTAATTCCGGAAACGAAAATATGATTTCTTGAAGTCTTTTTGAAGGAAGAAAATACCTCACTGGTGAATACATGACATATATAAAAGCAGCAAAATACACACAGGCTCACAACAAGCACGATCCACTTGTTTATTTATTCCAATCTTGTCTCCCAAAACACACTGATCATATATAATAACTTAGATTGAACTAACCAAACCGTCCTGGGATTCTGCAGAAGCCACACCACCCAATAATCCAGATTCTCCGTTAACAAAATTACAATGGGACCGGATTTCACCTTGAGAGCCAGTCAAAGGGTTGATATTACCCATCTTGATCATGGAAGCAGCGAAAGCTTCAAAGAAAGCGGTCTGGTTGGCGCTGAAATTGTTGACGATGGGGATGGTATCAGCATCAGAAGTAGAGAACAAGACCTGGTCACTGTTAAGGAGGCCATTGTTTTGCTGGAGGTTGGAGAAGTATTTGCTGTCAAAGATATCAGGTGTGGTCAGGTCCAGATTTGTAAGGTTGGTGTTACTCCCTACTGTGCTCTGTGGGCATATCTGACGCAACGTGGCTGAGTAGGTTGTGTTGAGGTCTTTGTCTGGGTTGCCGTCGCCGCTGAAATTGTAGAGCCGGTCATCGAAGAACCTGCACTGAGATCTTCCAAACGTATGGGCACCTGAAAATATGAGATATGAGAATTAGAAGGAATATAACTGAGAGAGTAAGTAATGATGTGATATGTATGTGTGTGTGTGTGTGTAGTAGTAGTAGTAGTAGTACCAGAGAGGGCAACAAGATCAGTGGTGTCGAGGCCTTGAGAAGTGAAGCTTTGCTTGAGTTGGGTGAGGTTGAATGAGTGTGAAGGAAGGTTTGTAATAGCAAGGCTTATGTTTGCTGTTAGGCTGTCCCTTCTTCCCAACTGAACTGTCCATGCCTTCCCTCTTGCCTGCGATCAAATTCATCAAACAAATCAAATATTGGATCAAGCATGTGTTATAAACAATTAAATTAATTAATTTCTTTAATATCCATAAATGTACCAGGACAACAGAAACTTGAGCAGCAATGGCTAGGATATCGGCACAAGAAACGGTGTTAGGGCAAGAGGACTCGACGGCGGATTTGATATTATTTACAACATCCAATCCTCTGATGGTGTTATTATTGCTACTAGCTGCTTGTTCGCTAACTATGGTGGCACTGTTGTTCAGCAAAAGCGAAGCATCACATCCCTGTCCCCACATCAACAAAATTACGTACTCAAGCATTCATCACACAAACTAAAATTAGCTCTCAAGTCTCCAACAGATATATATATATATATATATATATATATATATATGTATGTATGTATATATATTTACACACCTGCCTCTCCCTTTAACTTTATTCCATGATCTATACTCTAAGGGGAAGCCTCAACCATGGTAAAATATTCATCCAAATAAAACAATATATCCTTTTTTTAATGTTAGAATCACCTTATTTGGATTCAAATTAATTCAAATATATATTATCTATAATAAATACTTTCTTTAATTTCAGGAAGCAAAAGAGGCAAAGTCCAACTTTCTTTTAATATATATGCTCCTGGCTACCAAACTTTAATTTATCCACACGCAATTACCACTTTTCCTTTTTCCAAAAGATCCCAAGGGTACGAATGTTTCCACTACAATTAAAGGAAAAATTACACTTTAGCGCATGCTAAAATTACAAAAATATTTATATTTAAATAATTTAAATTGTAAACCTTTTTTTAATGATTTTTATTTGACTAAAATTGATGATACTGTGTGTAACTTTCCAACAAGTAAAAGTTTCTGTTCTAAATTTTCCCCAAATCAAGACTTTCATAGATATAAACTTAAATAATAAGCAAACTGTACTTTTCATTAAATACAATTACTGCCGGGTCAAATTTCACTCATATTATAATAATATAATTAAGTTTGAAGGTAAGAAGTGTGCATGTATATGGCCAAAAAATACCTAATTTAACGTATGTCTATAAATGTGTTGTCCGCATGTGAGCTTTTCTAAAAGCAAATATAACCACTGAAGACCAAATATATATGTACATAGAGAGAGAGAGAGAGAGTATTTGTCGTTTTGTGTATTATAGTAGCCAGCCACAAGACCCACATGTCAAACTATAATTGATGTAGATCAAATGTAGAAACTTGAAAGGGAGCTTCCAAGTTAAAAGAGTGATATTTTTAGTCATCAGTTATGAGACTTTAACAGCTTATAATAATTATAAGATGTACGTAGCTTAACAACGATATTTATTGATTATAGTTTTAAAGATTAAGTTATTCTAATTCTAGCATATATATGCCTTTGTCTCCTATCCCTCTTTCCCTCCCGACTCCTCCCCATAATTATAACAAGTTCATATACTAACTACGACTTGTAAAATCAGATGCTGAGTTCAACAAAATAATAAGAGGTTGGGAGTTTGATTCTGTTTATAATTTTATAAGTTGTAGATCTTTAATTAAAAAAAAACAAAAGACAGTCACACACTTGAATAAAGGGAAGAATAAGTGGCGAAGAAGATGAAGGGAAAGGCACACACTTGAACAAAGCAGTCATGATAGTGAAGCCTGATGAGACTGGCTCCGATACGAGGATCGCTTTGGGCAGCATTCTGGATAACCCCGGACACGATGGCGGTGACGTTAGGGCATGTTTGGTCGTAGAATGTCGGACTCAGCTGCGCATGAGCCCCGCATAATGCTCCCAGAACCACAAATGTGGCAACCCAAACAGCTCCCATTCTCACACCCACAGAACCCATCCTTCTCTTCTTTCTCTGTATGAAATATCCCTCAAGGGCTTAATGGTTTATTTATAGACGGACAAAATGGGTTAGAGTGGCAAATAATGGTGAATAAGAAGATATTACAGTAATTAACAAGTTATATATTCTCATTTAATTTGCTGTGTGAGTTTTTGTCCAAATGAAAAGGAAAAGTCCATTACGATATAGTAGTTGATTGAGACAATGGGAATTTAGAATAGAATTCTTATGGGATGCATGTGACTTTTCCAACGATACGTGCTGAATAATGGTAGTAGTGAGTGCCTTGGACTCGAAGTAATTAATGTATGATGTTTAACTAGGTTCGACTTTAGTGAGGTGAGTAGGGTTACGAATCCTAATACACCAATATCCTTGTCAGCTTTAGGATATGCACTTCTTTTAGGTAACGTACAGCCCCTTCTTATTCTTTTTATGTTTGTCGTCTCTCAACTTTTTAATTTACAGTCAATGGTGTAGCCAAAAAAAAATACCCCTCGGTGTTCATGTTTAACTAGAGGCAAAATTTCTTATTATAATAATAAAACACATCTAATGCCGTATTTAGCGATTAATAATACGGATCTATCTATTTTTTTTTATGAAATAAAGTATATATAAGTGACCCAATCCACATAAGCCACCCGTCAATGCTTGATGGGGCAGGAACGAGATGAGTTATATTATTTGGTGTTCATGAATAATAGCATTAATTGTTGTGATAGATATATTATTCTTGATTTTGAATTTGAATAATAATATTAATAAGAGAAAATAGGTTAAAATTAGATTTTTTTTTTGAAGTTTTATTAGTCAGATAGCTTGGTGCAAATCTCTTCAATTGTATAATTTGTTTATCTTTAATTATATATAAATTTAAAAATACCCAAAATATAAATATAATTAAAAATATATTATACAAAAATTAAAAAATAATTTTACTAAAAATGAGTTACACATATTTAAATTTAGGTTCTTTTATTTAGTAAAATTTTTAAATGAATGATAATAAAGTAAAAAAAAAAAAAGAGGAAATGCGAATATATAGAGGGCGGCGGCGGCCTGTTTGGAAAGTTGAAACAGTAAGGAAGTGTGGTAGAGTCAAACAGGGTGGGCTTGGAGTGTGGCGCCACATCAAATCAAGTTCCATTCCCACCTTCGGATCCAATTCTTTGTTCACCGAATCTCCTTGCCTACTCGCCTTCTCTCCCTCCCTACCGTCCCCACTTTTTTAAATATAATTATCTAATATTTACTCCATCTGACATATTACATATAAAATATAAATAATGTAAAAGTTTTATTAAAATTAGTTAAAAATAATAAATAGAAGCAAGTTATTCTAGTTAACAATGGAAAAAAAATTAGTTAAAATTTCAAACATCCTTTAAATATATTTTATGAATGGGAGCAAGTTATACAAAACCAATTGAGTGGCTTCACATTTTTATTTTCCTTGTTTGGGTCATAATTAATCCATCTGCTCAGGGCAGAATACAGCCTTGTCTAAAGAAAGACGTTGATCGCCCTGCCCTAGCTGATCAATATGATGACGTCGAAATTGATCAATTACTCTGTCATTCAGTCGGAGGGCCCGTTTGAAAAACTACCGTACTTAAATTTAAAAAAAAAATTAACCCAAACTTTGATTTAAAAAATTTTTAAAATAAATAATCATATTTATTTAAAAAAAAATTTATACATCAAACTATAATTTTAGATAAACTGGTCAGTGTTATGAATATTAGAATATAGATGTCCATCTCCATCTCCCTCCACCTCTTCAAATTCCCTAGGTCATTATTCCTCCATTAATTACTAGACTCTTCATCTTCAACTTCTATGCCTATAAATAGGGCATGCCATTTGTGTTGTAAAGAAGAAGAAAGAATAGAATATATACTACTCTCATTTTCTTGTCTCCATCTTTTCTCTCTTTCTAATCTTATTGCTAGTTTTATAACACGTTATCAGCACGACTGCTCTAGCCAACTGATAATATTGTAAAATCTATCATTGGAAGGTGAGTTTCTATATTACTTTCATGTTAAATTGTAGTTTCATGTTTGATTATTTTATAATTACTCAACCTTCTTAATCTAAATCTCCATTTAACTTTTGTTACATTTTATGATATTATCATCATGTCGAATCTTACAAAATTTGAGTTTGTGGCTCTTGACATTACTGGAAAGAATTATCTCGATTATTTTATAATTCTGCACTATTCAGAATTAGTTCTCAACTGAAACTATGTGGAGAGAAAATTACTGATGATGACATGTTAGAAAGAACATTCTCCACATTTCATGCATCCAATGTGCTCTTGCAACAATAATATCGTGAAAAAGGTTTCAAAAAGTATTCTGAACTGATTTCTTGTGTTTTGGTGGTTGAACAAAATAATGAGCTTTTAATGAGAAATCATGAATCCCGTCCAATTGGCTCTACTACATTCCCAGAAGTGAATGTAGTAACAAATGAATCATCCCGTGGTTGGGGACATGGACGTGGACGTGGATGCGGCTGAGGCTATATACGAGGCCGTGGTCAACGTGGTTGTGGTCGTGGTTCCCACTCGAGGTGGGCAAATAATGATGAAAACCACAAAAAGGAAACTAGTGGGAATGATAATTATATTGAAAATTTATGTCATCGTTATGGTGGAAAAGGTCATTGGGCTCGTACTTGTCGTACACCAAGACATTTGGTTGAATTATACCAATAATCGCTTAAAGGAAAAAATAAAAATAAAGGCAAAGAGCCAAAGATAGAAACGAATTTTGTTGGGGAAGAAAGCGATTCTGATTATGGCAACATGGATGTGACTCATTTAGATGTTGCTGATTTCTTTGCCGATCCTAACGGAAGAATTGATCACCTAATTGGTGATGGGAGTGTCCAAAAAAAAATAAGCTAAACTTTTATGATTATGTGTGTTTTATTTTTGCTATAATGAAGTTATTTTCTTTTATGATTATATTTGCTAATATATTTTTATTATAGTCATATGTGTTATTTTCTTATATGTTGTTTTAGAAGCATAAAGATGATTAAGGGGTTTGGAAGAGCAAATATATTGTTACCTGGAGGAACACAATTATACATTGATAGTGCATTTTATTCCTCCAAATCTAACAGAAATTTGTTGAGTTTCAAGGATATCCGCAGAAATGGATACCATATTGAAACAACAAATAGAGAAAACCAGGAATATCTTGTTATCACAGATATGATTTCTGGTAAAAAAATGCACACTGGAAAAATTCCATGCTCTTTCCTCTGGAATGTACTGCACATTTATTAGTACAATTGAAACACATGCTATTGCAAACCAGAAGTTTGCAAGTGAGAATAAATTTAATATCTGGCATGACTGGTTAGGCCATCCTGGAACAATAATGATGCGAAAAATAATTGAGAATTCATGTGGAAATTCGTTGAGAAGAGAATCAATTCCACAATACCATATTTTCTCATGTGCTGCATGTTCTGAAGGGAAACTAATATTAGACCTTCATCGATAAAAATAGAAAGTGAGTCTCTCACTTTTCTAGAACGTATACAGGGAGATATTTGTGGGCCGATTTACCCACCATGTGGACCATTTAGATATTTTATGGTTCTAATTGATGCATCAACAAAATGGTCACATGTTTGCTTATTATCTTCTCGTAACCTGGCGTTTGCGAGATTACTTGCTCAACTAATTAGATTGAGAGCACATTTTCTAGATTATCCTATTAAGAAAATACGTCTAGATAATGCTGGTGAATTTACTTCACAAGTTTTCAATGAGTATTGTATGTCTCTGGGAATCGATGTTGAACATCCTGTAGCACATGTTCATACACAAAATGGTCTTGCAGAATCATTAATTAAACGTTTACAGTTGATTGCAAGACCATTGCTTATGAAATCAAATCTCCCAATATATACTTGGGGACATGCAATTGTACATGCAGCGATGTTAATTCGTATCAGGCCAACTAGTTATCTTAAGGTCTCCCCTTTACAAATAGTTTTTGGTCAGGAACCAAATATTTCCCATCTAAGAACTTTTGAATGTGCGGTATATGTTCCGATTGCTCCACCACAACGTACTAAAATGGGTCCTCAAAGAAGGATGGGAATATATGTTGGATATGAATCTCCTTCTATAATAAAATATTTAGAGCCAACAACAGGAGATTTATTTACGGCTCGATTTCCTGATTGTCATTTTGACGAATCAAATTTTCCAACATTAGGGGGAGAAAATAAACAGCTGGAAAATAAAGTTAGTTGGAATGAATTATCATTATCTCATCTTGATCCTCGTACAAAACAATATGAGCTAGAAGTTCAAAAGATAATTCATTTACAGAGTTTAGCCAATCAATTGCCAGACGCATTCACTGACCCCAAGAAAGTGACTAAATCACATGTTCCAGCTGCGAATGCTCCTATCAGAATTGATGTCCCTATTGGACAATCTAATAGATCAAAAGCAAGCTTAAAGCGTGGCAAGCCCATCGGTTCCAAAGATAAAAATCCTCGAAAAAGAAAAGGAGCTATAAATATAGATGGCCAGGTCGAGGATATTCAACAAAATTTAGTAACTCCAGAAGAGTCTTTTGACAACACTAATGTCTCAATTTCAAGAGACATTCAGGTACCTGAAATATATGAAAATAATGAGATCTCAATAAATTATGTTGTCAATAGAATACGATGGGATCGAGATAAAGTCAACGTTGACGATATTTTTGCATATAATATAGCGCTTGATGTAATAAATGATGATGAGGATCATGAACCAAGATCTATTAGCGAATATAAACAAAGAGATGATTGGTCAAAATGGAAAGACGCAATTGAGGCTGAATTAAAATCATTAGAAAAACGAAAAGTTTTTGGCCCTGTGGTTCTTACACCTGAAGATGTAAAACCAGTTGGATATAAATGGGTTTTTGTGAGAAAACGAAATGAAAATGGTGAAGTAGTAAGATATAAAGCATGACTTGTTGCTCAAGGATTTACACAAAGACCTGGTATTGATTTTATAGAAACATACTCACCAGTGGTGGATGCAACTACTTTTCGATATCTAATTAGTCTGGCAGTAAAAGAAGGTCTCGATTTACGTCTAATGGATGTTGTTACAGCCTATTTGTGTGGCTCACTTGACAATGACATTTATATGAGTCTCCCTGATGGATTTGAGTTACCAAAAGTATATAATTCAAGTTCTCAAGAACGGTACTCAATTAAGTTAAATAAGTCTTTATATGGATTGAAGCAATCAGGGCGCATATGGTATAATCGATTTAGTGAATATCTATTGAAAGAAGGATATAAGAATGATCAGATATGTCCATGCATTTTTATAAAAAGATCTGGAAATGAATTTGCTATAATTGCTATTTATGTCGATGACATAAATATTATTGGAACTCCTGAAGAGATTTCCAAAGCGGTGAATTGCTTAAAGAAAGAGTTTGAAATGAAGGACCTGGGAAGAATAAAATTTTGCCTTGGACTACAAATTGAACATCTGAAAAATGGGATCTTCGTGTGTCAAGAAACTTACACGAGAAAAGTCTTAAAACATTTTTATATGGATAAATCACATCCATTATGCACTCCGATGATTGTAAGATCTCTGGAGAAAGATAAAGATCCCTTTAGACCTCAAGAAGGTGATGAAGAACTATTTGGCCCAGAAGTGCCTTATCTTAGTGCAATTGGTGCGCTTATGTATCTTGCTAGTCACGCACGACCAGATATATCATTTGCTGTTAACTTATTAGCAAGATATAGTTCTTCACCAACACGAAGACATTGGAATGGGGTTAAGCACATTCTTCGTTACTTGAATGGTACTATGGATATGAGATTATTTTATTCAAATGAACATAAGACTGACTTTGTCGGATATGCTGATGCTGGATTTCAATCTGATCCACATGTTAGTAGATCGCAAACAGGCTATTTGTTCACATGTAATGGTACAGCTATTTCATGGCGATCAATGAAACAAACCATATCAGCCACATCATCTAATCATGCAGAAATAATAGCGATACATGAAGCAAGTCGAGAATGTGTATGGTTAAGATTGATAATACATCATATACGTACTACTTGTGGACTGTCATCTAGTAAAATGATCCCAACAGTTCTATATGAAGATAATGCTGCATGTATTACCCAACTAAAAGAAGGGTACATCAAAGGAGACAGAACAAAACATATTTCTCCAAAATTCTTTTTCACACATGATCTTCAAAAGAATTGTGAGATTAATATCCAGCAAATCCGGTCTAAAGAAAATCTAGCAGATTTGTTCACTAAGTCACTTCCAGCAAAAATATTTGAGAAGCTCATACATGATATCGGACTTCGCAGATTCAGAGATATCGATTGATGTTACAAAAAGGGGGAGTCGATACACGCTGTACTCTTTTTCCCTTGTCTGAGGTTTTGTCCCACTGGGTTTTCCTAGCAAGGTTTTTAATGAGGCAGCTCTGTAAGTGTATCAATTAATTGTGTACTCTTTTTCTTTTACTAGGTTTTTATCCCACAGGATTTTTCCTAGTTAAAGTTTTTTAATGAGGCACATTATTAAAGAATGGACATCTAAGGGGGAGTGTTATGAATATTAGAATATAGATGTCCATCTCCATCTCCCTCCATCTCTTCAAATTTCCTAGGTCATTATTCCTTCATTAATTACTAGACTCTTCATTACTCCTCCATTAATTACTAGACTCTTCATTACTCTTCCATTAATTACTAGACTCTTCATCTTCAACTTCTATGCCTATAAATAGGGCATGTCATTTGTGTTGTAAAGAAGAAGAAATAATAGAATATATACTACTCTCATTTTCTTGTCTCCATCTTTTCTCTCTTTCTAATCTTATTGTTAGTTTTATAACAGTCAGAGTAAATTTTAAAATAATAAAAGAGTTTATGAACTATTTAATTATTATTTTATTTTTATTTTTTCTTACACCATCTCTCTTTTATCTTTTCTATTATCTATCTTCTCCACCCTCTCTCTTCTCTTCTCTATCTTATCCACTATCTCTCATCTTTCTTCTATCTTTTTTACCCTCTCTCCTCTCTATTTTTTATCCTCTCTCATCTCTTATACTTTTAATAAAATTATATACTTTTTATTAATTTTTAATTACAAAAATATTTTTAGTAATAACTATTTAAATATCTAAAAAAATTTTCATAAACTCTTTTTTAAAAGCTATTCAAATTTTTTTTTAACAAATTGAGCTAAATTAGTTCTTAACGAATTTATAGTACAATTAAAAAATTATTTAAATATTTATTTATTATTTTTCTTTGACGTCATTTCAATAACCACCCTTGCTAGAAGCTCATATATATACACACATTTAGTTCATTGAATCTGAGAAAGATAAGATGTTGATTGAGATTATAATATATAAGATAAGATATTGGGGATTAATTTATTGATACATAACAAGTAGGAAATTAATGAGGAATCACAGTGAGGGGTAAAATAGAAAGTCCTCTATTTGTTGATTGTATTTTCTTAAACTCTTAGGTTAGGTGGTATCTTTCTGTTAATAACTACAAATTAATCTTTTTAGTGAATTTAACTTTTTTTTAACAAAATATATTTCATACACTCAATTTAATTTTAATTTAGGATATCATGTTAATAATATGAATTACTTAGTAAGTATACTTTTGTTGATTGTCATATTCATTACCTTGGAACATTGTACATTAATCATGTTTAAAACTTCTAGTGTCTTCTGACATTCTTTCTCGCCTACCACTGCTGCTATAAAATACTAATTCATTTTCTTTAATTTTTAACACTTGAAAGGGAACGAATATTTTAAAAAAATTTACATATTCTCTTCATAAATATCCTTTTTCTTTCATAATTAAAGTTAGCAAAAAAAATAAAAAAATTACTATAATAAATATTATCTTAAACTTTTAAAATGACACATATAAATATATAAAATATTTTTTGAAGTGATAGTTGAAATGAAAGGAAAAGGATATGTAATATATAATCTATAAAAATTCAAATGCTATTAACAAATGATAAACATTATGATTTATCTTAAATATATATCATGTAAAACAAAGCAAGAAACCCATCATTTGATTTTCCAAGCAAGAAGCATGATGCAACATGCAACAACATAGAATGGTCAAATATTTTTCAAAATCAGAACTAACATTATATCAACTTGAAAATTTGATTGCTGACTTTTTGCCCCTCGAAATCAACGAAATCTTTAAAATAATAAAATATATAATTTAAATTAGATATTATTTTTAAAAGATATTATTTAACCTTTTAATAAATTATAAATAATATTTTTCAAGATTAAACGAATTTGTTTTTATAATAATATAGGGTAACATAACTGGTAGAATATATTATTATCCAATAACCATATGTATTTCCTCTTTCTTCAACAATTATTTTTATAGATTGTATAAGGATAAGATATATACTTTTTAGATATATGTCTTTTAAATCTAAGAGTTATGTCAAAAAGACGCTTATTTCTTCGACACACAATTTTACAACTAAGGGTTATGTCAGAAATATTTTTTTTACACACCCTTCCATCATATTTATAATATTTTTAACAATTTCTCACACGTGTCAAAGAAATACTATTAAGTAAATTTTATATATAGATATAATCATTGTATCTAGCAATCTTTTAGATTATGAATTAAATCTAGATTGATAATATTTGATATACAAAAATATTAATAGTCCTATAAATTATATACTAGTACTTAGTGAGTGTATACTAAAAGTACTAACCTTATACTAACAGCAGATCCTAGGAACTCCTCTTCTACTGGGTCCCACTTGTATGTGGCAACATCAAAGGCTTCGACGCTTGTCTCGAGCCACCCTTGCCAATGGAAACAGATCCTCTCAGAAGCAGCCTCCCTCCTCATTTCTCAGAAGCACTATTTTTTTTGCTTTTGCCTTGCTTCCGTTTTCCTTTCTATTTGCTTTTTTCTGTTGCCAAAATTATAAAAAAAAACATATATTTTTTAAAAACACAGTAAAAATGAAAAAAATGTTTTTTAAAAAACACTGTAAAAAAGTGTTTTTAATTTTTTTTAAAAAGTGTATTTTTTTAAAAAAATTCTTAAAAAACACTTTTTTAAAGTGTGTTTTAGAAGATACTTTTTTTTTTTAAATGTCTTTTTTAAAAATATTTTTTTTATATAATAAGTAAATAGAGAACAAAGCAAGAGAAAGAAAAGAGAGGCGTGCTTTTGAGAGATGAGGAGGGAGGGTGCCGCTGAGAGGATCCGGATCCCTTGCCAATGACTTGGATCTTCCCGTTTTGATGGTGTAAAACTGCCTTGTACCCATCACTCTTTCTATCCATGTCAGGAAATGCGACCCACTAATCTCAACGCATTCTTCTCATCATTTTTCTCTGGGTTCTTCATCTTCTACCCACCGCTCTCTCAACAGATCAAGACTGGCCCCATGCTTCTTGAAATGCAGAAACTTGCACCCAATATCTCTCTTATATTTGTTAGCAAAAATTTTAAAATAACAAAATATATAATTCAAATCACGCCTGATAATACTGTTATAAAAGATATTTCTTAACCTCTCAGTAAATTAAGAAATATAGCATTCTTTAAAGTTAAGCGAACGCTTCTCATAATGATACATAATAATATAATTAGTGGAAGATAATAAAACTCAATATGACATATTATATAAAAAGATAAAGATTTCAATAGTCATATGTTATTATTCAATAACCATTTGTAATCCCTTTTTTCAACAATCGTTTTTATAGAATATAGAATAATACGAAACATATATTTTAGACATGTATTCCTTAGATCTAGAGTTATATTATAAAGATATTTTTTTTAATACACCCTTTCATAATTAATAGTTATGTTATAAAAATATTTTTTTTACACACTCTTTCCTATTTAGTCAAGACGTGTGCTTTCACACAAATAACGAATAAAATTAAGGCTAAGGCGTGTGCTATCCATCCATCTAGCAAATTTGTATTTCTAACCATTCTATATCAGAAAAATGCTAAAATCAATATCCAATATGTTCAATTCAAATATTATTAATACAAAGTCGCTCTAGCAATATAAAACCTAATTATATCTTTTAGATCTTAAATTAAAATTTTAGATGAGATACTTATGCTAAAATAGATAATTACAAACCTTGAAATAAAGTATCAATATTCATTGTGTATAAAATTTATAGATTATAAAATTTTCTATATTAAATATATTAAATACTTTCCGCAAATAAAACTTTTAATGGTTGATTTTATTTCAGAGTTTCCCTTTGTTTCCCAACGGATATTTTCTACATACGCCAAAACTCGAATTTGAGACATCGTTTAAATCATACCGACCTGCTTACTACTCGGACTAACCCCCGTTGGTAGTTGAGAATTGAATCTCTAATAACTTAATTTAGTACTATAATCTAGTTACTGCTGGGAGTGGTTAGGCATAGATTAATCTGCTATATATGCATTCATATATTCATTCATTAATTCACCCAGTCTAATTAGATGCCAAATTGCTCATTAAATATGCTAAGACTCAGACTATGTTAATATTTTATAGTTCATTACTTTAATATTTTAAATACCACATAAATATATAACCCCAATTAACTTTTAAATAAATATCTCTATGTAATATATATAATTCACTTTTTTAAACTCCCTTTTCCGTAGTGTATGTGCTGTTACACAACACCACCCAATTTATTTCCTGTCAAAATCAAACCATCATTAACTACACCATAGTGCATGTGCTTTTCTTCAATATGAAAAATAAATATTTGAGAAAGATAAAAACACAGCTAAGGTATAAGAAAAACACGAAAGTTGATATTTTATTATTAGCGGTGGCGTAATAATAAATTATTATGGCCACGACAAAGTACAGGTACATGGCACACAACACTCACACCTACATAGATATATAAATCGACCAATGCATGATCATGCTATTTAGATTGAGTTAACAAGAGCATCATCATCATCAGATTCTTTGGTAAAAGTAGAGACAGCAGTGAATGGATCAGAGGAGCGTGAATCGACAAAATTACAGTGAGATCGAATTTGGCCTTGAGAGCCAGTCAAGGGGCTGATATTACCCATTTTGATCATGGAAGCTGCAAACTGAGTGAAGAACAGTTCCTGGTTGAAAGCGAAGCTGTTGACAATGGGGACAGTGTCAGCACCAGAAGTGGGGAACAAGACCTGGTCACTGTTAAGGAGGCCCCTGTGAAATTGAAGGTTGTTGCAATAGTTCTTGTCGAACTTGTCAGGAGTGGTCGGGTCAAAATTGGCCAAGTTGGCGCCATCTCCATCCTTAGGGCATATCACACGCAGGGTTTGAAAGTACAACGGGTCGAAAGTCGGGTCGGGTCGACCGGTGCCACTGAAATTGTATAATCTGTCGACAAAATTGCTGCAGTGCGATCTTCCAAAAGTGTGAGCACCAGAGAGAGCAACGAGATCAACGGTGTTGAGGCCCTGAGCAGCGAAGGAGGCTTTGAGTTGAGTCAAGTTGAAGAAGGGAGGAGGAAGGTTTGAATTGGCGAGGGATCTGTTGGCGGTTGTGCTGTCCCTTCTTCCCAGTGGAACTCTCCAGCCCCGACCACCCCCTGTCATTCATTTCCCAAACATATCATTCACAAAACTTCCACTTTTACACACATCCAATACCCAAACAACTCCTACCAACATACTCTATCCTCTCCTCGTTATTGTAAGAACCTCCGCATGTTTCATGATATAATAATATGTTTTGTCTAAAACATTTTCTAACTTGCTATATAAAACTTCCTAACCAATTAATTAATCAAACTCGATGACTTTTATTATTAGGGTAATTTTGATATTTTACATGAAATAACTAATTTTAACTAAGTCATTAATTTATGTGGCATTATTGGTATATATGCATGTCCCAACATGCACACTTTCTTTTTTTCATGTGTAAAGTTGGTACAAACACGTATGCGGGAAACCAATTTCAGTGCTCATGATGAGATGTGCATAGTCTAAATGAAGTATTAGTGATACAAATTTAAAATTTTCAATTGATGATTTTTTAATAAAAAACATTTTTTTAAAAATAACAATTAAGAGAGATTATCATTCTAGATTATGTACAAATTTAAATATTTTTTTTTTAAAATGAAAGTAAAAAGAATTAAATATGAACAATCCATATTATTAGATTTAGACATGCAGTTATCGCGGATGAGCACTGAAACTGATTCCACACATACGTGTAAATGCGGGTGTGTTAGAAGAGCAAGGTGTAATTGTATTTATAGCTCTATGAAGAAAATGGATAAATAAAGTACTAAAAAGGCAGAAACTTGAGCAGCGATGGCGAGAATATCAGCACAAGACACGGTGGCCGGACAAGCAGCTTCAACGGCAGACTTAATGTCGTTGACAACATCCAAACCTCTGATCGAGTTGGCATTTGGAAGAGCATCTTGTTCGCTGTCTATTTTCTTCGTCTTGTTTAACAATATTGATGCATCGCAACCCTGTCCCACCAAACACACTAATTCAATATTTACATATTTAATCACATATATATAATACATATCGTACATGCTTTCCCTTTTATTTTATCATTATTATTATTAATGCCGTCACTGAGATCTGCGCATGTTTTTATTATACCTTTTCATCAAATTCTACTTTCTTTTTCTCAGTATGTGTCAGCAAATATAATTATTCCTGAAAATTAGTTAGTACAATATGTATATATATTAAGGGCTTGTATCTTTCATCATCCTCTTGCTATAGTCTGGGACAATACGTACATATTATATGCGTCCAAAACAGTGAATTAAAAAGTTAATCACTCCATTAAGCCAACAAAACATTAATATTCAAACGCCTTGATCATGACAAAAACAAGTACTACGTATGATTTAGTATTCAGTATATTACTTTTTGAAGAATAAAATGACGAATAAAGAAAAGTGAAGGAGATGAAGGAGCAATAAGCACAAACTTGGACGAAGCAATCGTGGAAGTGAAGCCGGATGAGACTGGCACCAATACGAGGATCAGATCTTAGAGAATTAAGAACAACCTCTGTTACAATCGCATGCACTCTTGGACATGACTTATCGTAAAATAAAGGATCTAACTGTCCATATGAAACTGCCACCACTGAGACACCAAGCGAATTCATTTTGTTTTCAGGTGTTGTCAAGTTCTTGTGTGTTCTGAGAGAGCTCTTAGTGAGCACTTATTTATAGAGGAACACATAAATGGGTTAGTTTGGCAACAATGTATTGAGAATTAATTATGATTATGGGTTAATTACTAAGGAAATATTGTGGTCCCTACATGAAAAGAGACAAACCCATGTTTTATATTTACAGTCGTGCGTGGTGGCAGCCATATATATATATATATATTGCAATGTGGTTCAGTTGAGATTAGGATGATCGACGTTGGTTAAAGGTGATTACTAATATATAACAAAAGTGATTAGTTTTGATCTTTGTTTTTTTACAATTTATACTAGATTTGTGTTCTTGGGAATATACCATATAAATATACCTTTGAAATATCAAAGACCCAATTGAGTGCCTCAAATTGATAAAATGACAAACAAGTCCAAAGACATCATTAAACATTTGATATAGTTGTTGATGTTCATCTTCAGACTCGATCAGGGCACTTCCTTTTGGTCAATAGTCTTCTATATTATATAATATAACATGTGCTATTATTACTTTCTTTACAGTTTACCCTTCAAAAAATCACCCCGCAATTATTCCTACAGCCACTGAGAGACTAAGAGAACTCTATCTCTTGTTCTTTCCTTTCCTTCTCTTCAGAGTGCCGTGAAGTTCTAGTGTAGTTGTGAGAGTTCTTTAATTATGAGCATTTATTTGTAGAGGAACAAGATTAGAGTTTGGCATCAAGATATATATATATATATATATATTGAATATGATGTGGTTGGTTAACTCTTAATTGACAAGTGGTCCCTATGAAAGACACGTAGTACAGATCCATGTTTTATAGTATATTTGTTGCATCGTACGTAGTGGGCAGCCATACGTTGTGCAGTAATTATATAGGGATTAGTTGAGAAAAAGCGTCATCCATGTTTGTTTGTTAAAGGTGATCTATCAATATATAACAATAAGTGATTAGTTCTATAATTACTTCCATTACAGTTTTCCCTTTTAAAAATTCACCCCTACTTATGAGCGATAGATTAAAACACGTTATTTTACTTAATTTTGAAACTAATATAATTTTGTATCTTAATTATTACATACCGCCACTGTCTTGTGATTCAAAAATTCTGTTAGATCTAATATTATTAGTTTAAGGTTGCTCTGTTCGTGTAGACCCATGTAGAGTTAAATATATATTAACTAAAAATTCGCAAACCCTATCAGTTAAGCATGGCATGTTTTTTCTTAGGTTCAATTTGGTTAAGGTATCGCTTTTCGACCTTTATCCTAAAAATCAACAAATCATGAGATCCCAACTCGGTGATATCATACTTTTTTGTTAAAGTCAATGGCAAAATCATTTTGCAATTACCTATATTTTCTTTAAATTTTTAATTTATACTTGTATAATTTTTTCTTAATTAAATTATTTAATTTTACTCTATTACTACTATTAATGTTAGTGCTATTAACCCGAATATAGGAGGAGTTAACACTATTAACAAAATAAAATGAAATATTTAAGTATGAGAAAAAAAATACACAAATATCAAATTATGAACTTGAAAAAAGTATAGGTACATGTAATATGATTTTTCTTAAACTCTATTATAAAAAGAAAAAAAAAAGACAAATGTTGAGAAATTTTACTTTGCATTTCATATTATTAATGGAGTAACTAAACTGTAATGCCAGCTGTACTTTCTAGTTATGTTAGTTAGCTTTTGTGACGGACTTCCCAATGTACCGACTCTGCTATGAATTAACAAGTCACCACGTGAACCACAATTGCATACACATTGAATAATACAGATTTTACTCTTCTCTCATTTCTCTTTCTTCGTTTTATTTTGTCTTCTCCCTCTGAAACATCAACACATACATATCTATCGAAATTAAATTGTTTGAATTATAAGGTCTGATATATATATAGATAGCCTTCTGTTTTAAAACCTTATCCTTTGTGTGTGTGTGTATACACAAGGGGGCCGTAGCTTTAATTTTTAGACCCAACTTGTCGACAACTGTTATGCATTTCTGTATTTTCATACGATTTAATTTTTTAGGGATTAAATTAGTCAAGTAATCCTCAAATTAATCACGATTAAGTTATATTTCAATATTTAAACAAAATTTAGTTATATATTGAAAGAAAAAGTCACAATAATTTTCCATGAAAATTTTCAATTGAACTTCCCCGTTTCAAGCCACTAATTAATTTGAAGCCAAAAGATAAGTCCTCAAGTTGAGTTTAAAATACGACATCCTTCTTTTCAACGCTTTCAAACTATTTTATATGTAGCGTGCTTTAAAAACACCCAATTTCTTCTTATTGTATCAAAAAGTAACTTATTGATTAGGAATTCAACCATATATAGGTTGCTGATGGTCTTCAATTAGAAAATAGACAAGAACACACACACACATATATATAAGAAACACAAATGTCATTCTTATTAGCAGTGGCATAATACATAAGTTATTATGACCACAAAACACAGTACACAGCTACAAGGCACTCACAGTACAGTACTTCTACACATAATTATAAATCGACCCATATTCCATCAACTCATTTAGATTGAGCTGACAAAAACATCACGATCAGATTCTTTCGCCGAAGCGACAGCACGCAAGCGAGTGGAATCAGAGTTAACAAAATTACAGTGGGAGCGTATTTCACCCTGAGAGCCAGTCAAGGGGTTGAGATTACCCATTTTGATCATGGAATTAGCAAACTGAGTGAAGAACAGGGCTTGGTTGCCAGCGAAGTTGTTGACAATGGCGATGGTGTCAGCACCAGAAGTGGAGAACAACACTTGGTCACTGTTAAGGAGGCCCTTGTGAATTTGAAGGTTGTCGTAATAGTTCTTGTCGAACTTGTCGGGAGTGGTAGGGTCGAAATTGGTCAAGTTGGAGCCGTCTCCATTTTGAGGGCAGATTCCTCGTAGGGTTTGAAGGTAGGTTGTGTTGAGAGTTGGATCAGGTCGACCAGTGCCACTGAAATTGTATAATCTGTCCTGAAAGTTGCTGCAGTGTGATCTTCCAAATGTGTGAGCACCTGAAAGTGAAAGCATATATCAAAAACACGGAGTTTGCCCGGGACTTTGGTTGGTTAAGTGTTAGTTTTGAGTTTGAGTTTGTATGAAGTTGAAAAATATCTTTAAAAGAGTTGCTTTCGATCAGGCCCCATAATACATAAATCTGATTTAATTAAATAGTCATATAAAAAAAATAGAGAAAAGAAAAGACAGAAAAAAAGTATTTGTATATATACCAGAGAGCGCAACGAGATCAGTGGAGTTGAGGCCCTGAGCAGCGAAGGAGGCTTTGAGAAGAGTTAAGTTGAGGAAGGGAGCTGGAAGGTTTGCATTGGCCAGGGTTCTATTGGCTGTTGTGCTGTCCCTTCGTCCCAGTGGAACTTTCCACCCGTTTCCATTAGTCTGTGTTAATTATATATATTCAATATTACTCACTTTTACTAAATTTTTCTAATAATAATAAAAAAAAGGAAATTGGAAATTAACTCCATCCATATTGAAACATGTTTCTCACTCATGGCCGACAACTTCAACTTTTAATTTCCCCACATCCAATGTATATATGCATATGTATGGATGTCCTTTTTCTGAAAAAAATAATTGAAGTGCATGTACCCCTAACGCATAAAATATGCTAAAAAATGAACACATCCATTACGTACGGTATTATGAACAACCACTTAAATTTACTTGCGTGCATATTTAAAGCCTATTCATATGGGCTTTTCCTTTTTACATCAACACGATGGAGTCAGTACTAAAATGAGGGGGATGAAGTTGACATAAATTTTGAGGCCATATATATATATATGCATAATATCTAGAAGAAATTATTGATCTGTAGTATAAATCACTATCAGAGAATTATTAATGATCATTTTCATTTTCTAATTTTACCTCTTATTTAATTACAGAAAGAAAGAATAAGAGACAAAATATATTGAGTGCAAGGGTATGTTGCCGGCAGTGAGACGATATGCCTCCTGTGTTTCATATATATACATGCACGTAGGGTTACATAGGGTTGGCGGTGAGAACGTGTCAACGGAACTGAGAAATTCTAGGAGTGAAGTGAGGGAAGTTACAACGAATATGTGTGTGCACGACGTGCATGACAGTAATGCATAACAAGAAAGATAATGCGCATATCAGTAGAGATAATGTTCCGACTTATTCTCTAACATGCCCCCTCAAACGAGAGGGTGTAACCAGCAACCCGAGTTTGTTTCGAAAGTGTTGGAACTGAGACCACGGCAAAGGTTTGGTAAGACTGTCTGCCACCTGATGAGCAGAAGGAACGTAGCGAACATTGATGAGTCCGGAGAGAACCATATCACGAATGAAATGTACATCGATGTCAATGTGTTTGCTTCTTGTGTGGTGGACGGGATTAGCTGCGAGAGCCCGAGCACTGATATTGTCGCACCACATAACAGAGGGTCGCTTTAGGTAAAGGCCAAGCTCAAACAAAAGTGAGTCAATCCACTTAACTTCGGCAGCTCCATCAGCAAGAGCTCTATACTCAGACTCCGTGCTAGACCGTGCCACAACTCGTTGTTTTCGGGAAGACCAAGAGATTAGTGTGCCACCTAGGTACGTGCATAGACCAGCTACGGATTTTCTATCATCAATGTCCGTAGCCCAATCTGCATCAGAGTATACTTGCAGCTGTAACGACTTGAAAGGTTTCAAGTGTAAACTGAGCCGATATGTCCCCTTCAAGTACCGTAGAATTCTCTTTGCTGCTTGAAGGTGAGTGGTTCGTGGCTGGGATAGAAACTGACTGAGTTTGTTGACTGAATATGCTATGTCAGGTCTTGTAGTGGTGAGATACTGTAGAGAGCCGATGACTTGTCGATATAGAGAAGGGTTACACACGGGGTCTCCATCGTGTACAGAAAATTGTCGACCAGTGACCATGGGGGTAGGTACGGGTGCACAATCGAGCATGTTAAAACGTTTGAGTACGTCAAGGACATATTTGGCTTGACTGAGATATAAGCCTGTGTGGTCTCTATGAATCTCCAATCCCAGAAAGTAGTAAGCCGGGCCTAGATCTTTGAGGGAGAAAAAGGAATTCATTCTGAGGATAAAATCACGTAAGTACGCTGAGTTGTTACCTGTCACCAGTATGTCATCGACATAGATGAGCACAAAGACAGTAAGGCGACTGGTTTGAAGCATAAAGAGTGAGACATCACTTTTGGCATTCTTGAATCCCCATTTGAGCAACGTCATCTTCAGTCGATCAAACCAGGCCCTCGGAGCTTGTTTGAGGCCATATAGAGCTTTAACAAGCTTACATACATGAGTGGGTTTCTGTTGATCAACAAAGCCTTCAGGTTGGCGCATATAAACGTCCTCTTGTAGATAGCCATTCAAGAAGGCATTATTCACATCAAATTGCCTTATTTCCCAGTTGAACGTGATAGCTATGGTAAGAACTAGTCGGATGGTTGTGGGCTTAATAACTGGGCTGAAGGTTTCGCCGTAGTCGACCCCTGGAGTTTGTTGGAACCCCTTAGCGACAAGACGAGCTTTGGGTTTTAAAAGAGATCCATCAGGTTTATATTTGTTTTTGAACACCCACCGACAATCTACCAATTTCTGAGACATATACGGGACCAATATCCATGTCTGATTTCGTTGTAGTGCAAGAAATTCCTCTTTCATAGCCGTGCGCCAGTAAGGGGAGGCAAGAGCAGCTTCGGTGGACACAGGAGTAGAGCACTGTGTGAGCGAGGCTGGATCTTCGGAGTGCATGAGACCCACAAAGGGGTATTTTGGCTTGTGAATGCCAGCTTTGGACCTCGTCATCATATGGTGAGTATTGGTTGGTTCAGGAGGTGAGTCATGGCTACTTGCTTGATCATCAGAGTTACTATTGTCGTCACTAGTTATGGACACACGTTCATTATGATCTGGGTCCTCAAGCCTAGAGGACGCAGGTAGCACACGATCATTAGGTCCATCAGCATCATTGGGCATATCAGCACTATCTTCAATGCTCATCCTGTCTTCAGTGCTCACCCTACTACTCAAAGGCTGTGGAAGTACCAGGGGAATAATGCACTGAGCGTTGCTGCTGTTTCCTCTTCGGTTTAGGAACCCTATGGTAAAAGGAAAGAAGAATGGATCAAAGATTACATGTCTAGAGATGAACACTTTCCCAGTCGCACTGAGGCATCTATGTCCTTTCTGGTGAGAAGCTGGTCCAAGATAAACGCATCGTTGGCTATGATATTGGAGTTTGTGCTCATTGTAAGGTTTGAGGCAGGGATAGCAAGCGCACCCAAATGGTTGCATGAGTTGATAATTAGGTTCAGATTTGTGCAACCGAGACAGTGGAGTTTCTCCATTGAGAACTGTGGTGGGGAGACGATTAATGATGTATACAGCCATATTAAAGGCATCAACCCAATAGCTAAGAGGCATTTTAGCCTGAGCCAGTAGCGTTAGTCCCATCTCAACAATATGCCGATGTTTACGTTCAGCTCTTCCATTTTGTGGTGAAGTATAGGGACAAGTGAGCCGCAAGAGTATTCCTTCTTTGTGAGCAATTGGAACGAGAGGTTTATATTCAGTGCCATTGTCACATTGTATTGCTTTGATTTTAGCATTAAACTGATTTTCAGCAAGAGCACGAAAATGATTGAAGGCGTTGACAGTTTCTCCTTTGTGTTTTAAAGGATACAACCAAGTGAAACGGCTAAAATCATCAATGAAGTGAACATAGTACCTACAGCCATTAGAGGATTGAACAGGAGCAGGACCCCACAGGTCTGTGTGGATGAGCTCCAGTGGAGAAGACGCGTGAGAAGTAGATTTTTGAAAAGGTAGTAACTTCGATTTGCCAAACTGACAGGCCTCACATACAAAAGTTTCATTGACAGTAAAGTTCATTGTACACTTATTCATAATGCTTTGTAACGTCTTATTGCTAGGATGTCCAAAGGTGTGGTGCCACCTGATGAATTGTTCCTTGGTGCTCGGTGTGTACTGGGCAGCATGTACCTGAGGCTTGGTCTGGAGCTCATTTGTCATTGGATAGAGGCCGAGTCTGGGAGTCCCCTGCATTAGAGCTTGGCCTGTTCGCTTGTCCTTCACAGTGCACCCAGAGTTAGTGAAATTGACAGTAACAGGATTGTCTTCAATTAACCTATTCACGCTCATGAGACTTTTAGTGGCTGATGGCACGAGTAAAACATTCTTAAGCAAGAGTTTAGACTGGGAGCAGGGAAAAGAGGCTGTACCGATGCCCATAACGCGATTTTTCTCACCAGAACAAGTAAGAATATGTGATTTACCTGTTGGCATGATGTGTTCTAGGTGTTCAGAGTGAGGAGTGACATGATAGTTGGCGCCGCTATCCATGTACCAGGAGGGGTCAGACACTGTATCTGGAGCAGCATAGAATGCTTGAGGAGGAGGACGTGGATAAGTGGGTGGTTGAAAAGAACGATCAAAGCGTCGGAAGCAGTTGGCTACCTTATGCCCGTGGCGTTCGCAAAGACCACAGTAGGGTCGGTTGCCGTTATTGTTGGGAGTACCACGTCCACCACGACGGCCACCACGTCCACGACCTCCTCGACCACCACGACCGTGTGTGCTACCATCACCATTGTACGTTGCAGTGTTAGTTGAAGGTTGGATAGCAAGAGAAGACAGCTGATTTAGTTGTTCAAGACGGCTCTCAAAGGCCAGGAGGGAGGCCTGTGCATCAACCCAAGAGAGACTATTCTGGTCAGAAAGTTTAACTACGATCGGATTGTAATCGACGTCGAGACCGTTCAGTGTGTGGAGAATCAAGTCATCAGTAGCAATTGGAGAACCAGCAAGAGCGAGAGAGTCAGCAATGCTCTTCATTTTGGCCAAATACTCAGCCATCTTCATGTCATTTTTCCGAGTATTATGGAGCTCTGTTTTGAATATCATGACGCGTGCTTTGGTCGACGCACACGTTAACTCCCGAGCACTGGACCAGAGCTCCTCCGCACTTGTGCAGTGAAGCAACTGTGCTCCCACATCCTGAGACATCGTGTTGCGTAACCAGCCAACAAGGAGACGATCAACGGAGTACCATTCATCAAAGGCAGGATTTGGTCGTGTCCCTGCACCATCAGAGACCAAACGCGGCGGTGCCGTCTTGAGACCGTTGATGTGGGATTCAAGGCGGTTCCCTTCAATGAGAGGGAGAACGACGGACTCCCATACAAGGAAGTTAGTGCGATCCAACTTGATCGCTGATGTTTGTGCCGACGAGCTGAACAGGGAGTAAGTTTTAGAAGTAGGAGTGGACGACGTATCAGTTTCATGAGTTGAGGAGACTGCAGACATGATGATCGTCTGGCTTTGATACCAAGAAAGAATAAGAGACAAAATATATTGAGTGCAAGGGTATGTTGCCGGCAGTGAGACGATATGCCTCCTGTGTTTCATATATATACATGCACGTAGGGTTACATAGGGTTGGCGGTGAGAACGTGTCAACGGAACTGAGAAATTCTAGGAGTGAAGTGAGGGAAGTTACAACGAATATGTGTGTGCACGACGTGCATGACAGTAATGCATAACAAGAAAGATAATGCGCATATCAGTAGAGATAATGTTCCGACTTATTCTCTAACACAGAAAGAACGAGAATGGTACCAGAATAACTGAGACTTCAGCAGCGATGGCGAGGATGTCAGCACAAGAGACGGTGGCAGGACAGGCGTCTTCCACCGCGGATTTGATGTTGTTGACGACATCCAATCCTCTGATTGAGTTCACATTTGGGAAAGCATCTTGCTCGCTGTCTATTGTGTCCGTCTTGTTCAATAATATTGATGCGTCACAACCCTGCATGCCCCACAGGCCCCAACACGCACAAGTACACCCACTTGTTATATATATATAGATATAGATATAGATATAGATATTCAACTTTTACTCTGAAAAAATCAATTCACTCGACATATTTTGATCGTTAACTACTATGTTTCCCTTCATCCACTTTATTAATCCATTTAAGGTTAACAAAATATACTATTTTTCCTTCACAATTTTCAACTAATCCATTGGAATGGTTCGATACGACTTATAGCAAGGTACGAAAGTGCGGAGAAATTCGGATACATAATAATTCCAACTCTTACTTATTGTCCATACTTTCCATTTTCTTTTTCTGATAGACGTATGTTCCTACTGCATTAAATCAAAGTATCATCTTGCAATATCCCAGCTATCCACAGTGTATATTTATTCCATACAGATTAAGCTCAAAACAACAGAAAAAGTTCATAAACCCGATCAACATCCATGCCAAAACAATTAAGATTCAAACGGCCTTCTTCATCATGACAAGGATAAGTTTTAGATTCAGCTTGTGTTTAGAAAACAAATGAATTAGAAAGAATGAAGAATGAAGAACGTACCTGGACGAAGCAATCGTGGAAGTGAAGCCTGATGAGACTGGCACCAATACGATGATCAGTTTTTAAAGCATTATTAACAACCTTTCGTACAATCGCATGAAGCGTAGGGCATGTGGTTTTGTAAAACGAAGGATCTAACTGACCATAGGAAACTGATATTCTTCCTGAGAGCACCACAAATGCACAGCACAGGGCTGCCACAGAGAGACGAAGACAACTCATACTTAATTAGCTTTTGTTCTAAGCTCTCTGTCAAGTGTGAGAGCTCTTCCTAATGAGCGTTTATTTATAGAGGACAAAAGGGTCGGTTTGATAATTACGGTGATGGGTTAATTGCCAAGGTAATATTGTGGTCCCCACGATAATGACAAGTCCATGCCTTATATTTATGGTCGGTCATCTCTAGTGGTTGTACGGGGGTTTAGTTGAGAAATCACGTGATTTTGTTAACTCTCAATAATTTAAGAATGATTAGTTTTCATTCTTTTCTTCGATTCAACGATTCTTGATTTTCATTATTTAATTTAACCGGTCAGACTAGCCAGCAGTGTGAAATTGACGTGCAGCTTGCTTGAGAGGCTTGTTCAATTTTTTTCTTCTAACTTTTAATTCTGTATTTCTAAGAATTCTTCAATTATTTTGAAATACAAATTTTAATCAAACACTTAAATCGTGTGGCAATTTTTATAGGACAAGTACACAATTGCCACTATTATCAGCTCGTAAATACATGAATACATATAGTTTATAATTATAATTTTAGGCTAGTGTGGGGGATTAGGTCAATTCAACGAAGGGCATGGTTTCGAATAGATGAAGCTTTATTCCATTCTTTTGCATCAACTTGTAAAAGAGGCTTCTTTTAAGATCACTGCACGTTCTTTCTCAGCCTTTGCTTCCTTTTGGTCAATAATGCATCAATATATGTTGTTTGAAGTGTACTATTTTTTTTTTACTTTCTTCACAATTTTCACTTCAAAAAGAATTCACCATGATGCGTGCTAGACTGAGCCTTATTATGTTTTATTATTTAATATTTAAAGCAAATCCGAGCATTTTTTTTTAATATTTTGTAGAAGTAAGAGCCGTAAAACAAGGCATGATATTTTTTCCCCAGAAAAGCATACTGTTTCATAATTTATTAACAGTACACTTTTTTTATATATATTGATATTGATAATTGACATATTGAATTTTAAATGATAAATTTTCCTTAATTTGCTCGGACAGGAAAATACATTTAAAGATTCAAATTTTAAGAAATTGAAAGAATTCTAGAAATATTATTTTTAAATTTTGAAAAAAAAATCAAGTGAATTATTTTTAGTGGGCTCATTAGGATTAGAATCTATCTTACTGCTCTTTATCTCTTTATCTTTTTGTTATATTGCTTCAGTAAATTTCTTTCTGGGAGGGGGACTCTGTCTCTTGAAGAGATTTCAAAAGCTATATTTTCAATTACCTAAAAGAAAATTAGAGCCAGATGTAAAAATTATAGAGTATTAAAATAACTTGATAACTATACTTAAATTTGGATTATACAATAATATCGAATACTAAACAAATTATATTAAAATAAAATAGAAAAATGTTATATAAGTAAAACATTTAAACTCTCTTGATATATAAAAAATAAAGGAAAAAGCACATTTTTCTTACCTTCCTAAATGAAAGTATGTAAGTATTTATGGGCCTGTTTGCTAAGATACCAAACCATAGTTTTAAAAGGACTTTTGGCTCAAATCTTGGTTTGAAATTTTTTTAAAACAAATAGTCATATTTGTCCATAAGTGCTTTTGGGCAAAACCATTGTTTAAAACCATGGTTTTGAATAAGCTATTAAACTAGTTTTTTGAATAGTAAAATAGCTTATGGACTATCCAATTACTATGTTACCCCTATTTTTCTTACACTCTCTCTCCTCTCCCCTCCTCTCCTCTCTCCTCTCTCTTCTTTTCTCTCTCTTTTCTACCCTCTCTCCTCTCTTCTATCTTTTCTCTACCTCTCTACTCTCTCTTACTTTTAATCAAATTATACAATTTTTGGTAATTTACCAATATAAAAAGTCATTCTAAAAATAACTATCCAAACACTTATTTATTCAAAACCACTTTTTTTTCATAAACTCTTCTCTAAAAGCCTTTTTCCATAAGCTGTCCATAAGCCCTTATTTTTCATAAGCCTTTTTTTAAAATCCTATCCAAACAGGCCCTATATCATGCATGTGTGTGTTGACACTTGTGTGTTTTATAATACTCCCTCTAATCTTTAATATAAGAGTTAATTAAGAGGTTGAGTTGATCATAATTATTATATCCCAATTCACTTTGTCTCCCAAATTTATAATTTTTTTTTAAATATTTCTATTGATTGTATATATTAAGAAATTTCTATCTAAAGATAATCATAATAAAAGATGATATTTTAGAAAAATTAAACCATATTTGTTACAAATAACTAACTTTCTTAATTTACCTAAATTAATTATTTAGCTCTTATATTAATGATCGAAGATAGTAAGAGGGTATTTAGGGTGATATAGCTTTAAATGTATATGATTAAAGGGGTATTTTAGAAAAATTAATACACAATCATTATAATTAATTAATTTATCTAACTTCTTTAATCTACTTATATTAGTTAAGGAGATCTTATAATTAAGAACGGAAGTAGTATTATTTAATCGTTAACTAATTTCAAATATTTAGCTTCTATATAATTTTAAGATGATTAAATTATTTGGTTTAGAGGAATAAAGATTAACTAAATACAGTAATTAAATAAATTTCTAGACTGGTTTAACCTTTTGTGAACTGTGGCCTCACGAGGAGGAGAATATCCACCGTGTACAGCAATATCTTCTTGAAGTCTGATTTTAATTATAAATAAGGATAAAATGCAGGGACCCATCATATGTTTATCAAGCTATTGATTATTAATTAATAGATTAAAAGAGGGAAACATGATGAAGCAAGAAAGATTAGGTAAAAATAGAATAACCAAATCTTACTCATATGATCTTAAATATAAGAATTAGTTAACTTTTTTTTATAGATTAAAAAAGTTAAATAAATCAGTTAATTATACTTAATATAAAAGTTATGGGACTAATTTAGATAGACTAAATAATATATTTTATGAATTAATATTAAAATATTTGATTTGATCATAATTAAATAATTTATTTAATTTTTTTAATATATTTAAAAAGTTAACTATATATTACATTAAGCGGAGGAATATTGTATTTACTCTTGTTGACTGTGCTGTTAATTTCACTCTATTTCAAAGAATATGTGGAAGTTGTCAAATTTGAGATGATCAAAAGGTCAAGACGGCGAGAACCACCTAATTGCTGACTTTGTGGCTCTACAAATTACATATCTCACGGGTTCATACAAAATTTCTTAGGCAAGCTGTGAATCCGGAAACGCCCACGACTTAGATATTCCATATTTATATTCTCAATATTTAATATATGACTTAATTAAAGAGTTAATTTTTATCCTAACTATAAAATATATTCCTTATATTTATTAAATTTTTTCAAATTACCTATATTGATAATCTCTCAATAATAATCAAATAAGAGAAAAATAAAAAGAGTTAATAAAGATGATTATGATGTTTTAATAAAATATGTCATATTAACTAATTTTTTTAATCTAATTAAATTAATTAAATAGATTATATATTTAGAATATGAGGAGTATTATATTATGACTTTGATGTGATGTTCATCTTCTGTGGAAGCTCCACGAAACCCTCCCTTCTATCAAACAAATAAGCCGTTTCTTATTAAGCTTCAAATAATATAAAATGTCGGAGTTAATAAGGCGCTTCTTATGAATTTTCTGGTTAAAAATCAAGAATCTCATCCAATATAATACTCCTTTAATTCTTCATATATAATATATTTAACTAATTTAATTAAATTAAAAAAATTAGTTAATATGATATTTTTTTAAATACGATAATTATTTTTTTTAATTTTTTTATTTATCTTTTACTTGATTATTAATGGGAAAATATCGAGTAATAGGGATAATTTAAAAAAAATTAATAAATATATATAGGGAATATATTTTATATGTAGGATCAAAATTAACTTCTCAATTAAGTCATGTTTTTTTTAAATTTTAAAAAAGATAACATAAAACGTCAACACAAATCAAACAAATTAAACATATTCCCACTTTGTAATGTATATGAAGCTCTTTAACTTCAATTTGCTAAATCGGATACAAGTGGTCGTTGTTTTGGACAAGCATGTGTGTGTTTGTATATGAATAATTAGCTGGAGCTTAATTAATGTTTTTGTTATGAAAAGCTGATCGCTTATGCAACTCCGTTATCTAAATGATGAATAGTGATATCCATGAGTTGGTGCGTCTTGGGGAGTGGTTTAATTTTACTGTCGGGAGTGCTTTGATTTATTCAATATAAAAATATGTGTTTTTTTAAGTTAAACAAAAGCAATAATACTCCTAAAAGCTTTATTTGTTTCATTTTTCCACAAACGTCAACATGCTTTATTCTCTGTGAAAATGTCACATAAAGACCACACTAAAAGAAATAAATGGCATTAAAAAATCATAAATTTGTGAAATGATCGACGCAGACTGACCAATATTTCAAAATAAATAGTATTAAATAGTAAATAGCTATATCAAAAATACTCCTCCTCCTTAATATATAACTTAATTAAAAAGTTGATATTAATCTTAAATATAAAATTTTTTCTTATATCTATTAATTTTTTCTCTAAATTATCCCTATTGATATTCTTTAAAAAATAATCAAGGGAAGGAGGGAGAGAGTGAAGAAGTTAAGAAAGATGATTAGAGTGCTTTAGAAAATATAAGTCATATTAATTAACTTAATTAACTTTTTTAATCCAATCAAATTAGTTAAATATATCCTATATTAAAAATTGGAGGAATATTATATAATGGGCAAAGTAGCTTCGTTGTAAATTTTGAAAGATTAAAGATATAGTTATAAACAATAAGATTAGTTGCAAATAAAATGTAAATTATAAAATTTTTATAAATCCCAAAAATTAAATTAAGTTGTAAAAATCTTTTACAATTTATAACTTATTTACAATTAATCTTCAGACTTTGATAATTAAGCTTCCGTAATTTACAAAAATTTTACAATTTATAGTCCATTTCCAACTAATTATCCAATATTTCCCAACAAAGTTGTAGAGATTTGCAACTACTTAAGCTTTTGAGTTTGCAATTAAACTGTAGTGCCATCAACTAAACTAACTACTCCCTCATATCTTAATTATAAGAGCTAATTAATTTTTTTAGATAAATTAAGAAAGCTAAATAAACTAGTTAATTATTATCAAATCTAATCCCTCAAGATAAATTCATATTATATATTATTTAATTTATCAAAATTAATTAATTATCTATTATATTAGTTATAATTAACTTATTTATTTAAATTTCTAAATCTATCTAAAAAGTCAATTAGATTTTATAGTTATGATCATATATAGTATATATGTAAGAGTATTTATGTCTATTGATTTTAAGACATTTCACAAATTTATAGCACTTCAGTGCTTATTTTGTTTGGTGAACCCTCTATACGATTCTTTCTTATTTATTTCTTTTTGTTTTTATCTTTAGTTTAAAAAAGAACAGAGTATTAAAATTAGGAGGGACGCTTTTTCCACAAGTTCACATCTTTTGTCAATCAGTTAACGCTTCTCCAGTAATATATATGCAATGATACAAAGGCCATAATTGCAGCTATCGCCACATTTTGTTGCCTTGTTGCTCATGACATTTAATTTGAGTTTAAAGAATATTAATTATTTTTCTTGAATTGTAAGAGTTAATTATGCGTTTTTATCTAATGTTGCTAGCTAGAGCTAGGGAACGCGTTGATTTTGTTCAAGTCAATATAAATATATGGTTTTGTTAATCAAAGTAATCCTTGTTAGTATACCTACCAAGATTGATTTGTCTCTCAAGTTTTAAACTTCTAATTCAAGTATTCGACTTTTGTATGTAATAAATTGTAAACTTCGTTTTAGTTTTCCATAAAACGTTGAGCTCCTCTTAAACAAATAATCCTTAATTATGATCTTAATTATAGGGTAATTAAAGTTTTAATGCCCTACTTCATCCTAACTATAGAGCAAAAATGTAATAATTAATTTCCCCCCCAAAGTTGACGGCATGCTTTTTAATTCATGACGATCATCAATTTCAGTGAAGGACAATTTTTTTTAAAAAAAAATCACATATTTTCCCAATAAATTTAAGGATACCAACTACCAATTTTTAAGAGCCGTGAAGTTAGTTGACTTTAGCATCTAATTAATTAGGACCAGATCAAGAGAATATAGACGTAAGTAATAGTTTTCCTTAAGGCAAATGACGTGTGTTCGTCACACATCTGACCCCAACAACTACAAGATCGTCCATAACAATTTAACTTAATTTATTTAAAATAACGACGACACTAACGTAATTAAAGTTTTGTTATATATTTATTATTCGCTGTGGGTGAATTAATCTATCAGCTAGCTAGAGATAATGTTTATTTTAATTTTATCTATAAGATATAGATTTTTTTTTATATATAGATATATAATTTTATTCTTCATTTAACATTATGTTGACTTTAGTTATATAGTATATAATATATATTAAATAGGAATAAAATAAAAAAGTTATTGAATTTTATTGTTTAGTTAATGATATTTAATTTTTTTTATGATAAAATATGTTATAAATAATTTATAAATAGAATTAGAGAAATATACGTGCAACTCATGATGGATTACTTAGCATATACAGTACTTGGATTAGTTTGTAAAAACTATGTTTGCATAGATTATTTGCAAATTAAAGTTTAGATAAAAATTAATTATTGAAACGTAAGGTTTGAATATTTTTTTAGAGAAATAGAAAATATAATTTTAAAACTACGTACAACTAATTATTTTCTATAATTCTTAATCAATCACAAGGACTAAGTTTTATTGAGTAAAAATCAACTCATCGCAAAGAAGGGTCTGTTCAAATTTTAAGGGCGCGTTTAACTAAACACCGAGTAAAAAGCTAAGGCCTATCAAACTAGCTTCTGAGTTAGGCTATAAACGTGGTTAAATAAAAAAGTTATCTAAACAAGCGATAAATTATTTCAACCAACTAGCTTTTGAGCCTCAAATCTAAATTTCTAAACCTGTCGCTATAGGGGAAGGAAAAAGAGTCCTTGGTTTTGATATTTAAAAATTACTATAAGTCAGCGGGTAACATTATATTGCTTTATAATGAAAGCAATTTTTGAGAATATATTATTATTTGACAGGTTGGTGTGTCCTATCCGACGCACGAAGTGCAACTGTCCCAGTCCCACCCTTCTCTATATTATTTGAAAACTAATAAAGGGCAAGCTAGTCCACATCTCAAAGTCATTTTCTCTTAATTTTCCTCAAGTTCATCAATCCAAACCCTTCATTTTATCAACGGCAAGGATGTTGCCACATCACTAATCCCTAACCACAGTTTTACTCCCCATTTTGCTTTTTTGTTTTTTAAATTAAAATATAAAATTATAAACATGATCAAACCCATATCATATTTAGAAAAAAACTACTAACATGGAGTTAGTCGATAATATCAGATTTTATTATATCTCTCTATATTTTGAGTTTAATTTTTTAGAGGAGATATTTGTATTGGAAGGTCGAACATCAAAATTGGATATCTCATACCTGATAATATGATAAAAAAATAATATAAAAAAGAGAGAGAGAAAAGCTCACATGCCACTCGAACTACAAACTCTCTTCTGGCCTCACAATCACTGCATGTATCTATGGAGATAAATCTACCCTACTACAAAATCTTATTTTAACTTTCTTCTTCTTCATGACACGTGCCATGATGCTTCGTTTTCTCATTTTCCACTTTTTTCTAAATTTTTTAAAAGTTAAAAACGAATAAAGGGTAACTTCACTAATAACACCATGGTATACACATAATTAATGACATAAATCCATTTATCCATAAATGATGATTCAACAGTCCAATTACAACTAAACAGTGAATATTCATACAAAGTACTCGTACAAAAACTGACTTATTTCAACAGAACTAATTTTTCATGCAACGACATTAATTTCCTTCTTGCACAATTACATCAACTTTGACGTTGGTAAAAAAATTCTAAAATCCCAATAAAATTTAAATCAACAGAGACGTACGTTATTCTCTGACTTTATTTATCTTGAACAAGTTATCCAATTCTAAGTACACTTGAGTGGAATCAAGAATTAAAAACCATAGATAGAGTCTCTTATTTCAATTTTAATTAACCCTCCTGCAATTCGTTCTGATTTGCCCATGGCTTCCCGTCAAAGGACTAATGTTACCCATCTTGATCATGGACTGACCAAAGCTAGTGAAGAATTCGCTTTGACTACCCGCAAACCTATTGACGACGGCTACGGTGTCGGATCCGGCGGTGGAGAACAATTCTTGATCGGATTGAAGAAGACCTCGTCCACTTTGCAGGTTGGTGAAGTAGTTGTTGTCAAAGGTATCAGGAGTGGTGGGGTCTAGGTTGTTTAAGGCATCATCGTTTCCACCTTGAGGACATGCCTGGAGAAGAGTTTCCAGATAAGTAGAGTCTAGAGATGGATCTGAACTGTTGCTATTCTCAAAGTTAAATAAACGATCACGGAACATCACACACTTTGCCCTCCCAAACGTATGCGCACCTAACAAATTAGAGTCAACACTTGAGATTAATTACTTCATACCTACATTATCATTGTTAGCTAAAACAAACTTTTACACGTAACCAGCGTAAAAAGCCCTTTTTTTACACGTGACAACCGGTTTAGAAAGTGAGGAGAATTTTTTTCTTTTTAATTTTGGTTAACCTTTTTTACGTTGTTGCTCTATCAGTTAGCAACAACGTAAAAGGCTTGAGAAGTAATGTTAAAAGGCTTTTCTGCATTAGTGCGAATTACCTGATAGAGCAACAAAATCGGTGGTATCAAGTCCGAGAGCAGAAAACTTGGAAGTGATATTAGAGAGGCCATCTCTAGGGCCAGGGAGGAGCTGAGCTGGAGCTTGATTTGCAGTTGTACTGTCTCTTCTTCCCAATTCAACTGTCCACGTTGGACCTCCACCCTATTATAATAACATGCATGTTATCTAAGTTCATTATAATAGTTTTGTCTCTTAATTATTGAATTCATATATTTGCAAGTAGTTAAAAGCTTTAAATACCAAGGAAACTGAAGCTTCTGCAGCAATGGCTAGAATGTCAGCACAAGAGACAACGCCGGGACAGACATTTTCCAAAGCTGTTTTAATGTCATCAACCACAGGATATCCGTCCGCTGAATTGCTGTTGGGACGTGCGTCCTTCTCCGATACGACCCCATCGGCATTGTCCAACAATATCGATCCATCACAGCCCTTCAAATGAAACACAAAATTAAATATCATTCATATATAATATATAACTAGCACTTACTTAACATGCACGCACGTAAAAGCAAGAAATATTTTATCAGCTTCTTATAAAACTCACATCAACAAAGCAATCATGGAAGTGAAGACGGATGAGTTTGGCTCCGATTCTGACGTCACTTTGAGCGGCCTGCTCGATGACGCCGCGAACAATGGATGAAGCATTAGGGCAATTGGTATCATAGAATGAGGAACTCAATTGAGCATTTGAAGCTCCGAAAATGGTAGCAACCAAACAAAGGCTCAAAAATGAAACCAAAAACGACGACATTTTCTCTTAGCTCTTGATTTAAGCAAAAACTTAAGGCTTGCTGCAATGAGGATGAGTTTTGAGAGTTAAAGCTGATAAAGCGCTGGTTTTATAGATGCATGGAACGACGTCCAAGATAGTGGCGGGCAGTGGTTGACAAAGGAGAATCTTTCTTATTTTGTTGGAGGGCTTGAATTTTCAAACGGCAAAGTGTGTTTGAAATTTTCCACTTGCACGCTAAGCGACACTAGTTTCATAGAAGAAGAAAAATAGCCCAATGATTTGGAAGTGAAAAATTCCCTTCATGGTCATCTGCAAGGATGAACAAATAATTAATTTGTCAATATTAAGGTTTAACTATTCATAATTCTTTGTATAGTTAAAGGATCTGCTACTACATGCTTCAAAGTTCAAACGAAGTGGAAATCCTATGGAATACGGTATAATCAAATTAATTAAGGGAGAGGAAAAATTAATGTAAAAAGTACCGACACGACGATAAAATAAACAGTGGTTCATAAAACATCCATTGATTTTTCTTCTGCAAAATATGTTGGAGAGTAGAAACATCCATTTATAAATTTTAATAAAGTAAGTTAAGCTATTTTGTGATATGAATAAGCCGAAATACAAAACTATACAAGAAAACAACTTGTTGTTCCTAAATTATAAAAAAGAGTAACAAACTATATTTTGATCGATAATAAGGACAACTCTAACAGACTAATTATAACATCACCGTTTTGAGTGGAGATAACTTTGCTAATTAAAATCTTACAACTCTTGCAATATTTTTATAAGAAAAATTATGAATTAAAAGTTCTCTCACTTACAGTTACTTAATTTGATTATACACATGACAGTTGTGATATATATATATATATATATATATATAAACGACCTCTTGGGAAATTAATTATAACAATGATTTGTGGACTCTCATCCCGTTTCTTGAACAATTAATATAGATATTAGACAATACAATAATTTAAGAGTTCAAATTCTGCTACCGATGTGAGGATTTTAGCTTATTGATGTATAATTTATAAGTATATCTATAAATGCTCTTTAATCCTAAAGATATATTCTGACCCTAGTGAGCCTTCGGCTCCATTTTATGTTTAATTCGTGGTGGAGCTGAATTTTTCAGACTCTCAACGTTCAACAACACATGTACACAGAAAATACTGTTGCATAAGAAGAAAATTCAATAAACAATAAATGCGTTATCTCTATTTCAACTATGCATGCATCTACACAGACTAGTGTGTGTGTGTGTGTGTATGGGCCATCGATAATTATTCAGTGCTAGAACATTTTGGATGGTTAAAAATATCTCAACTAAATTTAGTCTTGGAAAATCATTAGCTACGACATACCTAATAACAATATGTCATATTCTTGCATTTATTATCTACAAAAAACAAAGTTGAAAGTTCAGCCAATTGAAAAAATGGATAAGTTTTATAAAGAGAAATTAAATATATATAATCAATAATAATTATGCCCTCTTTTTGGTTCGAGGTGAAAACTATTATGTCTCGATCGGTTGGACGATATGGTTCAATATTAATGGCAAATCACACCTCAAGGTGCCGGTCAAAGCTTTGTATAGACTTAAATATTGCAATAATATAATAAAAATTTGAAAAAATAAAAATACTTGGAACAGTAAATTTCATGTAATTTATAATTATATGATGCTCAACTTTAAAAAATTTATACTCGTGCCATCATACCTAGTTTCATTATTTGTCCAAAACATGTGCTAAAGCCTGAATATTGATACAAGGGGTTAGCCCAAAGAGTTTTTCGCTAGTATGCCCAAAGACGAACAACAAAATTTAAAAAGTATGTGTTCAGTCTATCATCCATGTTTTCTCAGTTGTTCTAATTATTTGAAAGTCAATACATTCTACTCCTCCAAACACTATTTAAATTTAACATGCTACTAAAAACTTGATTATCCTCTTACGTACGCAGAAAGAATGAGACGATCATAAAAATTTGGCTCATCACATGATCGCCAAATTGTGACCATATATACATAAAAAGTGAGATAATTTCGCTTGTAAACCAAACCAAGGAGATGAACAAGAGCAAGAGCGTGGGATTGTGTAAGATAAGATAGTGTGCGTTGAGGAAAGCAGTTTTCTTTTTATCAATACACGCAGAAACATGGCAAAATCAGAGATGCAAATAGATTTATGGTAAAAACACACACACACACATATTAAGCTACTTAATTATTACTACCATCGGAATGATACCACAAAACACAGTACAACACAGGCACGTGGAATGCACCCGCCTACATAGATAAATGGACCCGTCGGCCGGCCATCGATGAACTTATTCAGATTGAGCTTACCAGAACATGATCATCAGAGTCTTTGGTGGGGGCGATTGCAGCACTGAATCGTTGAGAGGACTTTGAGTTGACAAAGTTACAGTGAGATCGAATTTCACCTTGACAGCCAGTCAAGGGGCTGATATTACCCATTTTGATCATGGAAGCTGCAAACTGAGTGAAGAACAGGGACTGGTTGGCGGCGAAGCTATTGACGATGCGATGGTGTCAGCACCAGAAGTGGAGAACAACTCTTGGTCACTGTTAAGGAGGCCATTGTGAAGCTGAAGGTTGATGTAATATTTATTGTCGAACGTGTTGGGAGTGTTGAGATCAAGATTGGTGAAGTTGGTGGCGTCTCCATTGAGAGGACAAATGAGTCGCAGTTGTTGAAGGTACATTGAGTTGAGATTTGGATCGGGTTGGCCTGTGCCACTGAAATTGTATAACCTGTCCATAAATGTGATGCAGTGTGGTCTTCCGAATGTGTGAGCACCTGAAAAGTACAAGCCCAATCTCATAAGAATTCATAATTAATTATACTCCTCTCCTACAGTCATTAATACAGTATTTATTTATTTAATTTGATTAGACTAAGAAAATTAGTTAATATATTATGTTATTTTTAAAACACACTAATCATCCCCTTAACTCCTTACTCCCTCATTTACTTGATTATTATTGCGGAAGTATTAATAAGGATGATTTAAAGAAATATATAAAATATGTATTATATTTAATATTAAGATTAATTTTTTAATTAGGTCACATATTAAAAATCGAAAGACTAATATGATATACTTATGAAAATAATTATTTGTTTAGTCTTTTCGAGTTGACAAAAGGGATGCCCAATATTATTAAATTATTTAGCTGGCAAAAAAAGGTTGCCAATCATTGGCAATTTTTAACTTTTGTAGGATGGTAGTACGAAACTCTCTTATAAGTGAAAAGTGATCGTGGCAAATTTGATCCTATTTATAACTTGATGTGTGATGAAATATATGTCCCTCTGAATAAAGGGAAAAGCCTTTTCTCTGCACTAGTGATTGCTAAATCAGTTGATAAAGAAAGATGAGAAGAGAGAGAGAGATACCAGAGAGAGCAACGAGATCAGTAGGATCGAGGCCCTGAGCAGCGTAGCCGGATTTGAGTTGATCCAAGGAGAGGGAGGGAGCGGCGAGGTTAAGATTTGCGAGTGTTCGATTGGCGGTGGTGCTGTCCCTTCGTCCCAGCAGTACTTTCCACCCTTTTCCTTTTGCCTGTCATGTTATCTTATCTTTCACTTTTCCTTCGTTTTTTGTAACTTTAAATTTACTACACAATTATCCCATAAACACCCCTCCTACATGTTTGCATGTCCTACCACATTTTTCAATAATTATTTACTATAAATAAAGTGCATATGTCCCATCATATCTAATTTATTTTGTTTGAATGAGACCTTTATTGTCTGAGCCTTTAATTTTAATTTATACACTTTATGAAAATTCATTCATAGAAATACACACACACATATAGGTGTTAAAACAGTGTGAAATAAAATGAAGTAGATTTCATAAAGTCCATGAAATCCTATAAACTAAAATTAACAGTTCTTGCGGATGGCTCAATTTAAATTAAAATAGATTCCATTCAAAATTGAGGTAAACAAAAAAACTAAAATTTTGCTCCCCCCCCCCCCCACACACAAAGGATTGATGTCAATTAATGTATGAGAGTATGTATATATATATAGAGAGAGAGAGAGAGAAGAAAGTACCAAGATAACAGAAACTTCAGCAGCAAGGGCGAGAATATCAGCGCAAGACACTATTGCAGGGCAAGCTTCTTCAACAGCAGACTTAATGTTGTTGACAACATCCAATCCTCTGATTGAGTTGGCATTTGGAAACGCATCTTGCTCGCTGTCTATTGTGTCCGTCTTGTTCAACAATATTGATGCATCACAACCCTAGAGATAAAAAAGAAGTAGATTCCATATTACTTTAAAATAGACACGATGCAGGAGACGAAGAAGGAGGAGGAGGAGGTACTTGGACAAAGCAATCGTGGAAGTGAATCCTGATGAGACTGGCAGTAATACGAGCATCAGTTTTAGAAGCTTCATGAACACCTTCTCGTACTATCTCATGCACCCTAGGACATGTCTCTTTGTAAAACGAAGCATCTAACTCACCGTAGGAAACTGTTATTATTGTTCCTGCAAACACCACCACGGCATACCATAGAGCTGCCACTGATACCCGAACATAACTCATTCTTCTTTCCTCTGCGTAGTTCTTGAGTGTTCTGAGAGAGCCCTTTCATGAGCCTTTATTTAAAGATATCAAATAGGTTGGTTTCAAATCAATATACTGATAATCATGATGATGCCGTTAGTTGATGGGTTTTGTCATAAGTCCCACATTCTTTAAAATAAGGCTTATTCTCAACTTTAGTAGTTAATTTTTAGAGTGTGATTTTTCCGAGAACTTATGCTCGTTTATTATAGCTTTTAAAAGCCTTTATTTTTGTGTTTTCTTTTCTTTCATTTTGGTATCCGGTGGGGCACGTCTTTCTCTGTTTCTTTGATTGTTAAATCAACTTGCGGTGGAATAAATGGTGGTAATTCCATATAATCTCAATTAAAGGCCTTCTCTTTTGAAATGATGTATATGTTGGTTAAGTTAAAGTGTCTTTAGTTTCTTGAGTTGTTTTATTTTCCTGTTTTGTTTTGTTCTTGTTGATGTTGCTTCTCGGACTTATTTGGTTGGCGACTCTATTTCTTTGTTGGCTAAAATTTATTCATAAATTTTCATTTGGATCGGATAGTGATGATATCCGGATCAATGCATCCCAAGAAAAAAAGAGTTTTCTTTTTCACCCTTCCCCAAACAAAGCAGCTGCTTTTATTTCTTTCCATTTTTATTTTTACCTTTATTTTTAATAAAACTGAAATATATTCATTCAAATAGAGGGAATTTACAAGCAAAAAACATAAGTATCTTTTTATCTTTATCGTTTAAGTGAAAGAGCAACGAGGCACTCGCTTCCCACATGTTCAATCTGTGAACAGTTTTTCTTTTTGTTTTTTAGAGGAAGAGAACAGTACTTTTGAATTTTATTATATACCCTCTTTAAAGTGTGGAAGGAAAGTTACATCCTAGACCAAGAAACTATAAAGAAAGTTACCTAAACCAAAAAGCTATACGGCAAGCATTAGGTGTCGCAAGTAGATTTTATCACTTTTAATAATTTTTTTTTACACACACCTAATTCGAACCCAATATATTATATTTAAAGAAATCAATTATCTACTAATTATATTAAATTTTATTAATTTGAATTTATTTTTTTTTTGTACAAAAATTTTTAAAAAGGAGTTAGGCTCACCTACGATCTAAGGGTAGGACGAAATCTCCCTTCCTCCTAGACTATACCAATATCAGGTAGAACGAACCGTCTATTATTTTCAGGCGTAAACCTAGGCACATAAGAGCTATAATACCTCCCCAAATATCATGACTGAAATCACAATAAAGTGGTATTCTCTAGAGATCAAACACGTTCTAAATAGTCTTATATTTTACTTTTTCTTCATTTGAATTTAAAGATGATGGGTATTCGAATTTTAGTTCATGAATGAAAAATTAGCCATTTTCAACCTAGCCCAACTCTCATTAGTGTGAACATTTCTGCAACAAAATATAATGAACCTAAGCCCATTATTGTAACCGTTGCAGAAAAAATTAGCCATTTCCAACCTAGCCCAACTCTCATTAGTGTGAACATTTCTGCAACAAAATATAATGAACCTAAGCCCATTATTGTAACCGTTGCAGAATTTATTGCCAAGGAAAGTATTGGGTCAAAAATCCATTGGGCCAAGAAAAATTCCATTGGAAAAGTTTAAAGCAGCCCAATAATAATTATAGCGTAGAAAAAAAAGACAAAAACGAAGCCACCAAGAAGCAAGTTCTTAAAAAAAGAAAAGAAGAAAAATGAGTTTTCACTTTTCAGGCTTGGTCTCCTCGTAGATTCTTCTTCGTCATCTTCTTCCGCGTGCTAGGCGCGATGAGGAGTTCTCTCCGCTTCTATTCGAACCTTCTCCAATATTCCTTTCAGAACAGTAACCCTCCCTCTTTCTCCACTGATGGCGTTCTTCGTCTTTGTCTGCTCTCTCAATCTCATCATCTCCACTCGTCGTCCTCTGTTCCCGATTCCAATTCCTCCCTCGATTCTTTGAAACTTGGATTTACTAAATCCGATGGCGTTCCAGATGCCTCTGCTTCCTCCTCTTCTACTGGTGCAGTGGATTTCACATCTCTCTCCTCAGCTTCGGCTTCTAAAGCTAGGGAATTTGTGGACTTGACTCGCCACTATAGTCGATGCTATTGGGAACTGTCTAAAGCTCGTCTCAGGTCAGATTTTCTAAAATTTATCTTCTTATTGTTTTGACCGCCTTTCGTCTGATGCCTCACTATCAGGTTCTATGGACTGATTGTAGTTCCTTGTGTTCCATCTAGTATTTACCCTTTTTGTGTTGACCTAGCACCGCCTTTATATCTTAGCGTTCTCATCTAATTTGATTTTGGAGATTGAATGAGTTTTTTTTTTTTCAAGAGATTGAATGAGTTAAACGAATAGTTTTGTGGCAATTAGTATGCCTAAATTACTCGAAATTCAAATTCGATCAGCAACTCTTGCGGCTGGAACATCGTCACATTCTCAAGTTGTTTTCTTAGGATGGTTCTGCTTTGTTAACAAAGTGGTCTTAGCTTGTAGTACATCTGAAGGAAATGTCTGTTTGATATTAACTTTGTTGATGTTGGTTTCTTGTAGGAAGCTGGATTTATTGAGTCGCAATTTTTCTGTTTTCTTTTACCTTATTTTCTTTTTCTAAGATCAGTATGTCTCTTCTGTTTCAGCCTCCTTGGAATTTTCAGCAATTCTGCATTTTTGTATCTCTTTATCCACTCAGTATCATTGTTTGGTAGCAGTGATGATGCTAAAATGAATCAATGTTTTAGTAATTCAACTTATCCCCTTCTAATTGGTTTCAGCATGCTCGTGGTCGCAACATCTGGGACTGGATTTGTCTTAGGCAGTAGCAATGCTGTTGACTTTCCCGCGCTATGTTGGACTTGCATGGGTACCATGATGGTTTCTGCATCCGCTAGCTCGTTAAATCAGGTTGGTTTGTTGGGATAATTGTCACTCTAGAGTGCATTCAGTATCGTGCCTTGTTTGTTTCTCTTTCTGTACCACTTCTTGAGACGATGTGACATGGTTTGCTTTCGATCAAGATTTGAGGATCACGAAGATTAATATGATGAAATACACAATCAGCATAGGATATATAGACTTCAATAGGTGCAAGAATGCAGGAGAAGACCTACTCAAATTCATCATAATATCATAATAATATGTAAAATGGGGAAAGCTTGTACAATACATCAGGATTCAAATGAATTGCATGCAGTGATATAGTGTTACTCCCTTGACATAGACATGGTAAAGAAGGGTATTGGTAGCATATATATATATTTGATGGCAGAATATCTTTTTATGGTAAACTAAACCTAGTTAGACTAATTATCTTTCCATCAGGAATATTTAATATCACCGTAATCTTTTTACTAGCTTTGGTCTGAAGTACTTGTTTTTTAGTTGCCCCACCTTTTGCCTTTGGTACTTTGTTGTCATTGAATCTATGTGATGATTTTGGTGTGTTAGGTGTTTGAGATTAATAATGATGCCAAAATGAAGAGAACAAGTAAAAGGCCGCTACCATCAGGACGCATTACAGTACCACATGCAATCAACTGGGCTTCATCTGTTGGTTTAGCAGGCACAGCTTTGATAGCAACTAAGGTAGCAAAATCAAATTATTCATTATTTTTTACTGTTTAGTCTTAGGATAACTCTTTCAAATGCTGTTAGCTGAGCAACTAATGATGCAGCTTTATGACAAGGTTGTTCCAGGCTAATATGTTGGCTGCTGGGCTTGCAGCTTCCAACCTCGTTTTGTATGCATTTGTATATACTCCACTGAAGCAGATCCATCCCGTGAATACTTGGGTGGGGGCTGTTGTTGGTGCTGTTCCACCGCTTTTGGGGTAAATTCTCTGTAAGACTTCTTTTGTTTCTCTAATGCATGGCAATTGTCAATTGGTCACCTCATGATTGCAGCTACTTCTAAACATTATTGAGAAAATGAAGTCAAGGCAGTTGTTTATTGAAGAAAGTAGAGTAGTTGTTGAGTTGGCTTTTTGTTGGAAGTTTCTTTACACCTCCATTTAATCTTTAAATGTAGTATAAAAGTTCACCAATTGGATGTTTTCCCTTCCTCATTTTCACCTTCTTTCATCCTATTCTAGTTTAGAAATTTGTGTGTGGTCTCTTCTGCCCCTCACCATTTTTTTGTGCGGTTTTGTTTTCAGATGGGCCGCAGCTGCTGGTGATATTTCACTAAATGCGTTAATTCTTCCAGCTGCTTTGTATTTTTGGCAGATACCTCATTTTATGGCCCTTGCATACATGTACCGCAGTGATTATGCTGCTGGAGGGTATGTTCAAATGTAGTTATTTATGCCAATAAATTATTGTTTATGGAACCTTTTTGGTGCCTCCCTCGATCAATCTTTGTTTGTGTGTTGACTCCCTTTGTTCTAGGAGACTTGTCTTGAGAGGGAAATCTATGTTTTCTACATCAACTACCTTTCTGTTCCTAAGGTTTATTCCAGAATAGGGCTTAGTAATTCATACATGGTTATGACTATCTTAGCTGATACTATTTGGATAGATTCTTAAATTTTAGAGTGAATTACTCCTCTTCCTCTCAGAGAAGCTCAAAGTACACAGCCCTCCCATTTATTGGAAAAATATACTCAAATTTCCATTTTATGTATTACATCAAAATTTGCCCGCTTTTCAAGCATTTGTTAGGGGAGAATTTCAATTTGCCCTTAATTTTATGTGCTCAAATGGTGAACGATTATATTAATATGCAAATTTCTTTTAATATCAGACATAGATGGATTTCATTCTCTTATACGCTTTGCTGGCTGTCTATACACTATATAATATCATCTATCTACTTATTAGTTGATGTGTCGTAAATTCAGGTTTAAGATGTACTCACTTGCCGACCCATCTGGTCAGAGAACTGCATCAGTGGCTTTGAGGAACTCTATTTATCTAATCCCTTTGGGATTCTTGGCCTATGATTGTGAGTAGCTATTTCCAACTTATAGCAATATTTTGTATTTATTCAAATTTATCTGCCCTGATTAGGCACTGCAAGTGTTGATTGCATACTTTCATGGGAGACCATGTTACTTTCCCTAGAGTTCAGTTGAAATTTCAAAAACATTTCCTCTATTTTCAAACCATATACTCCCTCCCTAAAAGTTGCTTTATGCTTGGGTCCAATTTTGAATTTTTTTTAAATACCTTCCAGTTACTTAAGCACATATTTTTAATAAAGAACCCTTTTGAAACCAATCCAGAGGAGTAGGTCTAGTGATGAAAAAATCTGTTACTTACAGCCAAAATTATTCTTAATGCTATTCTTCTAGGACCTGGTTCACTGATAAATTACGTAATTCTTATGGGCAACAATTAAGCACGAGCTAGAAATTTACATAAAATAGAAAATAGAGCTTCAGATTCTGAATCAATTTGATACAAACAGCATACTATGCTTAGTAAACACAAATCCGTTTTTTTTTTCCAGCAACCAAACAACCTTGAATTTATATCTGAAAAATTGCTCTTCAAAAGTTGTCTTGGAAGAAATCCAGTGCTATATTTGTTTAACTTGCTCATAAGTTTGCAGCATTGCATTTAATATGAACGTGGTCTGTAGAAGGATCCTAACACTTAATATTTCTGAACTTGTCTACAGGGGGTGTGGCTTCTGGGTGGTTTTGTCTTGAGTCGTTGTTCCTTACTGCTGCAATAACGGCTTCAGCATTTTCATTCTATAGAGATCGTAAAAGAGAAAAGGCCAAGAGAATGTTCTATGCCAGTCTTATTTATCTCCCCGTGTTCATGTCGGGGCTTCTAATTCACCGTGTTTCCGATAACCAGCTCATGGTAGACAATGCGGTCAAGTCAGTAAAGTCTTCATCTTGCACGGAAACTTCAGTTGAGAATGACGAAAATGCTCCCAGAAAGAAGGAGAGGGGCATGAAAGGAACACCAGCACGTCCCCCTGTTGCATATGCCTCTATTGCCCCATTTCCCTTCCTGCCTGCTCCTCTATATGATAATTCTCTTTGACATCTATTATTGAGCTTTCATATAACAATCCAGCCAAAAGCTTTTCAAATTTTGTTTTACCCATTAAATTGAATTTTTTGCCATGGCTGCTCAATTCATTTCGATTTTATGTTGCATTGTGCCCTGCATTAAGAATTTGCAGGAGTTCCATGAATAATTATGAATAGTTGTTTATTGTATCATATCCAGAGATCAGATGCTCGGCTCATTTTCTTCTCATTCCTTTTGCTTTTTTGCTTGAGTTGTTAGCTGGATACTATGATTTGAGTACAACATTCCAGCTTTTCATACATGTGCTTTTCTGATTTTACGACTTTATTAGAATGTTTAAGCTGAGATAGTGAATGGTGCGAAATTGACGCCATGATGTACCAACCGGGCAAATGCTCAACTTAAATAATTATTATGGACAACGTAAATAATTTAAATGGTAAATAATTATTAGAACAAAATCGACAAAGCGGTTAGTGAGAGGTCACTTGTTGATTCACTGATTCTGAAGTGTCTATGCGAATGGGGACGTGGTGCTTTCTCCTCAAGTCACTTTCTTTATAATGGTATCTTCCGAGTTACGAAGAGAAAGGAACCAAACAACTTGTAGGAATATACCAAACTTTTTTACTGCCATCGAGACACAGTTCAATGAATCAACTAACTTTATCCCAGAAACAATTAATAATAATAACTAGCCACTTTCCTAGTCATGTAAAGTTAACATGAATAAGCACGTTAGCAATTATCATGTATAGTTGGAAGGTTTTCTTTTATCTTCCTCTCTCTTGTTCTTTAATGAAAATATAGCAGTGTCTAATATTTTGCTTCTGTTAGCGTCATCCTTAAAAAAAAGGAAAAACATAAATTTTGTTAAGAAATTTAAGAATAATAAGTGCACCTATTAGTGGTAGTTTTTGCAATGACCGAATGGGCATGCAATATAAACAACTATAAATTATGAGGCATGAAATCTGATGGAAACCAGCTCTGACCCACTACCCCCGTTCCTTCCTTCTAATATATAAATCGCTGTGCGATTAGTTACAATACCAACTACTAAGCTCTCTCTCTCCCTCTCTGCAGCCCTCGTCCCATACAAGCATTTACAGCGCAAAAGGTATAACACACACCACAAACGCATATTTTCCTGGAGAGTGTTTCCCAATCAACTCTGAAATTAGCGCATTGTCTTCGTCTTCACTCTCCAAATGCCTTTCATTAGGAGCATAATACGTGATATGAGATCGAGGTCCCACCAGCTGATCAAGGACGGTTCGGTGGAGCCCGTCGTCACCGATGGCCTGAAGCAGAGCTGCTGGGCCAACATGCCACAGGAGCTTCTCAGAGAGGTGTTGGCCAGAATCGAAGCATCCGAAAGCTCTTGGCCTGCTCGTCGGAGCGTGGTGGCTTGCGCCGGTGTGTGCCGGACTTGGAGGCTCATCACGAAGGCCATCGTCAACACGCCTCAAGTTTCCTCTGACATCACCTTCCCCATCTCACATCACCTTCCCCATCTCTGTTAAGCAGGTTTGTGCTGCGCAATGCCCTTGAGGACTAAATGCTGCCTGCAGAAAATTTGTCCCTCTTTTTCAGTATGCATGATTCAACACCTCCTTGATTCTCGGTTTCTCTTGAAAGAAACAATAGTTTGTTAAGCAAGATTTGACGTTGAATATAGTTTTGTTAAGAAATATCGATTGTTGTTGGTCAAAAAATAGAAAATGAAATTAAGATTGTTCATATCTGATCTTTTGCCCCCTTCTAGCTTTTGGACATGAAATATTTGGTAAGCAAGGTTTTAGCATTTCTTGTCTTGTTTGTTAGCATATTTTTAGATTTTTTTTTTGGTTTTGTTTTGTTTGGGAATTCATTAATACTCTGTTCTGCTTCTTCTCTCTCTGTTTTCTTAAATACTTTTCGTTTTCTTTGATTATTAAATAATTTCGGACACCAGCAGTTAATTCCTGTTTCATCAGTAAATTCACATCCGCATGCTCTTTTCTTCTCCATCTAATTTATCATAAACGTTATAGATAACATCAACGCTTGAAAAAATTCTGAAACTATTTCAGCTATTTCAGTGATGTAATTTGGATTCTTTACATTCATACACTCAAGAATTCGGAGCATATATAGAAAAGAGTGTGATCATGCATAAAGTTCATATCTTTCCTTTACGCTCTCTCCCCAACAACACTATTTGCAGTCACTTTTACGATAGTAGAAAATCTGAATTATATTCTAGTTTGGCAAGAATAATATAATATACTTTTGCTCGGTTTCTGTCAACAAAACACCTTCATTGCCTCATTGGGACGCATCCAATTATTCAGACCAAGAATCAAAATGATAATTACCTCTAACTAATGAGCAAATTGAGTGGCTACCAGAAGATGACTCCTTTTGTATTGAATGCTTTAATTTAGTGTTTGCCTGCCCTCCAAGGCATTACTACAAGATTCCCTTGGTATTAGGTGACAATGATTGGATGTGACTATTGTGCTTATCTTTTTGCTGATGAGGACATCAATTCAATTTATTTTTTCCCTGCCCTCCAAGATATTTAACATGTTGGTTGCAATTTGTGATAAATTTTGACAGCATGGCCCGAGGGAAAATCCTCTCCACTGCTTCATAAAGCGCAACAGATCAACCCAGACATATTATTTGTTTCTCAGTATAACTAACGGTGAGAAAATAATCTCTTATATAAAGGTTGAATGATTATGTTTTGCTGGAGATGTAGTTAGATTATTTCTTTCTGTTAAATTATGGAGGATCCTGTTTTTCCTTCTTCATTCTTTGGTCTTCTTTTCAAGTTATAAAGCTTCTAATCCTAATTCCTAAAGTTGCCTTCTTCAATTTGCAGCATTAGGTGATAATGGAAAGTTTCTTCTTGCAGCATGCAAGTGTAGACATGCCACCTGCACAGATTATATCATCTCTCTTGATGCTGATGATATGTCAAAGGGAAGCAACACTTATGTTGGGAAACTGAGGTAACTGAGCAATGTGACTCTTATTCTTTTTTTTCATTCATTTCTCAGCTAAGACTTGCACCTTTGAGTTCTTTGATAAGATCAAATTTTCTGGGAACGAAGTTCACAATTTATGATGGCCAGCCACCTCACAAAGGATCAAAGACTACAAAAAGCCGCTCTGTTAAACTGGGGAATCTAAATCAAGTTTCTCCAAAGGTTGCTACTGGTAACTATCCAGTGGCACACATCTTGTATGAATTAAATGTGCTCGGCTCCAGGTAAGCATCGACTATATAACAAGTTCATACAGAGGTTTTCGTGGGGTTAAAAGTTGTTAAACTACAATTGTTTTTGCATATATATTTACCCGCATCCTTAGGTTAAAAATAATACTTTTTGTGTAGAATTCCTGCTTGATTGTGTAGTTTTTTAATACCCAGACACGGACAATGCAATACTTACACAGTGCTCGTAATGTAATAAGCAGGGGTCCAAGGAGAATGAAATGTGTCATGGACACCATTCCTGCCTCTGCAATTCAACCAGGAGGGGTGAGACAATCTGAACAGACTGAGCTTACTCCGAGCAATGTAGAAAAGGTTCCATTATTCCCATTTTTTAGGTCAAAATCAAATAGAATTGAAAACTCTATATCTAGATCCCTGGGTAATGATGAGTTGCTAGTGTTAAAAAGTAAGCCTCCAAGGTGGCATGAGCAGCTCCAATGTTGGTGTTTGAACTTCAAAGGACGAGTCACAGTTGCTTCAGTCAAGAACTTCCAGCTGGTGGCTTCCCCAGAAAATGGACCTTCTGCAGCAGAACATGAGAAGGTCATCCTCCAATTTGGGAAAGTAGGGAAGGATTTGTTTACAATGGATTACCAGTACCCCATCTCAGCATTTCAGGCTTTTGCAATCTGCCTCAGCAGCTTTGAAACCAAAATTGCTCGTGAATGACGCACGTTTCAACAAATATTCTTTAGCAAGAGGAGACAAATAACACAGTGGCCATTGCGTTCATTTGGCACAACCATGCTGCTAAAAGCTGTGCCTGAGAAGTGTTTTAAGACTGAATGAATTAGCTTTGCCTGGAGAACTTATAGCAGAGATGATATTGATAACTAATAGCAAAAGTTCCTTAGTCAAGGTTGCCAATTGATGATGGTCAGTGGTTACTTCTGGTTCATGCATCTGGTGCAGTAGGGTTTAGGGTTACTTGGTGGGAAGTGATTTGACAGATCTGTTGTAGATTGAGTAATTGGGAGCAGCAAAAGGGGTGGAGGTGAAGTGAATTACAACCAGGAATGAGTATTTCAGTTTGGTTAATCACAAAATTAGAAATTATGTTTGGGAACTTCCCTTATTTTCCGCATGTGTATCCTGTTCACTTTGTACATAGATTTATATGTTTGTGTGGGCCATCACTCTATCGTCCTAGCAAATAAAAAGCATAGATTTTCATGATAGAATATTTCTTAAGGTTATTTTACTAGTTCTAACTAATTTTTCACTTCATACTTGAGCTCGCTTTCAAAATCCCATATTTAATTGTTCAAGTCTGAAGAAAGTATTGTACTCTATGTATTAATTAATTTGAAGGAATCAGCAAAACGAGACAAAATCTTCAGCCAACACAGAAAACCAAGTACCTCATTCAATAATCTTGTCAGTTACAATGGCAGCTGTCATCCATTACGATACCTGATAAGGCAAAAGAAAAACAAACAAGGTTCATAAAGAAATGTAGTATGCTATGGGTCTTTTTAATAATTTGAAACATGCTATCGTAAGTTATCCTTTATTCCATACGCTAAAGGAACTAAGAAAAATCTTCATGAGAAATTAAATTATTACTCATCAGCACGTCCAAACGCCACCTAATTAAACTCTTAATCAAAACATGGATTTCAAGATGATAGATTCTCCCGTTAAATTGTAAAATTCTCTTGCGATCCAATATGTATAACGAGCGCGATACTCCAATGCAAGTAGCCCCAAATTATTAATTTTTTTTTTTAAAAAAACTGCCATAATATGTGTGTTACAATGGCTACGTAATCCAGGATGTCATAATGCATCCTGTTTGCATTTTCATGATAACCCGTTCTTAAACATTTTACAACAAATTGTTATATACATGATTATCATAATATACTAATTGATCGCTTTCAGGCTGCTTGCAACTGCTTGCTTGATTCTGAGCTTTTCACTAAGGATTCAGCGCCTTCTTCATCTTCAGCAGGTAGATCATCTGTATGCAATTCTAGTTGATTAAGGCTCTGAACAAACTTGGTGAACGAAGGAAAATGTTCAGGCGAAAAGAAGTGAGCCCCCATTCTATTATATGTGAACAAGTCCAACACATCATCTCCTGATAGATTCTTCTTGATCTGTTCAAAATCCCCTGGAGCTCCAGCACTAGAAGAATTTTGCCCGGAAACCTTGACCCCGTGCTCCCTGCAAGCAGCTATAATCTGAGCAAGCAGCGACTCAGGACTAGATAGGGTTTCATTTGGCTGATTTGCATCTGACAGGTCCATTCCAGGACATATCATCTTACACGAGTTCTTAGCGAAGATCTTTGAAACTGATTCATAACCATCTCTGTTAGCTGTGTTATAGAATCCTGCAGTTAGCTCAGAAGGATGAGATCGGGTTTTGTACCAAGAGTGCATTAGGGGAATTTTGCCATATACTGAAACTCCGCTGTCAAAAGTTGCAGCAGCTATCGAAAGGAGGCGATCACCATGAGCTACAAGCATATCAGAATACCAGGAAAGGAAGAAGTCCCCATAAGGAGACTCCCATGAGCCACCATCGGCGAAAAAGCCACCGGAGTTTGGTGATTTGCCATAGTTAGGAGCATCATGTGGACCACCAAGCCCCCACATAGGATTTCCTGAGGCTTCAGCATATTCTTTAAGAATGCGAAGCATGTTTTGGTCATAACACTGAAATTCCCCAACTCCATTGATATTTGGTAGCTTGTGGTGAGATGGATAGCGTAGCTCCTCATCAGGTCCTAAACCCATAGAAATTCCCTACAAGACATGAAGACTCTATCAGTCATGTACATCAATAAGCTGTATGTTGAGTGTGTAAAAATTGGTTCCAGAACTCAATTCTTACCGTGATCGTAGAGCCCATGAAATGAGAAAACGAAGATTTGAAGCTCTCACAGAAACTCTGGTAGACCTGAACCCCGCTCTTCCCATTGAAAACTGGAAGTTCATCAACTGCGAATGACAAACATTCCTTATACTGCTGTCCTGATCGATCTGTAAAGAAAATGCCTGGCTCCGAATCACCAATCTGAGACACCCACTTAGGTAGTGGGATACTTGATGTTTTAGATCCATTAAAGCAAAGCGTTACATGGAGCTTGAGACCTGCACTCTGAACCATCTCAGCAATAGCAAGATAACCCGACCATTCATATTCTCCCATGCAGTCTTTCTCAACAATCCCCCACCAAATTGGAAGCTCAACACCTTCAACTCCTAATAGCTTCAAAGCTTTCAGACCAGCTGCAATTGCTTTAGCATGTTTTACTGAGTTGCAGTCATAAGAAACAGCATCGAGGGGCAACCCCACAAATAACCTGACACCATTCGGCTACACCACCACATTTCAAGCATGTTAGTTTCTTTTTATTGTCTTGAGCTTGACATAGGATATTGGGTTATTTCATTTAGACAAAAATTTGTCTTATCTGATACAAATGCAGCAAAAGACTTGAAAGAAGCAGCATTTAAGTTTTACAGATATTTTATTAACTGGTGTTTGTAATCAATAGAGAATCCGATTAACTCTGAAAGGGAAATGCCATCGGACTCCAACTATGCAACATCCTTCAGGCATTAATATCTGATTCTTAAGAGCACCATTTTATCTTTGTCCATTTATGTACTTCCCGGATAGTAATGCATTACAAATGAAAACTCAATGACGAATGAGCGTCAAAGCCGCAACTATTCCAAAATTAAAGTTTGCTTTCTCCGCTAAGATCCACTAGACACTATCTAAAGGAACTTTAGTACTCAGAAGAACCGCAAAACAGGGGCCAAATGAAGATGAAATAGATATGTAAGCCTTTTTTTTTTTTCGAAGTGTTACATTTGAAAAATTCTAACTCAAACAGATATTTAGTTCAAGGCTTCCAGCTAGACCACAAACCAGAACAATTCAAATCAAGTAAAGAAGGCCAAGATTCCATTAATTTCCCAATACTTTGTCAGCAACCAAAAGCAGCATGCAATGAATAAGAAATTTTTGGGAAACAAAACTCACCGATTTAGATGTTTTGGGAGAAGAAGAGCGATTCTCCTCGCGAACGGCATCAAATTGAAGAGCGCTCACAGTTAAGCGCAGCCCGGCCTTCTTCCACGTGGGACTCCGACCAAAAGAAATCCTTGAATTCGAAAGGCCGAAAGTATCATTTAGATTACAGAAGCGAACTTCCCTAGAAGCGAATTCAGATTTCCCGAGCTTGACTTGAGAGCTTGCAAACACCGAAACCTCCATAGCCAGAAACAAAAATTGTTCACCAACCAAATGGAAATTCTCAGTTATATTGAAAATTCCTCACAACCGAAATTCAAGCAAAGAGGATAAAGAAAGAAAATAGCGTGCAAGAATCAGAGAGAGAGAGGAAAAAGGGATAAAGAACTGAAATTAGGTAAGGAGGCGAGATTCTAGGCTGAGGCGAATATGGAGGCGGGGAAGGGCGGTATATATAAAGGGGGAACATGAGACGCGATATGTCTCACGGACCAGGAAAAAGGAAAGAAAAAGAAAAAGGTGTCGCCAAAGGAAAGGCCACGTGGCGGAGCGGTAGGAGGCCAAAGTAGAGCCGCATATAATTATGAAATACTACAGACCAGACAAACCTGGGATTCAGCACACACATCATTTTGCGGATCGCGGGCGTTGAATTGTCCCAATTTTACTTATTTATTTATTTATTATTCCACAATGAGGTGGAATGGATTGTAAAAATATTATCCATTTTCCGTTACTAGTGGAAGATGGTGAAGGGTAATTATGAGAATTTAATGATCATGATGTAAGAACTGAAATAAATTAATGTGAGCATCCATGCATGCATGCATTTGAGGAGCAACACATGTTCATGCAAAAACGATTAAGTTGCATGCAGAGAATTTAAGTTGAGATCTGGATGTTGATTGTTTAAGGGTTGGGACAATTAATGAATGCATTTAAAATTAATTGAACGGATAAGATAGAGGAAATTAGGGGTCTGTCATTTATTTGGAGAGATATGAGGTAGGATTAGAAAGCTGACGTGGGAGACGTGGGAAGAGCGTGGTATGTTCTGGATGATACAGTAATACTAATAATGAAGCCAAAAGATACAAAATTTCTAAACTTCTTCGAGTTAAAAGACTAATCCATTTATAGGGATTTAGAGGTTTGAAGAGCATTAAATAATTTTTATTACTAAAATCCACCGGACACTATCTAAAGGAACGGCATCAAAAGATACAATTTTTCTTCTTATAGAGTAAAATCGTTACTACCCTAATTAATAATTTATTAATTAATTAAGCTTTAAGTTAATTGTAGGTAACTGTTTGATATTTTAAAGTTTAAATTTAATCTTTTAATTTTTTTTTATTGTGGACCATTTACCATCAAATTATCGTCATCTCATTGTGAAGAATTATTATCTTAAATTAATGTAAAACATATTGCATAAATTTTAAATTTTAAAATGTCAAGAGATTTTTATGCCACCGATGATGATAATAATAATAACGGAGAGGAAGGGAAAAAGGGTGAGGAGGAGTGGGAGAATGGATGGTGGGATCCACAAGAGGAAGGAGGGGATAAGGATGAGGGGAGACAGGAGACGTACGTGGGTGCGGTGCATTGGGGCAAATGGGCTGACTCGTTTCCACGTCACACCTGACACTCTCAGGTCTCAACCCACTCATTAGCCTGGTCGGCCCTCTGGTTTCATTTGTATAGGACATCCCTCTACTCCTCCTATCTCCATGCCACACGCCTTTCCTTGGATAAACCCTTCGATATTTTTATTTTTTTTTTATATTATTAAAATGTTTTAGGTATTTCACCTACCATATTTAAATATAATTGTGCGTTTAGTTGGAGGGAAGTATGATTAGGAAGGTAGAAGTAGAAATAATTTTTTTATCGTGTTTTTTTTCTTTAGGTTATTTTAGTTTATTAAAAAAATTAAGAATTGAGATAATAGAAGTGTAAATAAATTTTTTTAGATTATTTTACCTATAATTAAAAAATTCTTAAACAACTTTAACCCTTCTTAAGTCATAAAAAAATATTTTATATCATTTTATCTTAAGTTATAAAATAAAATATATTAATTATATACCCACTTTTATTATACTGAATAAATTTTTAAAATTTATTTTTAGTATAATTTTATTTTTACTTCTATTTTCATTTTTATTTTTATTTTTTTATCAAAAACATTTTCCTCTTACTAAACTTACCCTTAACGTGACTTGCTAGTCAGTCTCACTCATGAGAGATTATTGAATAAGTAATGTCACAGTGGGTGAAAGCGTTGTATTCAGAGAACCTAAACCACATATATGAGCTCTTTGAGTATTCCTTAATTAGTGACCAAGGTTCCTAATTATCATGATTATTGTGTCTGCACGCTAGTCAGAATCTCTACTCCGAATTATCTGGGAATGATGGAAGTTATGTCGGAGTCTTCCGTTATTGTTACTCTGAATTATGATATTTTCTTATGTGTGCTTCATCCACTTCTTCCATTCCCATTTGCCCCTCTCTCCTATTCCAATGGGCTTTTAATCCCATTTCACTTGCAGTTTGGTTCAAGTCCATAAATTGGCTGTCTTCTAGTCAAGAAATATATTTATATGTATATAATGGTCGCCTCCAATACCTGTTTTGAATGCTGATTAACAGCATATTATTCAAACTACTACAGTAGCAATACAATGTTCCCCACATTGTCAAAAACGCTTTCAACACTTGCCGCCGTTTTGTCGTTACCACTTAGCGCCAATTCATGATCAAATCCAGAAATTTCAAGTCAAATAATACGTCTCTGACACTTCCTACATACAAGTCCTAAATGTATATATAGGGCATGCACGACAATTTCGAACCCTTCACAAGCGTCCACATACCTAACCCACCCATGAATCTCTCAACAAAATTAAGACAGTATTCATCTGTTATTAAGGCGGCGGACCGCCTGGTGGTCCCCCTGGAGGCCCAGGGGGACCGAATGGGCCAGGACCGTCTGCTGGTGGAGCATAAAATGGCGCAGGCGGAGGAGGAGTCGGTGCTGGTGTTGGTGGTGATGGTGCCGGAGGTGGGGCAGGATAGGGCCCAGGTGGCGGAGGATTGAAACAATCTTGTATCAACCAGCAGCAACATATAACATATAAACTGCCAAAATGCATAGGGTAGGAAATAAGGGGAGGAAGTAATGATTTGAATGGCATGAAGAGAACAGAGAATGTGATGGAAGTAATGATAAGGAAACTAACCAAGAAGAAATGGAGGAGCAGAGTGCATCGAAGAAGCTACCAAGCGGTCCGAGGGAGGGGCCGGGCGGCCCTGGAGGACCCGGAGGCCCAGGCCCACGATCTCCAGGAGGCGCCGGCGGTCTCATTTACGCTCTTCCGATCAACCAATTAAACAGGAACTCAACTGATAGATTAATTAAAGAGGTTTGAGAAGAAAGAGGCTGGAGAGACAAGAGGAGGAGGAAGCTGGGGTGCGGTATATGGAGGTGGACAAAGTGAGGTTTGAAGACACGTGTCAGTTGTTACCAGGTTTGGTGTAACTAACGGTCAACGGCGGTATTCCTATCTACCCTTCTCCCTCGTCGATTTACAAAGGGAGTGGTGCTCAAAAAGGGAGAGCAGGTTGATTGTAAGATCATGTGTTGAAATATTTTATGGGAAACACGGAAAGGTGAAAAATTAAATGGTTTATGAGCCATGAAGATGAATGTTAGTTGAAGTCCATGTTCAATTTTCAGAAGCCGCACCAACCAAATGCAGAATAACCATTTGAACCAACCAAACCCCTCCCAATGAAAGGAAGGTAGAATAGCATGCAAACAAAAAAACACAACTCAACTTAATTCTAACTTTTACACTTTCTATATATAGCACTCTGAATAAGAATAATAATAATAATATAATAATATCATCATCATCATCATCATTTAAAATATGCAAACCCTACGTAAGGATGAAATGATTAATACAGAAGTTTCATTATTTTTCTTAAAATTTTGTTGGGAGATGGGAAGCATATATAGTGAAAAAGACTAAATAATATGAAAAGTCTGTTGTTTTTGGCAGGTTTATAAAAAATGGAAATTACGCTGGACATTTGTGGATGTTATTAATACTATTCTAGAGAATGCCTTCCTTATCACCAACCCCACTCAACCAGCAAGACGAAAAATAGTAATTTATACACATGTTGGGCCAAAAATTATATTAATACACTTACTCCCTCTTCTGTTATTTATTGAGCACATTTAAGAAATAAGTATGATCCTTTGATTTATACAAGCCTTTTTTTTCTTTTTCTTTTTTTAATTAGAAGAGTAATACTATCGGCTCATATGTTTTAAGTGAGATTAAATTTACGATATCCCACTTACAAAGGAGTTTTGATGTGTCATTGACTCCTTTTTATATAAGTCATTTTTTATTATTTTGTGCCATTTTTAATGAATTATTCCAAAAACATTTCCTGTCATATTTAAATATAATTCAATTTTAAGACAACTTTGTTATTTCAATTTATCTTCTTTGATATGAGTTAGTTATAATAGATTTACAAATTCAGCCGGAAGGAGAAATTTGAAATTTGAAACCATTGGATGAATGTTAATGTTCAATGCCAATCTTTTTTTTCAGTGCAAAAATTTTTAGAAATGGGTTGGGCTCACATACGATCTAAGAGCAGGATAAAATTTTTCTTCTTCCTAAATGATACTAATATTGGGTAGGGCGAGCCGTCTAATATTCTATGCCAACTAAAATAGTTATTCGATTAAAAAATAAAATAGAATACCAATGGCTTATTTTTTTTTCTGCCTCAAAAACCATAAAACCAAGGCCTCGACACTAACGATTGGCCCAAGGAAAAACACCAGAAGCCCAACCGAAACAAACTGTGCATCCTTCCCGCGGATTTTGTGAACGGTGATGCCGAAGGTTGTGCGACTGAAGTTATCGCATGTGAAGAGTTTGGGCATTTCTGTAACCGTCCAAGAGCGTGGAGTGGCGACGTGGCATTGAAGAGCTCAATCCTTTTTCATGGCAGCCACTGTCCATTTCACTACCATTCATTCCCCAAAGCTCCTCTCCTTCAATCCTGTTGGATTCTTCAGTTCCAAGTCTCAAAGATCGTTCTCAGTCTTAGGGATCAGGCTCAACTCCACGCCTTCATCTTCATCCTCCATGGCCACTCATTTTCAGGTTTCCGAAGGTGCACCCAGTGAAGAATTGGAGGGTTCATCTTCTCGCACAATCGGAGAACATCATCTTCTCATTGTGGGTCCCGGGGTTCTTGGTCGTTTGGTGTCAGAGAATGGCGGGAGGTACTGTATCCTGATTATTTGTCCCCATATCTGTTGTGTGCTTCTTCAAGATATTTCCATGTGATACTTCGTAATTTTATGATCAATTTAGTAGCAGAGCTTGGAATCGGGAATTTTGTTATATACTATCGCACAGTGCTGCCCACGTTTCTTGGCACTATTAGTATATTTTATTTTGAAGCAGGAACATCCCGGTTGTCAAATTTTTGGACAAACACTGACCACTAATTATCACGACGAGTTGATTCAATTGGGTATTAATCCATCGTTGAAGTGGACGGAGGCCACGCACAAATATCCTTATGTCATTTTCTGTGCTCCACCTTACCAGTCCGCAGACTACCCTGGTGATCTTAGGTGAGCATCAGAGTTTATCCTTTGACTATTTTTAAGAGAAATTGTGTTTTATGACATGTTTATATTTGTATCCATAGTCAATGGTGATCTCGTATTAGTCTTGTTGAGCTGCTAAGCACTTCTGTATCAGTTAATAATTAGGAATTAAATTTTACCTCTGGACAATCTGCTGCAAGGAAGCTGTCTTGACGCTCCTTGGTTCAACCTTATGAGTAAATATTTATTATGCATGTAATATATAACATAAACGTATTGATTATTGATATGTACTGAGGATGTTAATCTTCACATTGTTTACATCTTCACCTTCTTCAGAATTTTGACCTGTATGATATCTATGATCTTTTTTGCCGGTGACATGATATCTATGATTTGAATGTTCTGCCCTTGATTGATCTCATTGTTTTCTTGTTGTGGTATCACAGTTGTTGACCAAATGAACCTGAGTGGTTTAATGCCACTTCTTGTACTTGAAAAAAAAGGAAGTTTGTTGAGTATTGTGCTTATGTGTTGTTTTGGATTTGCAACCTATCAGGCGTGCTGCATTAAGCTGGGATGGTGAAGGTTCTTTCCTGTTTACATAAAGTTCTGCTCCCTATGATTGTAATGATAATGGAGAATGCAATGAGGTGACTTAGTACAAACTTCTTTTTTCAAACTTGAATTGCAAATGATTAAATACCTAATTTTTACATTGTAGGATCTTCTTTAGATATATTATGCAATGGTTAAACTTTTCGTGCAAAATACCGCAAAGCATGTATTCCATATTATTCAGATCTATGAACATTGTCTAGGATCTTGTTTCTCACTTTTTGGTGGGCATAAATATGTGAGACTGAGAGTTTATCTATTCATCAGATTTGATGTACTTCTTTCCAGGATACTCCAGATGTGCCAATTGGTAGAAGCCCCAGGACTGATGTCCTTCTAAGAGCTGAGAATGTGGTAATGGAGTTTGGTGGTTGTGTTGTGAGACTGTCAGCACTTTATATATCCTTTTCATGGTTAATTTTATAAACATCATAAGAGTTTTCTCATCCAGGTGATTTTTGCAATTATTTTCACATCTCATATCAACCTTGACATTTATAAACAAAGATGGCAAAGGTGCACATGCTTATTGGTTAGAGAAGGGGGTTGTTGACGCCAGTCCTGATCACATCCTGAATTTTATTCATTATGAGGTCAGAATGTCAGCTCATCTCCAGTTATATCCTGTAATGTTGTAAACCATGATCCAAATGGTAGTAATCTCATTTTAAAAATAATAATAGCTCTTCTACAATATTGAGATATTGAATTGTATGTTCTATGGCTTTGTCAGAAGAGGTTTCAGGTTTCTCGTTTATTTATTTTCACTTTCATGTCACTTGCGAATTGTTTCCTGCTAGTTTCTATACAATGAAACTTCTTTATATAGATAGTTTGTATATTACATTGCATTATTTTATCTACTTATAATCATATATATATATATATATGGTTATCATGATGAGTTAAGCTAATTAGGCGACACTTTTCTAACCAGGATGCAGCTTCCCTCTCAATTGCAATCTTGAAGAAGAAATTAAGAGGAAGGACTTTTTTGGGTTGTGATAATCATCCTTTGTCCAGGTCACATACTTCTTGGATTAAATTACTAGTCTACCTTTCTATTTTTTTTTTCATTTCTTTTGCTACTTTTTGGTTTTATGTACTGTTGCCACCATATTTTTTCTTTTGCTTTCTCTGTTTTTTTTCCTGAGGAGGAAAACCCTTATAGATAACAGTCACCCCATCTACATTTATGCAGGCAAGAAGTGATGGATCTGGTCAATCAAAGCGGAAAATTTGGGAAAAAGTTTGAGAAATTTACTAGTAAGTATAGCTCTTGTTTTTTGTCTATATTACTGCTTGATATGCAGTATGGGAAAAGTTTCGGATTGTTGCTTTATTTTGTTAGCATTATTTTACTTCTGAATCTCAGAACAGCACCTGTTTATATCTTGTCTTTATAGGCTCTGATGGCCCCCAAGGTAAGAGACTGAACAACTCCAAAACACGCCAAGAAATATGCTGGGAGCCAAAGTACTCCAGCTTTGCTTATTATCTGGAGACCCTATGATTAACTCCTAAACATACATCGTTATTGCTGAAATCAAGTCTAAATTCAGTCATGGCTTTCCATATGTATGGTTTGTACGTAATGTACAAATTGCTTATTCTTTTTACATTTTCTCCCTATTTATGCTGTACATAAAGGATCATCATTCATCAATGGTTGACCTATAATACCAATAATCCAGAGTCAGTTTTTTACCTCCTTGTGCTTGTTATTTGTTAGGACTTGTACCAATAATTCATCAATGCTTGTAATTTATTCGGAATTTGAGTCCCAAATTGAACTATGCGATTGTGACTTCTGTGTTGAGTCTCACATCAAAAGTATTATGGGATTCTTATGTGGGGTTTCCAGGTGAACCTTGGTCTGAGAGAGGAAGATGAGAGGAGAGGAATGGAGGGTGGTGGAGTTACAATGTTTTCCTGTTCCCTTGTGGATGGACGTGGGGTCATGGAGGGTGGTGAAATGTTGCAATTTTGGGGACTTCAAATTGATTATTCATTTTTTTTTATTATTCATTATTAATTAATCTCACGAAAGCTTCAAGGATGGGAAGCAAAGCTTTTTTAAGTGTTGGTGGGGTGTGCCAGGCCCATTCGGGAGTGCAAGGCATGGGCGACACTCGCAGGCCCTGATAGCAAGCTATCAAATGGGCCCGCCCCCTAAAACAATTAATTTAATATCATGTGAGCCAATGACCCACGTATCAGATATTAAACTGATAAGAACAGATACTACACTTGATCTTAGCCAAAAGGCCGAGAAAGGTATGAGTTTAAAAGATGCCTAATTTGTATTTTTATATGCTATCTGATGTTGTAGTGCGATGGAGAATAACCGATGTGGGAGTTGGGAACTTCAGTTAAGCTGGAGTTCTCTTCTTCCAAGGAGATTTATACGTTTCAATTTTTCATATAACAATATATTAGTTCTTACTTATCAACAAAATAAAAAATTTTAATTTTAAAAGAGGTCTAAGAATGAAAGACAAGATCATTCAATACAATAGACATAATGTTTGAGCTCTGAACACTTTCTCATCTCTTATGTTTCCATTTTTTCTTTTTTTGACAACCTCCTTTTTCTCTTTTTAAAGAATGGAAATAGAGAATCAGTGAAGAACCAGCCGAAATGGCACTGAATCAGCCAAAATGGTTTGTGAACTGTTCGCCACTTTTTTTATTTTTTAAAAAATTTAATTCATGTTTTTAAACTATAATTTATGTAAAGAATAATAAACAAATAGCCAAGAAATATATATTCTAAAATTATAAATCATGAAATAAATATATACATTTTTAATGAATAATATGGGCATTGATTGATATTCCTTTTTTAACTATATATTACTTTTATTTGGATATAATAATTATTTTTATAATTATAGATAATTATTTGTGTTTTATTTTAAGAATATAATATTTTAAATATATTAATATATTAATTTATTAATAATTTATCCAACTATTGAACCATGAATCACTATTTAGGACTTGAAAGATTGCATGGATTTAGGGAAAAATTTTGATGCCTAAATATTTTTTTTGGGAAACTAAAAAAAGAATAAATATAAAGTATAGAATCAAATATTATAAAAGCGGGGCCTCCAGATCAGATATTCTACCGAGCTCCATCCAATTGTATTCATCATCTCATTATCCCCCAGTCATTTGGGTTCTGCCCTCTCCGCATTACAAGGTTAACGACCATGGAAAATCTGTGTCCCTCCTTATCCTCTTCTGATTTCACTTTGTCATCGTTTTTGTTTTTCTCATTCTAACAGTGAGGACTCTGCCACTTCCACCAAGATCAACCTCCCTGCTCTTTCAAGCATATCGTATTCGACCTGGAAAATGTCCTCGTGTTTTTCTTCCAATTTACTCACACTTCATTCCCCGAAGCATCAGGGGTATTCGATAAGTCTGTCTTCCGAGTCTTCTCAGTTCATCAAGTTCTTTCGGGTAAGTTCAGTTCCTTATGCTTTACCTTCCTCCCGACGAGAGTTATACGAACCACTTAAAGTTAGCAGAGAAAGACCGAAACATTTAGCATCTTTAACTCCATCTGAAGCTGTAGAAACCGCCCCATCTGCATTTAGAAACAAAGCCCCAAAAGACATCAACGTCTTGGTAGTGGGTTCCACTGGGTACATTGGGAAATTTGTGGTTAAAGAATTGATAAGCAGAGGCTTTAATGTTATAGCCATTGCCAGAGAGAAAAGTGGAATTAGGGGCAGAAATGACAAGGAAGTGAACTTGTCTGAGTTGAAAGGAGCTAATGTGTGCTTCTCAGATGTGACCAATTTGGACGTTTTGGAGAAATCTTTGGACAATTTAGGGGTTTCGGTGGATGTTGTAGTATCATGCCTTGCTAGTCGATCTGGCGGGGTAAAGGATTCATGGAAGATTGATTATGAAGCAACAAAGAATAGCTTACTAGCTGGTAAGAAATTTGGAGCATCTCACTTTGTATTGCTTTCAGCAATATGTGTGCAGAAACCCCTTCTTGAATTTCAGCGA